>CM044308.1:37500000-38750000 GCA_024291935.2 Okapia johnstoni | reverse complement strand
CAGGTCTTCCCCGGTGGCCCAGTGTTTAAGAATTGTAGGAAACATGGGTTTGATTCCTGCTCCGGGAAGATCCCACAGGCCTGGGAACAACTAAGCTGGTGCCTCAAAACTTCTGAGCCCCCACTCTAGAGTCCGAGAGCTGCAACTACTGAGTCTGTGTGCTGCAACTACTGAAGCCCCTGTACCGTAGAGCCTGTGCTCTGCAACAAGAGAAGTCACCGCAATGAAAAGCCCATGCACTGAAAACTAGAGAGTAGCCCCCGCTCAGCTTGCTGTAACTAGAGAAAGCCCGCTCGCAGCAATGAAGACCCAGAGCAGCCAGAAATTGATTAATTTAAAAAAAAAAAACGAATCACTTAAAACTGGACCTAAAACCAAAGAATTTGTTCATTCTCCCACTTTTGTAACCACAAAAGAACCCCAAGTTTTTCAACTACAGGAGTTCATCTTTGATACATCAGGGCAAATAGAAGGCCAAATTTTGAGGCCAGCCTCAATATCTGCCAACATAAAGTCAAAATCCAAGTTAAATCATAGTCCAAACATTACACTGATATCCAGTGCATCATGGAGGGTTGGTAATCGCATTCATAAAACTGAGGGCTTTTTGCCTCCTTAAAAACCACAAACTTGGATTCCACCAGGAGGCCTTAGTGGAGTAGTTTTAGACTTCACTTAGGACCCATGGGATTTTTGCAGAGTACATTCACCCCTTTAGAGCCTTCCCTGAAATTACTGGGAGTTACAAGCTCATAAGAACTGTAGAATCAGGTCCTAAAAGTTATTTTCATAGGCCCTCCGTGGCTTACCAAGGAAGTAAACAATGGCACTTAGCTATCTGCTGTTTTGCGCCTCATGTTCCCTGCAGCCAGAAACACAGGCAAAGAATTTCATAAAGGGTTAAAAATCATGGGGAGTTTTTTGTGCTTTAAAATATTGCATGAGATTCACTTCTGTACGAATGATGATTATCTTCATTTTCTTCCCTGTCTCTTTGTCTAACAAATACATTTTTACAAGTTTTACACTGTTCTTTACAACTCACCTAAAACACATAATTTTCCTCCTGCTTATATCACTTGTTTATTATTTATTTATTAGATTTATATGGTGCTTTCCTCTAAAAAGCTCTAGGCACCATGAAGCCAACTCTGGTATAATAAATATTAAACTCTTCTTAAAAACCATAGCCAAGGATGTGGCCAACATGAAGGTGAAAGAGACATGGACACGGACAGAAAGAAGGAAGAGCCATGAGTCTGGTGAAATACACAAGCAAATAGTACGTTAGGAAGCCCAGTGACTAAAAGGCCTGTTTTGCCCTTTCTGGTCACTCTACTTGCAAAGACCCTGACAGTGACTTCCATTCCAAGTAACAGAGCCAAAATATCACTATTTCTGTGTGGGGGTGGGCATGGATCTGTAGAGGAAGGTGGGGGCAATGGAGTATGATAGCTGTCTCTCCAGACTCAGGAGAGGGTGTCTGAAAGCAAAGATATCTACACAGACAATGTGTTTTGAAAATCAATATAAAAAGATACATCATGATGTTTTAGAATAAATGACCAGGATAGATTTTTTTTTTTTTACAAATACAGTTTCTGTTCAGTCCTCAGTTCTGCTAAGTGTCCATGACTTCCAAAGACTCTGTGAACTTTCAGAGGCCAAGGACACTCAAAAGTTCAAAAATTATCAAACTCAGAAAGTAACAAGATGACTTCAGCTTTTAAATTCCAGGCCACATTGATCTGACAAAGTCCTGTTGACATCCTGCATGTGTGATCCCTACAATGGTGGAAGGGGTAGCTAAACATTAACTCTCCCAGTAACTGGACAAGAATGAGCAAGAACAGAGTGTGTTCTTATTTAGGGCCCAAAGAAGAAAGGACCATTCCCAGTAAATGGAGCATATGATGTAGTGGGACAGAATCAAACCAGGAGAAAGAATAACATTCATCATCATTACTAGTAGCACTAGTAGTGTTATTTTTATTTAGTGGATACTATGCACCAGGCATTCTTGTGCTCCAGTTATATATGCAGACCTCTTTAATTCTCAGAACAAACCTATAGAGTGGGTATGACCATTTTCTTAATTTTACAAATAAGGAACCCGAGACTTAAACAAGTTATTTGTCCAAAGTCACTCAGCTAGTAAGTGCTCGAGCTAGGATTCAAACCCAGCATAAAAGGATAGGTAAGAAAAGAAAGTCAGTCAGTCAGTTCAGTCGCTCAGTCGTGTTCGACTCTTTGCGACCCCATGAACCGCAGCACACCAGGCCTCCCTGTCCATCACCAACTCCCAGAGTCTACCCAAACTCATGTCCATTGAGTCGGTGATACCATCCAACCATCTCATCCTCTGTCGTCCCCTTCTCCTCCTGCCCTCAATCTTTCCCAGCATCAGGGTCTTTTCAAATGAGTCAGTTCTTCGCATCAGGTGGCCAAAGTATTGGAGTTTCAACTTCAACATCAGTCCTTCCAATGAACACCCAGGACTGATCTCCTTTAGGACGGACTGGTTGGATCTTCTTGCAGCCCAGGGGACTTTCAAGAGTCTTCTCCAACACCACAGTTCAAAAGCATCAATTCTTTGGTGCTCAGCTTTCTTTACAGTCCAACTCTCACATCCATGACTACTGGAAAAACCATAGCCTTGACTAGACGGACCTTTGTGGACAAAGTAATGTCTCTGCTTTTTAATATGCTATCTAGGTTGGTCATAACTTTCCTTCCAAGGAGTAAGCATCTCTTAATTTCATGGCTGCAATCATCATCTGCAGTGATTTTGCAGCCCAAAAAAATAGTCAGCCATTGTTTCCACTGTTTCCCCATCTATTTGCCATGAAGTGATGGAACCGAATGCCATGATCTTAGTTTTCTGAATGTTGAGCTTTAAGCCAACTTTTTCACTCTTCTCTTTCACTTTGATCAAGAGGCTCTTCAGTTCTTCACTTTCTGCCACAAGGGTGGTGTCATCTGCATATCTGAGGTTATTGATATTTCTCCCAGCAATCTTGATTCCAGCTTGTGCTTCTTCCAGCCCAGCGTTTCTCATGATGTACTCTGCATATAAGTTAAATAAGCAGGGTGACAATATACTGCCTTGACGTACTCCTTTTCCTGTTTGGAATCAGTCTGTTGTTCCATGTCCAGTTCTAACAGGTTTCTCAAAGGCAGGTCACTGTTAACAGTATGAAAAGAAAAGAAAGCAGACATACAAAAGGCATCTGTGCATTGACAGAAAGAGAAGGAAAGATCAATTTCCCTTCTGAAAGCTGTTATTAGACAGTGAACAGCACAATAGCAGGCTAGGGATCACAAATGAAGAGCTTACAGTAAGGCAGCAGCAAGCCAGGTGTAGACAGAAGATGTCTAGCCATGTGGAAGCCCTGTGAAGAGAGAAGCTCAGAAGGGAGCCGTATACTTACCCCTGGCACCTGAGTGAGCAGGATCTGGAGCTAGGTGTTGAAACCCACTGTGTTGTCTTGGATAACTGATTGCATATTTCAGCCAAGTTTACTGTAGAGTTCTAAAGTGAGTCATTCTCAGTAATCCCTTTGTGACTGACCCCCATCTAAATATAAGTACCATTCAGGGATCACTTACTAATCATTCAGCATTTAACATATATCATCTTATTTAAACCTCACAGCAACAATATAAAGTTGATAATACCATCATTATCCCCATTTACATGAGAAGGCACAGAGAAGATGAGTAACTTGCCCAAAGTCACACAGAGTTAGGAAAAGGTAGAGTCAGACCCCAGGTCCAGGGAGTCTGGCTCCACAGCCTAATTTCCTAGTCTCCATGCTATGCTCCTTCTAGAACCTGATTCTATTCACCCCATTCCAGCACTCTGCAACTCCCTCTCAGTTCTGTCTGAACTCTCTTCTGAAAAGGAAACTAGCCAACGTGATATCTCATTTTTACTCCTAGAGGGTCATCACTGTCAAGTCACCCACGCTGACCAAGTGGAGATTATCTGGGAAAAGATGAAGATGGTACTACAGAGAGAGAGAAAAGTGATGTGGGATCTTGCTAAACTGGACATTCCCAGAACTTTTGAGCATGCCTTGTATCAGAGCTTGAAAGTATGAAAGTATTGGTTGCTCAGTCGTGTCCCGTTGTTTGCGACCCCATGCACTGCAGCCCTGCCAGGCTCCTCTGTCCATGGGATTCTCCAGGCAAGAACAGTGGAGTCAGTTGCCATGCTCTCCTTCAGGGGATCTTCCCAACCCAGGGATCGAAGCTGGGTCTCCCACATTGCACAATGATTCTTTACCATCTGAGCCAGCAGAGCATATGCATGTCAAAACACAGAGTTCCCATGGAAGATGGCTTCTACCTGGCAGTTCCATTGAGGTGAACGGAGACCAACTTCATTCTGGATCCTCTTTGACCTCTCACAGTTGCTCCCCTTTACTGCTCAGCCACCCAGGAAATAGGCATGGGGCCGGGTGGGGGGGGGGGGGCTTGTGCTCAATAGAAATAGAACAGGGCACCTCTCCCAACTGAAGAACATCCCTTAATGATGTCTCTTGAAATCTTTGAAGGTACTTAGTCAATATTTGCCAACCAACAGGAGCAACTGTTTTCATTTTTAGGGAGGTTATGGCCAATGTGTTCAAGAAACAAATGATGAAAGCAACTCGCTCCATCTACACTGATGTCTCAGATAAGCTGAAACCAACCAAAAATACAGCTGTTGCTGGGTCTTCAGCCTGTCACCACCACCACCCTTGTGCCTAAGGAAAGGGACATGGGAAGCGAGCCTCTTCTATGGGAAAAGGGGTAGTTTCATTTATACAATTATGGGCTCTTCAGTGCTTTTCTGGGGCTTCCCAGGTGGCGCCAGTAGTAAGAACCCGCCTGCCAATGCAGGAGGCCTACTAGACGCAGGTTTGATCCCTGAGTCGGGAAGATCCTCTGACGGAGGGCTTGGCAACTCACTCCAGTATTCTTGCTGGAGAATACCCATGGACAGAGGAGACTGGCGGGCTACAGTCCATGGGGTCGCACAGAGTCGGACGTGACTGAAGCGACTTAGCACTCAAGCACAGTGCTTTTTTTTTTTTTTGCCGCCTCATCCCCACCTTTTTCAGCCGACATACAGAATCCATGAGAAGGCATCCAGCCCAGCCCTAGAGAAGAGCAAGGAGTTTCTCCTACCTTCCACTTGATAAGCTGAGGTGGCTGCCCCCCATCCAAATCCTGCAGGGAAAGCCATGTGTTTCAGAGACAGCCGACCCGGACACTTGGGCAACGCAGCGGCACCTTTCAGGCAGAGTCCCGCAGCTGCGCAAACGGTAAGTGAACTCTCACCCTGACTGAAGTCTCGTATCGTGAGCGAATATGCAAACAAGAAGGGAGCCTGATTAAAGGACTCTGCTTGAATGGCCAGAGCCTTGATAGGAAGCCAAGTCGCTGTGTTCAGGGGGAATGTCTATAGTTTCTTCTCCGGACACTCCCTGATTCTTAACAGAGTTGGGCCAGCCTGGGCACAGACCTAGTCCCTGCAGGGCACCCGCCCTTCTAATCTTTTCCCTTTTAATGAAATACATGGACATTGCTTTTAAAAGTCATGTAAACCTTTGTGGCTCAGCTGGTAAAGAATCCGCCTGCAATGCGAGAGACCTGAGTTTGATCCCTGGGTGGGGAAGATCCCCTGGAGAAGGGAAAGGCTACCCACTCCAGTATTCTGGCCTAGAGAATTCCATGGACTGTATGGTCCATGGGGTCACAAGAGTCAGACACGACTGAGCGACTTTCACTTTCACTTTGGGCTTCCCTGGTGACTCAGATGGTAAAGCGTCTGCCTGCAGTGCGGGAGACCCAGGTTCAATCCCCAAATCTGGAAGATCCACTGGCAAAGGAAATGGCAACCCACTCCAGTACTCTTGCCTGGAAAATTCCATGGACGGAAGAGCCTGGTAGGCTACACCCCTTGGGGTCACAAAGAGTCAGACACGACTGAGCGACTTCACTTTCTTTCTTTAATCCTCCTAGAACCTTCCCTTGACCAATTCTTTCCAATTCCTTATCCCCATGCCCTAGAGGGAGCTATCCTCAGCTGTTTCTGCTGGCTTTTTTCCATGTTGCTTCCCAGGTGGTGCTAGTGGTAAAGAACCTGCTTGCCGATGCAGGAGGCATAAGAAAGGCGGGTTCGATCCCTGGGTGTGGATGATCCCCTGGAGGAAGCATGGCAACCCACTCCAGTATTCTTGCCTGGAGAATCCCATGGACAGAGGAGCCTGGGGGGCTACACCCCATAGGATCCAAAGAGTCGGACACGACTGAAGCCTGCTCGGTATAGGTATGTATGTCTAAGCAATAGGCTGATACTACTGCTAAGTTGCTTCAGTCGTGTCCATCTCTGTGTGACCCTATAGATGGCAGCCCACCAGGCTCCGCCGTCCCTGGGATTCTCCAGGCAAGAGCACTGGAGTGGGTTGCCATTTCCTTCTCCAATGCATGAAAGTGAAAAGTGAAAGTGAAGTACTCAGTCGTGTCCGACTCTTAGCGACCCCATGGACTGTAGCCTACCAGGCTCCTCCGTCCATGGGATTTTCCAGGCAAGAGTACTGGAGTGGGGTGTCATTGCCTTCTCCAGGCTGATACTGGTGCTTCTTAATTTGTTTTTCAATTTTCCATAGTAACTATTGACTTCTGGATAGAAGGGTGGAAGATCCCAGCATGTGTGTGTTCTCTCTTTCTCTCCCCTTCCTCCATTCCCCCCAATGTGGTTAGATTACTATTTCTGTTTAAATAAATATTCACTATTTACATGAATTTGACCAAGTATGGCTCAAAGCTAAACCGTGTAGCATACCACAGTTATGTGAAACTTTTTATTTTCTCTAGGGTTCATCAACTATCTGGTTTTAATATTTAATTTCCTGTATACTTGTCACTAATTTATCCCCAAACAGTCTGCCTGGGCTATGAATCTATGTTCAGACACTTTTGTTTTCCTGCTCCACGCTGCACTGTTTATTTCTTAGGCGGCCACCAATGCACCTGGTCTGTAGCCTCCTTCATCAGCTCTAGGATTTCTCCCTCTTTGTTTCCTTTCCCTTTTTAGAGAAGCAAACCCTTGAATAACTTTCTGATGCAAAGGGCATGCTGCTGCTGCTGCTCAGTCGCTTCAGTCGTGTACAACTCTGTGCCACCCCATAGACAGCAGCCCACCAGGCTCCTCTGTCTCTGGGATTCTCCAGGCAAGAATACTGGAGTGGGTTGCCATTTCATTCTCCAACAAAGGGCATAGGAGGCATATTTTTTTGAAACCCCGTGGTTCTACAATTATCTTTATTCTAATTCACACTTGATATGTCGTTTGGCTACTCTGGAATTTTATGACACAGATAATTTTCACTCAGAATTTTGAAAACATTGGTTTATGGTTTTCTAGCTTCTGGTGTGGCAATTGAGAAGTCTGATGACAAGCCAAGTCCTAATCTTTCATATGTCACCCATTTTGTGTCTCAGCTCACTCTCATTGCTCCCCGAGCTTCTGTTTCCGAAATCTCACAGTCACGTGCCTCATGTGGAACTTTTCATCCACTGTGCCAGACACAGCGTGTGGACCATAGGCCATGAGGATGCTGACAGTAGGGGAAGCTTGGTGAAGTGTACACAGGAACATTCTCTGCTATCTGTGTACCTTTCCTGTACATCTAAAATTGATCCAAAATTAAGTTGGGTTTTTTAATGCCTGGGGAGAGAGGAGTTAGGAAAAAGCAAAGTGAGCAAAGTTATTTCTTCAGTTGAAGTGTTAGTCACACAGTCATGTCTGACTCTTTACAACCCCAAGGACTGTAGGCTGCCGGGCTCCTCTATCCATGGGATCCTCCAGGCAAGAATACTGGAGTAGGTAGCCATTCCCCTCTCCAGGAGATATTCCCAAACCAGGGATCAAACTTGTGTCTCCCGCCTTGCAGGCAGATTCTTTACCATCTGAGTCACCAGGGAAGCCCCCAGTTCCTCTAAGACAGCAATAATGCATCCTACACTGTGTAAGACAGGAACATAAGATTGGATCAAAGTATAGCTAGGTTGAAATCCTACCCTCTCTAGTAATCTTAATCCTAGGAAAAAAGAAGAGGTTAACTATCAAAGGAAAAGAGGGGAGACATTTAAAGGGTATATGTTTGGTGAAATAAACATAAAAAACAGAGAGCATGCTATTAAAGTCTCTCTAGTCTTTCAGTTCTGAAGCAATCAGAAGCTGAATGAAAAAAAAATAAATATTAAAATATTTTCACTATGGAACACTAGATGGCAGTATTGTAATTTTTTAGGTTTACAAATTGCTGTGTGAAGTATTACTAACATTTACCTATCCCACCAATGGCCATCTACACCATAACCCCTAGCTTCTAATGATTTTTCTCCAGAAAGAAAAATCTACCTTCTCAGTGCCTCACAGTCTCTGAAATTATTAGACCATAAATGGCAGAATCTAATTTTTCTCAGCTCTGGTGGCATTCTGCAATCTAGCATTCTTAAGCATCTTGGTGTCAGGACTTCTTTACATCCTTAAAAAGAACTGAAACCCTAAAGAGCTTTTTTAAAATATGATTTGTATTTATCAATATTTATTCTATTTGAAATTAACACTGAGATTTTTAAAATATTTACTGATGAATTCATCTAAATAGAAATAAAAAGCATGTGAGCATAAATATTTTATGAAAAGTAATCATATAATCATAAACAAAGAATATTTAGTGAGAAGAGTGTTTTGCATCTTTACAAATCTTATTCCTGGCTTAAGAGAAGACAGCTGGATGTTTATATCTGCTTTTATTTGATCCGTTGCCTCTGGAAAACTCCTCTGTACACTCATGGAGGAAAGAAAGATGAGAGTGGAAAAGACAAATCATGTCTCAGTATAAGTATGGGCCCCCCAAAGGGTCTTCAGGCCCCAGGGATACCTTTGCTCCACTGGCACCCTCTCCAGTACCTCCCTTTGCTTTCCACAATTTCTCTGTATTCTCCTTAGAGAGAGCTCATTCCACTAACACTCCCCAAACTGAAACCCTCCTGGCTATAAGACCTGTGAATTTGCAGCCCCCACCTTCAGTAAGAAAAAAAGTTATTTCTTAGTTTTCTTTATACAAAAGAGTTCTGATTTCATGGCCTCATCTAGCAAGACTGTCTGGTAATTTAATTTTTTATTGAGTCCCCTCCACTCCATTTTAGGGCCAAATGAGAAAATTCAGGTCTTATGAAGACGATTTTTTAAATGCTTGATGTCCCCATCCTCCCACCTCAAAATTTGAATCCCTATTAATTGATGCTAATACGTCCACTATCCAGTCTCTATACCTGCCATTGCCCCCTGCAGTCCAGTAACTCTCAGCTTTTGAGACATAGGAACCCTTTAAGGGTGTAAATCTGAGCCCACAGGCTCAACTCACTTTCAAAACCACACAATAATCCCTTTGAGATCCTACTACCTTCCCAGTGTCCTGCCTTGGAATAGCACACCAAATCCTGCCATTCAGGACAGCCACTGACCTCTGTCCACATTCAAAACTGAAGGGAAATGAATATATGACTTGCATTATGGGTTTGGCTGTAGCTGTGCTCTTTCTAGAAATCCTGGAGTGCTCAAAGACTATAAATGCTGTACCCTCTGAGGTAAAAGTATATCTCACAGAAACTCTTCTTTGCTATCAAGCTGTTACTCAGTAGAGATTCAGCACCATCAGTCAGACTTTGACCCTCCCAATCTGAAAGACCAAGATTCAACAACCCTGGCATTCACCATGTCCCTGTGTAGCTGTGTCAGGAGAAAAGTGAGGTTCTACATAAGCATTTTTCTATCTGCAGCAAAGATTGCTATGGGTTAGCCGAATCCTGGTTCCTTTTCCACCTGGGCACACAATTAGACCACATTTGTCGGCTCCCTTGCAGTTAAACGTGGCTATATGACCATGCCCTGGCCAGTGGAATGTGGGTAGAAAGAACATGCATCGCTTCCAAGCTAGGTGGAGGAAATCTGCCCATACAACCATTGACGTTTTATCCATATGTCATTATCATCCTCCACCCAGCCACCAGATATAGAGGCTCCACTGGAAAACTTCAATGTCCTAGGTATTCCTTCGATAGAAGACGCCTGGTTCCCCGTATCACCAAGTGAAGCAGGTCCCAATACCAAGCCCACAAGCAACCCACTTTGCACTATGGTGTGAATTAGAAATAAATGTTTGCTAAACCACTGAGATCAGACACAAACTGATAAATACACTCTCTGAATACTGAATAATGACTATGTTTTAGACAACAACAACAACAAAAAGCCCAAGGAAAAAGTTTGGTGACTTCAAAATACTCTTTTCCAGCAAGGGATCCTGTTGTGATATCCTATCACAGGAGGAAAAAGAAGGTGAGACAGAAAGTGAAGGAGGACAGGGTGGGATGAGGCACACCACGGGGCAAGTGTACGCGCAATTGTGTGTGCGGTGGATTATGCATCTTCATTTTCTGCCTTTGCCAAGAAAGATCTCCTCAAATCTTGATCTAAGGGTGCATATTTTACAAAAGTGCATCCCAAACAGGGCCCTGGACTCCTGAGAGTCAGCAAACTATTTTAATATTTCAGTATTTCTAATTGCAATTGTACATTTACTTTCTATCAGGTCTCTTAGGCTATATAAAACATCCACTTTATTGCTGTAGGCTGGAATTGCATAAACTCATTGTGGTAATATCAGCTTCTCATGCATGAAAATGCAAAAATGAATTAGTTATAACAATGCTCTCAGTTTCTTCACAGAGAGAATCTGTCAAAACATGAAGTGCAGAAAGCAAATCAGTTATAAAAGAAATCTTCACTTGTGAAGATTCTGACAATTATGATGTGTGTGTGTGTGTGTGTGTGTGTGTGTGTGTGTGTGTGTCTGCAGTGGAGGCAGTTTATTGATCTGGGCCACCTAGAACCCAGCCAGTTCTCAGGGTTCCCTTAGTAACTGAATCTGACTTTCCCGTGGGTATCTGCCTTTCCCCTGTGCAGCCAATCTGCCTGTGGAGACAATGACACTGCACCCCACCCAACAACCCACCATTTCCAGGGAATAATTTAAGGCCATCTTCACATCTCACTGGTTACAGGGATTAGATCTGAGTTGGGCTTGAAATCCAATCAAACAATGAGACATAAGAAAATGTATGTTAGGATTTCTGAGAAAGAAGCTTCTCACCCTTTCATAGAAGCTATCTAAAAAGACATGCTAAGTTGGAAGGTCTTGGCAACCATTTCAACAACATAAAGAGGGCTAGCTTTGGGATCTGGAGGAAAAATGGAAGAAACTGAACATTTGAGAACCAATAAATTCCCTTTATGGTTTAGGCCTATTGGGTTGAGTTTCCTGTTACTTGCAACCAAAAGATTCATGTACAGTACACGTATATATTTGCACTGTGTGTGTACATATATCTGTATCTATATATGCATGTGTGTCCATATCTGTAATATTTATTTTCATGTTTATGTCTATCCACACGTGTGGTTTTATGTAGATGTGTATAAGTGAATATAGACATAGGAACATGAAAGTCCCTATATACAGGGACATGATATATATATATATATATATCATGTCCTTATATATATACACAATTCATATGTGCCTCTTATATATCATAAATCCCCTCCAAATAAAGGAACTTTGCTGGATATTTTTTTTCTACCTGTCTTTAATGTTGGCCTGTATCACCAGTGCTGCAGTGAAGAGATGTGTGAGATAATTAATGGCAGGCTCAAATGGGATTCAATTACATCATTTGCATTTATTTATTGAAGGCCATACACGCCGTAAGATTTAGCATGAAAGCAATATAAAACAACAGCAGTGTATCACTCAACATTTCAAAAAGCCATACTGCTATATAATTAAGGATTTACTATTGAGTAATTTTTAAAACAAATCAAAAAAAAAAAATGGTCTGCCCGTCAAGGTGTTGACAGGCTGGTACTAGCAATGGCATACAAGTAATCACAGGAACCACTCAATATCACTCAGAGCTCAACCACTGAGCTTAGAAGCACTAAGAACAAAAGGCAGTCAGTAGAGGCAGATCTCTTAGAAGGCCTTTTGGGAGCCTTCCAGTGCACCCCCACAGCTGTGGTGTCAGATTCTATTAGCAGCGCTTCTCGGGACATCATTCATAGCCCAGCTGCCAGGGAATCTGTCTGTCCATCAACATGATTTAAATTCACCAGAATTGTTATTCCACCAACTTGGATTTAGCCATTCAGATTATCTTCCTAAAAACACCCCTCCATCAAAATAATCTAAACTCCACTTACCTTCTTAGGGACTATTTGGAGACGTGTTAAAGCTGGAATTAGCATGAAGCAAGTGAAATGCCCAGGATGCAAAATTCAAGGAGGTGCTCGCTCTCAACCTTGGCCCTGGTGTTAAGTACCAGAAAGAGAACATTCAGGTTGTAAAGCCTTGCTCAAGATCACATGAGTGTGTGCGTGCAGTGTGTGTGCTCAGTCGTGTGTGACTCTGCAACCTCATGGACTATATCCACCAGGCTCCTCTGTCCATGGGATTCTCCAGGCAAGAATACTGGAGAAGGTAACCATTTCCTCCTCCAAGGGATCTTTCTGACCCAGGGAACAAACCCGTGTCTCCTGCATCTCCTGCATTGGCAGGTGGATTCTTGACCACTGAGCCACCTGGGAAGCCCCGTGATCACAAATAGGCTTTATTTCTAAACTGTTAGTGGCAATGCACAGGTCTGCCATATGCCTCAGGACTAGACTGTAGCTAATCCACCTAAATCCTGTGAGTGCTTGCACGTTTGAGAGCATGTCTGATTGTCTTGCTTCAGGGATTGGTTTGGAACTTCAAAAGGATTTTCTTCCCAAAGTGAAAAGAATGATGCATTGGAGGCCCACAGTCTGGAAAGGAGGCATCACAGAGTGGAATCTAGCCAAATAAAATGTAAAATCAGAGTGAAAACAACAATTTCAGTGATCATCAAGTTATTTTAGACAAGCTATGCTGGAGAGCAAGCACGGCTTTCTCTGTGGCATGTGATGGATGGTCAAAAGGAATCTGCCCAGACCTTTCTCTTGGATCCTCAACCAAGCACCACTGCAGAGCCTGGACACTATTCTTTCCTCTTGTCCTCCTCCTTTCTGTCACGTACAGCCCACATCCAAACATTGTTGACTCTAATTCCTTGACATGTCTAACATGTGTCAAATTCCCTTCATCCCTCCAGCCTCTTTGTGCAAAGTCAGTGGAAATCCTCTCTAGCCTGAAAACCTCCAAATGGGCTCTCTACCATCAGATTCTACTGCAGCCTGAGCCATCTTTCTAAAACATTAATTGTTCGGAGATGGTGCTCTGCCCCAGAAGTACAAACTTGTTGATTTTTGCAAAGCCCACATGACCTGCTTTCCACCTCCCTTTCCCATACAGTCACATCACTGTTCCACACATAAGTTCTTTTAACTTTGTTCAGCTTTCCAAGTCTACCCTGCTTCGTATTCTTTCTCCACAGTGATTCTTGGAAAACAATGTTTTCTCTGCTGGAACTTTTTCTCCCTTTGTATGAAAACCACCTCTTACTCCTCCACTGGAAAAGACCCTAATGCTGGGTAGGATTGGGGGCAGGAGGAGAAGGGGATGACAGAGGATGAGATGGTTGGATGGCATCACCGACTCGATAGACATGGGTTTGGGTAGACTCCGGGAGTTGATGATGGACAGAGAGGCCTGGTGTGCTGCAATTCATGGGATCGCAAAGAGTTGGACACGACTGAGCGACTGAACTGAACTGAACTCCTCTTCAATTGGCAAGTTGAAATTTACATTCCCCAGAACAAGCTAGGTCTGCCTGCCCTGTGTTCCTTGCCCTTTGTGCACCTCTTAATCATAACACTCATGGTTATTTCATTGTAAAATGTGTTTAGCTGCAAGGCTTCTCCATCAATTTATAACTTTTTTGAGAGCAGGAGTTGCCTTAACCAGGCAAGCTAATACACCAAAGCTCATTTGGTGTATTCTTCCCCTAAACTCAATGACTCTTCAACAAATGTAGTGTCGTTACTTACAGTGAGCCAGGAACCATGCTAAACCCTATGCGGAAAGCAGTGAACTAGTCCAACCAAATCAGTTCTTGAATATGCCATCAAGGTTTGAATCATCTTTCAATCTAGTAATTAAAGCTCCCAACTTTATTTTAATAGCATCTGATTTTGATCCCGCATTACTCAGAGAAGAATCAAAAAGTAAGTAGAGAGTTACTTGTAGTTTCCCTAGGTGTATTATTCTGGAGAAGGGAATGGCAATCCACTCCAGTATTCTTGCCTGGAAAATCCCATGGACAGAGGAGCCTGGCAGGCTACAGTCCATGGAATCGCAAAGAGTTGGACAAGATTGAGTGACTTACACATACACACTCACCCCAAACCCCACCCACATGCCTTATAGATTCAAAGAGGAAGGAGATGGATACGGAGGAGGAAAGAGTGTAATCTGACACTTTTGCTCTGTTTGCCTGTGAGGTCATCAAGGGAGAAAGGAAGTGGTCCTCTGGGACCATTGGCTCAAGTGGGTTTAGGATTTAGGTTCAAGGAGCAGACAGTAAGGCTACTCCTTAGAGAACTCCATTCAAAAATTTTTCTGTGAAACTTCTGGGTCTTAGAGTAGCTGGCACAAAGATCCACCAGTATACTAACAGTATGGGGCATCTCAGTCTCTGAACAAGTCAGGGAGTTCTCCTCCCTGCCTTCCAGAAGGGAACATTATACAGCACCCACATTCCTTTTATTTGGGATCCCCTTTCTTGGGCAATACCAGCCCTCAACTTACATTTCTGTTCATAACATTTAGAGCTAAAATGTACTCTGCTCATTTTAAATGATTATAAAATATTATTATTCTATTCTCATTTCCCGTATTTTATGTTGTTTCATTCTGACTAATGATTTCTTGCATTGTAACCTTCATATATAATCAAAATGCATAAAGTATAAGCAATGTATTAATAATACTCTTGAAATCAAGGTGAGGCTGTTAAAACATGCCAGAACAGTTAAGGTCAGTGAGAAGGAGCTTGTGACAAATGAGAATTTTTCCTGGGGACCACTTTTTGTAACATTCATTTCCTGTGCTTAGAGATTCATGGAAGAGACAGAAAATATACACACAAACCGGCAAGCAAAAACACAAAAATCTATTTCTAACTGTGATAAAACAAAAATTCTAGCTTCCGATCATGCCAGAGCAACATCTGTCAGAATTATCCTTTTGCAAATTCCAATTGCAAAGTCTTAACATAATACCAGAGACAACTTTTTAAAGAAACTGAAGATGATGCAAAAGTGGGTGGAAACTGGGCAAGATTCAAACCATGAAAGACAGAAGTGAACCATAGTGCTATTCATTTTTCAAGATGTTTACCCTGAGGACACTCCTCGGAAGACAAGCAAAAAACCTCTCTGTCCTTGCAGCTTGATGGGAGAGAGTGAATGGAGCTTGAGGAAGAAGAGGGCTGAAAGGGAGGAAATCTGAAAAAGGAGGGAACTAAAACTTAATAAAATCGCCATTCTTTCATTACACACTTTTCTAGGCACCTTTTACATGATGCTTCTTATAACACATGGTGCTAGTTTTCTGTATACCACCATGGTATAAGTTTTTCTTTATAAATTTTAAACTTAATAAAAATTATAAGTAAAAACAAAAACAAGTCCATATAAATTAAGTGGTTAACTCAAGAATCACAAAACTACAGCGGAACAATGAAACAGTGTTAAAAGTGGTATCCAAAGTTCTGAAGTTTGTGTAGCTCTTTCTTAGGCCATTATTTTCATCCGTTTTAAACCCATGTCCAAACAATAATTTTCCCTCTGACAATAAGGAAGATGCTGATTAGCTTTCTCTTGGTGGTTTTTATTGGGAAGGAAATTTGGGTATTGAGTATTTTCAAACCACAGCAGACCCCTCTTTTCTAGAACAGTGAGTAGTAGAGGTACGTGAGCTTGGGTGTCAATCAAAGGGCCCCATGTGAGGATGGCGTGGCTGTTTCATAGGTGTGTAGGCTTGAATGCACTTACCTTTCTGAGCAACGCTTTCCTCACCTGTAAACTAGCGATGGTTCTCAGTTTAACCCTGTTGTGCGGGGACAGCATATGTGAGACAATATATGTGAAGCACTAAGAAAAGTGCCAAGCCCACAGCTGATGCTTCATCAAGAACAGTCATGGGTAACACATTGCTATGCATTCAAGGTAGCAATTTGAGTAGTATACAATTGCATTCTTTTTTCACGTCTGTGAAATAACGTAATTATAAAATGCAGAACAGACTAGGGGGGCTGCCTGGGATTAGGGATGGTAGGCTGGCTGTAAAGGGACAGCAGATGGGACCCTTGGGGTAAAGGTAAAGTAGCTAATTATGCTGGTGGTTACTGCACAGAGTTACACACATACACATACTCAAGAAGAGCACGTGTGTTAACTGGTGACATGGAATTTGCACAATGTCAGTTCCCTTGTTTTAATATTGTACCACAATGTCTGATGTAAGACTCTAACATTGGAGGATACTTGGTGAAGGGGAACCAAGACTACCTTGTACATCTCTGAGCAACTTCCTATGGATCTTAACAACTATTTCAAAATAAAATGTTAAAGGAAAAAAAGGTAGCAGTTTGACATTCAGAAGGCTATAAAGATAACAACAAGCTGGGTTGGGCCGGGGTCTTTTCAGATATAATGTATTAAAGAAGCTAATTCCCTCCGTCAATTTAACTTGGCAGTGGGAGGGGGCTGAGGGGTGGGACCAGCCTCCAGACTTAAAGAAATTGTGAAGATGTACAGTTAGGAGGTGCATAGGAGCAGTTTGTTTCCATGGCTCACATGTGTGAATGAATGGCTTCTCTCATTAGTCACAGCCTCTCTGAATGGATTCTCCCACTTTTACAAGTACCTGCTCTTATTTATACAAATTCAACCAAAGAACTGAGCCAGAACAGAAGTCACGTGGGCATATGGAAAAATGTCCCCCACTAACTCCACTTAGCATGGGACCTTAGGTGCCCCTCTCTCACTGGACTTGTGGCCTTTTGTCACTTGTTATTCCAATCAAATCCCTGTGTAGTCCAACAAACACTATGAAAATGAATGTCTCATTTGTCTAGGAAAAGTGTACTTTTCCTTGATTCTTACAAGACTTCTGACATCAGAAGTGAGGGTTTTCCCTCATTGACCAATTCTCTGATGCCAGCTGGGTGTCTGCTAATATGAATCAGTTCTGACAATCTGCCTAGAGTTGACATCAGACCCCATGAGTCAAGTGCTCAGTCCCACCAACCACTTCCACTTCAGAGGCCAGTTGCAAGCCCCAAGTTGTTACCCATACTCTTGAATAAGTTGGGGTCCCCACACCCCCTTCCTAGGGCTTAATTGTTTATTAGAGCAGGTGACAGACTCAGAGAAACTTTCTTTATGTCAGTGTACTCTGTAATAAAGGGTATGATCAAGAGTAGAGATGAGCAGCCAGATGAAGAGATATGTAGAGTGAGGTCCAGAAGGGTCTTGAGTACAGGAATTTCTATCCCCATGGAGTTTGGTGTGTTGCCACCCCAGCTTGGATATGCTCACCCACCTGGAAGCTTTCCAAACTTCATGTTAGTTTCTCAGTCATGTCTGTCTCTGTGTGACCTCATGGACTGTAGCCCACCAGGCGTCTCTGTCTATGGAGTTCTCCAAACAAGAATACTGGAGTCAGTAGCCATTCCCTTCTCCAGGGGATCTTCCCAACCCAGGGATTAAACCTGGGTCTCTCGCATTGCAGGCAGATTCTTTATTTTGTGAGCCACCAAGGAAGCCCCCATACTTGTTGGGATTCTATGGAAGCTTCATCTCACCAGCATGATCGATTATTATCTCTACTTCCAGGCCATCTCCTCTCCAGAGAATGGGAGGTGGGGCTGAAAATTCCAAGCTGCTACTCATGAGTGCATCTTTCTTATGATCAACCCCCACCCAGAAGCCCCCCAAGAGTCACTCCTTTAGAATAAAAGATGGTCCTGAAACTCAGGGAATTACAAGGGCTTTAGGAGCTCTGTGCCAGGAACTGGATCAGGTGTGTGTGTATGCAATCACATCAGTGATATTTTTTTCATCAGTGATTTTTTTTTTTATCCACATCAGGGTAATAAAAAAAAAAAAAACACTGAATTCTTTGGATCACTCACCTATACTCCAAGCAATATTTGCTACATTTTCTACAATTAAATATCAATCCAATAATACAATTTAAGAAGTTCTTTATGTAGTTCTCATGGGGTTGGCCTTATGTTCTTTAGAAAGGCGTTCAGAAACCATAAAAATGAGAAAAGCAATAGGGAATATTAAGGCTGAGGCCTGGCCCCTTCTATTTTCATGTGTTTGGATATCTCTTTTGTTAGGACAAAATACCAGCATGTGTTGCCACATCCTTTTCTGGATCACTTTCTCCAGTTCACAGCTTTTGTTTTATTTCTGCCTGTTATTTAGAAGCCTGGAGGCTTCTGCTAAAAAATGCTTCATTTTATGGCATAATTGCTAATGCAAAAGGCAAACATTTAGTCTGGGGTATTTTTCTTTCCCCAATCCAATTGATCCCTAAATCAATAATTGTTTTAGTAGTTTTTTTAATTGAATTGTCAATGATTGAATGGCAAACATTGTTGAATTCCCCAAAATTGCCTTAATTTTCCTACAATGTTCATTTATTCCATTTTGCCTATGGTCTATTGAGCAATGCCTACATTTCTTTTCTTTTTCTGTCTTGTTTTCTTTTCTCTCCCTCTCATGTATCTGAGCTTCCAAAATTTCTACTGACTGGAATTTTGTGGTAGTAAAAAGCAGGATACTCACCAAAGATCTTTTTTCCTTCAGGGCAATCACCCATATACCTCCCCACTAAGAATTTTAAAGCTTCACCCATTTAAAAGTAGCACGATTCTTTGTTTTACCCATTTTTTGATGCCTTAAGCAGAACTGTCAATTTTGCCAAGCTAAGGGGGGAAAAAACATTTTTATTTGCAACATTCTCCACAAATATTCTATGTATGGCATTTATAGTTAAAAACACATCGTCTCCTCCAAGTGTAAATATTTTCTTGGGATGAGAAATCCAGTAAAACCACAGGTCCTTGGCCTTTGTGGTTGGTATAAACAAGCTCTACTTTTTGAGCTTTCAGTCTCAAAATGTGACAGCCACAATTTTATTTTAAAGGTTACACTTTGCATTTTTTTAAGCATTTTCAAGTTTTACTCATAGGTGGTTAAATATTTCCACATCTCTGAAGTCACCTGCTAGGATCAGCCTCACTTTACATATGGGAAATCATTTATGGGAAGTGAACAATAATTCCTTTGTCTCTAGCCACAGGCTGGCTCAGCATCACCTTCACAATTAAGTGAGTTTCCAAAATTATTTTCCTGGTGTGCACTGGATTCTTCTCTGAGAACCAGAGAACAAAATTGCCTTATCCCAGTTCCTTACTGTAGCTTTTCAGTGTCAACAATGCTTTCGCTCTTCTAAAACATTTAGCTGAGCCCCAGAGGACATGCAGTGTAACATAAAAATCTGTACCAGTCGCAAAGTTTACTTTGCTTCTCCAGGTTTATTTCCCTATGTGGATGTATGTATTTCCTACCTCTCACCCCTCTTTGGCTACTTATTGGTATATTTCTTACAAGATCCGTTTCCAAAATGTGGTCATATCTTGGTGTTGAGGTTATGATCTGTTGGGCAACATGTATACACTTTATATACCAGAAGGAGGAAAGCATTTTTCTTAAAATGAGACCACATAAGGAGTTAGAGAAATTCTACCGACTGTCACCCGACTTTGATTCTAACCACTAATATTCTTCAAAGCAAGTTGTGTGAACATCCTCCCCACCCCCTAGGAGAGAGAGAAGACAGGGCTACACAGGCTCACAGTTCTCTATTGAGCATTTTCAACAACTGTTTTGAATGGCAACATAGATACACTGAGTGATAATGTCACGGCTGGCTGCCAATCATGGGGAGCTAAATAAAGTGAACATTCCAGAGGCTCCCGCCCTTATTCTGCCTTTGTCCACTTTCACACATCATATTTTTTTTAGGAAGCAGAAATGCTGGTAGTACAACTATTCTTTGTCCCAGATGGTATCACAGTTAACTATCCAGAGTCCCTTTCCAGACCTTTCTTCTCTCTTTCCACACAATGGTCAAGCTGAAGTGAGACCATTCAGAATCACAAAGCAGAGAACTCCAAAGGCCCTATTCATGGAGTTTGGAGAAAGCCTCAGTTAGGGTCATAGAGTCTTCTGAGCTAGAAATGATATTAAAGGCCATTTAGGAAGATGCAGTCATTTACAAACAAAGAAGTGGGCCAGAGACTTGCCTGAAAAAGCACCGTTAGAAGTCAGCAAAGCCAGAACTCGAGTCCAGGTGTTTCCATTCCAAGTGCTGGGTCTTTCCAGCACTCCCATTCCATGTGGAGACGCAGCTGATTACTACTCTAGAAGACACAAAACATTTCTACCACGGAGCCCCTGTAATAGAAAAGCTTTTCGCAAAATTTCTCTAATTTTTAAGCCTTTTACAGGCGTTTATCTTCATTGGATTTTCCAATAGGTGTATACCTAATGCTTATGCAAAGAATCATAAAAATTCCACTTCTGGCCAAAGTCTTTCCCATCTAGGCTTTTCTTTAAAATCATCTCTTCTACTTTTCCCTCTCTCTCCATTGTACAAAAGTAAAAATGGCAAAGAGAGAAACGTGTTGATATACGTCTGGCACTGGGTTACACACAGTAGAGTAAAGGAAACTCTTGAGATAGCAGCATACTTGAAATGAAGTGGTAGCAACCTGACTGAAAAACAGGGAACTGGGTTTCCAAACCACAATGGAGATTTCAAAACATCAGCACATTTTGAACAAATATCTCTTGCCAGGGTCAATATACAACCATAGTTCTAGCACTCCATTTTGTTGGATCAACACTATGCTTAAAAAAAAAAAAAAAACGCTTAAAATATTTCCCATGATTTAAATGATTCTATAAAGAGACAAGGAATCCATACCTGGGTAAATTTAAATAGATTGTGTGTGCATGCTCAACCGCTCAGTCATATCCAACTTTTTTGGAACCCCATGGACTGTAGCCCACCAGGCTCCTCTGTCCATCGGATTTCCCAGGCAAGAATATTGGAATGGGTTGCCATTTCCCCTCTAGGAGATTTTCCCAATCCAGGGATCAAACCCAAGTCTCCTGCATTGGCATGTGGGTTCTTTACCACTAAGCCACCTGGGAAGCCTTTTTTTTTTTAACACCGAAAACATTTTGTATTAGGGTATAGCCAATTAACAATGTTGTGATAGTTTCAAGTGAACAGTGAAGGGACTTAGCGAGAAATATATATATATATATATATATATATATATACACACACACACACACACACATTGCTATATTTAAGATGTATAACCAACAAAAACCTACTGTATAGCACATGGAACTCTGTTCAATGTTATGTGCCAGCCTGGATGGGACAGGGGTTTAGGGGGAGACTGGGAAGCGCTTTAAGTAGCTTAGAATAATACTTTTTTGAAGATAGCCAGATAGCTGGGCTTCAACAGAGAGGAAAAAGTCATAGTTCTCTGAGTAAGATCAGATTGGTTCTAGCACTTGAGTTTCCCCTTTCAACTTGGACCTCTTGTTACAAAACACAGCCTGCTTCTAGAAGCTCAAGGTCAGTTTTGGATAAGACTACAGTAGGTTTCCCAAATCAAGAATTGACCATTTACCTTTCTTCTTCTTTCTCTTTTCACAAACACCTAACACAAGTGCAAAAAGTTCATAAACTATGAAGATTTGGGGGAAGGAGAAGAGTTTGGAAAAATGGAGATATTCTTTCAATGACCATTGTCAATATGTATGGGACTTGGGTTCACAACACCCAGGCCTATAACAGCTTTAACCTCTTTACTCTGTTCTAAAGCTCTTGTCATTCTTCAAGATGAAATGAGGTATTTATGAGGAAAGGTGAAGAGAACCACCAAGTGTAGACCAGGCTTCATCTTACCCACTTTGCCAAGCAGACTTAGTTCCTTTTCACAACAATCCTGAAGACCAATAAGTCTTATTGACTTTTTAAAGACTTAGAGATTAAAGGCTAGCAAGGTTTAGCAACTTGCTCAATTCAAAGTTGAAGACGAGTGTCATAGGGATTTCTTTGAAAATAAGACCTGTTGGCTTTGCCCCAAATCATGACACTTGAAGCTTATCTTCCATATATGAAGAATGTGTGATTTTTAGCTCTTCACCCCTAGGCAAGAGGACAAGCCTTGGCCCCATACTTGTTCTTTCTGTGAACCTGAATTCTTAGAATATCAATATTTTTCATCTTGGAAAAATCCAGACTCTTCTAAACAAATGATGGCTGAGAAGGAGAAGGCTAAGCCCCTGCGGTAGGATTGTGTATTCACATTGATGTGTGAAAAAAAAATCATATGCAGTGGGGGGACTCTACCTGATTTCCACTGTAGGAATCACTGAGCCAAAAACCTAAGGAAGTCACCCTCCCATATATACGTATGTGTGTGAATGTGTGTGTGTGTGCACACTCAGTCATGTCCAACTCTTTGCAGACCCATGGACTGTAGACCACCAGGCCCCTCTGTTCATGGAGTTTTCCAGGCAAGAACACTGGAGTGGGTTGCAATTTCCTACTCCAGGGGATCTTCCCAACCCAGGGATCAAACATCTTACACACATCTCTTACATCTCCTGCATTGGCAGGTGGGTTCTTTACCACTAGCACCAACTAAGAAGCCCTATATATACATAGTATGTCATATACATATATATGTTAACACATAATGTTATTAGTTTCAGATGTACAACATAGTGACTCCACTTGTAGACATTATGAAATGATCACTAAATTAAGTCTATTTACCATCTGTCACCACACAAAGTGATTACAACATTATTGACTGTATTCCTCATGTTGTACTTTACTTCCCCATTACCTTTATTTTATAACTGGAAGCTTGTACTTAACCCCTTTACCCATTTCACCCCATCCCCACCTCCCTTCCCTCTGGCAACCACCAATCTGTCTTCTGCATCTATGAATCCTGGTTTTTTTAATTTTTTTTGTTTTGATTTTTAGATTCTACATATAAGTAAAATCATGTGGGATTTGTCTTTCTCTATCTGACTGATTTCACTGAGCTTAATACCATCCAGTTCCATCCATGCTGTTGTAAATGGAAAAATTTCAGCTTCTTAATGGCTGAGTAGTATTCTATTGTTTATGTATACCACATCTTCTTTATCCACCCATCCATCAATGAGCACTTATTTGTTGTTTCCATATTTTAACTACTGTAAATAATGCTGCAATAAGCATAAGAGTGCAAATATCTGTTCAAATTAGTCTTTTTATTTTCTTCAGATTGATACCCCAAAGAGGAATGGCTGGATCACATCGTAGGTTAATTTTTAACTTTTTGAGGAACCTCCGTACTGTTTTCTATAGTGACTGCAACAATTTACATGCCCACCAACAGTGATAAAAGAAATTGAAGAAGTACACAGATAGATGAAAAGATATTTGTTGCTCATGGATTGGGAAATTAATATTGTTAAAATATCCATACTACCCAAAGCAATCTACAGATTCAATCTAATTCCTATCAGAATTCCAATGGCATTTTCCATCCTCCCTTTTTATTGGATACTAGCTATTACAGAGATCATTTTGTTTGGAGCTTCTGACTTCCTGGATTATGAACACCTTCATTTAAAAAAACCTCTACCTTCCTATATATAACAGAGGTTTGCAGTCTCTTTCTTAAGGTAGGTTTTAAGCTCGTTAAGTACTTGGGCCCTGTATTAACTATCTTGACATCTACAAAGAACCTGAACTTGCACTCTGATGATTCTCTTGAAAAAGGCAGACAAGGAGGGGAGAGAGGATTAGAAGGAAAGAGACAAGGTTTGGCTAATGTGAAAAGAAAAGCTACTGCTTTTCCCAGCTTTCTGAGCTCTGCCACATGTTTTCAAATTCATTTTCCATGAATCATCTTAGTTGTGCTCTTTCTCATCTTGATGCCTCCTTTTATCTTTCTAAAACCATAAATTAGACAGACAATTACTCAGATGTGGCTCAGATGTACTCCATCAGCAAAATTAAATTTTCTGTTAGTGGACAAGCCCAAACCCTAAGACCTCATGATTTGTGACCTGCTCATGATTATATCAGTCACTTAGGGAAAATAGTCCCACAAGCTGGATCTGATGCCTGTGACATACATCATAGCAGTGAGTAGATGTACCTGTTGATATAATATGTAAAGAGAAGTCAGAGAAAGGGAGACTACGCTCTCTTTCATTTACAATCAGATAGAGATTATTTCTGCTTTCCTTACTTTGTAAAGAAGGCATTTAAGACACTTGTTACCGACTGCTAAGACCAGTGGGAATAGATCCTATAACAATTGCCGTCTATTTGCTCTCACCATGCACAACTCATGGTTAGCTAGAAGGTGCTCATAAAAGGACTAGGATGCTACAAAGATTATCTTAACAGCCCATGGAAAACCTGTAAATCTAAATTGTTACTTTCAAATACATCACTGTATAGATTTACATTATGATTGTTATTGCAAAGTATCGTTATATATGTTCTGTCAAGCCCAGAAATAATTCTCTTATCTTTAAAATGTTGTTTATTTTGCATTTACATTTACATTAACCACCCCCCACTAAAAAACTCTTGCTCTTGAAAAAATAGTTAGGCCTGGTGATACAAGTTTACACACCCAAGCCCTGCACCATGAGTTCAAATCCAGGCTCTGTCACTTAACAGCTGCAAGTACGTAGGATTGTGCTTCAATTTCCTTTTCTGTAAAATGGAAAAGATACATACTTTGAGCAGTTGTTAGGATTAATTTACCTCGTTCACAGAGAACATATTTCACTGTGCTGTAATAATGCCTATATTAGCTTTTATCATTTATGCTGAAACAGACCTTGCTGACTTGTATCAATTTCTTTGTGGGAAGAACAAGATGATTTAAAGAAGAAGGCAAAGAAATGTAAAATGCCAGTCCCTACCATGACGATATTCAGGGATCGTGAGCTTGGAGTCAGCAGATCCAAATACACTCTGTAAGAACAGAGTGAGCTTAGGAACATCTACTAAAAATTTTTTTGAGATTCCTTATCTGCCTGCATCCAAAACTGCTTATGGATCAAATGAAACCTTAGTCGAAGCTGGTCAGAAACTGGAAAAAAGGGAAAACAAAAGACAATTTTGTTATTTGTCTTAGTGTTAATTTTTACCAAAATTATTCTGACAATGATTTTTATATTAAAGGGTGTTATAAATTAACTACATATCAACTTCCAACATCTTAAAGTCATTTTGATCATGTCTCTCTGCCAGTGGTTTCTACAAGTAAAATAAAATTCCTGTGCCCATGGTCAAAGCTTTCCCTGGCAAAGCATCCTTCTCCGTCTTATTTCCCCAAGTCTGGTCAAACTGAGTGGTTAGTCAGGATTTCAGTTCACAGACCAAATATTTATTTATTCCCTCTCTAAAGTTATTCCTGACATGTGGAATGCTTTTTCGTCTCCATCTCCATCTGTCCAATTCTTACTCTTCCTCCAAGTTCAAATGTCACTCTTATGAGATCTTATATAATTTTCCTAGAGTCAACGTTACTTTCTTACTTCTCTGAACTATGCTGCTTCTTTATGCATGATGTCGCGGGAAATAAAAGCTACTGCATGTCAACAGTGGTAGCAAATGACATGCTCTTCCCCAAATCAACTCTGCTTTTCTCTCCTGGAAGAGTCTATGCATGCTGACTCTACAACCTGAGATTCCTTCCATCTACTCATTCACTAACTGGGTTTCTAATCCTGCAAACCTTAACCCAAGAGCTACTTTGTCAGCCAGGACTCCACCAGACAGGACTGATTAACCCTTTCTACCATCTCATAGCACCAAAGACCCTGAGCACTTCAAAAAGCCATAGAAAGTAGTTTTTGACATTGACAACCCTTTGTTTGATTCCCAGCTCATTCACTTATTACTCTGATAATTTTGTCAATTAAACCTGCTCTAAACTTGTTTCCTCCCCCAAAAATATAGCAAGAGATTGAAAAGAGAATATTAATTTTGGGGAACAACTACTAAAATAATTTACAAAGTCATGAGAATTTGCAGCATTGTGAATAAAGCACATGCACATTTAAGGAATAAATAAATCATATATATTTTCACATAACTCTGTGTTAGTTCCTGTCATAATACAGCACAATTGCTTTTTTGATTGATATTTCCCTGTATTATGAGCCCCTGGAAGGGAGCTATCATGGAGCAAAAAAGTCTTAGAGCCTGACAAATACACACCTGGGTTTAAGTATCAGCTCCGTTACTTATGAGCTGTGGTCACTGAGCAAGATGTCTCATCTCGTTATGCCTCAATTTTACTACCTATAATATGCAGATAATATTAGCTATGTGGGAAGGGTGTCTTAAGGATCCGCTGAGTAGAAATAAGAAGCTCAGGAAAAAATATAGGATGGTCTTCTCAACACACTGAAGTTATTATTTCTCTGATACAAACAAGTATAGCAATTAGGAGCTAAATATAGAACATTGTTATTGTTGTTGTTTAGTCGCTAAGTCATGTCCAACTCTTTTGAGACCCCACGGACTATAGTCTGCCAGGCTCGTCTGTCCATGGGATTTTCCAAGCAAGAATACTGGAGTGAGTTGCCATTTCTTTCTCCAGGGGATCTTCCTGACCAGGAATTGAACTGGAATTGAACCCCAGTCTTTTGTGGCTAATGCATCAGCAGGCAGATTCTTTACCACTGAGCCACCTAGGAAACCCAAATATAGAGCATGGTGGTTCAGTCACTAAGTCACGTCCAACTCTTGCGACCCCATAGACTGTAGCCCACCAGGCTCCTCAGTCCATAGGATTCTCCAGGCAAGAATACTGGAGTGGGTTGCTGTTTCCTTCTCCAGGGGATCTCCCTTACCCAGGGATCGAACTCGAATCTCCTGCATTGCAGGAAGATTCTTTACTGACTGAGCTACCAGGGAAGCTCAAAAATACAGAACATATAATTTCTATACACAAAAAATATAGAACACAGCAGATGCTAAATAAACATTTCTTGAGTGAAGAAATGAGGAGTCTATAAAATACCAAGCAGATATTAATAATTATTCTATTGATTTACTGAGGTTATTTCAGCTCAAAGGACCTGTTCTCAGCTTTGTTTGAGTAGGAAATCTTATTCCACCATTTACTCCAGTTGTTGTGAACGAGATACAAGATGCAGATAAAAAAGATTCTAGTCTTTTTTCAAAATGTGCTGGAAAATATACCTTGACCAATAGTCAAAATGTATTGATATGTAATGAGATAGTCTATCAGATTTTCTACCAGCAATCTTCCTATGGGCCAGAACAGAAAATGTTGCATCTAATATTCTTCTGGAGACTTTTTTTTTCTAAGTACACTTTTCAGTGTTACAATCAACCAAGATATTTGTTGAAAGTCTCAAGTCTGGCATTTGTAAAGCAAGATCTTTTGACTAATTCTTCTCTAAGAGTCCTTCTAGGATTTCAAGGTGCTTAGCACCTGACTGGGTTCCATGGAGAGATGACAAAGTATGAGGCATGTACCCTTCCTTCAAAGAGTACATCCTCACAGCTAGTATTTTTAAATTAAATAGGGAATAAAGAGGAGTTGCTCATTAGAATTAAGAGTCCATTGGTTCTCAGTTTAAGACTGGAAACATTGCATATACTTACTATGAGCCACTGTTTTTCATTATGACCAGAAACTTTTGATTCTCTGGAACTCTGTGTATTGCAATATCACATATTCGATTTCAACACCAAGTTTTACAGGAAAGACATTTTCAATGGGCTGTCTCATATATGAGATAAGTAAGACAGAGACTACCAGAGGGTGACACCTTCTGACAGAGCTCACTTTAATAGATTTTAATGTTTTTTCCCTGCACCCACATTGTCTTAGACACTTCCGTGTTCACGTGCTTCAAATGTGGCAACACTAAAAGTAACAGTGAGTTTTAGTGTTAAAAAAGGAAATGAAGAATCATATTATTATTATTGACTCTTGCAAGGAGAACTTTTAGGACACTTAATTTAGTTTTGAATTTTTAACTCTAAATTGCCAGTTTTTAAAAAATGTATGCTACTGTGTGTCTTCCTGAAATTTTCCTTAAATAACTGACACATTGTCACTCTTTCATTGTTATTATTTTTCACTTACATAATGTTAATTTTATATTATTTAAATGATTTATACCTTAACCTATCTCCCTAAAAACAACCAGCATTTTTAAGTGCTTAATATGTATAAGATACCACTCTATATCATGTAACTTCACACAACAACCATATAAGAATGTGCCCCATCTCACAACTGAGAAAACATAGGTTTATTACAGCATGTAATTTTCCCAAGGACCTATAGCCAGGAAGTACAAGAGCAAGACTGGAACTTGGTTTCTCTGACTCCAAATCATAAATCTTCCATTCCTATGTCTCAGTGGCTTTCTTACCAGATTAAGTCTTTCTTTAGAACAGAAACAAATATATTGTTCTGATTTCTGTATCTCTTTCTAATACCCAGCATAGAATCCTTTGCCTAGTAGCTGCTTAATAGCTACAGAAGAAGAAGGAGGAGAAGAGGAAGAGGAAGATGAAGAGGAGGCAGCAGAGGGAGGGGAGGGGGAAATGGACTCCAAGAATGATACAGTGACTGCAATGCAGTTTCTACTTTCTTGAAGGCATCCCTATGCCTCTCTCAAAACCTTAGGCTCCAGCCAAGAGTGCCCACTTACTGCATGGGGGATGAATATGGGAGGTGGGTGGGCAACGAATTTCTAATTTTCTGCATGGATGCCTTAGTTACTATTAAGATACTGTCAAAGGGAAGTAATTTCAAAGAAGAGAAGCTAACCTGATTAAGAAGTTAGATTAAGATTGACTTTAAAGAAAAATTAAAAGCTCAGAGGAAAAAGAAAAGATTAAGATTGGGAGCCATTAAAGGGAACCCAAAGACACCGGAAAAGCAGAGAGAAGCTGCTCATTGGCACAGAGCACAAGACCTTTATACTACAATGCCTTTAATCAGAGTAATCACAACACAAGTGTGCATTGTCAGCCTTCCCGAGGCCAAGCATGCCCATGTTAGCTGTGATTTTAATAAACTTGGAGCCTCTTTAGAGCCTACAGGTCCTCAGTGGAATCACACAGCCTCCCTGCTTACCTTGCCTCTTGCTGGCCCACTCAGGACTTGGACCCTAATTGTAGCACCTAGTCCCACTCCTTCAACCCTGTAAATTAATTTTTTCTCTCCTTGGAGGTTTGCTGAGAACAAGTAGCCACCCCAACCACCTCATTTGAACAAGAGAATTATTATTCTTAACCTACTCTATGTCAAGCTCCTAGTTGGTGGCATTCTTGGCTGACTGTCCAAATTCCTCTAAACACAATATGCTTCCGGCCAGTGCTGCCCAGGAGCTGATGGTCTCGCTTTTGGTCTCAGGAGTGTAGTCTAGAAAGGATGCCAAGACTGTTCCTCTGGGGAGATGTCAGGGATGGGTCCTCTGGGGACAAATGACATATAGATCCATACTCCCTGACTTCTACAAATCCTACATGCTTCTGTGTCTGTTTTATATCTTTGTCAGCATTTAAAAGCTGTCACTCAAAATAGACTCTGGCTACTCATTCTTGGTCAGTTTAAATGTACTTTAATGTGCTCTTAACACTAATAAGTAAGGAGAAAGCTGTCAGCCTAGTCATTAGTAGAGCTATAGCCAATAGGAAATGCTTAGAAAATTCTACTACAATTAAAACACTAGGCATCCCTAGAAGGGACAGGGAATAGAAAATTGGAATTAGCAGAAAACCAAATGGTCCCTTTCGGCTCTTTTTTTCCTTCTTAATTTTCCTCAGAACAAGAAGTCTTGAATTTCAAAACCCCACATTTCTTTTTTTTTAACAACAGTATGATCAGTTATTTATTTATTTATTTATTTTTTAATAAATTTATTTATTTTAGTTGGGGGATAATTACTTTACAATATTGTAGTGGTTTTTGCCATACATTGACATGAATCAGCCATGGGTTTACATGTGCTCCCCACCCTGAACCCCCCTCCCACCTCCCTCCCCATCCCATCCCTCTGGGTCATCCCATTGCCCCAGCCCTGAGCATTTGTCTCATGCATCGAACCTGGAATGGTGTTCTGTTTCACATATGATAATACACAAGTTTCAATGCTATTCTCTCAGATCGTCCCACCCTCACCTTTTCCCACAGAGTCCATAAGACTGTTCTATGCATCTGTGTCTCTTTTTCTGTCTTGCATATAGGGTTATCGTTACCATCTTTCAAATTCCATATATATGCATTAGTATACTGTATTGGTGTTTTTCTTTCTGGCTTATTTCACTCTGTATAATGGGCTCCAGTTTCATCCATCTCAATAGAACTGATTCAAATGTATTCTTTTTAATGGCTGAGTAATAGTCCATTGTGTATATGTACCACAGCTTCCTTATCCATTCGTCTGATGATGGACATCTAGGTTGCTTCTATGTCCTGGCTATTATAAACAGTGCTGCGATGAACGTTGGGGTACACATGTCTCTTTCAACTCTGAAAATCCCACATTTCTACAGAAAAAAAGAGATAATGATATTGCCACCCTAAGAGTTTATAACAACACATGGAAAGTTTTTGTATTACTGCATCCGTATGTGTTCAATGTTCGTGGAATTTTAACCTGGCAAGGAGGAGAAATGGGGCTTCTCTGGTGGGTTGCTGCTGCTGCTGCTAAGTCGCTTCAGTCATGTCCGACTCTGTGCGACCCCATAGACAGCAGCCTACCAGGCTCCTCTGTCCCTGGGATTCTCCAGGCAAGAACACTGGAGTGGGCTGCCATTTCCTTCTCCATCTCGGGTGGCTTAGCAAGTGAAAAAGCCCCCTGCCAATGCAGGAGATGCAGGTTCAATCCCTGGATTGGAAAGATCCCCTGGAGAAGAAAATGGCAACTGACTCCAATATTCTTGTTGGGAAATCCCATGGACGGAGGAGCCTGGCAGGCTACAATCCACAGGGTTGCAAAAAAGTTGGACACAACTTAGCAACCAAACAACAGCAAGGAAGAGAATAATGTCTTCTTCTATTTACTCTGAGAAATGTGAAACTCAAAGCGACAACAGTTTGTAACTTGTCACTTACCCCCACAATCCCAGTTATAATATTCTACTTTTAGAAACCCCCAAAAGTATGTATGTGTGAGGAATGAGGGTCAGGTCAGAAATAAGAAACATGCCTTGGAATTAAACCTTTTAGAATCACATTATGTTCTAATGTTACATCTGCCTTTCTGAGCTCAATAAACCCCCAAATAATTCTAAGTTAGCATTTGTCAGTTTCTTCTGAATGTGTGTCTATGTGTGTGTGTGAGTTTATGAACTTAAAATTTTGTTGTTGTTGTTCAGTCGCTCAGCTGTGTCTGACTCTTTGTGACTCCACGGACTACAGCATGCCAGGCTTCCTTGTCCTTCACTGTCGCCTGGAGTTTGCTCAGATTCATGTCCATTGAGTCTGTGATGCTATCTAACTTAAATAACTTTTAGTTTTTTCTTATTTCTAAAAACAAAAGAATTATTGCAGATATATTAGAAAGAATACAGAAATAGAAATAAGAAGAGAAAAATCCCACTTCTGGAGGTACATTTAACATCTCAAAATACATCCTGTCCCTTAGTGTGTTACGTTTTGTTCATTTAAACTTAAGAAGCCCTTTTCCTCACATATTTCTCCACAGTGTTCTTCCATAAAATATAAAAAGACTTTTTTAAACTTACCTTTAATAACTACAGAGTAGATCTAAGGGAGCAAAAAGACAGGACCCAGTACCCATACGCAATTGCATGTGTGCAGAAAGTCAAACAGAACATTTTAAAACTAAAAGAGACTTTAAATATGATGCAGTGAATACTTATTTACTTTGTGCTCAATGCATGCTTCTTTTCAATATCCTATGAAATAACAATGTAGGGATAAGCTCACAATGTCAAAAGGAATGGGAAAAGTGACAGCAGCAACGAATTTTAAGAAGAGAGCAAATGGACAGGTGGTAACAGACTTCGCAAAACAGAGAAACATAGAAGCCAGCCCATGGTATAAATACTCCCACCATAGGTAGTTTCAAGCTTCTACTATAATGTTACTGAACACAGACTTGGGATGAGATGAGCCCACCATCGGAGAAGGCAATGGCACCCCACTCCAGTACTCTTGCTTGGAAAATCCCATGGACGGAGGAGCCTGGTAGGCTACGGTCCATGGGGTCGCTAAGAGTCAGACACGACTGAGTGGCTTCACTTTCACTTTTCCCTTTCATGCACTTGAGAAGGAAATAGTAACCCACTCCAGTGTTCTTGCCTGGAGAATCCCAGGGACAACGGAGCCTGGTGGGCTGCCGTCTATGGGGTCGCACAGAGTTGGACACGACTGAAGAGACTTAGCAGCAGCAGAGCCCACCATCTCTAGAGAGATGATTCAAGCAGGCTCCAGCACACCTCTGGTTAGAACCAGTTAAGCAGTAGAGGTGTTAACCTTCTTTTTTGGCAGCTATTCTATGGAGATACTCCAAAGAGACCTAGGACTCAGAGACCTGAGGCTCAGATAGGAAGGAAGCACAGCACTCAAAAGGAGGGCTACATGGACTTGTTTTTTATGCTACAGCCCCTTTTTCCTCTTGGCTGGAGATGGGAGAATCCTTTGTGAGTAATCTGAAACTCAAGCAGAAAGATCAATAGACAGGGCATTTGGGGAGTTTCTCAGTGAAACACAGCAGCCACATCACACCAAAGTGAAGCCCCTAATCAAGATGCTCCACTCTTGCCCCAGAGCCTTCAGTCAGTATTTCAGTGCCTCACTTTAAAAAATAAACATAAAGTCATATTGATGTTGGTACGTTAATATTACTATTACTATTTTTGTGCTAAGTACTATGCTAAGTGAAATAAGTCAGACAGAGAAAGACAAACACTGTATGATATCACTTATATGTGGAATCTAAAATACAACAGACTAGTGAATATAACAAAAAAGAAATAGACTCACAGATACAAAGAGCAAACTACTGGTTACCAGTGGGGAGAGGGAAGGAGAGGAGTTGATATAGGGACAGGTGGGTAAGAAGTATAAATTACTAGGTATAAAATAAGCTAAAAGGATATATTGCACAGCACAGGGAATATAGCCAATGTTTTATAATGACTATAGGTAAAGTATAACCTTTAAAAATTTTGAATCACTATATTGTATACCTGGAACTTATTTATTGTACATCAACTATACTTCAATTTAAAAGTATTGTTATTATGAAACTGTTGGTATAATACGGGATAAAGCATGAGTGTACTGTGGGATATTCAGCTATCTTCTGTGTCCTTGAGAACTAGAATTCTTAATGTAGAAGAAAAGAGACTAAGTGTAATATAGAAGGAGCTGAACTCTTATACTCATATTTATGGTCAAGTAATTTTTTGGCAAAGCTATCAGGGCAAATCAATGGGGAAAGAAGAGTATTAAGGCAATTGGACATTCACATGCTAAGAATGTAAGCTTTGATTCATAGACATACCATACATAAAAACTACCTCAGAATGGATCCCAGACATAAATGTGTATGTGTGCTCAGTCGTATTGGACTCTGTGATCCCATGGACTGTAGCCCACCAGGATCCTCTGTTCACAGACTTTTCCAGGCAAGAATACTGAAATGGATTGTCATTTCCTACACGGCGGGATCTTCCCAACCCAGGGAACAAACTTGCGTCTCCTGCCTTACAGGCAGATTCTTTACCACTGAGCCACAAGGAAAGCAATATAGACATAAATGTTAGCACTAAAACTACAAAGGCTCTAGAGGAAAACATGGAAGGTAATCTTTATGACTTTGGATTAGATACGACACCAGAGGTAGAATCTATAAAATAAAAAACTGATAAATTGAGCATTTTTTTAATAAATTTCACCAAAATTAAAACCTTTTTGTATTCAAAATATGCAGCTAAATAATGAAAAGGAAACACACAGACTGGGATAAAATATTTGTAACACATATATGATGAAGGACTTTTATTCAGGTTATGAAAAGGATTTTTGAAACTCAACAAGATGCCAAACAATCCACCAAAAAACCAGACAAACTATTTGAATAGACACAAAGAAAAATATACACATGATTGATAAGAACATGAAAAAATGCTCAACATCAGTAATCATCAGGGAAAAGCAAATGTTCATGTACTAGTAATCATCATGTACTAGTACATGAGCTACTAGCACAAAGCAAATAGATTGGCTATAATCAAAAATACTACTGAATATTAGCCAAGATACCAAAAAAACACTAGATTTTCTATGCTTTGCTGGTGGAAAAACAATCTGGAAACTTTGGAAACCAACGTGCTGTGCTTCTATCCCTAGGTATTTACTTGAGAGAAGTGAAAACTGATATCCAGCCAAAGATTTAAGTGACCATAGCAGCATTACTTTTAATAGCCAAAAAGCTGGAAACAATTCAAATATATATCAATTGATAAATAGACAAATAAGATGTGGTATATCCATATGATCAAACACTAGTCACTAATAAAAAAGAATGGGTTATTTTTACATACTACAATGTGAAAGAGCCTCAAAAACAGTGTGCTTAGTGAAAAATGCTAGACACAAATGCCTTCAAATATTGTATAATATTTGAAGCAAATTCATAGAGACAGAAAGCAGATAAATGGTTCCCTGGGACTGGATTGTGGCAATGCAATTAGACACAAGGGAAATATTTGGGATGATGAAAATGTTCAAAAGCTGGATAGTGGTGATGGTTGCACAACTCTATAAATTTATTTAAAAATCAATGAATTGTAGTTACAATGGGTAAATTTTATGATATGTAAATTATTCTTCAATAAGGCTGTTAAAACATAAGGAAACCAAAAAGCATATTAAATAAATGAACAAAAATGAAATGTGATATCTAGCATTATGTCTTTGGTGATGAATCTAGAAAGAAATATTAATATAAAGAAGTGGCTAGCCAGGACATGGACGCAGCCTAGATGCCCATCAGCAGATGAATGGATAAGGAAGCTGTGGTACATATACACAATGGAATATTACTCAGCCATTAAAAAGAATACATTCAAATCAGTTCTAATGAGGTGGATGAAATTGGAGCCTATTATACAGAGTGAAGTAAGCCAGAAAGAAAAACACCAATACAGTATACTATATATGGAATTTAGTAAATCGGTAAAGATAACCCTGTATGTGAGACAGCAAAAGAGACACAGATATATAGAACAGTATTATGGACTCTGTGGGAGAGAGCAAGGGCGGGATGATATGGGAGAATGGCACTGAAGCATGTAAATTATCATATGTGAAAAAAATCACCAGCCCAGGTTCTATGCATGATACAGGGTGCTCGGGGCTGGTGCACCGGGATGACCCAGAGGGATGGGATGGGGAGGGAGGCGGGAGAGGGGTTCTGGAAGGGGAACACATGTACACCCATGATGGATTCATGTCAATGTATAGCAAAACAAATACAAGATTGTAAAGTTAAAACATAGATAAATAAACCAATTAAAAAAATAAGTGGTTATTATCTGACTTTTGTGTTCACACTTATTCAAAATTCCCTTAGTCTTCATATCCCATTGAATAAAAAGGACATCACACTAAGAGACGGCCCATTGTTTCTAATTTTAAAACTATCTCCTCCTACTTTCTGCAGTCTTCCATAGTTAATTCAAGAAGTCCATACAAATATGTCACTGACATCATAAACTAAACTCTCAAACAGAATTATTATCTCATGGGATCATTGAGAAGACAGTGTTCTTCTCCTTGCTCCTTTTCTTAATATCCATGTATGAGCTATGAAGCAAATTATGAGACATGGAATGAACCTAAGTCCGTCAATAAATGAATGGATAAAGAAAATGTTGTGTATATATACACAAATGGAATATTATTCAGCCATAAAAAGAATTAAATATAGCCATTTGCAGCAATATGGATGGACCTAGAGATTACCATACTAAGTGAAGTAAGTCGGGAAAGGAAAGACAAATATATATATATATCACTTGTTCATGTGCAACTCTTTGCGACCCCATGGACTGCAGCATGCCCAGCTTCCATATCACTTGTATATGGAATCTAAAAAAATAATTCAAATGAACTTATTTACAAAACAGAAACAGTAGGGGGAGCACATGTGAACCCATGGCTGATTCATGTCAATGTATGGAAAAACTACTACAATATTGTAAAGTAATTAGCCCCCAACTAAAAAAAAAAAAAAAAAAAAAAACAGAAACAGACTCACAGACATAGAAAACAACCTTATTGTTACCATAGGGATAAACAGAGAAGGAGGGATAAATTAGGAGTATGGGATTAACAGATATACACTGCTGCTGCTGCTGCTGCTGCTAAGTCGCGTCAGTCGTGCCCGACTCTGTGCGACCCCATAGACGGCAGCCCACCAGGCTCCCCCGTCCCTGGGATTCTCCAGGCAAGAAAACTGGAGTGGGTTGCCATTTCCTCCTCCAGTGCACGAAAGGGAAAAGTGAAAGTGAAGTCGCTCAGTCGTGTCCGACTCTTCGTGACCCCATGGGCTGCAGCCTACAAGGCTCCTCCGTCTATGGGGTTTCCCAGGCAAGAATACTGGAGTAGGGTGCCATTGCCTAACAAGAATCTACTGTACAGCACAGGGAACTATATTCAATATCTTATAATAACCTATAATGGGAAAGGATCTTAATATATATATATGTATGTATAACTGAATCACTGAATCACTTTGCTGTACACCTGAAACCAACACAAAATTGTAAATCAACTATACTTCAATAAAAATGTGATGTCATTTTAGTGATTCTACACATGAGATTAATGCTCTTATAGCTACTTTTAAAATTGATATTGTACAATATAAATGATATTGCACAATATGAGGGCAAAATCTATGCTAAGAACTTTAAAATTTTCAATTTTCCCTTACTTAAAATGACATAAAATGGAAAATAAAAAACATCATAAAGGTTCAAGAGAAAGTCTCTGGAAGTGAGGAAAAAACTTCCTACCTTATCACCTTTAACATTTTTTCTAGCTTTTCAACAAAGATTTTGTATTTTCATTTTGCATTTGACCCCATAAATTATGGACCTAACCCTAACCTGAAGGTACCATTTTCATTAGGACAGTGTTGCTCAGGTATGACAAGAGAGATAAGTTATTGATAACATGGGAGGGGCCTCAATATCATGATTTTTACCAAAGACCCTGGCTGAGACTTATGCACAGTTCCACTCCCTATATTTGCAGAGTACAGGACAAGAGTAGAAGTGGAGGACCATATATGACATGGCTGAATATTAAAAGTTGTTGAAAAGGTTAACAAATTCTTAAATAAAATATGTTCTACCTTCTAGCCTTGAAAAAAAAATATTCCTTTGTTACAACTGAAAGGTGAGTCTAAGATATCTTAGAATTCTGTTCTGGTATGTGAAGATGTAAGGCTTGCCAACCCTGGTCCCCAGTTCCCAGCTGTGGTGTGATCTCATTTTCTTCCCACCTCTAGCTTCATCCCAGACCAAGAAAATGTCATGCTAATGTGTGTAGACACCATAGCCGACACATTCCAGCTCCATCTATACCCCCACAAATAGGGTCCACCCCTTGTTTCCCTTCCCCTTAGACCTACTACGAGAGACTGAGTATACCAATGGACAACAGCCAAACCAGCTATAAGAATAGAATTCTGACCCCACACACCTCAGCAATCAGTCCAGGAGATCAAGCCCCTTATCTATTAATACAATAAACAGCCCAGGAAGCCAGCCTGCTGTAAGTCAGACTTGGAGAAAGCCAGATGGTTATCTCCTGTGACAATCCAAGAAGCTAAACAAAAACATCTGTAACAATCAGCCCCAAGTGGCCAGGACTTGATTAATAACTGATATCTTCCCAAATGTTCCCCCTGCTTCCAGCCTAGGACCAGCCTGAGACAGCCCAACATGCAGAGTGGAGGGCAGTGGATGGATGCTTATAAGAGGGAACATTAAGGCTAGTCCAACTTGACAGGATCCTTGGGGAAGGTAAGCCAAGGTAATAAGATACTGAGGGTGGGGAATAAGAAATGTGATCAGTTATCAAAGGTGGGGGATTTTTTGCTAAACCGATCCAGGAGAATTCTTGCTAAAACAGGACTAAGCAGGCTAAGGACAGATCCCCAGAACAAAGCCAAGTCAAAAAGAGTACTGAAAGGAGACTGACTCAACTTTGTTCAAAAACGAGTCTTCATTAAGTGCTCCTCACTCTCCTTTTTATTTCTTCTAATTTCTATGTATTTATTTTGACGAAGAGTGTATATATTTAAGACACATGATGTGATATTTTGGTACTGGTATACATTGTAAAATAATTACCACAGTCAAACTAATCAACATATCCATCATTCCATACTTACTATTGTGTGTATGTGGTGAAGATCTGAAATCCTTGATCTTAGAAAATTTCAAGTATACAATGTATTATTATTAACTCTGTAGTCACCATACTGTAGGTCTCCAGAATTTATTTAACTTCTACCTGAAAGTTTATAGCCTTTGACCAACATCTCCCAGTAACCACCAGTCTACTCTCTCTTACTACAAGTTTGGCCAATTTTTTATTCCACATATAAGTAAATTCATGCAACATTTGTCTTTCTGTTCCTAGCTTATTTAACATAATGTCTTCCAGTTTCATCCATGTTGATGCATTTGCCAAGATTTCCTACGTTTTTAAGACTGAATAACCCTCCATATATATATACCCAAAGCCTTTGACTGTGTGGATCACAATAAACTATGGAAAATTCTGAAACAGATGGGAATACTAGACCACTTGACCTGCCTCTTGAGAAACCTGTATGCAGGTCAGGAAGCAACAGTTAGAACTGGACATGGAACAACAGACTGGTTCCAAATAGGAAAAGGAGTACGTCAAGACTGTATATTGTCACCTTGCTTATTTAACTTCTATGCAGAGTACCTCATGAGAAACGCTGGGCTGGAAGAAGCACAAGCTGGAATCAAGATTTCTGGGAGAAAGATCAATAACCTCAGATATGAAGATGACACCACCCTTATGGCAGAAAGTGAAGAGGAACTAAAGAGCCTCTCATGAAAGTGAAAGAAGAGAGTGAAAAGTTTGGCTTAAAGCTCAGCATTCAGAAAACTAAGATCATGGCATCTGGTCCCATCACATCATGGCAAATAGATGGGGAAACAGAGGAAATAGTGGCTGACTTTATTTTGGGGGGCTCCAAAATCACTGCAGATGGTGAATGCAGCCATGAAATTAAAAGGACGCTTACTCCTTGGAAGGAAAGTTATGACCAACCTAGACAGCATATTAAGAAAGCAGAGACATTACTTTGCCAACAAAGGTCCATCTAGTCAAGGCTATGGTTTTTCCAATAGTCATGTATGGATGTGAGAGTTGGATGGTGAAGAAAGCTGAGCACTGCAGAACTGATGCTTTTGAACTGTGGTGTTGGAGAAGACTCTTGAGAGTCCCTTGGACTACACGGAGATCCAATCAGTCCATCCTAAAAGGGATCAGTCCTGGGTGTTCACTGGAAGGACTGATGTTGAAGCTGAAACTCCAATACTTTGGCCACGTGATGTGAAGGGCTGACTCATTTGAAAAGACCCTGATGCTGGGAAAGATTGAGGGCAGGAGGGGAAGGGGACGACAGAGGATGAGATGGCTTGATAGCATTACCGACTCAATGGACATGAGTTTGGGTAAACTCTGGGAGTTGGTGATGGACAGGGAGGCCTGGCGTGCTGCTGTTCATGGGGTCGCAAAGAGTTGGACACAACTGAGCGACTGAACTGAACATATGTATTATTTATGCACTCATCTGTCAGTGGACACTAACATTGTTTCTGTATCTTGTCTACCATGAATAATGCTGCAGTGAATATAAGAGGACAGATATCTTTCCATGATTTTATTTCCTTTGGATGTATACCCAGAAATGGGATCATATGGTAGCCAGGGCCAAGAGCATGCAAGTGTCTTGCTGTAGGAGTTAGCTGCAGGCACACGGCAGGGAAGGCTTATGTCAGGAGTCAGGGCCAGCTTCTGGTTCATGAGCAGCCATGGGGGCCTGGCTCTTGATGTGCACCTGTGTGGCTGTAGGGGTTAGCCACAGGCACACATGTTATGGTGAGGGTTGACTGCAGAGAGCCTGGACTGGCACTGTGCACACACATACCGCTGCAGAGGCGTGGCTGGCTAGCTGCGGCAGAGTGAATACCAGGATCCAGAGCCAGGGGCCCCTCTGGCAGCACTGGCTGACAGGGGGCTCTAGCAGGAGGTGAGGGCAGAGAGGGACTCAGGTAGCTGAAGTCTACAAATGCAAAAACCCATGGAGCCCTCAGGGGTGAAATCTGCTAGGGACCCTCAGTATCCACAGGGGCTGCTGAAGTCCTTACACTGGTGAATGGTGACCTTCGTCCTTGTTCCTATCCATCTCTAGGTGTCTCTGTCTGCTGGTCTTTGAGGATGGTAAAAGCAAAGCAGGTCCTTCAGGCAGTGCCCAAATAACTGGGGAGGCTTGATGCTCACCCTGGTGAGGGGAGGTCTCTCTGCCCAGGGAGTTTCCTCTTGGCACTGGACAGTGCCAGTCTGGGGTATAGGATGGTGGAGGCAACATGGAACTTTTCTTCCTACCTTTTTTATGTGGCTGTTGTTGTTGTTGCTTGGTTGCTCAGTCGTATCTGACTCTTTGCAACCCCACGGACTGTAGCTCACCAGGTTCCTCCGTCCGTGGGATTCCCCAGGCAAGAATACTGGAGTTGGTTGGCATTTCCTTCTCCATTTGTGTGGCTATTCCCAGGTGTTTTGCTCCATTGTGACACTGAAGTTTCTTAAGTGGACTCCAGACTTCTCCCAGAGATACTTTCACTCATGGGTAGATGCCTAATTATTGTTCTTCGTGGGGAGACAGGGGCTGGGGCCTCCTACTCTGCCATCTTGGTGATATCATCCAACTTCACTCTGTTTCTCACTCTCTGTCCTGAGTTAGGTAGTGAACCTACCTAGGAGCTATTGCTGCCAAAGTCATTCCTTTCCCCTCACTTCCATTGTAGGGGGGAAAGCAGAGCTTGGAGGCTGGCTGACCAGAGTTTGAATATGGGTTCTGCTACTAACAGCTGTAGGATCTTTTGCAAATCATCTTTCCTGGTTTATTTTATTTTATTTTTTGGCTGCACCTCACAACTTACAGGATTTTAGTTTCCCAATCAGGGATTGAACTTGAGGCTCCAACAGTGAGAGCTAAGTCCCAGCCTCCAAGGAATTCCCTGTCCTGACTTAAATCATGTATTGTTATTTATGCCACTTTTTATGTATAAAATGGAATGATAATATCTGACTGGAATAACTGACATTTATATTAGCAATGGTATATAGTTGTTATATAAATATTTGCTGCTCCCCTTCCTGCTACTACTACTACTATTGTGGTCATTTTCTGTTCTTTAATTCAGCACTTTATCAGTTCTATTTTATTTGGTCTGGTGCTCAGTTTCTGTAAAATTTTTGCTTAAGAAGTGTACACATTGTGTGTTTGTGTAGCTAAGAGAATTCTCAAGCATGCATGTGCACACATACACATACACACACACACAGACACACACACATACTGCATGTCAGAAAACAATCTTGTCTTGACAGGAAGAAGGATAATGACACCCAATGGGTCTTTTTCATTTCTAATTTCAGTCACTCTATGGTCCTGCAATTACTGTAGCCAACTAATCAACTAAACGTAATTATGCAGAATTCCAAACATATTATGAAGTAATAAAGACTTTATTTTTCATTGTGCCCTGAACGCTTGTATCATTAAAGATATAAAAACAGAATTTAATTTGGGCCCACAGAATAGAAAGTCAAAGGAATGAAAGAGAAGATAACAAGTCTAATTTTTTTTCTTTCTTAGCTCTGAAATATACAAACACTTGCATCTTATTTTTAAAATGTGTGAAGAACCTCACAGGGGCCAAATCATAGAAGGGACTCACCTTATGTACCCCAGTATTGGAGGATTTTATTCTTGAGTCCATTGAGAAAAATTGAAAGTAGATATCAGAAGTCTCTGATGAGATGCAAATGATAGTGTCCTGGAAAATCTAAACAGATCTGTATCAACATCATTGGGACACATCCTGATTGTCTCATAGCCTGGAAAACGTGTCTAACTCCACAATATTCTAAGTCAGGACTGTATATAAACTGCAAAATTAATTCTAGAAGCATATTAACAAAAAACAGATACGAGCAGAGGGTTTTACAAAGTAGTTCTGATATAATTCCTACAACATATCATTAAACAAAATAATGAATGCCATCCTGGTCTGTAATCTGTACTACAGTGGATTAAGCAGAGTTACCATTATCTCTAATGATGTAACCCACTAAAATTCTCATAATGAGAGCAGAACAAAGTTATTCATCTTACCCAACATCTTCAATAAACAGGCTAGTCCAGTGGCTAGCAGTGACTGCTTTGCAGAGAAAATCAAACAAAGCAGTGGCATGCTCCTTCAAATAGAAAAGAACAGAAAATCTCACAATTAATTTGGGAATGATTTTAACAACTCTTTTCTGAATTTGAGGCTGAAGTGTGGTGAGACCAAGCTCTGTCTCCAAAAATTAACAAAACCATAAGTTATTTTAAATGCTAGATGTATTATAGCCCACTGTTTGCCCAGCAACATGCACTAATTTTAATCAGCACAACACACAAATTTATTCTGTGTCCTCTCAGATCTCTTTTTGTATTTCTATTTAAATTTTCCTGGAGAACACAGAGCATAGCTAAACATTCTTCATTCTCTAGGCAAAACCATGTATGAATGTGGATTCCAAATTATGTCCTTTCTGCTTTACCCTATATGGGCATACATTAAAACTCAGACTAACTTTGTGAGGGACTGTCATAAATAAAAGAGAAAAATTAAAAGTGTTTAAATCCAACTAGCTGATACTGATATTTCAGGATCAAGGCAGGAAACATGCCATATTTTCCTCCCCAGCTCGTTACTCTTACGCAGCTTATTTTCTCTTAAAAGAATGTTGAGCTTAAACATCAAAACTAAATTACTCTTAAAAAGGAACATTTATCAGAAAAAATATTAATTGGTTGCTGGAAAGTGGAGCTATGAGAACAAAGGAATCTGAATTGAAATGAGAGATTAAAGCTAGAAAACATCACTAATGAGGAATGGAATCTCCTTTCATGCACGTTGGAGCTTGTATGCATGTGTTCATTTCTCCCAAATATCTGAGATGCTTCGATGAGCAACAACATGCCATTAACTTTGCCTGGCAAGTTTTCCCTTTGCTTCTTACGGTTTGTGATACGAGACATTTTTCCCCCTTATTCTTCTGTCAAACTTTTGTAATTCTGCTCTGTATTGCAAACTGTCCTCACTGCCTTTCCTGCTCTGATGACTGTAAGTTGGGAATACAGAGAAGGTATACCCCTGTCTGTGATCAGGTCTAAGATGCGGTAAAGAGAAGCAAAAAGCAAGGAGACTGCTTCTTGTCCACCCAGGAGAGACCACAGTATCCTAGCAGAATAGGGAGGCATTTCAGCAAGGTTTCCAACGCCCCAGTCTACTACACTGGAATTCTCAGCACCCAAATCAGAATGCGGGTAGGGGTGGCGTGTGCAGCTGCTCTCTTCAGCTCCCACCAAAACACACAAACACACTGACAGTGTTTTAGGGATAGAAAATTATTCAAAAGAGTCCTACCTTGCCAACTCATCCTTCCATTTTCCAGGCCTCCCCTCATCTAATTGAGAAATTTCATGCCTCCAGTGGTCTTCAGTTCAGTCACTCAGTTGTGTCCGACTCTTTTCAACCCCATGGACTGCAGCACTCCAGGCCTCTCTGTTGTTTGGGAGTTTACCCAAACTCATGTCCATTGAGTCAGTGATGCCATCCAACCACCTCATCCTCTGTCGTCCCCTTCTCCTCCTGCCCTCAATCCTTCCCAGCATCGGGGTCTTCTCAAATGAGTCAGCTCTTCGCATCAGGTGGCCAAAGTATTGGAGTTTCAGCTTCTACTTCAGTCCTTCTAATGAACACTCAGAACTGATTTCCTTTAGGATGGACTGGTTGGATCCTTGCAGTCCAAGGGACTCTCAAGAGTCTTCTCCAACACCATAGTTCAAAACCATCAATTCTTTGGCACTCAGCTTTCTTTATAGTCCAACTCTCACATCAATACATGACTATTGGAAAAACCATAGCCTTGACTAGATGGACCTTTGTTGGCAAAGTAATGTCTCTGTTTTTCAACATGCTGTCTAGGTTGGCCACAACTTTCCTTCCAAGCAGTAAGCATCTTTTAATTTCAATGCTGCAGTCACCATCTGCAGTGATTTTGGAGCCCCCAAAAATAAAGTCAGCCACTATTTCCACTGTTTCCCCATTTATTTGTCATGAAGTGGTGGGATCAGATGCCATGATCTTAGTTTTCTGAGTGTTGAGCTTTAAGCCAACTTTTTTACTCTCCTCTTTCACTTTCATCAGGAGGCTCTTTAATTCTTCACTTTCTGCCATAAGGGTGGTGTCATCTGCATATCTGAGGTTATTGATGTTTCTCCTGGCAATCTTGATTCCAGCTTGTGCTTCCTCCAGCCCAGCGTTTCTCATGATGTACTCTGCATATAAGTTAAATAAGCAGAGTGACAATATACAGACTTGACGTACTCCTTTTCCTATTTGGAACCAGTGTGTTGTTCCATGTCCAGTTCTATCGCTTCCTGCCCTGCATACAGGTTTCTCAAGAGGCAGATCAGGTGGTCTGGTATTCCCATCTCTTTAAAAATTTTTCACAGTTCATTGTGATCCTCACAGTCAAAGACTTTGGCATAGTCAGTAAAGCAGAAATAAATGTTTTTCTCAAACTCTCTTGCTTTTTCAATGAGCCAACAGATGTTGGCAACTTGATCTCTGGTTCCTCTGCCTTTTCTAAAACCAGCTTGGACATCTGGAAGTTCACAATTCACATATTGTTGAAGCCTGACTTGGAGAATTTTGAGCATTACTTTACTAGCATGTGAGATGAGTGCAATTATGCAGCAGTTTGAGCACTCTTTGGCATTGTCTTTCTTAGGGATTGGAGTGAAAACTGATCTTTTCCAGTCCTGTGGCCCCTGCTGAGTTTTCCAAATTTGCTGGCATACTGAGCACAGCACTTTCACAGCATCATCATTTAGGATTTGAAATAGCTCAACTGGAATTCCATCGCCTCCACTAGCTTTGTTCGTAGTGATGCTTCCTAAGGCCCACTTAACTTCACATTCCAGGATGAGTGATCACACCATAGTGATTATCTGGGTCATGAAGATCTTTTGTGCATATTTCTTCTGTGTATTCTTGCCACCTCTTCGTAATATCTACTGCTTCTGTTAGGTCCACACCATTTCTGTCCTTTATTGACCCCTTCTTTGCATGAAATGTTCCCTTGGTAGCTCTAATTTTCTTGAAGAGATCTCTAGTCTTTCCCATTGTTTTCCTCTATTTCTTTCTGTTGTTTTCCTCTATTTCTTTGCACTGATCACTGAGGAAGGCTTTCTTATCCCTCCTCGCTATTTTTTGGAACTCTGCATTCAAATGGGTATATCTTTCCTTTTCTCCTTTGCTTTTCGCTTATCTTCTTTTCACAGCTATTTGTAAGGCCTCCAGACAACCATTTCACTTTTTTGCATTTCTTTTTCTTGGGGATGGTCTTGATCCCTGTCTCCTGTACAATGTCACGAACCTCTGTCCATATAGCTCATCAGGCATTCTGTCTATCAGATCTAGTCCCTTAAATCTATTTCTCACTTCCACTGTATAACCGTAAGGGATTTGATTTAGGTCATACCTGAACGGATCCCACAGATACTGAGATAGAACTGTGTTTGAGCTTCTCCTATGGAGATGGGTCATCAGTGGACTGCCAAAGGGATAGGGGCTCTGGGTGCAGCAGACTTGGGTATGGCATAAGCCCTCTTGGAGGAGGTCGCCATTAACCCCACCATAGAGCTGCCAGGACTAGGAAATAAACTCTTGGAGGGCACAAACAGAATCTTGTGCATCAGGACCCAGGAGAAAGGAGCACACAAGAGACTGACCCAGACCTGCCTGTGAGTGTCCTGGACTCTCCAGCGGAGGCGTGGGTTGGTGGTGGCCTGCTGCAGGGTTGGGGGCACTGAGTGTAGCAGTACATGCATGGGATCTTTTGAAGGAGGTCACCATTATCTTCTTTACCAATGGTCTTAGCCTCCAGATTAATGATAATAATGATAGCTGATCACCCTCAAATTGCTCATGCCAGAGATTTCTAGAAGAACAGCTCCAGAGGAAACTAAGAAATCGTTTACTAAAAGGACTCAGATATGGGGCCCCCCAAACATACTGCAGGTCTTTGTAAAGAAAGGATACTCCAGGTACAAGAGCTCAAATACCTTGACTGCTCCCCCTCTGCCCCCATACACAGGATATCCAGAAGGAGCCACCACAGCAAGAAAGACTCTTCCTTCTTCCCCAGTCTCATTCTGGCCAATCAAATAACATTAATATATGGCTTTTTATTGGGCTTCCTTGGTGACTCAGACAGTAAAGAATCTGCGTGCAATGCAGGAGCTCCAGGTTCGATCCCTGGGTTGGGAAGATCCTCTGGAGGAAGAAATGGCTACCCATTCCAGTCTTCTTGTCTGGAGAATTCAATGGACAGAGGAGCCTGGCAGGCTACAGTCCATAGGGCTACAAAGAGTCAGACACGACTGAGTGACTACACACACACACACACACACACACACACACACACAGCCTTTTGTTAGTATGAAAAGCATGTTATCAGCAAGAACAGAATTTAGAGATGCTCCAACAGCATGATGAGTCTCCTCTGAAAACTGTCAATAAATAAAGGAGCCAGGACAGGCTTAGATGTGGGCAAAAGGGATCGCTAACCTTGCCCTCCACTTTCAAGAGCCCCTTATAGCATAAACTCATCCTCACAACAGTGTCTGAAATAACACATAGGTCAGCAGAATGTAAAAGTTCTCCTTATTAAAAGATGTCATTATGAAAACAAAAAGATGAGTCAGAGACTGGGAGAAAATATGCACAATACTTATATCAGACAAAGGTTTATATACAAGAATGTATTAAGAATTTCTATAGTTCAGTATCGAATAAAAGACAACTAGCTTAATTGTTTTTAAGTGGGCAAATGACCTGAAAAAACACATCATAAAAGAAAATAGACAATGCCAATTAGCACATGATAAGGGGCTCAATGTAATTTATCATCGAGGAAATTAACATTAAAACTAAAATATAATACTAATTTACACCCAAGAGAATGGCCAAAATAAAGCAGATAAAAATTCCAAGTGTTGGCAAAGGTGAGGAGCAATTGGAATTCTCCTGCAAAATATCACTTTGGGACACTGTTTGGAAGTTTCTTATAAAATTAAACCTATGGGTCTAACCCTATGACCAAATAATTCCATTCCTAGGTATTTACCATAGAAAAATGGAAACACATGTCCAAACAATGAATTGTATGGGAATGTTTACAGCAGCTTTATTCATAATAGCCCCAAACTGGAAACAACCAAATATTCAGCAAGAAGAGAAAGGTTAAGTAACTACAATAAATATATTTTAAATGTGTTTTTCAGCAATATAAACAACTGAAAACACAAGGTAAAATGATTCAAGCTCAAAAACATTATTACATCTAGCAAAAAAAAAAAAGACATGAAATAGTACACATTATTTACATGAAGCACTAAAACAGATAAAATAAATCAACAGAAATTGAAATGGAGGTTGCCTCTGGTTTTCTAAGGATCAGCTAAACAAAGAGACAGAAAATGTGTTCTGTGATGATGAAATTTTTAATATCTTGAGTGAGACAGTGGTTATGTAAAAGTACACATTTGTCAAAAGTCATCTAATTTTATACCTAAATCTTACATTTTATTATACCAAGTTGTGCATTATTGCATGAGTTTGTATAAAAAAAATTAACTCTAAGAAAAAATTATCAAAATCCAGATTTTACTTCATTTAAAATGATGAGCATGTCTGCCACTCAGTAATTGGTGCTCAGCACTGACAAAGTAAACACATATCTAGCAGAAAAAACTCCTCTACCATCTTATGTTTTGTCTATGAGGCCTGCAAGTTAGACAAAAGATAGATTAGCAGAAAAATATTTTTTTCATGTACACACAGAAGCCAACAAAAGAAGTAGCTCGCTCATTATATGATTAAAGTTTTTAAGGCTTATATATTTAGTTTAGTAAGAGAAAGTTACTTTAGACCATCACTGTCAAGAGAACATAAATTATATATAACTTTGATTACAACAATATAATTAGTGATTTTGCTGAAAAGTTCCATGGGGTTTTTCATGTGCATAAGAAATTAGGACCTTTACAGTAACTTCTGCTTTATCCTTACTCACCATTCTTAATTCTAGAAGGCTTTCAGAGAAGCTTGGAATATTGTTATCGTCTATCTTGATCTAGATCAAATTCTTGAGCAGGCTTTCTACCTACCAATGTTCTTTATGAATTGATGGAAAAGCACAATACAAAGACTTATTTTCTCAATTTTAAGTGTAACGTGAATTTTCTCCAAATTTCTACAACTGTGTAATCTGACCAAGAATGAGGAACAGTTTTCTCTCTTGCTACCTATGTTCCTACCCTCACCGTGCCCACACATTTATGCTGCTGGCTTAACAGTATCACTTTAGGCAGGCAAATTCAACATTTCTTGAGAGGCATGACTGAGTGGGTGCCAAAAGATGTTGGATTTACTGTGAAGCTAAGGAAACTTGCTTCAGAAACCCTCACTTGCACACATCCATTACGAAGCCCTAGAAGGGGCCCTAGCAACATGTTCTCATGGTGACGTGCTTTTCTAAAATTTGCAAAAGGGAGGCCCCACCCCTCCAATTTGACTTCTCCCATTGCACATACTCTTGTTAACACAAGGTGATGTTGAAATGGCTATGGGCTTTAAGAAAAAAAAAAATCTAGCTAAGGAAAATCTGACTTAGGCTCCTTTTAGTTTGTATTTGGTGGGATATAATTGCATGATTTGCAATCATCTCCATCTACAATCATTCTCTTACTCGCTTTCCAGTGAACAAATTCTCCTTTCACTCCCTGTGCAAACTCACCCAGCACATCAATACAAAGGTCAGAGTAAGAGACTGCATGAAGGAATGATGTTATAATCATTTGTGATGGTTTTTTTCTCATTCATGATGAGTAGTTACTTACATACCTAATTTTATATGTATAAATTTGTATTCTTTGTATTCTTTATCCTTGAGAAGATCTCCCGGGGCATCCCTGATGACTCACTGATAAAGAATCTGCCTGCCAATGCAAGAGACAGGGTCTTCAATCCCTGGGCCGGGAAGATCTCATATGACGTGGAGCCACAACAACTATTGAGCCTGTGCTCTAGAGCCCAGGAGCTGCAACTATTGAGTCCACAAGTCACAACTACTGAAGCCTTTGCTTCCTGGAGCTCATGCTCCACAAAGAGAGAAGCCACTACAACGAGAAGCCTTCACACCGCAACTGGAGAGTAGCCCCTACTCGCAACAGCTGGAGAAAAGCTCACACAGTGATAAAGACCCAGCACAGTCAAAAATAAATAAACTTATATTTTAAGAAAAAGATATCCAAAATTATATAAGGTTCTGACCCCATAAAATCCAGATATGTTCTTCATATCTTCATATTCAGTGAATGTTTGGTGCTCAATTTTATTAAAAAAAACTTCAAGTTAAGATGTGAATTAAATCCTTCAATCTCCAAATACCACTTCAGTATATCAGAAAGTTTTGGGAGAAGCATAGACTTCAAATTCAGACAGAAATGAATTTATACCCTTCCTCTTAGTAATTTAAACTTGAACAAGTTATTCAATTCCCTTGGGCCTCATTCTCCTCATCTGTAAAATAAGGCTAATAATACTTACTTTGTAGAATTACACTGAGGATGAAATAAGATGAGATACATGTAACACTGAATCATGGGACTAAGGCTACAAAAGGCATCTAGAAAGTGTTGGGGATTTGGTGTAGGGGGTGAGCACACAGACTCTGAAATCAGATTACCTGATTTAAATCCAAGCTCTGCAGCTATTTACCTGTATGATTCGGGACAAAGTGTTTTCCCTTTCTGTATCTTCATGTCCTCATCATTAAAATGGAAATTAAAATGGTACCTGTATTATAAAGTAGATATGAAGATTAAATTAAGTAATATTTCCAAAGCACTCAGAATGATACCTTTGGCACAAAGTGTGCTAGATAAGTATATTAAATTGTCAACTATTTACTGAAAATCTTTATTCCACTAGACCAGAACTGTTCTATTAGGTACAAGCTACAGAAGAATAACCGTAACATTATCTCTGAAAATGGGAGAAGTTTGTTCTAATTAAGTCTACATTTCATTGTTTGAATTTCTTGTAGTTATAGATTTATGAGGAAAGTGAAAGTATTAGTCACTCAGTCTTGCCCGACTCTGTGACCCCATGGACTGTAGCCCACCAAGCTCCTCTGTCCGTGGAAGTCTCCAGGCAAGAATACTGGAGTGGGTTGCTGTTTTCTTCTCCAGGGGATCTTCCTGACCCAGGGATCGAACCCAAATCTCCTGCATTGCAGGCAGATTCTTTACCATCTGAGCCACCAGAGAAGCCCTACAGATTTATAGACAGCTTAAAAAAAAAAAAAAGTTAAGAATCAATGGCATCACGTTCTGCCTTGTTTTTATACATAAAGACCCCAATTATACTACTTGGTTAATGCCTTCAAAAGTATTTTTGATAACAGTTTAAAAGAGCTCCAACAAAAAAACTATTGTTTTCTCTAGGATCCAAGAAAGTTTAATTAAAATGCCAACATGATCAAGCAGGCTAAGAATGCTTTCTCATTATTCCAATTAAGAGTCGGTAAGATTTGATTAATATTATTCTGACCGCAGTGGGTTCTGGCAGATCTGTATATTTTCATTTAGTTATTCAACTCTCAAATATCCTATTAATTATCTTGCTTTCTCTCTGCCTTTCTCTTCTTCAATATAACCCTTCTTTCAAATGGCCTCAAGAGCTTATTCCTTAAAATATTAAGAATTATTTTAAGTGCTATAGTTAATTTTAGTCAAAACTTTAAATACCATTTTGAGTTAATTCATAGCTCAGGTTCTTCATAGAAAAGGAATATGCAAGGCTTAAAAAATAGAATTTCCTTAGTCTTGATAGAATATGTAACTTGGTGTCAACCAAGAATTAGTATGATTATTTATGTTCTCCAGACTCAGAGAATGAGGGAAACATTGAACTGTGGTGATTTTTTTAAAAACAAAGTTGGAATTGTTCAGTAATGCTTCATTTGCATGCAGAAAACACATGCATATTAAAACAGGTGCACACTTCTGTGTTGGTTTCAAGGAAGTGAAAGTGAGCCAGTTTACTGTCAAAGCTTACATTCAGTACCCACCTGAATTACATAAATGAGATACCATGTTGGAAATAACAAATAAATAGGAGTCTAAAACCCAAAGTTACGACTCCCAAAGAAAGGATAATTCATTCCTTTCCATATTTACAATATTAAATCTTTGGCTACATATATAATTCTGAGTAGGTGTGCGAAACAATTTTCTATGGGGAAAATGCCTGGTTAGTAGTCTTTTTCAGCCTGGTAATTGTGCTGGTATTTTTAAATATGTTATGGTGCCCAGAGGTTTTGGAAATGGTCATATGTTTTATCCACATATGAATAAATGTGAGTTAGAATTATATGCAATTTCTGAGGAAACCATAATTCTGAATTGAATGGCTTTTTTGTGTTTTTAAACTTCACTTGCATAAACGTGAATATAAAATGTGAGTTTTAAATGAAGGTCATCTATAATTATATTCTAGCTCTTTTGTGTCCTTAGTTTCATGTCTCTGTGTGTGTGTACACACACACGTTTCTGGTTCTATGGGGGAAAGGTTTCCCCTCAAATTACAATGATATTGAGAGACAATATATTAAACACAACTGCATAAAATAAATGCTGCTTTTTGTATTTGGGTTAGTTTCTTTTTTTAAATTTTTTTCCCTTACTTATGAATTAGAAGAAGAAAATAAAATATATAGACTCTTTCCCATCTGCCCATTATCATCATGGAAGCTACTACACGTGGACCATATCAACCTCCCGGTATGGATTTGTGTTCCCAGAAGGTAGCATTCTTCACAGCGATTTTATACCCAAAATACTTTTCAACTTCATTTATCCAGGCTACATTAAGTAGAGAATGGAGAGATTGATTATGATTTAAATTATTATAATTTCACATAATAAAAAAAGCTTTAATATATCATGTTCTTTATTGATGACATAAAGAAAGGAACTCTAAGTGATGAAGTATGTCTTTTTTAAGAAATGAAGAATTAAAAGTCTTGAACTATGTTAGTGGCAAGGAAAATTGTTCCTTGAAAAGAATCAAATACAGTATTCTGATTCACTCTTTGATACAAAAGGAAGAATACAGTGTGATATAGTAACACTGTGATCATTTTGTTGCAAAATGGATGAGACCCAGTCACTAATTGTGTTAAATCCTAAATCTCTCTACTGTGCTGTGCCTTCTTTACCTCATGTTTCAGGTTAAAAATAAAATGAACAAAATATTTTTTTTCCATATTGATGACAGTTCTCAGTGAAAAAATTCACATGAAATATTTAGCTAATGCTTGTTACTTAGTGAGTGCTTAGCAAATCATAATTCCTATTTAAAAATTAGGTTTTAAAAAATAACTTTTTGACCATCTCTCACAAGAAATGTTCTTCTCTTGAAAACTTATACCTTGCTCCCATCTGCAAAATTCTAACAATATACATTACCTTAATAAAATATTTGTTATCATTTTTCTATAATTCCTTTTAATTTTACTATTCATTTGCTTTTAAATCTATAATCATTAGCACTCTTTTCTTTCTATTCCAAAATTATGTGTTCAGATTTTTATTTATTCACTAAACATGTTTTGAAACCAAGTTCCTCTCCTTTAAACATAATTTTTCATCATAGGCATAACTTTTTGTTTAAGGAAGATCTTTGTAGTTGCTAATAACATAGTTTTATGTTACTAGCAACTACTGCATCCACAAATGGCAGTAGCATTTTTCCTAAAGTGTGAATTCATAAGAACATAACGTTATATGATTTAATTTTCTTTGCAGATTCCTCAATTTTGTTTTGAAGAAATTAAAAGCATCAATTGCCCTAAGCCTCCTGAACAAACAACAATTAAGGGACTTCCCTGGTAGTCCAGTGGTTAAAAATCATCCTTCCATTGCAGGGGATGCGGGTTCCATCCCTGGTCAGGGAACTAAGACCCCACGTGTAACAGGGCACCCTACAACTACTAGAGCTCTGACACTAGAGCCAATACTCTACAACTAGAGAAGCCCATGAACAATTTAGTTAAAACTCAGATTTAATAGACATTTTGGAAAGAAAATGAAATTATGTCTAAACTTCAAAGTCAGTTGGAATTAAGAAAGTGAGTAGGAAAAAGTCTAAGTAACAATTTAACTAAGTAACAAAAACTTTCCAACTCTTTTCTACAAGAAGCCCACCTTAAATATAAAGATGTGTGGGTGCATGCTAAGTCATTTCAGTTTTGTCTGGCTCTGTGCGACCCTATGGACTGTGGCCTGCCAGGCTCTCTGTCCATGGGATTCTCCAGGAATAATACTGGGGTGGGTGGCCATGCCCTCTTTCAGGGGATCTTCCCGATCCAGGGCTCAAACCCGCCTCTTACGTCTCCTGCATTGGCAGGCGGGTTCTTTACCACTAGCACCACTGCAGAAGCCCAAATATAAAGATACATATAGTTTAAAATATATTTAGATTAAAAGTAAAAGCATGGAGAAAGCATATCATAAAAGTAACAATTTGTTCAGGTTGAACTTTGTGATAGTGCTTAATTTTAACTACGTAAATTGCATTCAGGATACATGAGCTCCTTTATCTAATCATAGGCTGCCAAGAATCTGTTTACACATTCACCTGGGTTAATATGCATATTATTGTTCCTTAGTTTGGAAAATGAAGTTTCAGACAGAATCCATTATCTGTGTGTGCTGGTTTGCCTGAGCAATTGTTTCCCAAATGCATATTAATTGTATTTTTGTTATTTTTAGCTCTAATCTCTCTAGGTCCTTGTGCCCTGAGCCCTTGGATAAAGACAGCTCTAATAAGTTATGGGAAGTTGAGAAATGAGTTCCAAGAGTAAGTGGGTAACTCTCAGAGACTTTGACCATCCTGGGCTAGTGCTCTTCCATTCAGTGAGGGATACTGGATAGCAAGCAATGAAGGCTTTTCATGTGTCTCCTCGCTATCAGCAGTAAATCCCAACCAACACTAACCCCTGAATGCCCAAAAATTAGTGGTCCAATTCAGCTCTTTTCAGAAGTAGTTCTTCCTAAAGAGCTGTATACTACAACTCCAGTGGAGAGTCAACTTTTTTAAAATTAATTTTTATTGCAGGATAGTTGATTTGGGCTTCCCAGGAGGCTCAGTGGTAAAGAATCTGCCAGCAATGCAGGAGACATGGGTTCAATCCCTGAGTCAGGAAGATCTCCTAGAGGAGAGAACGGCAACCCAATCCAGTATTCTTGCCTGGAGAATCTCACAGACAGAGGAGCCTAGTGGGCTACAGCCCATAAGGTCTCAAACAATTGGACATGACTGAAGCAACTGAGCAGGCACGCATAGTTGACTTGCAAGGTTGTTTTAGTTTCAGGTGTACAGCAACGTGAATCAGTTTTATGTATACACACATCCACTCTTTTTTAAATTCTTTCCCCATGTAGAAAAGAAAACTGTGTAGAGCCCTTTGTTCTATACAGTAGGTTCTTATTTGTTATCTGTATTGTATATAGTAGTGTGCATATGTCAATCACAGTCTCCCAATTTAGCACCCCCCCAAATTTATTGGTAACCATAAGTTTGTTTTCTACCTCTGTGACTCTATTTCTGTTGTGTAAATAGGTTAACCTTTCATATTATGGATCATAGTAAGGCTCTGAGAAGGCATGAAAAGGTCTGTCTAACTTCGTTTAAACCAAAGTTTCCCCAATTATTTTTAGGTATGGTATTGTTTTTATTGAATCATGATTAGCATAAAATATTATATTAGCTTCATGTGTACAACATAGTGACTCGATATTTTTATACATTGTGAAATGACCACAACAGAAAGTCTAGTTACCATCTGTCACAATTCAGAGTTGTTAAGAGTGTTGCTAACTATATTCCCTAAGTGTGTGTTTCATCCCTAACTTATTTATCTTATATATAGAAGTTTATACTTCATAATCTCCTTCACCTACTTCATCTTTCTCCCCCCTCCATTCCACCGCATGTGGTGACCACCAATTTGTTCTCTGTATCTATGAGACTGTTTCTGTTTTGTTTGTTCCTTTGTTCTGCTTAGTTTCCACATACAAGTGAAATCATATGGTATTCATTTTTCTCTATCTGACTTATTTCACTTAGCATAATATTCACCAGGTTCATCCATGCTATGGTAAATGGCAAAATTCCATTCTTCTTTATGGCTGAGTAATATTCCATTATATATATGTGTATGTGTGTGTGTGTGTGTGTGTGTGTGTGTGTGTGTGTGTGAGAGAGAGAGAGAGATTTATATAGGTTGCTTCCATAACTTGGTTCTAGTAAATAGTGCTGCAATGAACATAAGGGTACATAGATCTTATCAAAACTTAGTGTTTTCATCTTTTTATATATATATGTAAGTATCTAGAAGTTGAATTGCTGGATCATATAGCTTTGTTTTTAGTTTTTTGAGGAAACTCCATACTGCTTTTCAAATTTATTTGAGCACGAAATATTTTAAACAAAACAGCCATAAAGACTTTTCCCTTTTTACTTTTATCTGTTTTCTGAGTGTTCTGCAATGAGAAACTGTTAGTAGAAAAGAAAACAACAAATGCGTAGAAAGTGAAATAATTAAAGTTGCCACACTGGTGGTGTAGAATGCCTGTGAGCAGTCGCTGAGATCCTGACTTTCCTCACCACATTTTTTTCCACCTTGAAGCACAACCGCAGTCACATTCTCTGACTCATGTTATTGTTTAAAGTGGCACTTCTCAAACTAGTGGCATACCATTAGTTTCTAGATATGTTAATGAATGCTCCACGAAAAAAACAAAAAGCTTTAAGGTCAAAAAACTTAGGCTCTATAAAGTTCTGATTGAACTTCTCAGAACCTTTAATATTCTAATGCACATCGTACCAGAGAAGGCAATGGCAACCCACTCCAGTACTCTTGCCTGGAAAATCCCATGAACAGAGGAGCCTGGTGGGCTGCAGTCCATGGGGTCGCTACGAGTCGAACACGACTGAGCAACTTCACTTTCACTTTTCACCTTCATGCATTGGAGAAGGAAATGGCAACCCACTCCAGTGTTCTTGCCTGGAGAATCCCAGGGACAGAGGAGCCTGGTGGGCTGCCGTCCACGGGGTCACACAGAGTCAGACACGACTGAAGCGACTTAGCAGCAACAGCAGCACATTGTACATTCCCAAAAGAGATGAATTTGCTGTGTTTCACCAAATTTGTTTGGCCATTTTTTATTAGAAATATCTTAGGGGCATTTTTCTACCAAATATACTTTGGAGAACACTGGTTTCAATTTTTAGCTTAGAAAGTGTTTGACAGCACATAAAGGGTGGTGATTAAAATGGTTTTAGAGTTGCCCTAAGACCCTGACTGAGTCAGGGACAATTTGGAAATCAAAAAGTGAAAGTGAAAGTCACTCAGCCATGTCTGACTCTTTGCAACCCCATGGACTATAGAGTCCAAGGAATTCTCCAGGCCAGAATACCAAAGTGGGTAGCCTTTGACTTCTCCAGGGGATCTTCCTAACCTAGGGATTGAACCCAGGTCTCCCATGTTGCAGGCAGATTCTTTACCAGCTGAGCCACCAGGGAAGGCCAAGAATACTGGAGTGGGTAGCCTTCTTCAGCAGATGTTCCCGACCCAGGAATTGAACCGGGGCCTCCTGCATCGCAGGCGGATCAAGGGACTTTGTTTTTATATGTCCAGGAAAGATAGATATATTTTTATAATGATGATAATGAATTTTACACACATAACCAAAATATATTTCCCTAACTGTATGAAAAAACATGTGTATGTGTGTGTGTGTTTTCCTTTCAATTGATCAACCATTTATATGCCAATTCTATTCTCAAAACAAGAGTAACACTAAAGATACAAAAACACTTAGGTGAGTCCATGACCTCTGAGGGTTTGTAATCTTTGGTGTGGCAGCCAGGCAAATAAGTCCAATATGATGATAACAAGGGAACAGTATGTCTAGATAGCCATGGGAGCAGAGACAAGGTACCCAGAAGTTTGAATATATTTGCTCTATGAAGGACTTTCTAAAAGAGTAGATTACTGAATTGAGACCCACTTCCAACTACTGCCTTCGTTTGAAGATCTTATAGAGCATGGAATTGCATTCTACAAATTTATCTCTTTTTATGTACCTCTGACAGCAATGGCAATTTCTACAAAATTTGAATTGAAAGCTCTGTTTACCCAGTGATAATAAAACAGTGTCATTAAAATAATAAATGCAACCTCCTAGGCTTTATATAGAACAAGAAATTATCACTAATGAAGACAGAAAAATAGTATTGGCTCCAAGAATGAGGTGGGCCTATCATTCAGATCATCCACTTTGAAGAAATACTGAAAATCTTCTCTTTTTGCTGGCTGCAATCTGCTGTTGAATTGAACCTTTGAACCATCAAATCATTAATTTTAAAAAATTGCATTTTGCCAGCCAATTACTCAGCATTCCGTGACATGATCAATGATGTTAAAGGTTTTCAGCTCACTGTATTAATCAATTAAGCACAGAATATAAACAAAAAACAACTGTCAGCTGATCTGGGTCCATTGCTGATGAACTGCTGTTTAAAACAATTAATAATGATGTAATGCTGGAAAACTAAGGGCAAAGGCCTAATTGATTTTTCAAATGTAAGAACACTCTAAATGCTCAATTAGTTAATAATTTGCCTACTAATTGATTTCTTCAAGGTGTCTGACTAGCAAAATTGAGAAAGGTTCTATAATCACTATCCTTCAACAAAAAGCTTGTTCCTAGACATCTAGGAAGGTTAGAAGATCAATTTAGATTCCCATTAATAGTGTAGAAACTTTCTCCAAGGATGAATAAGCAACTATCAAAAACAAAGAAACATCAACTAATAAAACTCTAAGGAGACTTCTATGAAATGAACCAGTTTTGTGAAGAACGTTAATAAATTAAATAGAGAAAAAAATTAAATAATACAAATATCTATTAGAAATAGCAGACATTTACCAAATGAAAAAGGACAAGCTTGAAACTAAGAGACTTCTGATTAAAATGCCATTAATTGCAAGTAATGAGCTAAATAATGAGAAATTAACATATGGGCATACCAAGAATTCCTCAAATTATTTTCTATTCTCTAATTGTATCTTTTCACTGTACAGGGAATGTTACAAGATTTTCTGGTAATGGAACCTTATAAACATTGTGTCGATGATGTGATAGAGATTGTAGGTGTTAAAAACAATCCAAAAACATCCTGGGGGATAGATTACAATGCTAGTAGTATGAATAGTAGTAGCTAACATTTACTAAATATTTACTACAGGTCAGCCATTTTCTGAGCATTTTTACATAGACTGGCTAATTTAATTATTGTAAATTCCTATGAGAAGTTGTCTTTCCAGAGGGTAAGACAGTGTTCTGGTAGTGTTTCCAGAATTTGAATATGGATGATCTAGTCACAAGATCCATACTCCTCATGTCCTTTTCTTTATGAAAACATTTACTATTTAAGTGATTGATGTAGATTTTCTCATTTACGCTCCCAGCAACGCTATGTGTTAGGTACTATTTTATCTATGTTTTACCAGCTAAGAAATTCTGATTAAGCAATTTGCTCAAGGACCACTGGGCTAATATATAGTGTCTTAGGAACTTACAGGACTACTATGAGAACACATGGTCTTTGGGCACAAATGCAGACAGACAGACCAACCATCTACCACTAAGTAACTGGACCTTAGATTTTTAACTGAGGGATTTGATTCAAACTCCTTATTGTTCTTCCTCCTCTCATCCTCTCACAATCTTAATACAACGATCTGACTTGAATTCTTTTTCCAAGGTAGTTTGAAAATATTTTTAACAAGTACCAGTCTGTGTAAAATTTATAAAGTAGAAAGATAATTGCATAAGTAAGAATTTATAGACTTATTTGTATAAATATTCTAAGTTCATTACTGTAAATTATCTTACAGATGGCTAAATAATAACATTAGCTTAAAATATCAAGCATACATTAGTTATTGAACTAATTGTCAGAATATAATTTCATCCCTAAAACCATTTATCAAGGCAGGGATACAGAGAACCAAGAAGTTGGAAGGAGGCAGATGGGAGTCCACCCTGACTATACGAGCAGGAGCTAGGACCCAGAGTGCAGATTTTGGTCTCTAACTCCATAGGAACCTGTGATGAGCAGCAGCATCATGAGGTAAAACCAGGTGATCACCAGTTAGCCCAAAGAAAGGTTGCAAGTCTTTCCCTCCAGCCCTTCCTGTCTCTTGGTTTATCCTCTGAATAAATAGAGATGTAAATACAAGGAAGCCATAAACACATTTTAAAGAATCAGTAATATCCATCCTTCTTCTTGATTTATTTTTTTCCTGAATAACCCTGTGTTGGAACTGTCTTCTGTGAATAAAAACCAGAAATTTTTTCCTTCTTTTATCTTGATTTTTTACATTTTCTATTGAAATAGAGTTGACTTAACAATATTATGTTAGTTTCAGGTGTACAGCAAAGTAATTCACTTATACATATACATATATGTATTCATTTTTATATTCTTTTCTATTATGTTGTTATAAGATATTAAATATAATTTTCTGTGCTGTGCAGTAGGTCCAAGTCCATCCATGTTACTGCAAATGGCATTATTTCATTTTTTACGACTGAGTAGTATTCCATTATATATATGTACCACTTCTTCTTTAACCATTCGTTTGTCCATGGATATTTAAGCTGCTTCAAAGTAAGAATCCTTAATTAGAGTTTTAAGATTCTAACTCAAAATCCTTTTATTCCCCTTATTTGAAATCAGACATCAGCTTCCATACTGCTTTGTGCAGTTATGAGGATTAATCAACTAATTTATCCAGTGTGCATGGACATAGACTAATTTGACTTTTAGTCAACCTCCTTCCCCCTCCACACAAACACTCATCAGCTCTCCTTCCCACTTCCTTCCTCACTGTACTGAAGAGACAAGCACTGCATGCAAGTGTTGCATTAGTCAGCCTTCCCCAACCTCCAGTCCCAGTCACCCAGTTCAGATTCCCAGCTGCACAATTTCTCATCATCTCTGCCCTCCCCCTTCTGTAGCTACCTATAGGTCTTTCTGGTCTGAGTGAAAATCTTGGGTCCATTTTTCTTTTTCCCTTTGACCTTGCCCCTATGCAGTCAACCATATGCATTGTCTGAGGGGGAGGATTACAACAATACAGAGAACAAAAAATTATCCTGGCTTTGGAGTTTCAGAATTTGCTCCTGAACCTCATAGTTTAAATAATACACTTGAAATTATATTCTTTTAATTTATGAGTCCCAGGGTTTCTTCTCTCTCTCCAAAAAAAAAAAAAAAAAACCCACAGAAATTTGATTTTACGTATAGGAAGTTGAACTTAATAAAGACTGAGTCACAGATTATATGTCTAGCACTAGATTGGAAGACAGGTAATGAAAGAACCAGAATCCAATCTGGATAAGTAGGTGGGGTGTCCTTATGAGAAAAGAAAATACTCTCAACTGTTGGTATATGTCTGTTAGATATTGGGGCAGACAAGGGGCTTCCCTGAGAATTCAGCTGGTAAAGAATCTGCCTGTGATGCAGGAGACCTGGGTTCAATCCCTGGGTTGGGAAGATCCCCGGGAGAAGGCAAAGCCTACCCATGCCAGTATTCTGGCCTGGAGAATTCCATGGACTGTATAGTCCATGGGGTCACAAAGAGTCGGAAACGACTGAGTGACCTTCACTTTTCACGGCTGGAAAGTAGAAAGGAGGCATGACAGAAATCACGGATGGGTTTATTGAGAACCACAGGGAATGGCTACCTACTCCAGTATTCTTGCCTGGAGAATCCCATGTAGAGAGGAACCGGGCAGGCTACAGTCCATGAGGTCACAGAGTCGGACATGACTGAAGAACTAACACCTGCACTTTTCACTAGGGTAAAACGACCTCAGCCAGTGCAAGCACACTTTGGCAGTGATACTTATGAAGACGTTACCACTGCACCCAGGGGCAGCACCTGTGTGGTAAAGCAGCATCCGAGAAGGTGGCAGGCAAGTCAACCCACAGAGATTTCTTCAGCTCTGGGGAGCATGTGAGGGCTTCCAGAAGTGTTTCTTGATCTTGAGAGATAAGAGAAGCACGTGGGAAGGAACAGCAAACATGAAGAGACTGTCCGTCAGGGCATGGCAGAACTTGTGTGAGCACCTTGAGCTGCTACTAGCAACAACAGTGAGGAACTACAGGAAGTTTTCTTCATCAAGTGTGACCCATTCAGGATAGCATTTACACATAGTTATTTCTTCATTTAAAAGCATATTTTTTATGCCTGGGAGTTTGTGCTCTATAAATTATAATGACCCCTCTACAAAGGAATGAGTTCATTTCAACAGATATCTAAGCCTCTCCCAGTTCAGTCAGTTTAGTCGCTCAGTTGTGTCCGACTCTTGCGACCCCACGGACTGCAGCATGCCAGGCTTCCCTGTCCATCACTGACTCCCAGAATTTACTCAAACTCATGTCCATTGAATCGGTGATGCCATCCAACCTTCTCATCCTCTGTCGTCCCCTTCTCCTCCCGCCTTCAATCTTTCACCTACCGACCTGGGGAGTTCATATTTCAGTGTCCTACCTTTTTGCCTTTTCATACTGTTCATGGGGTACTCAAGGCAGGAATACTGAAGTGGTTTGCCATTCCCTTCTCCAGTGGACCACATTTTGTCAGAACTCTCCACCACGACCTGTCTGTCTTGGGTGGCCCTACATGGCATGGCTCATAGTTTCATTGAGTTAGACAAGGCTGTGGTCCGTGTGATTAGATTGGTTAGTTTTCTATGACTGTGGTTTTCAGTCTGTAAGCCTCTCTAGATTTGCTAAAATGAATTGGAAGTTTCATCACAATGAATTGAAAAATGGGTATATTGACTAAGAATAACATCAATTTGAAGTGGTCGTGTATGGATGTGAGAGTTGGACAGTGAAGAAAGCTGAGCGCCACAGAATTGATGCTTTTGAACTGTGGTGTTGGAGAAGACTCTTGAGAGTCCCTTGGACTGCAAGGAGATCCAATCAATCCATCCTAAAAGAGATCAATCCTGGGTGTTCATTGGAAGGACTGATGTTGAAGCTGAAACTCCAATCCTTTGGCCACCTCATGCAAAGTGTTGACTCATTGGAAAAGACCCTAATGCTGGGAAGGATTGGGGGCAGGAGGAGAAGGGGACGACAGAGGATGAGATGGTTGGATGGCATCACTGACTCGATGGACATGGGTTTGGGTAGACTCCAGGAGCTGGTGATGGACAGAGAGGCCTGGTGTGCTGCAATTCATGGGGTCGCAAAGAGTCGGACATGACTGAGTGATTGAACTGAACTGAACTGAATACTCTTAATATGTCACAGATAAAAATATTTAGTATTCTAAAAAAAATATATATATATTTACTATTCTCAATAGTCGAAAGATGTAAACAACCCAAGTGTCCACAAATGGATAAACAAAACATGGTAAATATACACAATAGGCTATTATTCAGCCTTAAAAAGAATGAATTTTTGACACACACCACGTGGAGGAACCTTGAGGGCATTATGCTAAAAGAAATAAGCCAGTCACAAAAGGACAAATACTGTATGATTTTATTCATATAAATAGAATAGTCAGATTTATAGAGATAAAAAGCAAACTGGTAGTTGCCAGGACCTATGACAACAGAAAAGGGGAATTGTTGTTTAATGGGTACAGAATTCCAGTTTTGCAAGATGACAGAGTTCTATGGTTGGATCATGCTAATGGTAGCCCAACAAAGTGAATGTACTTAATATCACTGAACAGTGCACTTAAAAGTAGTTAACATGATACTTTTTCTATCATGTTTATTTTGCTGCTGCTGCTAAGTCGCTTCAGTCGTGTCCGACTCTGTGCACCCCATAGACGGCAGCGCACCAGGCTCCCCCGTCCCTGGGATTCTCCAGGCAAGAACACTGGAGTGGGTTGCCATTTCCTTCTCCAATGCAGCAAAGTGAAAAGTGAAAGTGAAGTCGCTCAGTCGTGTCCGACTCTTAGCGACCCCACGGATTGCAGCCCGCCAAGCTCCTCCATCCATGGGATTTTCCAGGCAAGAGTACTGGAGTGGGGTGCCATTGCCTTCTCCGATGTTTATTTTATTACAATTTAAAAAATGTAAGATTAAAACGAAAACAAAACACATCTTATAGAAAGACAAGGACCTTTTTTTGTCTCTATGCACACAACTCCTCCACAGAAATCTTTAAAATATACGCTTCTCTAATTTATGTGACTACCAGGGCTTTATAACTTCCAACTTCACATCAGAGTCTCTTGAATTCAAATCCAATGTTCTTTCCATTAACTCTGATAAATGTACACTTGAGAATTTGTAAAGGAAATAACATATACACAGTCATACAAATACAAGTATAGTGTGTGTGGTTTTTATTAGGGGACAAAGTAATAAATGCATTTTGCTGAACATTTTAGTGTTACCTTGGGCTTGTGAATTTTAAACCAATTTATTTTTAAACAAAAAGTATTTTCAGAATGTCGTTGATGACCAATCATTTCAAGTGTACTTATAGATTTTGTTCTTTGAAATGGTAAATCAGATTTACTAAGTATTTAAATACTAAATGATTCATTTCATTGTCTCTAAACTAAGAAAAATTTTATCCTTGCCTCCTCCATTAAAAGTGTCTGAATTTCATGTGCTACCCACTTTTACTGAAGTCCAGTAAAAAATCTACTTATTGCATATATTTGAAATAGGAAATAACTGTCATTAAAATTGAATATTATTTTTATATTTATACAATATTTACACATCATTAAAAAGAACACAATTTCTAACAAGCTAAAAGCTTACATTGCAAATGGTAAAAAGAACAAATATATACTTGTGATTGTATGTTTAAGAGCTTATTTTATTACATTTTGTATTTATCTCATTTTATTTCATTATGGATTTAAAAAGAAATAGAACTCTTTGTTTCTCACCATTATACTTGGAAAGGGAGCAGCATTTTATGATAAAGAACACTGGCATGCGACTGAAGACATCCAAGCTTTTCTGCTGTGCCATCTCAGAGAGTATTATCTCCTTTGAGCTCATTTTTGCCCACAGTGAAGTAAAGAGAGAGTAGTTGGACTTGAATATCTTTCCATCTTTTATATTCCAAGACCTCATGCTTCTGAGGGTCTTCCCAGGTGGCTCAGTGGCAAAGAATTCATGTGCAGTGCAGGAGACGCAGGTTCGATCCCCAGGTTGGGAAGATCCCCTGGAGAAGGAAATGGCAACCCACTCCAGTATTCTTGCCTGGAGAATCCCATGGACGGAGGAGTCTGGGAGGATATGGTCCATGGGGTCAGAAAGAGTCAGCTCAACTGAGCAACTAAACAACAACAACATGCTTCTGAGACTCTGATGGGCACATCAACAGCCTGGGCTGCATCCAGCACTCATCATAAGGTAAACTTGTGCTCTCTCCTTTGACCAAGTTGGACTAAATCAGTTCAACTCAATTTATAATTATTGATTATCTTCATTAATGAAGACGATTGTAATGACAGGTATGATTTATTCAGCACTCACTATGTGCCAGGCTCTGACTGTTATAGATTGTCCCCCAAAACAGCCCCAATTTCTCTACCCCACCCCATATCCACGCTCTTTGTGATGTGACTTTGGAGCTTTTTTGGAGCTCTGATCACAAGGTGGAGTCTGTCTCCTCTCCCTCGGAATCTGGGTTTGCTTTGTGACATACTTTACCCCACAGACTGCAAGAGGCGTAGCGACATGCCAGCTTTGAGCCTCGACTTCTGTGCTCACTCTTGGATCTCCACTGCCACCAGGAGAACAAGCCAGGTTACCGGCCAGAACATGAGTGAACACATGAAGCAGAGAGCTGTCCTAGTCAAGGCTCAAAATGTGCGATAGGCCAGCTGATATTAGCAGCGTTTCCTAACTCACCCATGGCTCACCACAGACGCAGGAGTGAGCCCTGAGGAGTCTGGCTCTCCACAACCACTATGCTGAAATAATAATAGGTTATTGCTTTAAGCAGCCGATTTTTGGTGTGGTCTGTCTTACAGCATCATTGTGACAATAGATAATTTACTCTGCTGTGAACACTTCACATGGTTTTATCATTTACTCCTCACAACAGCCTTATATGAGAGAGATAAGGAAACTTAGGCACAGATGGTTTAATTTGCCCAAGATCACAAAACGACTATACTTAACATATTATAAGACATCACCAATTGCAAGAGGCACCATTATTTTATATTCCACTGAGAAACGTGGAGTACAATTTAAAACAAGACACATTCTAGTTTCCAAGATGTCAAAACATGAAAAAAGTTTTCATGGTTTCATGTTTTGGCGGTTTCTAAGAGAGAAGAATGAGCAGATGAAACACAGAGGGGTTGAGGGCACTGAAACTGCTCTAGAAAATGTACGACACCAAGAATAAACACTAATATAGATCATGGTATTCAGGTTATTATGATGTGACAATGTAGGCTTATCACTTGTAACAAACGTACCCCTTCTGTGGGGGACGATGAGGTAGAGGCCATGCATGTGTAGGGGGAGGGGCATATGGGAACTTTCTGTACCTTCCCCTCAATTTTTCTGTGACCCTAAAATTGCTCTCAAAATTAATCTATTTAAAAAACAAAAACAAAACATGAAAAAGAAGGAATGCATCTTAGAACTGATAAAATAAGGAAGTGGTGGGGCCAGGTCTTGGGGCTGGCCATTTTACTCGTTTGAAATAGTTTAAGGCACTTGAGTATTCAACTGATAATTTGCACAAGGTAATTTGCACAAAAGAGCACCTTTTGTAGCTCTCTAGAATGGCAGATGTTGTGGAAGGAGCCTGATCCTCTGAAAAATCCTTTATTGGTGCTCTGGGATTTAAATCTTTTCTCTGCCCAGTTCTGTGAACTGTATTGTGATCCTTTTACTCCAACCAGGACTTCTATTCTTTGCTGTATACTTCAGTGCTTGCATTATTTCATTAAACATTTCTTCCTTCTAAAAGCCTCTCTGGTTGGTCTTCTAAAAATTTCTCCAATTTATCTATGTCTCTTAAAAGAAATTAGATGCTCACTTACTAAATATAGTATTAACGAGACCTAATTACTAGTGCTGAATTAGATTAATTACCTTGCTTGTTTGGAATGTGACAGTCATCAATCAATTAATATTCCACATATATGTCCTTGCCCCGCTGTATTCCCTAAAATAGATTAGCCTGACCATGGTTTTTACAGATAGAGAGACCCAGATCAGATATTGCTTCTTTCTGCCACTCGCTATTTATATAACCTTGAACAAGATACTTAACATCTTAAGATCAGTGTCTTCATATAAAAATGTATACAAACACATTGCAGCCTGTGTCATTCAGGTTTTGTTCAAAGAAGCAGAATTACCAGAGGGAGATAGAGATAGAGATGCAGATATAGATACACAGATAGATGGATGATTTATTCCAGAGATTTGATCTTATACAGTTGTGGGAACTGATTAGACTATCTAAGTGGGTCTGTTGCTTTTGTGCCTGCTGCTGTAGCCCAAAGTCTGCAAGGTCAGCAGTTTAGAAGAGGAGATAAGCATGAAGTTGGGAAATAAGGACATATAGGAACCATTGAGGCTGAGGGAAATCCACGAGACCTTCTGGAACCAACATTGGTCTTTCGCTGTCTCCAAGCCTCCAGCATCAATGATGGGAATATCCTGCTGGATAAGCCACCTCCTTTATCACTTTTTAAAATGCTGCCTCAATATCCCACTGGCTGTATATGATACATGTTCTTTCTCCATTCATCCATTGATGGACACATATGTCAGGGATTGTCTGTCCTTCCATGTAGAGTTAAGCTGTTGCTAGCACTGCCTCCTCGCCAGGGGCAGCGGGGGCTTCCCAGATGGCTCAGTGGTAAAGAACTCACCTGCCAATGCAGGAGATGGGGGGCTTGATCCCTGGGTGGGAAAGATCCCCTGGAGAAAGAAATGGCAACCCACTCCAGTATCCTTGCCTAGGTAATCCCATGGACACGGGAGCCTGGTGGGCTACAGTCCATGGGACCTAAAAAGAGTCCAACATGACTTAGAGACTAAACAACAACAAACAACAAGCTCCCACTGCCAAACCAATGAAAGAATGACCACCGAAATACTCTGATTTCCCACCATGCTGACTCATACAAAATAGAGATAAGACAGTGTAGGATAGGAAGTTACACTGTCATATGAGTGTATAGTATTACAACTCCCCCTGAAGAATGTGAGGGTATTTAAACTGTTCTCTGCACAAAAAACTTGATCTCTTACACCTCATATATGAAAGAACTTATAGAGTTTATCCCAAGTATGTCATATTACCCATACATATAAACCGAGAAGTTGAAAGAAATTTTCAACACTTGAGCTAAGTACACACCTATCAGCAAAACTGAAGGAAGTGATATGACAGTTGTTAGAGGTTCTGCAAATTTGGCCTATTCCCACACCAAGGAATAAACCCACATAATCTCAGCAATGTGCATGACCCACAACAGTACTGGGTGCCCTGAATTTAGTGTTGCCAGGTTTAGCAAGTAAAATACACAGAGTGCCCAGTTGAATTTGAGTTCAGATAAATAGCAAATAATAGCAAATTTTTTAGGTATAAATATGTGCCAAATATTACATACAAATCCCTTTTTAATATAAATGTGTTCCATGCAGCATGGGGACATATTTATACTAAAAATTATTTCTGTTTATCTGAAATTCAAACTTAATTTGGCATCCTGTATTTTACTGGTAACTCTACCTGTGCTGGCTGCCAGAGTATAAAAATATTATGACTGCTACTATACCTTTACCTTTCAAATGACACACAAAAATTCTCTCTTGGTAAATCAAAACCAAAATAAGCTCATTATCTCAAACCAACTAGCATGGCCACCATCAAGAGGACAGAAAACAACAAATATTGGTAATGATAAAGAGAAATTGGAATCCTCAAACTCTGCTAGGAGTGTAGAATGGTACAAACTACTACAGAAGCAGTACAGAGATTCCTCAAAAAAAATAAAAAAGAAACTACCACATGATCTAGCAATCCCACTTTTGGATATATAACAAAAAAGTCAAGAGCAAGTTCTCAAAGAAATATTTGCCCATTTGTGTTCGTTGCAGCACTACTCACAAGAGCCAAGAGGTAGACAAGCAACTCAAATGCCCTTTGATACATGAGTGGATAACGTGCCTTATACACACACAATGGAACATTATGCAGCCTTAAAAAGGAGATTCTATCACATACTACAACATGGATAAACCTTGAGGACTTTAAGCTACGTGATATACTCTGGTCACAGAAGAACAAATACTGTTTGAGTCCACTCGTATGAGATGTCTAAAGTAGTCAAAGTCATATAAATAGAAAGTAGAAAGTAATTGCCAAGGACTTGGGGAGGGGAGGAGGGTTAGTGTTTAAAAGGAATAGAATTTCTGTTTCACAAGGTGAGGAAGTTCTAGAGAGCTATTGTACAAGATGAATGTACAGACGTTCCCCAACTTAATGATGGGTTGACTTACGATTTCTCAGCTTTACAGTGGTGCCAAAGTGATATGCATCCAACAGAAACCATACTTCGAATTTGGACTTTGATCTTTCCCCTGGACTGGCAATATGCACTACATTCCTATCTCACAATGCCCCGCAGCAGCAACCACTGGATCATGAGAATAAACAACCAATACACTTACAACCATACTGTATCCATACGATCATTATTTTCCACTTTCAGTACAATAACAATTTCAATAAAGTACATGAGATATTCAACACATTATTATTATAAAATAGGCTTTGTGTTAGATGATTTTGTCCAACTATAGTCTAAGATAAGTGTCTGAGCACTTTTAAAGCAGACTAGGCTAAGCTAATAATAGAATGTTCATTAGGTTAGGTGTATTAAATGCATTTTCAACTTACAATAGGGTTTACGGGGATGTTAAGCCCATCATAAGTGGAGGAAGATCTGTACTTATCACAGCTGAACTGTACACTTAAAAAAGTTTAAGATGGGCTGTGCACTCGGAGGTCTGTCTCTTGCTTCATATCTTGCTTCAACAGTGCTCGGTCAGAATGGGCTCAGGGACGCCCCCTCCTCCAGCCTCCAACCACCCTCCAACTTTCTTCTAGCTGCTGTCTTTGGAATCACCACTCAGCTGTCTGAGATCACTGGGACCAGCCAACACCATTTTTTGAGCTTAACTCTTTATTACTGATCAACCATGAGCTCCCAAATTCATCAGAATTATTCCACCGAGGTGAGGCCGCTGTCAACATTCGAGGGCTTTCTACACCTACCTCTCTCTGGGCTTCTATTTCGACCGCGACGATGTTACTCTGGAGGGTGTGGACCACTTTTTTTGCGCAAATTGGCCAAGGAGAAGTTCAAGGGCATGGAGCTTCTCTTGAAAATGCAAGACCAGCGCAGTAGCTGTGCCCTCTTTCTGGACATGCAGAAGCCATCTCAAGATAAGTGGGGTAAAACCAAGGACACTATGGAAGCCATCCTTCTCACGGAGAAAGACCCCAAACCAGGCCTTTTGAATCTGCATGGCCTATGTTCTGCCCGCACAGACCCCCACCTCTGTGACTTCCTGCAGAGCCACTTCCTAGACAAGGAGGTGAAACTGATGAGCAACCACCTGACCAACCTCCACAGGCTGGCTGCTCCCCAGGCTGGCCTGGGTGAATATCCTTTGAAAGCACCCTTACGCATGACCAGGAGCCCCCGGGGCCCAGTGGCCTTTGAGGAACCCCCCTAACATCAGAGCTTGTGCCTGAACCTCTCTCTGCAGCCACTGGGAAGCTTTTTAACACAATAGAGACCTCTCTCAAGCCTTAGAGCAAATGGAAACAATAAAGCTTTTTGCAGGGAAAAAAAAAAAAAGTTTAAGATGGTTAATTTAATGTTATGTATTTATAGTCACAATTAAAGATAAGATAAAATTAAAATGTAAATCTATTGTGACCCATGCAGGGCCACACACCAGGAAGGAAATTCTGGAAACATAGCTCCAACTTGGCCAATTTAACACAAAACAAATTCTCCACACAATGCACTCTTACATTTAGAAAATTGAATTAGATAATGCATTTGAAACCACTTTGTAGGTATATGTTATTACCTAATCTTTATTGTAGAGTTTGTACATTTTCTTATACAGCAATTTTCTGGCCTCATATTGTTGCTCTGTCACATATTATTCTCATTTGAAAACCCCTCATCAGTTCTTTCCAATAGCACAATTTTAAGCTCACCTTCCCCTTCTAGGACAGAGTGCTGTCCACCATCAAACTTAGCAAAAAGGTATGACTGAGCAAAACTATGTGTTCTGGAACAAACTCTTCTGTGACCCAGAATTAAAGTCACTATGAGGCTCCATGGATGGAATGGGAAGCCCTGTCCTTTGAGAACAGGAAAATGAATTTTCCGTTGTTTGTCAGTTCAGAAGAGCATTAGATGTCAAAGGATCCCAGATACCAAGAAACAAAAATGCCTATACCAGAAATAGAATGTGAGAGAATATCAGAGAAGTCAACAGGCCCTCCACAATATGTCTGCAGTGCAAGCCATCAGTGGAAATTATGAAGCCAAGAGAAAGGAAAGGGGCTGATATAGGAGAACCATGGCCTGGGGATGAGAGTGTTATGGTCAGGCATGTACAGCTCCGGGCACTCTCCTCAGTGCTATGTGGTGACCTAAATGGGAAGAAAATTCAAGAAAGAGGGGCTATATGTATTAATATATGTATAGCTGATTCACTTTGCTGTACAATAGAAACTAACACAGTGTTGTACAGCAACTTAATTTCAATAAAAATTAATTTAAAAATAAAATTACCTTTCTCTATGAAATAATGGCAATAGCCATTCCTTTTAAAACATCTTCCCAATGTAGCCTTTCAATTAAAAAATAATAATAGCACTCGCCAGGAAAACACACACACACAAACATACACATACCTTGAAAACATTAAGGAAAAATTATACACCAAATGGTTAAAATGATTGTGTGAAGATAGTGGGGATATTCAGTCTCAACTTTTATATATTTCTGTATTGTTTGAAGTTTTTATAACAATTATGTACTGCTATTGTAGTTGGAAAAATAAAGGTTTATAAAATCTTTTTGTAAAAGAAGGCACAACTACCTTACACAATTGGCAAGTACACCATCACAGTGAAAGATTTTAAAATATCTCTTTCAATGATTGATTATAAGGAGAATCAGGATTTGTCACCCCAAAATATGACACTTTGACATAAGAATTATTTTGTTCTGAAGGCTTTTGAGTTTCTTCAATAACTTGTATGTCTAAAAGCAGAGCTTCCCAAAAGAGCTCAAGTGTCATAAACACCCTTCCTAGAGTAACTCTTAGTCTTCTCTCCTTAAAGAGAGAAAGTGACACCCACACCCAGAGAGACATGTTACAAACTATCATATTTCTGTTCATTTTCCAGGGCCCATTTATCCTGCCAAAAAATCATTTGCCTTTCCATTAGTGCCCTTTATCTCCTTTTCTTTTCCCCTACTAAGTTAGGTACATAGACTCCAAATTTTAATCACCCTTTGAATTTATTCATTTCTGAAAGCTCTCAATTATATGTATAATGTAGTGGTGCATGCTCAGTCATGCCCAACTCTTTGTGACCCCATGGATGATAGCCCACCAGGCTTCTCTGTCCATGGAATTCTCCAGGCAAGAATACTGGAAAGGGTTGCTATTTCCTCCCCCAGAGAATCTTCCCAACCCAAAAATCAACTGTCGTCTCTTGTGTCTTCTGCATTGGCAGGCGGATTCTTTACCACTGAGCTACCAGCGAACATGTATAATGCATGTGCTAATTAATTGCTTTTTCTCTTGTTAATCTGTGTTTTATTAGTCTAATTTACAGAGCCCCAGCCAATGGACCCAAGATGGGTAGAAGGAAAAGACTATGTCCTCCCCTACAATACCTAAAGCAGGCAAAACAAAACAAAACAAAGTAAAAAACTGCATGAGTAGAGGACATTTAAACAACACAATTAGCAAGCTTGGCCTAATGGATACATGTAAGACTTTGTACTTAACAATTGGAGAAGACATGAAATGCTTATACAAATCCACAGGTACCAATCATAAAGCAAATATAAAATATTTTTTAATGAACAGCACCATACAAGATGCATTAGTTGACAAGAATGTAATTAAGATAAAACCCACAATAACAAAAAGAAATAAAAATGGAAATGAATAAACATTTAAAAATACTGCTTCCAATGATCAAAAGTTGAAGTATATAGCTAAAGTGGGTTTTAGAGGGAATTTATAGCCCAACTGCAAGTCTATTAGAAAAACAAAGAACTTCAAAAGTAGGTTTTAAGCATCTAAAATAAGAAAGGAAAGATAGAACTATAATAAACCCAAAAGGATTTTTAAAAAAAGAAAATATGCTGTACACCTAAAACTAACACAATGTTTTAAATCAACTACATGTCAATAAAAAAAAAAGTTAAAAACAAAAGAAAATATAAAAGATAGCAAAAGGAATTAATAAAATAGAAAAAAATATAATAGTGGCATTCAACTCAGCCAAAAGTAAGCTATATGATAAGATTAATCAAAAGGATAGATTACTGGAAAGATTGTCCAGGAAAAAGAGAAAAGATAAATAATTCTAGAAATTTAAAAGGGGACACAACCACAGATGCATTATCTGTGGTTTTAAAAACTCTTGACCAACAAATTTTAAAACTTAAGTAAGAAGATAAATTTTAGAAAATATTGAGTTATCAGATAGAGCTGACTGAAAAGAAATAGAAGATCTAGATGATCCTAAATCCAATAAATAAAATTACTCATTTAAAATCTTTTCACAAAGAAGTACTATGTCAGTTTTACAGTAATCATCTATCAAATTTTTACTTCAACCTTACACAAAATCTATGAAAAGAAGTGGGAGCAATTTCCAAATCATTTTGTGAGGCTAAATGACTGACACAAATACTAGGCATGGACAATTCAAGAAAGGTAGACAAATCTCACATATGAACACATAGGCAAAAATCCCAAACAAAATGATGGCAAATCAAATACAGCAATGAATTAAAAAAAAAAAAAAAAGCCATCATGACCAAGGTGGGTTTCTTTTGGACAAGAGTTTGGTTTAATTTCAGAAAATCTTGTCAGGAATTGTTTCTGATGAGATGGCAGGCTGGGCAGGTAGGCAGGTAATAAGGGTCACCAACTCATGCTTCCTCTGAAACCAACTGAAAATTCAAGATAACAGATTTTTAAAATCATCTTCCAAGCATCAAAGGACTAGATGGAAAGTAAGTAACACTCTGACCAGAAACTAAGAGAAGGTGGACACCCACAGAACAATGGAACTTGAGCTAGCCTTACATCTGAGAGCATTCACTTAATTCTAGAAAATGAATCCTTGATTTATCACAGCCTTGCAAGTGTAGGAAACAAAGCCCAAGGGCCACCCAAAGTAAGGAGAATGGTAAGAAATACTCTTTCCCAAAGCTGGAACCCCAAAAGGCCTCATCTTGAAGGATAAGCTAGAAATAAAACTTTCATTCCATATTCTTAGGGATCTCCAAGAAAAACTGCCTGTCTGAAGTCTACCTCTAAAGGGTAAACACACTCCTGACAGGTTTAACCATAACCAGTTCTTACACTGGTCTGCATCCCAAGGTGTTTATAAATGGGCAGTCCAAAAATCCTCAAGCACAGAATTTTACTTGTTTATTTTACTTATTTATTATTTTAAGATTTTTTTTGAAGTGGACCATTTTAAAAGTCTTTATTGAATCTGTTACAATATTGTCAGGCAAGTGTATACTCCTCAGTTCTGTCTTGTCACAACAAAGATTTGGAGTGACGGACATTAAAGCCCTAGGCGTATCACAGCTCTCAGGTCGCGGACAGACCGTGTTATAGCTCTTAGATAAATCAGTGTTACAGCTCCGTGTAATAGCAGTAGATGGGAGTTGGAAAAGGGGGATTATTAACTATTGTTGGAGACAAGTGCAATAGAAAAGAAAATCACAGACTAAGAATTTTAATACAAGATGCAACTACACTTGAGAATTATATTACTAGAAGGAAGAAGAGGTCTCATCACCCTGTGACTAGAGACTACCACATGCCTATAGCTCAACATGTAAAAAAGGTTTCATTTACATATGAAAACCCCTTCCAACATTGCCCTGGGGTCAGCAGGGAGAGTAAGGGCCTCTTGCTGGTTAGACACAGCAGATGAGACACTTTGATGTCCAGTAAGGGAGATAAAGATGGAGGTTGAAAAGTCTTTATCTGCTAAAGTATTTATCTGATAAAATATTTAGGCTTCCTAAGGAAAGACCCCATGGACAGAGAAGCCTGGCGGGCTACAGTTCCTGGGGTCACAAAGATTCGGACACAGCTGAGCATCAAGGGATTACAGTACTTGTGCAGAGATGTATAAAACCAAGGATTTTTTTGATAACTGAGATTTTGCTTTTAACTGTTAGAGCACGCGGCAAGAATTTCTGTTGACTGTGGAGGGGGTGAGTTCTACATCATACACCCTCTCGGGATAAACGAACCTGCCAGTTTTTACTTGGATGTTTATTGGGCTATAAATCTGCCTTTCCAAAGCTTGTAATTGCTCATTATCTCTAAATGTCCCTTGAGGGTGGTGAACACAGTAGAGCCAAGAAAGGAAGACCTTCCTACTGGAGGCCGCAGAATAACCAAGTGGATTTCTAGTTTGCAGCAGTAATCCTGAGGTTATTTGCCCATCATTTCCTGAATCTTTGACACTATGTTGTGGCCTCCCCTCGGCCAGAGGCAAAGGCTGCAAGATGCTTGTCTTTTCCCATTTTAAATCCGAGGCCAGCACCAAGTGTTTAAAAACTCAGAGTCCTTTTCTGGACTTTCCAAATCTTAAGTGCTATCTGTGATTTAAAGAAATCCACCTCTTTTTTTGCGGTCATTTTGACACAGTAAAGATTTCGAGTTCACAGGTCTCTGGTTTACAGTGTTTGAGAGATTTATGAGATATATGAATACACAGTCCATCCAGGTGCAAAGCACTTTTAGTCCAGAATTCCGTAACACAGATCCAGTCTCCAACTGAAAAGACTCTATTGCTGTGGAACACATGATTGACTTGACAGCACACATCCATGCAGAAAGGATCACACTCGGAACAAGGCTTTGTAAATGACTCTTCCATGGTCTCCCCCTTGGTGAGAAACAGTCAACATATGAGGTGGAAACTTCATGTATCATTCACAATGATTTCAGCGAGCTGAGTACTCCAGAAGAGAGAATTGCAGCTCACACATCCATCCTGATCAGGGGAAATTTGCAGGCCACTTTCATCTATATTCACTGAGAAATGACTTGGTCTTTCTCAGGTTCCTTTCCCCACCATACCCAACGGGACCTTTTGTTGCACCTGTACTGGCTTCCCTGCTTTATCAGTATTATAAGTGGTAAAAATGGGACAGAGCACACAATGAGGTCATATTTTGGGGGAAAATAGAGCAGTCTGTTGTTGTTGTTCTATTATCCCCCAGTGAGTCACTTAGTGGAATAACTGGATAAAGACAAGGAGCAGGGAATGAGACCTTGGGAAGCTTATCTGGGTACAGATAGAGTTTGTGAACAGGGAAGACTACATGGCCTGCTGTGTGAACGTAGCCTTTGAAGACTCGGGGTTCCAATTTATAGATTAGGCATTTAGGTGTCAGAAAACAAAACAAAGGTGACAGTGTAGAAGGATGATATTCTGGGATGGAAGAGTATTTGAGGCTAGATCTCCTCAAGCTTGTCCCTTTTAAATACTACTGTTGGCTAATTCAAGAAATACAAGCTTCCTGGGTGTTACATAATTCTCATTACTTAAACTTTAATGCTGTGAGCCTAATATCTTAGATGAGACATAACTGTACATGATTATTTCTTAAAATCATAAAACTATAGTATTTAAATAGCCATTTCAAATTAGTTAAAAGATTGTCACTCTACTGGGTGGGCCAGATTCTCCCATTTATTATTAGTATATGCAATATCAAATAGGCACAGCTTCCATTTCTACATGAAAATACTAATACTAATCCTAAAAGTCTGATTTTCTTCAACACTTCTGTGCATGCATGCTAAGTCACTTCAGTTGTGTCAGACTCTATGCAACCCTATGAACTGTAGCACACCAGGCTCCTCTGTCCATGGGATTCTCCAGGCAAGAATACTAGGGTGAGTTGCCATGCCCTCCTCGTCCCAATCCAGGGATCAAACCTGTGTCTCTTAAGTCTCCTGCATTTGCAGGAGGGTTCAAGGGCTTCCCTGGCAGCTCAGATGGTAAAGCATCTGCCTGCAATGAGGGAGACCTGGGTTCAATTCCTGAGTTGGGAAGATCCCCTGGAGAAGGAAATGGCATCCCACTCCAGTACTCTTGCCTGGAAAATGTCATGGATGGAGGAGCCTGGTAGGTAGTCCATGGGATCGTAAAGAGTCAGACTTGACTGAGCGATTTCACAGTTCTTTACAACTAGCAGCATCTGGGAACTCTAAATCTTCTCAAGTTGGAAAAACATTATTTCACTACAGAAAACAGTGATTAAACTAAGTAAAACAGTGATCACTGACATTACTAAAAGAGATTTATGTCAGAGGATGTTATTTGTTACTCTGATGGGATTTGCTAAGCACAATTTTTCATAACTCTATGATTTCATAACTCTATGATCCAGTTAGATCACTTTCACAGATTCAAATAATATACATGATCTAATTCTTCAGTCTACCAATAGTTCCTATATTTGAATTGGTAAATTTCAAGTTAAGTAAAATGTCTATCTACTTTCAACCTTAGAGACTTTGTACTTGGTGGGATCCTGAGAAGTCGAACTTTAAATATTTTGGATCTGATGGCTCTTGCATTTTTTCATTATTAGAACCATAAAATTCTTTAAAGTTTTAATACATATATATTCCCTAGTAGCTCAGCTGGTAAAGAATCCACCTGCAATGCAGGAGACCGTGGTACCATTCCTGGGTCAGGAAGATCCCCTGAAGGGCTAGGCTACCCATTCTAGTATTCTTGGGCTTCCTTGGTGGCTCAGATGGTAAAGATTCCACCTGCAATGCGGGAGACCTGGATTTGATCCCTGGGTTGGAAAGATCCCCTGGAGAAGGGAAAGGCAACCCATTCCAGTATTCTTGCTTGGAGAATCCCCTTGGACAGAGGAGCCTGGAGGGCTACAGTCCATTTGGGTCACAAAGAGTCAGACACGACTGAGTGACTAAGCATATTACTTATACATTATATGATGATATATTATGTATTGCTGATGTAAACATATACAAACACAATTTAATTTGAGTATTTCATGTCTGCTTTAAGGTCACAACTTTACTCATACTCCCTTTGATTCAGAAAATACATTTATCTGAAACATTTGCATTTTTTGTAATGTTCTATCCTCTTGAACAATATAACAAATTAGTCAATAACACCAACATGATTGAATAATAAGACTCAACACTTTAAGTTAAATTTTCTCTTTTGTAGAAAATGATATACTAATGGTTTTTCAGATTTAATGGGTGTCAGTTGACCAGAGCCATTATCCTTTTTTTGGTGCTCAAATTGTCTCAAGTACACTTTAAATTGGTTCCTATGGTCTTTTGACATAACACCATTAATCTTCAAAGGCTTCCTAGCTTTCTGGCACAACTAGATGAGCCAGCTTCTCACAGAACCCTCCAGCACAGACACGGAATCAACCTTTTATTTCAAGAGGCCCCACGTTCCTTGGCAATAGAGCACATAACAGAATGACCTTGCTTCTGGGCCATGTCAGTGGATAGGGCTCAAAATGACATTTCCCCCACAGAACGGCATGAGTTCTTTTTTCCAGCTTTATGGAGGTGACCTGTTAACAAATTTCGAGTGCACAATGCAGTATTATTAACTATATCTAAACTGTACTCACCATGTCATACATTAGATCTCCAGAACTTATTCATCCTGAGTAACTGAAACTTCATAACCTTTGAACAATGCTACTGCTGCTGCTAAGTCGCGTCAGTTGTGTCTGACTCTGTGCGACCCCATAGACGGCAGCCTACCAGGCTCCTCCATCCCTGGGATTCTCCAGGCAAGAACACTGGAGTGGGTTGCCATTTCCTTCTACAATGCATGAAAGTGAAAAGTGAAAGTGAAGTCGTTCAGTCGTGTTCGACTTTTAGCGATCCCATGGACTACAGTCCACCAGGCTCCTCCGTCCATGGGATTTTCCAGGCAAGAGTACTGGAGTGGGGTGCCATTGCCTTCTTTGAACAATAATCTCCCCTTTTTCCCTTTCACCTCACTCCTGGCCACCATCACTCTACTCTCTGCTTCCATGAAACTGACTATTTTGGATGTCACAAGTAAGTCTGATTATGCAAGTATTTGTCTTTCTGTGTTGGACTTATTTCAATTAACATAATATCCTCCAGGTTCATTGATGCGAATAGCAGGATTTTCTCCTTTTTTTAAGTCTGTATAATATTACATTGTACATAAAAAGGTATATAGATATTTGCACTCCCATATTCATTGCCTCATGACACATAATAGCCAAGATATACAAACAAATGTCCACTGATGGATGAATGCATAAATAAAATGAATAGTTTAAATAGGAATTCTATGCAATTAGAAAGATTAATACAAATTCATGCCTTTCACTATGGATGAAAAGGACAGACTTTTTTGCAGACAGCTAAAAGTCTCTGCCACAGTCCAAGCATCTGAACAATTACGAGTGAAATCATAGCTTCTGTGTAACTTTTCTCACATTTAAAATAAATGATTCTTTAAGTGGGGAAATACTATATCCAAATATTGTTCTAATAGTATGAAAATAAAGGTAAGTAAATATTTCTGAAATGCTTTAATTTACATTTCTTTTACTAAACCACGGTCTATCTTTCTGAAATGTTTATTGGAATATCCCTTAGATAATGTTCAAACTCTTTTCAGCTTAGAAGAAATTAAGTATCAACTGCAGAGATTTGTCACAAAATGGATTGTTTTCATACCTATTGAAACCAGCAAAACTAAAAAATATTTTAAAATTTCATGTTGACTAAAACAATAATTTCTTTTAATTGGCTTTATATGGGTAATATAATGTCAATTATTTAGAAAACTTTTATAGCCTATCATTTCCATGTAAATTAGGTGAGCCATTTCACAAACTAAATATATCATACAAGTAAAAGAAGCAACAATGCCAAGATATGACAATGGAAATTGGTGACTGAGTACATCAATTCCCTAGGAGCCTTAAACATGCCATTTCAATCTAATTTCTGTTTCTGCAGCAACAAAAGTAAGTCTAAAAAGGAATAAATCAAGAAAAGCTTAGGAATTTCCCTGGCTATCCAGTGTCTGGGACTCTGCACTCCCAAAGCAGGGGCCTGGGTTTGATCCCTGATCAGGGAATCCCATATGCCACAGTTAGGACCTGGGCAGCCAAATAAATAAATATTTTAAAAGAGAGAGAGAGAGAAGGCTTAAAGACTTAATCCAGTAATGTGGTAAACTAAATCAAAGCACTGATTCTTCGATACCCTTCCCATAGATAATTCAGTCCTGGTGGCTAAAGGCTGTTTGACCAATAAAATATGAGGAAAGTGACAATGTGCTGATTTGTAGACCTAGAACTTGGCAATTTCTACTTCCTGGTCTCTTAGAACTCTCATTTGTATAGCCTTGAGCTACCATGCAAGAAGCCTGATGCCTCTAATGGAAAAATTATAAAGGTAGGACCTGAGGCCACATGGAGAAAGCAAATCAGCTGAGCCCAGGCTTCCAGCTGTCCCTAACAAGGCACGAGATGTTAGTAAAACCCTCCTTGGACCATCTTGTCCAGACCCCACTAGCCTCCAAGTGAGCCCAGTTGGGACCATACAGAGTAGAATTACTCAGCTGAACCCTGTCCAAACTCCTGACCCACAGATAAACTGATCGTTTTTACAAACCACCAAGTTTGGAATATTTGTTACACAGAAATAGATGAGGACAAAAAGTAGATACAGTCTTAGGTATTTAAAATGGGAACTCTGCTTGTACTGTGCAAGCTACATATCCTATAAAACCTCTTGTTGCAAATACTGGCTAAAACTTTTCTAAAAGTATTTTAAATCTGTAGCTAAGCTCACAAGAGAATAATAACACATTCATAAACGAAGGCGCCCACAATGAATCTGGACTAGTAAGTAACACTAAAGTTGGCAACTGCCCAAGGAAAGTGGTTCTAAAAAGCAAGAACCTTGGGTTTTAATGGCTGAGAGAAAGTTTTGGGCCATCACAAAATGAGGAATTAGAGTAGAGAGACTGATTAAGCCAAGAGTCCAACAGGTTGTGCCTTGAATAAGAGACTGAATAGAAAAATGTCAGTCCTGCAAAGGGATATTATTGGGAAACTATTTTTGGCCTTCAGGGAAGGAAGAAACTAAGAAGATATTTATTCTGAGAATCTGTTAACAGAAGCAGTCCTCAAAAGGATTTGGGATTCCAATCCAAAACTACCTGCATGTTCCAAAAGAGCTAAGAAATTAAAGTGGTCTGAAATTGGAAACAGTCCTAGGTATCTAATTAAAACACAGGCTAGTCTCCTCTGAAGAATAGATTCCTGTCATGATCAGGTTTGAATTTCTATAGATAAGGAAAGTAATGGGCTTGCAGCTGACTTGTGCCAACTCACAAAAGCCAAGTGTGTGCATTTCCTCCCAACTCTTCATTCAACAGTACCAGGTTGATAGCCTGAAATTGGCTAGGGGTGTGGGGATTATTCATACCACAGAAATCAGCAAACACCAAAAATTGGGGCTTTATTTTTTATAAGTGAGCCACTTCATCAGCCCAAAACTAGATAAAAGCTCCATAAACACGAGTTGTTATAAATATCACAACAGACCACAAACAGGAATCAGTAGAAAACAGCACAATTCAGCTTCTAAAAGCTTCATATGATTGAACTGTATGATAGGAAATATAAAATAAGAGTCTTTCGGATGCTTACAGGAAAGAGATTCTCAAACACAGGCAAAAAATGGGAGATTATAAAAGTGATTAACAGATTTTAAAAAGGTTTCAGATATCTTTGTAAAGTATATTTATTGTGATTACTAATCATTTTTAGTATGACATAAAAATGTAACTGACTTTTATAAATTAGACTGTATCTTGAGAATTTGCTGAACTTATTTACTAGCTCTAGAAACTTCTTGATAGATTCCTTTGGACTTTGCACTTATAAGTTACCACCTACATGATTATGACATGAGACAAATTTCTTTACTGATTTATATGCCTTTTACCTTTAGACTAATACTTTAAGTATAATGTTGAATCAAAACAGTAAATAGATATTCTCATCTTGGCAACCCACTCCAGTATTCTTGCCTAGAGAATCCTGTGGACAAAGGGGCCTGGTGGGCTGCTGTCCATAGGGTCGCATAGAGTCAGACACAACTGAAGCGACTTAGCATGCACACATGCGTTGGAGAAGGAAATGGCAATCCACTCCAGTATTCTTTCCTGGAGAATCCCAGGGACGGAGGAGCCTGGTGGGCTGCCATCTATGGGGTCTCATAGAGTCGGACACGACTGAAGCAACTTAGCAGCAGCAGCAGCAGCAGCATTCTCATCTTATTCCCAGTCTTAAGATGTTGCGTATGTGTATTTATTCTTTTGCTATTAGTGATGTCAAGAAGTTTTGTTGTAGAATGCCTTCTATCAGGTTGAGGAAGTTCATTCCAAATTTTTTGAGATAGTTTTAGCATGAAATGGTATGATTTTCATTAATTTTTTCCCTATACCTAAGGACATGATTATACATCTTTTCTCTTTTGTTAATATGATGAATTTAATTGATAGATTTTTAAGTGTTAAATCAACCATGTACTCTTGGGTCATACTATCTTGTACTTTTACGTATTGCTAGATTCAATTTGCTAGTAATTTGTTGAGGATTTTCCTGTCTTTGTACATGATTGGTGTGCTTAGTTGCTCAGTTGTGTCTGACTCTTTGCCACCCCCTGGAGTGTAGACCGCCAGTTTCCTCTGTCATGGGGATTCTCCAGGCAAGAATACTGAAGAGGGTTGCCATTTGCTCCTCCAGGGGTACATGATAGGTACTGGCATATAATTTTCTTTCTTATAATGACTTTGTGCAGCTTTGGCATCATGGTAATGCTGACTTGCGTCTATCACCAGTCACATCCACAGTTGGGTATCGTTTTTGCTTTGGCTCCATCCCATCATTCTTTCTGGAGTTATTTCTCCACTGATCTCTATTAGCATATTGGTCACCTGCTGACCTGGGGAGTTCATCTTGCAGTGTCCTATCTTTTTGCCTTTTCATACTGTTCATGGGGTTCTCAAGGCAAGAATACTGAAGTGGTTTGCCATGCCCTTCTCCAGTGGACGACATTCTGTCAGACCTCTCCACCATGACCCATCCGTCTTGGGTGGTCCCACACGGCATGGCTTAGTTTCACTGAGATAGACAAGGCTGTGGTCCGTGTGATCAGATTAGTTAGTTTTCTGTAATTTTATTTTCAGTGTGTCTGCCCTCTGATGCCCTCTCGCAACACTTACCGTCTTACTTGGGTTTCTCTTACCTTGGGCCTTGGGTAATTCCTCTCGCCGCCGCCGCCGCCGGCCCCCAGCCCCGGCCCGGCCTAGGCCCTGTCGGCCGCCGCCCCCGGCCCCCGGTCTGGTCTAGCCCCTGTCGGCCGCCGCCCCCGGCTCCCGGTCTGGTCTAGCCCCTGTCGGCCGCCGCCCCCAGCCCCCGGGCCCCCGCCCGGCCTAGCCCCTCTCGGCCGCCGCCCCCGGCCCCCGGCCAGGCCTAGCCCCTCTCGGCCGCCGCCCCCGGCCTCCGGTCCAGTCTAGCCCCTGTCGGCCGCCACCCCCGGCCCCCGGGCCCCCCGCCCGGCCTAGCCCCTCTCGGCCGCCGCCCCCGGCTCCCGGCCCGGCCCGGCCCAGCCCCTCTCGGCTGCCGCCACCGGCTCCCGGCCCTCGGCCCGGCCTAGCTCCTATCGGCCACGCTTCTGCGCCGAGCCGTCGCAGCCGCCTCGCTTCTGCGCCGAGCCGTCGCAGCCGCCTGGCTTCTGCGCCGAGCCGTCGCAGCCGCCACGCTTCTGCGCCGAGCCGTTGCAGCCGCCTCGCTTCTGATAGACCTAATAGACAGAGTGCCTGATGAACTATGGACAGAGGTTCGTGACATTGTACAGGAGACAGGGATCAAGAAAATCCCCATGGAAAAGAAATGCAAAAAAGCAAAATGGCTGTCTAAGGAGGCCTTACAGATAGCTGGGAAGAAAAGAGAAGCGAAAAGCAAAGGAAAAAAGGAAAGATATTCCCATCTGAATGCAGAGTTCCAAAGAATAGCAAGGAGAGATAAGAAAGCCTTCCTCAGCGATCAGTGCAAAGAAATAGAGGAAAACAACAGATTGGGAAAGACTAGAGATCTCTTCAAGAAAATTAGAGATACCAAAGGAACATTTCATGCAAAGATAGGCTCGATAAAGGACAGAAATGGTATGGACCTAACAGAAGCAGAAGATATTAAGAAGAGATGGCGAGAATACACAGAAGAACTGTACAAAAAAGATCTTCACGACCCAGATAATCACGATGGTGTGATCACTCACCTAGAGCCAGACATCCTGGAATGGGAAGTCAAGTGGGCCTTAGAAAGCATCACTACGAACAAAGCTAGTGGAGGTGATGGAATTCCAGTTGAGCTGTTTCAAATCCTCAAAGGTGATGCTGTGAAAGTGCTGTACTCGATATGCCAGCAAATTGGAAAACTCAGCAGTGGCCACAGGACTGGAAAAGGTCAGTTTTCATTCCAGTCCCAAAGAAAGGCAATGCCAAAGAATGCTCAAACTACCGCACAATTGCACTCATCTCACATGCTAGTAAAATAATGCTCAAAATTCTCCAAGCCAGGCTTCAGCAATATGTGAACCGTGAACTTCCAGGTGTTCAAGCTGGTTTTAGAAAAGGCAGATGAACCAGAGATCAAATTGCCAATATCCGCTGGATCATCGAAAAAGCAAGAGAGTTCCAGAAAAACATCTATTTCTGCTTTATTGACTATGCCAAAGCCTTTGACTGTGTGGATCACAATAAACTGTGGAAAATTCTGAAAGAGATGGGAATACCAGACCACCTGACCTGTCTCTTGAGAAACCTGTATGCAGGTCAGGAAGCAACAGTTAGAACTGGACATAGAACAACAGACTGGTTCCAAATAGGAAAAGGAGTACGTCAAGGCTGTATATTGTCACCCTGCTTATTTAACTTATATGCAGAGTACATCATGAGAAACGCTGGGCTGGAAGAAACACAAGCTGGAATCAAGATTGCCAGGGAGAAATATCAATAACCTCAGATATGCGGATGACACCACCCTTATGGCAGAAAGTGAAGAAGAACTAAAGAGCCTCTTGATGAAGGTGAAAGAGAGAGAGTGAAAAAGTTGGCTTAAAGTTCAACGTTCAGAAAACTAAGATCATGGCATCTGGTCCCATCACTTAATGGCAAATAGATGGGAAAACAGTGGAAACAGTGTCAGACTTTATTTTTTTGGGCTCCAGAATCACTGCTGATGGTGATTGCAGCCATGAAATTAAAAGACGCTTACTCCTTGGAAGGAAGGTTATGGCCAACCTAGATAGCATATTTAAAAGCAGAGACATTACTTTGCCAACAAAAGTCCGTCTAGTCAAGGCTATGGTTTTTCCAGTGGTCATGTATGGATGTGAGAGTTGGACGGTGAAGAAAGCTGAGCACCGAAGAATTGATGCTTTTGAACTGTGGTGTTGGAGAAGACTCTTAAGAGTCCCTTGGACTGCAAGGAGATCCAATCAATCCATCCTAAAGGAGATCAATCCTGGGTGTTCACTGGAAGGTCTGATATTGAAGCTGAAACTCCAATACTTTGGCCACCTCATGCGAAGAGTTGGCTCATTGGAAAAGACCCTAATGCTGGGTAGGATTGGGGGCGGGAGGAGAAGGGAACGACAGAGGATGAGATGGTTGGATGGCATCACCGACTTGATAGACATGGGTTTGGGTAGACTCCGGAAGTTGGTGATGGACAGAGAGGCCTGGTGTGCTGCAATTCATGGGGTCGCAAAGAGTCGGACACGACTGAGCGACTGAACTGAACTGAATGCTGACTTAATAAAATGAGTAAGGAAGTATAAGTGAGCCACTTCAGCATTTAGGAGCTGAATTGTGCTGTTTTCTACTGATTCCTATTTGTAGTTTGTTGTGATATTTCTAACAATTCATGTTTATGGGGACTTTATTTAGTTTTGTGCTGATGAAGTGGCTCACTTATAAAAAAAAAAAAATTGATGAAGCACAAGCTGGAATCAAGTTTTCCAGGAGAAATATCAATAATCTCAGATACACAGATGACACCACCTTTATGGCAGAAAGTGAAGAAGAACTAAAGAGCCTCTTAATGAAAGTGAAAGAGGAGAGTCAAAAAGTTGGCTTAAAACTCAACATTCAGAAAACTAAGATCATGGCATCTGGTCCCATCACTTCATGGCAAATAGACAGGGAAACAATGGAAACAGTGACAGATTTTATTTTGGGGGGCTCCAAAATCACTGCAGATGGTGACTGCAACCATGAAATTAAAAGATGCATGCTCCTTGGAAGAAAAGCTATGACTAACCTAGACAGCATATTCAAAAGCAGAGACATTACTTTGCTGACAAAGGTCCGTCTAGTCAAAGCTATGTTTTTTCCAGTAGTCATGTATGGATGTGAGAGTTGGACTATAGAGAAAGCTGAGCACTGAAGAATTGATGGTTTTGAACTGTGGTGTTGGAGAAGACTCTTGAGAGTCCCTTGGGCTGCAAGGAGATCAAACCAGCCCATCCTAAAGGAAATAAGTCCTGAATATTTGTTGGGAGGACTGATGCCGAAGTTGAAGCTCCAATACTTTGGCCACATGGTGTGACAAGCCAACTCATTAGAAAAGACCCTGATGCTGGCAAAGATTGAAGGCAGAGGAGAAGGGGATTACAGAGGCCGAGATGGTTGGATGGGAACACTGACTCAATAGACATGAGTTTGAGCAAACTCCGGGAGCCGGTGATGGACAGGGAAGCCTGACGTGCTGCAGTCCATGGGGTCGCAAAGAGTTGGACACGACTGAGTGACTGAACTGACTTAACTGAAGGAAGTACTCCCTCATTTTCTTTACTGGAAGGTTTTTCATAAGATTGGATTTATTTCTTAAACACTTGATCACATTTGCCAATGAAGCCATCTGGAACTGAAACCTGTGGTAATATGGAATTTGTCTATTTTGCCTGGGTTGTTCAGTTTATTGGCAAAAAATTATTCATAATATTCCTTTATTTTTGTTTCAGTGTCTGTATCCTTGTATTGGTATCTTGTGTTTTCTCTCTTTTACTCTTGGTTAGTCTAGCTAGAGGTTTGTCAATTATATCAGTTTTTTCTCAAAGAACCAACTTCTGACTTCACTGGGGTTTAACTTTTTAAATTAACTTTAACTCTTATCTTTAGTATTTGTTTTCTTCTACTTCTGGGTTAACTTGTTCTTTTTCTTCTTGGTTGCTAGGAGGGTGCTTAAAACACTGATTTTAAAACTTTCTACTTTCTTAATAACTATACATATCACTATGAGTACTGTACTGACTACATGTCATGAATTTTGGTTTGCTTTTTTCTCTTTCATTCCATTCAAAATATTTTTTAATTTCTTTCATGATTTAGTCTTTGATGCAAATAGGCTGAATTTCCATATATTTAGGGGTTTTCTGGATGTCTTTTATTATTATTTGCCCACATAAATATCACTTTAATGCTTTTCATTTCCTTGTGTTTTTCAGATTTCTACCAGATACCCTTTATCTTCCATCTAAATAATGTCACTTAACATTTCCTATAGTGTGAGTCTGTCTACAGTGCATTTTTTCACATTTTGTTTAACCCAAAATTTCTTATTTAGCCTTCCCTTTGAAGGAGATATAGACTTGTGGGTTCAAAAATCTGTCAGTCTTTAAAAATGCCCTTGTCTTCTGTCTGGCAAAAGTTTCTGTTGGCTCTTATCTTTGTTCTACTGTTTGATCTGTATCTCTGTTGCTCAGACTGCTTTTATAATTTTCTCTTTTTCACAAGTTTTCAGCAATTTGATTGTGATGTGCCTTGATATAAGTGAGGTGATAGGCTGTTTTATCTTTCTTTAGCTTCACTGAGCTTTTTTAGCTGTGTGTTTATATGATTCATCATATTTGGAATTTTCAGCCATCATTTTTTCCAATGTTTTCTGTCACACACACTTCTCATTAAAGAGTTCAATTAATTAGATTGCTTGGTACTTTTTCACTGGCCACTGTGACATTGTTCATTTCCTTTTTAGTTTACTTTTTCTCTGTGTGCTTTATTTTTTAGCATTTTTTTCCTTAATCTTAAATTCACTGATATTTCTACAGTGTTTTTCTTTTAATCTCATCTAATGAGATTCTTAAAGAGATGGGAATACCAGACCACCTGACCTGCCTGCTGAGAAATCTGTATGAAGGTCAAGAAGTGATAGTTAGAACCAGACATGGAACAATGGACTGGTTCCAAATTGGGAAAGAAGTACGTCAGGGCTGTATATTGTCACCCTGCTTATTTAACTTATATGCAGAGTACATCATGAGAAATGCAGGGTTGGATAAAGCACAAGCTGGAATCAAAATTGCCAGGAGAAATATCAATAACCTCGGACATGCAAATGACACCACCCTTGTGGCAGAAAGTGAAGAGGAGCTAAAGAGCCTCTTGATGAAAGTGAAAGAGGAGAGTGAAAAAACTGACTTAAAACTCAACATTAAAAAACTAAGATCATGGCATCTTGTCCCATCACTTCATGGCAAATAGATGGGGGAAGAATGGAAACAGTGACAGATTTGATTTTCTTGGGCTCCAAAATCACTGCAGATGGTGACTGTGGCCATGAAATTAAAAGACACTAGCTCCTTGGAAGAAAAGCCATGACCAACCTAGACAGCATATTCAAGCAGAGACATTACTTTGCCAAAAAAGGTCCATCTAGTCAAAGCTATGTTTTTTCCAGTAGTCATTTATGGATATGAGAGTTGGACCATAAAGAAAGCTGAGTGCCTAAGAATTGATGGTTTTGAACTGTGGTGTTGGAGAAGACTCTTGAGAGTCCCTTGGACAGCAAGGAGATCAAATCAGCCCACCCAAAAGGAAATCAGTCCTGAATATTCATTGGAAGGACTGATGCTGAAGCTGAAATTCCAATACTTTGGCCACCTGATGAGAAGAACTGACTCATTGGAAAAGACCCTGATGCTTGGAAAGATTGAAGGTGGGAGTAGAAGGGGATAACAGAGGATGAAATGGTTGGATGGCATCACCGACTTGATGGACATGAGTTTGAGCAAGCTCTGGGGGTTGCTGATAAACAGGGAAGCCTGGCATGCTGCAGTCCATGGGGTCACAAAGAGTCGGACACAACTGAGCAACTGAACTGAACTGAACTGATAAGATCTGTGTTCCTACAATAACTCGCACTTTTACTGAAGTTTATTTGTGTACATTTGTGTTCTTTAAAAAGAAAAAGAAGGAAGGGGAAGAATAAGAGGAAGAGAAGGAGGGGGGAAAGAAGGAGAGATAAAAAAGCTAATACTAGCATGGGCTTACTATGTGCCAAGCACCACTCTAACCTCTTTCTATATAATAACTTGGTCATATCCTTAAACAATTTGACATGAGATAGATATTATCATTTTATTCACCATTCAGAACATGAAGGAGAACATATACAGGTTAAGTAACTTGCCTAAGTTCACATAGTAAGAAATGAAGTGGACGTTTTAATTCAGGCAATAAATCATCTGTCATCTACATTACTAATCACATTATAGTCACTTTCTGCAAATATCGCTATATTCATTTGCTAAGACTGCCATAACAAAACACTACAGACCAGGTGGCTTAAACAACAGAAAGGTATTCCTTACAATTCTGAAGGAGATGAGAAGTCCAAGAACAAAGTGTCAGCAGATTTGATTTCTTTGGAGACCTCTCCTTGTTTCGCAGAGAGCCATCTTCTTACTATGGCTCCACATAGCTTTTATTCTGTGCCCATGTGTACCTGGTGTCTCTTTCCAGGGTCCTCTGTCCATGGATTATTCCAGGTAAGAAAACTGGAGTGGGTAGCCATCCCCTTCTCCAGGGGATCTTCCCAACCCAGGGATCGAACCGGGGTCTCCTGCATTGGAGGCAAATTATTTACCATCTGAGCCACCACAAAAAGTAGTCACATTGAACTAGGGCCCCATTATTTTGACCTTTATTATCTCATTTGACCTTTATTATCTCTTCAAAGGCTCTGTCTCCAAAGGTAGTCATATTTGGGATTCCAAATTTAGGGGCACAGTTCAGTCCATGCATGTGTGCGTGCATTCTGATTTGCTTCAGTTGTGTACTATTCTGCGACCCTGTGGACTGTAGCTCGCCAGATTCCTCTGTCCATGGGATTCTCCAGGCAAGAATACTGGAGTGTGTTTGCCATGCCCTTCTCCAGGGGATCTTCCTGACCCAGGGATTGAATTCAGGTCTCTTACATCTCCTGCACTGGCAAGTGGGTTCTCTACCATTAGCGCCTCCTGGGAAGCCCAATTCAGTCCATAGCAGTCTGTAAATCTTCAGATGGAAATCAAATCTCAGAAAGCTGAGTTCATGATGCCAGAGTAAATCATTTGGGTAAAATAAATGCACCTGGCTTACCTGTAGACTTGACCATTTATTGCAACTGAACTACAACTAGTTATACTAATCATTGTTTTAATTTGCTGTTTGTTTCCAAATTGTTTATGCTTAGTGTTTCCCTGCTGCCCTATAACTTTGTCAGTGTTACTAGCTGTACTACTTATGTCCTGTCTATTTTATAAATGTTTGCTCTTGTAGTACCCAATGTGTAATCAGACCTCCAAAAGACTGATGATGCCTAAACATCTTGAGGAAATAGATCACATTTGTGATTTTTACAGAATGATTGTAATAATGTGGTTCTAGGTATGGGAAGAAGCAAAAACGAAAATATCTGCTGGGTCATAATTGACTAATAAGACAGAGGGCCCAGAGAACCTTTCAGTAGCAACAGGGTTTGATCCAGAAATTGGCACCTGGAGTCGCATATCAACAAGAATTTTTGCTTGATCTGGGAAGAGGCTCTCAGCACCAAGGGACAAAAATTAGTCATGAAATATCTCCCAAACACTGGTCGAATTTTGGACCAAGAAGAGGAACTGAGAAATAAAATATTGCCCAACATATCAGTAAGCAAAGGATGTTACAGTCAGCAATTGCAGCCCTCCAGTGTTCAGCTGGTGAGCCCTGAGGGAACTCTTGAAGGAAACCAAGAATACCTGCCATTTGGCAGCCATCAGACTACAGCCACTCTCAACAGTGAGTCTTGAGGAAACTCAGGATGTGAAAACACAGGATACAGCCCTGTAGAGCTGAGGCACATATCAAAGGAATGATTGGAGTGAGCCCAGACTCGCATCTTCCCACGCGTAGAAAAGCGCTAAATTCCTTTATCTGAGATATCGTTTTCTTTTATTAAAAGTAATCTTTTGTTCCTACTACCTGCGCTTTGTCTCAAAACTCTTATATATTCTAGGTCTCCTCTTGCCTCCTCAAAGCAGCTTTCTCAGGGGTTACTTGAAGTGCTGCTTCCTGGGCTTAAAGACCTCAGTGTGGTGGTTGTTTAGTCACTAATTTGTATCCAACTTTCTGCGACCCCATGGACTGTAGCCCGCCAGGCTTCTCTGTCCATGCGATTTTCTATGCAAGAATACCAGAGTGGGTTACCATTTCCTTCTACCAAGGATCTTTGCAACCCAGGGATCAAACCCATGTCTCCTGCATTGCAGGCAGTCTCCTGCTTAGTATGTCTGCCAAATAAAACATAAGTCTCAAAAAGAAATGCAGAAACTAATAGAAGACACGCACACCCACACACAAATACCCTAATTCAGATTTCAGAGTAGATAATTTTAATTATATAATAGGTAAGACAATAATCATCCACTATGTATGCTCTAATAACTTAAAAGTGGATTGAGGATCTTTCAGAGCCTATAACCTAGAAAAGCATCCTTGCTCTATTTACATCAACATATTTTTGTGAAGATGAAAATTATTAGCTAATAGTGGCTCAGATGGTAAGAGTCTGCCTGCAATGCAGGAGACTGGGGTTTGATCCCTGGGTTGGGAGGATCCCCTGGACAAGTGAATGGCTACTCACTCCAGTATTCTTACTTGGAGAATCCTGGGGACAGAGGAGCCTGGTAGGCTACAGTCCATGGGGTCACAGAGTTGGACAGGACTGAGCGACTCAGCACACACACAAAACACATCTAATATTGTATGTCTTCCTTTATCCCCCATACTCCAGCAAGAAGCACTAATTTGTAACTGGACATTCTTCTATGCCTATAAGAAGGGAGAAAAAAAAGAAAGAAAAATTAATTTCATGGTCTACAAGATTTATTGCACAGAAAATTTGAGTCAAATTGTAAGCTTACAAAAGTATAATAAGGTTCATAACCCTATTATTATCCTGAGTTATTGCCCTGAGCCTCAAATTTTATTTTTTAAAAATCTGTGAGGTATGAGGAATATTTTTAGGAATAATATTACTTTGTTTATAATTTTTAAATATGTTTATCGTACATATCCTAAACTTTACCCATTGATTTGTAAATTAGTCATTTATACATTCCAAAATATTCATACACTAAGGGCTGACCTTAACACTTTGATCTTTGTGAACCTCTGAATGTATCATTTTCAATAGAGATTTTCTTTTAAATAAATGCATGATTTTCTATTATGAACAAGTAATGCCAATGTCCAAAAATGACAAGAAGAAAAAAAACTCCAAGCATCTATTTAAAGCCAAGTCTGAGAATATGTCATTTCAAAGTCATTTCAAGTAGCTAGTAACTGCAATTCTAAAATTAAGTAAATTTACATAGTCTAACACATTTTCCCTCTTTAAAAGAGTTATACAAAGAAATTGACTCTTTGGAAAATGTCATGCTTTGAACAATCATTTAAATTAATGTTCCATAAATCACAATCTTATTTAGCATATTAGTTCAGATAATTAGTTTACATACACATGATTGAAACAATAAAATGTTCTGAGTTATATAATTGTTCATAATTAGAATATTAAATTACTGCCCTAGTTTTTAAATTTTCAAGCAAATTGTCTCATCATTATTTGGTATTTACTTAGCTTATGTTTTTATTGCTAAACTTGAGTTTCTACTTGGCAAGCTCAGATATAATTTGTTTAATGGAGTGAAGAAGATAAAACATTTAGGTAAATGTCAGTATAGCTGAATATGTAAATTTTAGAAACAAATGCAAAAAATTTGACTCCTTTCTGACAGCACCCTAAAATCTAAAAAGGGAAAATATATATATATACACATATAAACATATCATTTTAAAAGGCTTATCCATGCTGAACACAGACTTATTACAGTTTTGTTTGAACCTGACTTTAAAATCTATGGTAATTCTATATCATTTGTCTCTGACAGTCATATCACCAGGGAAGAATTAATCTATCAGAGTTGCTGTCTGTTTCTCTTCTTTCTCTCCTCTATCTGCTGCTATTATTCTTTCTCTTTCTCTCCTACTTTCCACTTTCCTTTTACCCTTTTCTTTCCTAGTGCCAAAAAAGCTTATTTAATTAAGCCACAACTACTATGCCTGATCTAGAATTCTATAATTAAAAGCTTTATCTTCATAGAAATAATGTGTCTTAGAATATTTGGTAGTTCTAATCTAGAATGTTTCTAGCATCCAATAAGAAAAATCAAATAACAAGAATTAGTCATATTTCAACTTTATTCCATGAATAAGAATTAAATACTGAAAATATGGAGAAGTAATTTTTAGGGTCCATTTTAAGGCTCCACATGAAAGCTTTAGAAAACAATTTGATTCACTTCTCAGAAAGTGGTTATTATGGATTCAGTTGTGTCCTCCCACAAATTCATTTATTGAAGTCCTAACAGTCCCTCAGAATGTGACCTTATCTGAAGACAGGGTCTTTATAGAGGTGCTCAAGTTAAACGACATTAGGATGAGCCCTTTCCTAACATAACCGATAAAAAGGGGAAATTTGGAGACAGACGCATAGGGAAACCCTGTGGCTATCAACACAGAAATCAGGGTGATGTACCTATAAGCTAAAGAACAGTAGAGATTGCCAAGCAAATCACCAGAAGCTCGAGGACAGATACGGAACTGATTCTTCCTCAAAACTCCCAGAAGGAAAAAACCTTACCAAAGCCTTGATCTTGAGATTCTGGCCTACAGAACCATGAGACAATAAATTGTTATTTAAGCCTCAGTTTGGGGTATTTTGTCATGGTAGCCCTAGAAAACTAATATAGTATCTAACTTTTGTTATTTCCACTTGGTAACTTTGTGGCTTCTAATTTTGATAATGTTTTCATTTGCGTTGAAGACTCATTGATACCAGAAAAGAAAAAAATCAGAATGATAGGAAAAGTGAAAGTGTTAGCTGCTCAAGTGAAAGTGTTAGTCGCTCAGTTGTGTCTGACTTTTTGCGACTCCATGGACTGTAGCCTGCCAGGCTCCTCTATTCATGGAATTCTCCAGGCAAGAATACTGGAGTGGGTTTCTATGCCCTCCTCTAGGGGAGCTTCCTAACCCAGGGGTTGAACCTGGGTTTCCTGCACTGCAGGCAAATTCTTCACCGCCAAGTAAATATCAGTTCACAGTTGGGTTATCAAATATATCCTATGTTCAGACTGGGAAGGTTCAACAATCCATGCATTATAGAAAAAGTTCTACTACATTATTACAGCAATTGGTATTACTGATGTTTCAGCATCGTAGTGTCAAAAAACACAGGTTCAGAACTTTAAAACAAGACTTGCCCCGGGTTGCAAGGTTGATGTAACATCCAAAAATTAGTTAATGTAATACAGCCTATCAATATAATTAAGGACAAAAACCAAGCAGGCATCTCCACAGACATAGAAAAGTCATTTGACGAAAATCAGTAATTTCTCATAAGTTCAGTTCAGTTCAGTTCAGTCGCTCAGTCATGTCTGACTCTTTGCGATCCCATGAACCACAGCTCACCAGGCCTCCCTGTCCATCACCAACTCCTGGAGTTTACCCAGAAATAAAGTCTGACACTGTTTCCACTGTTTCTCCATCTATTTCCAATGAAGTGATGGGACCAGATGCCATGATCTTAGTGTTCTGAATGTTGAGCTTTAAGCCAACTTTTGGAAAATGCAAATCAAAACTACAATGTTATACTTTATAACTACTTTTTTTACTGTTTAGTTGCTAAGTCATATCCATCGCTTTTGTGACCCCATGTCAGGCTCCTCTGTCCATGGGATTCCCCATGCAAGAATACTGGAGTGGGGTGCCATTTCCTTCTCCAGGGCATCTTCCTGACCCAAGAATCAAACCCGTGTTACCTGTATTGGCAAGTGGGTTCTTTACCACTGAACCATTTACACCCACTAGGATGGCTATAAAAAAAAGTAAAAGGAAAACAATAACAAAAGTTGGAGAGGATGTGAAGAATTTGGAACTTTCATAAATTGCTGTGAAAGTGAAAGTTGCTCAGTCGTGTCCAACTCCTTGCGACCCCATGGACCATACAGTCCATGGAATTCTCCAGGTCAGAATACTGGAGTGGGTAGCCTTTCCCTTCTCCAGGGGATCTTCCCAACCTAGAGATCAAACCCAGGTCTCTCAGATTTCAGGCAGACTCTTTATCAGCTGAGCCACAATGGAAGCCCTCATGGGAATGCAAAATGATGCAGTTTGGCATTCCTCAAAATTTAAATATAAAGTTATACCAGGTGACCCAGAAATTCCATTCCTAAATGCATTCACACAAATGTCTATGGCAGCATTATTTGTAAGAGCAAAAAATGGAAACAACTCTAATTTACATCAACTGATGAATGGATAAATGAAATAAATGCATCTATACGATAAAAGAGTATTCAGAACTGAAAAGGACCAGAATACTGACACATGCTACAACAGAGGAATCTTGAAAACATGTGTTAAATGAAAAGAATCAGTCTCAAAAAGACAATTGTTGCACAATTCCATTTATATGAGATGTTCAGAACAGGCAAATCTATAGACAGAAAGTAGACCAAAGATTGCCTAGGGCAGAAGTGGGTTGGAAGGGAATGGGAAGTGATTGCTATAGGGAAGGAATTTCTTTCTAGGAAGACAAAAATGTTCCAAAATTGATTCTGGGAATGGTTTCCCAACTCTGTGAACATAATAAAAGCCATTTAGTTTTGCACATTAAATGAATGAATTATATGATCTGTAAATTATATCTCAATAAAGTGGTTAAAAATTAAAATTTTAAGACATTTGCGATTGATTTGTCCCATTTCCAAGAATAGCATTGAAGAAGGAAAGTGTTCATCCAGGACCACTTCCTAGTTTTTGAACACACCAAAATTATAAACTGTTTTTTAATACCTTAGTATGTCCAAGACCCTCTTCAACATCTGTCTTGTAGTCTGCAAGAGAGAGGGTCTCTGAGATACTCTAATTCTAATCAGGGGAAGGGAAAGTTAATCGTATCCTCAAAAATCGTCTGATTTCAAAAGGACGATTTTAACAGATTTGAAAGAGGTCACAGGATTTATCCAGAGGAGTAAAATTGTTACTCTTTTTGTTATTTGAGATTTTCAAGTATTCTACTTGTAGCTGTTGTTTGTGAGAGTTCTGATAACCCCGTCAGTCTCCCCGCTGAAAGTGTACACATACACATATTTTACCATATGTTCTTTTTCTCTATATATTCTTTAACTGTAAATATGTCTTTCGAAGCACTGTCGTTTCTCACTACCATTTTAAATGTAACTTGAGGAAACTGGGCATGGCAAGAGGTGGTAGGGGGGAATGGTTCTGTAGGGAGCAGCAAACTACAAATGCAAGCAAGGTAAAGACATATCATGACATCTCCAGTGGTTTTCTAAAGTAGTTGTAGGGGCCTTCTCTGGTGGTGCAGTGGATAGGAATCCACCTGCCCATGCAGGAGATACAGATTTGATCCCTGATCCAGAAAGATCCCTCATGCCGTGGAGCAACTAAGCCCTTGCACCTCAACTACTGAATCTGTGGCTCTAGAGTCTGGGAGCTGCAACTTCTGAGCCCATGTGTCACAGCCACTGAAGTCCCTTTACTCTAGAGCCCAAGCCCTGCAACAAGAGAAGCCACAGCAATAAGAAGCCTGCACACCACAACTAGAGAGTAGCCCCTACTCTCCGTAACTAGAGAAAAGCCCACGAGGCAAAGAAGACCCAGCACAGCCAAGCATAGATAAAGAAAATAATTTTTTTAAATTAAGATTAAAAAATAAATAAAGTAGTTCTGAGGTTAATTCTGCTTCATGAACAGGTAGGTCTCTGAAAGCTGGGGTAACCACCTGGCAGCCTTTCTTCGAGGCTGGAGCTGTGTGCTACCCAGAAGTGAAAATGTGAGTATTTCCCCTCCAGCATTGGCCTTAAGTCGGGGCAGCAGGACCCTTGCCCTATGTTTCATGGTTTAGAAGATGACTATAAAACACTCCAAACCCTGAAAGAATGAAAGAGAACTTGGGTCCTGCCTCACTTAGAACCAGAATCTTACTACTGCTAGATGCTCAGCAGCCTCTCTTGTGAGTAACACTGCTCAGGGCCCAGGAAAATACTTTTCTGTACTTCTTCCTTTGTGTTCTTGGTGGTAGGGATTAAGATGAAAATTTGTGATTGTAAAGCTAATGATGTTGAAGACAGACAATGCTTCAGTGTGCAGGAAGGATTTCCTCTCAGGGAATCAAATTAAGCTATCAGATTCTTCCTCTCAGTGTGAATGCCATAGATACTCCCATAGCAAAGTACCATTTCCAATCAGTGTTCCAATATGTGCTTCAGGAAGTACCCAGGAATTAACTAGAGTAGTATTTGCAACATGGCACAAGGCAGCTGATGGACATTTTGTAGTAGTAATTAATACTGCTCTCAAAATTGCATTATATAATTTGAGACTCCAATGTGTGAAGCTTGACAACTTTACATTAACAATTTGATGGACAGTGAACACAAGGAATGTGAATACTTTCATTTTTATAAATGTATTTAACATGATTATATTTTCAAAAACTAATACATTAATTTTGAGTTAAAATATTGATGCTTATTATTATTTGGATTTGTATTGTGGTTTTAAATAATCTAAGCCTAAAGTAACTTTTTGAAAACTTATGAAAATTATTTGATATTTATTTTTTATTAATATGACAATATATTGAAATGTATCCATTTTGGATACAATGAAAGTGAAAGTCACTCAGTTGTGTCCGACTCTTTGCGACCCCATTGACTATACAGTCCGTGGAATTCTCCAGGCCAGAATACTGGAGTGGGTAGCCTATCCCTTCTCCAGCGGACCTTCCCAACCCAGGAATCGAAGAGGGGTGATTTCAATCAGCATAACACCTAGACACATACTGCTGCTGCTGCTAAGTCGCTTCAGCCATGTCCGACTCTGTGCGACCCCACAGACGGGAGCGCACCAGGCTGCCCCGTCCCTGGGATTCTCCAGGCAAGAACACTGGAGTGAGTTGCCATTTCCTTCTCCAATGCATGAAAGTAAAAAGTGAAAGTGAAGTCACTCAGTCGTGTCCGACTCTTAGCGACCCCATGGACTGCAGCCTACCAGGCTCCTCCGTCCATGGGATTCTCCAGGCAAGAGTACTGGAGTGGGGTGACATTGCCCTCTCCTAGACACATACAATTAATAGTTAAATTGAGTTGTCTTCACTCTTTGGCTAAAATCACATAAAAACTATAGTTTTACACATATATTTGCTTCTTATTATAAAAGTGTATTTGTCAAGATAGGCAGTTAGAACATGTTTTACATAATAGCTGGTTGGCTTAATTCAGGACTTTTAAATCTTTAAACCTATGATAAGTAGAACTAAAATTGTGCTTCTGGGCCAGGGTCCCAAAATGTTAGGGGCAAAACAATTCCCTTCTAAAGTTTGGAGGTTGTAAAAGTTACTTTTTATTTGCACGTTGTTTTGGTGGTGGTTGTAACATGTGTGTGTGTGCTTAGTCGCTCAGTCGTGTCTGACTTTTGCGACCCCGTGGACCATAGCCCGCCAGGCTCCTCTCTCCATGGAATTCTTCAGGCAATAATACTGGAGTGGGTTGCCATGCCCTTCTCCAGCGAATCTTCCCAACCGAGGGATTGAACTCAGGTCTCCCATATTGCAGGTGGATTCTTTACCGTCTGAGCCATTAAGGAAGCCCAGTAGTGGTAACATAATTTGCCTCACTTTCCATGACTTTCTTGCTCATTACACAGAGCAGACATACAAGGAGACTGATGTATCCACAAGCATGATCAGCTACACTATATAGTTCTGGGAGTTCATAGGGCCCAGCTGACCCAGGGCAAGGCAGGTATATCTCTGGAATTTTTATCAACATAGACTTGGCTGCAGACATGTGTCAATTTGGAGTTCAGCGTTGGCCAACCCACTCACATGCTGAAAATGAACTTGGACTAACAATACATGTTTGATAAGGGCCACAACCTGCCCGCCAGTTGTTGGAGGGAAATAGTGGGAATACATGCTGAGGCCCATCTGGTGATGATTTCATATGGTCGGAGGCCCATAGTCCCTTGAATTGCATTTCCCACGATCACCATGTTAGTTGGAAGTACTTCAAGCCTTTTATAGTCTGCTTTTTTGTGTAGTTTTTTTTGCAAAGTTACCTTGTTTTCTATGGTTGCTGTCATAAATTTGCAACAAACTGTGTCATACAGCAGAAATTTCTCTCTCATGGCTCTGGAGGCCAGCAGTTAGAAATCAATTGCACTGGACCAAAATCAATGTGTCTTCAGGGCTCTTCCCTCCAGAAGCTAGAGGGGAGAATCTGTTCTTTTCTCTTTCAGTTTCTGGTACCTGCCAGTACACCTTGTCTTGAACCAAATGACCTGCTTTATGGCCAGCATCTTCAATGACCCTCTGCTTTGATCACAAAGCTTTGTTCTATGTGTAATAAAAATCTCCATCTGCCTCCTTCTTCCAAGGGTACACATGATAGTATTTAGAGTCCACCTGGATAACCCAGGATTCTCTCCTCACCTCAAGATTCTTCATATCATCCCATCGGCACAGACTTTGCTATAATAAGTAACATTTATAGGTTTCAGGAATCAAGACCTGATATCTTTGAGGAAAACATTTTTAACCAACAACAAGTACACAGTACTTTCTTAATATCATTGTTTCTCTATTTTACTTTATCAGAGTTTTTAGGGTAGTATGAGGTACATAGTTTAAAATTATCTTTTGGATCTATGTACAGAGTTATGGAAAATTTACCATTAAAATGAAAATCTTGGTCTTGGACTATGTTACAAGAAACTCTCCAGCAAGTATTCTTGGAGTCTTTTTTATTCGCCCTACACTAAGGCATTTGCTTTTTGACAGGAAGATGATTATGGCCACTCAGAGAACAGGTATGTGATAACTAGGACATGGGAGTATCCAACCTACTAGGGAATATTAGTCAAGTCAATCTGTAGGTGGATAAGGAATCCTATCTACCTTCCCAATGGTTTCTGCATAAGCTTTGGTCTGGTTTCTCTGAGTTACATGCAGCAAAAGCAGGGTAGTATGCACATATATCAGAACAGCCGGGCCTGGATCAGTCATCTTCTCCTTCTTCTATTGTCTTATCTCTGCCTCTGGGTGCCACTAGCTTGAATGCCTGGGTGAGGACAGGAATGAAGGTCTGGGCAGTCACGGAAAGACCACGTGGGAATAGCCAGACATCTGAAAGGTAGACAAAGCTGGCCTCAGACATCCAGGCAGCATTTATAAATCAGTGTCCATTTCATTCAGCTATTCAGTGTTGGTTTGTTTGGGCTGATAAAACACATTCTGTAGTAACTGTACTTATCACCATAGCACCAATAAATTTCCCAATATTTTAAATCAGATTTTGAAATATTAATATAAAACATATTTTTCCAAGTATCCAAAGTTGAAGTACTAGTTGTAGAAAATAAAAGAGATTCAAATATGAGTCATTTAACCAAAGAGAAAGTTGGTTTGATTCAACACTCCCCTTCCCCCACCTTTCCTTCTAAAATCTGGACTTTTTGCTATTAGGTAAGATGGTTTTCTTTTTTTTTTTTCATTTTTTTGTGGTAAAATACACATAACATAAAGTTTACCATCTCAATCTAGACAAGATTTTAAAGCATAGTTTTTTCATTCCTAGTGTGACCCTGACTTTTAGTCAAACCTTTTATCCATTAGTTACTGTATGGTTTATTCTTAGCTGCCAAAAGTTAAATTTATCATGTTTGAGTTTAAAATTCTGTGAGAAAAATAGAATGCTGCTTTAAAACCAGTTTGTTTCTTATTGATTTAGTGCCAGAGAAACAGCGTCTTACCGTGTGTGCCTCGGTTCACATCCAAGTTTAACGCTTCAGAGCTCAATTATTTTTGTTTGCTTAGTTTGGGGATCTTTCTAACGCCCAGTGTAGTCAAGAAGTCCCACTGCCTTTTAGATCTGCCTTGTCATCAGCAGAGGAGGAGACCTCATGACCCGCAGAGGGTTGAGATTTTGTGGCATTCAGCAAGGGACGGGGAAAGAACTTATTGTCATGAGCGTTTTTAAACTTCAAAAGGCCATTTGAAAGGAGTGTTGGCGTGTATTTGGAAAATTGTATAACATTTACTAAGTAAAACAGGATCTGTAAAGGGATTATAGTATTTGCCCGCTGAAATAAAATATTGAAGATTTAGGAGTTGCATGACTGTCCAGGGAGCAAATAATTAGGGATCCCTTTATTCTTTGTGTTTTTTTAAATTTTAGAATATGTGACACCAAGTTTTTTGATTATACAGTGGTTGATTTTCTCTTGAGTGTTGTCTGTTGAGTTTCACTTCTGCCATGTTAATTGTAAGCTACTTAAAAGTCTTTGAACCAAAAGGCTTCCAACATGGAATATTAAAACCAACAAACGCAGGAGTATTCCAACAATGTATAACTTAAATCTGATTCATGTGATATATTAGGTACTCAAATACTACATTAAATAGGGTCCATGAAAATACTTAGGGTCTTAGAATAAAAAATAATCTGGCTTCCCTCTTGAGGAGTCCAACTCCTGGTTAAAAATCAATGTGTATTTTTCAGTTCTCATCATAGCCAATTATAAAGGTCCTACCTGGCAGGTCTCATGGGGGAGAGCTGCCTGCCCCACTCCAGATTTGGTGCACAGCAGTGCACTGCCATCTTTCAAAGGAGTTACAGTCAAAAACTCAGGCACCCTCTGGTTGGTCATGCTCTTATGTTTATCTGTATTCTTAGACCAGGTTCCTATATTTGTAGGCTTCTTTGTTTGAAGCCTTGGGCTGAGGTCCTCTTAGGGTGCCTCTTCCAAGGTCTTCTTAGAGTGAAAAAGCAAGCCTTGAAGACATCTTATTTACTCTTAGTATTCAGTAATTTCCCCCCTGAGGTCTATAAAAACGATAGAGCCTTTTTGTTCAGGGCTTCCTTAACAGTCATCCCTTCCACTCAGCTCTGGACCATTGCACCAATTCATAGGGAGAATGGAACAGGAGAAGTTGGCAATTTTTCTGATTTTAGCCTCTTTGCTTACATTATCTCAGTAACTGGTTAAAGACTTAACTCGTATCTTTCACTTGCTGCTTTAAATTGGTTACTCTGATACCTACAAGCTCAGCTCTCTTTTTCCCAGCTCAGCTGAGCTTCTGATATCCATTTGGGGCATTCAGGTTATTACATAACATAAACAGCTTTATTAAGTCAACTTGAACATCCTTTACTCAAGTTTGTCAAGGGTGATTCTTCCTAATAAAGAAACCAGAATGGACACTGAGCAAGAGCTTATGATGAGCAAACCTGCCCACATAGTCTATGAAGTTGAGATTTCCTAGTGTGGCTTTATTACTTATCTTGCAATACTATGGATCAAACACATTTGTATTCAAACATAAATACCAAGATGTATTTCTTGTAGTCACAGAATCTTACCTCCTCTGCCACACATTAATATGAATATATCAGAATGGTTTTGGTCTCGAGTAAAAGAAAACACAGGGATTTCCCTGACTGTCTGGTGGTTAAGACTCTATGTTCCATTGCAGGGAGTGCCACTTCAATCCACATGCTGCTTTTGAGGTGCAGACAAAACACACACACACACACACACAAAGTGACCAAAGTAAAAAGGAAATTCTTTGACTGCTCTAAATGACATACCATCAGATTTGCAGCCTGGAATATACAAGCCTGGACTAAAAATGCAGACAAACTGAGAGTAAAAGCATGACTGAGTGCTTGACTGCAACTCCCTTCACAGAGTGTAATGGCTATGCACCCAGTCTGGTGCGTGGAGGGCAGCTCTCCCTCTGTGAGACTCGCTAAGTGGGACCTTTATAATTGGCTATGGTCAGGCATGAAAAATCACACGTTGATTTTTAACCAGGAGCTGAGCTTCTGGTCTGTCATTTAGAGTAGTTATGGTTTGATTAAAATGTTATCAGTCTACATCTCAGTCTTACTGTGATTCCTTTACCCTTTTTTTCTCTGTATATCCTTCTGATCGGCACAGAATCTTTACTAAGGAAACAATATGGCTTCCAGAGTTCTAGACTTTGTAATTATGGGTCATTCCATCCAAAGGAAAATAAGGTCTTAGTTTTCCCAGCATTCTCTCTCTTTAATTATACTAGCTTCGGTCATAAGCCAACTCCTGAGCCAACCTTGGTGGCAGGGGGAGTGCATTATTCCAACTGTCTTGGTCAAGGTGATGTGCTCTATTCTTAAAGCTGATGGATGGAGTTATAAACTTTCCTAAAACTGCATGGAATCCCAAACAGAAATCAGGAGTTACTGAGAAGAGGTGAATGGGTACTGGAGAGACAGCTGCAGCTATCAAAAAATTGAGTAAAAAAGAATTGACTGCACTTTTTAATTTGGTCCAGAAATTAGCATAATAATCACAAATTCTCTTACTACTTCTAGCTTGCTTAATTAGTACAATGCATTTTGTACAACCACTATTTCAGAACCATATTCAAAGTAATGTACATCAAAACTCTTTTTAAGGAAAATGCCTTTGCCATCAACAAATTACAAAACACATCACCATTGTAATTGCTTTCTGGGGGGAAAAATCTTTAAATTGTTAAAGTATTATTGGATAAATTAGTGTAAATAGGATAATAGCAACTTCAAAAGTATCTCAGTTGCTTCCATTGCTAAAAATAAGTTGGTGATGAGAGATGACTTGAAATACTCAATAGATGACAGTGTCAATTGTATGTGGATAAATCTGTGTACAGATTTGAACAAAAATAAGTAGCATATGATAGGTTTGCAGTATGTAAGGCAAGAAAAATTAAAGAACTGCCTCAAGACCCCCATAATGTCTTTATTAGCTTGCCCTAAACATTGAGTACTTGCATCTCCTGCATTGGCAGGGAGTTCTTTACCACTAGCACCACCTGGGAAACCCCATAGGCAGATCTAGTTTCCAATAAATGATGTTACTAGCTACTTCTTCCAGTTAATGCTGATGGCATGACATTTAACCAATTTTAAGTTGTCTTTGGTATAAAATATATAACCAAATTATTATTTTTATTCAATTTATCTAATTCAAGGATTTTCACCTCACAAAAAGTTTCAAAATATACCTAACATGTCAATAAACAAGACAAGTAATGCCATCCTTAATGAAATCGAAAAAATGTTGTCAACAGGTAGCCCCCTTTCATATAGCAATGGTTCACCTGTATATTTTTTTTTAAAATCTCAGTCAGCTATATGAATGATTTTATCATTTGTTAAAGCAGATATTTATAAAATATCTCAATGCAATAACACTGGGAATACAAAGACAAACAAGGCAGTTTCTGTGTTTAAAGTTCTTATCATCTACTTTTAGAAGCAGAGATGTGAGCAGAAATTAGTCCCAGGAGCAAAGGAGATGAAGAGACTAGTTTTACCTAAATTTATAAAAGCCACACAGAGGTGGTAACACTTGAACTAGGTCTTAAAGTATGGGTAAGACTTTTACACTAAGAGGAAGGCAAGGCATTCTAAGAAGAAAGACAAATACAGACAAAGAAAAGGGAAAGTCTGGAATTTCTGCAACAAAGGATCCTTGGAGATTTCTGAACACTGAATTATGTCAGAGTCTGAAAAGACAGTTCAGTTCAGTCCCTCAGCTGTGTTGGACTCTGAGACTCCATGGACTGCAGCACGCGAGGCTTTCCTGTTCATCACCAACTCCCAGAGGTTACTCAAACTCAGGTCCATCGAGTTGGTGATGCCATCACTGTCTCATCCTCTGTCATCCCATTCTCCTGCCTTCAATCTTTCCCCAAATCAGGGTCTTTTCCAGTGAGTCAGTTTGCATCAGGTGGTCAAAGTATTGGAGTTTCAGCTTCAGCATCAGTCCTTCTAATGAATATTCAGGACTGATTTTCTTTAGGATGGACTGGTTGGATCTCCCTGCAGTCCAAGGGACTCTCAAGAGTTTTCTCCAACACCACAGTTCAAAAGCATCAATTCTTCAGTGCTCAGCTTTCTTTAGAGTCCAACTCTCACATCCATACATGACTACTGGAATATTATGACTAGCTTTGACTAGATGAACTTTTTGGCAAAGTAATGTCTCTGCTTTTTAACATGCTGTCTAGGTTGGTCGTAACTTTTCTTCCAAGGAGTAAGTGTCTTTTAATTTCATGGCTGCAGTCACCATCTGCAGTGATTTTGGAGCCCCCAAAAATAAAGTCTGACACCCTTTCCACTGTTTCCCCATCTATTTCCCATGAAGTGATGGGACCAGATGCCATGATCTTAGTTTTCTGAATGTTGAGCTTTAAGCCAACTTGTTCACTCTCCTCTCTCACTTTCATCAAGAGGCTCTTTAGTTCTTCTTCACTTTCTGCCATAAGGGTGGTGTCATCTGCATATCTGAGGTTATTGGTATTTCTCCCAGCAATCTTGATTCCAGCTTATGCTTCCTCCAGCCCAGCATTTCTCATGATGCACTCTGCATATAAGAAGCTGAAATTGAACAGTTCTATGAAGACCTACAAGACCTTCTAGAAATAACACCCAAAAAAGATGTCCTTTTCATTATAGGGGACTGGAATGTAAAATAGGAAGTCAAGAAACACCCGGAGCAACAGGCAAATTTGGCCTTGGAGTACAGAATGAAGCATGGCAAAGGCTAATAGAGTTTTGCCAAGAGAACGCACTGGTCATAGCAAACACCGTCTTCCAACAACACAAGAGAAGACTCTACACATAGACATCACCAGATGGTCAACACCAAAACTAGATTGATTATATTCTTGGGAGCCAAAGATGGAGAAGCTCTATACAGTCAGCAAAAACAAGACGGGGAGCTGACTGTGGCTCAGATCTTGAGCTCCTTATTGCCAAATTCAGACTGAAATTTAAGAAAGTGGAGAAAACCACTAGAACATTCAGGTATGACCTAAATCAAATCCGTTATGACTATACAGTGGAGGCAAGTCAGGTGGTCTGGTATTCCCATCTCTTTCAGAATTTTCCATAGTTTTTTGTGAGCCACACAGTGAATGGCTTTGGCGGAGTCAATAAAGCAGTAGAAGTTTTTCTGGAACTCTCTTGCTTTTTCAATGATCCAACAGATGTTGGCAACTTAATCTCTGTTTCCTCTGCCTTTTCTAAATCCAGCTTGAACATCTGGTAGTTCATGGTCCAGGTACTGTTGAAGCCTGGCTTGGAGAATTTTGAACATTACTTTGCTAGAGTGTGAGATGAGTGCAACTGTGTGGTAGTTTGAACATTCTTTTGCATTGCTATTCTTTGGGATTGGAATGAAAACTGACCTTTTCCAGTCCTGTGGCCACTGCTGAGTTTTCCATATTTGCTGGCATATTGCGTGCAGCATTTTCACAGCATCATCTTTTAGGATTTGAAATAGCTCAACTGGAATTCCATCACCTCCACTAGCTTTGTTTGTAGTGATGCTTCCTAAGGCCCACTTGATTTCGCATTCCAGAACGTCTGGCTCTAGGTGAGTGATCGTGGTATCATCATGGTTATCTGGGTCATGAAGATCTTTTTTGTACAAGAAAAAAAAAGACATCGAGTGTCAAAACATTAAGCCTTGAGACTTGATTTTACATGCAGCAAGGGTCAATAAAGTATTTAAGAAGGAAATGGTACAATTAGTTTTGCTTTTAAGGATGACCCCAGTAGAGTGTGACTGTCAACTGTAGTAAGAATGGAGACCAGCCAGGGCCAAGCTCAGCAAAGGGAGATTAGAATGCAGAGATGCTTCTGAATTTACCGCTAATAAGACTTGGTGAATGAATGAAGAAGGAACATCGAGTAGAAAAAAAGAACACTAGATTTGCAGCCTAGGAGACCTAGGTTGACTTCAGGTTCTGCTATTAACTTGTTTTTTGATCTCATAAATTATTCTACCCTTACTACTTATAAGATAGATATAACCATACTTCTCAAAGGCTTATTGTGATGATTAGATACAATATTTATAAATCGCCTCCATATCATTAGTTTTATTATGATAATTAATCATAATATGAGAGAGAAGGAAATTCTGGGATGCCTTCTACATTTTTGACAGAAGAATGGATGATAAGGTTAGGAACTTAAAAAGTGATAGAACAAGTTCTTGAAAATAAGACTGAATTATTTCCATTCTCTGTAGGACTCCAGGTTAAGGTGCCCAGGCATAGTATTAACATGGACCAGAAACTTGGGAAAGAAAGCGTGAGATTTAAAAAACTGTTTCTAAAATTTATCAGCATGTATATAATGTTTGAAGTGGAAGTAGTGGATGAAGCTGGTCAAAGAAAGAAGAAATAGATAGAAAGAAGTATTTGGTGAACTAACCTTAAGTTATATGACCTTGAGTCCCACTCTCTCCAAAAATTATCTATGAAGTTGTTTAAGAAAGGTCTGTCAGCTTCAAAACTTCATTTTATATTAGCATAGGCTTGCTTTTGCCTTTAGGGAATCCAGACTCTCAGTTTGGGTAGCTACTAGCTGGAAAAAATGCAAAGGTGGAGCCAAAGCCCTGTTCTGCTAGTTCAGGCCCTTGAAAAGCCGGACTGAACTGTGTAATGACTGCAGAGATAAATAGAGTGCCACATGGTCTCTCTTTTCAGAGGAAACTCTGGTGGAGGTCCATAGTGGTCCTAAGTTGCGAATCAGTTGCCTGACCTGGATATAGTGGCAAAAGACTGATCGAACCATCTAGTAGCTGGTTCCCTCCAAAGTCTCCCTCAGGATAGCTGGCGCTCTTGCATGAACCATGTAATTTTATCCGATTAAGCAAATGATTAGAGGTCTTGGGGCCCAAACAATCTCAACCTATTCTCAAACTTTAAATGGGTAAGAAGCCCGGCTCACTGGCGTGGAGTTGGGCATATAATGCAAGTGCCTAGTGGGCCACTTTTGGTCTTGAAGGACTATTCTCATCAACTGAGTCCTCTCGATATTCAAAGAGCCTGATATGCCACTGAACTGAAGAAGAAGAGTCTCTCTTTGCCTAGCAAACCTTATCTCTGGATGTAGGTGATGCGGCTGATGAGGCCTTGTTTCACAGAGACCTGTCTAGTGCTTTACAATCTTTTGGATAGTTTGGAAACACCCCAAGTCGAATGAAAGGTGGGAAGTCTTGTTGACTTAGAATGCACTTTGAGATAAGATACAGAGAGTCCCCAAAATAGCTCAAGTGAAACTAAGCCTCACAGGAAAGGGACTGAACCCAGTATCAGGAGGATGTCCTAACTGACCTTCATGCCATGGCAGCAACAACAGCTTCTTGAAAAATGATTATTGGGGGAGGGAGCACGCGTGCATCAAGTCCATTCTGTCCATTCAACATTCAACAAATGGTTGGGGCTATGGGAGGTTCCGATTTGGCTGCTGAGTCAGCCACTCAGGTGGTCTCCATTTTTCTCAGCCAAACTCTCTCCCCACCCACCCATGCATCCAGGCACTCCTCCCTGCCTTTCTTCACCTTCACCAGACATGGTGCCTTTAAGATGACTCTGAATGTAAATAGACATTGACAGGAAGATTTCTTCAGTCTGACCTGTCATCCCTGCAACCCTGGGGTGGGGAGGGGATTATTTTTGTCCCCAAAGGCCTCAGACCTCCTCTTTCTCCAGACCCTCTGAACCCTGGCCACTGGACTTCATTCAACTGCCATTTAGTAAGGGGGGTCAGTCAAACATTCTTGGTATGGTAGGTATGCTTTCTGTTTGGGTTGAAGCCTTCCCACCCTCATTGCAAGCTTTAAAAACCAAATAAACAGGCAACAACAACTAAAAGGTGAGAGCGTTTGCCACTTAAGGTATACCTTCCGCAGTCTCCTGTGATCAAGACACCCACTTCACCGAGCAAATCCTAGGAGCCTTCACAAAAGCTCTTGAAAAATTCTTTGGAACTGTCACTCTTCCAATCAACCTCAATCATCAGATGATGTGTACAGAACCGATGGAAAAATTGGACTCCAAGAAGAACAAGGATGACTTCCATGGGGTTGGGTGAACTGATAAGTAGGATGATAAAATGTATGACTTTTTGTCTAAAATAGGATTGAGTGCAAAAGCAGGGACAGGGCAGCAAATTTAGGAGGTTGGGATGAACATATACACATAACGATACATAAAATAGATAATCAACAAGCACCTACTATATAGCACAGGAAAGTATACTTAATACTTTGTATTAACCTATAACAGGAAAGAATCTGAAAACCTGAAACTAACATGATTCTGTAAATCAACTCTACTTCATTTTTTTTAAATCCCCTAACCTGAGTGAAAATCGAGAGAGGGATTGACAGACAGACAGGCAGAAGAAAAAGAAAATAGGATCTACTGTTAAATCTTTTGCTTTCCAGATACAAGGAAAAACAAATGAACACAACTTTAAAATTTTTAATTTTGAAAGATGGACATCCATTTTGTCACTTAATACCCCTGGCAGCAGAATGAAATCATTTATATTTTTCTCCCTACCTGGTCCTACCAGACTTCAGAAACTCTCAGTGAGGAGTCTTATCTCCTTGGCAATAGTTAGCTTTATACATTCCTAGGGGTCCAAATGGAGAGGGCAATGGCACCCCACTCCAGTACTCTTGCCTGGAGACTCCCATGGACGGAGGAGCCTGGTGGGCTGCAGTCCATGGGATCTCGAAGAGTCGGACACGACTGAGCGACTTCACTTTCACTTTTCACTTTCATGCATTGGAGAGGGAAATGGCAACCCACTCCAGTATTCTTGCCTGGAGAATCCCGGGGACGGGGGAGCCTGGTGGGCTGCCGTCTATGGGGTCACACAGAGTCTGGCAAGACTGAAGCGACTTAGCAGCAGCAGCAGGGGTCCAAATGATGTTTCCATGAAACGGGGATACACACTTCTGGATAGGAGATTCTAGTGCTATTTGCTTTCCTTTGTGCGTTGTTCTTAACCTGAAAGCAAGAATGGATCTTGAAGGTTTCCTTGTTGCCTCCAATATCTGAGTACAACCCTCTCCATGCACATTTACCATTTTCTCTTACCCTTCTGACTTGGCATGATTGAGAACTCAAAAGGCCCTGAACCTAAAGCCCTGCAAGTAGAAACTAGAAGACCTGGTGAAAATTCCTGAGAGAGCTTCCCTGGTGGCTTACGTGGTAAAGAGTCTGCCTGCAATGCAGGAGACCCAGGTTCCATCCCTGGGTCGGGAAGATCTCCTGGAGAAGGAAATGGCAATCCGCTCCAGTATTCTTGCCTGGAGAATCCTATGGACAGAAGAGCCTGGCGAGTCCCAGTCCATGGGGTCACGAGGAGTTGGACATGACTGAGCAACACTTCACTTTTGGTGTTTTTCTCCGTGAATTTATCACAAAAATGTTTTTTCCCAGGTTAACACAGTCTATAGAATTTCGGGCACACACTCTCACTTAGTGATCACACCTAGTATCAGAATACAATGTAAATAGTGATGACTTTCAAATTTTTATTTACAATCCAAACCGTAATCCCCAGACTCCTCTATCCCACTGCCAAATCAACACCTAACTTGGATGTCAAAAAAGCATCTCAGAGTCAACATATCCAAAATCTAGCTCTTGATTCCTTCCTCCTTCTTCAAACTCTTCTCCTTGCAGAGTCTTTTCCATTAATAATTCAGAAAATGATAAGTCCATCTTTACAATGGCTCCTACTAAAAAGCCATCCTTGATTTGTCCATCACAATCCAGAGCCAATGCTTCAGGAAATATTATTAGTTTGAATTTCAAAATAAATTCAGAATCTGCATGAGAAGCAGAGCCTTTGGGAAACTATTTAGCACCCCACACCATAAATTGCAGAAATATCAACAGCCATTAACAATGCACCGGTAACATCCTAACTGAACTCCTTATGTCTGTCTCTCCTTTGACAGCAGCTGCTGGTATGCTCCAAATGATCCCACTTCCTGATAGCCACGCCTACATGTAATCCTCTTCCCTTGATTGTGAACTGGACCTACTGGAGTGCCCCAACTACAAGAGAAGCAATGGGATGGAATGTCCCTTCTGTGATTAGGTAAAGACTTTGACTTCTATCTTGCTGAGATTTCCGTCTCTGGCTCTTCATGCTTGCTTGCTCTGATGGAGAAGACTACCTGGCAAGGAAATGAGGATGGCCTCTGGCCATCAGCCAGTAAGTAACCCAGGCACTCATTCCAACAGCCCATAAGGAACTGAATTCTCCTCACAACTACTGAATGAGTTTGGAAGTATATCCTAACCCAGTATCCCTGGCCTCAACCACAAGCATGGGAGACCCTAAAGCAGAGGCCCCTGCTAAGCTGTGTCTAAATTTCTGACCCGTAGAATCTATGTGATAACAAATGTGTGTTATTTTAAGTCGCTAAATTTTGAGACAATTTGTTACACAGCTAACAAATCTCAGTGAAGTCAATTCCGAAACAACAGCCACACTGACTATTGTGAAAATCATATCAAGACATTCCTCCACTTAAAATCATTCAATGGCCAGAGATGAATCCACACACCTATGGACACCTTGTCTTTGACAAAGGAGGAAAACATATACAACGGAGAAAAGACAATCTCTTTAACAAGTGGTGCTGGGAAAAACTGGTCAACCACCTGTAAAAGAATGAAACTAGAACACTTTCTAATACCATACACAAAAATAAACTCAAAATGCATTAAAGATCTAAATGTAAGACCAGAAATTATAAAACTCCTAGAGGAAAACATAGGCAGAACAGTCACTGACATAAATCACGGCAAGATCCTTTATGACCCACCTCCCAAAATAATGGAAATAAAAGCAAAAATAAACAGATGGGACCTAATTAAACTTAAAAGCTTTTGCACAATGAAGGAAACTATAAGCAAGGTGAAAAGACAGCCTTCACAATGGGAGAAAATAATAACAAATGAAATAACTGACAACGAATGAATCTCCAAAATATACAAGCAGCTCAATACCAGAAAAATAAGGGACTCAATCAAAACAATGGGCCAAAGAACTAAACAGACACTTCTCCAAAGAAGACATACAGATGGCTAACAAACACATGAAAAGATGCTCAACATCACTCATTATCAGAGAAATGCAAATCAAAACCACAACGATGTACCTATCTCACACCGGTCAGAATGGCTGCCATCAAAAAGTCTACAAGCAATAAATGCTGGAGAGGGTGTGGAGGAAATCTTCTTACACTATTGGTGGGAATGCAAACTAGTACAGCCACTATGGAGAACTGTGTGGAGATTCCTTAAAAATCTGGAAATACAACTGCCATACAACCCAGCAATCCCACTGCTGGGCATACACACTGAGGAAACCAGAATTGAAAGAGACACGTGTACCCCAATGTTCATCGCAGCACTGTTTACAATAGCCAGGACATGGAAGCAACCTAGATGTCCATCGGCAGACAAATGGATAAAAAAGTTAGTGGTACATATACACAATGAAATATTACTCAACTATTAAAAAGGACACATTTGAATCAGTTCTAATGAGGTGGGTGAAACTGGAACCTATTATATGGAGTGAAGTAAGTCAGAAAGAAAAACACCAATACAGTATATTAACACATATATATGGAATTTAGAAAGATGGTGATGATGATCTTATGTGCAAGACAGCAAAAGAGACACAGATATGAAGAACAGAATTTTGGACTCTGTGGGAGAAGCCCAGGGTGGGATGATTTGAGAAAATAGCATTGAAATATGTATATTACCATATGTGAAACAGATGACCAGTCCAAGTACAATGCATGAAACAGGGCACTCAAAGCCAGTGCACTGGGACAACCCAGAGGGATGGGATGGGGAGAAAGGTGGGAGGGGGTTTGGGAAGGGGGGACAGATGCATACCTGTGGCTGATTCGTGTCAATGTATGGCAAAACCCACAATATTGTAATTAGCCTCCAATTAAAATAAATTAATTAAAAATAAAATAAAATTGAAAAAATACATCCTTCAATGGCTTCCAATCTCACTTGGCATAAAAGCCAACATCCTGAAATAGCCAATATGATCCTACCTGCTCAGGCCTGATCCTACCTGATTCTACTTCGTGAACAGTCTTAGCCCTCTGACTGTATCTGTGACTGTATCGAGTCTTTCTCTCTCTTGTCTTTGCTTCACACTGACCTCCTGGCTATTTTTGAACATGCAAGCATCCACACTTTTTCAGAATATTTGCGCTTTTAGTTTTATCTGCTTGGAAGACTTTTCAAATATCCACATGCTTCTCTCCTTCGCTCTTTTCAGTCTCTATTCAAAGGTCTCTTTACCAATAAAGCCTTCCCTGATGACCCTACAAAGTATCAACCCTGATGACCTTCCCCTGGCATGTTCTACTGTTTTTCCCATACTTTTTAAAAAATATTTTTATTGTGGTAAGGTCACATAATATAGAACATACTATTTTAACCATATTTAACTGTACAGTTCAGTGGTACTAAGTACATTCACATTATTGTGCAATTCTCACCACCAACCATCTCCTGAATTTTTCACCTTCCTAAATTGAAACTCTGTCCTCATTAAATACCAAGTCCCCATTCTCATTACCAACCCCTCACCCCTATACTGTTTTTCTACCTATTTATAACATGTAACCTATAACTTTTGGGAAGATCCACTGGAGAAGGAAATGGCAACCCACTCCAGTATTCTTGCCTGGGAAATCCCATGGACAGAGGAGCCTGGCGAGCTACAGTCTGTAGGGTTGCCAAGAGTTGGAGATAACTTAGCAACTAAACAACAAAAACAGCCTACACCTTTACTTGTATATGAGTGTATCATCCATCTCCCCTTACTAAAATAAAAGCTCCAGGAAGAAAATAACTGATTTATTCACTGCCATATCCCCAGCACTAGAACAGGACTTAATGCATAGTTAGCAGTCAATTTGTCGAAAAAGCTTCTGGTCCTTTTGCAGTAGAATTGGTACAGTTGAAAGTTGTAATGTTTAATGGGAGAAACACGAGGATTGGACAGGGGTCTACTCAGGAACTGCCTAGCAAACAACACATAAATAGCCATAGGAATATGAATTGCTATGAACAACGTATCACTCATTAGGATATGAAAAGAAAGAAAATGTTAGTCGCTTAGTCGTATCTGATTCTTTGCGATCCCGTGGACTGTAGCCCTCCAGGCTCCTCTATCCTTGGGATTTCCCAGACAAGAACACTGGAGTGGGTTTCCATTCCCTTTTCCAGAGGAATTCCCAACTCAGGGATTGAACCCGTATCTCTTGCCTTGCAGGCAGATTCTTTACCTCTGAGCCACTATAGGCATTAATTTAATGCTATTACAAGCTAGTAATTTTTCACAAAAAGAAAAAAATAAATTGGTTCCATAATCACAGACTGTACCCCTAACCTTGGCTAATCATCTTGCAAATGCCTGCGATTAGTCACAATGGGTAATGCAAAGGGGAGTGCCTGAGGCTCAGGCAGCACCATCCATCACCAACACAGGGGACATAACTCACATTTCGTGTCCTACTAATGGCAGGTCAGTTAGCATCAATTTTGTACTTGAAGGGCAATTCAAACCAAATTCCTTAAATGCACCAAAATTTTGATAACTATTCTCTGCTAATACTAACATTATCTAGCAAAACTTCAACATGGGAAGAATTCGTTGGGAAAGCAACCGAATTAAAAGTATAGAAACAAATCACGCAAGGCAATCTTGCTAGTTGTTTTGATGGAACGTCAAAATGTAATGGCTATTTAAGGGAACAGCATTTTATCAAAATGTCAGAAAATCTTATGCATCTTTTTATGGATACTAACAATTTGATTCAAATTACCCTTCAATACAAATACCATATATCGAAAATGGGTCAAAAGGTATGATATATAGCCCTGCATAGAATTACCATTGCATCTACCTTAGGATGTAACATTTTAAAGCTGGAGGGTGAATATAAAAGAATAAGAAGAACCTCTAAAAATACTCAGCAAGGTAAAAAATGAAGTGAATCAGGGTATCTACAGACATTAAAAATTACAGAAAGGAAGTTTTCAATTGAAAATGATGGGATGGTCTACTCTTTAAAGAATATAATGTTAACAGGTGATAGAACACTAAAATATTTCTATTCAGTCTCCTTCAAGTTGGAAAGGTCCAATTTAAAGAAAGAAATTATAGCTCAAGATAGTTGAGAAGATAGTAAAAAGGGCACATAGGCACTGCAAGTGAATTTAAGTTTCTAAGACCAAGCAAATTACATTCTCAGAAGCTGAAGGAATTTGTAGATGGAATCTCAGGACCACTCTTTGACATGAAGAAAGGGGTAGAAGCCAGACAATTGAAGGCAGCTCTATGTTGCTCTGTTTTCTAAAAACTGAGAAATACACACATATATGTATAGACATATATTTTTTAAGTGGTAGACAGAGACACAGATTGTGGGTAAAATCCAAGAGCGGATTTATTAAGTATGGCCATTTTAAACTTTTAGAGCATAATGCAGTGATAGATGTTCATTGGCCAGAGTTTATAAACACGTGGTCCAAATCAAAGTGATTTGCATTATTGTTTTGCTTTTGGTTTGGTTTTTTTTTTTTCCAGAAGTTTCAGATTGCTAGAAAGAGTTTTGGAGGCAAAGAGCTGACCATAGATATAAATGCTGGTTCTACCATTGTCTTCCTGGGAGCTCTTGGGGAATTCTCTTCACTCTCTCTGAGTCTTGCTTACTTACAATACTGCCTCAAAGAGCTATTATGAAGATCTTCAGGCTATCTATTGCACCGTGCATAGGTGACTTAGTGTTATGTGTTAGTGCAAATCCTCCATTTCTGTGCTTCTCTATTTCCCTGGAGAGAGACCAGCTATAGCAACATTCCTTGCCTCTCATCCCGTCCTTATTCCCCTTATTTGCATACACGGGAGAAGGAAGTGGGCCTGTCCAATTCAGACACTTCTCTTTTTTCTCTTTTGGAATCAGAATATTGAAGGACACATGCATTCTGGTCGCCTTTTCTGCCAAGAAGAAAGCTTATTCAGGCAGATTTGGTTTGTACAAAGGGGAGGCCTGTGATTATCCAAGAATGCCTGTGACTAGGTGGGTACCATGACCTATTGTAGAGATTAGAAGCCCTGGTGGCCACAGATTAAAACACACTCTTTGGTTCAGTTTTTCCAGCAATGAAGTTGATATTCTGATCTCCATCTAAGTCTGATTCTTATATCTCTGTCATTGGGGGAAATTTTTAAGGTTAGAGATGGAGAAAAAAGTGTTAGTTATCATCCCACTAGAAGGCAATGACACCCCACTCCAGTACTCTTGCCTGGAAAATCCCATGGAAGGAGGAGCCTGGTAGGCTACAGTCCATGGGGTCACTAAGAGTCGGACACGACTGAGCGGCTTCACTTTCACTTTTCTCTTTCATGCACTGGAGAAGGAAATGGCGACCCACTCCAGTATTCTTGCCTGGAGAATCCCAGGGACGGCGGAGCCTGGTGGGCTGCCGTCTATGGGGTCGCAGAGTTGGACATGACTGAAGCGACTTAGCAGCAGCAGCAGCAGAACCTCAACAAGATTATGACAACAATGGTGACAAAACAAGTCAATCGGGACACTGTAATTCTTAGGGATTTTATACTTGGATCCCTATTCCTTAAACGACAAAATCGCCTGCTGCATTTTGATGAAGAAAATTGCTAAATGTCTGTTAACTAGGTAAGTAATAATTCTACAATACAGGGAGGACCGATTAATAATATAGAATAATAATATAGAATAGTTCCTTAGCACTTAAGGAACCCTATAGACTAAGTTCTTCACATGTACCATCTAATTCCTCTCCGCAGTCACATCAAGCAAATATTATAATACCCCATTTTATAGGTGAAGAAAGGAGAGTTCAATGGTTAAATGATTTGTCTAAGGTCATGCAGTTAACAAGCAGAAAAATAAGGATACAAACTCAGATCTAATTCCCGAGTTCATATACTGATCCAGGGCTTGGCAAAACCCTACATCCTGCAGGCCAAATTCAGCCAAGACCATTTGTTACAGATTGTTTATGACTATTTTTGCACTATGATGACAGAGTTGAGCAGTTGTGACAAAAAACATATGGCCTGTAAAGCAGAAAATATTTACTATCTGCACCTTAATAGAAAAAGTTTGGGACTTCTGCTCTAGTATAAACCATTGTGCAACATTCTTTGTGCAACATTCTTTCAATTTAAAATTTTGAGGGTTCCCATCTCATGCCAAAAACATGATGTGAATGGTTCTTCACTTAACACTGGGAGACAAGGTAAAAGTTGAGACTCTCTGAGGTACATTTTTTATTCAGAAATTTTAATTTAACAAAAAAATCAATGGTTCTATAATGTTTTAACTTTTTCTTTTTCTCCTTAGAGCCTCAGCATTGTTCTTAAATCCCAATAAATCTCTTAGCAATACCTCTTGATTATACCAGATTTGATCTTTTCAACAAACTGAGATAATTCCTAAACAGTATACCTGTTAGGAACAGCTTTCAAGTAGCAGGTAGAGTTTTATCTACTTTATATTATAAAACTTTTCAGATATATACAAAAGTAGAGAGAACAATACACTAACAATCCTTGTATCTACCACCCAGCTTCAAATTACCCTCTTCAAGGCTAATTTTATTTCACCTATAAATCCTTCCTCCCCAACTCCCACCAGACCATTTGAAACAAATTGCAGACATCATATCATTTCAGCCACAAATGCTAAAAGTGGTTTTCAACACAGAGGCAGGTAAAATATGCTAATAGGATACCAGCACATAGAACCATATAATCTTATATGGTTATATATATAATTATAATTCTACTAATTAGAGTTTATACTAATTCTTTGCTTATAGGCACGATGTTTACTACATTTTTTGGTCAAAACAAGATAACATGCTATTCAAACTCCATTAAGGAAACGAGTTCAGGAACCATGATAGCAGTTTATGTTATATGGCCTCAGGTGATCTCAATCATTCACCCAGCAGTGAATCTTCAGAGGGTCATCAATAAGACAGAGTCCATGTAATAAATGAACATCAGGGCAAGAAAGAGGTCAACCCTGGTCATGGTATACCAACAAAAATAATAAATATACTGCCCACCATATATTCTTGAAAGATCCTGTACCAAGGTTTCTGAAACCATTCATTATATATTTTCAAGATTACAATAATGCAGCTGTTGCTGTTGGAAGCTGCCTTTTAAATGTGTAGGGAGAAGCTATAATCTATTGTTTAAAGACGTCAGCCAAGTCAGTCATTTACAAATGTTCTTGAAAGCTACAGGTGTGATCTTACTCTATGCAAAACAACAGAAAAGAACTTAGTCAATGCTGGTTCCTCCAGTGTCCCCAAATACAATTTGTGAGTAGGAAAAGCTAAGTATTTTGTTTACCATATTAATAGAGAACAAGCCTCCATGAAGCTTTGGTAATGTCTCAGTAGGGGAACAAAGTCAGAATTAATCAAAAATTGAGAACTAGAACTTTAGTCCTTTAGTTTAGGTTCTTCAGTGCAAGAGGATTTGGCAAGAACTATGTAAGGAGTAAGATATAACAGTCCAGTATTGTTGAAATCAGGAAGGCAAGGATTTTTGAGGTATGACATTGAGAGCATCTTAGAGTACAAATGGTCTGTTGATACTTTCTATTGTGGAATGGATGGGTCTTTTGAAGGTCATGCTAATGAAGGCAATGGATAGGAAGGCCATTTTAAAGTAAACAGCTGTGAGGAGTGTAGAGAGTAAGCATTTTAATTACTCAACATCCAGTTGTGGGTAAGAGTTGGTAGTTTCAGTTCTCAACTTTCATCTTCAAATTAGAAGAGTGCATGCATGCACACTCAGTCGTGTCCAACTCTGTGAACCCATGGACTGTAGCCCACCAGGCTCCTCTATGCATGGAATTTTCCAGGCAAGAGTACTGGAGCAGGTTGCCATTTCCTTCTCCAAGGGATCTTCCCAACCCAGGGATCAAACTGATGTCTCTTGTGACTCCTCCATTGGCAGGCAGATTCTTTGCCAGCTGAGCCACAGGAGATACAGTTAGTTGATAAGCTATGTAATGAGAGAGAAATAGAGAATCTCTATATATACATATTTGTTTTAATATAATGAAGTCCATATAGTGTTTTGTCTACCATCTCTTTAAGATGCCAGTAAAGAGACTAAATATGATTCATTAGGCATCTTTCTTCTTTATTTTTGATTTGGGAATAATATCTGATGGGGCAAGACAGTCATATCTCAGAGAATTGGGTCTTGTTCTTGGAGATTTCTCATTAATTTCTCCTGCCACTTAATGAGAATTCTGCTCCCTCTTTGACATTTTCTTCCAGGATGGAATACAAGACTCATCCCTTAATTCTCCATAGCATAGCAAGAACCATGTTGAAAGATTAAAAATAATTTACTGAGTACTAAACAGGTATAGAAATACCAAAAGTAACTTGGTACAAAATAATCAATATTCCACTGTATAATCTGTCTACTTTCTACTGGGGCAATAAGTAGAAATTAGTCCTTTACTCATTCCTAGTCCCTGTCTAGCCCCAGATTTGCCTCAATGGAACAAAGGTAATTTTCTCCCTGTTTGTCTTATTAAGTCACTAAGTTATATCAGACTCTTTTGCGGCTCCATGGACTGTAGCCTGCCAGGCTCCTCTGTCCATGGGATTTCCCAGGCAGGGATACTGGAGTGGGTTGCCATTTCCTTCTCCAGGAGATCTTCCTGACCCAGGGATCAAACCAGCATCTCCCGCATTGGCAAGCAGGTTCTTGACTACTGAGCCACAAGGGAAGTCAAATTTCCTTCTTACTGTCTGGAGAGATAATTCTAATGCATGACTAGATTCTTTGGAAACCAAAGCCAAAGAAAGGTGAAATGCTCCTTCACTCCTGTCTAAGACCCATCAAAGACAAAAACTGGACAAGCAGGGAGATTGATTTTATTCATAGTATTGCAACAGGGAGAACAACCAGATCTGAAGATCAGAGCTTCTCATCAGGAGTAGTATGCAAGCATCAGAAAGTCATTTACAGTTGAAACTGTTTTATAGTCAAGGAAAGTCAGTCAGCTGAACAGGGAAATGTTTCTTGTCTAGTTAGTTTCAGAGGATAAATATAAACATATTTTTTTAATCGGCATTTTTTTTAGAATTTTTTTTTAATGTATTTGCTTCACGGTGCCGGGTCTCAAATGTAGCACAAAGCATCTTTGACCTCCATTGCAGCATGCAGAATATTTAGTGGCAATATGTGAAATCTAATTCCCTAACCAGGGATTGAACCCAGGCCCCCTGCATTAGCAATGCAGAATCTTATCCCCTGGACCACCAGGGAAGCAGAGGATACATAGTTTTAATTTTAACTAATCACTCATGAGACATAGAATGTGAAGTTAGCAAAGGGGGAAAGGTCTGTGTCTGGCCTTGTTAGCAAGTTCAGACAATAGGGGAAAGTTGTGTTTGGCCTTGTCACACTTCTTTCCCCTCTTGTTGAAGACAGCCATAGGTTGTCCTTAAATAGTTACATCTGGAAACAAGGAGATGAGGAATGTCCAGCTCTGCACCATTGTCAGTCCAGTTTCAATCCTGATGTGTAAAAACTATCAGCTGAAATTCAACCTCTGCATGAGAAGTCAGTTGAAAGTGGAGTTGTTTTTAACTCTGATAGATCATAATACACTGCTAAATTTTGTTTCAAGATGATGGCTGCACGATAGTATTAGGATTTAGGACTCTGGACAAGATTCATCACCCAACTGCAAGGCATATAATCCTTGCAATATACTTCAAAGACAGGATCCTGCTTTCCATTTCCTGTCCAGGAGAACATGTCCTATTGGGCATTTGGTTCAACCTTAGAGGGTCGAGTAGCCTTGTCATTCAGTCTAGTAACTGACGACTCTACTTGGTCTATGACGTTAATCCAAGTGCAGCAGGAAGTGTTGGCCATGAAGCAGGCACCTCACAAACTAGAAAGGTGCTATGTGATTGTCCACAACACTGGCCAATGAGTTTAGTCTTATCTACAGTGCCTCTATCTGTGGTCCTATCTGGGTTAAGGAGAGAGTTCTAACTACCTTTTCAAATTGTATAATTTCCAGAGTGGGCACAATGACACTCACAGAACATATAAAGAGAGAATTGATGATGTTTCCTAGGAGTTTTCCTGAATACCCTGTAGTTTCCTCATCTGGAAATAATTATTTAAACCTCCAGAGGGACACATGGTCAACAGGTGGGCTGGTGATTTTGAATAAGTGGAAGTCCTATAACAGAGTTCCTATATAAGGTAATGACACAGGAAAAACTGGTATATGAGGGAAAGGCAGGGGTAGTCTTGCTGACAAATAGTAATACCTGGGAGGAGGTGCCCACAGACAGTTTAGGGGGGTAGAAATTATTAATAACAGCTGGGGTTAACCATGGGGTATATCCCTCAGGAAGGCAGAGTCTTGCTTAGAACTAAGCAAAATTTGTAAGGCTGGCTGAAAAGTGCTGGAGGAAAAATGGTTATTAGGGATTTAAAAAGTGTCTTTTTTCCTATATCCTGAGGAGCTAAAGTTGTAAAGCTTGGAGACTTCAAGAGAAGCATTAATTACACTGGGAATTAAGTTTCAGTTAGTATCTACTGACAGGTTGAGGTTGGTGATATGGGGGTAGTTGAAATGCCAATATGATCATTAAGGGGAAAGTCTCCCTGAGATGCGTTGAAGGGAATGACAATGGGGTGTTCATCCTGGTGTCAAGTCGGGGGATGAGTGGAGAATGTAGGGATAACTTGAAAAAACTGAGCAGACTTAACAAAGAAGTTTGCCCTTCCTGTGATGAGGATGCAAAGGAGGGAAAGGACAGAGCAAAGGACAAAGTCATTGGTTTGTATTTTTTTAATTATGAAATATGAGCCCAAGATTGTACTTCTTGTAGTTTTGTAGCAGTATTGGTAATTAGGAGAACAAAGGTGGTTCCGTTCCACCTGGATTCAGACTCAATCTTTCAGGGCTATCTTTTCTGGAAGACTAGGTCTCCAACCTGAAAGTCATGTAAGAGCTGTGGTGGGATGTCCAGGGGAAAGACAGAACTGACCTGAATGTATTGAATAAATATGAATATGTTGAAGTACAGTGGACCCTTGAACACTATGGGGGTTAGGGGTGCCAAACTTTCGTGCACTCAAAATTGCCCCATATAACTTCACATTTGGCCTTCTGTATCCCCAGTTCACATATATGGATTCAACCAACCTTGGACTATGTAGTACTGGACTAGGTGTTTATTGAAAAATCCAGATTTCCCTGGTGGTTCCAGAAGTTAAGAATCCACCTGCCAAGGCAGGGGACACAGGTTCAATCCCTGGTCTGGGAAGATCCTACAAGCCATGGGACAACTAAGCCCTTGTGCCACAACCTACTGAACCTGTGCGCCACGACTAGAGAAGCCATCGCAACTAGAGAGTAGCCCCTGTTTGCTGCAACAAGAGACAGCCTGCACACAGTGTTGCAGACCCAGCACAGGCAAATAAATAAATAAATGAGAAAAATCCATTCCGTGCACAAGTGAACCCTCAAAGTTCAAACCTGTGTTGTTCAAGTGTCAGCTGTATATTGGATTGAATTAGATTAGAGCCTCCCAAGGTGCAGGATGGGAGAGGGATCTTCCTTGACCTGTTGTAATTACTTCACAAGGGCCCGAGCAGGAAGAGCAAATGATTATCAGGGCTAATAGCAACACTTTGAGCCAGGCAATTTGAGTTCCTCAGGGAATCTGAGGAACCATTGAGAACTGAAAACAATCCACTTACCAACAGACTTGCCAGAGGGAGCTGGCTCCCATCCTTGTTTCTCCTTTACGTGTTTACCAGGATTGTGTTTCTGGTGGATGATGCAAGTTGAGATTACCTGCCAATATGAGGGCTGATGCAATCTCATTATGGTTTCTGCAGGAGACCTTTAAGATTTCCTTTGCTATACAGGGTAATCTTACAGGGGGCTTCCCAGGTGGCTCCAGTGCTACAGAATCCACCTGCCAATGCAGGAGACACTAGAGACATGGGTTCGATCCCTGAGTCAGGTAGATCCCCTGCAGGAGGAAATGGCAACCCACTCCAGTATTCTCGACTGTAAAATCCCACAGACAGAGGAGCTTGGCAGGCTGCAGTCCATGGGGTCACAAAGAGTCACACATGACTGAGCAACTTAGTACACATGTAGTCTTACAGAGTTGTTGTTGTTCAGTCACTAAGCTGTGTCTGACTCTTTGCTAGTCCTTGGCCTGCAGCACACCAGGCTTCCCTATCCTTCACTATCTCCCAGAATTTGCTCAAACTCATGTCCATGGAGTCAGTGATGCCATCCTACTATCTCATCCTCTGTCCCCTCACTTCTACTCCTGCCCTCAATCTTTCCCAACATCAGGGTCTTTTCTAATGAGTCAGCTCTTTACATCAGGTGGCCAAAGTATTGGAGCTTCAGCATCAGCCCTTCCAATGAATATTCAGGGTTGATTTCAGTTAGGATTGACTGATTTGATCTCCTTGCTGTCCAAGGGACTCTCAAGAGTCTTCTCCAGCAACACAATTTGAAAGCGCTCAGTCTTACAGAGACTATGGGCTAGAGTTCAGGTGAGAGACAAAACGAGGCCAAGCTGGTGTCTCCAAAGCTCACTGACTGGATAAAAATCCATCCTGTTTGCAGGTAGCCTTTCCAGCTTCAGGTACTGGCAGTTGTTCTGCCTTAAATTCCCTAAATAGAGTTTCTGTGACCAAACGAGGCTAAGCAAGGAGAATTATGTTGAGGAAGAGTTTTCTTGGAAGCAGTTCCTTAGCATATTGTCAGTCAAGGAGTTTTCCTTAGCTTCAGGAGTCTGGCTACTAGTCCAAGGTTCGATTTTGAAAATTTTTCTTAGAAAGTCTGGAGATTACAGATTTTTAATGTGTTCTTGTCTTCAGAGTCTGAGGACCTCTTAATGTTTATGTCTTTTGACTGATCCGATTACAGAATTACTTTTGTAGAAGATATAGACCCCATTTTGGTATATATCTCAAATTAGGTAAGGACTGGGAATAAGAAATAAAGACTTGATCCCAACTCATAAGTTATTTTTACATAAAGGATGAATTTTATGGAGAAGAGAAATAATGTTGATTTTCTAAATGCAGATCATCAGATACACCTTTGGTGTAAATGTTCAAAGGAAATGTGAATGATCTCATGGCTTGAATTTATGTCAGGTAGCCTGGAACAAGCACAGATCATAAAAAGACTGTAAAAAGAGATGAATCACATTCTATCCTACTTGACATTATATTGGCCCAAAGTCCCTTCAGGTTAAGGGCTCTGGAAGCATTTAAAATGCATTTCAAGGATTCATGTTGATTTTTCAGGCTGATACCGAAAGAACTTCTTGTAGACTTCCTTCCAAAATGGCTCTAAGTGCTTATAATTACATTTCAAACATCTGCTGCAACAATCAGCTAGTTTTTGCAACACATGGATTGACAGACAATTGTTCTGATTCAGCCTCAGTTTGAGTGGTGAGAACTTGTAGTTAGGAGACCTATCTGAGCTGTCACCATTATGTCTTATCAACTCCAAGCAAATGGCCATCCCTGGATGTCAGAGACCACTAAAACTGCCTTAAATAAAAATGTTGGAAGAACTGTTTCCAACATTTGCCAGATTTTTTTTTTTTTTGTCCCCAGGGTTTAACATTTCCATTTTCAACAACTGGAATTGAATTTTCTAAATTAATTATTGTGGAGAGGGAAGGAGGTGGTGACAACTCAAGTTAAGACTTGCTGTGATGGTCCTCGTCTAAAGCAGAGGTCACCGCATCATCCAATTTATGGTGCCCACAAGCTAAGGTGGTTTTTGCATTTTTTAATGGATGGGGAAAAAAGAATAACATTTCACAACACATGAAAATTACATGAAATTCCAATTTCAGTGCCCATAAATAGTTTAATTGAACATGATGCTCTTTAATTTATGTTATTTATCACTTTTTTTTCACCACAGTAATTGTAACAGAGACTATAGAGCTGACCCAGGCTGAGATATTTACCATCTGGCCCTTACAGAAAACGTTTGCAGACCTTTGCTCCAGTGTTAAGTCGCGCAGTCATGTCTGACTCTTTGTGATTCCATGGACTATAGCCCTTCAGGTTCCTCTGTCCATGGAATTCTCCAGGCAAGAATACTGGAGTGGTTAGCCATTTCCTTCTCCAGGGGATCTTCCCGTCCCAGGGACCAAGCCCACGTCTCCCACAATGCAAGCAGATTCTTTACCATCTGAACCACCTTCTGAACCCTTTGCTCTATACTGTCTTTAAAAGACATCAGTGGGCAAAAGATGGCCCTGATTGAATGATTGATTGATAAAGTATTTTTCCACTATGGCTTGATGACAACAGAATCCTTAGAGCACCATCTGGCATGGAATTTTTAGCTCTGTCTCCAAAACACTGAGTTGAGACACAAAGAATAGAAACTAATAATTCTCTTGATTCCTGCAACAGCTGAAGAGAAGCCAGCTGGAATTTCCATACTTGCTAGGAAAACTCAGAGCGATCTCATAAAATGTTGTACCACCAACAATAAAGGATTCTGTTAGCACAGTGGTGGGACTGCGGGTGGAGGATAGAGTACTTGCTGGGTTTGGCAGATAGAACAGTTGATTTTGCACTTTTAATGTTGTTTTTTTCCTTTGGTATTTAATTTCGAGATCTGGAAGGCAGTTTAAGAAGGGTTAAATTAAAATAGTAGATCTTGCTCCTGATAAAATTTTCTTCAAATCTTATTTGTCACTAAGTGATCTCTTAGTAGAACAATGATTAAAAGACCTTAACGGATTTATCACCAATCACTTATTACACCTTCAGTTTTGAAACACCCACCACTTCAGTAAACAAAGGATGTTACAGCCATCAAGCCTTCAGCCACAGCTCCCCTTCCATGGTGTACCCCGAGGGGAATTCAGGATGTGGAAACACAGATACTGGCCCTAGATGGTTAAGATACACATCAAAGGAACAATTTCAATGAGCCTAGACTCTTGCATCTTCCAATACTTAGAAAAGCTCTAAAGTCATTAACTTGAGGTGTCTGTTTTCTGATTAGCAGTAATCTTTTGACATTTGACAACATATTTGTTTTCCCAGCAAAAACTCTCCTGTATCCTGGTTCCTCTCTTACCTTTTTGGAACAGTTCATCAGAGTAAAGAGGCCACCTTCCTGGGCTATGTGTATGTTAGCTGCCCAGTCATGTCCGACTCTTTGCAACCCCATGAACTGTAACCCTCCAGACTCCTCCATCCATGGGATTTTCCAGGCAAGAATACTGAAGTGGGTGGCCATGTCCTTTTCCAGGGGATCTTCCCAACCCAGGGATTGAACCTGGGTCTCCCACATTGCAGGCAGACTACCATATGAACTACCAAGGAAGCTCTTCCTGGGCTATACTTCTCAGTAAAGCCCCAAATGAAACATGAAAGTGAACGCGAAAGTTGCTCAGTTGTGTCCGACTCTTTGCGACCCCATGGACTATACAGTCCGTGGAATTCTCCAGGCCAGAATACTGCAGTGGGTAGTAGCCTTTCCTTTCTCCAGGGGATCTTCCTCGAACCCAGGTCTCCCTCATTGCAGGTGGATTCTTTACCAGCTGAGTCACAAGGGATGCGCAAATGAAATAAAATTCTCAACTTTTAGATTTTGCATGTTTTTTTTCAGTACAAGTGACTTTCTCTAGTTACTCTGGTGCCAGCTCCTCTTATTCCTTATCTGCTGCTGCCCCGTCCTCTCCCAATATTTAAAAGCAGACTTTCTTTAGGACAGATGCCTGCTAATCCCTATTCTTTTCTCACTCTGACTTTTCTATTTAGGAAATCTCCTCCTTACCTATGCCTCTAATAAAATTTATAGGCTTTGATTTATGGGCTTCCCTGGTGGCTTCAATGGTAAAGAATCTGCCTGCAACGCAGGGGACCCAGGGTCGATCCCTGGGTCAGGAAGATCCCTGGAGAAGGGCATGATTATCTATTCCAGTATTCTCGCCCAGAGAATTCCATGGACAGGGGAGCCTGGCGAGCTACAGTCCATGGGGTCACAAATAATCAGACATGACTTAGCATTCACACACATATTCTGGCCTGAAGAATTCCATGGATAGAGGTGTCTTGAGGGCTACAGTCCATGAGGTTGCAAAAAGTCAGACACCACTGAGTGACTTACACTTTCACTTTCCCTCATATTAAAAAAAAAAAAAATCAGTGGGAATGACCTGGCAATCCAGTGGTTAGGACTCTATGCTTTAGTTACTAATGGCAAGGGTTCAATCCATTGTCACGGAACTAAGATTCCCACAAGTCATTTCTTGTGGCAAATATATATATATATATATATATACATATATATATATATATGTCTCTCCAGTCCTTGCTGAAAACTCCAGGTGTACATTCAAAGCACCACCTGAATGATTAAAACAAACCTCAGTCTCAACATGTCCCAACAGTACTCGGGATCCTCCCAGGCAAACTGCTCTTCCTCTAGGGTTTCTTGTCTTGGTGAATGGCATCATCACACACTCAGGTAAACCAAAACCTGGAAGGCATCTTTGACATCACCCTTGCCCCTCATATCCCCAACCAAACAACCACAGAGTGAGTCCTGTGGTTTCTTAATTACATTGTCGTTCATATATATCCTCTTTTCATCTCCATTCCCAACATCTTGCCTTAAGCTACCAGAATAATCTCTCACCTCTGGCTAAAGCACCTAATTATTTCCCAGAATCTAGTCTTCTGTAGCCCCCTATTCTCCAAAGGAAGCACATAAAACTGCAATTTTTATGGTGTCTTCCCTCTGCTTTAAACCCTTCAATGGCTTCCAAATGTTACTAAGGTGAAAAACATTCTCTCAATGAACAAAGCCACAGTCCCTGCCAGATCTTACCTTTTCTTACCTCACCAGTCTCATTGGCCTGCTCTCTTCCTTCCATTTGAGGCCCTGCTAGATTTGCCTTTTAAATTTTTCCAAATGTTACATTTTCTTTCCAGCTGCAGGAGGCTTCCACAGGCAGGACTCTGTCCTCTCAGTTCAGTTCAGTTCAGTTCAGTCGCTCAGTCGTGTCCAGCTTTTTGCGACTCCATGGACCGCAGCACGCCAGGCCTCCCTGTCTATCACCAATTCCCGGAGTTTACTCAAACTCATGTCCATTGTGTCGGTGATGCTATCCAACCATCTTATCCTCTGTCCTCCCCTTCTCCTCACGCCTTCAATCTTTCCCAGCATCAGGGACTTTTCAAATGAGTCAGTTCTTTGCATCAGGTAGCCAAAGTATTGGAGCTTTAGCTTCAGCATCAGTCCTTCCAATGAATATTCAGGACTGATTTCCTTTTGTATGGACTGGTTCGATCTCCTTGCTGTCCAAGGGACTCTCAAGAGTCTTCTCCAATACCACAGTTCAAAAGCATCAATTCTTCAGCACTCAGCTTTCTTTATAGTCCAACTCTCACATCCATACATGACTACTGGAAAAACCATAACCTTGACTAGACAGACCTTTGTTGGCAAGTAATATGCTGTCTCGGAGAAGGCAATGGCAACCCACTCCAGTACCCTTGCCTGGAAAATCCCATGGACGGAGGAGCCTGGTAGGCTGCAGTCCATGGGGTCATGAAGAGTCGGACACGACTGAGCGACTTCACTTTCACTTTTCCTTTCATGCATTGGAGAAGGAAATGGCAACTCACTCCAGTGTTCTTGCCTGGAGAATCCCAGGGAAAGGGGAGCCCAGTTGGCTGCCATCTATGGGATCGCACAGAGTTGTACACGACTGAAGTGACTTGGCAGCAGCAGCAGCAGCATCTGCATATATGAGGTTATCTCTGCATATTTCTGTCCTCTGAGTTGAACTAAACATTACTTAAATGCCTCAAAAGTACCAAAGCCCTTCAGAGACTGAAAGCTTTTGAGCCTCAGAGAGGGGCTTCCCTGGTGGCTCAGATGGTAAAGAATCTGCCTGCAATGCAAGAGACCTGGGTTTAATCCCGGGGTCTGGAAGATCCCCTGGAGAAGGGAATGGCCACCCACTCCAGTATTCTTGCCTGAGGAATTTCATGGACAGAGAAGCCTGGCAGGCTACAGTCCATGGGGTTGCAAAGAGTTGGAAGGGACTGAGTGACTAACATTTTCACACACTGAGCCTCAGAAAGGTGCTGGTCTTAAGAGCCTGCATCCCTAGGTGTCCAGGAATCTTCTTTGTTCCTATGCAGATTTACTCACCCTTCCCTCAGTGACCTGATCTACATTTGAAGGGATATTAAAAACAGACCTTTTGGTCATAAGAAAAAGGCCTCCCTTAGGGCAATGGGAACCTGCTTGCTTCATAGTGTTTACACTTACATAATCATATTTTTTACATTTACAAAATTAAGAGGATTCCCTCAAGAATTTTTTACTGGAAAAAATAGGACATATTTTGATAATTTGCAGTCTACTAATGTCAAAAAAAATTGAATGAAAAGTATATTTACAATTTTTGCTCTCAATCTTTAAAATCATCTCGCCTTTTAATTAAAGAGTAAATGGGTGGCAAAGTGGTAAATAATCCTCCTGCCACTGTAGGAAATGCAAGAGAGGTGAACTTGATCCTTGAGTTGGGAAGATCCCCTGGAGTAGGAAATGGCAATTCACTCTAGTATTGTTGCCTGGAGAATCCCATGGACAGAGAAGCCTGGCGGGCTACAATCCATAGGGTCGCAAACAGAGAGACATGGGGTCACAAACAGTCGGACACACACACACACGTAGAGATTTTTAAAAAATCAAATAATAAAAAAAGTATAATGAAATGTAAGTCTCCTCACCAATAATTTCTTTCTGAGGTAAAGTGGCCTTTATAACTGTTTCTTTATATCCTTCTAGAAATATTCCATGTACACATAGTACAAATAGACACACATACACACATTATTTCTAGAAATGAGAATCAATGGCTTCTTTCACAGATCAACACACAGAGATCTTAGTCTCTTTCCTCAGGTCTTCACTTGAGGTGAAGTGCCCTCCATTTGTAATTTGTTATAATTTATTAAACCCATTTTTCCATTCAACTTATTAATAGACATATTATTTCCAATTTGCCGCTACAAAAAATGCACCAAATTGTATCACTAATTTAGAGCATAATGATTATAGCTAATAATACTGTATCATAGATTTTACAGCCAAGAGACTAAATCTTTAGCATTCTCACTACGAAAAAACAATGGTAACTATGTGATGAGGAAGACAGAGGTAGTAGCTAATATTTAGTAATAATCATTTTGCAATTTATAAATGTATCAACATGTTGACACAAATGTACACAATATTATGTGTCAATTATATCTCAACAAGCTGGCGGAAAAAAAAAATTGTATCAATTTGTATTGCTTCCAATCATGTAGGGAATTGTTGACTTATCCACACAGGGAAGTCACGAAATGCTATTTGATTTATTTCACGAAATGCTATTTTATTTTTTCCAATTTGACGGATAAAAATTAGTATTTAGATTTTTGTTGGTGGGTTGGTTTGCTTGCATTTCTTTTTTGTGAGGCTGAACATCCTTCCATATTACACTTTTTATTTTTCCTTCTGTGAGTTAGCTATTATATATTTTTCTTAAGTAATTGAAGGTTTTCTTACTGATTTGTAAGCTTTGTAAATATAATAAAGAAATTATTCCTCTACCATATACATTGCAAAGCTTTTTAGCAGCTTGACTTTTGATTTTTTTTAATTGTATTTGTTCAGGCAGAATTTGTAAACTTATGAGATAAAACTTACCAATTCAAGCTTTGTGTCTTGATGTGGTACATATGTGCACACACACATATACACATACACATATATATGATCATATATATGCACATAAATACAATGTTTAAAACACTTTATGATTATATTTTTATATATTCAAACCTTTGATCTCTGTTGCAGAAGAGAGGAATTTGGTGATAAGCAGTGAGTAATAATAGCTGGTAATTTTTAAATAGTAATTATCCTTTGCTGAAGGAATTTAAGGACATTTTCAATAGTAATTAAAGGATTATATATTTATCTTCCCCATCTGACAACAAATGCCTTGAAGGTTTTACCAAAGGCTTTTTTGCCCAATGCAGCAAGCCAGCCACTGAGAGGCCAAGGTTTGCCTCAAAGCGAGGATTTATTCAGGAGGCAGTCAATGGAGGAGAAAGAAAATGCATCTCAAATCTGTCTCCTCAAAGGCAAGGGTCTTGGGGTATTTATGGGATAAAGCTGAGGTGTGGGGAGAGGGGAAAGGTGATTAGAGTTAAGAAAAGGCTGAGCCAAACATTCTGTACAGGTGCAACTAAGCTACCTGCTTCTCCATGGGTTTTCCCTACCTTTAATAACATATTTGGAGAGAATTCCCTGGCGATCCAGTGGTTAGGACTCCAAGCTTCCACTGTTGGGGGTGTGGGTTCTATTCCTGGTTGGGGAACTAAGACTCCACAAACCTCAGGACACAGCCAAAAGGAAAAAAAAAAAAAAGAGTGTATTTGGAGAATTCAGCTGATTCTACACCTGTTTTGGAAGTATGTTTTCAATTCAGACCAGGCAGTCAGAGGACTTCATTGCCCCCACCCCTTCTTCAGGGATGTGTGACACAGACAGGCCAGTCATATCCCTCACTGGGAACCCTGTGTGTGTGTGTGGCGGGGGGTGGGGGGGGAGACTGTTGTTTTTGTTTGTTGTTATTTGTATCTTTTTGCTAGGATTTTACCATGTGAGGATGATGTAAAGGTGAAGCTGCAAGTGACTCTCCAATTACAAGTAATCCTTGCCAGAGAACGAAGCCAATAAAGTGCTAAGAAATGAAGAGAGAAAGCTGGGGACATCATTTCAGCTCCTTGATCCAGCTATGCCTGAAGCAACATTCTAGCTACACGAACCAATATATTTCTTTTTGTGTATAAACTATTCAGAATGGTGTTTCTGTCACTTTCACCTGAAATAGTTTTGACTAACATAAGACTAGTATTGATAGCATTTCATGGTGCTTTGGCAAAGGATCTATGAATGCCTGACTCTTGACTCCCTCCTTTCAGAGTTTGAATGCAAGAGGGAAAGGAGGGGAATGAATATGCATACAAAACAAAATAAAAGCAGGAAATATTCTTAGCCAACTGAGTAATGAGTAACCCTGAAAGGCTCAAGCAGGATGAGATACAGTACGGAATAGAATCACTCTCTCCTCTTAAGACTCTTTGTGTCTTGCATTATTAGTTGCCAGAGAGGCTGTTTTATTACATATGACCATCAGAAGGGGCTGAATTTTATATAATGAAGATTAGAGAAGCTAATTAAGTGAATTTAGAATTTATATACAAAGCTTTCACAGCCAAATAGGCTTCATACAGATGAGTAAGTTTCCTGATGGGGAAAGACTGGAGTTAGGCTGTTGGGGTTTTTAACATTTATAATTTATATCATCAAACATTCACTTAAGGAGTAAGTGCAAGTATGAGAAATTTCAATGCAGCCAATTGAGCCAAGAGATGAGCTCATAAATATAAGTTTTGCTTGATTTACCATATAGCAAATAAGTTATGGTTATTTGGCAGTCATGAAAAGACAAATTAATGAGTGGAGAAATATTATCTCTTCTTTTGTTCATTCATTCATTATTCATTCAACAAATATTTATGGAGTGCTTATTGCATGTGCGGCACTGTTCGAGGTGCTAGGATACAGTAATAAACAAGGCAAAAGCTTTCCCTTCATGGCAAGTACCTCAAGAAGCATCTTGATTACACTGAACTGAACTCAGAATATACACACATTAATCTGTATGTGTGTGTGCTTAGTTGCTCAGTCGTGTCCAATTCTTTGCGACCCTTTGGCCTGTAGCCCCACAGGCTCCTCTGTCCATGGAATTTTTCAGGCAAGAACACTGGAGTGGGTTGCCATTTCCTCCTCCAGGGGATTGAACCCAGTCTCTCAAGTCTCCTGCGTTGCAGGACGATTCTGCTGAGCCATCAGGGAGGCCCATTAATCTGTGCAGTGACAGTTATTCACTTGCAAAGGGATGAGGATGATTGAGGTAATTACTGGACAAATAGAACTGTGAAAGTCGGGTAGGATGAAGAAAGTCGGCTGGCTTCCTCCTGAATTTTCTGTATGATTACTTCTATTCTCCATTTTGTCTTCCTAGTAGAAGCATTTCCTGAGTGTTCACAGCGTTTATTTTGGAGGAATTTAGAGCTCCAGAGAATTAAAATCTATTAATTAAACTAATTAAAATTTATTAATTTGGATTAATAAAAATACACTCAGATTAATCTATTAATCCTATCTCCTGACTTAAAAAAAATCAAAGCTTTTCCCTCTATACTTTCACACTTTCCTTTGTATTTTAGCATTAAATACAGTCATAGAAAAATGTATATGAGTTTTGATTTATTGATATATAAACTAAAATATTGGAGAAGGCAATGGCAACCCACTCCAGTATTCTTGCCTGGAGAATCCCAGGGACCGGGGAGCCTGGTGGGCTGCCGTCTATGGGGTCGCACAAAGTCAGACACGACTGAAGCAACTTAGCAGCAGCAGCAGCAGCAGCAGCAAACTAAAACATTCCTATTACCAAAAATACACATGAGTAAAATAATTAATATATCTAAATTGAAATTTGAAAGTTTGACTGAGTTTATATAACCGAATTGCTTGACTTACTAGTGTTTGAGGTTTCTGAGTGACATGGGAATGTGTTTTAAAACATATTACAGAAATCCAAACAGCAAGATATTCCATGTGTTATCAACATACAGATTCAGAGATTGAGTCAAAGTAGTGAATTCTTGATAGAGAAATGCATAATTTCAAATATATATTCTCATTGTGTTCAGCTCAATGAATGGGTTTTAATATGTTGACTGACCATAAGAAGGAAGACTACAATTTTAAAGAAAATTTTACATGGAAATTTCATGATTGGTATATCTGCTATTGTGTCTATCATTAATAATTACTAGTTGGTTGATAGATTTTAATCATTATATTGACACATAGGAATACAATTTATAATAGCACAGCTGATGTAACAAGACATACATCATATTTGGAAGATAAATATCCAGGAAACACTGCTATTTGGGAAAGCAATATACATCTCTGGCGTGGACTCTATTTCTAAATTTCCCCAAAGTCTGCTGCTTCCTCTATTATGTACTGTGTTTTATGTTATGCACTATGTTTTAAATATTTTAAAACATACAATTCTCCTATAAAAATAATAGGCAAAAAGGAAAGAGACTTGATGACACTAAGTAGAGAAGCAAAGACTGTGTGAGACATGATAGATATAGAAAAAGAAAGATATAGAGTACATGTGTGATGAGCAGATAAAAATGATGGGACAGAAGAGAAAACCACTTATTTAGAAAAGGATGAAAGGATAAATATTTATGATTCACTAATCAGCAGTGGCTGCAGGACTAGAAAAGCTCAGTTTTCATTCCAATCCCAAAGAAAGGCAATGCCAAAGAATGCTCAAACTACCGCACAATTGCACTCATCTCACACGTTAGTAAAGTAATGCTCAAAATTCTCCAAGCCAGGCTTCAGCAATACGTGCGTGAACTGTGAAGTTCCAGATGTTCAACCTGGTTTTAGAAAAGGCAGAGGAACCAGAGATCATTTGCCAACATCCACTGGATCATCGAAAAAGCAAGAGAGTTCCAGAAAAACATCTATTTCTGCTTTATTGACTATGCCAAACCTTTGACTGTGTGGTTCACAATAAACTGTGGAAAATTCTGAAAGAGATGGGAATACCAGACCACCTGACCTGCCTCTTGAGAAACCTGTATGTAGGTCAGGAAGCAACAGTTAGAACTGGACATGGAACAAAAGACTGGTTCCAAATAGGAAAAGGACTACGTCAAGGCTGTATATTGTCACCCTGCTTATTTAACTTCTATGCAGAGTACATCATGAGAAACGCTGGGCTGGAAGAAGCACAAGCTGGAATAAAGATTGCCAGGAGAAATATCAATAACCCCAGATATGCAGATGACACCACCCTTATGGCAGAAAGTGAAGAGGAACTAAAAAGCCTCTTGATGAAAATGAGACAGGAGAGTGAAAAAGTTGGCTTAAAGCTCAACATTCAGAAAACTAAGATCATGGCATCTAGTCCCATCACTTCATGGCAAATAGATGGGGAAACAGAGGAAACAGTGTCAGACTTTATTTTTTTGGGCTCCAAAATCACTGCAGATGGTGACTGCAGACATGAAATTAAAAGACGCTTACTCCTTGGAAGGAAAGTTATGATCAACCTAGACAGCATATTAAAAAGCAGAGACTTCACTTTGTCAACAAAGGTCCATCTAGTCAAGGCTATGGTTTTTCCAGTAGTCATGTATGGATGTGGAGAAGGCAATGGCAACCCACTCCAGTACTCTTACCTGGAAAATCCCATGGACAGAGGAGCCTGGTAGGCTGCAGTCCACGGGGTCCCTAAGAGTCATACACGACTGAGCGACTTCACTTTCACTTTTCACCTTCTTGCATTGGTGAAGGAAATGGCAACCCACTTCAGTGTTCTTGCCTGGAGAATCCCAGGGACGGGCGAGCCTGGTGGGCTGCCGTCTATGGGGTCGCACAGAGTCGGACACGACTGAAGCAACTTAGCAGCCGCAGCAGCAGCAGCGTGTATGGATGTGAGAGTTGGACTGTGAAGAAAGCTGAGTGCCAAAGAATTGATGCTTTTGAACTGTGGTGTTGGAGAAGACTCTTGAGAGTCCCTTGGACTGCAAGGAGATCCAACCAGTCCATCCTAAATGACATCAGTCCTTGGTGTTCATCGGAAGGACTGATGTTGAAGCTGAAACTCCAATACTTTGGCCACCTCATGTGAAGAGTTGACTCATTGGAAAAGACCCTGATGCTGGGAAGGATTGAGGGCAGGAGGAGAAGAGGACGACAGAGGATGAGATGGCTGGATGGCATCACTGACTCGATGGACATGAGTTTGGGTAAACTCCGGGAGTTGGTGATGGACAGGGAGGCCTGGTGTCCTGGGATTCATGGGGTCGCAAAGAGTTGGACGCAACTGAGTGACTGAACTGAACTAAACTGAAATATGCATATGGCATATGAGACACTCAATATTTGTCTGATTGAAAAACAGCTGCTTATCTGTGACATCAGATTTGGCCCCATGTTCCCTCTGTCCAGGAAGCACAAATAAAGTCCATAGCTGCTTATTGGGCAAGTTATAATCGTGGCCAGGTATAACTGCCCCTGCATCTCTAACAAAGCAGTGAGATGTTGGTCCCAGATATCTTATATCTGTTAGGTCACCTTGCTTAAACTTCAGCTCTGGTCCTTGGAACTACACCAGCAGTGGGGAAAGTTGATGGGTCTGACTTGGAAGAAATTCAGACAGATGGACTAACTCAGTTCATATGCACATTGTATATGTTGAGATGATAGGTCTTTCATCTGTTTGCATCCTAATCCTTGTGGGTTAACCTAACCCAACTCTTTCCCTGCTTCTCACTGGTCCATGTGTTTTAAATGGATATAATGAACTATGTGATTTGAGCATCTTAATTTGCTCTGAGAGCTTTCCTGTTCCACCACCTCTGTGCTAACCTGCCTGGTCATGTACTTGGAGACTCCTGTTACCTCAAGGTAATTCCCCACATGGCACTCCTGGCCAATTTTTGCCTCATATTTATTTATATTTACAACTGATGGTAATTACACTGCAGTGGGTAGAGAATATACCATTTCAGAAAGATATTTGGTCATCTAAAAAGAGCATTTAACTGTCACAGGGATACATTCCAATAATAGTCCGGCTGCAGCAGACAAACAATAGAAGAATTCATGGTGTAGCAGGATAAAATCAGAGCACTTTAAAGCTGGTTCCAGTTCAATTTCTCATTTTAGAAAGATGAGATTTAGTGACTTGCTGAAGGTCACTATTTCTAGTAACTAGTAAGCCAGAACAGGAGCCAATGCTGTCTAAAGAGGCTATGGGGTTATTTGAGCTACTGCTGTTTCTAGCTGGTTCCTGGGTAATAACCAAGCATGCATTCCAGCACATGCCATGTAATGGCTAAAAATAAAAACTACAGCTGTCACAACTAATAGATTAGCATTAAATGATGCAAAAATAAACAGAGAATGTCTGTTTTTTAACAGGGTTTATAGAGGTGTCACTGAGACATTTCAAGTGCTAAAAATTGCTGTTCTTTCCATGTCAGTTTAATCATGACATTACACATTTCCCTTTGATTCTGGAAGACAGGACATTAGTCAATCTTCTCAACACTCACGAGCTAATATATTTGAAGAACTGTGTTGGATGTTTGCCACATAAAAATGAGTCAGGTATAAACTATGAGAATCGACACTTTAGACTCCCTTCCATGTGCCAGGCACTGTTGTAGGCACTAGAAAACCAAAACAACAGTGGTGTAAACCAGAGAACATTCATAATAAAAATAAGTCCAGAGGTTTGAGAGGCAGCTCAATCACGACCTCGGGGATCCAAGTGTTTTCTCTGTCTTTCCATTTCCTCCTATTATTTTGGAATTTTCCTTTGTTCCTTTTGCCTTGTGGTTTCAAAAGACCTTGCTTCAGCTCCATGCCTCATGTCCTCACAATACTATTTCCAAAGCAAGAAGGATGAGAGTGGTGAGACAGATCTTCTCTTGTAAGTCTTTATTTATCACGCACAAAATTTCTATCCTGAAGTTTCTTGGCAGACTCCCTTCAGATTGGTGTTGAAGAGTAGAACTTTTCGTGAGTTGAAACTCTTCCATAATTTGTGCTGCCCAAAATGGTATCCACCAGCCATGTATGGGTAGTGAGCACTTGAATTATGACTAGTGTGACTAAGGAATAGAATTTCTAGTTTTATTTAATTTTAATTAATTTGAGTTTAAATTTAAATACATGTGTCTTATATCTACCATATTGGACAACATTGACTCTTTTTGGGTAGAAACACAATATGGCCACCAGTAGTTCCCATACTGGAGAAGGCAATGGCAACCCACTCCAGTACTCTTGCCTGGAAAATCCCATGGACGGAGGAGCCTGGTAGGCTGCAGTCCATGGGGTCGAGAAGAGCTTTTTCATCCTCATCATCTGGTAGAAAAGAAGACAGCCGTATAAAATTAAATTGTTAATAAATAGGGTGGTATATATATCTCCATGTATTTATTGCATAATAAATATATATACATATGTATTTACTCATGTACATAGCTAATACAGAGTCTATACTAGGAAGATAAACAAAGCATCTGGTCAAATTTAGACCAGTCATCTAGACTGAATCTAGATAACATGGCTTGTTCCAACCTGAAGATGGCTACCTTTAAAAGTTTGTTTATAGTTTTATGATGTTAGCCTCCCCCATTACAATACCAGCTCTATGACACTTTCTCTTATTTACTTTTTAAGGCAGACTCTGATATCTCCTACAAGCTTTACATAACATAGCAAGACAGGATCTGCAGCATAGAAGCCTTGGAATGTGGTCCATCTACCATCCTCAAAGCAACAGTTGACGCAATACAACTTTACAGGACTATGTGTACAGGAATATAGTTAATGAGTGATTTCTCAAACAGTTCCTATAGGATGTTCTAAAGTGGGATAATCAACAACAAAGTGAGGACTTTGAAAGGATCTATTACGTCCTGTAACTTCAAAAGGTATAATGTTCTTGATGCCTGAGGGGGGATCAGCAGTAGATAGACTTGTCAGACAAGACACTGTCAGGGCTGGGGTAGCTTAATTAAAGTGAAGATTTTGGTGTGACTGAGGGTAAATGATGGTAAGTTTCAGACAGTGTCATCCTCAGAGATCTTCATAACTGGGGAAAGGACCATTTGCCATGTCCTTATGAACCCACGCTGGTACGGAATGATGATAACTCAGGATTGTGTGCTTTCCAAGGATTACAGGGTTGAAAGATAGACTTTTCCAGTTTTAATATACGGTATTATTATTTTGTGATTTGTAGTGATTTTTTTCAAAGACAGAGTTAGTGATATCTGTGCCAGGATGGTTGAAATCATCCATGTAATAAAACATGTCCTCCATATTTTTCCTTGGATTCAGGATATTACTTGAGCTATCTCTTTGATAATTCTGTGCTTTCTACAGCTTCCTCAACTACAGTGAGGTAAAAAAGAGGATATGTATCAAATTGGTGTTAATACAGTAAAATTTCAAAATAGACACGCAAATTTATTTCAACCATAGGCTGAAGTAGAGTGTGTGAAGATACTCACAGATTCTGAGTTCACGTAACAATTGTAGCTCTGACAATAGTAATATGGCTAATAAACTTCCATTTTGCTAAGAAGTTTTCATCTTTATAGAGAAAACAGATGACAATGATGATGATTTTGTTAGGGAATAAGAATTCTTAAAATAAATTCAAAAGAATTTAATTTCACCACTTAAGCTTATTTACAGGTTTAAAGCTACTTAATGGTGATGATGATATCTCACTTTTTCTATCCATCAGTGTCAAGAACTGCACAGTTCAACAAGGTAGTCACTAAGCACCTTGGACTTGAAATTTGAATTAAAGTGAAAAATTCTCATCTGACCTCACACTAGCTACATTTCAAGTATTAAATAGCCACCAGTGCAGATCTAGAATATTTCAGAATGCACTGTTAGCAATAGACACCTTCGGGTTCACACCGTTGGTTTTCAAAAAATGTTGATCAAATGAAGTGCTATTCAATTTAATGCAACAGTGTCTGTTAAATAGACATCATTTATTTACTACTGAGAAAGTTCTAGTCATATAAAGAGATTCCCAGGAACTGGTGCCTAAGATAGATTCTATAGGGGCCTTAGTCAGTGATGACCTTAGACTTGGGGAAGAAAAACCCCTTTCTGGCTCTGCATGCTATTTTATTTTTGGCTTTATTTTTATTTTTTGGCTGCACCTGGAAGTATATGCGATCTTACTTCCCCAACTAGGGATTGAACCTGTGCCTCCTGCAGTGGAAGCCGGGAGTCTTAACTGCTGGACCACCAGGGAAGTCCCTGGGTCTGCCTTTTAGAGGGCATCAACCAAGCTCTCCTCCCCAAAGGGTGAAAAATCTCCAGGGCCAACGGACTTGTTCCCTAAGAGCCTGTGTCGGCTTTCTGTCACTAGACCTTCTCCAAGGAGCCCAGGCCCCTGGAATTCAGTGACTGAAAATTCCCAATGCTACTTTCAGGGCCTGTGTGCTGTGTGCTAAATCGCTTCAGTCCAGTCCAACTCTTTGGGAACCTATGGACTATAGCCTGTTGTGCTCCTCTGTTCATGCCATTCTCCAGGCAAGAATACTGGGCTGGGTTGCCATGCCCTCCTACAGGGGATCTTCTCCACCTAGGGATCGAACCCACTTCTCTCGCGTCTCCTGCATTGCTGGCAGATTCTTTGCCCCTACTGCCACCTGGGAAGCTCTATCAGGGCTTAAGCAGGCCTCTTCCCAGAATTTTCCTCTTAAGGGAGGGCCAAACAACTGGCATTTGCACTCCTAGGCCTGAAGGGCTGCCAATACCACTTAAGGGTGTGCACGCACTGCTTGAGGGTGTGCACACGCTGCTTGAGGGTGTGCACGGAGCTTCGTTGACATGTCCACATGTGTGCAGAAAGCTCCTCTTGTTCATGAATGGAGCGGGCACAGGAAGTTAAGGTCAAGTAAGTGTGTAGACCAAGTGCTGGGGTGTATGTTCTTCTTCCCTACCACTTATGAGGTGTAACTCCAAGGTATCTGAGAGCTCGGTACACACACCTGGATTTCCTGGTTGTTATTAAGGAGTATTTCTCAAGATGGGAGCACAGAATATACTATTTTTGAAGGTTTGACATACTCTTTGTAAATACTTAAATACAGGGTAGTGAGCCCCGGTGTTGCAAATGTTATCGTGGGGTTGGCAGCACTGCCTAGAAGAAAAATAGATAGCGCTTGAGTTTCTTGGCTGGTTTGCTCGCAATTGATCTAACCAGTTATATCTGAGGTATCTTTGGATACCAGAGGGAAATTTCCTTTTCCAAAGGCTGCCGGTCCATCGAGACCCCAATGCATCCTTTGCAGAGGTTATAAGTGGAAATGCTGAAGGCCAGAAACGGCTTTGGAAGGTCCTTTTTCTGGGACGGGACCCTGTTCCCAGCTCGGCTGTATCTGGGACAAATGAGACTACGGAGTGCCTAGAGGAGGTTCGAGATCTCTGCAGAGAAGAGGGAAGGCGATTCCTTTGAAGATAGTTGGTTTGGGGCACTCTCTCCTTTCTTGGGTTCTCCAAAGAAATTGAGCCCTGCTCTTCTCCCCACCCCCAAGCCCAGGACAGCGGCTCGCCGGGCGGAACGCGTGGCCCCCAGGGACACTCGGGGCGCCTTTGTCTGGAGGGTTGCGGCGGAGGAGGAGAGAAGCGTGCGAGAGTGGCCACCGTGGCTGGAGTTTGGACTAGAACTTTCTTCCGCCCTCCCCATGAGTTACAGTACTCCCGCCGCCCCACCACTCCGGCCCGGAAGCCAGGAGCGCCTAGAGACCGGGGGTCAGGCTCCGCGGCGGGCGGCGCAGTCCCCGAGCACGCCCTCCTTTCTTCCCGGAGCCGCGGGCGGCGGGGGGAGCGGAGACGACGAGGTAGAGGAGGCGGAGGAGGAGGAGGAGGCGGCAGAGGGGAAGGGGCGGGGGCGGGGAGGAGCCGCCGCGGGGCAGTGGCCGGGGGAGCGGTGGCGGCGACTGAGGAGGAGGTGGAGGCAGCGGCGGCGCTCCCGCCCGGCCGTAGAGCGGCGCTGGGACCCACGCGGCCGTGACCCCGCGGCTCCCCGAAGGCCGAGCGCGGCAGCTGCGGACAAAGGAGCATGTCGGCGCCGAGGAGGGCGCGTCCTCCGGCCACCACGAGACTCCGGGCGCCGCGCGGGGCCCGCGCTGCGCTCCCGTCCCGCCGGGGCACCGGGGCAGCCCCGCTAGGCCAGTCCTGCGTCGCTCGGCCCGCAGGCCCCGGCCGGCCGCCCCGGCCCGCAGCATGGAACGGCCCGGGCGCCCCGCGCGGGCCCGCCCGCCGCCGCCCCTTCTGCTGCTGCCGCTGGCGCTGCTCACGCTGCTGGGCGGCGGGGGCTGTGGCGCTGCCCCCCGGGCTGCAAGCACGACGGGCGGCCGCGAGGGGCCGGGAGGGCGGCGGGCGTCGCCGAGGGCAAGGTGGTGTGCAGCAGCCTGGAGCTCGCGCAGGTCCTGCCCCCCGGACACGCTGCCGAACCGCACGGTCACCCTGTGAGTAGCCCGCGGGGCGCCCCTCTGTCCTGGCGCCGGGTCTCCTCCGTCCCAGCGCTTCCCGTCGTGCAGCTTCTCCCTTCTCGCGACTGGGGAAGAGGGTCCCGCCGCCACCCCCGCGCCTTTGTGTGCATGGGGCTGCGGGCGGGGGTTTGATCCTGGGGAAGCCCCGGGTGGCTCGGCCCGGAGGCGTTTCTGTGGCTGGCGAGCGGATGTGTGCCCGCGTCGCTCCGCTAGTTTGCAAAGTAAAAGTTTTAGGGTTCCCCCGCGCGGTCCCGGCGCAGTGCTTGTGAGCTGCGCGGTGCCACGTGAGGATGCAAGTGAGGATGCAAGTAAACATGCAAGCGGCGGAGTTAAAGCTCATTCATCCTGTGCTTGGGCGGCAGGAAAACAGAGCTGGGCGAGAAGGGCCAGCCCTTCAGCTGCTTGCACGTTCAGTTATTTGGACGCCAGTTTGCAGAATACTAAAGCCACACAGGGACTTTGAACGCCACTGTGTGTGATCTCCAAACTTCCAGACTGTTTCCTTTGCTTTTGCTAGCTGAGTTTTATTACATTAAAGAGCACCTTGTGAAATAAGAGTAATTTTTTAGGGCACAGAAATATATTTGAGATGAAATCGTGCACCTTCGATCCCCGGGTTCTTGGGTGTGAGAGCTTATCTTTAAAGCCGAGAACTTCAGATTTGCAAACTGTGGGTTTGTTGAGCCTTCCAACTCAAGGGACTTGATTTTCGGATTGGGTTTCCACCTGGAAGGAAACATTTTTGGTCTCGTAACTCTGTGCTACGATTCACTGTCCAGTTTTGCAAGCGTGGTTCTGCCAATACTAGCTGAACCCTTGGCCCCGGTGACTCTTGATTTTATTTTCTGAACGATGAATTGGTTTGGGACAGTTTAAAAGTGTTTCTAATGAGTATTTTGTCGAACTGAAATATGAGTCCCTCGGCGCCTTGTGCCTCTGTGTTGTTTTGGTTGGTTTCCTAAAAAAGAATCAAGGCTGCCACTATAAAAACATGAAGGCAAGAGGAACAGCTTGACCTGTGAAAGAACTTAAAATATGGTTTTTAATTTAGCCCAGAAATATGGTTTTTAATTTAACCTAAATTAACCCTAGCAGGATTTATGGGTAAGTACAGATTCCATTACTAACACCTTTGTTCTTCATTTCCATTTGTTTGAATTAGGAAAGGTTTAACACAGGAAAACTGTGTGTTTCTGTTTATGGAGGCCTGAAAATGGTAAAAGAGTTTTTGTTTTGTTTGATTCCTTTACCAACACTTGACCATTTGGTAGTGGCAGCAGCTGTATTTATTTCTTAGCCACATTCTTGGAAGTGGAAATCTTGAGTATGGGCCCATAATTACAGTCTGGAGTCAAGTGGAGAAAACCTTTGTTTTGGAGATACCCCTTGTTACTCTGAAGAAATTAGTCATATATTTGGCTTCTGGATCAGTGGCACTTAAGCTGATTCAAGTTTAGGTCGATTTTTCCTGAATTGTTGACAGTTCCAGCAGAATTAAAGCAGCTGCTTGTAAATTGTTGATTTCGCAGGGGGAAAAAAGTTGATATTGTAGAAAAGAACTTTTCAGCATATGATCAAACTATTTCATTGAACTGATTAAAATATGTGCCTTTGAAATGTTATTTTAATCCATTTTTTTTTGCACCTGAAAGCTCTTTACAAAGTAATACAATTTAGTGATTGGGAAGAATTATAATTAAGGATCAGATAAAGTTGATGTTCTGGATGAAGTTGGTTTCAGGTGTATCAGAATGGGGGCGGGTATTCTGGGCCAGTTTTCTCATTTTCCTAGAGAATAAATTAGGGGGTCTTAGTAAATAAGTGACTTTCCCAGGTTCCCATGATAAATTTATAGCAAGGGGGTCCATGCCCTGGAATCTTGCCCTGCAGTTCACATGCTTTCTCATCTTCACTCCCTGTCTTCATCTTCCTTAGTTCAACACAGGTTTTTTTTTTTTTTTTTTTTAATCGTTTCTAGATCATTGGCAGCATGTTGAGGTTTGGACTAGGTGTTATTTTCCTAAGACTGTGGTAGATTAATCACTAGTTTGATGGCTTAAGACAGCAAATTTCTTCCCTCACCATTCTAGAAGCCAGAAGTCCAAAAGCAAGGGTTTTAGCAGGGCTATGTTCCTGTCAAGACTCTGGAGAATCCTTGCCTCTTTTCAGCTTCTGACTTTCCTTGGCTTGTGGCAGCTCAACTCCAATCTGTCTCTGTCTTCCTGTGGTCTTCCCTGTGGTGTCTTTCAAATAATCTCCTTTCTCTTATGAGACACCAGTCTTTGAATTTAGGGGTCCACTGGAAGTCTAGGATGCTCTTTTATCAAGATTCATGACTTAGTTCCATCTGCAAAAAACCCCCACAAAACCCAACCCTGTTTCCCAGCAAGGTTATTTTCAGAGGTACTAGGGGTGAGAACTTGGACCTTTGGTTTTGGGGCACACTCACTTTTCAGTTCATACAGAATATAGACAAAAAAACATGGTCTGTCTTCTCCAGGAACTCACAGAGGTTTGAGGAGAGTTTCATGAAGTCTCAGGACAGTATGGTAAACACTCTAATATCAGGGAGCACAGTTAGCAAAAGGAACCCATAAGAGGGCAGCCGAGGTTCCTCTGGGACATAGTGGGTGGGGTGAGGATCTGAGAACCCATAGCCAATTTGAGAAGTATGAAAAAGACACTGTGGAGGAAATGAGGGGATGAGAGGTGGGAGTCCCCGCCAGGCCCAGGGTAGTGGAGATGCTTGAGGAGTTGTACGTTTGAAGTTGCTGGAATGTCAGTGACACATGTCTAGTGCTTGGGATGGTGGTGGTGGTGGTAGGGGTTTGGGACGCTGTGGGGACAAGTCAAGGACCGGCAGGCTCTCTCATTCCTTCCGTGTGGCCAAGTGTTTTCAGCTGAGTTATGATGTGGCTGCCAAGTGGAAAGTTGGGGGTTGAAAGGATGGCAAGGATTGAAGTTTTCTTCTTCTTTAATAATGAAAAATAAGGTTATTTCTTCTTAGTAGATGAACTGGACTTCAATGTAGCATAAAGCTCAGATCCTTCTGCTGCTGCTAAGTCGCTTCAGTTGTGTCTGACTCTGTGCGACCCCATAGACGGCAGCCCATCAGGCTCCTCTGTCCCTGGGATTCTCCAGGCAAGAATACTGGAGTGGGTTGCCATTTCCTTCTCCGTCAGATCCTTTTACTATCTTAGTGAACAACGCTTATTTTCACAGCGGTGTTTCTAGAGAGGTTTGGCAGAAATTCTCAGCTTGACCACTCTTGCTCCTTGTATCTTATGTAGCCTTTTGCATTAAAAAATTACATTCCATTTGTTATTTTTATGCACAAACTGAATACAAATTGAACTGCATTAATGTTTTTGTTGGAAATCTATTTATTCCTATGTTTCATGTGAAATGCTCAATATTAAGTTTTAAAGATTTTGAGACATCAGTGGTAGAAAGTTTCACCGATTTAGTCCTGGTCTTCCAATAGTGTTTTCCTGGTGATGCTACGTGGTGATTCTAGATAAAAGGGTTTCTTTAAAAAAAAATTTATGATTTGTTAAGTAACTTTGGGACAAAATCCAGATTTTTTTCAGACTGTTTAACAGACTAAAATAATGCTTGGGTTTGGTTTTTACTTTTATAAAATGTTACGTTCTTTTGCTATCAGAGGACTGATAATTGGACGTCACCAGTGTATGCAGCTCAGTGCCAGGTACACCAAAAGAAGTACTGGTGTTGTTTAGAAACTTCAGTCTGGTTGGAGAGGGAAGATTTGCACCGAAGCAAAGCAGACATCTAGGGAACAATCTCAGAATGTCTGTAATTAAGTAATAAATTCTGTACTGCTGATTGTTTAAGTGCTGTAGGAAGCCTGTTAAGAGGAGAGGGCTGTGGGGCCGTGGAGGCCTGAAAAGGTATTAAAATTTTCCTGGAGAAGTTAAGACTTGAGCACAGCCTGAGGGAAAGGAAAGGTTTGGGTTTTGAGCTAGGGGAGAGAGGGCACTCTGAAGTTACAATGAGGCGTGGTGATGGACTGGCCCCGCTGAAAAGCAGAGAGCATTTTCAGAACCATTGTTCTGTCTGTGGTGTTTCAAGCACCAGTCTGGTTGAGGTCAGTTAGGTGAGTGTGTCCAGAAGGGAAGGATGAGGGGCCCAGGCTGAAGTCCCCTGGAGCAGTGGAGGGGCCTGAGAAGAGAGGAGCGGCTGATAAGGTTGAGGGGCAGCACCTGGGGAGTATTTGGTCATAGAAGCCAAGGGAAGTTCAGGTTTGAAGACAGGAATGGGGGTGCCCCAGTAGAGAGAGGCTGCGAGGTCGGGGAAGTTCAGGTTTGAAGACAGGAATGGGGGCGCCCCAGTGGAGAGATGCTGCGAGGTCGGGAACAGTAAGAACAAGCTAGACTTGACAGCTTTGGTGCCCTCCGTGGGCCAGAGGCTGCAGGAGGCAGGTTGGGGTGGATTAAAGGGAGAACTGTGTGAGGATGGTGGTGCTGGTACCTTGATGAGGAAGAAGTTTGGTGTGAGGAAAGAGAATCTTTGCATCCTGCTGAGTATGGTTGGGAATAGTTGGGGAGAGGGAGAAATGGATGATGGAAGGTGAGATATGCTGGGAGCTGGAGCCCAGGTGTTAGGCTTTTAGATGGAGGGGGCTTGTTCCATCCCCGAGTGGTGACAGGAGGGAGCTGGGGCAAAATGGGGGGCATGTGGGATGAAGAGGGCTTTCCTGACCCCTGGCATTTTTTTTCTCAAAGACCTAGAGGCAGGGTGAGGGAATAGGGTGAGGAGATGGTGTTAAGAGGAAGTGAATGAAGAGTGAAGTGGCCCTTTGGGAAAGGACCTGGGGATTGTAGAAATGTCACCCAGGTGGAGTGGTGTCCATTTTTGCCTTGTGATCCAATTCAGAGGGAGATGGTCAGCATGATTTTTTTTTTTTTTTTCTATCTAGCTGCTTTCAGCTTAGAGATGAGAACAGTGAATATAAGCCAGGCTGCTTCGCCGGGTGAGGACAACAGAGGATGAGAAGGAGCAGGGAGATTTTAATGAACATCACCGACAGCTGCTGTGGTCTGAATTCATGTGGATCAAGGTTTTTATCTTTGAATGAAAGGTCTTCTCTGTAGCTATATTTTCCAGTTCTCAGCACAGCCTTTTTTCCCCATGCACATCTACTGAGACACTGTTAATATTGTACGCACAACTCTGAGTGCTAGGGATGGCTAGAATAAGCCATGATTCTCATTCGAGGATCAATAACATACCAAATTCTCTGCTTCACCACAGCATGCGTCTCATTGTCCCCTGAGCAGATTTTTATGTATTTTGCTTCCTGTACGTCTTGGCTGAGTTTGCCACTCTTGCCTGATGGCCCTTGCCTGGTAAAAATCTGGGTCCTCCTTAATCTAGCCCAATTGCTGTGGGCTTTCTTGTGCCTCTTCCAATGCTCTGATCCTTCTCTTATCTAAACTTGGGACATGCTTCTTATCTGCGCTCTTGTGTCACTTGATGCGCTCCTAAAGCATGTCCCGTCAAAGGAAGGGCTCTGAGACTTCAGTGAGTGGGAACGTAATCACTCTTTATTGATAAGAGTAATGCCAGCAATGATAGGACTGTATGGTGGGAGGTCAGGACAAGTGAAGGGATGTGAATTCAAAATTTTACCCTTTTATGGCCAGTGAGAACATTTCTGTAGTTTAGGTCAGCATTTCATAGCTGTTGGGTCCCCGATCCAAGAACAGATATAAATATGGGCAGTTACATTTGACTTACATGATCTTATGTGTGTGGTAAGCACAGTGCCAACATCCATTGTATCATAGAAAAAGCAAGAGAGTTCCAGAAAAGCATCTACTTCTGCTTTATTGACTACGCCAAAACCTTTGACTGTGGATCACAACAAAGTGGAAAATTCTTAAAAGAGATGGGAATACCAGACCACTTTACCTGCCTCCTGAGAAATCTGTATGCAGGTCAAAAAGCAACAGTTAGAACTGGACATGGAACAACGGACTGGTTCCAAATTGGGAAAGGAGTATGTAAAGGATGTATAGTGTCACCCTGCTTATTTAACTTCTATGCAGAGTACATCATGCGAAATTCCGGGCTGGATGAAGCACAAGCTGGAATCAAGATTGCTGGGAGAAATATCAATAACCTCAGATATGCAGATGACACCACCCTTATGGCAGAAGACAAAGAAGAACTAAAGAGCCTCCTGATAAAAGTGAGAGAGAAGAGTGAAAAAGCTGGCTTAAAACTCAACATTCAAAAAATGAAGATCATGGAATTCGGTCCCATCACTTCATGGCAAATAGATGGGGAAACAATGGAAACAGTGACAGACTTTATTTTCTTGGGCTCCAAAATCACTGCAGATGGTGACTGAAGCAATGAAATTAAAAGACACTTGCTCCTTGAAAGAAAAGCTATGACCAACCTAGACAGCATATTCAAAAGCAGAGACATTACTTTGCTGACAAAGGTCTGTCTAGTCAAAGCTGTGTTTTTTCCACTAGTCATGTATGAATGTGAGGGTTGTATTATAAAGAAAGCTGAGCACTGAAGAACTGATGCTTTTGAACTGTAGTGTTGGAGAAGACTCTTGAGAGTCCCCTGGACAGCGAGGAGATCAAACCATTCAATCCTAAAGGAAATCAGTCCTGAATATATTCATTGGAAGGACTGATGCTGAAGCTCCAATACTTTGGCCACCTGATGTGAAGAACTGACTCATTTAAAAAGACCCTGATGCTGGGAAAGATTGAAGGAGGAGGAGAAGGGGATGACAGAGGGTGAGATGGTTGGATGTCCACCACCTCAATGGACATGAGTTTGAGTCAATGGACATGAGTTTGACAGGGAAGCCTGGTGTGCTGCAGTCCATGGGGTCACAAAGAGACAGACACGACCACATAACTGAACTGAAGCACGATGTAAAACAGTGTTTTGGCAGGTTGATCAGAAATACTGAAGAATTTTGGGCAGACTTAGGCATTTGGTCTATGAATGCAAGTCTTGGTGGTGGTGGTTTAGTCGCTGAGTCGTCTTCAACTCTTGGCAAGAATTGGCAACTCTATTCTCCAGGCAAGAATACTGGAGTGGATTGCCATTTCCTTCTCCAGGGGATCTTCCCAACCCAGGAATCGAACCCTGGTCTCCTGCATTGCAGGCAGATTCTTTTCTAACTGAGCTACAAGGGAAGCGTTTTTTCCAGTCTGGTGAGATTTTGCATGACCCAGCCCCTGAATCCTATTGCTTCTTACCTGCTTTGGAGTCCTCCAGCTTTGGGGGTATTTGATGAGAAGATGGTGGGTTTGGCAATAAATCGGAAATAAAATACTAGAAAGAGACATAGGAACTTTCCAAACCTATAAAGGTGGTTTTTTAAAATAGGCAGAAACAACGAAGTAAAAACTCCTCAAAGTAATCAGAAAATAACACAGGGTGAGGTTTCTTAGAGTAGTATTCAGGACTTTTTTTTCCTTCCTATTTAGTTGCTTCTCTGAAAATAGTTGTTTTCTGTATTGGCTGTCCCCCTCTGGAGGAATTTATTATTATTATTTTTAAATTACAGCAGCTCTATTTAGCTGTGTCGAGTCTTAATTGTGGCACACAGGATCTTCATTGCATCATGCAGATCTTCTGTTACAGAGCATGGGCTTCAGTAGTTAAGGGCTCATTTGCTCTGCTGCCTGAGGGATCTTAGTTCCCCTGCCAGGGATCAAACCTGAGTCCCCTGCATTGCAGGGAGGATTCTTAACTACTGGGCCACCACGGAAGTCCCTTGCATGTAGAAATCTGTAAGTCCAGAGAACGTAACTAATTCATTGTTGTCAACATTTTTCTCAAAAACAGACAAAAAATAGGATACAGAATTCTTAAAATTTTAATGACTTATTAAGTCAGTTTTTTTTTTGCAAAAATTAGGAAGCTGTAGATGCAGACTTGCTCAGCACCTTTGTCCTGCAGGCTTCCAGTTTAAAGACCAGCAGGGGCCTTTGGGTAATCACTCTTCTCTAGTGGCTGTCTTCATAATTCCTATCCTAGTTTTTAAGACTGCTTGCTTTTGTGTTCGCTCAGCAAATAGTCATTCACTGCCTACTCTGCCAGTTGTTGATGTAATTTAGGTGGGCTTGTGTGACTGTTTTTGGTCATTAGACCAGTTTTATCCTGGTCTTGTGTGCTTGTATTCCTTTCTGGAACTCCACCTCTTGCCTTCCAGAAACACAGTATCTCCCTGGTCTGCCTCTTTGTGACACAGTTTAACCTGCATCCTCTTCCAGAGCTGGAGTTAACAGGGCGATGGGGGTGGGGTGGGGGGCAACTGGTAGACTTTAAGAAATTATTATATGTTGAGGTTTCTAAAGAGAAATCTGCAAGACTGGTTTAGGAACAACATAACCAATGGGACTGATAGACCATGGTGGGCAGTGACCACCTTTGCTTTCCCCTCACATCTGTCTGGAGAAGGCAATGGCACCCCACTCCAGTACTCTTGCCTGGAAAATCCCATGGACGGAGGAGCCTAGTAGGCTACAGTCCGTGGGGTTGCTAAGAGTCGGACACGACTGAAGCGACTTAGCAGCAGTAGCAGCAGCAGCACATCTGTCTGCTGGGCACAGAATCTTTCCTTCACCTCATATATCTCTGATCTCCTGTAGCACGTAATCACCTCCAATACTCAGAGCAATTCTTTCTGAGGATTTTCATGTTGTGATACACACACACACCGTGTTAAGGTTTGTGTAGAGGGTGCTGCAGGTGGGAACCCCACTGAGCCAGACTCAACTTGGGGAGGGGTTTGGGGGAGCAGTTATTTCCACCTTCCTGTAACCTGGCTGCTGAGTTTGCTGTTGAGACTTTTCACATTGCTTTGAATCACTTGGGAGCATTAAAGCTCAGATGCCTGGGCCACAGGTCTCATGATCTGATTTGACTGTTCCAGGATGGGGCCTGGAAGTTGGTATTTTTCACAGCTCTGCAGGTGATTCTCTTGTCACCTGGGCTAAGAACCTGTTTGCTAGGTGTTTTCTTCACTTGTCATCTGCTACAACAAAAGAAGAAGGTAGAAGAAAGAGCAGTGGAGCAGATTGAGGACAACTGCCTCAAAGGGAAGGGGGCTGTTCCAAGTGGAGCAAGGATGGATGGAAATTAGGAGATGTTTTTAGGACAGAAAACTGAGAGCTTTAGGTTGGGGCCATATTCATAAGAGAGGAGAAAGATGACTATATGTAATGTGGGGAATATATGCTGAACTAGGATTTAATATCAAGTCATGGGGTTAACGGCTTCCCAGATGGCTCAGCGGTAAAGAATCCGCCTGCGATGCAGTAGATGCAGGTTTGATCCCTGGATTGGGAAGATCCCCTGGAGAAGGAAATGGCAACCCACTCCAGTATTCTTGCCTGGAAAATCCCATGGACAGAGGAGCCTGGCGGGTGACAGTCCATGGGGTTGCTAAGAGTTGGACACGACTGAGCAACTAAACAACAGCAGCAACAGGACAATAAGGTTGTGGAGATGCACTGTGGCACTGAAAGGATGAACCGAGAGAGTCCAAGGGCAGCGAACCAGTATTTGAGGGCCTGATACTCAGATGGAGCAGACAACGAAACACAATAGCCCCTGCCTTGGTCTGCCTTAAATCCTTTATTGTATATTAAATTTAAAATACAGATTTATTTCTGATAATAATCCATTATTAATATAAAATAGTAAGAAAGTGTAGAGAATCCATGAGAGGCCCAATTCGCCAGGTATCTACCTGCTGAGAATTTTTTGTTTGGTCTTTACTTGTCTAAGTTATTAAAAAAAAAAAAAAGAGTTTATTTTAATTTACATCCTCATTATAAGTGAAGTTTCGTATATTTTTGACACGTCTGCAAAAGGGTCATTTGTATTTGGCCACCTTCTGTGTACATTTTTAGTTTCCAGTAGTTGTTTTTACCACCTGGCTGACACTTAGATTTTTTGAGTGATCGCTCATCATCTGAAAATGTAGTACTTTCATTATTTTCTTGCTGCTTTGGCTGGGACTAAGGAGGCAGGATTGTGGGTGCCTTTGTCATGTTCTTGACTTGATAATGGACAGGCATGTTGGGCAGATGAGGACAAGAGATATTTCCTGGCAGGACACTTGATTTTGTTGAGAGGCTAAATCCACTCATACAGCAGGGATTTGCTAGTTGCTTTTAGCTCTTTATCAATTCACATGACTGACATTCTTGGTTCTTAGGTTAAATAAAAGATATCTTTTGCCCTTCTTTTCTTTCCCATATTTTGCCTTTTTATGTTTAAATTATGTAATGGTTGAATTGTACATATTTGAAATTTTTCTTCCTGAATAATCAGTATGGAGGGGGAAGGGCACACCTGTGGAATGCAGTCTTAATACAAAGAAGGCCCAATTGACAGTCATCCTCACTCTCTACTTCTTAGGCTATTTTTATTAAATTCTTTTGGCAGACAGTGGCATGAGCATGAAGAAAATCTTTTGGCAAGATTGCTAGGTCTACAAGCAAAAGCGGTACTTCCACCTAGTCAAGAATTGTACAGTAAATCCTCCTTTATACCCAGTTTCAGTTACTCGTGGTGAACTTTGGGCCACAAATATTAAATGGAAAATTCTAGAAATAATTCATAAGTTTTAAATTGTGTGCCATTCTGAGCAGCATGATGAGATCTCGCTCTCTCCTGCCTGGGATGGGAATCATCCTTTTTCCCAGTGTATCCTCCTGCTGGTCACTTAGTGGCTGTCTGGGTCAGATGTCATCAGATCGACTGTCCTGGAAGCTCAGTGCCTTCTGTTCAAGCCACCCTTATTTTACTTCATAACGACACCTCAAGTATAGGAGTATTGATGCTGGCAGTTCAAAGGTGCCAAAGAGAAATCTGTAAAATGCTTTCTTTAAGTGAAAAGGTGAAAGTTCTAGATTTAACAAGGAAAGAAAAATAATCGTATATACTGAGGTTACTAAGATCTACAGTAAGAACAAATCCTTTAGCCATGAAATAGTGAAGAAAAAAGAATTCATGCTCATTTTGCTGTTGCACCGCAGACTCCAAAAATTATGGCCACAGTGTGTGATAAGTGCTTAGATGCAAAAGATCTTTTTCGTTTGTGCAATGAGATATTTTGAGAGGGAGACCACCTGAATAGAACTTTGATTACAATATGTTGTCATAATTGTCTTAGTTTATTGCTGATAATCTCTTACTGTGCCTTATTTATAAACTAAACTTTATCAGAGAATGTACATATAGGAAAAAAATAGTACATAAAAGATACTGAAGTTGGAGGCGTCTGCTGGGGGCCTTGAAGCATATCCCCTGTGGATAGGAGGGACTCCTGTACTTGCAGGCCAAGATGTTTCCCCAGAATAGGAACAAGCATGTCCGCCACCCAGGCTGGGGAGAAATAAAGACCCCTGTGGGTAATCTAAGCTCCCCAAGCTGCACCCCGACTCTTCTACCCTGCATCCTCTCAGTATGGGACATAATATACAGTAGGTGGTTGTGAGTTAAATTCTTTCCTTTTAAAAAGACATTTCTGAATTAGAATAAATAGTTCCATCTTTGTGATCTGGCCTCCCCCAGATAATGGAGCTGGGAGACTTTTTTGTCTTCCCCTGCCACTCTCTCACACCTAGAAGAGTGGTAGGCTTTTCATTGGCATTTCTGTGATCGCCTCCTATCGTGAGCTGGATAGAAAGCAGGTTGTAAATTGTGTTGGGGATGACACTTCAGTCTAAACCCTCCTGAGATTTAATTGAAGGAAACTTAAAGCAGGCTTTGGAGATGCAGCTGTAACACAGATTCTATAATGCAGTTGTTAAACTTCTTTCTTCAAGAATGCTTGAATCTAAGTCTAATTAAATTGATTCATTTCCCATCAAGATAAGACTTAAAAGCATTCTTTGTTGTATTGTGCAATTCTTCCCAACTCTTTTCTCATGAAAAGGCAAAGAGAAATTGACTAGGGGTGTATTCATCTCTAGTACCATGTTTAAGGCAGATGGGCTTTCTATTAGATTAAATTTTTTTTTTAACCTTCCTTTGTTTGAAACAAGACCAAGTGTAAACTCTCCCTTGCTGGTGAAGACTTGATTAGATTTCTAAAGTCTTTCCAATACCATGGAACTTGCAGTCCACCTTGGCAATCAGTGCTAGGCTGGCTCCTCCATTCCTTGTACCCGCATCCTGCCTCACCTTTGCTCGCATTACTGCAGCTGTCATAATCTTTGGAATTATTTATTTACAATCCTTGCTGTTTTACCAGATTGTGAACTTTTTTTAATTGATGTATGTATAGTTGATTTAGTTTCAAAATGTCCAACATAGTGATTCAGTATTTTTATAACTTTAAATGGACTACGCCTGTGTGTATACTAAGTCACTTCAGTCATGTCTGACTCTTTGCGAACTTATGGACTGTAGCCCACCAGTTTCCTCTGTCTATGGGTTTCTCCAGGCAAGAATACTGGAGTGAATAGCCATGCTCTCCTCCATGCGATCTTCCCAACCCAGGGATCGAACCCGTATCTCTTACATCTCCTACACGGGTTCTTTACCACTAACATCACCTGAGAAGCCCTTAAATGGAGTATAATCTATAACAAAATAATGGCCATATTTCTCTGTGCTGTACAGTATATCCTTGTGGCTTATTTACTTCATACATAGAGGGTGTATCTCTTAATTTCTTATCCCTCTCGTGCCTCTCTCCCCATCCCTTCTCCCCATTGGTGATCACAAGTTTGTTCTCTGTATCTGAAAGTCTGGTTTTTGTTTTGTTACATCTATCCCTTTGGAGATCAAGCTAGTCAATCCTAACGGAAATCAACCCTGACTATCCATTGGAAGGACTCATGCCGAAGCTCCAATTCTTTGTCCCCCTGATGCGAAGAGCTGACTCACTGGAAAAGACCCTGATGCTTGGAAAGATTGAGGGCAGGAGGAGAAGGGGACAACAGAGGAAGAGATGGTTGGATGACATCACTGACTCAATGGACATGAGTTTCAGCAAACTCGAGGAGATGGTGAAGGACAGGGAAGCCTGGCGTGCTGCATTCCATGGGGTCTCATAGAGTGGGACTCGACTTAGTGACTGAGCAACAATGAGTGATAACATAGAGTGTTTGTCTTTGTGTGTCTGACTTATTTGTCTTAGCATGATATTTCCTAAGTCCATCAACTTCGTTGAGTTTCCTTCTATTTTTTGGCCTAGTAGTGTTCTTGTATGTATGTACCACATCTTCTTTTCTATTCAACTGTCGTTGAACACTTAGGTTGCCTCTCTATCTTGGCAATTGTAAATAATGCCGCCGTGAACGTTGAGTGCATGTATTTTTTTAAATTAATGTCTTTGTTTTCTTCAGATGTATACCCAGCTGTGAAATTTCTGGATCATGTGGTTCTGTTTTTTTATTTTTGAGAAACCTCCATAGTGTTTTCATAATGGCTGTACCAGATTGTAAACTCTTGATGGTGGTATTTACCTCTGTATCATCAGTGTCTATCACATAAACACTTAGTAAGTCTTTGTGTAAATAAGGCCCATTTTCCCTGCTGTTTTTCTTTTTTTCCTCAAGTAGAAGAAGAGTCTTGCATTATTTTTAACACAGGATGATGAATCTATCACTGATAAGCTCGAGAGTCTTCAAAGCGGAATACCCAACCTACAAGGTCAAGGCTTAAACTCCCACTCTGTATTTGATAGTGAAAAGCCTTCCTCTCTTACCCATATCACTTTGTTTTTTTCTCCCCTTTTCTTGATCTACTTCCCTTCTACTTTTTGAGAGACTGTCACTTACCTTTTCTGTGTGTTAAGCTCCTTTGCGCGTTTGTGATGTTTCTCCTTGGCACACATAGCCTCTGTTAAAACAACAAACAGCAACAAAAACCGCGCCTCGCGCATACCGCAGTGGCATGTAGTTACTCTTCTTACTTCACAACTAAGCTTCTTAAAAAGCAACATAAGTTCACCCCGGCATTTCCTTACCTTATTTCAGTTTCAGTGCATTATCTAGTTTCTACACTGTGCCTTGCCTGAAAGCAGCCTAAACCCAAAGATCTTGCATTCCTTCACCGCATGTGTAATATTCTCCTGGTCACCACCTCTGTTACCGTGCTCACTGAATTATTAAATTTCAGCAGTTTGACATGGTTTGGACTCAGCAGCTCCTATGAGGAAGTGGCTAGCTTGGCTGCATGGTTTCCTGCCAAGATGACCACAGAGAGCAGGATCTCCTTAGGCGATGGTGTTTTTTTTTGAAGGCAAAGCCCTATGGAATGTGTGTTGTCCAGCCTGAACCACCATAAACAGATTGTCTACTTGAGATTATTGCCTACTTAGAAAAACCTAGTTAACTGTCTGCTGTGACTTGATTTTTTTCAGGGATCCTTACTAGGGGTGGGAGGGGAACTGTCTTTGAGTTCTTCCCCCAGAGATAGAGTTGAAAAACTTGTCCATCAGCTTAACTAGAACAGCTTAGCAACCACAGACTGGGGCCATGATGTGAGGACTTTGTCAGACTTTCCCTTTTTAAGCTTTGTTACTGTTTCCATTATTTTTCCTTTTTGTGTTTTATAGAACTTTAAAAATTGCAGATGTTTTGTTGTCACTGCATGGAGCAGAGATGAAGGGGGATTTTGGAGACTTCCTACACTAAGTCTTACTTACACTAAGCCTTACACCATCTTAGAGTAGATGGCGACAGCTTATAAATGGAAAGAAACTATTCATTTTTCTGTTGGGAGGTTGGTAGTAAAGCCAATGTGAAGAACTTCTCGTTTCGGGAGAAATAGGATTTCAGAAAACTTCTTAGCTTTCTGTTGAGATTAATTTGGTAAACCTGCTGTTTCTACTTTTGACGTAACTGTAAAGAATCCATGATTGAGTTAGCTAATATAGGTGGTTAAAAACTTGTTTTAATGCTAGTTCAACTTTCCAAACCAGCTCGATAATTGCCTTAAACTACCGTGAATAGCACAAACTAATGTGTAGAACTCTGTAGAACTCTTTGGCCTCCAGAACTTTATATAGTTGACCCTTGAACAACAAAAATTTGAACTTTGTGGTTACACTTATCAGTGGTAGTTTTTCAGTAAGTACTGTAGTACAACAAAGCACTCAGTGTTCAAAAAACTAAGGTCATGCCATCCGGTCCCATCACTTCATGGCAGATAGATGGGGAAAAAGTGAAAACAGTGAGATTTTATTTTCTTGGGCTCCAAAACCACTGTGGACAGTGACTGCAGCCATGAAATTAAAATACGTTTGCTCCTTGGGAGAAAAGCTATGGCAAACCTAGGCAGTGTATTAAAAAGCAGAGACATCACTTTGCCAACGAAGGTCTATCTAGTCAAAGGTATGGTTTTTCCAGTAGTCATGTATGGATGTGAGAGTTGGACCATGAAGAAGGCTGAGCTCCAAAGAATTGATGCTTTCGAATTGTAGTGCTTGAGAAGACTCTTGGGAGTCCCTTGGACAGGAAGGAAATTGAACCCATCAATCCTAAAGGAAATCAACCCTGAATATGCATTGGAAGGACTGATGCTGAAGCTCCAATACTTTGGCCACCTGATGCGAAGAGCCAACTCGTTGGAAAAGACCCTGATGCTTGGAAAGATTGAGGGCAGGAGGAGAAGGGGGTGACAGAGGATGAGATGGTTGGATGGCATCACTGACCCAATAGCAAACTCTGGGAGATACTGAAGAACAGGGAAGCCTGGTGTGCTGCGGTCCGTGGGGTTGCAAAAAGTTGGATACAGCTGAGTGACTGAACAACAACAATAGTACTACATAATCTGAGGTGGGTTGACTTCATAGATGTGGAGGAACCATGTATACTGAGAGCTGACTATAAGTTGGATTTTCCACTGCGTGGAGGGTTGGTGCCCTACCGCCATGTTTTTCAAGGCTCAATTGGGTATAAGTGCCCTTAACTGATTTCAGTTCAGTTCAGTTGCTCAGTCGTGTCCGACTCTTTGCGACCCCATGGACTGCAGCACTCCATGATTTCTTTAGAGCTGGCTGACTGATGGGAAAATAGAATAACTGAGACTTCTCTTTAAGCACTTATTGTGTCCTAGGACCTCAAGTTCTAATTGGGATATTTATCATGTGCCGGGTACAGTGCCAAATGCTCCACATACACATCTTGGTTGTTAAAATAACTTCATAAGCTTGGCATTGTCCCCATTTTTCAGGTGTGCCATCTGAGCGTGGACAGGTAAATTGATCCTCTCAGGTTACATGCTGTGTAGGCTCTGGCCCAGGAATGTGGCCTTTAAGCTTGTAATTCTCATTATTCTGTTCATAAAAGTCACTGACAACCTAAATGCTCATAATGGCAGTAGGGGTTGAGGGTAAGCCTTTGCAGAACAAAAGAGATGGGGAACTTCTTTACTTTGAACCATTTCTTTAGAGCTGGCTGACTTGGGAAAATGGAATAACTGGGACTTGTTCAGTACTTACTGTGTCCTAGTGACTCAAGGACAAATGTAGTGTCTCGTTTTGCTGTCAACAAGTGTTTATGGGAATGATCAGAGCGTCATACTTAGGACTGCCTTGTACTATTATGGATTATTAAATAGTCCTCTTACCTGTGTTCCTGAGATCACAAATTTTATCCTAGAGTGATATCTTCGAGTAATAAGTGACCTACCTCAGGCATTGCTGCCCTGTTAAGATGAAAGGAATAATGACATCGTAGGGGGTAGTTGCATTTTTGATAGGTCTCCATGGGACGTGAATCCATCACACACACTCTTGTCAGAGAGCACTCACATTTACCTGTCAGAGTTGTGCCTGAGTAAGGAGGGAGCTGGTGTGCCTATTCCGTGTTTGACAAAAATGCCCAGAAAGCAGGATACAGAGGAATTAGCAATGAGACTCAAAGTGCTTGGGGGCTCTGTTAGCTTTGCTACCGAGTAGAATGTGACCCTTTATACATCATAATTTTTCTGGCTCTCACTTTCCTGAAGAGTAAAATAAGATTTTGAACTAGGTTATCTTTAAGTCTCTTTAACTGCTGAATTCAAGATTACTGAGATATTTTTAAAAATCCTCTAGAGTTCATATGCACATTTGATGAAGCTCAAATTGTGTATTAGAAGGGGTTTGTTGGCATTATAATAGCAGGGCTGTTGGCGGATGTTGGGGCTGTGCAGTCCTTAGTATTTGGCCGCATGCCTTTTCTCACCACTCTTAGGCTGATTGCCCCTCAGTTACAGGCTGAGACCTGCCCTCGTTCCCTAGGGCTAAACCAACATAGAACTTTGTGCTTTCATCCTGTTAGCTGATTTTTTTTTTTTTCGTCCCTGAGTTAGATCTGAATCCTTGAGTTCTAGCACTGAACTCTGGCCTTCTCTCTGCAGATCCTCATTCTTTTCCTCTGTTAAATAGAGATTAGCAAGTCCCAGCCCAGTTAGTCTGCTGCTGCTACCAGCCTGCTTATCTGAGTTTCTGTGTATCACAGGAATGTACAAGGTGTCCACTTTTTTAAAGCAACGTGAAGATGCTTGTTTTGACTTTATACATACACAGACACATGGGTATTTTCCCCTTTATTTCCAGACCTTATGGATATGCTGCAGATTTTATATCACATGATTATTTTTCTTGCCTGCATGCTCCCCCCACCCCCTTACTGCTTTGCCCAATTGCCACATGTTTGTTATGCATCCTCTGACGCCAATGTTCTGACTGATTCTACTTCACAGCGCTTCTCTGTTGACTCTCTGTACACAGTTCACCTTCAGTGGGCAGGTCAGTTCCTGGTCACAATGCCTCCACCAGTTATAAAAAGTACATTGAGGTCGTAATTGCTGTGATAGAGTTTCTGTGATAGAACCAGTATGGTAAATAGATTCCTTGAATGACAACATCTGTGAATTGGGAGCAGCCATCAGGAGTGTTGCCTGAGCTTATCAGGAAAGTGCCAGTTCAGATGCCTGCTCTGGTACAGGATGGGGAGGTGGTGGCACACATGCCCTTATTTGCCAGTGGCCCTAGAACCCCAAAACTCTGTTAATGACTGGATTGTTTGATTTTATAATCTTGGGGTCATATGGGTTTTTGTACATAGCCAGGTTCTTCCCTGTTTGATACAGTTTCAACAGCTACATGGAAAGAGTGTCTCTGAGTTTTACAAAAGTCTTAGGAGATTTCTTTTTTTTTGAGGCATGTGGGATCTTTATTCCTCAAAGTATGAAAGTCTTAGTCGCTGGGTGATGTCCAACTCTTTGTGACACCATGGACGGTATCCTGCCAGGCTCCTCTGTCCATGGGGATTCTCCAGGTAAGAATACTGGAGTTGGGTAGATATTCCCTTCTCTGGGGATCTTCCGACCGAGGGATTGAACCCAGGTCTGCTGCATTGCTGGCGTATTCTTTACCATCTAAGCTGCAGGAGACACCCCCTGCCCCAGGGATCAAACCCACGCCCCCTGCAGTGAAAGTGCAGATTCTTAACCATTTAACCTCCAGGGAACTCCCAGGAGATTACTTACCAAAAGAATTAGACAATTCTTTGCTTAGCAGTAAGCACTATACTTGTCAGAAATAATGATTTCACTCTTTGGTAATAGTTTCCGAACTCTAAGTATCTCCTAACAGAGACTGGCACCCAGCTGCCTAAGAATTTTTGGAAGATCGTATTGGAAATTGCTGGTTCCCATGTATTAAGGACCTCCTAGAAATTAGTGAGAAGAGACAGATAATCCATTCAAAATGTGGGCCAGTAATAATCGGTAATGTTTGTTGAGTGTGCCAGATCCTGTCGTAAGTGTTGTGTTGTATTAGTTGATTCTCATATTTCCCTCATGAGGTCATTATTATTATGATCCCTCTTCTGTGCCTGAGCAAGGGAGGCATAGAAGCTCATTAATTTTCCCGAGGTCACCTGGGCAGTAAGAGGTGGAGCCAGGCTGTGAGCTGAGGCAGTCTGACTTGAGAGTTCACACTTAACAACCAGTGTGTTATAATGGTCAAAGGACGTTTGAACACCTTCACAGGAAGGGAACACAAATTCCCAGTGGGAAGTGGAAATTACAAGGTGTCACTTTTTTTTTCTACTCAGATTGAAGCATGACTCTGGCAAGAATATTTCACAGGTGATGTGTGCACTCGTTTCCCTCCTTCCCTCCACCCCACTCATTAACTTAGGAGCATCCCCTCTATTGGTACCCAGGTGCTGTGCATCCAGCCCCCACCACGAGCAGAAGACCCACATGCTCCGGGCTTCTGACCTGCAGAGCTGTGTGCTAAGTAATAGGTGTTGATTTAAAGCACTAAGTTTGTGGTAATTTGTTACGCAGCAAAAGAAAATAATACAGAGAGTTTATCTCTGTTTAAAAGGATTTTCCCCTTCCTGTTTGCACTTTGAATTCCTCCTCATTTAACAACAAAGTTCAGAAATGTTTCCCTTATTCATTTGCATTTCTGCAACATTTAAACTCCGTATTTTCTTTGAATCACACAGTCCTCTTGTAACACTTTATACCAAGATTCATGTGTTGTATTAGTCCTTGAGACCTATTGTTGTGTCCTTTAATGTAACTACCAGCACACAGTAGATGTGCAAATACACTCAATTAATGCATAGTAGGTTCATCGTGAATTTCAGCTTAAAAATCAGACTCAAAATCCTAGAAGAAACTCATTCTGGTCCCAGGAGACAGCTCTCTATTTGATTAAAATGCCAAATAAGCATGCTTTTATTGTATTCATAAATATTAAGTGTCCAGTGTTCTTTATGATGTTAAAGACACCTTGAAAAATAGGCTTCCTTTTCTCATTGAGCTAATGTGTTCCTAAGATAAAATGAAGTGTTATTTAATAAGTAGTTTTTCATTTTTAAGCATTTTGGAAACAATCAGTTCAGTTCGGTCGCTCAGTCGTGTCAGACTCTTTGCGACTCCATGAACCGCAGCACGCCAGGCCTCCCTGTCCTGCACCAACTCCCGGAGTTTACTCAAACTCATATCCATCAAGTCAATGATGGCATCCAACCATCTCATCCTCTGTCATTCCCTTCTCCTCCTACCTTCAATCTTTCCCAGCATCAGGGTCTTTTCAAATGAGTCAGTTCTTCGCATCAGGTGGCCAAAGTATTGGAGCTTCAGCATCAGTCCTTCCAATGAATGTTCAGGACTGATCTCCTTTAGGATGGACTGGTTGGATCTCCTTGCAGTCCAAGGGACTCTCAAGAGTCTTCTCCAACACCACAGTTCAAAAGCATCAATTCTTCGGCACTCAGCTTTCTTTATAGTCCAACTCTCACATCCATACATGACTACTGGAAAAACCATGGCTTTGACTAGACTGACCTTTGTTGGCAAAGTAATGTCTCTGCTTTTTAATACTCTGTCTAGGTTGATCATAACTTTTCTTCCAAGGAGTAAGCGTCTTTTAATGTCATGGCTGTGGTCACCATCTGCAGTGATTTTGGAGCCTCCCAAAATAAAAAGTCTCTCACTGTTTCCACTGTTTCCCCATCCATTTCCCATGAAGTGATGGGACTAGATGCCATGATCTTAGTTTTCTGAATGTTGAGCTTTAAGCCAACTTTGTCACTCTCCTCTTTCACTTTCAACAAGAGGCTCTTTAGTTTTTCTTTGCTTTCTGCCATAAGGGTGGTGTCATCTGCATATGAGGTTATTGATATTTCTCCTGGCATTCTTGATTCCAGCTTGTGCTTCATCCAGCCCAGCATTTCTCATGATGTACTCTGCATATAAGTTAAGTAAGCAGGGTGACAATATACATCCATGACATACTCCTCTCCCTATTTGGAACCAGTGTTGTTCCATGTCCAGTTCTACCTGTTGCTTCTTGACCTGCATACAGATTTCTCAAGAGGCAAGTTGGGTCAGGTGGTCTGGTATTCCCATCACTTGAAGAATTTTCCACAGTTTGTGGTGATCCACATAGTCAGAGGCTTTGGAATAATCAATAAAGCAGAAATAGATGTTTTTCTGGAACTCTCTTGCTTTTTCAGTGATCCAGCAGATGTTGGCAATTTGATCTCTGGTTCCTCTGCCTTTTCTAAACCCAGCTTGAACATCTGGAAGTTCACTCTTCATGTATTGCTAAAGCCTGGCTTGGAGAATATTGAGCATTACTTTACTAGCATGTGAGATGAGTACAATTGTGCGGTAGTTTGAGCATTCTTTGGCATTGCCTTTCTTTGGGATTGGAATGAAAACTGACCTTTTGCAGTCCTGTGGCCACTGCTGAGTTTTCCAAATTTGCTGGCATATTGAGCACAGCACTTTCACAGCATCATCTTTGAGGGTTTGATATCGCTCAACTGGAATTCCACCTCCACTAGCTTTGTTCGTAGTGATACTTCCTAAGGCCCACTTGACTTCACATTCCAGGATGTCTGGCTCTAGGTGAGTGATCACACCATTGTGATTATCTGGGTCATGAAAATCTTTTTTGTACAGTTCTTCTGTGTTTTCTTGCCACCTCTTCTTAATATCTACTGCTTCTGTTAGGTCCGTACCATTTCAGTCCTTTCTTGAGCCCATCTTTGCATGAAATGTTCCCTTGGTATCTGTAATTTTCCTGAAGAGATCTCTAGTCTTTCCCATTGTATTGTTTTCCTCTATTTCTTTGCACTGGTCACTGAGGAAGGCTTTCTTATTTCTCCTTGCCATTCTTTGGAACTCTGTATTCAAATGGGTATATCTTTCCTTTTCTCCTTTGCTTTTGGCTTCTTTTCTTTTCACAGCTATTTGTAAGGCCTCCTCAGACAGCCATTTTGCTTTTTGCCATTTCTTTTTCTTGGGGATGGTTTTGATCCCTGTTTCCTGTACAATGTCACGAATCTCCGTCCATAGCTCATCAGTAGTATGACATTAAAGAAAACCCTTTAGTTTTTCTTAATTAATCAAATGCTATTTGATTACATGCAAACTTATTGCTTAATGCAAAAACAGAAAATAGATTTCCTTCCTATTTGTAAAACTACTGAATAAAGTGGAAAAAAGTGGAAGTGTTAAGTGGTTCAGTCTGCTCTTGGCAGCCCTTCGGACTGTAACCCACCAGCCTCCTCTGTCCATGAAATTCTCCAGGCAAAAATACTGGAGTGGGTAGGATTCCCTTCTCCAGGGGATCTTGCCGACCCAGTGGTCAAACTCAGGTCTCCTGCTTTGCAGGCAGATTCTTTACCATCTGAACCACCAGTCAGCCCTTTTATGTATAAAATACTGAATAAAAATTCTGAAATAATTATAAGAAAAAGGAGGCCTTAAAATGTCAGATGTTTGATAGAAATGCCTGGAAACTCGAAAGGTTATTTAATGAACCATTTGAGTATTAAGGATGACCATATGCCCAGGTTAGCACCTGTTATCTTGCTGTAATTATTAATGTGAATATAAACATCAAGTGTCTGGTGATAAATTATATTGTGACCCTATAATAATACGTTAGCTGTTGATATCTTTGACTTGCTGCCTAATTTTTAAAAATTATTCAAGGACTTCCCTGTCGGTCCAATGGTTAAGAATTCATGCTTTCATCGCAGTGGGCGCAAGTTTGATTCCTGGGTCGGAAAGATCCCTTGGAAGAGGGCATGGCAACCCACTCCAGTTTTCTTGCCTGGAGAATCCCCATGGACAGAGAAGACTGACAGGCTACAGTCCATGGGGTCACAAAGAGTTTTACAGGACGGAGTGACTAAGCACAGCACCTGCACTGCAGGCAGATTCTTTACCGTCTGAGCCACCAGAGAAGCCTGAATAAAGCCAGGAAGAGCTTTTAAAGTTGTTCAGTTGAGCTTTGTCTTTTAGTAGTGGCCAGGTCAGGGAACAGAATTACAACTTCCCTCTGGCACCCCCTCCCCGCTATATGACTCCTTGTTTAGCCTTTGGCGGTTGGATGCTGAACCAGATGGCCGTGGCACTCACGAATGGGTTTGCCCAGTGACACCTGATTGTTTGACAGGACACCTGTAGCTTTACCTTTGGTGGACATATGAGGCATTGTTTTAACCAGGTACCCTTGTGATTAAACGTCATCTTTCTGCTAAGTGAAAGGTGGTTGAGATTTTTCTATGGGTTTTGGCCACGTAAAGGGAAAGGCTAGCCTCCCTGTGTGCGGGGCCGGGATGGGCCAGACAGGAAGCCTGATCCCAGTCATGTAGCATCGAGAGAGGATGCAGGAGAGGAAGGGAGCCCTCCACTCTTAGGAAATGACTCTTTTACAACCCCGCAGTGGATATACATTGAACCACACTTGTTTACTTTTTCTCCTTTCCTTCCAAAATTCTGTTGAAAACGACAGAAGAAACATGAAAATATGAACAGACCCATAACTAATGGGGCTGAAAACTGAGAAAGGTGCTGCAGTGCTCCAGGCTCACTGTGGATGCAGTGGAATAAATAAAACAGATGGGATCAGATTGATGGTGAAACTACACGGGCGCGGGAACTTACAACCCAGTAGAGACAGGAGAGGGAGTAACTACGCAAATGAGTTTTTCTTCACAGGATCCTGGAAGATTCCCAAGAATTGAAACTCCAGGGAGTGGCAGCAGAAGTGGTGAGGAGAGTGATGGCCAGGATGAATAGCTCTGAACCAGCTCTCGTTGAGTTTGACTCAGCGGGCCTGGTGGTAGGGTTCGCCTCTGCAGCAAAGCCCTTTGGTGGAGTTCTAAATAAGCTGGGAGATTTGTCCAGGCAGAATACCGGTAGGTGACTGTAGCCAGAAGTTGAAGTTTTCGTCATTGGGGACCCCAGGTTTGTGTCCCTACCTTCTAAAGATTATTAGACTTTGTGCCTTGAGATGAATGCTTTTTGCTCAACTCCCTTTCCTGCTTATTCCCCATTATTTTCATATGTGCTCAAGAAACCGTCTGCAGCGGGGAATCTGCGTTGCTCCAGACCCCCATTTGTAAAGATGGGCAAGCAACCGTGGGTCATCAGGATGATCAAGGAGAAGTTAATACAGGAAACTTCTAATTCCTATTCTCAGATCCAAGAGAAGGACAAATCTGGAAAGCAACAGCTGTTGAGGGAAAGGAGTTGTTGAGAAAAGGAGGCAATTGGAGACGTTAACCCTGAGGTTGTAATGTTAGACTGTGGCGGCTGGGGGAGGCACATGGGCTCGAGATTAAAATAGGAACCACATCAGACTGAGAAAATTAGTGGCCGGGAAAACAGAGCCGAGGATTTCTTGTAAAATTCAAAGCAGAAGGTTTAAGAATTATGAAGAAGAATTGAGAGACGTGAAGGAGGGTCTACGAGAGCCTGTATCCAACCAACTTGAGGAACAGATGGAGAAGAAAAAGCAGCCAATATTTGCTGCTAAGATGCCATCAACAGTCAGATGCCTGTTTCCAAACAGCTTTTTTCTAAGGGAGCTAATTTCTCTAAAAATGTCAGTGTTTTTTTTCTCCACACCATGAGATACCACTTCTGGAAGTGGACACCCAGCCATCTCATTTAGAGATCTTCTGAATCACTTGACCGTTCTTGTCATGCATAGTGTCATTTTAATACAAAACTTTATACTGTTCTTTGAAAATAATTTCAAACATGAAAGTTAAAAGAGTAAGAATAATGGGCAGAACCCTCATATTTTATACCCAGATTTGCCAGTTTTGACTATTAATAACATTTTACCCCTTTATCAGTCCCCTTTTCTTTTCTGTGTATAAATGATAAATTATTTTAAGATATTGGACAGCATGGTGCATGTATTGTAAACTACTGAGCTTTTTATAAAAGTGATCTTGACTTTTTCTTTTGCATCTTTAGACTTGGCAGTATGATTTGGCTGTTTGTAAAGAATATTACGGTTTTATTTGGTTAATTTAACAAACTTCTTCCACCTCCATTGAATCATGTGTCATTGAAGTTTAACTGCTTCCCTTATAAATTAGCTGGCAGGTTATGAGAGATGTGAGCTGCTTGAGTGATAGTTCTCCATGACACATGAATGAATCCCACCAGCCTCTCCTAAATGTTAAATTCTGGGAGATTTAACATTTCTGCTGCCTTTAATTATGCTGAGTGTCATATAATATGCAGTCTCCCATTACATAACTTTTTATTTCAGTGCTGTATCATGGTGAAGCCTTAATGTATTAACATTAAGCCATCATTAAGGATTCAGACTTCACATTCAGCCACAGTTTGTGTATTTGCTAGTAGGGACAGCTACTGATAACTTATTCCTTTTTCTAGCAACTGGACATTTCTTTTGATTTTCATTTTAAGATGGTCCTAATTTTAGAAGGGTTAAAATGTGGGAAAAAGTATATTAAGACAACTTTTACTGCAATATTAAAAGAGGAAGGGGCTTCCCAGGTGTCTCAGTGGTGAAGAATCCGCCTGACACGCAGGAGACATGGTTTCAGTCCCTGTGTTGGCAAGTTCCCCTGGAGGAGTGCATGGTAACCCACTCCAGTATTCTTGCCTGGGAAATCCCCTGAGCAGAGGAGTCTGTGTTGGGTTGCAAAGAGTCAGACAAAACTGAACACACATGCACACAAAAGAAGAAATCTAGGCATATTCTGGTAGATTTTTTTTTTTTTTCCTGCCACTGTCCCCTCCAGACTTTTTCAATAGGTTTCAGAGAAGAAGGAATGAGCATGGGACTGAAATTTATGTCTCATCTGTATGACTGGGTGCTTGGATATTGTAGATGCTGTATCATTAATCCCTTATAGAGGGATCTTTGAACACAGAACCTTAAACCCAACCATAATTTTATTTCACTCATTTACCGAATAGATATTGTGTGTGTCTTATCTGTTGGATCCTCTGGGAAGCACATGCTGGAGTGAGGTTAGAAGAATAAGTCCGGGACCTAACTCGGTGGGTAGGGGAGGAAGGAGATGAAGCAGAAGTTATGGAAAGCCTCTGGATTGGGATGCAAGTCTAGCACCTGTGAAAGGAGAGGGAAGGAAGGATGATTGGGTGGTGCAGATTACCTGCAGCTATGGGAAAGTTTTGGCCAGCCTGGCAGGAAGGTCTGGTGCAGAGCAGGACCACTGGGGAGACTGTACTGACCAGGGATGGAGAACCTGCTTATCACTGCGGATCTCAGTCCTGGACTGGCATTGCCTGCAAAGTGGGTGGCCTCTGCTTGGAACTGAGGCAGATCTCCTGTACAGTCGCAGCTGGAAGTGGTCAGTTGCCTGCTCTTCTGCACAGGGTCTGTCCGGAATGGCAATCTTAGTACTCCATCTCCCTTAACCCCAAGAGTCTCTCATGTATCAGGCACTGTTTGACTCTTCACTCTGCTACTTGGTCTGAATTTGAGTCTGCGCAAGTTGCCCATCCTGCAAATTTTTTGTTGTTACTGTCTTTGAAAAAACAATAGTGCCTGTTTCATAGTGTTCTTGTGAGGAGTGAATGAGTGTGTATCCACATAGAAAAGAATGGCTACAAGATAGACTTTCTCCAGTGTTCACCATTATGATCTTTTTTTGTGGGGATGTGGTGACAGTCAAGTTTAAAAAGATCCCCTACGCATTATGGATTTTACCTTGTCGTGGGCGACGTGTAACTAAACCAATATCTGAGCAGAGTAATTTCAGATAATAAGTGCTGTTAAAACAAGATGATGTGACAGATCGAGGACAAAACATTTTTTGACTCACAGAGACAGAGCATACCCCCCAGAATTTTTTCTGCAGGAATGAATGAATGCGTCCAGTTAACAGAAGGATGCATTGATGAACAGATAACATGTGGGGCAAAATGTGTGTAATTGCTGGTGCCTTGCAGAATTAAATGTGATTTTAAAATAAAGATTATTCAAATCGGTGGAGAGTTTTGAAATCCAGTAGATACTCGTATTCTTACTTGGTAGGAAGAATTAATTTAGAAATTAGCACTTGATTTTCATTTGCCTGAAAACAGAGAATAAGCTGAGACAGAGTACACTAAGGCAAGAGTTGGCAAACTTTTTCTGTAATGGGCCAGACAGTAAATATTTTAGACTTTCATGGACGGTCTCTTTCAGCACTCATCAAGTCTGCTGTCATAGCATCAAAGCCGCCATAGACAATATGTGAACAAATGGGCATGGTCGTGTTGCAATAAAACTTTAAGAACACCGAAATTTGGATTTCATAGATTTTTTCATGTGTCATAAAGTATTATTCTTTTGGTTTTCTTTCAGCCATTAAAAAACATAAAAAAACATTCTTAGAGCCCATGGGTTGTCAAGAAAACAGGTGGCGGGTTGTATTTGGCTGCCCCCAAGAGAACATGGGAAATCACCAGTTTTCATTAATGGGATAAATGAAGCAAAGTACTATACATTCACTTTTGAGTAGTTAACATTTCTGATTTTAGCTTATCACAGGTGGCCCTAAAGATTTAGGCAGTGTGCCCATTGTATGAGTTAGTGACTCAGAAGTGTAGCCTAGCCATATTGTCTATTTTTCTTGGACTTGATAAAGATGTAGCAATAACAGGTGCTCTTCTACATGATAAATCTAGTAGAAAATGAATTTGTATTATTATTTTAGCAAATCAAAAATGTCGAGGGATGGAACCATTTAATATGTAAATATATGCCCTCAGTCTTCTGTGTGTCTGATCTGTATGAATAGCTAAAAGCTTCCTCACCACCACCTCCGTGCCCGCCCTCCCCTGCCCATTCTGCGTGGTATCCATTTAATGGATGACTTAAACCAATCCCATATTCCTTGGACCAACTTAAATATTCGGTAATTAGCTTTTTTAAATAATACAGCAATGAATAATTTTGTTATCTAAATATATAATTATATTTAACATGTACTGTATTTTGTACATGTGCAGGTATGTCTTTTGGAGAAGGAAATGGCAATCCACTGTAGTATTCTTGCTTGGGAAATGCCATGGGCAGAAGTGCCTGGTGGGTGGGCTACAGTCTCAAAAGTGGCAGTCATGACTTACTGACTAAACAACAGCAACACGGTATGTCTTTTGGGTAAATTTTCAGAAGGAATTAATGGATCACATGTGATATATGCATTTGTACTTTTGCCCTCCATAGTGATTGTACTGATTTTTAGCTAAATGTGAGTGGCTATTCCCCTCTGAGTCCAAATGTGTTAGCACATTTTTCCCCATTCTGAGAAGTGATTTATGGCGTCCTGTTTTAGTAAGTTGCATTTCTTTTGTAATTAAGGCTGTGTATCCTTCATGTGGTTATGATCCACCGGTGTTTACTTTCAATGAACTATCTGTCGGCCTTTGCTAGATTTTCTGTTGGGGATTTTTTTAAAGAGCTCTTTATATATTTGGGAAATTAGTCCTTTGTCTTTGATAGTGGTTGTAAATATTATGTATCTTTAAACATTGCTATGGATTTTAAAAAGTAAAAAAATAAGCTTTAAAAATACACTACATTTAAGAACCTAGTTTTGTTTGCACTTTTCCTTAGATCTGGAAAACCTTTGGTTATTATGCTTGCATATTAGATATATCTGCCTACTTTCCATTTTCTCTTTTTCCTCTTTCTGAGGCTGCCCTTGTTTTCACATGCCCCACTGAGTCCTCTTTTCTTTCTCTTCTGGGACACTTGTCGCTGTGTTTAGAGCCCAGCCTAATCCAGGATGGTCTTATCTTGAAACGCTTAACTTCATTGCAGATACCTTTTTTCTAATTAAGGTAGCATTCACAAGTTCTTGGTATACCTTTTGGAGTCTTCCCTGCTGGCTCAGTATGTAAAGAGTCTGCCTGCAATGCAGGAGACCCAGATTTGATTCCTGAGTTGGGAAGATCCCCTGGAGAAGGGAATGGGCATCCCACTCCAGTATTCTTGCCTCGAGAATTCCATGGACAGAGGAGCCTGGTGGGCTACATACCATGGAGTGACAAAGAGACAGACACAACTGAATGACTAACACTTTCACTTTCATACGTTTTTGAGGAACACTATTCAACCCACTCTAATGACCCTATTTATCTCTTTTTTCTTATTTATCTTTTTTGACTTTTTTTTCTTTCAGGAAATTATATTGATTTTAAGAGTTACATTCCTAACGTTTGCTCTGAATATTTAATGCTCATATCATTCCATTCTGGGAGTTGGAATAGCATGCAACTGAGAAATTGTAATGCTGAATTTTTATTTCCTTCTATTCCATAACCTTTTGATTAAAAAAAAAAACATGTCTACATTTTGTCTTATTCTTTTTTTTATGTTTCAGGCATAAATTATACACCAAACTAACTTGTTTCTGGGTTAAATGGTAGCAGTGGACATCAAACTCTCCTTGTGTTTGAATTCCAGAGGCATGAACCCATAAAATCATTCCTTGAGTGTTGCCTGTAGATAATGTGGTGGTAACATCATTAGTATAGAACAGAAATGAGTATATAAGCTTTGTAACTGTGGTCAGGTTTTACATTTTTCATTTAGTTACCTCCTAGAAAGTTTGAAATTTCAAAGGTGTCAACAAAAATATTGATTATGAATAGGTTTTAGGTTTATAATGATACATGGTATTATGCACTTGCTAGTTCCACAGTCCCTCTGTCTCAAAATTGAGTATAAAAACTGTCTGCAGAGTAGATTTATTCATACTGATCCTGTTTTCTTGCAAAAATCCTTAAACACATCAAGTAATATGTAGACTGAATATATTAACGTGAGGTTGTAAACTATATTTTTAAGGTTACAGTTATAACTTTTTAAGTGTGATAAAGTATCTTGCCTTTTACTCTCATCAATAAAGTCTGTCATTTATTGTAGTAAAGCCTTTATGACTGAGCAAATGACAGGCCTTTTGCTGAAGCAATACCAAATCTCCCTGAGTGTAATTCAGTCCCCATCCTGGCAGTTTTTCCCAAGCTACTTCTGTGTGTAGGTTTCACTCTTCATTCAGAAACAGCATAGTGGTGGCACTGAGCTTGGTAGCTTTGTGTAGTTTTCTTTTATTTCCTTATTTTTGGTTCATTACTTGTAAACTCTCAGTCACCATCAATTTCTCCAGCTTTGCTCATTACAACATGAATAATTATAAAAAATTGAAAGAAGTTAGAAGGTGCTTGGGGATCATTCTTGCCTAATCTTTTCTGTCTTAAAAATGATGAAACAGAAGTCTGCGTAGAAAAGTGAAGTGGCTTGTTAGAGACTGAGTCATTTATTACTGGTGAGGTCTCAAAAGCTTGAGATAGCAGCCACATTGTTCTTTGCACTACTTTTACTGCCTTTTAAGTAGCAGTCACTACATAAACCTTTTTTGAATGTAAATGATGAAATGTGAGCTTTAATCTCAGCAGAAATAAAGTATTCCTTATTTCCATGTTTATTTCTAAGATATACTCAAAATTAGCTCAATTTCAAGCTATACTTGGTAATTAAGATTCTTATGTTTATCATCAAAGTCTGTTTCAAAGAGAAGAGTCATTCTAGATATTTCAAAATACTGCAAGATTATACAGACTAAGAGAGAAGTAGGAGCCTCATCACCAAGATAGTGATCATTGTGATATATTTCTTCCAAGTCTTTTTTGTCTCTGCATTATATTCATTCCAGTCAGTGGTGTCAGTTTTGTTCTTTGCTTTTTAACTGGTTATAAGCATTTTCCTTTTTATCAAGTTTCCTTTAAAAGGATAATTTTTTAATGGATGTGCACAATTTTGTTGTTTGGTGTACCATCATTTGTTCAACTCCCCCTCTTACAAAAGCTGAACTCTTTGGTATAAATCATGCTTAAATTGGGTCATTGAATATATTTCTTGTTAGATTTGGTGACTTGTTAGCTTAGGAGCCCTGACTGTTTAGGAAGGCAAGGTTGGTAGCTCTTGGGTATGGACTGCCAGAGAAATGCTGTTACAGTGACATTTGTGGCCTTGTCCAAGTCCAAGTCCGTGTTTGCTTTTGCCCATGCCTACTACTTTACTTAACGGAGAAGGCAATGGCACCCACTCCAGTACTCTTGCCTGGAAAATCCCATGGATGGAGGAGCCTGGTAGGCTGCAGTCCATGGGGTCGCGAAGAGTCGGACATGACTGAGCGACTTCACTTCACTTTTCACTTTCGTGCATTGGAGAAGTAAATGGCAACCCACTCCAGTATTCTTGCCTGGAGAATCCCAGGGACGGAGGAGCCTGGTGGGCTGCCATCTATGGGGTCGCACAGAGTCGGACATGACTGAAGCGACTTAGCAGCAGCAGCAACTACTTAAAGTCCTTTTGCAGCTTTGATTAGAGAAAATGATGTTTTAATTGGCATGTTCTTGATCACCATGTTTTTCTTGGTTCCAGTGGTTTAGACCTTATCCTTGCTTTAGTAACAGGTTGGAGGAGAGGGAAAGTACTACCTAGTGATATGCTTTGATTGCCAGATACATTTTGACTTCAGAAACATTAAAATGAGGGAAGATGTGTGTCTTAGAATCAAGGAAATAGAATCTGAAACATTATACTCATTGTGTGTGTGAGGTGTTTTCTGCTTTGTTTCTAGAATTATATGAGGTATCAATAGATATTGTTCTTCCCATTTATAAATGGGAAATTGCATTACAGAAATGGAGTGACTTGCTCATGATCAATGTAATTGAACATGATAGAGCTGGGCTTCAAGCACACGTAAGCTTGACTTTATCACAAAAATGCTGTGAAATGTTAATATGAATTAGCTGTTTTTTTTTTTTTAACTTCAAACTAAAGAAAATCAGTCAAATGGCTATTTCTTTTTGCTTGCTTTCATACACATAATGGACTCTTAAGGAAAGATGAGAGTAAACAAAATGAAAATGAGTGCCTGAAACCTTATGACCCAGGGGTGTTCTGTTAACGTTTGTATGTACAGTGTTGGCCCGTTCTGGATTGGGGGCAGCCCTCAGCCTGTACCCAGTGTGAAGGGTCTGCCCCTGAAGTTGTACAACACCTTATAGGATGGAGAGTTTTCTGCCTAAAATGACAGTAAGGGTGTCTCTTGACCAGCATTGGTGTATATTCAAGAACAGCGGGTTTGGAGTGAAGGGTACCAGGGTTCCTATTCCAGCTCTGCCATTTTCTAGTATGGTCTTGAGCCATTAATTTAACTCTTCTAAGGCTGGTTTTTTTCATTTACTTTATCTCGTTATTTCCACTCCCCCAAGTAAGGTAGCTTTAACATTTTCCCCTTCTATGTGGAAATTCCTTATTGGCATCCAAGATGCAAAAGGAGCGTAGTTACAGAGCCTAGAGAGGAAGCAAGACCATGTGCACATTGTCTGCTCTTAGGCAAGTTCCGCCATGGTGGTGGCTCGACCAGGACTTCTTTTAAATCATTTTTTTGTTTCCAGTTTTTTAAAGAACATCGTCCTAATCCATGAGTTGTAGTATTGCAGTACAGCTACCTATGTCTGTCTGTGAATGTGTGCAAAAAGTATAATATTGTCACACATACAGATTTGTATATAGTTAAGTTGCAAATAATATTCAGTGTTATTGAAATGGCATCTAGAAGATACTATATTTCTCTTTTTAAAATAGTTTTATGTATTTATTGATCTGTTATTGGCTGTGCCGGGTCTTTGTTTCTGTGTGGGCTCTTCTCTAGTTGCAGTGAGCAGGGGCTACTCTAGATGCGGTGTGTGGGCTTCTCATTGCGGTGGCTTCTCTTGTGCAGCATGGGCTCTAGAGCACGTGTGGGCTCAGTAGTTGTGGCTCATAGGCTTAGTTGCTCCATGGCATGTGAGCTTCTCCTGGATTAGGGAACACGCCAGTGAGTGTCCCCGGCATTAGCAGGCAGATTCTTTACCAGTAACCCACCAGGGAAGCCCTGTGTTTCTTTTCAAGTCAGTACTTGGTAGAGCTCTTTTTGTATTATATATCCAATTTTTAAGTAGATATTCAGTTTATATAAATTAGTTTTGTAAATGTATATGACATTCTTTATTCTTACACTGAACTTAGAGCTATTTTATTTTGACTTTTTATTTCAAATGTCTTACTTTAGGGTGACAAGAACAATTTAAGATGTGACAAGATGTGCAAATTAGCCATTTTGGGTTGTTTCTGAAAGAGAAGGAAGCTCCCATTTTTTTAGGCATCTCAAAAATTCTTTGGGTAATAAGTGACTTCTTAGACTTCCTGTAGTTTAAACGTAACAAGCTAAATTACTTTGATATTGATGATGTACATATATTCGGCAACTTACCTTTTTTTGTTGTTGTCATTTTTAGGATTCTGAGTAACAATAAAATATCCGAGCTGAAGAATGGCTCATTTTCTGGGTTAAGTCTCCTTGAAAGATTGTGAGTATTCTTTTATTATCATCTTATTGGTATTTTGTTTAATACATTTTCAGTGTAAGTCTGTTACTAAGCTATCAACTTTTCAAAATAATTTTCCCAATTATGAAACATCTCAGAATTTATTTTTTTTTCAGAATTGAATTTTAAAAAGCAATACTTTAAAGCAGAGAAGGCCAAACTTTCAGTAAGGGCCAGATATTAAATAATTTAGGCTTTGTGGGCCGTATGGTCTCTGTCACTGTGACCCAGTTATGCCACTGTCTGGAGAAAGCAGCCATAGACAGTACATAGACGAATCAGTGTGGATGTAACTTTACTTACAAAACAGGCTGTGCAGCATAGTTTGATGACCTGTGGCTTTTAAAGCGTCAATGCTATTTTGAAATTCTGTCATGAAATGTGTGTATCTTCTAAGTTAGTTCAGCAGAATTAAAAAAAACCTCATCCAAGCGGAAGTACTTTTGTATAAACTTAATGTTTTATTCAGCCCTCTTTGAATATGATCCTTTTGTTTTGCTTAACAGTTAGGTCTAGTTTTGCTTCTGACCAGATGTGTAACAAGCATCACTTGTTTTTTGCCTTGGTGAATTTTGCACAGTGGATCTTTAATTTGCTTGTATGCTGAATGCTACTCGAGGATCATGTTTCCAATTCCCATATTACTCATACACTTCAGATAACGTTTCAGATACAGCAGGGAGCCGGTCACACAGGGAGTATCTCCGTTTCTGTTGGATAACAGACTTTTCTCATTTTCTTAGTTCTCACTTCTTCCCTTTCTCTACTTCTGTGTGGCCTTTTCTTGACCGTTTCACTTGGTGTCTTCTCCCACAACTGATTCCTACAGGACTTGCTTGCTTTGATCTCAGATGTATTATTTAAGCACATAGCATCTAAAATTCTTCGTCTTTTTGGATATGTCTCTGTTCCTTTCATTGAGATTAAATGTCTTTAAATTAGGTTATATTAGGGGCTTCCAGCTCCCCTCTACTCATGTACATGTACATATGTAGCAATGCGTTTACATATACCTATGTAATATATGCATTTACATATACATATATAGCAGTGCATTCACGTGTGCATGTGTACATATAATTGTATATATACACACATATGTGTACACATACACTCCTATAAAATGATCTTTACACAGTAGTGCTTCTCAGATTTTTTTTTTCTGTTTTCATTCGAGGCTTCCTGTCTTGTTCCACATTGTCCGTTTGCTTCCGAGGATGCTGGCCGCACCTCTTGTCCAGGCCTTTCCTTGAGAGAACCGTCCACACACATTCCATGGTCACTGGTCCAGGAATGGGTATCTGACCTAGTTGAATCCAGTTGAGATTTGCTTGGGGCTTTGGGGAGAGGAGTTTCCTCCCTGTCATCAGAAAGATGGTTGTACTTCTGGTACAGAAGCCGCCATTCTGCGGGCTTGGGCCAGAGCTGACGCACAGAGGAGGGTGGGGTAGGCCCATTGGGTGAGTGGAGGGGAGCTGGCATGACCTTCCTGAAGCAGGACTCCCTCTGGACTGTTAGAGTCGTAAGAGGCAGCGTGATCCTGTTTAGTTTTCTATTCCTTATAATAAAAGTCATTGTGCCTGACAGATACCCTGTCACACACAGCGCAGTATCAGGCCCTGCATATAGGTGCTCAGTGATGCAGGATCAGCGAGGTTTGCCCTTTCCAAGGGAAAGGTAATGGGCACTCCAGGGTGCTGTGGTGTCTGTTGTGTTCAGAAACACAAGTTACTTTTGCCACCAGGATTGTTGTGGTGGTTCATGCACATCAGAAGTGTGGACAGCATTGCGGTAATGGGGGTTTTGACCTCAATATAGGAAATGTTCAGCCTGTGACAGTGATGTAGTATTTTGGTAGATTAACCCATGTATATTTTCCTTACCTGTTTCCTAACTACTCTGCCTCAGGAGAATGGATAACAGAACAGAAAAAAGGACTCTTTGACCAGTGAGTTCCCGAAGTCCTAGTCCAAGTGTAGAAAAGAGGTTTCAAAAGATGTGAAAAATTATTCCTTACCTTGATACATACTCTGTGGGCTAATTGGAGAGTTAGAGGGAGTATAGACAGAGCTTACATGTTGGTTGGTCCCCAGGAAGGTGCTCTGTCTTTGCCTTCCTCCCTGTTCCTACCTGGGATGAGGGAGAGACAGGGAAAAAGACAGGGAAAAAGATCACGTGAAGTCAATATATAAGGTTCTGGATCCAAAGGGGCGTCTGAGGCCTCTTTCCTGGGGAAGCAAAATCCCAGATTTCTTAGGACCCAGCATGATGTGGGAGCAGAAGAGCTGGTCGTGTAGCCATTGAAGTATGTGGGCTAGGACTGTCTATTGAAGGGTTTATCCAAGGGTTTCCCAGGGGAAGTGGCAGGATAGGCTTGGGGTTGTTAGCAGAGAGAGGGCGCTCTCTCTGCAGAATCCTGCTGGTTGCCAGGAAGTACTTTAGAAGTGTCCTGGGCTGCTTCTGGGAACCCAACTTAAGACAGAGCTAGCCGGATAAATGACTTCATGTTTGTATAAATGACATCATTTTCAAATCTTTCAAAAATTACCTGAAAACACTGTAGCAGACTTATTCCTTTAACAAATACTTCCCAGAATGGGATGTGGCATAAAAAGCAAGTGGTAGGTCAAGGAATTCAGACCAGGGCCAAAACTGTAAAGGTCTGGCCTTAAAATTCCTGTAGCCAGGCCATGCAGAATAAGAGATGGGTTTAGTAGTGCTGGGTAGGGTGCGTGGGGTAGAATAGTAGGGGCTGGCTGGGTTGAACTAGCTAGCGTGTGTGCCCCAGAGATGGAGTAAAACCTGCAAGGCAAGCCGTCTTGGCAGTTCTTTTGGGTTGAAGAATGGATTTCTTAAGAGGATTAGTTTTCTCTTTTTTTTCCACAAAGTAAAACTGGTGTGGGTGGACACACACCTTCCTACAAACTCCATATAGAATGGAACCTTTTTCTTTAGGCTTACCAATTGTTCTAACAAATGTTTGGTTTCGTTTGGGAGCTTTCTTGTTATCCATCATTTGTATTTGCTTTTGTCCCTCATAAAAAAGTAGCAGACTGTGTGGTGTGTGTGCTTTTCTTTAAAGATTTTTATTTGAGTATAGTTGATTTTCATTGTTATGTTAGTTTCAGGTGTACAGCAAAGTGAATCAGTTATACATATACATACTCTTTTTTTTTTCGATTCTTTTGAGTTTTTCTTTAGGGTTTGGGGTTTTTATTTTTAGGACATAATACCTCTTTATGACATCTTGGAAACTAGTTTCCTAGTTATGATCTACTTTTTTAAAAGATTAACTTGCATTCTTTTAAAAGTGTGTGCCATGGATAACTGATGTAGATTTATTGTATCATGTTAATTAAAACCATTAGAAAGGTAAATGGTCTAATATCAAGGCTTGGTACAAGTATTGTCTCAATCATTATTAAGTCTTTCCTGAGTAGCTAATCTAAATTTGTTCAGCAGATATTTATTAATTGCCCACCCTGTCTTAGGCTTGGGATTCATTAGTGAATCCCAATCCTTTGTTGTCAAAGGTCCTGTCTTCAAAGAGTTTATGTTGTGATGGGGAGAAATAGAATAAACATAGCAAGCAAATTGATAGCATAAGTACAGGTCCCCCTGCTCCAGGTTCCATCCTGCATGGTATGGAGGACTGACTCTACTATGCCATTTTACATAAAGGACTTGAGTGTCTGGATTTTGGTGTTTGTAGGGGTCCTGGAACTAAAGGAATGACTGTACTATGGGTAAAGAAACATACAGCAGGGAGTGGTGTTTGCGCGCCTATGCACCATATATGTGAGTTTTGCATGGTGATAGTGCGAAGGCTTAGAGCAAAATTGAGCCTTGAGGAAAGAATATTGTAGGCAGCCGGACTTGTAGGTGCAAAAGCTGTGCTGTGAAACGTGTTGCTTGTGTTTAAGGAACAGCAAGGAGACCAGAGTGAAGCCAAAGAGGTATTGGTGGGACAGATTATAGAGGGTTCTTGTAAGGACCTTGGCTTTTACTATGAGCTACTGTGAGCAGTAGTCATGTAGGGATGTGAGAGTTGGACTATAAAGAAAGCTGAGCGCTGAAGAATTGATGCTTTTGAACTGTGATGTTGAAGACTCTTGAGAGTCCCTTGGACTGCAAGAAGATCCAACCAATCCATTCTAAAGGAAATCAGTCCTGAATATTCATTGGAAGGACTGATGCTGAAGCTAAAGCTCCAATATTTTGGCCACCTGTTGTGAAGAACTGACTCACTGGAAAAGACCCTGATGCTGGGAACGATTGATGGCAGGAGGAGAAGGGGATAACAGAGAATGAGATGGTTGGATGGCATCACCGACTCGATGGACATGAGTTTGAGTAAGCTCCGAGTGTTGGTGACGGACAGGGAGGCCTGGTGTGCTGCAGTCCATGGGGTTGCAAAGAGTCGGACACGACTGAGCAGCTGAACTGACTGACTGACTGACTGACTGTGAGCAGAGGGGCTTCCCAGGTGGCACTAGTGGTAAACAACCCATCTGCCAGTGCAGGAGACGAAAGAGATGCAGATTTGATTCCTGGATCCGGACAATCCTTGGAGAAGGGCATGGCAACCCACTCCAGCATTCTTGCCTGGAGAATCAGTTGGATAGAGGTGCCTGGCAGGCTTTGATCCATAGGGTCTCAAAGCGTTGGACATGACTGGAGTGACTTAACACGCACGCACTGTAAGCGGAAGATGTTCTGGCTGCTGGAATGAGGGGTTGGGATAAGGGGGAAGTAGAGAAGTGAAATGAAAGTCTCTCAGTTGTGTCTGACTTTTCACGACTGCATGGACTATATATAGTCCATGGAATTCTCCAGGCCAGAATACCGAAGTGGGTAGCCTTTCCCTTCTCCAGGGAATCTTCCCAGCCCAGGGATTGAATCCAAGTCTTCCGCATTGCAGGTGATTCTTTACCAGCTGAGCCACAAGGGAAGCCCAAGAATACTGGAGTGGGTAGCCTATCCCTTCTCCAGCAGATCTTCCCTACCCAGGAATCAAAACAGGGTCTCCTACGTTGCAGGCAGATTCTTTACCAACTAAGCTATCAGTTCAGTTCAGTTCAGTCACTGTCCAACTCTGCGATCCCATGAACCGCAGCACGCCAGGCCTCCCGGTCCATCACTAACTCCCGGAGTCCACCCAAACTCATGTCCATTGAGTCTGTGATGCCATCCAACCATCTCATCCTCTGTCGTCCCCTTCTCCTGCCCTCAATCTTTCCCAGCATCAGGGTCTTTTCAAATGAGTCAGCTCTTCGTATGAGGTGGCCAAAGTATTGGAGTTTCAGCTTCAGCATCAGTCCTTCCAATGAACACCCAGGACTGAAGTCCTTTAGGATGGACTGGTTGGATCTTCTTGCAGTCCAAGGGACTCTCAAGAGTCTTCTCCAATACCACAGTTCAAAAGCATCAATTCTTTGGTGCTCAGCTTTCTTTATAGTTCAACTCTCACATCCATACATGACTACTGGAAAAGCCATAGCCTTGACTAGATGGACCTTTTTGTTTTGAGCTATCAGGGAGGTGTTAAGTCTAAGGTAATTTAAAGCCCATAATCTCTATTTAGAGACTAGTGCCCTCACCTGGACTGGTGGTTGTCCAACTTGGTGTGCAGTAGAAGCACTTGGGAGGACTTGATAAAGCACAAACTAGAGCTCCTGATACTGGGTCAGTTTTTGAGGTGGCTGTGAGATGTCCAGTGTAGGTGTTGAGTTAGACAGCTGTGTATGCAATAGGGAACTCAAAGGAATGGTGAGTTTGGGCTACCGATACAGTTGTGAGCCTGGAGAAGGGGTGGTGATGATTGCCTCAGAAAAAGTAGTTGTGGCACACAGGCTTTAGTTGACCACGGGTTGTGGCATCTTCCAAACCTAGGGATCGAACCCATGTCCCCTGCATTGGCATGCAGGTTCTTATCCACTCTCCTGCCAGGGAAGAAAGATTTAGCACTTTTAACAACTGTTAAGATATTCCTTTAATTTTGTTTATGCAATTCTTATGTGCCTTTTCATTTATATTTTAATGATGAAACATTCAGATTTAGCTGTATATCCTCAACTTAGACTCGTGTTCACTAGGGAAGTTGTGGGTTGATAAAGGCAGGGAGGAGGAGGGCAATGTTAAGTGAAAGAATTTGACTATAAATATCTTTTGGCAATGCCTGATTAATATGGCTATTATTAAATATTATATAATATGTCAAGGATTTTTTATTATTGAAGAAAAAGTGCATCTTTAAATCATATTATAGTCCTTGGTTATTCATGAGAGGTATTTTATAGAAATACATGCAGTACATCATTGACCACAAATTTATGTACTGCTTTAGCTAAATCACTTCCTGTTGTAGATACTCTTTAAAATCTGATAAACGAAACATATGTTTTGAAAAAATAGAACTGACATTGTTATTTCTTTTTGCAGAACTTTTTTCCTCATATAGGTCAAAAACACTGATTCTGTTTTTTCCTAAAATCATATCTTTGGAATAAAGAGTTGGGGTTGGTTGTGGCGGGGGAGGGGGTGGGGAGATGAAAACTAATAATTGAGCCTGAGGACTAGTTATAATTCATGGGACTAAAAATAGTGGGAACAAAATTTGTATTAAAATTTTCAACATACAGAAAATTGAAAGAATGATGTAGTAAACTCTGATATTACCAATTTACCTACTCAGTCGTTAATAACAACATGCCATTATTGTTTTCCTTTATATTGGAGTGTGCCTACACATACATGTTTGCTGAATTATTTGAAAGTCAATTGCAGACATCATGACCCTCTACTTTTATTGGGAAATATTAGTGCTTATGAATGAGATGTAGCAGTCTCTACATTGTCTGAGTATGAATATCCTAATGATTTTGTGGCTAGCTCTAATTGACTAAAAAGACTTTTACGGTGAAGGTCAGGTAGTGTAATCCTGTCTCTCAGCCGTGGTTTACTTTTCCATCCATTTATCGTCTATCTCAGCCCGTTCTGGCTGCTGTAACGAGATGCCATGAGCTGGGTGGCTTATGAACAGCAGACATGTGTATCTCTTAGTTCTGGAGGCGGAGAAGTCCAAGATCAAGGCTCTGGCAGGTTTGGTGTCTGGTGAGGGCCCACTTCCTGCTTGGCCATGTTTTTACTGCAATCTCTCATATGGTGGAAGGGGAAGCGGGAGCTCTCTGGGTCTCTTTTACAAAGGCATTAACCTCATTCATGAAGTCTCTACTCTCATGACCTATTCACCTCCCAAAGGCCCTAACTTTGTGGAACATAAAATCTGTGTTCTGATTAATGAAATACTTATTTAGTAATGGTAACCAGAATAGACTCTATACTATGTTTAAAGAATGTTTCCTGTATTTATAGAATTGCAAGGTACTTGGGGATTCAGTTTTATTTAGAAGAACCTGGCTCTGATTTGCAGGGTGGGTGGAATGGGATTGCAGTTTGGCTGCTAGCTTACAGAAGAATGCTTAATGCATAAGGTTTGGAGTGAGACATGGAGAAGGCGCAACAGGGTTTGCCGGTGGATGTTTATGTGCACAGGATTCACTGGTTGCGCCTCCAGAGAAGGTCAGCCTCCATCGCCCGGTATGAAACAGCACAGAGAGTGCAGGAAGCCAGTGTGGATGGCACATGGAGAGTGCTGGGTTTACAACAGGGACTGACCAGTGCTGTGAGGAGCAGAGGGCCAGTTTCATCAGGCTGTTTTTGTGAAATTGCCAGGAAACCTGCCTACAAACCAGTCCTAGTGGTGCAGCTTTGTCTCTATTGATAGTTAGAATGAGCCATTAAGGAAAAAGAGCATGTTATGAAGCAGGCCATACAACGGTTAGTTTTTATCAGCCGATGTCAGTAAAATTGAACGTTCGTCCCTCATTGGATGACAGGAAACATGTGGATCTGAGTCCACTGCAGTAAGACTTCCTCAGTGTCCTTTTCTTCAGCACCGATAGACCAAACAGGTCAGATGCTTCAGGAAGTGAACTGAGGATTTTTCTGTTGAGTAGTTTAGGCTGCTTCTCACAGGCTAGACTGCCCCCGATAGGGTAGTAGTGAAATTAATGATCCCAGAGACATGTCACCTCAGTGTCGTGATAACAGACGGCACCAGTGGTCCAGGATCTGCTTTCAGGAAAGCTTTTTGTTTCTCAAGTAAGTGAGGTACTAAAGGACCCGGGAGGTACATGCTACCCCAGGTTTGTATTGCCCTTTGCTCTGCATTTCTGCATTGTTTCACTAACTCCGTGTGTGTGTGTGTGTGTGTGTGTTGGAGGGGGTGGTGTGGGTGGGTGTAAGTCACTTTAGTCTTGTCCAACTCTTTGTGACCCTATGGACTGTAGCCCATCAGGTTCCTGTGTCCATGGGATTCTCCAGGCAGGAATACTGGGGTGGATTGCTATGCCCTCCTCCAGGGATCTTCCTGACCCAGGGATCAATCCTATATCTCTTATGTTTGCTGCATTGGCAAGTGGGTTCTTTACCACTAGCACTACCTCGGAAGTCCAATTATGAGAATAATGATGGATAATTAGGATGGTTGATGTCAGAAGCTCACACATACATGGAAGGGCCAATGTTGCCTTTGTTTGGGAAAGACACCCAGGTGAAGAGAAGTTGGGAAGGGTTTCTGTTCACAGTCTGACCTGAGGTGCTCTGAGAGATGACCAGAAGCCACTCAGGCCTCCAGTGGGCAAGGTTATGAGTGAGTCCTGATGAATGGGCCCACTCTGGGTGTCTAGTAGAGTTGAACTGCAGGCCAGCCATTGGCTGGCCTGTGGGAAGCAGGCCACTGTTCTTCTCAGTGCTCCTGCGGCTGAGGATCGCTCTCTACAGATATTAGCTGGACGCTTGTGTGGGGTGACTGGAGAGTTTCAGATGAGCCCAAGCAGAACCTTTGAAAGTGAAAGTCGCTCAGGTGTGTCCGACTCTTTGCGACCCCATGGACTATACACTCCGTGGGATTCTCCAGGTCAGAATACTGGAGTGGGTAGCCTTTCCCTTCTCCAGATCTTCCCAACCCAGGGATTGAATCCACTGTTTCCCGCGTTGCAGGTGGATTCTTTACCTGCTGAGCCACAAGGGAAGCCCGAGCAGAACCTTCAGTGATGGGCCAAATCTGCCCTGGAGGAAGGATCTGGCTGTGATGCTCACTGCTGCCCCCAGTGGCGGTGTGCTGGCATGGAAGGGCCTAGCACCGGAGGAGAATGGGGATACAGTAGCCCCCCGCCCCATCCGAGGTTTCAGTTTCCACAGTTTTATTTACTCATGGTCAACCACAGGTGGAAAATATTAAATGGAAACTTCCAGAAGTAAACAATTCCTATGTTTTAAATTACACACCGTTCTGAATAGTGTGATGAAAGCTCACACCATCCCACCCAGGGCGTGAATCAACCCTTTGTCCCACACATCCTGCTCCTCAGTCCCTTAGCAGCCATCCCGGTTATCAGATCCACTGTCAAGGTATCTCAGTTTGTGTTCAGGTCACCGTCATTTTACTCAATAACAGCCCCAAAGCACGAGAGTACTGATGCTGAGAGTTTGGATGTGCTGAACAGAAGCTGTATGACACGTCCTTTAAGTTAAATGATGAAAGTTCTTGACTTAATAAGGAGAGAAAAAAACTGTATGCTGAGGTTGCTAAGATCCTTGGTAGGAATGAATCTTCTCTCTGAAATTGTGACCAAAAAAATTGTGCTAGTTTTGCTTTTATATCTCACATTGCAAAAGTTATGGCCACAGTGTGTGGTAAGTGCTTAGTTAAGAGGGAAAAGGCATTGCATGCATGTTAAGTCACTTGGTCGTGTCCGACTCTGTACAAACCTATGGACTGTAGCCTGCCAGGTTCCTCTGTCCATGGGATTTCCCAGGCAGGAATACTGGAGTGGGTTGTCATGCCCTCCTCCTGGGGATCTTCCTGACCCAAGGATCAAACCCTTGTCTCTTATATCTCCTGTATTGGCAGGCGGGTTCTGTACCACTGGGGAAAATGAAAAGCCATTGCATTTGTACAGTAAGATATTTTGGAAGAGAAAGGCCAGTTTTATGAACTTTTACTGTATTGTTATAATTGTTCTATTTAATTATTGTTGATCTCTTACTGTGCCTAATTTATAAATTTTGTCATAGATATGTATGTATAGAAAAAAGACATAGTATATAAAGGATTTGGCACTATTTTCGGTTTCAGGCATCCACTGGGGGTCTTGGAACGTATTCCACACGGATAAAGGGGGGACTGCTGTCAGTTGTGATTGCTCTCAGATGCCATTGCATAGAAGACTGGTGGATCTTGGTTTTGAGCTATATACTGTGAAATAACACGTTGTTTTATAGAAAGCCTGGCTGTAGAAGTCCTGGGAGGAAAAAATATTAACAACCAAATCACGTGAATTTTAGAGTGCATAGTTTTGAAAACGATCTGAAAATTTTTAATTTAATTATGCTTGTCACCAATACAGTCTGATTTATTTGATAACTAAAGTGTAACATACTAAGGAAGAGACTGTAAAAATAATGTATAAGATTGTCGTTTAGTCATAACTTTGAATTGGAGTAATATTAAGATGCATATCTTTTTGACATATACCTTTATTCTATATTGCCCAACACAAATGGCTTCAGAACCAGATTTCTTGATTTTGAATTCTTGCTTTGCCACTTACTACTAGGCTGATTTTAGCTTAGCCTGTTTGGCTTCAGTTTCCTCCCATTCCTGTTACTATCATTGCTGTTTTCTGTATAGCAGGTAAGCTCAGTATACCTAAATATTTCTTACAGTGTTGAGATGTAAGTAACTTTTATTTTGTCTTTAACAGGGACCTCCGAAACAATCTTATTAGTAGTATAGACCCAGGTGCCTTTTGGGGACTGTCATCGCTAAAAAGATTGTAAGTGTTTGAATTGCTGGCTTACAAATCTGAACCATTCCTTTTTAAGTAACTTTTAACATATTTCGAACTTTAACACGATAAAAAAGTGCTTTTTAATAATCTTTAGAAGTTCATCTAGCCGGGTCTAAGATAGAAAAGCAGACTGTTTAATGTAAGTAGCTCAGAAGGCAATTTATTTATACAGCAGTTTGATTTGTTGGTGGTAGATGGTTACATCCCTCTTATGGTAATAAAATCATTATGGTTGGCTTTGCCAGCTGGCATAATCTGTAGATGAGTTTCAACTTACGAATGCATTTAAACAATCTATTGTAAATGCCCTAAAAATTGAGGCCTCTTTCTATTAATGATTTAAAAATCTTGCCATTTTCCTATATATTTTATCTATATGTTATTTCAAAACCTAGAGACCAGTTTTGATTACTTTCGAGGCTAAGCACTCTTGCTTTCCTTATGGTGTTCTTGTTACAACTGCTTCGTGAGAGTGCTCGTATTTAGAGGTCACCTGGTGCTTAAGCCACGTGGACTGCCCCACTTCCTTCTGAATGCATTTACTGAGTGCTGACTGCGTACTGTGCTTGGACTTCCCTGGAAGAACTCACAGATTCTTAGGGGCAGATCGATAGTGAAAATACATCCTAAATAATAAAAATATTACTAATCTGCCAGGGAAAGGAGGGACCACCTGAGATGGGAATGACCTGCCGTGAGAGCAGCCAGCCTTTAGACTTGACCTTGCTCCTGAGGGGTGAATATGTATTGAAGAATAACAGAAAGAGCACTGTAAGCAAAGTGGACACAGATGTGAAAGAACATGTTCTTTGACCAAAGCATTAAGGAGAAAGGGGAAAAGAACATTGGAATGTAAGGTTAGTCAGGAAGAGACCAGGCTTTTGATGACCTCCTGCCATGTTGAAGAATTTCGAATCTATTATTTAGACAGTGGGGGACTGGCAAAACTTTTTCAGTATGGAGTTGATGTGATCAGATTAGTTACATCAGAGCTGCCGTGGATCAAGCTGGGTTTAGACTTCAGTGAAAGTGCTATCAACGTATAGAAATGTAATTGAAGTGGAAAGACAGATGAGCATCAATTCAGTTAAACAAAAATTGATCAAGTCCATCCTCTGTGTCCAGTAGTGAGCCAGCCTCCAGAGATACAAAGGTAAACTAACTCAGGAACCCCTTGGAAGGTTTGCAGTCTAGTGGAATTATGTATACCAACCAAGATCTTGGATATGGGTTTGGAATATACTTCCAGCGAGATGGAGCAATAGCTGGTGTTCATCTGTTAAGGGTCTTTGAAGCTGTTGGGACTTGCCAAACTGACACAAGCAGGAGCATGGAACATGGCCATCAGCAGGCTACATGCATCTCCAGAAACAGTCCTTAGGAAGTGGAGGGGCAGCAGCTAACTGAGCTTGACTTGTAATAGTCATTTTCTCTGTGCTTCTTACTGGGACAAACGGACACCTTGTTTGGATGGAATGTGAGTCCTCAGGTGGGGAGAAGGAGTAGGAGTGTAGCTGCTAGAGCTGCCCTATCAAATTCTGGGGCTGAGGCTAAAGCATTTTTGTTTCAACTATCCCTCCTGATGATTCTGATGCTAACGCTGGAGAATTACTAGAACTAGTTTTTCCAAGAGGAGGGGGGAGTGTGCTATCACATGGCCAGACAAGTCCACTTATTCACGTGACTGTCCGTGTTCTGTTCTCTGATAATAGGGAGCTTAATATGATAATATCTGCATGTTGAGGTAGAGAGCGAAGGAAACTTGACTCTTAATAAAAAGCGGCTTCAGGATCTTTCAAGGATACTGCAAAATATCGTACGTTCTCCATCAGTTCTTTATCCTTCAGTAAATAATTTTTCACATATTGCTCTCCAAAATAAATTTAAAATTTTCTTGTTCAGTAGCACTTAACTTAATTACCATGATTGTCCCAGATGTTGCCTTAGCATTTTTTCATTGCATTACACATTAAGTAGTCTCTGGTGTTCATGCCTAGGAAGGTAATTGTCATTTATAATCTTCCCACTAGAAAATTCGTTCTTAATTTCAAATAGCTAACTTGGTATACAGCTTGCAAGCTGAGAGAGTTCTATATGAAAACTCAGTGAGATAGAAAGATATTCTGCTAGTCACTTCTTTACTACAGGCACTTTTTCCTATGAGGCCTTAAATCATTTAGTTGTGCATCTCACTCAGCAACCACATATAAAGTGTTTTTGTAAGTGTCCCGTGCCTTTGCCTTTATTTTATAGATAATTTGGATCAGGAAGATTAAGTCAGTGGCTTTCTGAAGAATAAACTACCAGAAGTAGGTAAAACCTACACCCATTCAGTTTCTCTTTTGCTTTATCAACAAAATTCAAGCTGATTCTCAATTCAGATGAAAACTCATTATCAGTACCTAAATTCCATTGTAAATAGGTATAGCTATAATGAAATTGTTTCCCAAAGAATCAATGGTCATTACACCATTCAAAGCTCACAACTGAGACAAGATAATGAATAGAGCTCAGAAATGCTTGTTTAAGCAACACTTCACAAGATGATGCCTCATTTTCTTAAATAGTAAAGCCCAGAAATAGAAGAAACATCAGCCGGAATAAAGAAAAGTCCCATATGATTAAATACTTACCTTTAATATTCTGAGGAGCTAGAGCATAATGAATGTAGATAAAAACTTGTATTGCTTAAGATTATTTTTTTTTTAAATCAAAAGTTGCCATAAGAAAGGGAAAACAGAGCTATGAAATTTTTGAATACTGGGGATTACCTAAACTAGCTTTTAAAATATCTAAAGGAAAAAATTAATGAGTAGGTACTGAATTCATATATGAAGTCTTTGTAATTTCTATCAGACTAATACCTTTTTTTCCCCAATTACCAAGTGTATAATTTAGAATCTGACAGTTTTAGTTTAGAAATGGTTGGTATAAGTCTCTAAAGAGTAACTCAGTGAAATTCAAAGACTGTGTCCTGCTCTATTACAGAGAATAATATGGACAGTGAAGAAAATATGGTAAAAATATTTTTTAAAGTTTGGCTTAGAAAGCTTGTTTTACTTCTTTTATTGAAATTAAAAATGACCAGTAATCCCTAATCTTAACAACTGAGAAAAACAAAGTTTTGTTGTTTTAGGGCTTTCATACTAAATCCACTGATGGAAAATGATGAAAGCTATGCTCTCTTATTTGAAGAAATAGTCAATTATCTCGTAATTAAAATAAATCTAATTGAAGTGTAAAAGTGTATTCACTGTGCTTGGTATGAAGAAAAATAGTGTAGAAAGAACAAAATACTAAAATTATTACAGATAAAAGGAAAAAAGTTACATACATTGAGGAGGAGAAAAATAATGGTTTCAAAATAACATTTGATAGGAACTATAAGAAGTTTAGGAGTGACTGAAAAAAAATGGGCCATTACCTAGATATTGTTATAAAGTAATTTGGCTTGGAGCCTAAATGACAGATCTGTAGAGTAAAAGCTAACTCAGTTGTTTTTTCATTATAGTCAAAGCTTCTGAGTATTTAAGGAGTGAAGTTAGCATTAAGTTCCACTTGTTCGTGAGGAAATAAAAGTTTTGGCATTTTGATAATATACCCTTTTACCCATTGTCTCTTGGGTGTTGCCTTAGATCGGCTCTGTTCCCTCACTTACCCAGCGTGATTAGCTGTGTATATCATCACAGGCAGTAAGATAGATTGAGTCTCATTTTTACTATTTTGGTTTTATCTTGAGTCATTTTACAGGAGTAAATGCTTTAAATATCGAGGGCACGGTAATTAAACAGCGTTTAGTTTGTACATGCCAGAAGTAAGTGAAAGCAAAGATTATTTCTTCTCAGTGCTGCACTTGAGATAGGTGAATATTTTAGAGATGCTTAAAAGCAAAGTCTTGTGTGATACCTGGGTGCCGTTCTTGAATATCAAATGTATGCAACCTTCATTAACCAGGAAATCTAATTGAAGATACTTTTTCCCTTTCTCCTTAGGGATCTGACAAACAACCGAATAGGGTGTCTGAATGCAGATATATTCCGAGGACTCACCAATCTGGTTAGGCTGTAAGTACCTCTGTTTTTCGTATTATAATACAAGGAAGCATTTGAACCAGCACCCAAATTTTTATGACCACTTATATGTTTAACACTAAAATAGCAACCGTAGAGGTTGTAGAACTGGTAGGGGATAGTTCAGTTCAGTTGCTCAGTCGTGTCCAACTCTTTTTGACCCCATGGACTGCAGCATGCCAGGCTTCCCTGTCCATTACCAGCTCCTGAAGCTTGCTCAAACTCATGTCCATCAAGTCGATGATGCCATCCAAGCATCTCATCCTCTGTCATCCTGTTCTCCTCCTGCCTTCAACCTTTCCCTGGAAAAGATTGAAGGTAGGGGATAAGGAGCTGGAAATTTAATCATGGAGATACAATGTCATCAGAATACAATAATGCATTACATCCACTGCTCCACATGTACATGCACACACGTGATATAGTATATATCCTAGAGAATAGGTCCATATTGAGACACATGATCAAAAGCTTTGATAGTTTGGGAAAATTTCTTTGAAGAGGTGAATCTTGAGCTAATGGTCCAGATCCTTAGAAAGGAAAAGAAGTCAAGCAAATGATACAGGGAGGTAGAAATCAGAGCGAGGCCAGTTTGTCAAGGTGAAGGCTGATAGTCTTATGCATAGATTGACCATTTGAGTCACTCCTGTGACCTTGTGGCTATAGGTGACCTGTCGAGCTTTTCTGTTTTTCATCTGTATAGTAGGATTAATAGTACCTCAAAGTTATTATAAGGATTAATTAGCATTTGAGTTATCTATACCTGTTTGTTATAATTTGTGTCTAATATAAATGGAGAACTTTGTATATACCATCAAATATGTTTTAGTTTTATTTTTAAAGTTAAGAATCTGAGAGTAACTAGAAGTAAGGACAATTGCTTGTAATAGAGCATTATACAAGAGTGTATGAAAGGCAGACTGAAGCTTAGAACTGATTAAATCCTAGGAGGTCACTGGAAGACACTGATGTGGGGAAATGGCATAAATCATGATTTGGATAAGAGCAATCTAGAAATAGGGTGCAGCATGCAAGGCAGGATTTTGAGGTAGAAGTTTTAGTTCTGAGATTGCCTATGCTTGGCTCTTTTTCTTTGTAGCTTTTTAGGACGTTTCATCTGCTTTGTTCAAGTTAACTTTGAAAAAGCCATATGGGCTTAAGTACTGAGATTATTTCATCTCTACAGTAAGCAAGGGGTCTCACTTGTCAGAATAGAACAAAGTACTCCTGCTTCTCAGTCAGTTACAAGTATTTTTCAATGCGCCCTTTAGCTCTGGGGGAAAGATAGATGGCCCAGGTATATGTTTTTAAAAAGATTGATTTGATGTACAGCTTTACTCATTGCTAGAAATCGATTAAATCTATTATGGTTTTCTTTTTTTGTAGCTGGATTACAAACAGTTTTGTCTCAGTGCTTTTATTACCTTGAGTTTTTTACTTTTGGTTTTGAGGAATGTGTAAGAATTGGCAACCTGAGGCATTTATGGATAAAAATTTATTATGTTTTTGAGTAGTTATGAATCAAATAGTGGAAGAGGGAGTCTGAAGTTGACCATTTTCTTGACTTTAGTTCCAGATGGATTTATAGCTTTGGTCTAGGGATTTTTGACCCAACAGCAAAAGTTCTTTAGGCAAAAGTGTTGTTTTGGACAGTGCTTATATTAAAGCAGGTTACTATACACTGACTTTTTTGTTTCTGCCTCCTGCCTCAAAAGCCAATATTTTTGCAAATTTTAAAGCCTGGATTATCTGTTACATTTTTACCAATTCTCTGATACCTGTTGTGAGAATTTACAGGACGTAGAACACAATGGACATATATGCATGGGAATCATTAAAACATAGAAATAACACTACCAAGTTTCCTACTTTGTGATTGACTGAGATACTCTCTCAAATGCAACAATATGGCACATATAGAACTATACCTGACATATCCTTTAAATACTGTTCTGAGAAAAATTAAGGCTTCCCGCATGGCTCATTGGATCAAGAATCCGCCTGCAATGCAGGAGACACAGGAGACGTGGGTTCAGTCTCTGAGTTGGGAAGATCCCCTGAAGAAGAAAATGGCAACCCACTCAAGTATTCTTGCCTGGAAAAGTCCATGGACAGAGGAGCCTGGTGGGCTACAGTCCATGGGTCGCAAAGAGTTGGACACAACTGAGTGACTGAACTGAAGAAAAATTAGCAGTACTAAACACATAAACATAAACACATAAGAAAAATTAGCAGTTGAGGTAGCTTCTTAACATTCAGGAATGCATTGCAGTGGAGTTGCTTGTGATCGTTTGGTTTGACATAGTTCTCAAGCATTGGATCAGGAACCTTTGCATGGGTGTTCTGTGTGGGCTGCACAGCTTTCTGGGATCTGTAAGCCAGATTGTATGTTGCTTGTAAAGGCTGATAGCATTTGGTATTTCAAATATGGAGAAGAGCATTTTCTCATTCTAGCAAGTGGAAAAGAGAGTCTGATTAGTTAAGGGACATGTACATTTTTAGGTTAAGAGTCAGAGAAGCTCTGTATTACTGATATTTCCCATCCTATAGAGTAAGTGTCCAAAAGAAATGAGTCTAGAGTAGATTACTGTTCTAGCTCTTTCCTCTGCTACCTCTTCAGCTCAACTCTGTGGGTTACCCTGGAACTTTGGACCCTTAGATTGAGTTGGCCTGTTAGCCAAGGAGCCTGGAAACCTTGGCAGAAGGCCTGTAGCATTCCCTCCCAGACTTTTCATTGTACTGAAACAAGTCTTGGCTTTGGCTATTTAGTGTAAAAATTGACAAATGACTTTTTAAAAATAAGTCAGAGTGTTCAATGAACTTGGGTGTGGTAGGTAAATTGATTGAATCTGTGTATTGATCTCTGCCTTTATTGATGAAGAAGTTCTGGGAAGTGAAGCCATTCTCCCAGAGGTTCCCACTCTAACCCTGGGAGTAACTGGCAGAAAAAAGATGGAACTAATAATGGGCTTCAGCAAAGTCTCTGTCCTTCACTTAGGAAGTTAGCTTACAGAGTAGTTGTTAGGAGATCAAAAAAAAAAAAAAAATCAAAACTTTCTTTTTAATTTTCTTTATGAATTTTGATCAATTTAAAACCTGTATTTTTCCCCTAAGAATTGTACCTTTAATATTTTTCTGTCAGTTGAGTGATATTTATAAGAACTTCCTTTCTACAATTTAAAAATTATTGATGTTGTTAAGTAATAAAACCATATAGAGAGATATGCAGGAAAAGTTAAATTTCCCCTTCATCTCTTCAAACATACCCTTCTGAGATAGTGTCCAGTATATATATTCTCAGATTTTTCTATTGCCACTGCAAATGTATAGGCATCCACACAGGGCTTTAAAAATGTGCTCTACTCTGGACTTCCCTGGTGATCCCGTGGTTAAGACTTCACCTTCCAATTCAGGGGGAATGGGTTCAATCCCTGGTTGGGGAGCTAAGATCCCACATGCCTTGTGACCAAACCCAAAACATGAAATAGAAGCAGTATTGTAACAAATTCAATAAAGACTTTACAAATGATCTACATCAAAAAAAAATCTTTAAAAAGTGTGTTCTACTTGACAATTTACTTATAATAAATTAACCAAGATACCATTATTTTTTTAGGAGAAAATTTTTAAGGAGAATACCATTATCTTTTCAGGAGAATGTTTTTGTTCATGCTTCTGACTAGCTAACAGAATACACCACAAGTATAGAACAGTATGCTGTGCTTAGTCACTCGGTCGTATTCGACTCTTTGCGACTCCATGGACCGTAGCCCTCCAGGCTCCTCTGTCCATGGGGGTTCTCTAGGCAAGAATACTGGAGTGGGTTGCCACGCCCTCCTCTGGGGGATCTTCCCAGCTCAGAGATTGAACCCAGGTCTCCCACACTGCAGGCGGATTCTTTACTGTCTGAGCCATGAGGTAAAAGAACAGTATGATTTAGTCAGTTATTCATGGGTTAAAGGAGGTACCATTTGATTCATTACCTCTTCCTTTAACAAGTATGCCCTGGGAAACATGCTTGTATATACACAGATGCTGCATCAAACTGATTTAACTTAACAGGAATGCAAATATCTATTTAACAAATAGCAAGTAAATGAAAATTAAGTGAGAGAGTAAGAAACAGCATGAGTGGGAGTGGGTGGATAATTCACCTGTCACTCCATTCAGTGATCTGTATTAGGACACGAGACAGTGACTTTGCTGTGAACATTGTCATTCTCAGTTCCATGGTGCTTTTTTTGGTATAAGCATCTCAGAGTTGAAATGTGATTTTAATGTTTTAAAGTATGTGAATTTTTATGGTCATCAGCCAATTACTTCACTTGGTGTCTAGCCAAACAAATAGTTTGTTCCAACACTGGAGGAAAAATTGGTTTGTGTTGGGATTTACTGGGAGGATGGCATATCTTTCTCCAATGTGATTCCTTCCTCAATGATTTCCAAGGGAAAACAAATTAATAGTACCTAATAATTACCATAAAGTTACCTAGTAATTAGAATCTAATGGTGCTTGTAAGATACAATCGTTTTGTTTATACTTAAATCCTATACTTGTAGTATATATTGTTATTTCCAACTGCTACAGACTCTTTCAAACATCTAAAAAAATATTACAGATAATTGTACAAGGAATCTCCGTGTACCCATCAGCCAGTTTCAGCACTTAGCAACTCATAGCCTATCTTGTTTTAGTTCCGCGTCACATCGCTTATCTTCCCACCTTCATTATTTACAGTAAACCCCAGTAATTGTATAATTTCACATAAGGTACCTTGATAAAAGTATACTTGTTCATTTTAATTACATCCAGGTTACTTTCTTAAAATGTTATGATTTGCTTTCCGTCAGCCATAATACCCTTTTCAAAATCCGTATTCGGTATTCACTATGAGAGGCCAAAACAGAAAAAGGCATTGCTTTCAGGATTCTTTTATTTTATTCATTTTTTTTTTCGTGATTCTTTTAATGTGCAAGTATTCTTTTTATTTTTTAAGTTCCTTGGCAATTCTTTTATGAAGATCAAAATTATTTTACCCAGCCTCTTTTCTATTAAAAAAAAATCCTAAGGTATATGTAAAATGAATTCAGTAATGTTTTTACTGAAGTCCATTATTATATTACTTTTGAGGGATTGGTGTCTGTGCAATGTTAAGTCTTCCCATCCAGAAATATGTCATTGCAGGTGTCATGGAAACAGCTGACCTCTTCCTCCTTCAAATCTCTTCCCTCTCCCCACTGGGGAATCCTTCCACCCAGTTTTCACTTTCTTCCACACTTAAAGAATTTAACTCAGCCTCTGGAGGAGAGGCAGGCCTCCTTGTCGGTCTCAGGACTTTTTCCTTGAGAATTCTAGGTCCAAACTATAGCATTCTTGATACTACAACAGGCACTGAACAGATCTTGTGGTGGTTGGGTCATGCTGCCGTTTTTCTGGAGCCCTTGGTAGCACCTCCTAAAGCTGGGGTCTGTATTCTGAACAGTCAGCCACTGCAGTTGAGCACCTTCTGTATACTCTGGCTTGTTACTGGCTGCCAGAGTTACCCCAGTAAATAAGACACACAAGTCCTTTCTGTCCTGGAGCTTTTGAAAGGCGAGCATGGAAGAAATCACAAAAAATGATTTGTTCAAACTATTCATATAGTAGCATAAGGTGTTCTACAATTTATAGCAAACTCTGCAAGCGTTTATATATTTATTAAAGCCACGGTACAAGGGGAAACCAGAGAGGTTAAGTAATCTGCCCAAGGGCAACACTGAATTCTATCCCAAGTCTTTTATTAAACCCTGGACCCATTTCACTCTTCCGATATATTTTAGTGGGTTACTGTCAGCTGCTGCTGGTTATTCGTACCATCCTTTTCTTTGTTTTTTAATTTTTGTTTCCTTAAATGAAACTGAGTGAACTCCTGAAGAGCATTTCTAGTTGCAATGAGAACATGATTAAAAATCAGGTTCAGGAGGGTAACTTGGAGGTTCTACATGTTATTTAACAGAAAAATCCTTATCCAGCAGTAATTTTAAGGAATTTTATTTATTGCTTTATATAAAGTTAATTTTCTTCTTCAACTTTGGAGAAAATATTTACTAGATATTTCTTTCTATGAGATTTAAAACAACTTTCATAACTTCTTAATAACAGTATTTAATGATAGGATGTTTTTGGAAATATAAAATGATATATAATTGTTCGCCTTTCTTACAGTGAAGTTATTTCCTTTTTTCCAGAAACCTTTCAGGGAACTTGTTTTCTTCATTATCTCAAGGAACTTTTGATTATCTTGGCTCATTACGATCTTTGTAAGTAAGAATTTTTTCTTCCTGTTTTTGTAAATGTATCTTAGTGTCTGAAAATTAAAAACAGTTATTATATGGCTTAAGAGACTTCATGGGAAAATTTTGTGATTTTGCAATAATTAGAATCTCACTTGAGAGTTTGCATTCACACTGAAAAACATACCATAAACCTTAATAATGTGTGTCAGGCTAGAGCAACCATTTTCTTCTTAGAATACTCTTATCTCTCTAATTTATATTTAAATAGTTGGTAATTTTTTTCTTTGTGTTTCCAAATTAGAAAATATTTTGTTTACTTACTTAAATCCCCAAGTATAAAATAAGTCTTCCTTCTTATGAAGAGTTTATAGTTAAGACTTATGTTGTGCTTTGAGAGCTTTCCTAGTGACTCACATGGTAAAGAGTCTGCCTGCAGTGCAGGAGACCTGGGTTCAATCCCTGGGTTGGGAAGATCTCCTGGAGAAGGAAATGGCAACCCGTTCCAGTATTCTTGCCTGGAGAATCCCATGGATAGAAGAGCCTGGAGAGTCTCAGTCCGTGGGGTCACAAGGAGTCACAGCGACTAACACTTCACTTCATGTTATGCTTTAGAGATTAATTTTATCCTGTGACTCCATCCCCAAACTGAATTCACAACTTATTACTGATATTTTTAGGCATGCTTACGTAGAATGCCTGCTTTATGAAGTCAGTGTATGGTCATATTTACACAATTTTCTGTAGCTTTAAAATCGGCTGCGGGTTTTTTTTTTTACCCACAAAACCATTTTTGTTAAGTGAGAGATTAGATTGTCTAGGAGTTACTTTCGAAGCTTACTGTATTTTCAGATAGACCTTAATAGGTCTTAAAGCATAACTTTTACTGATTCCTATTGGAATTACAGTTAAATACAATGGTTTTTCAAATTTTTATTGCATGTGACATACCGACTTGAGTCTCTTTTTCCAGTGAAAGATGTCTTCTCTGCCAGATGCCTGTTTGATGTATGCTCACTTCTTATCTTTCCTCCCTTCCCCTCCCCTTTCTTTTTCCTTTTCCTGCCTTCCTCTTCATCTTTAGTTTTCTAAATTTATCATTTCAGTCTCATTTAGCAGCTTTCATTGGAATAAAGCCAATAGATTAGTTGCTCAAGGGGCTCCTCACCATCATGGCAGACATATGTATGTACTTCTAGAATCCCTGCATCAAACTTTTTTTTTCTTTTTTTAAATTTAATTTTATTTTTAATACCCAAAGCATTTTTTTATTGAAGTATAGCTGATTAACAATGTTGTGATAGTTTCAGGTGAACAGTGAAGGGACTTATCCATACACGTGTCCATTCTCCCCAAACTCCCCTCCCGTCCAGGCTGGCACATAACATTGAGCAGAGTTCTATATGCTATACGATAGGTCTTTGTTGATTATCCATTTAAAATATAGCAGCGTGTACATGACCTTCCCAAAGTCCTTAACTATTCCTTCCCCCCAGCAACCGAGTTCTGTTTTCTAAGTCTGTGAGTCTCTTTGTGTTTTGAAAGTAAGTTCATTTGTATCATTTCTTTTTAGATTTCACAATAAGGAATGTCATGTGATATTTCTCTTTCTCTGAGACAGATAATATATATTTTTGACAGATAATGTTTTCATATGCTTAAAACCTTGCAATCATTTTTCAGATCAAAGTAAAAGCCACTAACTTGCCACAGTGAACAAGGCTTTGGATCATCTCGTTCCCTGACTCTTCCCTGATCTCAAGTCCAATCAAGTCCCCCTCTTCCATAGTAATCCTCCAAGATGTCAGGCAGACATGCTTCTTCTGCCTCAGGGCCTTTGCACTTGTGGGGCCCTTTGCCTGTAAAACTCTTCCACCAAGTATCACCTATGGCTCTGGGACTTCCCTGGTGGTCCAGTGGCTAAGAGTCTGTGTCCCCATTACATGGGGTCTGGATTCAATCCCTGGTCAGGGAACTAGATCCCACATGCCACAACTAAGAGTTGTGGCATCAAACTCTTATCTGGTGTTTTTGGTACTATTAACATTCTTACCCAGAAAACTGCTTTTTAGTGAAAACGTCTCCTTTTAGTGGACTTATATTAGCCATTTCTGTGAAGTTTAGGAAATAAAGACTGCAAAAATGATCTGACTTTTGAAACCCTAGATAGCAGGAATGTAGGAAGTATTTTCATGCAAAAATTGAGCAAAATTGTCAGTGTTTATAAAAGATAATGCTGTAAACTCACCAGAAGGTGGTTCTTAGGAGTTAGAAGTTAGTCATCCTAGTCAGACAAACAGAATATAACCATGCGAAGCAGTCATATGTTGCTTTATGCTGTCAGAATTAACAGAATTTGCAGACATTTAAGCCAAGAACATGGCAATGATGCTGGAAGAAATGGGGAAAGCTTCAATTTCCAGTAATAGTGCCACAGGCTTGATGACAAATCCTTAGAAGTTTGATAGACAAAAGGAATGTGGATGTGATATTCCAGTACCCTGGGGTTCAGAAGTGTGTTTCATAGATGAAGAATCAATTTTGTTCACGTACCATCTTTGACTGAAAGCAGAGTCAGTCCAGGATCAGGTGGAAAGGGATCTTGGGGTCAGACGTTCAACATCATCTCACTGGGAAGGAAACCATAACCAGCGGATGGTACAGTATGTGCCCTAGGTGAGATTGAGCAGCTGTGTGCTTGCCACACAAAGACTAAGCCAATGTAAAGCAAAAGTGCAATTTAATTCATTTACCATACTGTCTAAATTGCATTTTATGTGCTACAGAGAATTTCAGACTGAGTATCTGCTGTGTGATTGTAACATATTGTGGATGCATCGCTGGGTAAAGGAGAGAAACATCACAGTACGGGACACACGGTGTGTTTATCCCAAGTCTCTTCAGGCCCAGCCAGTCACAGGTGTGAAGCAGGAGTTGTTGACATGCGGTAAGGAAGAAAAACTGAGAAAGGGTTAACTGTGTTTTACTTGCTGCCATGTGTTTCCTGACAAACTTCAGAATTCTTTTTATACGTTGGAACCGATCATAGCCATCAGTCTTCATGAATTTGATAATATTTAGTTTTTGTCAACAGTTAAGTCAGTTGGATTAAAAAATGGTTTTTCAATTGGCATTTAAAGTTCTTAGGTTCTGAACAGCTTTCTTAATGAAATTCGATTTCAATAAATAGTATAGATCTTCATATTTTCTAATAGCAAATCAGTAATTTGTTGATGGTACTAAAATCTCAGGATTCAATCATCCATTTTATTGATAGGGAATGAATTGATACGGCCTTTTTGAAGGGTGGCTTGGCAGTATGTATCAGTGTTCTTAAGGAATTGATACAACGTGATATAGCTAATTCTGCATGTAGGGTTTAATTCTTGAGAAATCATCAGCTGTGTATATAAATCTTCAGGTTTTATATATGAACGTATCTTAAATTTTGAAAAATAGGGCATTGGCTTACTTAGGACAGTCCATTCAATGAAATAGCATAAAGCTGTTGAAAATCATGATTTTCAAGAATATCTGAAGACTTGAGGGAAGTAATACATTTACCATGTGTTTAATGAAAAACAAAACCCAGAAAAAACAAGAAACAGTCCTTAAAATGATAGAGGGAGGTTCTAGTTTAGTCTCTGTGCTTGGAGATAAACAACCCGATCGTTTTTTTCCTTTTATTTTCATCATTATTATTGTTCTTTCACATGTGACGTGTGCTCACTGGATTAAAGGTTTATGAAAAGAAATAATGTGTACACATGTGAAATCACCTTGGTGTACACTTTAAATATCTTATAATTTTGTCAATTATACCTCCATAAAGCTGGGGGGAAAAAATGAAAAAACTAAAAGAAAAAAAACCCCATACTTACATTCTTATCACTCATAGGTAGCTGATATCAAAGATACCTTGGTATACATATCAATATTATGCCATACTCTATGTTATTTTGTATTGTTTTTAAACTTGAAATAATGTAAACTTAAACTTATTTCCTCATCGTATTGATATAAAAGATGCATACCAATTCATTTATATATATATATATATATAGCCATAACTTGTATTTTTTCATTATAGGGATATAGCCACAATAATTTCCTTATTACTGCATATTTAGGTTGTTAATTTCTCACTCCATAAACATTAACAATATTAATTTTCTTATGTACATCTTTATGTATTAGCTATTTAGGATAGCTTGCTAGTAAAAGAATTATTGTGTTAGAGACTGAATATTATAAAAGTTTTTAATGAGCCATGATATTTGTGTACGTTTTTGCATATGTAGTTTAAGATTTCCCTTTTATTTTTCTTATTGGAAAGAAATATATCAGCTTTGTAAAAGTGACATGAAATGGTTTAATTTTATTTAATGGTGTTTTCATCTTGGATCCGCTTAATTCTGCAACATCTTTGTTGATGGTAAAACTAGAATGCTGGTTATTGAGGAATTTGTTTTTCCATTTTTAAGATTTCAGTTGAAACTTTTTTAAGTTCTGTAGTGTGAATATAGTATTTGTTTACTGAGTCTTTATTCTGCTGTCTCTAGATCCTCCCCTTGAATTACCATCTTTCTACATGACTCCGTCTCATCGTCAAGTTGTATTTGAAGGAGACAGCCTTCCTTTCCAGTGCATGGCTTCATATATCGATCAAGACATGCAAGTGTTATGGTATCAGGATGGGCGAATAGTCGAAACTGATGAATCTCAAGGTATCTTTGTTGAAAAGAACATGATTCACAACTGCTCATTGATTGCAAGGTAAACTTTTTTAGATGAGGAATTGTCTCTGTAGATTTTATTTGTCATCTCAGAAATTGTAATGTTTAGTTGGAGTTTAATATTTTACCTTTCTGCTTTTAAAAAGCAAGTGTCTGACATTTCTTTTTCTGATTGTTATTTATCTTTGAAAGTTAAATAGCCATCTTTTCCGTCTAGTTTTGGAGGGAAAAAAAGCATAAGGTAGAAGGGAAACACTTTGAAAGTTGGAGACGTTTTGTTTAAAGTTTTAAGAGGAAAAAATGTAAATTTTTTTTGTGGGGGGAGTCATAATACTTGATTTTTTTTATTTTTTAACTTTACAATATTGTATTTGTTTTGCCATACATTGACATGAATCCACCATGGGTGTACATGTGTTCCCCTTCCAGAACCCCCCTCCCACCTCCCTCCCCATCCCATCCCTCCGGGTCATCCCAGTGCACCAGCCCTGAGTGCCCTGTATCATGCATCGAACCTGGACAGGCGATTCGTTTCACATATGATAATTTACATGCTTCAGTGCCATTCTCCCATATCATCCCGCCCTCGCCCTCTCCCTTAGAGTCCATAATACTGTTCTGTTTATCTGTGTCTCTTTTGATGTCTCGCATACAGGGTTATCTCTAACCCTAACTTTTTTACCAAACTTAATTTCCAACAATTTCCTGCTGCTATTAATAAGCTCAGAGTTTCACTTTTAGGAATCACCTAATTTTCACTGTCCTATGATTAATGTTGCATTTTAAGATACTGCCGTTTTTCATCCTGTTAGTATAAAACAGTATACCACCTCTTAACCTCATGTTTGCTGCAAGTGCCACAATAGTTAATTCGAATGAAGTTAAAATACAAAAAACAGGATAAAAATAAATATGTTGTTGCTCGTGTCCGGCTCTTTGCGACCCCATGAATTGCCGCACGCCAGGCCTGTCTCTCCATCACCAACTCCTGGAGTCTACCCAAACCCATGTCCATCGAGTCGGTGATGCCATCCCAACCATCTCAGAGCTGTAATTTCTCAATTCTCTACTGAGGCACTTTATGTAGTATTACAAAAGTACCATGAAAAAACTACCAAGAAACTAATAGTTCTCTGAGTTGAGACTCAGGTCTGGGAATTTTGAGGTTTGAATATTCTATTTCATAATTTCTCTTTCTCTTCTGAGATTTCCTCTGTGTTAGAAGCATATTTTCGTTTATGTTTTGAACTTTTATAGTAGAAACCCTTAAATCCTTGCCTCTTATTTTAGTATCTGGGTCATATGGGGGTCATTACTCGGCTTGTTTTTTTAATGAATATGGTTTATATTTTCTACTTTAAAAAGTATTGTTTATATGTCTGGTAAAGTGGGATTGTATCCTAGATATTGTGAATGATTTGCTGTGGAGAAGCTGACAAAGTACAGCTTATGGGACAAATCTGGCCTATGAATATTTTTTATAGTTTTAAATGGTTACCTTTCAAATGGTTATACAGATACCTTCAGAATATTGCTTCTCGGTCAACAAAACCTAAAGTATTTACTGTGTGGCCTTCAAAGAAAAAGTTTGCTGATCCCTGAATCTGGATTCTTTTGTATTCTTCTCAAAGACAGCTGATTTTGTTTCACTGAGCAATTAACTTTTGGTTAAGCTAAAACTCCTGGATCTGGCTTTTGTGTGGTAGGCAGCCACTGAAATCTGCTTGGTATTTGCCCTGTCTGCATATAGGTCAGGGATCAGTTAAAGAACTGGGTGAATTGTATATGCACAAGTTTGGGCTTCTAGCCAGGTTCCTTTCTCCTTTGTCCTTTGATTTTTCAACCACTCAGATTTTGAGTTTCTATTTGAATAATGCCTGCCCTTGGGCAAAAGTCATTAAAAAAATTTCCTGGTTACTCCCCAGTGCCAGTCTCTTCTTCCTAAAGTCAGTTCCTCTTTGGCTTCTGCTGGCTCTGGATCGCTTGCCGTGTGTTCAGATAGTTGTCCTGCTGTAGTTTGTCTACAGCTTATAGCTGTTAATTGTAGGGAGTGTAGTTTGACAGGAGCCAAGAAGGGAAGGGCAAACCACTCCAGTATTCTTGCCTGGGGTCGCAAAGAGTCGGACACAATTGAGCAACTCACACTTTCTTTCGCTCTGCTCTTACCAGAAGCAGAGTTCTCTTTCTAGGGGTTAAGACTGTTAGGAAAGTTTTGTGTGTTCTTTGCACTTAATATATTAAGTCCCAGTGAGAAGAGTCTGTTACATTGTTTTTACTGTGGTGATAATTTCGCAAGTGTATACATATGTCAGAAGTTACCAAATTGTATACTTGAAGTAGTTTATTGTCTGAGTAGACAATAATTGACATATAGTACAACAGTAAATCTTTAAAAATGTAATAGAACTCTTGTCTGAATAAAAGCTTTAATTTATTTTTAAAAATTTTACTGAAGTTTAATTTATAGTGCTGTGTTAATTTCTGCTATACAGCAAAGTGCCTCAGTTATATATATATACACTTTTTCAGATTCTTTTTCCATTATGGTTCATCACAGGATATTGAATATAGTTCCAAGAGCTTCAATTTAGGCTTCTTAAATTTTGTAACAAGTAACTAGATTTACTTTATAAATTCATTCCTGTAAGTCATGTTTAACTTAATCTAAATTCCTTTAGCATTAAAAAAAAAATTAATTCAAAGGATAGCAACTTCGCATAACGGTTTTTCGTTGGTAGAAATACTTACCAAAGTGAAAGTCTTTCATATGAAGACTGGGAATGGGAAGTCCTTTACCCGGAGTTAGCTCCAGAATAATAGAAAGTTGTAGGAGAAGGAAATATGTGGTTATTGGATTGGTTAACCTCATAGACCTCTTGATTCTTCATTGGTCTTTGCATGTCATTGAGCCTTCATTAGTAAGAACTGGAGTTGGTATTTTTCCTGGACATTGAAATTGAAGCTACCCCCTTCTCCTTAAATCTCCTAATGTGTTGTGTTGAGGATTCTTGAAAAATTTATTCTGATAATTGGTTTCAGACATTGAAGGTATTGCTGAAAGTTATCTTTAAAAAATGTTAGGACCATTTTCCCCAGAGGGTGTGCTAACATGCTCTGGGATACTACAGTGAGTGTACAGAGGTGCTATAGGGTATTTTGAGTGTTTGAGCATAGTGATACTGGACATTTGTGGACGTCTCACAGCTATCAGCTCTGGGCAGTTAGGGTGTTGACATTACATCATGCTCCATCCCTTTTGTTTGTGTCATATCTTAGATACTGGTATTTTGACAATTACTATCATACAAAGCAAGTACTGTGTGAAAATCATTTTGGAACAAGAAATAGAGATATCATTGTCTGATCTGTATCTGATTAATTTTGGAGTGCCCAGTAAGCATGCACAACCCATTAGGAAGCAGTTGTGGTTATGTAAGAATGAAATATTTGTTTTAAGTTGATTTTTTTTTTTTCAAATGGCTACTAAGGTATTAGGACATATATGCACAGTTTTAGGATTTCGTGTAGTCATTGCAACCACCCTAGGTGTTTCTTTTAGGTTATGGGCACTGTGAAAGTTATCTAGTCAGTGAAGGTACCACGAACTGAGAAAATACGGGAACTTCTGGATTAGAGAATGCTTTTTATTGCCCAGAATTTTTATGTACTTCTTCCTGGTTCAGTAGAGTCATATAAAGTAGAATTCTAGTTGGCAGAGTTTTGGTTATTTAAATTTAATGTCAAACTCTTCTGTGTCATTTTACCTTGAATATATTTATTTCAATATGTTAATTTGTTTAACTTAGTGAAGATGATAAACATTTTCTTTGGTTCAGAATCACAGTCCCTCAAAGTCTTTATTAGAGCATTTGTTGTGTAGCCAGTAATGATTTAGGAAGCTACAAAAATGTGTATTAATTTCAAGACATTCTTTAGTGAGTTAATTAAAATGATACATGCTTTACGTTTAATGATTTATCTGTATCTACATAAAAGCAAAGTATAGTAGATCATGTCGGGGGAATAAAGGTTAATTGAAGATTCTGCCATTTGCTCTTTAATTAATAGGTTTTATATTAGAGAATTATGATGTCATCTTGAAAGTTGAATTTTCTGACAGCTGTTCAGAAATATAGCTGTTATTATAAGTTGAAGTATACTTTTAAATGAAAAGCTGCTTTTTTTAAAGCCTTAATTGGTAATTTATTAAATCTTTTTAGAGTCTTAATAGGTTTTCACCCCTTTTCCATATGATATTTCATTTTAAATATTAATTACACACTTTATATTAGTCTCCTTCATGCTTGAATATTTTCCCTAGAATCTGAAAAGGTAGATGTAACTTGGTAACTTCTCCATTAGTTTTTTTAATTGTTATGTTTTTGATTTTTTTCTTTTTTTTTTTATTGCAGTGTAGTTGATTTACAACGTTATGTTAGTTTCAGGTGTACAACAGGTGATTCAGTTATACCTGTGTGTATATATGTATTTTCCAGATTCTTTTCCCTTATAGGTTATTACAAAATATTGAGTATATTTCCCTGTGCTATACACTAGGTCCTTGTTGGTTACCTGTTTCATGTATAATAGTATGTATATGTTAATCCCAAACTCAATTTATCCCTCTTCCCTCCTTTCCCTTTGAGAACTGTAAGTTTGTTTTCTATGTCTGTGGGTCTGTTTCTGTTTTTATCCCTTATATGTGAAATCTAAAGAAAAAGATATGGATGAACTTAGATAAAAATGGAAAACACATAGCCTCTCCATTAGTTCTGCTGAAGGCAGTGCCATGATGTTTCTGTTTTGGCGCTTGATTTCCCTCCGTGGCATGGCCTGTTCTCCCTTTTCTTGGAGTCTCAGTGCCACTGCCCTCCATTATGTTACAGCTCTTGACTTGCTGCTGAAGTACTTAAACGGAGGGATCATTTTTTTATTCATTTTTATCTAGCAAGCGCTTGGCCTGCAGCGCACATTCATGTTTGCTAAATGCATGATCGAAGCACACATTGTCTCTTTCTTGCCTAACCATATTTTCTCTCTTTAAACTCTTTCTTCATGCAGTGCCCTAACCATTTCTAATATTCAGGCTGGATCGACTGGAAATTGGGGCTGCCACGTCCAGACCAAACGTGGGAACAATACAAGAACTGTGGACATTGTGGTCTTAGAAAGCTCTGCGCAGTACTGCCCTCCCGAGAGGGTGGTGAACAATAAAGGTGATTTCAGGTCAGTGACTTGGAGAGTGGTGTAAGGGGCTGATTTGCCTCAATTCTTTTTATTCTCAAAGGCATAGATGTATGTAATTGGTCTCCTGTCTTCAGTAAGAATTTGAGAAATGTATTCACATATATATCTTTATATATCCAAGGATTACCCTTTAGAACGGTGATTTCAGAATCATTTATGGAGACTAAAAGTAAAAACAGGTGCCTGAACTTGATCTCAGATTTATTGATTGATGAGTCTCTGAAGGTTGACCCAGAAGTGTTTATTTTTATTTTGTAGTTTTGTTGTAGTAGTTAAGAACCACTGCGTGAGGAAGCATTTTGGAAATTCCACTCAAATAGTGTGAAATTCAGACAGGTTAACAGCATTTCCTGTTTCTAAGGGGCTTTTTTTGGATGGCCTTTCGAAGGTTTTGTTGTGTTAATTCAGTTTTAACTGCAGACAGTTGGTAGACATTGTACTTGGCAGAAACACACACCCAATTTCCCTCCCCTGTTTGGTTATTCTAGCAGTTAAACAAGGGGACTTGGAGAAATGAAAGCTGGGAAGCCACTGGTGTTGGACTGTGTTAGAATAAGCAGGTTGAGTTAAATGCCGTGTTTTCGTTTTTGTTTTTAATAGAAAGCTTAGAATTTGTGAGCGGTAACAACTTTTACTTTAGACTCCCCTTACTTGCAAAGTTGCTTTAAAACATTATCTTTAAACTTATTATTTACCTAAAATGCTTTATGTAGAGGATTTTAATAATCAGTTTATAGTTCATATAAATGAAGAGAAATATGTAGCTCTTTAAAGCAGCATAGAGATTTTTGAATACACAGTTTACACTCTCTGTGATTGCTTTGTTGCTGCCTTGTGGCTGTAAGTCCGATTTTTAAGGATAAGAAAAAAACTCTTTGTTGTTACTCTTTCAAGTCCAAGGTGAAGAAGCAATAACAACTTTAGCTCAGCTAGTTCTTCATTGATTTTTTTTTTTAAAAATTGCCTTTTGACGTTCCTTTCTCCTCCCCAATTTAAAATTTTTCTTGATATGAGTGTGTGGAAATCATAATTGATTGTTGCCAACACATAAGTCTTTTATGTGGATTAACTGTTAACCTGTAATATTTATACTTTGAAGTGAAATAGATACCATTTATTAATTTTGTTACATTCAATGCCTTTATTAAATTATCATAATACATTTTCTTTTCTTTTTTTTTAAATAAATTTATTTATTTTAGTTGGGGGCTAATTACTTTACAATATTGTAGTGGTTTTTGCTATACATTGACATGAATCAGCCATGGGTTTACATGTGTTCCCCATCCTGAACTCCCCTCCCACCTCCCTTCCCATATATTTTCTATTTATAGTGTATTATCTGTCTTTACTTGTAGTTTCAGAGTGTTTTTCATTTTTACAAATAGAAGAAGAATCTGTTTAACTGATTAATGAGTTATTTATCTTTTGACACTCCTTAAGATATAATACAGTTAGAACTTCCACTGCATTAAGAAGATTTTGTTTATCATTGCTTGATCTATTTATACAGCTTTTGATAATGCATTACCTTTTGGTGTGGCTGCTGTTATAATTTAGAAGTTCATATGTTGTAAGTCATCTGTAGCTTTTATTAAATATGCTATTTTCATTCCCAGTTTTGGAGAAATAGATCTCAAATAACAAAGATTTCTCCCAGTCCAGTTAGTGCTGATTTCATGCCAGCAGGTTGGTGTAGTCACTTGCATAGTACCTGTGCAATTTATCTGGGCTTCACTCAGATAAATTTGGTTGTATATGGTATTGGATGTTCTCAAGACCACCCCCAAGAGCAAAAATTTGTTGAAAGGACTCACAGGACTCAGCATGTAGCTGTGGTCACAGCTATAGTGATGTAGTGATATACCTAACCGGATAATAAGGGGAAAAGACACAGATGGATTCTGGGGCGATCAGTGTGTAAGTTCTTGCTTATCTCTGCCTCGCAGGAGGCTCATGTAGAGCCTACCCCTCCTCCAGCCTTGAAAAGGCAGCAGCTTCTGTATAGTGTTTTTGCCCAGGGAAGCCCATTGGAGTCTCAGGATCCAAAACTCCTGTAGGGAAATGTTCATAAAGGCAACCTCTGTCTATCTCATTCCAAAATTTCAGACCCCCAGGGTGAAATCAGGTGCTCAGCACACACCATATGGCTTCCTCAGACCATCTAGGTAAAGTCAATCACTCTTACCAGTTAACTGTGTGTTAAAACAAAAAGCCCCAAATTTCTGGTTGTCACCGAAGGGCCAGCATTGTAAGCAGGCCTCTAAGGATGGCAATCCTTTCTGCAAGTATACTAACTCCCCTTCTATGAAAGGCCAAATTCTATTCATATTGGAAAAGATTCTGAGCTTATATACTTAATGGTTATATAATCCAATGATACAGTAACAGTAATTAAAGAAACGTAAGACCATTTGGTGCACCATTTTTCTTTTCTGCTTGATAAGGTACAACTTCCATGTTTATATTTAGAATATTTTAAGAAAATATTCTGTCATGGCATTAAAATTTGTTCAGCTGATAGCTTACAATGAGTTTAGTTCATTTTAACTTTTTTTGTTTTTGTCTTTATTATTAAAGGAGTTTTGTTTCTTCTTGATTTTCCTCTGATTCTGTGTGACATGTCCTGATCCTTGATTTTCCCCTGCTCTTACTTGTGTCAGTGTAGGTTCTCTTGTGTCTTTGTCTCTCTAGGTGGCCCAGAACACTGGCAGGCATCACTGCGTACCTGCAATGTACTCGGAACGCCCACGGCAGTGGGATCTACCCTGGGAACGCACAGGATGAGAGAAAGGCCTGGCGCAGATGTGATCGAGGTGGCTTTTGGGCGGATGATGATTATTCTCGCTGCCAGTATGCAAATGATGTCACTAGAGTTCTTTATATGTTTAATCAGGTAACTGGAAAGTCTTCAGGTCTGCTGAGGTTGCTAATAAGACGTGGTGCTCACACCAAATACATGAGTTTTTTTTAATACTAGTAAAGCATAAGGATTTGATGTCTATACTTTCGTGGACTGTGTCTTCGGGATCAGACCTGTTCTTCTCAACCAGTATTCAAGGCCCTCTCTGGCATCACTCTTCCTTTCCAGGCATGGCCTGACTTTATGCCTTTGCTTGAATAACTTGTCATCTGTATCCCCAAACAGAACCCCAACCATTCTTCAAGAGCACCTGGGAGACCCCCTCTTCGGTTCCTTTTATAATCCCTTTGTCACAAGAGATCCCTTGTTGTGCTTGTCCTTTTAGTATGCCTTTTCTCATCTCTGCTTCTATGTCTTTTTTTAAACCTTAGCCGATTATAAGCAGCTGGCAGGTGGTTTCTTTTACACATTTTCTTACGCTTCTTTGCACCTGATGTACACTTTTTGTAATGGTTGGTGCTGAGTTGTGTTTAAGTCAATAATAAACAAATGTAAAACATTACAGGCCATGCATACAGATAAGCGCTAAATAAGTGGTTCATACTCCCAGGTGGCAGGAGTTCCAGGGGAGCTATTGATGCCTCCTGGCTGGAATACTTGGGAAAGGTGTTACTAGGCAATTGGGATTGAGTATATATAATATTTGGATAGATAGAGATGAAGAGATGGTGCAGGCCGCTTCCCTGAGTTTTCTTTTTAAACTTTTAACTTTGTTGATTTTTATCTTTTGGCCGTGCTGTAGCATGTGAGATCTTAGTTCCCTGACCAGGGGTCAAACCCACATCCCCTGCACTAGAAGCACAGTCTTAACCCCTGGACCACCAGGGAAGTCCCTCCCTGATCTGTTTTTATGTATTGCTTTATTTCATTCTAAGTTAAAAAAAGAAAATTCCTTCAGTTAGTTTTCCAATAAAATATGTCTTCTCAGTTTTGGAAGAAGCATTTCAGGAAGGTCATAGTGAATTGGTGACAAAGAGTTTTGAAATTGCCATGTTTTGAAATGCAAAGGTAAGATGCAGTGTTCGATCCCTGGGTTGGGAAGATCCCCTGGAGAAGGGAAAGGCTACCCACTCCAGTATTCTGGCTTGGAGAATTCCATGGACTATATAGTCCATGGTGTCCCAAAGAGTCATTCACGACTGAGCGACTTTCACTTCACTTGCTAAGTGCTTCTTTTTTGCCTTTTTAATACAGATGCCCCTCAATCTTACCAATGCTGTGGCCACAGCCCGACAATTATTAGCTTACACTGTGGAAGCAGCCAACTTTTCGGACAAGATGGATGTTATATTTGTGGCTGAAATGATAGAGAAATTTGGAAGATTTACCAAAGAGGAAAAATCAAAAGAGGTATTTTCTGGTTCAGATTTGTAGCATATAGTATGTCAGCAAATGCTCATGTGATAGAGCTGACTCTCTATTTTTAAAGCCTATTTATGTTTGCTGTATTTGAAATAAATATACCTTTTAATTTCCAAAATTGTCATTGAGAAACCTATGCTCCATCTGTCATGGGGACTTGTGGGAGGAGTAGAGGTGGATAGTTAGTTCTTGGAAATAAGGTACTAGGGTAGGGCAGAACCAGCCTGTGAGAAAGCAGCTTTTTCTGCATCCATGGTGTGTGTGAGTTGGGCTGCATCTCTCAGGCTGCCTGGGATTTCCCTTCTCTCCACTGGCGTGTTTTCATCCTTCTTTGTTTTTTTTTAAAGCACTGCTTAAATTTATTGGTTGTAGAAGTCTTTGTATGCTTAACAATTTACAATGTTTAGAAAGTAGAATCTTTTTTGTTCTTTTATGTATTTTTTAAATTTAATTTTAAATTGGAGGATAATTACAATATTGTGATGGTTTCTGCCATACATCAACATCAACCAGTCATATGTATAGATATGTCCCCTCCCTCTTAAAACTCCCTCCCACCCACCCCCTCCCCATCCCACCCTTCTAGGTGGTCACAGAGCACTGGCTTTGGGTTCCCTGTGTCATACAGCAAATTCCCACTTGTTCATCCTTCTTAATGAGAGTTTTAGTTCCCCAGATCTTGTGTTAAATTGCTTTGGGAATGTCCTAGAGAAAATGTAAGACTATTTTAGCACTTTTAAAACAAAATCCCAAATGATTAATATACACGAGGCAGGAAAATTTAGTGACTTTGAGAAGGGGCCATGTTAAAGCTATGATATTCCTGTCCACATGATACCTGTTAGGGGAAGACATTGACAACTACTGTTTTCAGAATGAGTGAGCAGCAAATAATGTTTTGAATAAGTTTTTAAATGCAGATTAACATATTCTTAAACTTTATTTCCAGCCAGGTGAGAGCTTTATATAAATTGTTTCTCTTGTGATGGAATCACATAAAAATGAATTTTTGAGATAGAATAAACCTAGATTAGGTCATACAATGAAGCCTAAAGAAAATTAAATAATTTACCTAAGGTTTTAGAGCTAAATTATGCAGGGCTAAAAACAACCCAAGAACTTTGGCTGTCTAATACAGCAGTTTTCTACTGTATCACATTTACTTTCTAGAACAGCATTGCTCTGTCATGGAATGCCAAAAGTACTGTGGGGAAAACGCTGGACTAAACAAAGTCTTAATATATTTCTTTATGTGAGGCATCTCAGATATATTAATGCGCTAAAAGGTGATATTGGGTTGGCCAAAAAGTTCATTCAGCTTTTTACACACAGTGGTATGGAAAAACCCAAACGAACTTTTTGGCCAACCCAGTCATATACCTTGTTTCTCTACATAATTTAACCAAAGGAATTTTTTGCATGTGGTATCTATTAATATCTGGCATTTTGGTGATAAGTTTTGAAATTGCAGCTCTAGTGCATTAGGTACTTTACTTGATGTAGTGTAGCTGATAAAGGAAAGAAAATGGTGACATGTTTATAAATGGGATTCAGGACACCAGACCACTTAATGATGACATGGTATTTCACTGTTGTTATCTGAACTTCAGACCTTAATTTCCTAACGAATTGTTCCCTTGCTTGATTGCCTTGGGCCATAGCCCGCTTCCCATAATGAATTTTTCTGGTGCTGGGAGGAGCCATGTGAATCCTGGCTCTGTGGTAATCCTGCTCTCCCTTGTTGATTATAATCACAGGTTAGCTGCCCACATGATTAGAAGTCATTCATGGAGGCTGGATGTTTCAGGTCACTAGAGTAATTGGAATGGCATTTGGAATTTGGACATCGGGAAAGGTCCTGCCATCATGTGATAGACCGCAGTTTATCCCTTTGCTGCCCTGTTCTGGTGTGAGGGACTTCTGTACACCTCCCAGCTCGGGAGCAGCAATGTGGTGCCCTGAGGGGTACCTTTCATTGTGTTGCTGCTGTGTGGGAAGAATGGTCTGAATCTTTGTTGCTTTGTCATTTTCTTAGGGGGAAGCATCTTGTTGAGGACTGGAAGTGGACCTGGTTTGTGAGTTATTAACCATGGACCCTTTATTTTTAAAATGAGACATGATGCTTCTCCTGTTCAACTTGCTGAGTTTACTCAAGTGAGAAAATATAGGTGAAACTATTTTTATCGTTGCAAAGCTAGGATATACTTTTTATAGGATTAGGAAATTAGCATTCTTTTTTGTGCATGTGAGGAATTTCCATTTATTTATTGATTTTAATTGAAGTTGAGTTGATGTGCAATACTGTATGTTACAGATGCACAACATGCAATTGCAGTTCAGTCACTCAGTCGTGTCCGACTCTTTGCATCCCCACAGAATGCAGCACGCCAGGCTTCCCTGTCTATCACCAACTCCTGGAGCTTGCTTAGACTCATGTCCATCAAGTCAGTTATGCCATCCAAACATCTCATTCTCTGTCGTACCCTTCTCCTCTTGCCTTCAATCTTTCCTAGCATCAGAGTCTTTTCAAATGAGTCAGTTCTTCGCATCAGGTGGCCAACATATTGGAGCTTCAACTTCAACATCAATCCTTCCAATGAATATTCAGGACCGATTTCCTTTAGGATTGACTGGTTTGATCTTCATGAGTTCAAGGGACTCAAAAGAGTCCTCTCCAACACCACAGTTCAAAAGCATCAGTTCTTCGGCACTCAGTTTTCTTTATGGTCCAACTCTCACATCCATACATGACTACTGGAAAAACCATAGCTTTGACTATATAGACCTTTGTTGTATATATACGACATAGCCATTCACAATTTCCTTTTTTTTAATTTATTTATTTTAATTGGAGGATAATTACTTTGCAATATTGTGATGGTTTTTGCCATATATCAACATAAATCAGCCATAGGCATACATGTGTCCCCTCTGAAAAGTAACGTTCTTGTGATCTCAGAAGCTAACCTTTAAAAAAAAATCACCAGACTGCTTTAGTTACTTATCTAAAAACTTAATTTGAAGGAGATTGTTGTCACTTTCACTGGCTGCCATAGAAGGTGAAATTTTAACTATCTTTGGAAACAAATGATGGCAACCTATTAAGTATAAATAGAAAAAGCAGAAAATTATTCAGGATTGAACAATTGAGATATAAATGTAATATTACCTTTGATGGCAGTGACACATTTGATTCTTTGGAAGCTTAAAATTGCAGGCCAGAGCTTTCCCTGTTTATTGCTATGTTAAGAAATCATAAGGCTTACGGGCTCCATTTTAAGTTAATTAACACTGCATAAAATTATGCTAAGGTATCTTAAAATGCATATAGCATAATTGGACAATTAAAACTGATTTTTGTATTATATCCAAAAAGTTGTTGTGCTGTGGGTTTTTTCATAAACAACCTATGATTGAGTCTAGCCAACACAAGCTGATATTCTTGTTGTCTTAGGGTGGGTGCTGAAAACTATCAAACTGCCAGATCTAAATGAGGTATTTACCGGGGTCTTTTAAAAGAGCTGAAGGTTATCTGTCAGATAGTGTGTGTTCCATATTTACTTTAGTGATATCTCTTATGAAAACAAACGTATGTCCATTTTAAAAGATGAGAACATCTATGAAGATTCGAGTTAGTTATGTGTTATAGGTTTCTTACTGTGCTTTAGTTTTAAATATGTAAGGCATGCACCTCACATTTTTATACAGAAGTTTTAAAATTTAAAGTTCTTTCTTTTATTCACTTTAAGGTATAATCACATCTATACTGGCGAGTTTCTTTTTTATTTTCAATATTTTTAATGTTTTTTTCCTTGATCTTACTTTTCAGACTTCCTGATATTGTTAACATTTTCAAAGACCCAGCCTCTGGCTTTTTGATCCTTCTGAGAACATGGTTTCTCAAACTTGCATGGGGCCCATGGTTGGTACCAGATACTGGGTGTGGGAAGCCTGAGGATTCGCATTTATACTAAATTCCAGGTGGTATTGGGCAACGTCTTTGGCACAGGCTTTGAGCACCACTGTGAAGTGAAGTGAAGGGAAGGTTGCTCAGTCGTGTCCGACTCTTTGCAACCCCATGGATTGTAGTCCATGGAATTCTCCAGGCCAGAATACTGGAGTGGGTAGCCTTTCTGTTCTCCAGGGGATCTTCCCAACCCAGGGATCGAACCCAGGTCTCACACATTGAGGACCACTGTAGTATATTTCTTTTCTATCCTTACCTCTTTTTAAAAAAATGTTCTCTTTGGGTTTAACTTTTAAAAAACTTTTCAGACACTTTTTTTTCATTAGAAAATTCCTAAAGTGTAGGAGAAGGAATATTATTATTAACACTTTTGTTTTACCTTTCACTGAGTTTCAACAATTTTCAGTACTTATCAGTCTTGCTTCATCTCTCCTATCCACTCATTTTATGTTTTCGGTCCCTCCTTCCTTCTCTCTTCCCCTCTCTCCGCTTCTCTGTGTGTCTCTGTCTTACTGTCTTTCAATGCTGGAACATTTAAGAGCACATTTTAGGTGTCATATTTCATCTATAATTTTTTTTTAAATTGTAAGGAACTTTAAAATAGAACCATGATATGGTTATTATATCACGCAAATGAACTCTAAGTCCTTAATATTATAAAATATCTAATCCGTGTTCAGTTTTCCTTGATTGTTATTATTTTTTTAAATGTGGACCTTGTGTCTGGTTTCCTTACGAAATTTATTCATATAATTTTCTATTTGGTTTTGTGGGATTCTCTAGACTGACGGTTTTGTCTGTAGACAGTAGATAACAGTTGGTTTGTCCGTTCCCTGTAAAAAATACATCCTGTTTTTATGGTTATACATCGGTGAGGACCTCCAGAACTGTGCTGATTCGTGTTGGTGATGAGTCGTCTTCATGAGAATGGTGTGATGTGTCATTATTAAGTGTGATACTTATGTGCTTCTGCTAAGTGCCGGGGGGCTATATCAGGGTTAGGGAGTCGCACTGGAAGTAGTTCTCAGCTTGAGGTTTCTCAGACCACAGAAAAAATGTGAACTCTGTTCTCAGTCCTGTGTGAAGGTTGACTTGTGTTGACAGATTGACAGGGAAGAGATTTTTTGTACCTCCTACCTTGTGCCAAAGTCAAGATGGGCAAGTTTCAAGTTTCCTTGCTATTCCCTTCCTTCCAGGAGGCTAGTTTAATGCTGGTTGGCCCTGACGCTGTTGATGTCCCCTGTGGCTCATCAGCTCTATGCTGTGGTTTTCTCCTGTTAGCCCGTGTTGGCGGGGCCTGGGTCTTGCATGGAAGTCAAAGCATAGTCTGTGGTCAGCTGAGCTCAACCTCAGAGCTATTCGGATTTCTGTTGTTTCGCTGTTGGTCTCTTGTGGAACCTTTGTTTTCTGAATGGTCAGTGGTGCGTTTAAACGGTAACTTTTTTTCCTTTACCATTTTTCACTTTTATCAGGAGAATTGTCCATAGTACTTAGTCCTCCATACTTCCAGAAAGGGAGATGCATGTACATTTTTGTCATCGGAAAAAACAAGATCTGCTTCCAGTGGGAGAGTTGGAGGGATCCTAGAAGTTAAGCCTTTCCGTTTTTTGTGAAGGTATGGCTGAGGGTGTTGTGCATTTCACTTGGTATCTCTTTAATAGTGTTCTTCACATGTTCTAAGAAATTTCTTTATGAAAGTGTCTACTTGGAGGAAATACTCTCCTTTTTGTTAATAATGGAACAGTTGTCTTCACTGCCTTGACTAGAAACATGTCAAGAATCAGTTTTTCCCCAGTCCCATTAACTCTGCCATTGATGTGTATTTTAACTTATTTGAGTCTTTTTTTAAGCCTGTATTTCCCACCAGGACTTCCCTGGTGGCTCAGACAGTCAAGAGTCTGCCTACAATGCAGGAGACTGTGCCTCTATCCCTGGGTGGCGAAGATCCCCTAGAGGAAGGAAATGGCAACCCACTCCAGTATTCTTGCCTAGAGAATTCCATGGACAGAGGAGCCTGGCAGGCTACAGTCTGTGGGGTTGCAAAGAGTTGGACATGACTGAGTGACTAACACACTTTCTCACTCTCTATGTATGTTTTAATTTAAAAAGAATAATCTTTTAAACTTTGTTAGGCTACTTCAGATACTTTCTGTAAGGCAATAGAGAATAAGTGCAACTTTTATTTCCTGTGACATTATTTTTCAATCTTTTCCCCTTCCCACTTTTTTTCCCATGTCATTGTCTTTATTTTTGTACCAGAGTGACATCAGAGCTTTGATCTTTGCCATAGTCCTGATGACCATCACATTTGGACCTGTTCGAACACTGACTACTTATCAAGCTGAGCAGCATTCAGTGGGGTCCCCAGGCCCTCAGGATGCTGAAGCTGGTTAATAATGCCATAAACACACTCTTGAAAGTTGACTTTCACAACAGAGCAATTCCTTCATTAAAGTAATCAGGGCAATATAGCATACTTTGGGATGGGAATGATATCAATACAGTTATTTATAATTAGGAAAAAACCGTGAAGTTTACTTGAACTAAAATAATGACATCAGCTGAGTTATTATTTAGTCGAGTTTGAACTGTGTGTCAGTTCTGTACTTTCCATCTCGGCTGTCCCCAGACAACTTCCCAGCATACTGCCCTGTGGTGTATGTGTCTCTAATTCTTGATTCTCTGGTTATTAGAATTGCCGAGGTACCCCCTGCTGACTTTGTGCTTGAAACAAGAATGTGGGAAGGGGCCTAGATTTCTTGGCTTTTCTCTAAAACCGTATGAATTGCTTAATGAAGATTTTTGCCTTCTGTTCTCTCTCTTTCAAGTTTTCTCTGAAATGAGACATTCCATGCAGTTTTCATAGGGTTCTTGGTCTCATTTTGCAAATGGGCAGACACAGACTTGGAGAGGATAAATAATTTGCTATGGACATTTAACTTGTAAGGGATGGTTGAACTCTTTCTTTCTTTCTTTTTTTTTCCCCCCAATAAATACCTTTTATTAAAGAAAAAAAAGAATATTGTTAACCCAGGAGAACTTAACTCTGAGGCACATAAGTATTCTCGCTGCAGTGTTATTTTATACTCCTGTTACATTAAAATCAAATATCATCAAGTTGAGTTTATGTATTGTGTGTTTTGTGAACCAACGTCAGACATTCATGAAATTTACAGGTGATTTTAATCTAATTTTGCCCGGGATTGCAAACGTAAATATTGAAAAGAGCATGAAATACTCTGCCTCTTACCACAGGTGACATTTAATGGTTTCATTGTTATTAATGTGGCATTTTCATTTCTTTACCCTTTTATCTTGGATGAAGTGCGTTCACAATGTTTTCATTTGATCCTCACCCTTTGGTGTGACAGATGGCAGAGCAGGTGCATGACTCCTCCGACCCTTCTATGGCTGGCATGGCCTTCAGGGAACGTGGTCGAAGAGAAATACGATGCTTCCCAACACACTGGTTGCAGTTATTAAACTGTACCTGTGTGTCACATTTCAGGGATGCTTTTTTAATCCAGTGTAATTTTTCATGCACTGTTATCCTTTTTGTGTCCTTTTTTGCTGCCATGAAGGATTCAGAACTACTTCCATAACCAAGCTCCAGAAGCATGTAGTGTTTCATGATTGCTTGCTATAGGGGATACTTTGGCTACAAAACCGTTTCTTTAATTCATAGCCATTTATAATGAAATAATGGAAGGAAAAAAAAACAGCTTATCCACAGCTAAGGCAACCACTTTTATACCTTCTTAGAGATACTTCTTCTTTTTTTTTTATGGTTATTGACACATGTCAAATTCCTTGGCTGGCATTATCTAGTGACCCATAGCTCTAGTTCTTGATTAAAAAAAAAACAGCTTTTCAAAAGAGATGATATATCAGTTAGTTCTCGTGTTGGATTTTCATAAAGCCCATACATGTAGAACTTGGAAAGAAATTTCCAAACTAGTTATAAAATTGCTGATTTTTTTGAATACTTCATAAATATTTGAGGAGTACCTTGGAGGAGAATTGGCATTTTCTTGTATTTTTGCTTTTAAGTTTTTGCAGGCAATGGCCATTTCTTTTCTGATAGCTATAGAACATATCATACAGTGTCATCTCTTATTTATTTTTGTATACAGTTTTGAAAATACTAATTTGAAAGGTAAGAATAAGAGGTAAAAATGTAACCAAATTCTCTAGCTTCTCTGAATTCCCATTGAGAGTTGGTAGTTACTGTTCCAGTTGCTGTATGAGTGGCTGATTTACATACGCAGGAGTCACCACCCATCTTTATAACTCCAGAAATAAGCACTTCTGTTAAGGTGAAATTTACCCCCATAACTATTGTTTTTAGGAATATATTCTGAGGTGCTGGTGTTTTCATGAAAGGGAAGAGAAAGTGAAGTCGCTCAGTCGTGTCCCACTCTTTGTGACCCCATGGACTGTAGCCTACGAGGTTTCTCCGTTCATGGGATTTTCCAGGCAAGAATACTGGAGTGGGTTGCCATTTCCTTCTCCAGGAGATCTTCCTGATCCAAGGATTGAACTCGGGTCTTCTACATTGTAGGCAGACGCTTTACCATCTAAGCCACCAGGAAAGTCCGGTGTTTTTATAAATTGTATCAAATGAACGGACTCAGGATTCTACATAGTTTGATTATAGGTTCTTCTTAATTCTTTGTCAGTTGATCTTGTTCATATCTTGGGTTTGAATGAGTTGCCTCTTGAGAGAATATGTGAGTCCATTAAAATTGGGTTTTGCTGTTAAATTCCATTACTATCTCTCACTTATTACTCTTTTTATTTCATCTCTTGCAGATATCACAACCTAGTCACTTTAAAAAAATATATTTACTTGCTTGTTATATATTTTCTTGATAGATACAGACTCCAAAATAGATCTTTTATGTTTCTCTCACTGCTGTATCTTGGATACTGTCTGGCTCACCTTGGTCCTCAATAAATATTTAGTCAGGGAGTGAACGGGTATTAGATAGCTATTGGCTTTTATACAAGGAGTTACACTAATGAATGAGTATGAATATAAGTAGGACATTGTGCTGTCCCTGCCCCCAAGATGTTTATATTGGAATTAAAATAAGGACAGAATTGTGACACATGATGGTAACAGCAGTATGAAGTCAATTAACTGTATTTGAATTGGATGAGATGATGGGGCTTAACAGAGGAGAAAGAGGCAGTTTTGCTGGGTCCATTGTTCCTCTTTATATATGAACATATAGACTTTAGAAATGTACCCCTCTTAACACTTATTCTAGAGCCTGTCATTCTCAAAGAGACTTATTTTGGGATGGAAATGAAAAAAAAGAAAAAGGAGCAGTAAAATTAGAGCTGTGTTTTGAATGCCCGCCGTGTGCAAGGCATAGTTTGAGGAGCCTTATAGTTATTAGTGGAGCTTAATCTTCACAACATTCAGAAAAGACAGGATGGTTATTATCCTTGTTTCACAAATAAAGGAACGTACGGGAGGTGCCAGCCTTGCTCCACGGCTCAGGAGTGGAATCTGGTAGATTTCCGCAGGCTTGTCTTCTTCCTGAAATGAAGCATGGGTGGAAAGGACTGATCTTTTTCCAGACCCACCTCAGACCTCATAATTATACACCCTGGGAAGAGTATTGGAGGCAGAACAGGGTTGAAAAGCTCAGCTGGGCTTTTTTGGGGTGATGAAAAGACATGTGCTGAAATGGCCTTGGCAGTCTGGCTTGGCTTTGGGGCTTTTGATGCTTTTTTCTTGGTTAGAGGACCTGCCAGCTTGTCAGTCCTTCAGTGCTACCTCCATAGTGCTTGTGTGCTCTAGCTCTTGTGAACATTTTGCTCAATAGTAGACCCTCCTGGCAACAGGCTGTCTCCTTATCCTGGACTGTTCAGTGCACTTCTCTGATATGAGACGTACAAGTCACCAGTGACGACAGCCCATTGATAGTTCACTGGTGTTGCCTGACAGATGTTTACATCTGTAAGTTATGCACTGAGCTAATGAAAAGGATTCAGGGAATGAAACAAACAGGCAGTGGAAAAGTGGACACTTCTTGGGATTCATTTCTTTTTGTGACCATCTAAATCTAAAAGCATCCCTTGAGTTGGGAGACAGGGAAGCAGCAGCTCATTCAAGATAAAGGGAACCATGTGTGCACAGACTCACATGATGGCCCAGCGCATACAGAGAACTCACAGTAGTTGGACATACCTAGAGTTTTAAACATGACAGGCTGCTAAAGAGGTCGCCAGTATATTCTTTTATTTTTAATTAAATTTAATTGAAGTATAGTTGATTTAATGTTGTGCCAGATACTCCTTTTTATTTATTTTTTTTTTTTACTTTACAATACTTCTTGATCGTATTAAGTAACACTTAGGCAAAAAGAAGATAAGTGTTTTTTTCCAGACAGAGTTGAGATCTGTTTATTCTGAGAATCATGTGATTTTCTTCCCCTTGATTAATATAAATGCATCCCCTCCCCCACTCCCTGACTGCACCCCCCACCCGCAACCTGTCAATTTGAGTACTACATGTCGCTCTTTTCACTGATGATTTGGTGGTTACGTGAGTACACTGTTTTGAGCTAAATACTACCAAATGGTTATAATGACTGTGCTCTTCCTATCTGAAGATGCCTTAATGAGAAATGAGTCAAGTGCCTGTTGGGTTTTCCTGTGAAAATTTAGACTGAATGCCCATCTTGGTGTCTCATTAGGATTTTGATGATGTAAAGCCTCCTGTGTGGGCTTTAAAGATCTTCCTTTTCTCTCCTGCACGCCTGCTAGCTCGGCGATGTGATGGTTGACATTGCAAGTAACATCATGTTGGCTGATGAACGCGTCCTGGGGCTGGCGCAGAGGGAGGCCAAAGCCTGCAGTAGAATCGTTCAGTGTCTGCAGCGCATCGCCACATACCGACTGGCAAACGGAGCTCATGTTTATTCAACAGTAAGTGTCACGTTATAACCTCAAAATAGATAGGTCTCATCCCCATTATGGGGTGAGTATTTTGTTACCGCTGATTATTACAGAATTTCCTGTTCTCAGATATTTAAAAAGACAGTTCGGCTTCTGAATAGTCTGTTTTCTTGGTAACTGGGCTTAATTTGTAATTTGAACAGTTACTACCATCTCATCCTCTGAAACTTTCCACAACACAAATAAGAACACCATAGCCTTGCCCTCCTGTCACGTGCCCATCGTGCATCCTAGGTGACATTGTCTTCTGGGCCCTGAAGGATGTTTGAGACAGTGCTTGACTGCTTGCCCAGGTTTCAATTTCAAAAGGGAACTAGGATTCCCCCCAACTCTTGTGAACCTATTGACATTTTTCAGTCAATTCCATTTTGCGGGGAGTGAGTTATTTATATGTGATAATCACTCTTGGGCTTCCCTCGTGGCTCAGTGGTAAAGAATCCATCTGCCAATGCAGGAGATGCGAGTTCGATCCCTGGGTTGGGAAGATCCCCTGGAGAAGGAAGTGGCAATCCACTCTAGTATTGGGAAATCCCATGGACAGAGGAGCCTAGTGGGCTAAAGTCCAGGGGGTTATAAAAGACATGGACATGATTTAGTGACTAACCAACAGCAATGATCACTCTGTTAAATAATCTTAAATTTTGTTTGTGCAGAATTTCTTGGTGTACTGCTTACTTTTTTTGTTCTAAAATGTAGATATGATAAATGTGGGAACTATGATAAATAATGCTTTATTTTATTCTTTTAGTAGTCATACTCTGCCCTGGCCCATGATTTTCATTTTCTAACTATTTTAGTGGGTTCGTTGAATGTTTTCCACCTCCTCCTATGATTTTATACAATTCAAAATTACTGTCTTTCCATTAATTGATGGAACCTTTTTGATGAGACTGTGTTTTATTGATCTTTTGTTCAGTTAAGTTTAGTATTACTTTCTTGAATAATAAACAAAATGGAGGCCTAGACTGTCTCCTGGCAGGACAACATAGTTTAGGGTAGGTGCTCTCTATGACCTTACTTGAAATGAGCTTGCCAGTTTGAGGGCCACACTTGGTCCTCCCAGATCATTTAAACCCATTTTCCATCCTGTGCTTCAGCCTTGCTTATTACTCAGCACAAAGAGCTTCCTTCATTCTCCTGAGAACCCACAGGTATAATAGAGGGCGTAGCGGGTATTTGCACACCATTTCAAAGTATAAAAAAGTTCCTGAGAAACAATATATCTACTTATGACATGGCTTCAAGGGCACTTCAGAATGGCAGTTTTCTTTCAACTGAGGTTTCACATGTTTATCATAATTATAATGTGTCTTTGATTAATAAAAAATTTCAAATACAATTTGTGGGTAAGTATGATTGAATTTAGTAAGATTTTTCACACTGTGTCATCTGTGGGGCAAAACTAAATGCAAAGATTTCTTAATCTTAAAAATTTGGGGAACCGCAAGATATTTTCTACTGTATATATGGTGCTTGAAAAAATTCTGCCTTCTTATATTTAAAAATTTTAATCTTCCTGATAGATTTTGGAAACCTTACATGAAAGTCCTGTGTTTAAAAAAAAAAATGTTTAAAGGAGAACTTGGTCCACATATGGCACTTAGAATGGTGCCCTGCCTCCATAGTAGACATAGAATTAACCATCCTTAAAGGAAGGAAATGCCATTTTGTTTCTGGAATTTACAGCACATCCTGTCATCTTGCTGGATGTAAAAGAAATCGATCAGCCTGTCACTTCTCATGTTGGCTCTGTCGTGGTTCTGACAGGTGGGAGTGGTGCCAGAAGCTCCTGGACATGGGTTGGATGGTTGTTTGTATCGGCAGACCATAGGTTTTGGTAGACTGTCAAGTTCAGTCGCACTCTTGCATTGCTTAAAATTGTGGGGACAGGTACCATCTTTTTCAGGTGACTTTTCTGGCCTAATTCGTTTTTCAAATTTGGTCATTTATTTCTATTTAAACTAGCACCTCCCTTCCTTTTCTGAAGAAAACTTTGCCATGAGTCTGTATAAAGATTTTATTGGTGAAACTTAATGCTAAGTGTTGATGTTCCTGTGAAAAGAAAAAGTGTAAAGATGTTATGAAGTGTTGAATAAGGCAGCTTTTAAGTGTATTAAGATCATTAAGGGGGTCCACTAATTTCTCTACCTTTTTTTTTTTTAATCAGGATACTTCCATTTTCAGCTTATAGATTCCTGCAGCTACTCTTCAGATTATTAATTGACTTCTCATTTATATCTGATTTTCCATAGTTCGTGACTTACTCTTTTCCTCTGCGTGGGTATCTTGCTATTTTAGGATATCCTTCTGTAGCTGGCATCTTTTTTGATTCTGCCAGTTATCTGCACAGTGTCTTTGTTTAGTAAGGGCTCAAGCTTTGTCTTCTAGCTTATGTAGTATTTTGTGTTTGAAACTCTTTGCAAGTGCTTTTTCCCCCCATGTTATAAATCTTTTGTAACTCCTGTTTGATTGACTTTTGAAGTATTCACCCAATATTGCTCTGGAAGCTTATGTCATCAAGGCTACTGGCTTCACTGGGATGACGTGTACCGTGTTCCAGAAGGTGGCAGCCACTGACCGGACAGGCCTTTCAGACTATGGGAGGCGAGATCCGGATGGAAACCTGGATAAACAGCTGAGCTTTAAGTGCAACGTTTCGAATACGTTTTCAAGTCTGGCTCTGAAGGTACGTTATATTCTGTAGCCATTTAAGACTTTGTAGTTAGATTAGAATACAGTACCTCCATATCCATAGGTTCTGTATCTATAGATTCAACACAACTGCAGATTGAAAATATCCAATTTAAAAAAATATCCCGAACAGTTCCAAAAAGCAAAACTTAAATTTGCTACATTCTGGCAACTATTTGCATAGGATTTACATTATATTTACAGTTATTTGTATAACATCTGTAGTAGGTATTATAAGTAATCTAGACATGATTTAAAGTAAGTATACTAGAGGGTGTGCCTAAGTTATATACAGATATTATGCCATGTTACTTAAGAGACTTGAGTATCCACAGATTTTGGTATCTGAGAGCATCTTGGAATCAGTCCTTTGAGGATATGTAGGGTGACTGCACTTAAATGCTCTGCTTTGCAAAAATAATCTTTTAAAGGTGGTTTGGAGGGAGAAGTGTATTAGAATTGCCTCTGTTCTTGTTCTGAAAGAAATTGAGATCAAGTAAGAACACATCATGGCCTTCATGGGCCTAGGCATTTTTGCCCTCTGGACCCCTTTCTGCATATGAATATATCAATATTAAATTTTATGACTGGAGTGGTAAAAGCATGAACATATTAGTTACATACTAAGACATTTTCTTTGACTTTAAAGTTCATTTTTAAAGTGAACTTGCTGCTGATTTTAAAGACATGAAGACATTTTTGTAGACTTCCTGAAAGTATTGGGTGCCCGTGGCTCTGTGCTCCTGGGCCTAATGGGAAAGTCCAGGCATTTAATCAAGCCAGCTGTATATCAAGATTTTTGCACAGAAGTGCACACACATGTGTGTTTATAAATTGGGGCTCCCCTGGTGGCTCAGATGATAAAGCATCTGCCTGCAATGTGGGAGACCTGGGTTTGAGCCCTGGGTTGGGAAGATCCTCTGGAGAACGAAATGGCAACCTATTCTAGTACTCTTGCCCAGAAAATCCCAGGGATGGAGGAGCCTGGTAGGCTACAGTCCATGGGGCTGCAAAGAGTCGGACACAACTGAGCGACTTCACTGCAGCTGCTGCTGCTGCTGCTAAGTTGCTTTGGTAGTGTCCGACTCTGCGACCCCATAGATGGCAGCCCACCAGGCTCCCCCATCCCTGGGATTCTCCAGGCAAGAACACTGGAGTGGGTTGCCATTTCCTTCTCCAATGCATGAAAGGGACAAGTGAAAGTGAAGTCGTTCAGTCGTGTCCGACTCTTAGCAACCCCATGGACTGCAGCCCACCAGGCTCCTCCGTCCATGGGATTTTCCAGGCAAGAGTACTGGAGTGGGGTGCCATTGCCTTCTCCGTTCACTGCAGCAAGCAAAATTAAAAGCATTTTTATTGGTTTTTAAAATTGGGGGTTTAGGCGTGTTTTATTAAACTACATTGAAGCAAATGATGGAAGTACAGTTTTGACACCCTAATGGAACCATGCTTTTTCATTGAGTTTTGTGTGGTTATGTGTAATTGTGTTCTTGGTGGTTTTTAATTACACAGTACTTTCTTTTTTTATAGTTCGTTTCTTAATTATATTGCAAACAATATTCCAGGCATTCTAGTCTTAATGCCTGCATAGGAATCAAATAGGTGTTAGGTGTCCTGGTACACTGGAAGCACAATAAATATTGAATGAATGAGTGAATGGATAAATGAAGAATTAATATATTTTGTCATACTTTGGTGGTTTAGTCTGGTGGTGGTGGTTTAGTCGCTAAGGTATGTCCAACTCATATGACCCCATGGATTGGGAACCTACCGGCCTCCTCTGTCCATGCGATTCTCCAGACAGGAATACTGGAGTGCGTTTGGAGTCATACCCTACACTTGTGACCTCCATGAGGAGAGCCAGTTTGCCTAATTTAGAAATACTCTTAACTTCTCCCACTGCCCAAGACAGCTATCTCAACTATATCAGAATGTCTAATGATAATACATTTACTTGATGCCATATATTCAGAGGAAAATTAGCAAGATATATTTATTACTCTTGGCTCTTGGAGAGTGTTTACACCTAGCAATGCAACTTCTTAATGTCTGCTCATCTGCTTAGAGTGTAGTATTGGTAAAAACATACTGCAAAAGGCATAGAAACAGCATCACACACAAGCCCACAAGAGAGCGGTGTGTGTCTTTGAGGAACACTTAAAACTGATGAACCCGTCTATCTTAGATGATCACAGTTGGTAGGAAGGGATTAAAAATGATGAAACTCAACATTTCATCAATTTCACAACCTACCCCTCTGGGTAAGGAGAGTTTCTACCTGCTGAAGTAGCAAGCTTTAAATGAACACTCTTAAATTTGTCAATTTCATACTGTTCCATCATTTTAAGATCATCTTGTGGCCAGAAACCAAGGGTGCATCACACTATTATTCATGCTTCATAGATGGACATGCTTACACTGAGTGAAAAAGGAACATATCCTTCGTGACGCAAAAGTCAGTTAAAAATTTTTTCATTGACAATGCAAACTTTTACGTTTTAGACTTTATATTGTGGCAGTTTTTACTCTCTTTGTGCTTTTTTTTTTTTTTAAATGCCATCAATGGACTAACTAGACATCTTGAGCATATCATAATTGATTGCATTGCCCTTGGATGGGAGAACATGCTAGCATATGAAGTTAAACCCATAAAAAGGTAGTCCTTAGCTCTAGGAGCCTAACTGGAGTTGTTTTCTGCATATTTTTTGAATCCCTATTGTCCTGTCTTTACTCTCTTTATTGCCATCACAGCCCAGTTTGGACTTTCACTCTGTATTGCCCATACCATTGTGAGCTTCTGTTTAGTCTCTGTGTCTCCAGGTTCTTCTTAAAAATCGATGCTTTTCTGAAGCAGGGCACCCAAAACGGGTGCTCTGTGACAACCTGGAGGGATTGGGTGGGGATGGAGGTAGGAGGGAGTTTCAGGATATGGGGGGACACATGTATACCTATGGCCAATTCATTTTGATGTATATATGACAAAATCCATCAAAATATTATAATTATCCTCTAATTAAAATAAATTGATTAAAAAAATATCCATGCTTTTCATACAGGTTGATCTGCCTAGGGCAGTATTCAGCCGACACATACCAATCCAACCATGGCAGTTAGTAAAATATTGAAATGCTTCCTTACCCTTTAGCAAATAGCTGTGCTACTCCCCAACCCCCAGTCCCCTGAGTGCCTCCACAGCTGACATTCTGGTCCTTCTTCTGAGAACACTCTCCAATCTGTTCACCCTTTAGCAACTGAAGGGCCTGCAGAGCTGAGGACCTATAGGACCTTCCCCTCTGTTCATACTGTTTGATTGTGAATGTTATTCCTGAATCGATCCAACATGGAGATGACCTTGCAGATCCCACGATAAATTCTTCATGTCGTTTAGGAGGCTGGCTGTCAGTTAACTTAGTAATTTGGCATTTATCTGCCCTTGTCTAGTAAAAGAAAACTTCCTTTGTTGTCTCTTCCAACCACTGACCAGTTTTACTTAGGCCAGGCTCATGCTAATTCTTCTACTAGAATCCCTGCTCCTCTACTCCCCTCCCTTCCCCAGCTGCTTGGTTCTGTGATAACACCCAGCAGAAAGATGTAACCTTCAAGAATCCTAACTAATTCCATCTGGTCAGTCCTTGCCTCTCCCATCCTCATCTTCATTTCTCTTCCTCGCTTTGCCCATAGCACTCTGCTCGTCTCTCTCTCATCGCATGTTACACACGGGCCCAGTGGGCTTCTTGTTCCTGCACTGGACTGAGGGTTCCTTGAGGTCAGAGCTGCTCTTTACCTCATTGATGAACTCCAGTGCTGGCCCTCAGTCATTCAACTATTTGGAGATTGAATTACCTGTGGTCTGACTCTTTCAACACCTGATCTAAATTTTTTCTTTACCAAATGCTTCCTTTCCACTGTTGGTACCATAAGTCAGATTTGTTAGCATCACAAAATATTGCCTATTTTTTATTAAATATTAAGAGCTTTTAGTAACTGTTGGTGTTTTGAATTCAGTTGTTAATGTAGCCAGAAGGAATCGGGTTCTTTAAGTTTTTCTTGGCAGGAATTTGGAAATCAGGTTTTCTTTATGTATCCCACGTTTCTGTCATCCCATCAAGGGCTTTAGCCCAAATGAAGTCCTTTTCATTTCCAAGCCAGTCGCGTACCTCCTCACACTTCCTTCCTTCATATGTGCCCCTTTTCATGCCCTCAGTCACCCCCCTGCTCAGGGAGATCCCTGTTACTCTCTTCTAAGAACCAGTTGAGACGGCAGCTTCCTTTTTTTTCTCAGACAATTCATTGTGGCCGTTAGTTCCATAGTGCTTTGTTCATTGTCCAGAATAAATAGAAGCTGATATGCTGGTGAGTTGAGTTATAGTGAGAGGCTAGAGGATATGGCTACTAAAATGTGTTCATGTTCTGCTCCCCCGCTTAAAAGCTGTGCAAACTTGGGCAAGTACCTTAACCTCTCTGAATGTCAGTTCCTTTCTCTTACATAGGAATCATGAAGTGGTGTTAAACTCAAAGGGTTATTGAGAGGTTTTAATGAGGCAAATATGTAGACATACACAAGAGTGCCTGGTACAGGACAAGCCCTTAATAAATGTTAAGTTTTTATTGTTTTATTATTGTTGTTGTCTCTTCCTTGCTAAATTTTGAATATTTGAGGTCAGGGACCATGGCTTATTTCATTGTTTATGTCCAGATTCTGCACAGTGCCATGAGTAGAGGAATGAAACCTCTAATAAACAGCATTGAATAAAAATTAACGGCCGAACTTAATTAGTGAAGTCAGTTAAGAAAATTCTAAAGGCAAGCATAATCCTTGTTAATCTTCAGCAATGAGATAATCAAAAGGTAGAATGCAGTTAATAACTAATTATATGTAAGAAAATAATTAGAATGTATGTGAACATCTATCTGTTTAAAATCCAGTGAGTAGATAGTCAAGAAAACATGAACAAGTTACTGTTTCAGTCAGCTAGCTTTTGACCCAGTCTAATTTTATTGTTAAAATTCTAGAGACTTAAACAAAATTAGAATTTCAGGAAATTTTATCAGTTACATAGTTCTTGGAGTCCAGATTATTTCACAAGGAATGATAAAATCTAGTGGAAATATTTGAGTTAACATCCCTTATGATACTTACTATGTTCTTCTTAGTGTCATTCTAAATAAGCAAAAATGCATGCAAATAAATTCATGATAAGAGCTCAGTGATGACATTAATTTCATGTGTGTTTATAGTTTGTCAGTTTTGATTATTTAAGTTAAAGCTAATTCTGAACTGTGGAAGTCAGAACGTGAGGTTCTAGATGATTATTGGTTAAGTCAGTTACTTTAAGGCATTTTCTCTCCCCAGCCTTCAGATAACACCTGCCACCCTACAACAATATAGGCAGATCTCTGAAATATTGTGGGTTCGATTCCAGATAATTGCAGTAAAACAAATATTGTAATAAAGCGAGTTACATGAGTTTGTGGTTTCCCAGTGCATATAAAAGTTACATTTACACTATGCTGTGGTCTATTAAATGTGTGACTGATTATGCCTAAAAAATAGTGTTGTTCTTCAGTTGCTTAGTCCTGTCCATCTCTTTGCGACACCATGGACTAAAAGCATGTCAGGGTCCTCTGTCCTCCCCTATCTCCTGGAGTTTGCTCAGATTCTTATCTCTTAAGTCAGTGATGCTATCTGACTATCTCATCTTCTGTCGCCCCCTTCTTTTGTCTTCAGTCTTTCCCAGCATCAGGGACTTTTCCAGTGAGTCGGCTCTTTACATCCGGTGGCCAAAGTATTGGAGCTTCAGCATCAGCCCTTCCAATGAATATTCAGGGTTGATTTTACCTAGGATTGACTGGTTTGAGCTCCTTGCAGTGCAAGGGACTCTAACGAGTCTTCTCCAAAACCACAGTTCAAAAGCATCAATTCTTTGGCGCCCAGCCTTCTCTATGGTCCAACTCTCACATCCATACATGACTGTTGGAAAAACTATAGCTTTGACTATACAGACCTTTCTTGGTAAAGTGATGTCTCTGCTTTTTTTTTAATACACTGTCTAGGTTTGTCATAGCTTTCCTTCCAAGGAGCAAGCGTCTTTTAATTTCATGACTGTAGTCACATCCACAGTGATTTTGAAGCCAAAGAAAAAATCGGTCACTCCTTCCACTTTTTCCTCTTCTGTTTGCTATGAAGTGATGAGACCAGAAGTCATGTTCTTAGTTTTTTGAATGTTAAGTTTTAAGCAAGCTTTTTCACTCTTCTCTTTCCTTCTCATTAAGAAACTCTTTAGTTCCTCTTCATTTTCTGGCATTAGAGTGGTATCATCTGCGTATCTGAGGTTGTTGATATTTCTCCCAGCAATCTTGATTCCTGCTTATGATTCATCCAGCCTGGAAATTTTGCATGATGTACTCTGCAGAGAAGTTAAATAAGCAGGGTGATAGTATATAGCTTTGACATTCTCCTTTCCCAAGTTTGAACCAGTTCATTATTCCATGTAAGGTTCTCACTGTTGCTTCTTGACCTGCATTCTCAGGAGACAGGTAAGGTGGTTTGATATTCCAGTCACTTTAAGAATTTTCCATAGTTTGTTGTGATTCACATAATCAAGGCTTTCATATATTCAGTGAAGCAGAAGTTGATGTTTTTCTGGAATTCCTTTGATTTTTCTTTGATCCAGCAGATGTTGGCAATTTGATCTCTGGTTCCTTTGCCTTTTCTAAATCCAGCTTGTACATCTGGAATTTCTCAGTTCATATACTGCTGAAACCTAGCTTGAAGGATTTTGAGCACAACCTTACTAGCATGTGAAAGGAGTGCAATTGTACGGTGGTTTGAGCATTCTTTGGCATTGTTCTTCTTTGGGATTGAAATGAAAACTGACCTTTTCCAGTCCTGTGGCCACTGCTGAGTTTTCCAAATTTGCTGGCATATTGAGTGCAGCACTTTAACAGCGTCATCTTTTACGATTTGAAATAGCTCAGCTGGAATTCCATCACTTCCACTAGCTTTATTTGTAGTAATGCTTCCTAAGGCCCACTTGACTTTACACTCCAGGATGTCTGCCTATAGGTGAGTAACGACACCATCATGGCTATCCAGGTCATTAAGACCTTTTTTGGACAGTACTTCTGTGTATTCTTGCCACCTCTTCTTAATCTCTTCTACTTTTATTAAGTCCTTATTTTTCCTTCCTTTATTGTGCCCATCCTTGCATGAAATGTTCCCTTGATATCTCCAGTTTTTTTGAAGAGACCTCTAGTCTTTCCCATTCTGTTGTTTTCCTCTGTTTACTTGCATTGGTCATTTAAGAAGACCTTCTTATCTCTCCCTGCTCTTCTCTGGAACTCTGCATTCAGTTGTATATATCTTTCCCTTTTTCCCTTGCTTTTCACTTCTCTTCTTTCCTCAGCTATTTGTAAATCCTCTCCCAACCACTTTTGCTTTCTTGAATTTCTTTTCCTTTGGGATGGCTATGTTCTCTGCTATGGCTATGTTCCTGTACAATGTTAGGAACCTCTGTCCATAGTTCTTCAGGCACTCTGTCTCCCAGATCTAATCCCTGGAATCTATTTGTCACCTCCACTGTATAATCACAAAGTATTTCATTTAGGTCATACCTGGAAAGCCTAGTGGTTTTTCCTACTTTCTTCAGTTTAAGCCTGAATTGTGTAATAAGGAGCTGATGATCTGAGCCACAGTCAGTTTCAGGTCTTGTTTTTGCTGATTTTATAGAGCTTTTCCATTTTCGGCCGCAAAGAACATAATCAATCTGTTTTTGGTATTGACCATTTGATGATGTCCATGTATAAAGTTGTCTGTTGTGTTGTTGGAAGAAGACGTTTGCTATGACCAGTGTTTTCTCTTGACAAAACTCTGTTAGCCTTTGCCCTGTTTAATTTTGTACTCCAAGGTCAAACTTGCCTGCTACTTCAGGTATCTCCTGACTTCTGCTTTTGCATTCCAATCCCCTGTGGTGAAAAGGACATCTTTTTTTTTTTTTACATTAGTTGTAAGCTTTGTAGGTTTTCATGGAACTGGTCAACTTTAGCTTCTTCGGCTTTAATGGTTGGGGCATAGACTTGGATTACTGTGATGTTGAATGGTTTGCCTTGGAAACAAATGAAGATCATTGTGTTGTTTTGAAATTGCTATTGCATTTCAGATTCTTGCAGACTATGGTGGCTCCTGCATTTCTTCTAAGGGATTCTTGCCCACAGTAGTAGGTAGGTCATCTGAATTAAGATTCACCCATTCTCATCCATTTTAGTTCACTGATTCCTAAGATGTTGGTATTCACTCTTTCCATCTTCTGCTTGACTATGTCCAGTTAACTTGGAAAGCCTGGCATGGTACAGTTCATGGGGTCTCAAGAGTTGGACACAACATAGTGACTGAACAACAACAATGAACCTAACATTCCAAGTTCCTGTGCAATATTATTCTTGATGACATTGGACTTTACTTTCACCACCAGATGCATCCACAGCTGAGCGTCATTTCTGCTTTGGCCCAGCCTCTTCATTCCTTCTGAAGCTATTAGTAATTGCCCACCAGTCTTCCTCAGTAACATATTGGACACTTTCCGATCTGGGGGGTTCATCTTCTGATGTCATCTTTTTGCCTTCTCATACTTTTCATGGGGTTCTTGTGGCAAGAATATTGAAATGGTTTTCCATTTCCTCTTCCAGTGGACCACATTTTGTCAGAACTCTCACTATGACTCATCCATCTTGGGTGACCCTGCACGACATGGCTCATAGCTTCATTGAGTAATGCACGCCCCTTTGCCTTGACAAGGTTGTGATCCATGAAGGGGAAAAAACAATGTACATACTTTAAATAAAAAATACTTTTTTTTTGCTAAAACGTGCTAATCATCTGACAATGTAGGATTGCCACAAACCTTCCATTTTTTAAAATCAAAGCAAACGACTCCTCCCACCCCCAAAATGCAGTATCTGTGAAGTGCAATATAACAAGCTGTGCATGAAATAATAATAAAAACACCACGCACAGTTCATTGCCTTTCATGCTTGTCATGGTTATGATCCCATTTGGTCCTCACAACTATTTGTTAGGAAGGTCGTTAGGTATATGTAACAAATGCAACTCAGAGGGTAGACAAAATCTTGCAGTGTCTAGCCACTACTTTCTGGTGACACTGGGACCCAAATTCTGTTTTCTTGTTTCAGATCCCATGTTGTTCCCCTCAGGGGTGACATATAGTCTTCGATAGATAGACTAAAAACATGTCTTTCCAAAAGTTTTTTTTTTTTTTTAATTGAAGTATAGTTGATTTACAATTTGTGGTAATTTCTGCTGTACAGCAGTCATTCAGTTATATCAATACATATATATATTTGTATTCATTTTCATATTCTTTTCCATTATGATTATCACAGGATATTAAATGTAATTTCTTGTGCTATACATAAAGACCTTGTTTACCTAGTCTATATATAAAGGTTTGCATCTGCTCACATGAAAATCCCAGTCCGTCCTTCCCCTAGTCCCTTTCTGCAGCCTTAAGTCAGTTCTCTTTGTGTGTGTGTCTGTTACTGTTTTGTAGGTAAGTTCATTTGTGTCATATTTTAGATTTCATATGTAAGTGATATCTATATTTGTCTTTCTGACTTAACTTCACTTAGTGTGATAATCTCTAGTTCCATCCTCGTTGCTGCAAATAGCATTATTTTATTTTTTTATGACTGAGTACTATCTCATGGGAAATAGATGGGGAAACAGTGCAAACAGTGTCAGACTTTATTTTTTTGGGCTCCAAAATCACTGCTGATGGTGATTGCAGCCATGAAATTAAAAGACGCTTACTCCTTGGAAGGAAGGTTATGCCCAACCTAGATAGCATATTTAAAAGCAGAGACATTACTTTGCCAACAAAGATCCGTCTAGTCAAGGCTGTGGTTTTTCCAGTGGTCATGCACGGATGTGAAAGTTGGACGGTGAAGAAAGCTGAGCACCGCAGAATTGATGCTTTTGAACTGTGGTGTTGGAGAAGACTCGTGTGAGTCCCTTGGACTGCAAGGAGATCCAACCAGTCCATCCTAAAGGAGATCAGTCCTGGGTGTTCATTGGAAGGACTGATGTTGAAGCTGAAACTCCAATACTTCGGCCACCTCATGCGAAGAGTTGACTCACTGGAAAAGACCCTAATGCTGGGAAGGGTTGGGGGCAGGAGGAGAAGGGGACGACGGAGGATGAGATGGCTGGATGGCATCACCAACTCGATGGACATGGGTTTGGGTAGACTCCTGGAGTTGGTGATGGACAGGGAGGCCTGGCGTGCTGCAATTCATGGGGTTGCAAAGAGTCAGACACGACTGAGCGACTGAACTGAACTGAACTATCTCATTTGTGTGTATATACCACATCTTCTTTATTAATTCATCTCAGTGGACATTTAGGTTGTTTTCCATATCTTGACTATTGTGAATAGTGTGCTATAAACACAGGAGTGCCGGTATCTCTTTGAATTTTTGTTTTGTTGGATATATGCCCAGGAGTAGGATTGCTGGATCATATGGAAACTCTATTTTTTAATTCTTTAAGGAAACTGCATGCTGTTTTCCATAGTGACTTCATCAACTTACATTCCCACCAACAGTGTAAGAGGGTTTCCCAAAGGTTTTGAAAAGAAACTTTTATAATTTAGGAGCTATAATTCATATATTTTGTATCAGTTTCCGTTGCTGTAATCCACACATTTTAAAATGAATATATGGTTAAATGAAATTATTATCTTTGTGTTTTTGTCTTCTGGCTAAGTAGCAAATGTATAGTCACAATAAATGTATCAAATATGTCCCTTAGTTTTGGCCATGCCACCTAGCATGTGGAATCATAGTTCCTCACCCAGGGATCAAACCCTCACCCCCTGCATTGGAAGCATGGAGTTTTAACTGCCAGGGATGTCCTCCTTGGTGAATTTTTTCATTAGACTTACAACCTTTCTATAATAAATGATCAGTACTTCTTTTAAAGAGATTAAATATGCAAGTGTTACATATTTACTATAAAAATATTGTTGATACAGGTGAAGTTTGCTTTTCCATCTCCCCTAGGCTACCCCAAGGGACCTATAATTATTATTTGGCAATACTCTTTATTAGACTTTGAAGGATATCTTATAAATTATAAGCATGTAACAGCCTTGAATTTGTAGCTCTCATCTCTCAGGGATTTGTCCTTACTCCCGAGGTTTTTAAATTTGTTGTTAGGTTGGTTTTGCCAGTTTAAATTTGTGTAGGAAAAAATTTGGACTTGTAGAAACTGTAATTGTCATTTCCTTTTTCAGCTTTCTTTTAGAAAGTAAAGTATGACTTTCTCTATTAAATCAATTTTATTTATCAAAAGAAATACTTTCCCAGAGAGCTGTGCTTTGTTTTCACATTATTTTGTGTTCATAATAGAATTATTTTATGGACTTTTAAGTACTTAAGTTTTAATAAATGTCTGGCATGTAACATTTCATCAGGATTTTGACCTTCTAATTAAATCGATCTATTGATGTTTTTCCGCTTTGGCATACATCTTTATATACTTAGGATAAATTTATATACTTAATGGAAATTTACTATGTCAGTGAATGGATTGGTAATATCTTTGTTTTCCTATCAAGCTGTATTTGTGAGAATAGCAGAAACCTTATTATATGTTTTCTTAGATGTAATATTTCTACTAAAATTTTTTGTCATCTGCAATTTAAAAGTAATGTTTACCTATCAATATTCAAACTTCAAAAGTGCTTTCAGCAGATATTTGTGGTTATCTGCTGTGTTACAACACTGTTTTAAGCACAGTAGTTAAGAACTAATTCTGAAGTCAATCGTTTGCTCCAGTAGAACCTTAAAAATGCCACACAGACTTCCATTAATTTCATAAACAATGGGCTACTTTTATTAATGCTAGTGCCAGGAACTATTATTAACATAGGCAGTCCCAAAATAAATGAGATTATCTGCATTCAAAAGTTCTCTCACCCTAGTTAAGAGGAGCAGACAGTCCGTTACATTGTGATACTTTAGGACTTTAGTTATGCTGGGCTGTGTGCAGAATGCTGCCTGAGTCCAGAGTAGGGAGCAGCAGTACCTGGAGCAGTGATGTAATTAATCACCCCCAAAAGCCCTATTTATAAAACCTTGCAAAGTCCTCCTCTTCTTGGCTGCCAACCTTTCTCATCCTGATCCGTCCTTTGCAGTAGCAACAGAATTAACTTACTAAAAATCAGATCTGACCAGTTTGAGCTTACCAGATAAAAGAATCATGTGGCATTTCAGCCAGAGATACTGGCATGTGCACAGTGGCATTTAAGAATAAGGGGATGGGGCTTCCCTTGTGGCTCAGTGGTAAAGAATCCACCTGCCAATGCTGAAGACACAGGTTGGATCCCTGATCCAGGCAGATCTCACATGCCATGGAGCAACTAAGCTGTGTGCCACAAGTATTGAGCCTGTGCTCTAGAGCCCAGGAGCTGCCATGTGCCCATGTGAGCATGGGCTCTACTGAGCCCATGTGCCACAACTGCTGAAGCCTGAACACTACAGAGCCTGTGCCCCAAAACGAAGAGAAGCTACCACAGTGATAAGCCTACATACTGCAGCTAAAGAGTAGCCCCCACTTGCCACAGCTGGAGAAAAACCTGTGTAGCTATGAAGAGCCAGCACAGCCAAAAATAAATAAGTAAAATAGAAAAGAAAAAAAAAAAGGCAGGGAATGTCAAAAAGTGATAAACTCGAGTCATGTATATTATCATATGTGAAATAGATCACCAGTCCAGGTTCGATGCATGAGACAGGGTGCTCAGGGCTGGTGCACTGGGATGACCCTGAGGGATGGGATGGGATGGGGAGGGAGGTGGGAGGGGGGGTCAGGATGGGGAACACATGTACACCCATGGCTGGTTCATGTCAATGTATGGCAAAAACCACCACAATATTGTAAAGTAATTAGCCTCCAATTAAAATAAATTAAAAAAAAATATATTTTTCTGCCAATGTTACCCCCCCACCCCGCCAAAAAAAGTGATAAACTCACTGTGACCCAGTCATAGATTGTGGTGTAGGAAGTGTTAGGAGATGAATTTGAGGCAAGGATTTTAGCCAAATTATATGGCATACTTAAGAATTTTTGGCCGTACTTTCTAAACATTTTGGAGCCAAGGTGTTACTTGAACTGAAATAACAACAGATTTGTTGAAGAGGAAATTCTGTTGGCATCATGAACGTTGGGTTGGAGAGAGAGGTTGGTGCCAAGAGAAAGGCTCTGTGATGAGTCCTTAAAATAGGGAAGTTTTTAGATTATTATTTGCCTTCTTGATGTACAGATTTATTTTTCATTAAATGCTGAATAATTTACAATTTAAAAATCCCTAATAAATCTGAAGAACCTTCAGTGCCCAGCCAGCATTTTCACTTGCTCCTCTTTGTGACTGTGTTTTGTACACCTAATGTGTTTCTGAGTCTACAGTTTTGTTATGTTTTTGTGTAATTTCTTCTGTTCTTTGACAGTTGGAATCTAGCATAAATCACCTTAAAGTTTCATAAGCCCAAATTAATTATACTCACATTTGTGATATGCTCCCTTTGTGCTCATTCACCATATTTTGTCATTGTAAAATTCATAGGCAGAGTGATCGCTGAGATCCTTGTTCTGTTTAATGCTGTTTACTTCAGCAGTATACAGTATCAGGGGAAAATTCACTTTGAAATAATCCCTTGTTTACTACTTTAATGCTTTGAAATAGAGTTTGCATTTCTCTTTATTTTCTACTTCTTTTGTTCTATGCTGTTATATGATCTTTAGGCATTTCACTTAATGAATAGATTGTTTTAACTGCCAAGTCTCACTCATATATTTAAGACCTGTATTCAGCATATAACTAGACAGTATTCCTAACTGTCTAAAATGTTTCTGGTTTTAACATACTAAGATGGCAACTCTTCTTTGTTTTTGTTTTTGTGTTTTAATATATTTTCAGAACACTATTGTGGAGGCTTCTATTCAGCTTCCTCCTTCCCTTTTCTCACCAAAGCAAAAAAGAGAAGTCAGACCAAGTGATGACTCTCTCTATAAGCTGCAGCTCATCGCATTCCGCAATGGAAAGCTTTTTCCGGCCACCGGGAATTCCACAAACTTGGCTGATGACGGAAAACGGCGTACAGTGGTTACCCCCGTGATTCTCACCAAAATAGGTTTGTCTGTGGCATATGTCTTCCTGTAGTCACTGGACAGCATGACTCGATCATTCCCTGTTCCTAAAGATGCTTATTTTTGTTCCTTCTCATTTTAATGAGTCACTAGAGAAAAAAAGATTATTTGCAGAATGCCCGTTTGTGTATGTTGACATTTAATTGTTCATGAAATCTGTTTCAGAAATATTTTTATTTCCCATTTCCTCCAGATGGTGTGAACATTGATACCCACCACATCCCCGTTAATGTGACGCTGCGTCGAATTGCACACGGAGCAGATGCTGTGGCTGCCCAGTGGGATTTCGATTTGCTGAACGGACAAGGAGGCTGGAAGTCAGATGGGTGCCATATACTCTATTCGGATGAAAATATCACTACCATTCAGTGCTACTCCCTTAGTAACTACGCAGTTTTAATGGTATGGCAGTTGTTAATGTTAATGCATAAACACTAAGCATTCGAATTTCTTCCTTATTCGTAGTTAAGCTCAAATGAAGATTTTTTTTTTAACTTTTAATGTAAATTGCTCCCTTTAATTAAGGCAGAGGTGACATTTGATGTCATTCTGATTTTAAAAGGAAATTGAGTTACTCTAAGTGAAATGTATGGGATTGAATCTGGTACGGGAATTTTCTGTAAACTTTATAAGCCAATCAATTCAACTAGACCTTGACCTTAAAATTTGGAAACATGCTGTCCAACTCTTAATCAAGAGGGATTCATTTGCCCAAAGATACACAGTAAACAGGGCTTCCCTGATGGTTCAGCTGGTAAAGAATTCGGCTGCAATGCAGGAGACCTAGGTTTGATCCCTGGGTTAGGAAGGTCCCTTGGAGAAGGGAAAGGCTACCCACTCCAGTATTCTGGCCTGGAGAATTCCATGGACTGTATATAGTCCATGGGGTCGTGAAGAGTCGGACAAGACTGAGCGACTTTCACTTTCACTTTCTTCACACAGTGAATGGGGCTTCCCTGGTGGCTCAAACAGTAAAGAATCTGTGTGCAATGCAGGAGACATGGCTTTGATCCCTGGGTCGAGAAGATCCCATGGAGAAAAGAATGGCTACCCATTCCATTATTCTTGCTTGGAGAATTCTGTGGACAGAGGAGCCTGGAGGGCTATAGTCCATGGGGTAGCAAAGAGTCAGACACAACTGAGTGACTAACACTTTCACTTTCACACAATGAATAGTGAGAGATTTTCCTTCTTTGCCATTTAGTGCCTTATCCCACTACACATCATAATCTTTTTAGATTCCTTTTGTATTTAGAGTAATGGTGATAACTTCAGTTTAGTTGCTGCAAGCAGCAGCACTGACACAAATGTCTTCAATTTTCATGCTCATCAAGTTAATGTTTTCTGTTATTTACTTTTTTTGTATTTATTAATCTTTTGTGAAATAGCTAGTTATTAACATATCTTTTTATTAATGAATCATTTTGGTGAATCTGATCTCTGAGTTGATAATTATGAAATTAACTGTATTAGTTTTTATTGCATATTGTAGTTATTCTAAGATACTAACATCCTGAAGCATGTATACATGCATTTAGAGCAGAGTGGAAGAAATTACTGATGAACATGAAGGACATTTCTTAGCAATGGCTTGAGGCTAGCCTGGGAGTGAGGATGCCTACATTTTGATTTCTGCCACCAGCTCTGAATCTGTTATCTTGACAATATTTTATCAAAGCACCAAATAATCTTGAAACATGATATATTTTATTCTAAGTGAATTATTCTTTTCTTAAAACCAGAAAAAAAAAACAACAGAAAAGAGCATTTTCACTGGAAATGGTCTTGAAGCATGCTTTAATTGGAGTAGATTTTCTTCAGCTCTATATTTTGGTTTTCTCTTTGCTCCTCAAATTAGGCTACCTACCTAGTCCTGAATAGGCAGAGGAGTAAGAAGAATATCAAGCAGGGCAGAAGGATTAATGTGTGTGTTATTTAACCCAGCTGACAGTGGGTGGTGTCTACACTAGGAAAAAACTCTGTGTTTATGTAAATCATCTCTCCTTTTGGGTTTAGTATTAATCATATAGGATTCTCTTCACAAATAGATGGTTGAGTTCTGTAAGTCCAAGTCTGGTTTCTGTAAGTTCACATTTTATTGTTTTGTGGTCAGCTTTCAAAGAATGCTTGAAGCAGTAGTTAAAATATGAAGCATTTACTCTTTCAGTTTGAAAGTGCTTTCTCATTCAGGTTTCGATTAAAAATAACGTGGAACTGAGAAGTACTGAAGGAGAAATAAGAGAGATGTAGCATCATTTGAAATTTTTTTAGTAGTTAACTAGAAAAAGTTGGGCAAGAGAAATGAAATGGAGACACACAACAAAAGGCATTTTATAAGCTTCAGTGTTTAAGACGTGATACTGTACCATGTGAAACTTTTATTTTTATTTAATACCAGTTAAAACATCTATTTTTGAACTTCCTAGCTGTTCTTCTCCACAGTTTAAATTAGTATAATCCTTTTCTTGAAGGAATAAGCTATTCTTTTATCTTTCATACTTTTAATCTTTTTAAAAATGTAATACACAATTCTTAAAGCTAAAATACAGCACTAAGATTTTTTTTTCTCTTTTCAAAGAATATCCTTTCTCTTTTCTTAAATATAACTGTGCCACCTAGAGGTAGCAAGGTGAAAAGGATCTGAAATTGTTGACAAAATTGTCCAAGTTAGTGTATGGCATTTTTAGAGTTGCTGATGAAATGTAAAGGCAAAGTTAAATTATACCTACTCTTAAATAAAGTCATGTCTGAGTTAGAAAACATAGCTTTAAAAATTGGAAGTCAACATCTTTTTCTCTGCCTGACACTGTTTTGAATAATAGATAAAATCCCATTTTTTTTGGAGAACTGCTTTAATGTAGGATTTTATTTAGCGAGTCTAAATTCCTTTATTGGCAGCTAGCTCATAAAGCTTTTCCTGCTGTGGTTTAAAAAAGAAATGTGTATTTAGAAAATGAAAAGAATATATTTGTTTGTAAATCTCAAATAGATATTCATAGTTCTAGACAGGTAACATAGTTCAGTAGGCATCCTGCAATAGCCATTTATATTCTAAGTTCTCAGAGGAAAAAGTTAGGTAGAAATTGAGTTTGTTTGAATTATGTGATCAGAAATAACCAATTGACAGTAGAGTCAGTAGGGAACAAAAAAACTGAATGAGGAGGGTGAAACTGCTCATGGTAATACTTATTACTTAATTGGTATTAGTAGTGAAGATAAAATAACCACTATATCTTGATTCTCCTTTGTTATTATATTCACCTAGAAACACATGAAACCAGAGAGCAGTCATTTGTTTTTACATCTCTAGTTTTTTTTTTTCAAGGCAAACTGTGGTTTCATTTACTCTATAATTGAAAGTGAATGCTAGCATTGTTTATATAATTCTTAAGTTGGTATTATGCTCACATAGATCAAATGTTTGAATTATTTCTAACACTAATGTACAGTGAGAAATTAAACTCTTGACACTCTATTGTCTCTTCTCCATAGAATAGATAACCCTTAATCATTTTTTTACACATTATGAAGGACTTTCACATTTATTGCAACAAAATGAATACATGATCCTATTTTCTTATATTTTTATATGAAGGTGTGTGTGTGTGTGTCAGTCACTCAGTCGTGTCCGACTCTTTGTGACCCCATGCACTGTAACCCACCAGGCTCCTTTGTCCCGCGTGATACAACATTCTAAACCATGCCTGTTTCCATGAAGCAGTATATCTTATGCCAAGGATGATGATAACTATGGAACAATATATCTTAACACTGATGCTGCTGCTTTGTGTTGGTGATATTTTTAGGATGATATGACGGTAGTGATGGCAGTGGTTAATTTTTATTAAGTACTAAATGCACCAGGTTCTCTTAAATCTTTACCTGCATTAACCTATTTGGTCATCATAACCACATCATGAAATGTGATGCTGCTATTGTTACCCCCAGTTTATAGATGGAGCAACCAAGGCATAAAGAAGTGAAGGACCATGACCAGGTTGACAAAGGTAGTTAGTGTGGACGTGGAGTTCAGACTCCACAAATGTCTTCTTAATCCCGCTACTGAATTTCCTTTCTGAAAACTTCCTTATCAGTGTTAGAGAGCTTTCTCATTTCTTGTCTCTGAATATTACTTTATGACCTCACCATCATTTATTTGGGCATTCCTCTATATTGTTTGTTTCTAATAATTTCTGTGTATAGAATGACTTTGCACATTAGAAAATCTGTATCATAAATTATCTGAAGTAGAATTGATAATCAAAGGGAAACCAACACTTCTCCTTTTTTCATTAAATTGAGCTGTTGATCGATGATCACAGATCTTAACTATATAGCTTAATGGTATTTTTACCTGCGAACCTACATGTTTAACTGCCATCAAGATAAAGACTTTTATTTGAGCACTCAGAAGCTCTGGTATGTTTCTCTTAGTAAATTTTCACTGTCATCTGAAGAAATAGCCTTCTGATGTGTATCACTAGATAAGTTTTGTCTGCTCTTTAATTCCATATAATTGGAATTGAACAGCATGCACTGTTTGTGTCTGGTTTCTTTCCCATCATTATGTCTGTGATATTCATCTTTGTTTTTACATGTGGTAGCAGGTTATTGATTTTTCTTTTTCCTTCATAATAGGCCATTTTATGGGCTTCGCAGGTGGCGATAGTGGTAAAAGAACCTGACCTGCCAGTGCAGGAGACATGAGAGACATGGGTTCAATCACTGGGTCAGGAAGATCTCCTGGAGGAAGGCATAGCAACCCACTCCAGTATTATTGCCTGGAGAATCCCATGGACAGAGGAGCCTGGTGGGCTATAGTCCATGGAGTCACAAAGAGTCCAACATGACTGAAGCGACTTAGCATACACACAGGCCATAGTATGAAGATATCAGAATTTGTGCATGGATGGATTTTTGAGTTGCAAGGTTCTGGATATCAAGAAAAAGCTGCTGTAAATATTTTTGGAAGGTGACTGCAGCCATGAAATTAAAAGACGCTTGCTTTTTGGACAGAAAGCTATGACAAGCCTAGACAGTGAATTAAAAAGCAGAGACATCTCTTTGTTAACAGTCAAAGCTATGGTTTTTCCAGTAGTCATGTATGGATGTGAGAGTTGGACCATAAAGAAGTCTAAGTCCTGAAAAATTGATAATGCTTTTGAACTGTGGTGCTGGAGAGTTCTCTTGAGAGTCCCTGGGATAGCAAGAAGATCAAACCAGTGAATCCTAAAGGAAATCAACATTGAATATTCATTGGAAGGACTGAAGCTGAAGCTCCAGTACTTTGGCCACCTGATGTGAAGAGCCAACTCATTGGAAAAGACCCTGATGCTGGGAAAAATTGAGGGCAAGAGGAGAAGGAGGTGACAGGATGAGATGGTTGGATGGTGTCATTGACTCAGTGGATTTGAGTTTGAGCAAACTCTGAGAGATAGTGAAGGACAGGGAAGCTTGGCATGCTGCAGTCCATGGGGTTGCAAAGAGTCAGACACAACTGAGTAACTGAACAACAACACAAAATATTTATGAACGTGTTTTTTGATGGACATGTGCGTACAGGAATGGAATTGCTAGGTTGTAGGCATCTGTATGCTGTGAGAAGTAATGCCATGCAATTGATCAAACTGGTTTTATTGGTTTACAGTCTCACCAGTAATGAGTGTTAATTGCTCTGTATCCTTGCCAGTGCTTGGTATTCTCAATCTTTAGTTTTGGTCTTCTGGTGGCTGTGCTGTGATAGATCATTGTGCTTTTAATCTTTTCAGTTTTTTCATTTTTTAAAATTTTTTTAAATAAGATAAAAATTAAAAAAAAATTGTTTTTCTTTGGTAAATGATAATATTGAGTACCTCTTCATTTTCATATTACAGTTTGGGTAGCCCTTTTGTGAAGTTATTGCTCAAATCTTACCTAGTTTTAATTTGATTGTCTGTTGCTTTCTTACTAGCTTATAGTAATTCTTCATGAACTCTGAATAGGAGTTCTCTGTTAGATTTATGTGTTGCAAAAATCTTCTCTCAGTTCATGACTTGTTTTAATCAGTTCAGGCTGCTACAAGAGAATATCACAGACTAGGTCATTTACAAACAGAATAAATTTTTTTTTCTCATAGTTTTGGAGGCTTAGGTCCATGATCAAGAAGATTCTTTGTCTAGTGAAGGTCTGCTTCCTGCTTCATAAATGCTGTCCTTTCTCTGTATCCTCTTGTGGTGGAGGGGGCAGGGGAACTCTCAGGTGTCTCTTTTATAAAAGAGACCTAATCACCTCTTAGAGGCACCACCTCCAGGTAATATCACATTGGAGGTTAGGTTTCAACATGTAAATTTTAGCTGGGGGACACAAACATTTAGTCTATGGGCATGCCTTTTACCTTTTTTTCTTAATGTTGTCCTCTTATAAGCAGAGTTTCTAATTTTTCTACATTTTTTAGTAGTTAGTGCTTTTTATGTCCTATTTAAGAAGTCTTTGCTTACCCCCAAATTATGAAGATATTTTCCTTTATTTGCCTTCAGTTCAGTTCAGTTCAATTGCTCAGTCGTGTCCGACTCTTTGCGACCCCATGAATTGCAGCACGCCAGGCCTTAAGAAGCTTTAAATGTGTTTTACCTTTCACATTTAGGTCTGTGATTCAACCAGAACTGACTTTTGTGTATGGTGTGTGTTAGGAGGATTAAAATCTTGAAATTATTTGTTTCCTAGGGGAAAAATTAAAAGAAAGATAGACATGGTCTCAGTTTTTTTAAAGACATTTTTTATTTTGAATCTATTCTAAAATTTTATTTTATTGTCAAACTGTTTTTAAAATACTTATACTCAAGAAACCTCGAATAGCCAAAGCAATCTTGAGAAAGAAGAATGGAACTGGAGGAATCAACTTGCCTGACTTCAAGCTCTACTACAAAGCCACAGTCATCAAGACAGTGTGGTACTGGCACAAGGATAGAAATATAGATCAATGGAACAAAATAGAAAGCCCAGAGATAAACCCACGCACCTATGGGCACCTTATCTTCGACAAAGGAGGCAAGAGTATACAATGGAGAAAAGACAATCTCTTTAACAAGTGGTGCTGGGAAAACTGGTCAACCACTTGTAAAAGAATGAAACTAGAACACTTCCTAACACCATACACAAAAATAAACTCAAAATGGATTAAAGATCTAAATGTAAGACCAGAAACTATAAAACTCCTAGAGGAAAACATAGGCAAAACACTCTCCGACATAAATCACAGCAGGATCCTCCATGACCCACCCCCCAGAATATTGGAAATAAAAGCAAAAATAAACAAATGGGACCTAATCAAAATTAAAAGCTTTTGCACAACAAAGGAAACTATAAGCAAGGTGAAAAGACAGCCTTCAGAATGGGAGAAAATAATAGCAAACGAAGCAACAGACAAACAATTAATCTCAAAAATATACAAGCAACTCCTGCAGCTGAATTCCAGAAAAATAAACGACCCAATCAAAAAATGGGCCAAAGAACTAAACAGACATTTCTCCAAAGAAGACATACAGATGGCTAACAAACACATGAAAAGATGCTCAACATCACTCATTATTAGAGAAATGCAAATCAAAACCACAATGAGGTACCATTACACACCAGTCAGAATGGCTGCTATCCAAAAGTCTACAAGCAATAAATGCTGGAGAGGGTGTGGAGAAAAGGGAACCCTCTTACACTGTTGGTGGGAATGCAAACTAGTACAGCCACTATGGAGAACAGTGTGGAGATTCCTTAAAAAACTGGGAATAGAACTGCCATATGACCCAGCAATCCCACTGCTAGGCATATACACCGAGGAAACCAGAATTGAAAGAGACGCGTGTACCCCAATGTTCATCGCAGCACTGTTTACAATAGCCAGGACATGGAAGCAACCTAGATGTCCATCGGCAGACGAGTGGATAAGGAAGCTGTGGTACATATACACAATGGAATATTACTCAGCCATTAAAAAGAATACATTTGAATCCGTTCTATTGAGATGGATGAAACTGGAGCCCATTATACAGAGTGAAGTGAGCCAGAAAGAAAAGCACCAATACAGTATACTAATGCATGTATATGGAATTTTGAAATATGGTAATGGTAACCCTATATGTGAGACAGAATAAGAGACACAGATGCATAGAACAGTCCTGTGGACTCTGAGGGAGAAGGTGAGGGTTGGACGTTCTGGGACAATAACATTGAAACATGTATATTGTCATATGTGAAGCAGAACACCATTCCATGTTCTATGCATGGGACGGATGCTCAGGGATGGAGCGTTGGGATGACAGAGAGGGATGGGAGGGGGAGGGAGGTGGGAGGAGGGTTTGGGAGGGGGAGCACATGTGAATCCATGGCTGATTCATGTCGATGTATGGCAAAAACTACTACAATATTGTAAAGTAATTAGCCCCCAACTAAAATAAAAAAAATAATAAAAAAAAAAAAAACATAAAATACTTATACTCTGACAAACAGAGGGAAACTTAGATGTTTTTCTTTGGTCTTCCTTCCATTGTTCAGGTCCTGATGAGTTTAAACCATAATTAATTTATAATTATTATTGATATGATGCCAGTGAATTATTTAAAACTTCTAGTGATTTTATATTTAGTAATTCTCAGGCTAAAACTATTGTAAATGTATAAATCTCTATCAGGTAAGTAAAAAATTTCAAAAGCTCTTCTTCCATTTATTTGGTTCCTTAATAATAAGTACTTTTGCAGTTTTTAACACACTTTTACATGTTTTAACATTCTGTGAATTGGTGCAGTTTATTTTGCTGAACTTTACTTTCCATTTTCTGGCCTGTTTTCTTAAACTTAGTAGTAGTAGTAATAACACTTCATTTGTGTCCAACTCTGCAACCCCCTGGACTGTAGCCCACCAGGCTCCTCTGTCAATGGGAGTCTCCAGGCAAGAATACTGGAGTGGGTTTCCATGCCCTCCTCCAGGGGATCTTTTTGACCCAGGGATTGAACACACGTCTCTTATGTCTCCTGCTTTGGCAAGTGTGGGTCCTTTACCTGGGAAGCCCTTTCTTAAACTGTGTACCATATATAAGACGGACTAAGATCACCATTTAGTGATAGACAGTGGTTGAATAAGCACCAAAGGCAGACTTTTCCTATGTTATGTATCACTATATTGCAAATGTGAATGACACTTTTTACTTTTCTTCCATGGGTGTCTCCTAGTGGACATTTATGGACAATGTATTTGATAATTTTTTTCTAATGGAAGTGATTTGATTTATAAAAAGAATAAAAGCAAGAATCATGGGTTTCTGTGAAATTAAAGAGATTGAAATCTTTTGATATGTATCTCTTTGAACAGGTAGATTTTTTTTTCAGTAGAAGTATAATTGACATACACCATTTTATTAGTTTCAGGTATACAATGTAATGATTCAGTATTTGTGTATATTACAAAATGATCACCACAGTAAGTCCAGTTAACATCCATCAGTATACAGTTACAATTTTTTTCTCTTATGGTGAAAGCTAGATTTACTCTTTGAGCAGCTTTCAAACTTCTATATTATTATTAACTGTAGTCCCTTGCTGCACGTTGCATTACCAGGGCTTCATTTATTCTATATCTGGAAATCTGTACTTGTGGACTCCTTTCACCTACGTTTTTGTTACAGTATCACAAAGCCTCTATTTGTTGATGGATATAATTGAAAATCATTTTGACTTAAGGTTTCTCCTTGACCTCTTTTGTTTTAGTCTTTAACTTCTCTTAACTTCTTTCCGATCCTGATCTTCTCAGTTGTCTTATACGGCCTTAAATTCTCTTCTATTTTGTCATCAAGATACAAGATCAAGTTTTTAACTTGATGTGTCTCCTTTACACCGGGCAGGGGCTCTGCAAACCCTGGCGAATGTTTGATCCATAGGCCTGTTCCAGTCAGCCCTCATTTGTTTGTTTGATGTCCTAAATGCTGGAAAGCTAGAAGTGGTTTCCAAGTTTTAATGGTTATATTTTAAGTGGTTAATAAGGACCTGCATAATAGCCTCAATTTTGCCTTTGGCCTGCAAAGCTGGAGCTCTTTACTCTCTGGCTCTTCACACCTTGCCAGGGGTTCTCTTTCATTTGGAAAGCTCTGTTTGTTATGACAACAAAAATGCCCCCTCAGGACAGTCAGTAGTACTTGCTCCTTCCTCCAGACCTACTCTGGAGTTTTAACAGTCTGGGTCCTCTGTGTCAACATCCAGCTTCCTGCTCATGCTATGTCACATTCATTGGCTTTTGAAAAAACTGAATTCTTTTAACCATAAATATTGTATAAGACGTAAGAACTGAACTGGCACTTTGTCTGATGTTTTGTTGGATAATGTCCAGCCACCTGTCTTTGTTATTCTCTTCAAAGGCCTGTGGAAGGCAGGTATACACAGGTTCTGCCCCTTCCCCAGACCCTGTCAGATGAGATGACTGTGGTGTCTCTGTTTTACTGTGGGGTAACTGCCCCAGATCATACAGCTAGTGGTGGCTAAGTATTCTTGAACATTTCCTGGAGGATTGGAAAGCAGGCAGTGCACAGAAAGAGTGAAGAGACCACATCCTAAACACTGAAAGTTTGTCCTCAATTATTTAGTCTCCATGGGACTAGAAGCTTTTCATAGAAACAAGGGAGAATCTGTCCATCCAGCTGGTGTCTAACTGACTCTCATGACCCCAATCTTCTTTGAATTTCTCTTCTAACATTCTGGATTTTCAGCAGAATGAGAGTATTGATATGTTGAAACTGTGTACCATGAACTAGTCCCATGGGCATCTTACAAGGACAGGTTGTTCAGAATGGTGGCTGTAGGTTTCTGTCTTATATTTTCCCTTTTAGGTCTTAGTTTATAGACTGTCAGCCCCCAAGGGGTCCTGTGTTTTCCTGAATACCTGGTACTTGGCATAGCGCCTGGCCATGGTGGGCACCCAGTTGGCATTTATCAAATACGTAGATAAAGTACAGGCTTGTGACTCCTGACTGTGGGCTGGAGTGGAATTTCCTCTGTTGTACCTCCAGTTTTTCAGTAACTCTGACTTTTGTCAGGCTTTGTGGCCTCTGTTAGTCATTTGTTAATGGTGAGGGACTTGTGAAGGTGTTCTGATAGATCTTTCTGGATGTGTAATTATACACTGTTGGCCACTGATTCTTCCCAGGAAAATGTGCTTCCCTCCTTCTCCTTTTGAGCCATCTTCAGTGTCCTCGTCTATCTGTCACCCATTCCTTCCTGTCTTCATCATCTTGGTTTTTCTGGTGTCAAGAATTATCTTAATAACTTCCTGACTAGAGGTGCATCCCACTGTGAACTCCTCCCCATGTCCAGCTGTCATTTTGTAGCTTTCAGAATCAGTGTAGAAAGAGAATTTGGTGACAGGACCTGGTGAATCTGCAACTTTGTCTCCTGATACCCTGGTTGTCTGGCTTGGTGTCCGGGGCCCAGGGAGAGACATCTTCCGAGCCTTCCCCAGTCCTTTGTCAGGAATGAAGCCTTCAGGTGAATGATGTTTTCATTTTTGGAAGTCACTGTCTACTTTGTTTTAGGGAGCAGAGCCTTGGCGGCCACAAACTTGTTCAGATCTGATCTTCCCAGCCCTTAACCTCTTTGTGCCTCAGTTTTTCAAGCTATAAAATGGAACTAACAGTATACCTAGTTTATAGGGTTATTCTGTGTAGGGTGCTGGCACAGTGCCTGGTTTATGATAAATGCTCTGTGAGTGATCTGCTATTATTATTTATTATTACTGATATTTGATCTCTTCGCTCTCAGTCACAGGGCTGCCCTTATGTCGATCAAACATTGTTGTGATCTCATTATGTATCTGAGGACCCTGTGACTTCTCAGCTCTTCAAGAGTGAGAATCATGGGTTAGCATTACATCCCTGTCCTTTGCACAGTGTCTGGTCCATTCATGTTTGTTGAACTTGACTGCGGGAGGTTAGGTTTTATTGACTTGGAGATACTGCTGTCTTGTACCTTATTAGCTGGTGAATTTGCAGAGTGACACGTTGGATGAAAGTGAAGTGTTAGTCGCCCAGTCACTTCTGACTCTTTGCAACCCCATGGACTGTAGCCCACCAGGCTTCTCTGTCCATGGGATTCTCCAGGCAAGAATACTGGAGTGGGTTGCCATTCCCTTCTCTAGGGGATCTTCCTGACGGAGGAATTGAACCTGGGTCTCCTACATTCTTTACCATCTAACCAACAGGGAAGCCGAGGGCATTAAAAAGGCTGAAGTCTGTGATTGACCTTCTAAATCACTGCTTTCCCTCTCCACTACCCTCAAAGGAGAGTCAGTGTTCACATTTATAAAGCAGGTGGCCCGTGGTAAGAGTGTGTGTGTGTGTGTGTGCATGTCTGTGTATATACATACTACATGAGTAGTTAACACAGTGCCAGTTAGGAGGGCATAGTAATGTGTGAGGAAAAGAACATGAAACATAGTCCTTGGATAGAGTGAAGAGATCCAAGGGCCAGAGTTCTCTTTGTTGGTACGTTTTAGTCCCTGAGAAAATCGCATCAACTCTATGTCCGGAGGAGCATTCCTAGAATAATGCTTTCATTTTCCCCTTCAGGATCTGACGGGATCTGAACTCTATGCCCAGGCAGCCCATCTCCTGCACCCTGTGGTCTACACTACTGCTGTCCTTCTTCTCCTGTGCCTCTTAGCGGTCATCGTCAGTTACATATACCATCACAGGTAAGAAAGAAAACTGTGACTGCAGAGGCCCGGTGGACGTTATTTCATATTTAATTGGAATAAAATTTTATCCTAATTTTATACCTAATTTAATACCATGCTGTCCTTCCAAAGGAAGGGCAGTTACTTCACAATACCTCGAGGCCTTCTTCATGCAATTCAAGACATAAATACTCATCTTCAGCAGCATTCAGTCATCTTGCTGGGTTTGTACCTGGCAAAGAACATGGGAAGAATGTGTTGTGGAGTGGGGCATGGGGGTGAGGTTAAGTGGAGCCTGGTTACCTGCAGAGGTGTCTTCCAGAACCAGACTGTGGTATTATTTCTATTTCATAAATTTTTGCCTGTTGTGATAGTCTCTTTTACAGATGGCATTTAAGAAAGTTTGTGGCATTTAAGTGTGGGATATGGTTTTTGTTAATCAGAGGCAAAGGTACAGAAATTTTTATTTTATGGTAAGATATAATGAACTGAAAGGATTTGCTGAGCAGAAATACACTTTCAAGAGGTTTTGCTAGAATGTATTTTCCTCTGTAAGCTGGACATATATGACATTTCTTGACATTTAGTTAAGAAACAAGAAGATTTTGATATAAAAAAGAAAGACTTGAGCATTTCATTATGAAAGGCCATGAGGAAATGCATTGGTTGTTTAGACCGTGTTATCCTAGTAGGTCAGGAAAACCAGAGATTGGCACCTTGCAGAAATTTCTGGGAAGCAAACAAGTAATCCATCTGTCATAAGACATCATAACTGCACAAAAGCGAACATATTTCTTATTATGGAGAAGTTGTGTAGTCTTTAGTGGATGTAGTAGTTCCATTTGACTTGTCTTTCTTAGTGTATAAAGTTAAATGTTAAGGAAACTGTATTGTGTTGAGGGATTTTTCAAAACCTGTGTGTGTGTGATAGTATGTTTTAATAAAATGCTTACACATTTACATTTGGCCTTGTATGAATTAGATATATTAACTTGGCGATGTTCAGCTTCAAGTATATTAACCTGTGTACTAATTTTTTCCCTTTTCTTTTAACAGTTTGATTAGAATCAGTCTCAAAGGCTGGCACATGCTTGTGAATTTGTGCTTTCATATTTTTCTGACCTGTGTGGTCTTTGTGGGAGGAATAAGTCAAACTAGAAATGCCAGCGTCTGCCAAGCAGTAAGTCAAAGTGAAAAACTAAAATAAAAAAAATATACTGGTGTTAAAAAGTAATTTCATGTTTCATTAACTGTAAAAGGAAAATTGTTTCTTTAAAGCTTTTTTTATTTAGCTAATTAAAGTTAACTTGAATGTTACTTAAATAATTCAGCAGTATACTTCAAGTTCTGAATTATCATTTCACAACTGGATATATGACTTATAGAGCTTGTCTTTATATCTTTGGGAATTTTGTGCTACTTGTTACGTCTGTTATAATGACAAACATTGAATTTAAAAAATTTATAAAATTCTGATACAGCTGAAAGAAGTAACATTTTCTGACAGGTTTTTAAAAATTATTTTATCTATTTATGGAAACAGGAATTATAAAAATTTTAACTGTAAGATATAAAAACAAGAAACTTCGTAGGTGTGCTAAATATGAAGTATTTAAAAATCTTCAACTCTTAATTTCAAGTAAATGATTACATATGTAGCATTAGTAAGCAGTATTCTTATAGTATAAATATAAAAAAGTAAAACTTCTTAATATACAAGTAGGAAATACATAGAATTGTATTTATTTGCATATTATTTTCTATGTGCGTCATAGCTAACAGTGTCACATAGAAATTCCGAGTTCAGACTACCTGGATTTGGATGTCAGTTCTGTTTTTTTCCAGTGTTTTTATGGGCAGTTTGTTTAACTTTTTTTAATTGAAGATAATGAGATCTACACTCTTAACCAATTTCTAAGTGTGTTGTATGGTGATTAACTCTAAGGACGTACAGCAGATCTTTAGAACTTTTTCATCTTGCGTGGCTGAAACTAGACCCACGAAACAGCCGCCTCCTGTATCCCTTCCCCTCACCTCTTGGCCCCACCATTCTACTTTCTGTCTCTGTGAGCTTGACTTCATAAACACCTTATGTAAGTGGAATCATGCAGTACTTTTCCTTCCATGATTAACTTATTTAATTTAACATAATATCCTCAAGGTTCATTCATGTTGAAGTATGTGACAGGATTTCTTGCTTTTTAAGACTGAATACATATGTCACTGTATGTATACACCACATTTTCTTTATCTATTCATCTATCAATAGACATTTAGATTGTTTCCAGCTCTTGAATGTTGTCACACTGCAGTGATCATAGGACTACAATTATCTTTGATCCGGATATCAATATTTAACATTTCTGTGTCTCAATTTTCTCACCTGTAACTTAGGAATAATAATTGAGTTGTTGTCAAATGATACGACTATTCACATTAGAAAAGCTAAAGTAATTTACAGATAAATTATTAGAAAAATAGGGAACCTTAGTTTCCTATGTATGTATTTTTTTTAATGTAGTTTAATATACAGAAGTGTGCTGCTAGTATGCAGAAATGTAACCAAGAGAATGTAATTAATGAGAAGGTAACATTTATGTAGTATCAAAAAATATCAAGTACTTAGAAATAAAAAATATTCGAGATTTGCAGGTAAAATTTTCATGTATATTAAAGAAGACCTAAATAAATGGAAAAATACACTAGGTACAAGGATAGGAAAAGTTAAAGTCAGAGAGGTAGCAGTTCCTCCTAAATTAATCCGTAGATAAGAGAATTTTTCATGAAACTCAGTAAGTTCAGTTCAGTTCAGTCGCTCAGTTGTGTCTGACTCTTTGCAACCCCATGAATTGCAACACGCCAAGCCTCTCAGTCCATCACCAACTCCCGGAGTCCACCCAAACCCATGTCCATCGAGTCGGTGATGCCATCCAGCCATCTCATCCTCTGTTGTCCCCTTCTCCTCCTGCCCCCAATCCTTCCCAGCATCAGGGTCTTTTCCAGTGAGTCAACTCTTCGCATGAGGTGGCCAAACTGTTGGAGTTTCAGGTTCAACATCAGTCCTTCCAATGAGCACCCAGGACTGATCTCCTTTAGGATGGATTGATTGGATTTCCTTGCAGTCCAAGGGACTCTGAAGAGTCTTCTCCAACACCACAGTTCAAAAGCATCAATTCTACGGCACTCAGCTTTCTTCACCGTCCAACTCTCACATCCATACATGACCACTGGAAAAACCATAGCCTTGACTAGACAGACCTTTGTTGGCAAAGTAATGTCTCTGCTTTTAAATATGCTGTCTAGGTTGGTCATAACTTTCCTTCCAAGGAGTAAGCGTCTTTTAATTTCATGGCTGCAATCACCATCAGCAGTGATTTTGGAGACCAAAAAAATAAAGTCTGACACTGTTTCCACTGTTTCCCCATCTATTTCCCATGAAGTGATGGGACCAGATGCCATGATCCTAGTTTTCTGAATATTGAGCTGTAAGCCAACTTTTTCACTCTCCTCTTTCACTTTCATCAAGAGGCTCTTTAGTTCTTCTTCACTTTCTCTCATAAGGGTGGTGTCATCTGCATATCTGAGGTTATTGATATATCTCCCGGCAATCTTGATTCTAGCTTGTGTTTCTTCCAGCCCAGCGTTTCTCATGATGGACTCTGCATATAAGTTAAATAAGCAGGGTGACAATATACAGCCTTGATGCACTCCTTTTCCTACTTGGAACCAGTCTGTTGTTCCATGTCCAGTTCTAACTGTTGCTTCCTGACCTGCATACAGGTTTCTCAAGGGACAGGTCAGATGGTCTGGTATTCCCATCTCTTTCAGAATTTTCCACAGTTTATTGTGATCCACACAGTCAAAGGCTTTGGCATAGTCAATAAAACAGAAATAGATGTTTTTCTAGAACTCTCTTGCTTTTTCGATGATCCAGCAGATGTTGGCAATTTGATCTCTGGTTCCTCTGCCTTTTCTAAAACCAGCTTGAACATCTAGAAGTTCACGGTTCATGTATTGCTGAAGCCTGGCTTGGAGAATTTTGAGCATTACTTTAGTAGCGTGTGAGATGAGTGCAATTGTGTGGTAGTCTGAGCATTCTTTGACATTGCCTTTCTTTGGGATTGGAATGAAAACTGACCTTTTCCAGTCCTGTGGCCACTGCTGAGTTTTCCAGATTTGCTGGCATATTGAGTGCAGCACTTTCACAGCATCATCTTTGAGGATTTGAAATAGCTCAACTGGAATTCCATCACCTCCACTAGCTTTGTTCGTAGTGATGCTTCCTAAGGCCCACTTGACTTCACATTCCAGGATGTCTGGCTCTAGGTGAGTGATCACATCATCTTGATTATCTGGGTCATGAAGATCTTTTTTGTACAGTTCTTCTGTGTATTCTTGCCACTTCTTCTTAATACCTTCTGCTTCTATTAGGTCCATACCATTGCTGTCCTTTTTCAAGCCCATCTTTGCATGAAATGTTCCTTTGGTATCTGTAATTTTCTTGAAGAGATCTCGAGTCTTTCCCATTCTGTTGTTTTCCTCTAGTTCTTTGCATTGATCGCTGAAAAAGGCTTTCTTATCTCTCCTTGCTATTCTTTGGAACTCGGCATTCAGATGGGAATATCTTTCCTTTTCTCCTTTGCTCTTCGCTTCTCTTCTTTTCACAGTTATTTGTAAGGCCTCCTCAGACAGCCATTTTGCTTTTTTGCATTTCTTTTCCATGGGGATGGTCTTAATCCCTGTCTCCTGTACAATGTCACGAACCTCCATCCATAGTTCATCAGGCACTCTATCAGTAGTCTCTTAAATCTATTTGTCACTTCTGCTGTAAACTCATAAGGGGTTTGATCTAGGTCATACCTGAATGGTCTAGTGGTTTTCCCTACTTTCTTCAATTTAAGTCTTAATTTGGCAATAAGGAGTTCATGATCTGAGCCACAGTCTGCTCCCGGTCTTGTTTTTGCTGACTGCATAGAGCTTCTCCATCTTGGCTGCAAAGAATATAATCAGTCTGATTTCGGTGTTGTCTGTCTGGTGATGTCCGTGTGTAGAGTCTTCTCTTGTGTTGTTGAAAGAGGGTGTTTGCGATGACCAGTGCATTCTCTTGGCAGAACTCTATTAGCTTTTGCCCTGCTTCATTCTGTACTCCAAGGCCAAATTTGCCTGTTACTTCAGGTGTCTCCTGACTTCCTACTTTTTCATTCCAGTCCCCTATAATGGAAAGGACATCTTTTTTGGGTGTTAGTTCTAAAAGGTCTTGTAGGTCTTCATAGAACCGTTCAACTTCGGCTTCTTTGGCATTACTGGTCGGGGCATAGACTTGGATTACTGTGATATTGAATGGTTTGCCTTGGAAACGAACAGAGATCATTCTGTTGTTTTTGAGATTGTATCCAAGTACTGCATTTTAGACTCTTGTGTTGACCATGATGGCTACTCCATTTCTTCTAAGGGATTCCTGCCCACAGTAATAGATATAATGGTCATCTGAGTTAAAGTCACCCATTCCAGTCCATCTTAGTTTGCTGATCCTAGAATGTCGACGTTCACTCCTGCCATCTCCTGTTTGACCACTTCCAGTTTACCTTGATTCATGGACCTAACATTCCAGGTTCCTATGCAATATTGCTCTTTACAGCATCGGACTTTGCGTCTATCACCAGTCACATCCACAGCTGGGTATTGTTTTTGCTTTGGCTCCATCCCTTCATTCTTTCTGGAATTATTTCTCCACTGATCTCCAGTAGCATATTGGGCACCTACCGACCTGGGGAGTTCCTCTTTCAGTGTCCTATCTTTTTGCCTTTTCCTACTGTTCATGGGGTTCTCAAGGCAAGAATACTGAAGTGGTTTGCCATTCCCTTCTCCAGTGGACCACATTCTGTCAGTGGTCAATAAAATGATCTTTAAATTTATATGAAAGTAAAGAAGGACCAACAATGATAGTTAGGACACTTCTGAAAAATAGTAGAGTAGGAAGTCTTCTAATCACCCAAACTGTTGAGGCTGTTGGAATTCAAATTGTGCATTAGAGTAGGGATAGGTAAATTGACCAACACAGTAGAATAGCAGCCTTGGAAGCAGACCCACACAGAGCTTTGGTATGAGACAGATGTTACGTGTCTCATCAGCTAGGTAAAGACAGACCACTGTCCAGTTAAGGGAGCTGGGGAAAATCCATGTGGAAAAAAGGTTAAAGTGGATCTGTACTTCACGCCAGGTTAAAAAAGTCAGCTTTGGGTAGATTAGATTTTACAAGTCTAAACGAAGGTGTTAAAATTCATATTAGAAAATATCGTGATCCTTGGGGTAAGGAGGGGTTTCTTAAATGTGACTAGAAAAGGGAGGATGTGCTTTTGACTCAGTTAAAAATAAGATCTTTTTCTTACAAAAATGAAGATTCCTAAGGAAAGTGAAAAGACAAATTCCACATTAGAGGACACTATTCTCGGTACATATGGGCTTCCCTGGTGGCTCAGATGGTAAAGACTCTGCCTACAATGCGGGAGACCTGGGTTCCATCCCTGGGTTGGGAAGATCCCCTGGAGAAGGGAAATGCTACCCACTCCAGTATTCTCAGGTTTCCTTGTGGCTCAGCTGGTAAAGAATCCGCCTGCAATGTGGAAGACCTGGGTTAGATCCCTGGGTTGGGAAGATCCCCTGGAGAAGGGAAATGCTACCCACTCCAGTATTCTGGCCTGGAGAATTCCATGGACTGTATAGTCCCTGGGGTCACAAAGAGTCAGACACGGCTGAGTGACTAAGCACATCACAGCACAAATTCTCAATACATAACTACTGACAGAGCATTAGAATTAAAAATATATATATATTAATAACTAATCAGTGAGAATGCCACAAGCAGCGCAGTTGGAGAAGTGATGAAAGTGACAGGCATTTCATAACAGAATAGACACAGGGCCAGGGTACACGGCGTCGGTGGTCACAGAGATGCAAATTCAGACCGCTACCATGTTATGCCTTTTCTGTCAGGAAAAATTAAGCCCAGCAGTGCCAAGTATTGAAGAACACGTGGATCCACATATTTTATACATACTGGGTAGGAATGTAAGCGGATGACTCTGGGAGGCCTTACCTTCTACAGGTAAACATTCACACAGTCCCGCTCCAGGGCTTAGAGTGAGTGCCTGTGAATATTCATAGCAGCACTCTACACAGTAGCAGAAACCTGGAAGCAGCCCAAGTGCCCATCACTGAGAGAGTGAATGAATAAATGGTGGATATTATGAAAGAGTCAAAATTAATGAATTACAGCAAGGCATAGCAGTGTGAGTCAGTCTCAGGAATATAAGTGAAAAAATTAAGTCCCATGAATTACATTCACCCTGATATCTTTCTTTATAAAGATAAACATAACTAAAATGAAACAGCATACTTTTAATGAAAATATGTAGGTGCAGTAAAACCGTATAAGAAAGCAAGCAAAGGAATGATAAACATAGGATAAACGGTGATGATTACCTTGGGTGAAGGGGTTCTTATGTGCTGATACAGGCTTTTGTCAAGATCTTACCTTTTGTCTTATTGATAGATTTGTGGAAGCATAGTATTAATAACAACTATTTAAGTAACTAAATAAGGGCAGGCCATGCTTGTGTGCTTGGCTCAGTCATTAGAATGTGTTATTAACCTAAGGCTGATGATGAATCCAATATTTTCTTCATGTAAAACAGTTTCAAATATGTATGTGTGTGTATATATGAGAATTGTTGAGAGAATTAAATGACTCCAGAGTACCAGGTATACAGTAAGTGGTCAGTACATGTAAGCTATTACTACGACTGTTATTGGTATAATTATCTCTTAGCTGTGCAGAATATTCCCCTGTATTAGGGCCATTACTATACATCTGAAATCAAACTTGTTTGAAGCCTACAAAAAGTTAGGTAATGGATCCCAAATCAAGTTAATACGTGTACAAAAGGTAGTGCTTCTCTTTTCTCAGTGTTTTCTCCCGTCTTCACCTGGGTGACTCCCACTTACTTTGTAGGTCTCGTTTACTGTTTTTAGAGATGCAGTCCCTCCACCTCTTCCCCTCATTATCCTCTGCTGCCGATTAATGTTCCATGGTGCCTGCAAAACTTTGTAATTGACTGGCATTTACCTGTTTGTTGCCTCTGGACTCGAAGCTCTACAGGGACGGGGATTATACCAGTTCGATTCACCAGTGTTCATCTAAGAATCAGTATAAGACCTGACGCATAGTAGGTGCTCAGCAGATAAATGAACAAAAAAGGCCTCTGTTTGCAAATAGTAGCACTCATTCAACCCTGGAGTTGTTTTGAACATAGACTGTTAGAGTACTCAACACACAATGGTGGTAATAGTCTTAATTCTGTCTAAAAATACTCATTGATTTCTGGAAGTAGACACATAAATTTATTTCAGTAAGAAAGTGAACAGAAAGAGGCCATAGTAGAAATGACTGCCTTTCATCATCCTGAATGGTATTTTATACCAATTCTAGAATGAAAAGGATAGCAAAGTGCACTGAGTTTTCAGGACCTCAAGAATTAATGTCTATTAGGTAAAGAATTACCTGAAAAAGTGTGGAGCGGGCAGGCTTCTAGATGTTTTCATATGTTGTTTTCTTCTGTTTTTTTTTAACAGTGTTCTTCCTCTGTGAAAGACATAGCATCGTTCTTATTATTTCTGACTCAGATATGACTTGCTTCACTTTATTTTTCTAATACTTATTCAGTTAGTAGCCAGCTATGTCTGCCAGAACGGCCTGTGTGACTCGTCTCTTAACCTCAGTTCAGTTCAGTTGCTCAGTCATGTCCGACTCTTTGTGACCCGTGAACTGCAGCATGCCAGGCTTCCCTGTCTATCACTGACTCCCAGAGCTTGCTCAAACTCATGTTTGTCATGAACAAACCTAGTGGTGGTGGTTTGTTCATTCAGTTGCATCTGGCTCTTTGTGACCCCATGGACTGTACCTGCCAGTCTCCTCTGTCCACGGGATTTCCCAGGCAAGAAATGCTAGAATGGGTTGCCATTTCCTTCTCCAGGGGGTCTTCCCAACCCAGAGATCAAACCTGGGTCTCCTGCATTTCAGGCAGATTCTTTACCTCCTTAGATACCTGGAAAGCCCCTTAACCTAGCAGGGGCTTCATGCTTCTTCTGCAAAATAATGGGGTGGGCTCGTCTTCCATCTCTAAACTGAACCCTGAAGCGTACATCTTCTACATGCATTTTGTACGTACACATGATCAGTGTTGTCTTTGGCATATCTCCCTTTTAAAGCTCATGTATTTTTATGAATGGTGTGAACAGGTTCTAATGCAGTTTCTTCCCCGAAGTAATTGGCTGAGGTTATTAAAGGCCCCACCAGCCAGGGACTTCCCACTCTGGTTCTTATGTCATCCTTTCTGGGTGGTGCCATGGGTACATTCTGTAGCCTTGAACTTTCTTTTGCAAAAGGAGCCAAAGGGGAACTGAGAAGTTGAGTGATAGAGTAGAAGAGGCTGTTGACTCAACAGGGTTTGGAAGAGATCTGGGTTCTGGGTCAGGATGTGCTGCCAGATAACTGTGTGATTGTTAGTTTTCTGGTCCTTGGTTTCCTAGCTGTGCAGTGAAATGATTTGGCTGCAAATATTTAGGATACCGTGTTGCTCTACCACTCCACAATTTCATCTGTTAACTGTCGTGCCAGCTGCCCTTCTTAGCTGTCTTCTGGTCTCTGTTATCCAGAGGACTGCTGCAGGGGCACATAGGGTGAACAGGGAAAGATTCAATCCATGGAAGTTAAGAGCTTTCTACTTGCCAGCTACTGCAAGTGTGTTATCTTAACTTTCACGTTAACCCTAGGAGGTAGTTCTTACTCATATTTTGTTAGTATAGTAATTGAGTCTTAGAGAATTGAAATAACTTGCCCCAAGTCTAGGGCCTTTGGGTGACAGAGCCCAGATTCAAATGACAGTCTCTTTGAGGATTCCTTGCCAATCCCCACCCTTAACACCACCTTATTATTATTGAGGACCAGCATTATGTAACTGAAGAGTTGCAGGCTTTGGGTTTGAGTTGCTGCCCCACCACTGACCATGTGACCTCTGGAGGATGATTTAACTTCTTTCAGCCTCCATCTCCTTGTCTGTAGCACTAAGCAAATGGTGACGCTCAGAGGATAAAATAGAAGCACGTACAAAATTGTCTAATACACTTTGGTGTACATAGCAGGCATTCAGTAGTGAGTGCTCTTAATTTTTATATATATTCATATCAGACTGTGAGTATTAAAGATGATTTGTTTGCACACTTGCTGTGTATGCTGCACTATTGTAGGTTTTGGTGGTGGTTAAAAACCCGATTGTTAAAATGTCTGGTCTCTTGTATGAGAATCTTTATGGTTAGGTAACATATAAAGTCCAACTCTTCAAGATAATTTTTTGTATCCATTTTGCAGCTTTGAAAATTGATGTCTCGAGGTAAGGTGACTTTCTTAAGTTCTAATCTGTTGGATTTAATGAATCATTTACATGCCTTATAAATTAGATTATTTCCAAGCTGTTTACAAATTTCCTACATGTATCTGATTTATTTGGCAGAAACTGTGACAGTGAGGTTATATTTCAAGTATAGCCCAAGTGTCTGATGGGGAATAAAATAGGAAGCACGTATGTGTGCTCAGTTGTGTCCAACTCTTTGTGACCCTATGGACTGTAGCCCACCAGGCTCCTCTGTCCATGGGATTTTTCAGACAAGAATGCTGGAGTGGGTTGCCATTCCCTTCTCCAGGAGATCTTCCCAACCTAGGGATCAAACATGCATCTCTTGCATCTCCTGCATTGGCAGGTGAATTCTTTACTGCTGAGCCACCTGGGAATCCCAAAATAGGAAGCAACTCCTTCTAAAAGATAGGAACACCATTGCTGCTAGACTAGATCTCAGTGTCTCCTTTATTCTGTCTTATGGAACATTTGGTGATTTGCTTATGTGACTATTACCAGGTGCCATCAGACCCCTAAAATTCTACTATTGGTAATAATTGTTTAACTGGAAGGCTTTAGTATCTTTTAAGTATGAACACTTCTCTGCAAATTTTGAAATGCCATAGGAAACACTTCAAAATCTAAAGGTTGAGTTTTACCTCTTAGATCTAAACAAGAAAATTCTCTATCTTGCACCTCCTGTGTTGAAAATATTTTTAACTTCTGTTTTGAAGCTCATTTACAGCTTTGTCTCATTCTTTTGACCTCTACATCAGAGAAAACTGTAGAAACAGTAAAGGATACCATTTTGAGTCAATATCATTGATTGGTTTTGAATGTTTTGGTTTTTATGCACCAAATCCAATTATACTGTTTTTATTTACAATATTTGATGTGACTCCAGATAGCTCAGAGGGTTATTTTATGCTTTTTGTTCCATTTACATCTGTAAGCTTTGCTTTTATAGTGCAGTGAGTAAAACTAATAGGAACCACGGAGCAAGTTTTCTGCTTAAGAAGATACTGTGGGGACTTCCCTGGTGGTCCAGTGGTTAAGAATCTCTGTTTCCATGCAGGGGACATAGGTTCGATCACTGATTGGGGAACTAAGATCCTCTTTGTTGCACAGCACTACCAAATTAAAAATTAAATTAAAAAAATTTTAAAAGATGAAGATACTCTGACCCTCTGGTTTGGCGAGGCTGGATCACCCTCCTAGCCCTTTCAGTCACTGAGAGGACAGGGACTTCCCTGGACAAGTGACCACCCTAGTTTTTGCCCTGCAAAATAATCTGTGTACTTCCATGTCACCAAGTTTAATGAGGTTCATATCTCATTAACATGAACCTTAGACAGCAGTCTAGATGCTTCTGTTACTTACCTAGGATTGATGATGTCAATCAGTTTGATTTTCTTGAGATTGCAGAGTCATCCTTTTTGAATTAATTAAAGTTTTTTTTTTCTTGGAAATTTTCATTAATAGAATTTTACTTGTAATCATTGCATAAGAAGAAAGGATCAAAAGATAGAATTAGATAAGAAAATTGAATTATGTCCTTGCTGCTCCATGTATTTATTTTTCTTAAAATAGATTTTAAACCTCTCTTACCCCATGTTTATCGTTATCTAGAATTTTATCTTTAACTGCTGTTGCTTCAAACACAGTTCAGAAGGTAAACGTGCCCCCCCACCATCCCTCTGGGAGGGAACTCAGTGTCATCATTTACCTATATTGCAGTTCTCCATCGTCTTTCAAGTACTTATTATGTCCCAGATATTGTGCTCTTTGAGTCCCTACAAAAACCCCTAAGGATGCTTATGGATAGTCTTTCTACTATTCAAATGAGGAACATTAATTTCAAGAATGTTGACGTTATTTTCTTAAAACCATACTCATAATAATAATAAAAATATTGCTGTATTTTTAATCACGTATTATGTACCAAAGTGCTAAATGCTTTATATAGGGTGTCCTATTTAAAGCCTTATGGTACTTTAATATTATCCTCAGTTTACAAATGAGAACAGTGCTTGAGATATTATGCGAGTTTGCTAAGGTGTCACAAGGGGTAGATTCTGGTTTTAAAACCAGGCAAAATTGTTAATTCCAGAGCTCACTTACTTCAAATAATCACCGATCTGTTATACTGCTTACTTGCCATCCATTTTGATACATAAAAGCTCTGAATTAGAGCTATTCAGGTCTCTGACTCCAAAGTTTATTCTCTGTGTGCTGTGACTTTTGCCCTCCAGTTACCCCTGACGTCCCCCTGATAGCTCAGTTGGTAAAGAATCCACCTGCAGTGCAGGAGACCCTAGTTCGATTCCTAGGTCAGGACGATCCCCTGGAGAAGGGATAGGCTACCCACTCCAGTATTCTTGGGCTTCCCTTGTGGCTTTGCTGGTAAAGAATCCACCTGCAGTGCGGGAGACCTGGGTTCGATTCATGGGTTGGGACTATCCCCTGGAGAAGGGAAAGGCGACCCACTCCAATATTCTGGCCTAGAGAATTCCGTGGACTATATAGTCCATGGGGTCACAAACAGTCGGACATGACTGAGCGACTTTCACTTGCACTCTCACTTACCCTTGATGTCTGCATTCCTCCTTAAAATAGACTTTAGGAACTCAACTCTAATTTATAACAGCATCTATGGGAAACATGGCTTTGGTTTACTGTTGTCCAGGAATGAATTCCATGGTATGTTTAGTGTCACCTTAGGTATAAGTTGTAGTCCATGGGCCTCCTATATTCAACTATAGATTCAGTCCTCTATTATACGTCTGTTAGAGTGCTTTCTTTGTTCATTAGCAGGCAAAGGAATGGATCGTTAGAATATACCTTCATACAGTTTTTGAGTCAGATATTTGAAATAACTTAACCAGTCTTTTTGAGGAAGCTTACTGGCAATTATTATATTTTGATTGTAAAGGGGAATTTTTTTTTTTTTTTTTTTCATTTTAGTTCATGTATTCTTCAATCTTCTTTCTAGGTTGGAATAATTCTTCATTATTCCACTCTTGCTACAGTACTATGGGTGGGAGTGACAGCTCGAAACATCTACAAACAAGTCACTAAAAAAGCTAAAAGATGCCAGGACCCTGATGAGCTGCCACCTCCACCAAGACCAATGCTCAGGTATCTAATGTCTTCATGTACTATCTTCTGTTAAATGTCCACATATAAAATTTAATGAAGTATGGTCATAACAAAAAATTGCTGAGTGAACTTTGGAAAGTGAAAGAGTGGACTTGTAAGCAGCCTTGCAGCTGGGAGTTCTTTGTGAAGTTCTGTATCCTCTCTTGTCTTTTGTCTCATCTAGAAAGCAAGAATGATTCTCTTTCATAGAGTTGTTGTGAGGCATAAGTGACTTAATGTATAAAGCACCTCTGTACAGCACGGCCATACTGGCCGTGGAATAGACTCTGAAAATATTAGTTGTTTTTATTTCCTTGAGGTCTTTTAGTAGATTTCAGTCTTCTCAAGTATGTATCAGTGTCGTTCGTTATTCTCCAAGAAAGAAAAAACAGTTTTGGTGTCGTGCCATTCCTAGTATCATAATTTAAATCAGTTGTCAGTGAATTATTATTCTGGATGAGTGGAAGTCAATGAGTAGAAGACCTGTCCTTGAGGTCTTTACAGTCTGTGAGGAGACAGGTGTGAGAAGAACTGCTGCAACTGTGTAAGAGCTGGAATGGAAGTACATTCTCTGAAAGCGCCAAAAAGGAACTGTAATTCTGAGGGGCCAGAGAGAGTGGGGGGCCTATTAAGAATTGCTTGACTACCACATAAAGAGCAGAGGTGGCACTTCAGATACAGGATCATATGGCAAGCTGAACAAATTTGAGAAGTGCAGTTTGACTGTGGCTGGAACCTAGGGTTTATGGTGTAGAGTAGCATGATTCAGAGTAAAAGCTGAGTTTTAGGCTGTAGATTAAATTGTGGGCTATACATTAGAATGCCCGAAAGTAGGAGGCATCTACAAATAATTCGTCTGAGGTCATTAGGAGATCCCCATGAGTACTGCATAGGGTCTTCTACTCATTTCAAAATTGGGAAAGGAGTACTTCAAGGCTGTGTATTGTCGCCCTGCTTATTTAACTTATATGCAGAATACATCATGTGAAATGCCAGGCTGGATGAAGCACAAGCTGAAATCAAGATTGCCAGCAGAAATATTAATAACCTCAAGTATACAGATGACACCACCTTTATGGCAGAAAGCAAAGAAGAACTAAAGAGCCTCTTGATGACGGTGAAAGAGGAGAGTGAAAAAGCTGGCTTAAAACTCAACATTCAAAAAATGAAGATCATGGCACCCAGTCCTATCACTTCATGGCAAATAGATAGTGAAACAATGGAAACAGTGACAGACTTTATTTTCTTGGGCTCCAAAATCACTGCAGCTGGTGACTGCAGCCATGAAATTAAAGATGCTTATTCTTTGGAGGAATAGCTATGACAAACCTAGACAGCATATTAAAAAGCAGAGATTTTGCCGACAAAGGTCTGTGTAGTCAATGTTATGGTTTTTCCAGTAGTCATGTACAGATGTGAGAGTTAGACCATAAAGAAGGCTGAGTGCTGACGAATTGATGCTTTTGAACTGTAGTGTTGGAGAAGACTTTTGAGAATCCCTTCGACTGCAAGGAGATCCAACCAGTCCATCCTAAAGGAAATCACTTCTGAATAGTCATTGGAAGGACTGATGCTGATGCTGAAGCTGAAGCTCTCAATACTTTGGCCACCTGATGTGAAGAAAGGACTCGTTAGAAAAGACCCTGATGCTCGGAAAGATTGAAGGCAAGTGGAGAAGGGGACTACAGAGGACAAGATGGTTGGATGGCATCACCGACTGGATGGACATGAGTTTGAGCAAGCTCTGGGAAATGGTGAAGGACAGGGAAGCCTGGTGTACTGCAGTCCATGGGGTCACCAAGAGTCGGACACGACTGAGTGACTGAACAACAGATGAGGACTGCAGCCGGCACAGTGGCATGGAGGTTAGAGAGGACACGTGTTCGGAAACTTGAGGCAGTTTCTTTAGGAGTGATGACTAGCTGCATTTGGGAGCTCTCTACGGGAATTTGAAGGTGGCTGCAGGTTGTCTGCTCCAGTTTGCTAGGGTCCTTCTGCAGATGGTACATCCATCAACTGAGAAAGTCACAGAGGAAAAGTGGGTGGGGGCACCCAGGGAGGGGAAGCACAGGGGAAGTGGGCTCACCCATACTTTCTCATGGAAAGTTTACATTTTGGGAGTCTGGTGCTCAGCAGAGAGGACACACTGTGTCCTCTGGACAGGACAGGAGATGTGTTCACATGTGTTCATTGAAGCAGTGGTAAGGAATGAGCTCTCCCAGGGAGAAGTCAGTTATGAATGATTCCTGGGCCACATCAATGTTGAGTAGATGGGCCATAGCAGGTAAAGGGAAGAACTGAAAGAGAACAGTGAAGATTGAGCAGAGAGTGGTTCAGTGAGCGGCAAGGGACAGCAGCATTGCTCGGCCACAGCCAGATTCTAGGATGCGATTTGACACCCCTGTCAGTGGTGTTAAAGGGACTGAAGGGGATGGTGTTTGGCTAAGAGACGGGAATCCCATCCTCATGCAGCTATTCGTTTCTGTTGGGTTTCCTTTCTGTTAGGTGATTAAAAACACAAAGAGTTGAGTAAAAGGCAGCCTGAGCTCCAAAGCCTAGTAGTCACCTGTGGCCGGCAGGTGCGCCCTTTGCTTTAGACGGTCAGGTTCGCTCTGTAGGCTGCCCTCCTTCCCCCAGGTTCTGGAACCTAGGGAAACTCAGCATCCAGACTACATGGAGGATGGGCAGGGACTTGTCTTGAGTCTGCTGGCCCCAGAGAGGGCAGTTTCAGTAGCACGGTAGGTCGGAAGCGGCGTCACCTCACAATAAAGGTGAGGCACATGTTGGTGCTGTTGTTTCCAGGTGTTTGTCACCAAAGGCAGCAAGAAAGAAGTTGGTGGTTGAAGGAAAGTTTTAGAAGATGGAGAAAACGTGAACATACATATAGGCTGGAAGGAAGAAGCAGTGGAGAAGTAGATTTAAAGCTTTAAAATAAGGATTAGTGGGTAGCAGGCAGTCCTGGAGTGGAGGTGGGGAAGGAGTGGCAGAGAGTACTGTGGAACTCGAGACAAATTTGGGTGAACTGATGCTTCTTTGTCAGGTCAGAAGCAGCTATGAATTAGTTCAACAGGAAGAAGGGCAGAGTCACAAATGTTGGCCTTCCTCTAATCTGTGGAATAAAAGACATGTTTGTAGTTTTATGGGAGTAATTAGCTGTCTTTTTCAGCAGTAATATCATATTGAAGATTTTTTGTACCCGTAAGCATGACTAAGGAAAAAATATATGGGAAAATGCGTTGTGAACATTGCCTTTATCCAGCCAATTCAGCATGTGGACTGTATCTCTGGACCTGGCAAATGCAGAGTTAATACTGGCTGTACCCATGGGTAGCTTGCCAGGCCAGGAAGTTCCCTAGGATCTTTTCAGAGAAGCTGCTCCCCTCTGCCCCGTAAGTTGTTCTTCAGAGGACCAGCCAGCACTCTGTCTCCCTCAGTTCCTCCCAGCTGGTCTGTGGGTAGTTGGTGAGGAAAGGCGCAAGCGCTGTGGGCAGCTGGGATCCAGGTACTTTCCTTACCCCCATTTCAGCTGACTGGAGATAAGCATACTCAGCAGCAGGACATTAGATCTAGCAGGTCCTGCTACTCATTAATATGCAGGTCTAGCCGGTCATTAATGAATAAACGACGTTGTTACATTTTTAGTGTGAACAGTGGCACAGTGGGATCTTCAAGTCCATTTTGCAGTGGACTAACTTTCTGCTCCACTGGCTGAATCTAAAAGAAACAAGTATAAACTAAAGTCTCACCTGCAGGAACTGGGTGTTACTTCGCCTGCCCACAGGGTGGCAGAAGCTGATCAGCTTTCCTTCAACTCAAACTTGGGAGATCTGCTTTTTTAAACTAAAGAAATCTAGAATAAATAAAAACTTAAAAAAAAAAAATGTTACTGTTAACAAAGGAGCCTGCAAATGTTAACCTCTCCTGAATTTTTGAAGTAGTGATTAATCTTTAAGGAATAACTTCTGCAGAAATGAGATCCTACAGTGTGTACACCTAAACAAATTAGATCGATGAGCTGTTGTTTCCATCATTGCCCCTTCTAGGTTCTACCTGATCGGTGGTGGTATACCCATCATAGTTTGTGGCATCACTGCAGCAGCAAACATCAAGAATTACGGCAGTCGGCCAAATGCGCCCTAGTGAGTATTCGGTGTTCTCTGTGTACCTGAGTTGGTTGCTTCTCTTTGAACCCAGGCACTAAAGCTTACTGCAACTTTTTAAACAGTTTCTTGACATATGGAGCATATGAGCTGGTTCTCTATTTTCTTTCCTAGTTGCTGGATGGCGTGGGAACCCTCCTTGGGAGCCTTCTACGGGCCTGCCAGCTTCATCACTTTTGTAAACTGTATGTACTTTCTCAGCATATTTATTCAGTTGAAAAGACACCCTGAGCGCAAATACGAGCTGAAGGAGCCAACCGAGGAGCAGCAGCGGCTGGCAGCCAATGAAAATGGAGAAGTCAGTCATCAGGACTCCATGTCTCTGTCCCTGATTCCCACATCAGCCCTGGAAAACGAACACACTTTCCATGCTCAGCTTCTGGGGGCCAGCCTTACCTTGCTCTTATATGTCGCCTTGTGGATGTTTGGGGCCTTGGCTGTTTCTTTGTATTACCCTTTGGACTTGGTTTTTAGCTTCTTTTTTGGAGCCACGTGTTTGAGCCTCAGCGCATTCATCGTGGTTCACCATTGTGTCAACAGGGAGGACGTCCGGCTCGCATGGATCATGACTTGCTGCCCAGGACGGAGCGCCTACTCAGTCCAGGTCAACGTGCAGCCCCCCAGCTCCAGCGGGCCGAGCGGGGAGGCTCCCAAGTGCACCAACAGCAGCGCAGAATCTTCATGCACAAACAAGAGTGTTTCAAGCTTCAAAAACTCCTCACAGGGCTGCAAATTAACCAACTTGCAGGCTGCCGCAGCCCAGTGCCATGCCAATTCCCTACCTTTGAATGCCACGCCTCAGCTTGATAATAGTCTGACAGAACATTCAATGGACAACGATATTAAAATGCACGTGGCGCCTTTAGAAGTTCCATTTCGAACAAATGTGCACCCAAGCCGCCATCATAAAAACAGAAGTAAAGGGCACCGGGCCAGCAGACTCACAGTCCTCAGAGAATATGCCTACGATGTCCCCACGAGCGTGGAAGGCAGTGTGCAGAATGGTCTGCCGAAAAGTCGGCTGGGCAGTAATGAAGGACACTCTCGGAGTCGAAGGGCGTACTTAGCCTACAGAGAGAGACAGTACAACCCCCCCCAACAAGATAGCAGTGATGCCTGTAGCACGCTTCCCAAAAGCAGCAGGAATTTTGAAAAGCCTGTTTCAACTAGTAGTAAGAAAGATGCGGTAAGGAAGCCAACTGTAGTTGAACTTGAAAGTCAGCAGAAGTCTTATGGCCTGAACTTGGCCATTCAGAACGGACCAATCAAAAGCAGTGGGCAGGAGGGACCCTTGCTGGGTACGGATAGCACTGGCAATGTGAGGACCGGGTTATGGAAACACGAAACTACTGTGTAGAGTTGGTGGGCTTCCTGGGTAAGAAATCCACATAAATTGTGACAGTCACATTCCTTTAAGCTATGAACGTGTAAAAGCAGACTGTTTACAGCCGCCTTAGGGATTCAAAAGAATTTTGAATAAACTTTTAAGTTTTGGATTTTGTGTATTTTATATCCCCCAAGTGTTGCTTTTTTTATGAATTTTGGAAAAAGCCTCTAAAACAATGTTTCAGTTGTCAAAGCACCAGCAAGACATTTTGGGAATCTGAAATGTAATTTTCTTGAGATCTGTAATATCTACTTAACGTTTCAGGCTTGTATTTAATACAATAAATAGGTGTTTGTCATTGTGTCAGTCTTACATTTTTACATTTTACAGTCCCAGAAGCATTTAGTTCTAATTAATGAAGTTTGTGCATTGGGATAGTTTAGCCAGAATTATACCTAAATCAGTTATCAGATTTTTTTACATGATTAGCTTCACTGATGATGGCATGTAAATCAAATGGCTTTTGGAGTGATGTATTTTGTAAATACTGGTTTCAATACTGTAAGTTTTTTTTTTTTTTTTTTTTAATGTCACAGTTTTTTTTTTGAAGATGCAAGTGCCTAAAAACTTTTCCTAAATTATTTTCATCCTATCACTTTGGTCTTATTAATACTATTTTTTTATATTTTTGTGGCTTTTCAGTGGTTTATATATTGGTTTACTTATTCTTTTTTTTCAAACACAGGTTTTTTTTTTCTTTTTTTAAAAAAATATTTATTTGGCTGTGCTGGGTCTCAGTTGTGGCATGTGGGATCTTTAGTTGCTATTTGGCTTCTCTGGATCTCAGTTCCAGCATGCAAGATCTTCAGTTGTGGCATACAGACTATTTAGTTGCGGCATGTGGGGCTCTAGTTCCTTGACCAAGGATCAAACCCAAGCCCCCTGCACTAGGAGCAAAAAGTCTTAGCCACTGGACCACCAACGAGATCTCTGTTATTTCTTGTTAATTGAAGTATAGTTTGACTAATATTATATTAGTTTCAGGTATACCACATAGGGATTTTATATTTTTATACATTACAAAGACAATGATCACCACAGGAAGTCTAGCTACCATTTGTCATTATAAAAACACTTAAAATATTATTGATTCTATTCCCTATACTGTACATTGCATCCCCATGACTTATTTGTTTTTTAATGGAAGTTTGTGCCTCTTACTCCCCTTCCTCCCTTATATGAACTCTTCTTCCCTGAATGAAGAAGAGTTATCATATAGGGTTCACATTCACTTATTTTGGATTCTTCAGTGTTGGCTGTCTTGTGTTGGCAATTACTTTGTCCTTAAACAGGTGAAGTTCCTCAGGTTCCTGCTAAAGTGCTGATTTTTAAATTCCATCCCGAGGGCAGAAACAGGTCTGATCCAGAAGTTATCACTGGCTGCTGATGCACCCAGTCCTTGTCTGTCTCATCTCCAATCTCACCGCAGTCCTGCCCGCAACGTTAGACGGGTCTCCTCTGACTCCTTTGCGCATGTACCTCCTCCAATGCGCAAGACAACGCCTGAGAAATCGGCATAGCTTAGATCTGTTTTTGGCAGCAATCTCAAGGTTTGAATCAGATTAGATTCAAAAGTATTGGGTGGGCCAAGAAGTTCCTTTGGTGTTCAAGGAAAAATAGAAGACAACATTTTTAATTTTCATCAAGAACTTTATTGAACGACATATTCACTGTTTTGTTCTACTACCTTCTGCCATTTTTCAGGCAACTTCACAGTTCCATCTTCCCCCAATTTTTTATCTTCTTGAGCAAAGAACTGTTCCAGGTGCCTTTTACAGTTTTCCAGGGAATGGAAATTTTTTTTCATTAAAATTTTGTAAAGACTGAAATAAAGGGACATTCGAAGGCTCAATGTCTGGTGAATATGGTGGATGAATCAGAAGTGTAGCAGTTTTTGCCTGATTATCAATGCTTGATTTGGATATTTTGAGTGTGTTGGTTAACTCTTTCATGGTATAACATTGATTGTTTTCTATTTATGTCTCCATCGCTATCAATTTCAACTGGTCTACCCGACCGTGGAGCATCATCTATCAAGAAATCTCCAGCATAAAACTTCACTAACCACTTTTGACACAGTCAGTCAGTCACAGCACCTTCTCCATACACTACACAAATCTTTGCATTTTAATTGCATTTTTACTTTTCTTGAAATAATAAGGCATAATATGCAGAAAATGTTGCTTGTTTTCTTCCATCTTCAATATTAAAATGGCTACACAAAAATCCACAAATTTTGATAAGTTTTTGTAAAATGCATGCTGATAAGACAGCTGTTACAATACAACCTACAAAATTGTTTTGAATGAGGTTAAAGACAAGCACTACTGGAGCCATCCTAGGAAAAAAAACTGAACCAATCTTTTGTCCAACACAGTATATATTCAAGAAATGCTAAAATCAAGCTTGATAAACCTCAAAACCTAAGAGACTTAGTATTTTCATGCATCAAGTAATTCTCAGAGGGGATGACAGGCAATCACTGATTATGGTGAAAATGTTCACTTTTCATTGAGTTACTACATTAGAAATAAATTATTTTGTCTTAATAAAACTTGTAGTTCTATATAGGCCTTTTGTTAGCTGTTGGTTTTAAAAGCATTCGTTTTTTGGGGAAAACAAGGCAATTGAGTGGATAAATTTGGCACCTGTTCATTTAACTACTTCCTGGCCCAGGGTCTGCAGGTAAGTTGATAAATTTGTGCAGTATGATGTTTAGAAATGACCAAGACAAGCTAATAAGAAATGGAATAGATCTTATTTATTTGAATTGCTATTAAAATTTTGCTCTGTTATTTTGCAATATGTCATTCCAATGTTTAATCTGTTTCTTTGACCCATAGATCAAAGAGAAAAACAACTTTTTTCTGCTTTTTCCTTCCTCCACAGGAAGTGAGGAGCTGCCCCACCTATAAGTGTTGACTCTTCAGTAAGCACTTTTTAATTTAAACATAGCTTTTTTGTAGGTAACAGAAGAAAGAAGCCTGGAACTTGGAGAGTTGGAGACTGGAGAGAAAATTTAGAATGAAATGAAGATTCCACTAAAAATACTCAGAGTGTTTTGGTGCACAAAGCATAGGTGATGAGCAATGACTTAATGCCTTATATTCTTAGTATTTGAATTGAAATTTGATGTTTACAAATAGGAAGTAAATAAAACATTGCATCCTCCCCATATTTGTCTTATAAAAGACAAATCTTTGACTTCTTGCTAGTTGAGATTTCTCTGTTTTTGATAGAATCACAAACTCTTAAGATACGTTTCAGTTTTCTTAAGAGATTAAGTCATTCATTTTCCTCATTTAAAATTTTTAGCAACTGAGGCTCTAAGGGTTTCTGACCTGTTGAACATGCCAGTAGGTTCTGCCACATCCAGGACCAGGTCTATGTTCCCTGATGCCATGGCCACTGTGTTTTGCATATTGACTGCTTTCTGTGAAGGCAAATACTCTTGCCCTTCACAGTGTCTATTAGCTATAATTTTACTAGACTTCTTTATCATTCCGATTATTTTGAATTAATTTCTTATTGTGAAAGTGAAAGTTGCTCAGTCGTGTCCTCCTCTTTGCCACCCCATGGATTATACAGTCCATGGAATTCTCCAGGCCACAATACTGGAGTAGGTAGCCTTTGCCTTCTCCAGGTGGATCTTCCCAACCCAGGGATCGAATCCAGCTCTCCCACATTGCAGGCAGATTCTTAACCAGCTGAGCCACAAGGAAAACCCCATAATAAGGTATAATTGGTTATATTCAACTTAAGGAAACATATGATTTATTTCATAAAAGTTTTTTCTAAAAATCTGTTACATACTATATAAGGTATGTAATGGGCACATTTTATATACATACATATATATAAAAAATGTTTTATGCTAGTGTATGCTAATCTATTTTTAGGTAACAGATTTGTGTGTGAAGATTTTTGTGATTTATCTATGTGTATAAATGTTAACATTTCAGGTTGTTATTAGGTGGCAAATAATTTTCTATATCAGGCTATTTTGTACATGTAACTTAATGTAATACATCTATGTTTAATCTACTTATATAAATAGGTATAATCTTATAAAGAAGGCAATTTATGTGTAGATGCTAGGGTTTAGGTTGTATTCTTTACTAAGAAATAACAATTTTAAAACATTTAGACCTATGTGTTTCAGGCATTTAATTCAAATTCCCAGATGAAATTGGCTGAGACCATAAAATTGAGGAATTAAAAAAATTAACTGAATGCATTTGATGCAGGAATTAGTCTAAATCATCAAGGAAAGTGATGCATACACAGCAATCAGAAGTTTAAAACAAATGTTAATTCTGTTTTTCCTTTCATATTCCCAGAATAATTTAATTACTTTAATATTCACTTCAAAGCTCTTAGCTAAGAGATGACTTGATTATTTATAACTATAATGTAACTTATGATATTTTCCAGACTTAAGTCATTCTATCAGTTTTGCCAATTTTGATGTATTTTCCCTAAATTTACATTAATATCATCATCCGGGTTAACTCACATTTTCCCACTGAAATATGAAAATAAACCAATAGATTGATTTGTATAAATAAAGGACTCCTGAAAGAAATGTGTAACTTTATAAGTTTGTTGGTAATAAGAAATCTCTGACTCTGTTGCTTGCTTTTAGACAAAGATGAGATTGCAGTAAGATTTTCTTTTTTAAGTTTGTATTAATTGAATCTTCTTCCCAACCTACCTGCAGGTTTCCAGTCTAGAACTATCCATTAGAGGCTTCAAGCCAGTGGTAATTTTGAAATTCTGGAGGCATCAGTTGAGAAACACAGTGGTGTATTAACTTAATCATTGTAGGTTAATGGGTCCTATCTTTCTAGCTTCTCTAGTATACCCTGCTCTATGTGTGAAGTACTTCTCAGGCAGCCTGTGGTTATAGATTTTTTTCAGCCTCTTCACTGGGGACGTCAGTACCTCAAAGGTGGAGACTGAATGTGAACTTATAGGACCATATTACTAAGAAACCCCCGTGGTCAGCGATGCACCCCTACCATGTTGTTGAGTTGCTAAGCCATATTCGACTCTTTGCGACCCCGACCTTTGCTTATAGAGTTAAATGCTTAGAATTAATTCCTGGCCAAAATCTTGTTAAACTTTTGTTTGAAACACATACTGTCCTTCTGTGTCATGTATATAAAATAGTATTCAATAGAAGGAAACAGTTCAATCTGTTGTCTGCTACTACTATCTAGTTTGAGCAGATACTGATGAAAGCTTTGATCAGAGTATTCCAAGTATATCAAAAAGTTAAAAATCTTTTCAGAGGGCTCTTCAGATGCATTTCCAAATAGGTTGTTTAAACAATGCAAAGAATTCAGCCAATCACATTTTCAGTTTTGCAATCATTGTGTTCATTCTGTCTTGGCATATACTATTGATGAAATTTTGTGAGTACAGATAAATTGAATGTTCTATGTGCAAATATATGCAAGTTATAATTACTTGCAAAGCCAGGTATACTCACATGTACCAATTCAGTTTGAAGATTGCGGCTAGGAAGATACTTCATGTGAAAGCAGTGAACTCCAGTTCTAAGCAGGTATTTTGTTATCACTGTTTGTTCCTGTATGAAACTGAGTAAAAATGTTAATTTAGTGGTTGACTGTGATTAACAATTTTTTACTGCTTAGTTTTTTAAAATTTTCATGTTAAATCTGGATAAACTTAACTTTTTTTAAAAAATCAACATTTTAGAGGCTTAATGCAGTAAAAATTTCTTGCTTAGTAGTCTGGCATGTATGTTCCTAGTATGGCAGCTCTCCCAGGAGTTCTCACCCAGATTTCTGCCCTTCTCTCAGGTAATTCCTCAGAAGATGGAGGATAGCACATGGGAGGATTTTAAGCATCAGGCCTGGAAATGGCATATATTGTTTCAATCCACAAGTCATTGGCCAGAACACAGTGTGGCCACACTTGACTGCAAGGAATCCAGGAAATGTAGTCGAGGTATGTGTCCAGGAAGGAAAGGTAGGTGGTTTGGTGAATGATTAATCAGATTGCCACAGGGATAAATTCCTGGTATGCATAACAGTGAGATTTATTCCCACCTAGTCTTCATGTTTTTGTTGTTGAGTTGCTAAGTCATATTTGACTCTTTGCGACCCCGTGAATGCCAGGTTTCCCTGTCCTTCACTATCTCTGAGTTTGCTCAAACTCATGTCCATTGAGTCAGTGATGCCATCCAACCATCTCATCCTCAGTCACCCCTTTCTCCTCTTGCTGTCAATCTTTCCCAGCATCAGGGTCTTTTCCAGGAGTCAGTTCTTTGCATCAGGTGGCCAAAGTATTGGAGCTTCAGCTTCAGCACCAGTCCTTCCAAAGAATGTTCAGAGTTGATTACCTTTAGGATTGACTGGTTGGATCTCCTTGCAGTCCAAGGGACTCTCAAGAGTCTTCTCCAGCACCACAGTCCAAAGTATTAATTCTTCAGTGCTCAGCCTTCTGTATGTCCAACTCTCACATCCTTACGTGACTACTGGAAAAACCATAGCTTTGACTATATGGACCTTTGTTGATAAAGTAATGTCACTGCTTTTTAATGTACTGTCTAGATTTGTCATAACTTTACTTCCAAGGAGCAAGCATCTTTTTATTTTGTGGCTACAGTCACCATCCACAGTGATTTTGGATCCCAAGAAAATGAAATCCGACACTGTTTCCACTTTTTCCCATTTTCCCATGAAGTGATGGGACTGGATGCCATGATCTTAGTGTTTTGAATGTTGGGTTTTAAGCCAGCTTTTTCACTCTCCTGTAGTTTCTCTTCACTTTCTGCCATAAGGGTGGTGTCATCTGCATATCTGTGGTTATTGGCATTTCTCTCAGCAATCTTTAATTCCAGGTTGCGCTTCACCCAGCCTGGCATTTCGCATGATGTACTCTGCATAGAAGTTAAATAAGCAGGGTGACAATATACAGCCTTGACGTACTCCTTTCCCAATTTGGATCCAGTCCATTGTTCCATGTCCAGTCCTAACTGTTGCTTCTGGACCTGCATCCAGATTTCTCAGGAGTCAGATAAGGTGGTCTGTTGTTCCCATCTCTAAGAATTCACACAAAGGCTTTAGCATAGTCAGTGAAGCAGAAGTTAATGTTTTTTTCCGAATTCCCTTGCTTTTGCTATGATCCTTTGGATGTTGGCAATTTGATCTCTTTATGAGTACCAAACAAAAAAGCTAGGCTTCATGTCAGTTTGCAAATTATATTTCCTTATGAGTCCTCTCATTAGTTTTAGATGGCCACCTTGTTACTCTGTTCTCACACTGTCTTTCTTTCTGTACATCCCTGGAGTCTCTAATGTATCCAGATTTCCTCTTTTAAGGATACCAGTCAGATTGGACTAGGGCCCATTCTGTTCATCTCTTTAAAGGTCCTGTCACCAAATGGAGTCACAATCTGAGCTACTGAGGGGTCAGAGTTTCAACATAACGAACTCTGGGGAACATAATAAAGTATATAATTATTTTGGTTATTTGGGATTACTTGAGATTCCATATGACTTTTAGGATGGATTTTTCTATTTCTGCAAAAATATGTTTAGATTTTGATAAGGGATTGCAATAAATCTGTAGGTCTCTTTGGGTGGTGTTGACATTATAATAGTACTGATTTATTAATTTTTCACTGAACACAATAGAGTGGGAAAGACAAGATCTCTTCAAGAAAATTAGAGAAACCAAGGGAACATTTCATGCAAAGATGGGAACAATAAAGGACAAATGGTACGGACCTAACAGAAGCAGAAGATATTAAGAAGAGGTGGCAATACACAGAAGAACGATACCAAAAAGATTTTGATGACTCATATAGCCACGATGATGTGATCATTCACCTAGAGCCAGACATCCTGGAATGTGAAGTCAAATGGGCTTTAGGAAGCATCACTCTGAACAAAGCTAGTGGAGGTGATGGAATTCCAGTTGAGATATTTCAAATCCTAAAAGATGATGCTGTTAAAATGCTGTACTCAATATGACAGCAAATTTGGAAAATTCAGCAGTGGCCACAGGACTGGAAAAGGTCAGTGTTCATTCCAATCCCAAAGAAAGGCAATGCCAAAGAACATTCAAACTACCGCACAATTACACTCATCTCATGGTAGCAAAGTAATGCTCAAAATTCTCCAAGCCAGGCTTCAACAGTACATGAACTGCGAACTTCCAGATGTTCAAGCTGAATTTAGAAAAGGCAGAGTAACCAGCGATCAAATTGTCAAATCTGTTGGATCATAGAAAAAACAAGAGAGTTCCAGAAAAACATCTGTTTCTGCTTTATTGACTATGGCAAAGCCTTTGACTGTGGATCACAACACACTGTGGAAAATTCTTAAAGAGATGGAAATACCAGACCACCTGACCTGTCTCCTGAGAAATCTGGATGCAGGTCAAGAAGCAACAGTTAGAACTGAACATGGAGCAACAGACGTTCCAAATTGGGAAAGGAGTATGTCAAGGCTGTATATTGACACCTTGCTTATTTAACTTATATGCAGAGTACATTATGTGAAATGCCGGGCTAGATGAAGCACAAGCTCGATCAAGATTGCCGGGAGAAATACCAATAACCTCAGATACTCAGATGATACCACCCTTATGGCAGAAAGTGAAGAGGAGATCAAAGTTTCTCTGATCAAGGAGAAACTTTTAAGTTTTTCACAATTAAGTATGATATTATCTGTGGGCTTTTCATATATGGCTTTTGTTATGTTGAAATAGTTTTCTTTTATTCCTAGTCTGTTGATGGTTTTTTATGAAAAAGTATTGAATTTTATCAAGTGCTTTCCCTACATCAGTTGAGGTGATCCTGTTTTGTTCCCCTTTATTTTATAAATGTGGTATATTACATTGATTTTCATGTATTGAATCCTCCTTTCATTTCAGGAATAAATTGTACTTGGTCAATGTGTATGTTCATTTTTATGTGCTGTTGGTTTTTTTGTTAGTATTTTATTGCGGATTTTTACAGTGATAGACCTCTAATACTTCATCTTTTGATATGCCTTTGGATTTAGGTGTTTTGTAGTTTTTATGATATTAAAAATTTTTTCTTACCCCTCATTAGCCGAGTTTTAATGTGAATGAGATTTGGATTTTCTCAATTGTTGAAATATTTAAATTGTTTTGTCTTTATTCTGTTACTGTAGTCAAAAATCTTGACTGAATTTTGAATGTTAAACTAACCCTGCATTTCTGGAATAAATACTGTTTGATCATAAAATATTATCTTTCCAATATATCACTGGGTTTTATTACCATATGTATTTTTTTATTTTTTGCATCTATGTTTATTAGAGAAATTAGTCTATAATTTTCTTTTAATAATTGTTATTGGGTTTTAGATGAATATTATACTGCCCTCTTAAGATGAATTGTGCTACTTTAGTTATTCTCTATTCTCTGAAAGAGTTTTTATAAGATTGGTATTAGTTACATTTCGTCATTTGGCAGAATTTTCAAGTGAAGTTATCGGGGCCTCAATTTTTCTTTCAAGGGTAGTTTTTTTATTATAGGTTAACTTTTCTGAACGATACTGAGTTGTTAAAGATTTTCTATATCTTCTCATTCAGTTGTAGTGAGTTGTATAATTTTCTTTGGAAATGGAATGGAATCTGTCCATATCACCTAAGTTGACACACTTATTATCATAAAGTCCCTCCTAATATCCACTCATACTTTAAGGTGTGTACTGATTTCATCTTTCATTTCTGATAGAGCTATTTTGTGTTTGCTCCATTGAAAAAAAAGATTTTGCCACTTGTGTTAACTTTTTTAGGAAATCAGCTCTGGTATCGTCCATTTTCTCTGCTGTGTGCTTGCTTTCTACTGTCATTGTCTTGTATTCATTATTTTGTGTTTTGTGGGGCTTACATTGCTGTTCTCTCTCTAGCTTTTTAAAAAGGGGTTAATTCTGTAATGTACACTTAGAGCTATATGTTTCCCCATGAACGTTGTTTGAAAACTGTGAAGACCAAAAGATTATCCATCTAAACCTTGTAAACTGTATATAAAAGCCTTCATGTCATTTTCTATTTTGTATGTTTATTTTGAGGAAAGTATTACTGTTACTATTTACCCTACTTAGGGTGAGAAATTATTACTTAAAGTTTAATTCTTTATTTCTATTTTTAACCCTCCTGCCTAGGATCCTCTTATCTGCTTAAATTTCATAACTCCTTATTTTGGTAGTTTTTCTTCCATGCTGTTAGAAATTACTTGGGGGCGGGGGTGGTATTCCATGGGTTAAAGATGCCTGAATGTGCTCCTATTTGAAGATACATTGCATGGCTGTCTCCTCAGTATAGGCAGGACACTAAGAGACTTATCTTGCTGTAGACCAATTCTAACTGTGTTTCTGGAGACATTTAGCTCATCTTATGTAAAATATTACCTGAAATAGCAGCTTTATGAGAAGCTAAAGAAAACTCTGTAACTTTATAAATTATAATCAACAACAAAAGGAAACTGTAAAAGACTGATTAGAGTCAAGGATATAGATTTTTTATATTACAACTTAAGTGTTCCTAACATTGAATGCAAATTGTGTTTGAAGTGGTTTTTACATGAGATTTCCATACATTTTATTGCTTTCAGGGTTAAATTGGCAACCTGATACCATGACAGGCCTGGAAGATTTGGCTGGTTTTGTTGACTGAAGGATTTGGCATTCATATAGGGATAGGACAGAAGGCCTGGTGCTTAGAGAGATAGGGATTTGCAGCCAAGATGACTACATGAAGCTGAACCCTTCAATGTACTACCACCACAGGAAGAAATCCCACCCACATTTAGAGACAGAGAGTGGGGGAGTTTATCAGTCGTGGCCTGGGCTGTGGTTTGTTGCCTCTGCAAGTTGATAGCCACATAGCTTTAGTGTTCACATTTTTATTTCTTGCATCCTTCTATGCTTCTCCCCAACAAGAGATGGTAGCATAAAAACATGGCCTTGCTGGATGCCACTTCAGCAGATGGAAGAACATGTACCCAACGACCTATAGGTTTTATGTGCACAGGTGTAAACTGTCTCTTACTTAGGTATTCAGCATCATTCTATCTGAACACTTTTGGAATGACCTGCTATTGTTGTCTTTATTGCACCCCTCCTTTTCATCGATACCATCTTAATGCAGTGGGATCTGCCAGTAGTTAATTATTCCAGAAATGGATACATGGCCCCAGCCAGGGCAGGCAGTCTTTCCTCTGAGAATTGGAATGAATAATTTCCTCCCTTGATAATTTGAGGACTCAGGATCCTTTGGCTGTTGTATATTCTGCTGTGTAGCCCTTTTGCCAGAGAGAATGATGCAGAAAACCAGAGGGAATGAAGACCAAAAAGAAAAAGAGTTTCAAAGGATTTAGAGTGCCTGGGTTTAGAAATATCTTGAAATCTAGTTGCATTCCTTACTTCCCAGGTAGCGCTAGTGGTAAAGAATTTTGCCAATGCAGGAGCTGCAAGAGGCAGTAGCTTTGATTCCTGGGTGGGGAAGATCCCCTGGGATAGGAAACAGCAACCCGCTCCAGTATTCTTGCCTAGAAAATTCCATGGACAGAGGAGCCTAGCAGGTTACAGTCCATGGGGCCATAGAGAGTCAGACACACATCCGTGATTTCCATGACATCCATCCCTATCACTCAGTTCCTCTATCACTGGGTCCCTCCAACTGCCCTTTTTTTTTTCTTTTTGTCGTTTTTTTTAGTTGCTAAACCGTATCCGACTCTAAATGAAGCTATAGTTGATTTCTGTTACTTACATTTCAGAAGAGTTCAAGCTAACATATCAGTAGAGCCTCCATCTCATTTTTCGGTGTACTCTCAAAGATTAGACATCTGTTTTTGATGGAATGTTTGGAAGAAATGCTCCAGATCTGACAAGCAAAGGCTGAAGCTGCAATTCCATTTTTGGATAAACACTAATTCATTTTCATCATTTGAGTAAAAATGCCTAAAAATAATGTGAATAATGTGTAATTTTTGGCACCTTTATTTTGTGGATTTTATAAATCAGTTTAGCCTTTATACTAATAGAGGTTTAAGAATGAAAAAATACATTTCTTTAGGCAAAATAGTGTGCCAACATCACGTTGCACATTTAGTATTTTGCAGGTGTGGTTTGCTCTCCAGCTAAAATTATTCTTTTTCATATGAACAGAAGATTGGTTGAGTGATAGTTCTCAATTCAAGAAGGAACATCATAACTGAAAAGCTATTCAGAAGCAAAAATACTCTCCTAAAAATATTTTTGCATTCTATTGAATGTTCATTTAATATTCACCTTTGAATATTGAAGCTCCTTTTGACTCATCAAATATATTTATTCTGTCACAAAATAAGACATGCTTTAAGAATTTAACAATTCTTGAAGGTCTGGTTATAATTTCATGTTTCTACTTGAGGGGAATAGGATATTAGAATGGAACTCTTAGGATATTAGAATGGAGCTCTTCCCTGCCTCAGTTTCAACTAAGGTGCCAGTTTGATAAATTAGGATACTAAGTGGAGTGAAAGCATCACATGTAAGTTTTATTAAAGAACTGTAAAGAAATGTGTTCCACAACTCTATATCCATTTGACAGACTTAAGGATCAAAGAAAAGGTCAGATAGGCATTTGTGAAGAGACTGGAGAAGAGATCTTTGGAGGACTTGTTGCCATCCTTGGACAGGGAGTGGAGGGTGCTACCATCTATACCTCGAGCCTAGTGGGAGTGAGTTCCATGAGGAAACCTAGAAAGGCTACTTTAGGGTCCAAACTCACCCCTACCCCTCAGAAACAGTAGAATGCATCAACAAAATAATGGTCCTCCTAAAGATGTCTACTAGAGAAGGCAATGGCACCCCACTCCAGTACTCTTGCCTGGAGAATCCCAGGGACGGGTGAGCCTGGAGGGCTGCCGTCTATGGGGTCGCACAGAGTCGGACACGACTGAAGCGACTTAGCAGCAGCAGCAAAGATGTCTACATGCTAATCCCTGAACCCACTGAACATGTTACTATACATGGCAAACAGGACTTTGCAAGTGTGATTAAGGATCTTGAGATGGGGAAGTTATTCTGGATAATCCGTGTGAGCCCAGTGTAATTAAAAGGATCCTTTGGAAAGGGAGGAAGGAGGATTAAAGGAGGTGTGATGATAGAAGTAGTGTGACATGAGCCAAGGAAGGCAGGTAACCTTCAGAATCTGGAAAAGGCAAGAAACTGGTTGTCTGTTTCCTCAGCGACTTCAGAAGTATCACAGCCCTGCCAGCACATTGAGGTTAGCCCTGTGAAACTGATTTTGGACATCTGAACTCCGGAAGTGTAAAATCACAAATTTGTGGTAATAGGAAACTAATGCACAGAGTGATGCTTTGGTGACAGAGTTCAGAGAGTTCTGCTGCTGTGAGGTAGGTCAGCAGGCTCAGAAAGTGGGAGAAGGATGACTTTCCCATGGACCAGATGTGGACCTCACAGGAGAGATCTGGCAAGGCGTTTTCATTAGACTTATCCAATAGTGCCCTCTGTAGGAGCAAGGCGGTCTCAGCAGGCAGAGCCTGGAGTATACCGTTGACTTCCTGTTATTAAGGAAGGAATTCCAAATGACCATGTGCATCTATATATCAACAAAACTGTAACAGAGTAGGGCCCAGACAATTCAAGGCCAACATATGACAGTTCCAATTAAAATTTTTCTTGTCCCTTTCCCCGACGTGTCACTTCTGATAGAAGCTACAGCATCCTTCAGGTAGATGGGGAAGATAACGTGCAGAAATAGAGAAAATGGTCTCCATGCCTTTCCTATTGCTGGCTTGGAACTATTGTAGTTACAGCAACCTAGAAGAGAGTAGATTAGACACTAAAGCAAATTCACAGCTTTATTATTTTGAACTGGACTTTCTGGCTACTTAATAAAGAGTTGTTAATGGTATAAAGGGACTGTAGAACCTTCTAGAGTTTTCCCTCAGGGAGTAGTTTTGTCTCTCACCAAATAGAGTGTAAACAAACAATAGGGGACAAAATACAGTTACATCTTTTAAATTTTATGAAAGCTTCCAAACATGTAAAAAATTAGAAATAATAGCATGAATTCCCCTCTAAGATGGACTGAATTCTGTCTCCTCTTCCCCTGCCCTGCAAAATTCATATGTTGAAGACTAACTCCAATGTGACTATATACGAAAATAGGATTTTTAAGAGGTAATTCAGGTTAAGTAAGATCATAAGACTAATATCTTAGGACCTTAGATGAAGAGAAATATCAATCCCCTCCCTCCCTTACTCTCTCCCTCCCTCTCCCTCTCTCTCTCTCCCTCCCTCCCTCTCTCTCAATCCTCTGCCCCCCCCCCCCGCCCCCGCACACACTCTGAGGAAATTCATGTGAGGACACAGTGAGAAGTTAGCCGCTTGCAAACCAGGAAGAGCTCTCTCCGGAGAGCAACCATGCTGCACCCTGATCTCAGACTTCCAGCCTCCAGAATTGTAAGAAGACATCTGTTTGCTAAGTCTCCCAGTCTGTAGTGTTCTGTTATTGCAGCCCAAGCAGATGAGTCCACTCTTTAACCATCCCTCAAAATCAGTTATCATTAAATGCCATGATTCCTTCATTGACTTTTCTCCTTTTTGTACCCTGTCATCCCTACTGCCCATTTTATGAAGACTATTTTTATATCAAATTTAGACATCATATGATAGTTACTTCTAACATCTGCATCTCTAAAGAATAAAGGTGATTTACTGCCCGACCCTTGAGGCATCTTTGCTATCCATTAGGATCTTGCTTCCCAAGTATGCTGGATATGCTGGTAATTGAAGTCAGTTGTGGGCATGCAATTTGTTTTCACTTCTGAGATGAAAACACAAGTAACATGTATCAGGTAGCTATTACTGTGTAATAAATCACGCCAGAATGTAGTGGCTTAACAGGCATTAATTTTTTTTTTCACAATTCTGTGGGTTGGGTGGGCTTTTCTTTTGGTTTGAGACAGTTTGGCTTATCTCTATGGTCAGCTGGTAGCTCTGTGTGTGGCTGGATGGTTCAGGAAGGCCCCAATTGGGGTGATCTGTTTGACCATATGTTCTTTCCTATTAGTAGACTAACTTTGGATTCTTCATAGTGTGGAATTATTCATTCATTTAGAGAAATCAAAGAAAGTCTGTTAGAGATTTGGTTTCTTTTCATCTTTAGTTTAGAAATTGCATTTTCACAGATTTTGACAATATTGGACTCCTAATAAGTGAAAATATACAAGACTAGAATTTTTGTGTGAATTTTAAAGCAAGTAGAATCTTTAAAGGATGTTACTAAAGATACAAAACAAACATTAAAAATGCTAATAAGTGTACCAGATTCTGCATTTCTTATCATACTCATCCCTGACATCTCATACCCAATAGAAATCGCTTAATGAACTGACCATAATATTAAAAACCCACCTTCTACACTGCTGTCACTAGTATGGACATAATCATCCAAGAACAATTGAAACCAGAACCAGGAACAAATTCAGCCAAGAATCAGATATTGCACTCTCCAATTGCCCGATTTCCTTACCTGTGGCTCAATGCAAGGAAGTGTGTGTGGAAAAATCACGGATGTGACTTTTAGGGTGCAGAGTGAACCCAGATAATGTTCAAAGGACATGCACATGCAGTAAATATTTCAGATTTGGGGGCTTCTCATCTTCCATAGCCACGTGTACCAGTTCTTTATAATAAATCTCTCTCTCTTCCTTAGAGAGATACAGAGACAGACATGGATACATATCTATATCATATTGGTTCTGTTTCCCTGGAAAACCCAGGGTATGATAGCTTACCGTGAATGATGTTGGATTTGTGATCTCCGAAGAAGATTTAGCTTCGGGACCAGGGACCAGGCTTGATCACTCAAGAGCTTTTGTGTAGCGGAGTTTTATTAAAGTGAAAAAGGGACAGAGAAATCTTATGATATAGACATCAGAAGGGAAACTGAGAGTGCCCCCATTCATTAGTCTTATTAAGGCATTATATACTTTTGCCAGACCCACTCCCACAACATACATCTTAAATTAACAAGATTAGAACTAACAATAGAAAGGTCTTACCAGACCCATTCCCCCAGTATATAAGTTTTAAGATAAGATTAGTCAGAAGGTTCTTGTTAAGGAGAAATATATCCTCGAGCAAGATGCATTGTTATATTGACTAAGACAAACCAATGTAGAAAAAAAATGTTTGTCTTTTTCTCCTCCTGGAGAGCCTTGGACCCCTTTCTCCTTCTCCAGGGCCCTGGACCCCTTTCTCCTCAGGGACCCAGGACTTCTTATCAACCCGCCTAGGAATTGACTCTCTCAGTAATACAAGTGCTGAGCCACTTCTGAGTATTAAGGTTAGGACCATCCTAGGAATGGCAAAACACCAAGACAAAAGGACCTGGAATCACCATATTACCTTGTGGATCTGAGATTCCTACCTACCCTGGATCACTTGCCACCTAAACTGCTATACAACAGAGCTGGAATCTTCTGTCTTGTTGAAGCTATTGTGTTTGCTTCTCTTTTAGAGTTGCTTAGCTTATGCTCCAACATGGTGCCAACAGTCAACCTGGGTACATTTGTTCTTCTTCAGGTGAGTATTTTTCTTCCCTTAAGTTTGCATCTTTGACAACAAAAATTGGGAAATTAGACTAGCTATGTGACCATGGCCTCTTTGCACAACTCTGTAACCCATCTGAATATCTATAGTAAATTTGTAAAGAAATTCATAATGTGTTCACGCAGTTTGTAATTGTAATTCATGTACTTATTAATTCACACTTCCACTATATAATCATAAGGGATTTGATATAGGTCATACCTGGAAGGCCTAGTGGTTTTCCCTACTTTCTTCAATTTAAGCCTGAATTTTGCAATAAGGAGTTCATGATTTAAGCCACAGTCAGCTCCCGATCTTGTTTTTGCTGACTGTATAGAGCGTCTCCATCTTTGGCTGCAAAGATATAATCAATCTGATTTCAGTATTGACCATCTGGTGATGTCCATGTGTAGAGTCTTCTCTTGTGTTGTTGGAAGAGGGTGTTTGCTATGACCAGTGCATTCTCTTGGCAAAACTCTGTTAACCTTTGCCCTGCTTCATTTTGTACGCTAAGGCCAAATTTGCCTTTTATTCCAGATATCTCTTGGCTTCCTACTTTTGCATTCCAGTCCCCTATAATGAAAAGGACATCTTTCTTGGGTGTTATTTCTAGAAGGTCTTGTAGGTCTTTGTATAGTGGATTATACAGTGGACGTGACAAATAGATTCAAGGGAATAGATCTGATAGAGTGACTGAAGAATTATGGACGGAGGTTTGTGACACTGTACAGGAGACAGGGATCAAGACCATCCCCAAGAAAAAGAAATGCAAAATGGTTGTCTGAGAGGGCCTTACAAATAGCTGTGAAGAGAAGAGAAGTGAAAGGCAAAGGAGGAAAGGAAAGAAACACCTATTTGAATGCAGAGTTCCAAAGAATAGCAAGGAGAGATAAGAAAGCCTTCCTCAGTGATCAGTGCAAAGAAATAGAGGAAAGCAATAGAAAGGGAAAGACTAGAGATCTCTTCAAGAAAATTAGAGATACCAAGGGAACATTCCATGCAAAGATGGGCTCAATAAAGGACAGAAATTGTATGGACCTAACAAAAACAGAAGATATTAAGAAGAGCTGGCAAGAATACACAGAAGAACTATACAAAATAGATCTTCATGACCCAGATAACCACGATGGTGTGATTACTCAGCTAGAGCCAGACATCCTGGAATGTGAAGTCAAGTGGGTCTTAGGAAGCATCACTACAAACAAAGCTAGTGGAGGTGATGGAATTCCAGTTGAGCTATTTCGAATCCTAAAAGATGATGCTGTGAAAATGCTGCACTCAATAAGCCAGCAAATTTGGAAAACTTGGCCATGGCCACAGGACTGGAAAAGGTCAGTTTTCATTTCAGTCCCAAAGAATGGCAATGCTAAAGAATGTTCAAACTACCGCACAATTGCACTCATCTCACACACTAGAAAAGTAATGCTCAAAATTCCCCAAGCCAGACTTTAACAATATGTGAAACATGAACTTCCAGATGTTCACACTGGATTTAGAAAAGGCAGGGGAACCAGAGATAAAATTGCCAACATCTGTTGGATCATCGAAAAAGCAAGAGAGTTCCAGAAAAACATCTACTGCTTTATTGACTATGCCAAAGACTTTGTGTAGATCACAACAAACTGTGGATAATTCTTAAAGAGATGGAAATATCAGACTACCTGACCTGCCTCCTGAGAAATCTGTGTGCAGGTAAAAAGCAACAGTTAGAACAGACGTGGAACAACCGACTGGTTCCAAATCTGGAAAGGAATATGTAGAGGTTGTATATTGTCACCTTTCTTTTTTTTTTATTATTATTATCATAGTTTTTTTTTTTTTTCATTTTTTAAAAAAATAAATTTATTTATTTTAGTTGGGGGCTAATTACTTTATAATATTGTAGTGATTTTTGCCATACATTGACATGAATCAGCCATGGGTTTTCACATGTTCCCCATCCTGAACCCCCCCTCCCTCCCACCTCCCTGCCCATCCCATCCCTCTGGGTCATCCCATTGCCCCAGCCCTGAGCATTTGTCTCATGCATCGAACCTGGAATGGTGTTCTGTTTCACATATAATAATATACATGTTTCAATGCTATTCTCTCAGAACATCCCACCCTCACCTTCTCCCTCAGAGTCCATAAGACTGTTCTATGCATCTGTGTCTCTTATTCTGTCTCACATATAGGGTTATTGTTACCATCTTTCAAATTACATATATATGCATTAGTATACTGTATTGGTGTTTTTCTTTCTGGCTTACTTCACTCTGTATAATGGGCTCCAGTTTCATCCATCTCAATAGAACTGATTCAAGTGTATTCTTTTTAATGGCTGAGTAATATTCCATTGTGTATATGTACCACAGCTTCCTTATCCATTCGTCTGGTGATGGACACCTAGGTTGCTTCCATGTATTGTCACCTTTCTTATTTAACTTACATGCAGTATATATCATGTGAAATGCCAAGCTGGATGAAGCACAAGCTGAAATCAAAATTCTGGGAGAAATATCAATAACCTCAGATACACAGATGACACACCCGTTACGGCAGAAAGTGAAGAAGAACTAAAGAGCTTCTTGATGAAAGTGAAAGAGGGGAGTGAAAAAGTTGGCTTGAAACTCAATGTTCAGAAAACTAAGATCATGGTATCAGGTCCTATCACTTCATGGCAAATAGATGGGGAAACAGTGGAAACAGTGAGAGTTTTGTTTTTTGGGCTCCAAAATCACTGCGGATGGTGACTGAAGCCATGAAGTTAAAAGACGCTTACTCCTTGGAAGAAAAGTTACAAACAACCTAGACAGCATATTCAAAAGCGGAGACATCACTTTGCCAACAAGGGTCCCTCTAGTCAAAGCTATGGTTTTTCCAGTAGTCATTTATGGATATGAGAGTTGGACTATAAAGAAAGGTGAGCACTGAAGAATTGATGCTTTTGAGCTGTGATGTTGGAGAAGACACTTGATGTCCTTTGGACTGCAAGGAGATCCAACCAGTCCATCCTAAAGGAAATCAGTCCTGAATATTCTTTGGAAGAACTGATGCTGAAGCTGAAACTCCAATACTTTCGCCACTTGATGTGAAGAACTGACTCATTTGAAAAGACTCTGATGCTGGGAAAGATTGAGGGCAGGAGGAGAGCGAACAACAGGTGATGAGATGGTTGGATGGCATCACTGATACGATGGACGTGAGTTTCAGAGAGCTCTGGGAGTTGGTGATGAACAGGGAAGCCTGGCATGCTGCAGTCCATGGGGTTTCAGTTTCTTTTCATTTGAAATATATTGCAAACTTCCAGTTTATATGCATTCATGGAATAGGGCCACAGTATAAGTATCCTAAACTCAATTCAACTAATGTAAATTGGGTAAGTAAAATATGCAGGCATCCAGTTGGTCCTACTGGGGACACAAAGGATTATAAAATAAATCTCTCACTCTCATAGGGAGTTAATATTTTTTTAATGAGGAAGAAAGGATATTCATAATTTTACTATAATTTCACCAAATGGTTATTTCAATAAAAAAATAATAATTTTCAGTTTTAGAGGAAAATGGACAATGATCATGCACTATCAAAAAATGATGCAAAATTTATTTCTATACAGTTTTTGGAATGCATGAAATTTTCACGGAATCACGTGGAAATTTTTAAACCTGGGTGCATTCAGATGGCACAGAGAGGGAGATAGAGGGAGATAGAAAGGTAGAGAGTTGCTCTATGAAGTGTGAAAAATTGCTATTAAGGGCTGTAGTTGTTAACTGAGAGTTAACTTATTTACCTCCATTCTAGCTTTCTTTCATTCTTTTTTTAGGCATCTGTATCATCATACCTTTCTTTACTAAAGTCTTGCTATTCAAGTACTATGAGTAAGGCTTACTCAGCCAGAAATGATATATAGAATAACTAGTTTAGAGTTATAATATTTTCTTTCTGATTTCATGAGAAAGAGAAAAACAATTCTTATTAGAATCACATCTGGATTGGTAGAATCCTCACGATGCCTCAAATATAAGAAAAGTTTGTGGTAACACATTATTTTGAGTGCAGTTTTTAACCTATAAATTTTCCTTTCTTCCTTTTGTCTGGTGGTATAATGGTGAGTGAAGTTTGCATATGCAACAAAGTCTATATGGTATGAAATTAAGTTCAAAAGGATGAAAAGATAAGGCAAGTAGCAACTATCAGCTTCTATAACTTATAACTTCCTGGCCACAGTGACTTGCAATGCAGACAACTAAAATAAATTGTGAGTGAACCCATCAAACTGCTATTTGAGGAATTCTGAGGAATAGAAAATTCAGGAAGAATCAGAGTTGGGTAAGTTTATTTCTGATATTTTTCCAAAACATGAGACCTTCCACACACTGTCAAGCTTACCCACACTCAGAAGACAAGGAAAAGCCAAGACCTGACTGATCAACCAGTCCAGATACAATGAAGCATTTTTAGAATTAGACCATCTGTTACTTACAGACAGTAGGGAGCTGAGTAAGCCCAGGGGCTGGCTCCAAAGTCTTTGGCCCCTGCACAAAAACAGGAAGGGGCAATGAGTCCATCTCTAGGGTATTCCACTGCTAAGTTGCCTGTGCATCATGAGAACGCAGGAGATGATGAGAATCTGTCTCATAGTATCCTTTCAGGGAGGTAGGGAGGTAAGTGGGAAATGGCTTCATAACAGCTCATTAGAAGCATCCAAGATTTTCTCCATTCCAGGATGGTGTTCAGCCAGGGTTCAGGTTAGCTATAGTTCAGGCTTTGTTTATACCAGTTCTTGCAAGGTTGCCAGGGCAAAGCTGTTCCTCTACACAAATCAATAAACTTGGATGAGTCTAGAGTAAAATCTTTAACATATTATTTATAAGTGAGGTGACTTGTAAACACAAAGATAATGATGAGATGATGATGAAGATGCTGACAAGGTAAAATTTAATATAAATAAGTATGTAATTATGGCTTTGTTTCAGGGAACTGACTTTCCAAACTGAGAATAAGAATGGGTTTAGCAGAAATCCTCAAAGAAAAAGACTTAGAGGTGTACAAAACTCAAGGGTTTTACTGGATAACTTACTAAGAACATATTGTGATCTGAGTGCCAAGAGATTAAATGGGCTCTTAGGTCGTTGTATTAGGATATTGTTTTCAGCCCCATGGAAGCGATACGCTTTGTCTAACTCATGTACAGGAACATGGCTATGGGATCGCTTGAAGAACACACAATTTAGGTTGAGGGGGCTGAAACCACATTAGATAGGAAGTAAGGGTTTTGTAGTTCAGAGGAGACTCAAGAGGAGTTATTATCATTGTTGTTAATTAGATTCCTATCGTGTTTTAGGTACTGTGTTACATGCTTTACATGAATTATGAATGAAAGCCTCACAATACCAACAATGACCATTATTATTATTTTCCACGTGAGACAGTGAAGACTCCATGGGTTAAATGGCTGCCTGAGGTTACCACAATGTTGACTAGACTAGTGCCTGAGCTGGGATTTGAACTCTGGTGGACTACCCCAGGTTCACATTCCTATTCAGTACACTGTGATATCTCACTGACACTTTCCAGTATTTGAAGGGCTTTAATATTTAAATGGAGTATTAAGGACTGAATGGTGTTCCCCCCAAATTTATATGGTAAACCTCTAATCCTCAATGTGACTGTGTTTGGAAATAGATCTTTAAAGAGCTAATGAATGTGGAGTTCCTAAGCCAATAGGACTGATGCCCTTTTAAGAAGAGGAGATTCCAGGGGTCAGCACACAGAGAAAAGGCCATGTGAGGGCACAGCGAGAAGGTGGCCTCAGCAAGCCAAGGCCTCAAGAGACACCAAACCTACCAACACCTTGATCCTGAACCTCAACCTCCAGAGCTATGAGAAAATGTATTACTATCATTCCAGCTACTGACTTTGTGGTGTTTTGTTATGGTAGCTAGAGAACTAGCATAAGGGGTTAGATTTGTTTCATATTTGACAAGCAGTGAGCTGAGAGTATGACCTAGGGGGCCCTGGCCCTTGATCTAGTGGCCTTTGAGGACCCCAGGAAAGTGCCAAAGTGGAAGCTGTAGAAAGACAACTTTAGACTCGATAAAGGGAAGAACTTTCTCTAAAGGGGCTCCAAAAATATCCTTATTAAGTTGCCTTGGCTTTGAGGTATTTCTGATTAAAATGCAATTCAATTGTATTTAGCCTGAGTGTACTTTTATAGGTGATGTTGATGAAAAGATTTCAATGTTCAGCAGTTGGTTGGACTGGATAATCAGGGCTTCCCTGGTGGCTTAGTCAGTAAAGAATCTGCCTGCAATGCAGGAGAACCCAGGCTTGATCCCTGGGTTGGGAAGATCCCCCAGAGAAGGAAATGGCTACCCACTCCAGTATTCTTGCAGAATTCCGCGGACAGAGGAGCCTGGTGGGCTACAGTCCACGGGGTTTCAAGAGTCAGACACAACTTAGTGACTATACCACCACCAGATAATCTCTAAAGTCTCACAATTCATACCTCTCTTTTCTCTATACTTTGTATCCACTGAGTTTTTTTAGAAAGATATATTTCATTAAAATACTTTTAGATTTAAGACGAATTGTAAGGACATTACAGAGAGTCCCTTCATATCCATACCCGGTTTTCCCTTGTGTTAATATCTTACATTATTATGGTATTTGTCACAATTAATGAACCAATATCCCACTGAACTTTCAAACTTTTTGTTTGGAAAAAATTTCAACTTTGACTAGTTTAATCAAACAGAATCTTTTGTAACTATTGAAAATGCAAAAATACTGGTTGCTTCTGAGAGTTCCATCTGGGCAAAGAAAATTTGAGGAAAAAAGCGAAAACTCACTGGCCAAATTTTAGCCAAGTGGGCAGGACAAAAGCTTTAGAATCTTGAGAATTATTAGATACCTCCAAAATGGAGACTGGGTAGAACTTGAGAAATGTATATATTGGAGGGAAAAGCAACAAAATGCTGAGAGTTGCTCCTTTTTTTTTTTTTTTTTGGTCATTTGTTAAAAAACTCAACCTTCATGGGAAAGCCAGATTTTACTTTGCTTTCTTTGTGCTTAGGATAGCAGTTGTCTCCCCCTAAGGAGAGGGGGCAGAAATCTGGAAATTCTTCCTGATTGGCAGCAGAAGCTTCTCAGGCTTTTGGGGGAGGATTTCTGACTTTGTGCCCTGTCACACACACTGCGGTTCCTGTCACGCAGGTTCCGTAAGGGTCCTTCTCTGGACACCATTTACCTGACACTCCTTGACACATGAGGTGCCTATTGCAGAAGCACAAGAGTAACTGTTTGACTCTTCCTTTTAGCACTGTTTCTGTAGTAATAATTTTTAGGATTAAAAACTATACAAGGAAGGATATAAAGATTTTATCCTGTGATTCATTTAGTTTCCTAGAGAATTAAATTATCACGGAAAAAAGTGTTTGAAAAATTATCACTGTCTCTGTACAGGTTTTGGCATGTTGAAAACTTAGCCTAAAAGATGGTATATCCCCACCTAAAAAATCTAATCTATGAAGTCCCAAATTTTCCCACAATACTAAAAATATTTTTCATCACAAACTGCATCCCCAATAAGTAGATCTTAATGCAATTCTGCGTCATAAAAGAAGCAACATGGTAACATTAACTCAGCTCATGAAACCCCTAAGAGGAGGGCTATAGTATGTTTAAATGGCAGCATCCAGTTGGGCACTGAATTATGTGACACATCCTAAAGTAAAATCTTTCTGCCCATTGATGGAAACTCAGACATCACCTAATTTAGCAGCCTTTCTTTTCCTCTAAAATGGCCAAGCTGTCTCTTCTTCACTTTGTCATAACAAAGATGATACCTGTTTCCAGGTGGTCACACTGGAGATGGCTAACGTGTTCACCACGTTGGAAGACAAAACACATTTTAATTCTACACAGACCTGTGCAGTAGCTAAGAAAAACATGAATAACCAGAGTTACAGATACATAGTTGTGGAAGAACTTAATGATTGATTAAGATAGTCTAAAAGTACTTTTACATTAGTGATCAGCAGAATCAGCATTACCACCTATGAGACAAGATGGGAATCAGCAGATTCCATGAAAGTAAGACAAAGAAAAGGGAAGATTTATGCATAACAAGACAAAAACATGCCCCCAAACTCACCTGGATACAATTTTCATTAATTCTTGAATGAGGAGGGATTAGATATTAAGCATAGCTCCTAAACATCTACTGTAAACATACATTCTTACATTAACTATTGAATAAAAGGCAAGTAGTGAGTTCATTCCATATTTCAGATTCAGTCCTTCTTAACTAATCCTTGTACTGGTTTCCAAAATCCCTTCGTTGAATCCCTCAGAAACGGTTGAGGGAGGTCCCTCAACTGTGTCCTCACAAACTTACCCATCAGTCAATGGCTGGTCTGCAGAGTAGGCAGAACCAGGTACATGGCCATCTGTCTGAGTGCTCCCTGTGCAAAGCATCCGTGTTAGGACACAGCCATATGCCACTCTGACATCTTTGATCTGAGTTTCTCAGGCTGTGGTGGGCTGATTATGTGCATCAGAATTCCCAGAGGGGCTTATTTAACCAACAGATTCTAAGTCTCCTTTCCTGCATCCCGAGTAATGAATCAAAATCTCTGGAAATGTCATTTTAAAGACAATTAACTGCTTTGAATGAGCAAACAAGAGATTGAGAACTACTGTTTCAGATTCTGCCAACATTAAAGGGAGTGAATTCTAAATAGAAATTATTTGGGAAACCAAGAGATAATTGCCAGTTTTTAATATTTCCCTGGGAACTCTTCTATTTGTATCCATAAATGATTTTCTCAGGAAGGCTTCACTTGGATGTTGAAAATATTTATAGTATGTGTAGGGAGGTTAACTATAATTACCTACCTGAGAACCCATATGACAGAACCACGCTATATATCTACAGATAATTTTTCTAATTGCTCAAGCAATGTGGAAAGCACTTACATAAAAACTAAATTGAAGTCATACAACTGAGACAAATCTATTTTGTTGGTTCCCACATTTCTCCATATTTCTAAACCCAGTACACATTTCCACAGCAAGCTACATGTGGTTTTAGAAATCATTAATGTAAATCAGAGTAATGTACTAATGTTTCACTCAGAATCTTATAGAAAATATTCTCTATGATTACGTTCACTTGACAGCAACAATTATACTGTGTACTTTTGTAGCTGCACCAATATATAAACCAAAAATCTTGATTTTTAATTCACTGACTTGCATGAAATACTCTTTCTCTACAAGGTCATAATATAAAATTATATATGCATTTTGAAATATAATCCAAAAGGATTGTGTTAGGAGAAACAGTATTTCAGCAAAACTAAAAATATATTCCTGAAGTATGGTGTGATGATTAAGAGTATAGACTGTGGAACTAGAATTTCTAGACTCAAAATTCCAGTTCTCACACTTCTTAGCTGAATATCCTTGGGTGAAATAACTTCTCTATGTCTCAGTTTTTTTATCTGTAAAATAGCAAAAATAATTGCACTTCTCTTGTTGGTTTGCTGTGGTTTTATATATAAAACTTGAGTTTTTATATATAAGACCAATAGGGCTCAAAGTTAGTGTATTATTATTATTTATCTATTTGATGATGTGCCAAAATTATGCTTCAGGTCATTAATCCATTTTCAGTATATTTTCCTACCCCATTTTGCTCTTGAGGGTTCTTTTCAAAATTATTGAAATCAACAATATAACATTGATTTCAGATGTATAATATTATGATGTGATATTGTATATATATTGCAAAATGATCACTGTAAGTTCAGTTTGCATCTGTCCCCATACATAGTCAACAACATTTTCCCTTGTGATGAGAACTTCCAAGAGCCATTCTCCTAGCTACTTTCAGCTACGCAAACAGTGAAAGTTAAAGAAAGTGACAGTTGCTCAGCATGCAACTCTTTGTGAACCCCATGGACTATACAGTCCATGGAATTCTCCAGGCCAGAATACTGGAGGGGGGAGCCTTTCCCTTCTCCAGGGGATCTTCCCAACCTAGGGATCGAACCCAGGTCTCCCAAATTGCAAGCAGATTCTTTACCAAATGAGCCACAAGGGAAGCCCAGGCAAACAGTAGTAGTATTAACTAGAGTCACAGTGTTGTAATTTTCATCCCCTTGACTTATTCATGCTGTAACTGCACATGTGTACATTTTGACCCCCTTCACCTGTTTCACTCACCCTACCCCCAACTCTGGCAACCAACAATCTGTTTTCTGTGTCTTATGAGGGTTCTCTCCCCACCCCTTCAGCCTGTATCAATGCTGAAAAAAAGATTAAAAGTTACCACTGACTTGAATGCTAACGGAGGATTCTTGGGTCAGTTTTTATATTATTGGTGAGAAGCTTGAGGGCCTGGGGCTGGGGAAAGGCCATAATGGTGACCAGAGGGACAGAACTGGAGGAAGAGATTGGGAGTCCGCAGAGTTGAGGGAAAGAAAAGGCCCTTCATCTGGAGATGACTCCCAGCGAGCACACCATCCAATGTGGACACCTGACCACTCACATCCCACTGGCAGACAAACTGCTCCCCAATGTCCCTGACACACAGAAGCTTCTGCTAACAGGCTGGGGAACCTGGCCACCTTGCATGGGTTTAGGCGTTTGAAGGGAGAACCTCAGCCTTGCAGACTCAGTTGTGTATGTAGCCAGTTGAGATGTCCCTAAGAATGGAGCAGTGAACAGACAGTTGCTGTTACAATTCAGATACATGCATCTACCTAAGTACTGGGAAAATGCTACATTGCAAAAAGGTCTAGCTGGAGTTTGGGTGTTTTTAATTTCCATATTCTAGAATTATGAGAATTAGGCAGCTACACTAATTAATTATAGAGTAGTTTTGAGTAGAGTAAAAAAAAAGTTCCTGCTCAAATAATTCTTCTCTAGAACTTTTAATATTTCCCTCTTAAATGACTCATTTCCCTTTGTCCTTTAACAAAAACAGGCTTTAAAAAAAATCTCACAAATTTCTTTCTCATGACATAAATCTCAACCTCCCACCACCAGTTACCATGTCTCATAGCTTTTATTTCCACTTGGGGTGACTAGTATCACACTGCTAGCTTCATATTTCCACTATTTATTCCCTCCTACATCTATACATAGACATAAATGTAGGAGTATATGTATATATTATATAAGTATGATAATGGTTGGAAAATTGCATTTTCCAAATTAATTAAGCCCTTACCTGTGCAAGTCTATTTCATTCATTGCTTTCCTTGACTTTTCAGAAATATCTGACACCAATTCCCTTGTCTACTTTCTTGAAATTATCTTCCTTTCCAACATAGTACTATGATGATTTTCTTCCTTTCTTTTAACTCCTTTGTGGAATCTTAGGGGTCATCCTTGACCTCAAGAAACTTATAGTCTAGTGCCAAAACCAACATTCTGGTGGACACTGCTGAGTGGCTGACCCAGTCTCAGTGCATAAACCTTTTCTCCTCAGCCATTTTCCTTTATATAATCGACTAGTACACAGTTAAGTATAAAATCTGTAAGCAGTAAAACTATCTACCAAAAGAGCAGGGGCGGGGAGAAGTCATTTAAATGACAGAGATGGGGAAGCTTTCTATAGGAGGTGACACTTGGGATGAACATCTAAAGATGGAGAAATTGCAACAGTAAGAAATAGATATTCCACATGGATGAAGCTATTTGAGCAGTGGCACAGAAATAGAAAAATATTAAAAATTCTTAACAGTTCTAGGATGAAGAATGATCACCAGGATGAAGTGACAGATGTGAACCATGGTAGACTGGGGGAGGGTGGGGAATACATAGATCATAGATGAATGCTGTGGAATCTGGCTGGCTTTATGTAGATAAAAGGGAGTCTTTGACAGTTTAGGGAGAGGAGTATCATGATTAGAGCTATGTGTTAGAGAGCTCGAATATCAGTGTGGAGAACACAGTGGGGGATGAGAGAGTAGAGGGGGGGCATCCTTTTTAAATTATCTCATTTAATATCAGTCATACGTCATTCTCCCATATTTCTATGCTAAATATTTATTCATGCCTTGCCTTCTAAGATCGTAAGCTCTTTAAGGCAGGAGCCATATCACGTTTTTCTTTCAAGTATACTATCCCAGATATTATCACCCTGCCTTGTACATTATCTTCATAATTTTCATTGTTATATTAAGTAACATTGAGCATTTGCCACATACCAGTTGTTTGTTGTCTAGTCACTAAATTGTGTCCGCCTCTTTTGCTTCCCCAAGGACTATAGCCTATGAGGCTCCTCTGTCCATGGGATTTCCTTTGCAAGAATACTAGAGTAGGTTGCCATTTCCTTCTCCACATACCAGACACTATGCAAAATCAATTACATGCGTTATTTCACTTAATCTTAAAATATGATTGTACCCAATTTACACATGTGTAAACAGGGACTTAGAGAACTTAGTCCTTTGCTCCAAAGCATGGAGTTGGTAACCAGTAGAGCCAGGATTCTCTGTGACTTCAAAGTTTTTAACAATAATGTTAAATGGACTCCCATGGTGGCCAGTCAATGAATACTTCCAAATGGTTGGGTAAATAAAAATGGTGGATCACAGAATGAAGACATCAACTCATCATTTGAGTTGATCTAAATAGGCAGTTAAACATATCCACTCATACTGGGAATACAGCATGTGTTTGAATTGTGCAAAGTATCTCTTTCCTGTATTTTTAAAATAATAAGGTTAATAAACAATGGTATAAAATATTACTTATGTAAATGAACATCATTAAGGAACCAAGTAGTAAATAATGTCAGAACTGTATCCATATTCCCTAATCTCTCTTTTCCTGTTCCTGTGTATCCCCAGACTTTAATATGCTTTTATTCCCATCATTCCATAAACTATGGCAATTTGGGATGGGACTTTTCTTCAATCTACTGGTGGTTTCTTTGACAAAACACGTGGGAATTTATGTTCTCCTGGGTTGAACCTTTGCTGATGACTCTTTGCCAATGAATGAAAGTCAAGCACACCTGATTCAGATAGCTCAAAATAACAACTTCCTTTCCAAATAACATTGCAACATGTATATTACCATATGTAAAATAGATGACCAGTGTGAGTTCAATACATGAAGCAAGGCATTCAAAGCTGGTGCTCTGGGACAACCTAGAGGGCTGGAGTGGGGAGGGAGGTGGGAAAGGGGTTCAGGATGGGCAGGACACATGTATACCTGTGGCCAATTTATGTTGATATATGGCAAAAACCATCACAATATTGTAAGTACCCTCCAGTTAAATAAATTAAAAAAAAAAAAAAACTTCCTCTCTAGAGTTTACCATAGGATCAAACTGAAGCTACCCTGTGCAGGACCTTGAGATCACTCCTTTATTTGACTTCATTCCCTTCACTTCCTTGCTTTCTTCAGCCATTTATTGGTTTCGCTAATGAGATTTCCTTGCTAAGTCACTTGCATGTGAACCTTCATCTCAGGATCTGCTTCTGGGGAAACTGACATAGGAAAAATGATATATTAAAATCTACTGAATATGTTAATGTTTCCCTTTAAAATAAATAATGGTTTCTTTTCAATAGTTAACATGGTGCCTTCTTCATTTTAGGTGGGAAAAAAATCAACAGTATCATGTTAGGATATTCCTCTGTTATCACTTAACTTTTCATGAGATTTGATTTTACCTATGATAATTTTTGTAGCAAACTACGTGGAAGAAAAGTTTTCTGCTGTGTTCCTGTATAAAAGTGCAACTTATAGACATTTTGTTGTATGAAAACTAGAAATTGCCTTAAAATTTTCACTATTGAATTTCTAGGAGTTTTAAATTCGAAGTTCTTAAATTATATTCCAAATATAGCAAATGTGCTTTAAGTGGGTACATTTTGAATTCACTTGGTTCATATCATTCCATTTCTTCCAGCATTATGAGCAAAACATTAATATGTTTCTTTTCTTCATTTTCCAAGCTGAACATTTTATTTCCTCCAGCAGGATCACAGATAAGCACATCATTCCAAATTTAGTACACTGGAAACCTCTCATGTTTAAATCATAGATGGTTTTTATGGGCTTTGTACATTTTGCTAATTTATCCCACATTTTGCTTCAGGTAACATTCTGAATGATGGCAGTTTCTTCTGCATCCAGACTGGTGATGGTGTTGAAATCTCCAAATGGCCAGGTCATAAATATGTCTTGTATTCTTTAAATAGACTCGATAGTCCTCGTGATTTGCAAACTCACTGGCCCCTCTTCCCTCCAGTCACCTTCCTTAAGTTGTAGGTGACTCATGTGACCCCATCTTCATCTAATCCTACTTATGTGACTGACTACTGCTGACTTGGAGTAAAGCTACCTAACCTAGAAATTCTCTTCGAACTTGTAATGAAAATAGACATGGGAATTTTTAGCTGAAGATATATTTTTATATTTAAGCCCTTTGAGATACATCATGTTAGCTAATTCCTGTGTCTTGGAGATTATAGATTGAATCCAGATTAGAGTCTAAAGCCTTTAAGTGGAGTGAATGTTCTTCTCTTAAGTGTTAGCTGACCTTCCAGATAGCGGGCCAGGGTGTGGGAATGCAGAGAACCTACTGTAAGATGGAGAAGCAGATGGAAGACAGAAGATTGATATGCAAAAATGACTAAGGAGAAATCTATCACCAAGTTCCAGGGCCTATTGGATGCTGGGCAAGAAAGATGAAGCTAAAAGGGCAGAAATTGAGGAAAGGGTGAAGGAAGTAGCAGGAATGGGGAAGAGTTGGACTTTTCCAGTGTTCTGAGCTGAGATGATTACCTTCTGATGCCTTGGTGGTTTGATCCATGTTAAAACTGCGGGATCAGGCAAACAAGTACTATATTAAAATCCTCTTATACAACAATTAAGAATGATTCACTCTTTATAATTGAAGGGCACTGCAGTAGGCAATGGGGTTGCAAATAATAATAATCATCATCATCATCATTGTGATAATAGTAACAAAAATAGCTCGCACTCCCATAGAGCTTACTTGTATGGTGTATATTATGTGCCAGATTCTTCCCTAAGAGCTTCACATATATTAACTCCTTGCAACAACTCTGTGGGGGTGCTTCCATTCTCTTATTTATTTACTTTTTTGTTTTTCAGGTGCTACTGTTCTTACCATCTTATGCATGATGAATCAGAAATACAAAGAGGTGAAGCACTTTGCTTAGTGTCACTCAGCAGGTAAGAAGCAGAGCCACAATTTTAATCCCAGGAAGTATGGATTCAGGATCTGCAATAAACTGCCTTCAAATAAGGTGCTGTTAGATGGAGAGGCAGGAAATATCCATAACCACATAAATGACCATAAAACCCATTTTGTCCTAAATATTAAATTAATGCTACACACAGTGGATGCCTCAGAGGTCTGGAGCTCGGAGCCAATGTTGTGGGTGCCTACTTGTATAAGTTATAGAACATCCAGAAGTCAAATACCAAACCTAGACTTTCAGAAACAAAAGGGGTTCACTAGTTACATAATTTAAAAACCCCAGAGTTTTGGCACGACTGTCATAGAATGCAAATGATGTTATCAAAATATTCTCTCCCTTATTTTGGATTTTTTTTCTTCTTTCAGCTTAATCTCAGCAGAGTCCTCTTCATGTGGGTCAGATTGCTCCTAGCAACTTCAGAATTACATTCTGCCTGTTTACCAGTAAGGATGTTGTCCTCTTCTGTGTTTCTAGAAACATTTCCAGGATTGATACAGATTCTAATTTCCATGGCTTTAGTGATGTATCTGCTTCCTGAACCAATTACTGTACATGGTCTGGGTTATTTATTCATTCCTCACACCTGAAGTGTGCTCCTCTGAAACTCTATGGATTAATTGCCTAGGAGAGATGGTTTCCCAAAGGAAAATCTAAGTGCAGTTGCTGAAGGAAAGGGAAATGATGAACTTTGGAAGAAAATAAAGCAAAACAACAGATCCCTTGTCCCTATATTAACATGGGGTGTATTGACTAACCAGGTTAAGTACACAGATAACTATAGAGAAGGTAAAGCTGAAAATTTTTATTGTGGCTAGATTATGGAGAGACTAAGATATATGTAGATTTTATTTTTTGGCAATGGATAGATAACCATTGCACGTATTTATGTAGAGAAGTAAGTAAATCCAACACTAATATAAGAGAATTAATCTAGAAGAGATAGCTAGGCAATCATGGGTTCCCAAATCATTTACTAATTTCATGAGATTTTTAGAGGAAATCACATAATATATCAGATTGATATATTAATAAATTCATGTTCATCAAACTCAAGTGGATTAACAACACTGCTCTGAAAATCTTATTTCACTGTCTTGAGCAATGGTCACTTTCTGAGATGGGTATTGCATACCATTCCCTCCATTGTCTAAACTCTAGTCCTTTCTTTTGCCCTTCAGGCCTTTCTGAAGGCCTCCATCCTCACTGCCACCACATCAATTCAAATTCCCTTTCACTTCCACTTGAACTGTTGCAGTATCTCATTAGAGGCTGATGCAACCCTTGCTTTGTTATGGCCCCATTCCATGGCTGTAGCCCATGGTGATGGGTACTAGGTCCTAGGGGTGATGTGGTGGAGTCGGTCATTAAAAAATCATTTGATGAAGTCCCACAGTAGAGGAAAGGAAAGGAACAAAAAGGGAACATTGAGCTTGTTTTTCTGGCTGAAGAGAGGAAACCAGTAGAGAGAATTATGATGCATAGAAAAAGAAGGGGAATAATTAATGGATCAAGGCCCCAGAGTGTAGAAATGTATTTCAATAAAGACATCTTCTTACTCTGAAACAGGTGAGAGGTAACAAGGGCTCATTGAGTGTTGTATTGACAAATCGATGCACTTACCTGTTCTGCTGGCTTCCTACCCTGAACTCAAATCTGAAGATGCTATGGGGGTGAGTAGGTACTAGACAAATTTATTCAGTACTTTGTTTAATCACTTCCTAGGCCTTTCTATGCCTATTGGAATTTGACTATGACCCACTGAATGTGAATCATTGTAGAATGTACATTATATTAGAAACTCAAAAACTAAAGGAAATTTAAGTCAAAACCACAATGAGTTATTACATCTGTCAGAATGGCTGTCATCAGAAAAAGCACATAACAAATATTAGGGAGGATGGGGAGGAAAGGGAACCCTCTCTCGCTGTTTGTAGGGATGTGAACTGGTGTAGTCACTGTGTAAAACAGTAGAGAGGTTTCTCAAAAAAACTAAAAATAGAACTACCACATGATCCAGCAACTCCACTCCTGGGTATATATCTGAAAAATGCAAAAAGAATAACTAAAAAAGATACATATACCCCAGTGTTCATAGCAGTGTTATTTACAATTGCAATGAAGTGGAAGCAAACTAAGTGTGTATCAACAGATGAGTAGATAAAGAAGATGTAATATGACAATGGAGTACTACTCAGTCATACAAAGGAAGGAAATCTTGCCATTTGCATCAACATGGATGGACTTAGAGTTCATTATTCTAAAAGAAATGTCAGACAGAGAAGAACAAATACTGTATGATACTGCTTATATGTAGAATCTAAAAAATACAACAAACTACCTTTATTAACTTGATGGCTTATTGTTTATGCCTGAACCTTTGCAAAGCCCCAAACCCACAGATTTCAGTTCATCTTTGGGCAGGGTTCTTGGTGTACTGTTTTTTGTAAACAACATGCATGAACCTTTAGTTTTGGAGTAAAAGTTGCAATGTTAAAATGGTGCTGAATTTCAGCTTAGTTTGGGAGCACTGAACACCAGAACCAGGCAAAGAGATTGGGATCAACAGCAACATTGCATATAAAAGGACAGTAGAATTGTAAATCCACTCTACTTCAGTTTCAAAAACGACAGAGGTAGTATATTAGTACATGTTTCTTAGAAAATTATTGATCAAACAGACCTTAGCAAGTTAGAATGTTTGAATAACATAGTTAATGTACCCAGGATAATAGATTTATACAGAAATAGAAATGTAAAATATGCATAGAAAATTTTTAGCATTGTTAAATCTTCATAAAACATTAACAAAACTGTATAAATACTATGTGACAAAGAAATTTCAACAAATAAAAGAATACCACACAAAATAATCAGATTAGAAATCAATAGAAAAGGAAAAATAGAAAATTCACGCATGTTTAGAAACTAAAATCATACCATTCAACATCCTTGTGTAGATATTTTGTAATTAGAATAATTATGAAGTATCATTCATAAATTATTAGTATTAATAATTTCATAATCAGAACAAATATGTGAAATTGTTACATGATAAAATTTATGGTATATAGTTACAGGTAGTAGTCAGTAGAAAATTTAGAGCTTTAAAACATTTACTACAGTAAAAACAAAAGTCAAATGAACTGATTGGTCTTCTATAGAAAGAATTAACAATGTATGAAAGAGTTAAGCCTGAGTAAGAAATAAAGAAGAAAATTCAAATTATGACAATAATTTTTATATGTAGCATTTATTGACCCATTTTAATGTTTTACTCACTTGAGTCACAATAATAAAGACAAATGCAGAAATTAATGAGATTGAGTAAAAATTATAGAGAACATTAATCAAACCAAAAGTTTAGCCATTTAAAAATATAAATTAATTTAAATTGAATAAAATCATTTTTCTGTTGAGTTTTATCAAATTATCAAGGAAAAGATAATTCCTACCCTACTAATTTTTTTTAGAAAGCAGATATATACCCAATTCATAGTATAACTGGCTAGAAAAACCATTCTTCCAAACATGAAGATGATATGAAAAAGAAAATTTTAGGCCCCTTGAACTTAGAAATGTAAGTGTTAAAATGTAATAAGATACTAATTGAATCTAACAATGTAATGTATCATGATTAAGTAGAATTTATTCTAGGAATTCAAATGTGATTTAATAACAGAGTTTCTACGCTAATGGATTAAAGAAAAAATTACATTAATTGAAATAAAAATGTTATAGAAAATGTATTTGATAGCATCTAATCGCTAAGAGTCCGATACGACTGAGCGACTTCACTTTCACTTTTCCCTTTCATGCACTGGAAAAGGAAATGGCAACCCACTCCAGTATTCTTGCCTGGAGAATCCCAGGGACGGCAGAGCCTGGTGGGCTGCCATCTATGGGGTCACACAGAGTTGGATACGACTGAAGCGACTTAGAATTACTGTTTGTGATTTAAAAAGTCTGGACAACAAGATATAAATAGAAAATTATATAACTCAATAAAAATCAATAAACATTACTTATTGGTGTTTAGTAATACAAAATTCCCCACTTCCATCATTACTCTTCATCACTGTATTGGAAGTGCTGACCAATGCCCAAGATAAGATAAACAAGTAAGAGCCATGTCAATCAGGATAGGTTAGATTATTCTGGAAGTCATAATGACTAAACATTTTAGTTGCTTAAAAGACACAAGAGTTTATTTATTGCTCATGCTAAATGTTCTTTATGGGTTGGCAGAAAGTCTGGACTCATTGACGCTCAAAGAGGCAGACTGGTGGGATAGCTATCATCTTAAACATTGCTAGTCATTGTATCTGAGGGAACAGGGCAACTTGGGAGAGTCTGGTGAAAGTGTTAGTCACTCAGTCATGTCCGACTCTTTGCAATCCCATGGACTATAGCCCACTAGGCTCCTCTGTCCTTGAAAAGGTCTGGTATCCATAGGTAAATGTTTTGATTACAAACTGATAATATGTCACCTGTCTCAGAACTCAGTTGGCCAGAAATAGTCATATGGTTCCACTCAAGAAGGCCCAGAGAGGTAAGATGTGGAAATATTGGTGGATATTACTAATAACTACCACAGAAGCATATTAATTGAAAAAGAAGACAAAAAGCTATATTTTTTTTTTGTAGATTTAAGAGTGTTTACATAAACCAACAAGAAATACAAGAAAATTGACAGTCCAATTATCATAACTAATAAGATCTTGTAGCAATTTTGCTGAAAATACATGATCAGTTTACAAAAGCAAATAGTGCCAAACATCACCTGTGCATAGGTCCATTGCCTTTTCTTCGCTAACTGTGGATGAATATTTATGTTTCATGGCCACTTTAGAACCAGATTCTAATTTCTCTCACTTATTCAAACAGATTACAACTCTCTATTTTTACTCATTCTGGAATATTTCCAGAACTCGAACATTCTACAAGTTCTTGCAAATTTTAAAATAATCAGCAAAGTTCTCAAACATTCTACAAATGCTCACATCTTAAGAATAATCCTCTGTTTGTTGATTGCACATTCACCTCTAACTCCCTTCCCGTTTTATTGTTACTGCTGCTGCTGCTAAGTCGCTTCAGTTGTGTCTGACTCTGGGCGACTCCATAGACGGCAGCCCACCAGGCTCTTTGGGAGTATACCAGGATCATTCCTTGGACCTCTTTTTTCTCCTTTTCTCTGTTCCTTGGTGATTTACTATGGTCTTTTAAGTTACATGGTAATGTTACTCAAATTTATATCTTAGAGACAGATCTTACCTCTGAACTCCAGACTCACATATACAACTGTCTATTCCAGTCTCGCTTGAGTGTTTAATGACATCTAAAATGACCTTTTAGATCCCTTTTTAAAAAGACATCTAAAAGATGAAGGGAATTTTTCTCCCTTAATTTGTTCTTTAAGTAGTCTTCCATTCAGTAAATGGAAACTCGATTCTGTAAGTCATTCAGGATAAAAACTTTGAGATCATCAATGATCCTTCTTTCTCTCCCATACTCCACTGATGAGTTGTCAATGAATCCAGAATCTGACCCCTTCTTTCCTCTTTCATTTCTACTAAATCATCCAGATCACCATCATCTCTTATTTACTCTGTTGAAATGTCCCTGCTGCTAAGTTGCATCAGTTGTGTCTAACTCTGTGCGACCCCAAAGATGGCAGCCCACCAGGCTCCCCGTCCCTGGGATTCTCCAGGCAAGAACACTGGAGTGGGTTGCCATTTCCTTTTCCAATTGAAATGTCCCTAACTGGTCTCTGTTTTTCTACCCTTGCCCCACTTACAGCTTAATTTCAACACAGTATCCAAAGTAAATCTGACAGGTCGGTCAGTCATGGTTCTTCTCCTATGTCCCAGCCCACTCAAAGGCAGTACAGGGCAGTGTGTAAGAGCAGAGGCACTAGAATTAGACTGTTGGGTTGGAATCCCAGTTCTGTCACTCACCTGCTGCATGACCTCAGGCAAGTTCCTTAAGGTATGAATGTATGTGCATGGTTTCTTCACCTGTAAAGTAGGGAATAGTAGTAGTAAGTATCTCATAGTGTTGTTGAGGGGATTCAGTTCAGTTCAGTTGCTCAGTTGTGTTCCGACTCTTTGCAACCCCATGGACTGCAGCATGCCAGGCTTCCCTGTCCATCACCAACTCCCAGAGCCTACTCAGACTCATGTCCATTATGTTGGTGATGCCATCCAATGATCTCATCCTCTGTCATCCCCTTCTCTCCCGCCTTTAATCTTTCCCAGCATCAGGGTCTTTTCAAATGAGTCAATTCTTCTCATCAGGTGGCCAAAGTATTGGAGTTTCAGCTTCAGCCTCAGTCCTTCCAATGAATATTCATTTATTTCACTGATTTCCTTTAGGATGGACTGGTTGGATCTCTGTGCAGTCCAAGGGACTCTCAAGAGTTTTCTCCAACACCACAGTTCAAAAGCATCAATTCTTCGGCACTCAGCTTTCTTTATAGTCCAACTCTCACATCTATACATGACTGGAAAAGCCATAGCTGTGACTAGATGGACCTTTGTTGGTAAAGTAATGTCTCTGCTTTTTAATATGTTGAGGGGATTAAATAAATTAAAATGTTTAAAACCCTTAGAATAATGCCTGGCAAACAATACAGGATATGTGTTAGCTGTTACTGCTATTTTAATAAATACTTATATTGACTTCTAAGACTTAATACCATCTACCCATCCTAAGATAAGCTCTGTGGTAGTCAGAAACTTTTGTCTGTTTCCCCAGTACACAAAATAATGTCTGGATAATAAAAGGTGCTCAATAAATATTTGCTAAGTGAATTAATGGGTAATAGAAGAAATGAATTCAAAAGGGCCATTTCAATATAATGGATATCCCAGAATCTAGTCCTTATTAAATGCTATAAATTGCACCATGAATCACAGGAAACAGAAGGACTTTTTAATTAATATTGTTGAAAGCATTGGCTTTTTATGTAGAAAAAAATGAACATTGGTATTTTTAAAACCTACACCAAATAGAAAGCTAAATTTAAAAACCGTGATTTTTTTAGATAATCCCCTAAATCACAAACCCTAACAATCAAAAGTGGGTTTGGCAAAACTAGCAAAAGTAAGAAAATAATTGATGAAAGCATAGATAAATAGAGAATAGAAAATGGTAGGAAAAAATAGCAGTGAAACCAAGACTGGTTCTGTGAGAAAATCAGCAAAACTGACCTTGAGTAAAGTCACTGAGGAATCTCGGGGCAGGAGACCTAAGAAGGAAAAGTGTATGTTCTGTTGGTGTTAGTCACTTAGTTGTGTCCGACTCTTTATGACTCTGGTCTGTAGCCCATCAGACTCCTCTGTTCATGAAATTCTCCAGGCAAGAATATTGGCGTAGGTAGCTATCCCCTTCTCCAGGGGATCTTCCTGACCCAGGGATTGAACCTGGGTCTCCTGCATTGTAGCAGATTTCTGTCTGAGCCACTGAATAGGATGGGGGTTATTATAATTTGAGCAATAAAAGAAAATGATTTTTTATATCCAAACTGATGAAGGAATACTTGTTACTGATCTTGTGAGTCATTTTATATAAATAAGATCGTAATATGCATACTGTTTTATAACTTACTTTTTTTCTTTAACAATATGTTGTGAACATATTTCCATGAAGTAAATATATATAACTGTGAAAAAATTAAGGATCTCAGAAAAAAAGTAGGTTGGATTGACTACATTTAAATTTAAGAGTTTTGTTTGTCAGTGAAGGACATTGAAGGTAGCAGACAACTGACAAATTGGGAGCTGAGAACCATAATCAGAACACTGCAAACCAAGGGATTATTATCTAGAACATAATAGAAATATCTGAGTATCTGTGATCTGCAGTTAAAATAAAATAGAAAATAATTCACAAACAAGGAAATCTGAATGTTTTATAAGAGATTCTTACCCTCATTAATAATCAGAGAAATATAAGTTAAAAATGACATAATCCTTTATACTTTTCAGATTGGTGATATAATACTGATACCATCATTAAAATTCCTCAGATTGGTAATTAGACATTAGGATACTAGCAAACACTGGTGGTGGTAATGAAATGGGAATCCTCATATTCTGCTGGAGAAAGTATTCAGTTCAGTTCAGTTGCTCAGTCGTGTCTGACTCTTTGCGACCCCATGGACTTCAGCGTGGGATCCATGGGGAAAGTATAAACTGGTAGAAACCTTGAGAGGAGAGAAATCTGACAATAGCTCATGAAATAATAAATGTGTATCCTCTAAAACTCCCACAACCCTGTTCTTGGTTACAGACTCCTCTTCAACATGTCTAAGGATGTTGCCTGCATCAGTCACTATTTGTGGTGGTGGAAACAGGAGGAAATTGTCACTGGAGAAATAACAGGTAAAATGAGGCTGATGCACACAGGGATCTGTTGTGTAGCATTTAGGAGCAATAATTAAGTAGCTATCGATGAATCTATCTATATATATACAGACATATATAATATACATTTAACTGTGTGTTATAGTAATTTGTATATATCTATGTATTTTGAAAGCATATTATTGAGTGGAAAATTATAGAGAGAACCAGATTCAATGCAATTTATTTAAACTAAAACCATATATTCACATGAAATAATCCCTATTATCTTATAAAAATATATATGTATCCAAGGTAACATGTTAGAGATGCAGAGACCAGAGAAAGGAGAAGGAATGTGGTGAAGGGGAAATTCCCAAGTTGAGAAAGCCCTTTGGAGATCTATGGTGATGGCAGGGTGATTCCTACTCTGGAGGAATGAAGGGCGAAAATGAAGATCATCTCATGGCAATAATTCTCCTGATTCTTCTTCAGTGATTTTGCACCTGACTACTTCCCTGTGTGTGTGTGTGTGTGTGTGTGTGTGTGTGTGAGAGAGAGAGAGAGAGAGAGAGAGAGAGAGAGAGAGAGAGAGAGAGAGAAGAGGGAGGGAGAGAGAGAGAGAGAAAATGGTGCCTCCAACACTAGACCAGGCTGCAAGGCCAGTGCTGTATCTGATGTGCTTATTATGGCTGGAGACATGAAGACCATTGAGAAGACCTCTGTCCATCAGTGCAAATAACACACCTGGATCCTCCAAATGCCTTAGTCTGGAATTCCTTCAGGAATGAGGATAAGAAGTACAGATTCACAAGAAATCACATTTCGGGCCAGAAAAGAAATTGAAAGCATAAGGAAAAAGACCTCTACCTTTTCATGTAAGTAATTAAAAAGGGCAACAATTTCAAATCTTTACAAAGTTCAATATCTAAAAACACCACCACCATGTCTCAGATTTTTCACATCAGACATTAACCACAGTTTTGGACTTTATCATTCTTAAGATATAGCCACTATTGCTTAAGTTCTTACTGTACTCTGGGATACACAAGCTAAAAGCCATCCCTTCTGCCCATATTTCAATAAAATCAATGTAAACAGTTCATAAATTGCCGAGAATACCTGTCAGAACACACGTCTCTGCCAGCTTGACCTGTGATTGGGCTTGTGTTTAAAAATTTGAGGCCCTAGTATTATAGGCAACCCCCAAATATTAAATCAATTTTATTTCAAAATTTATTTTATGACCTTATTGTTTTGAAATGAGATTGTCTTGTTACATAAAAGGATTGTTATAAATGGTGTAACCCACTTTCCTTGGCACTGGGCCTGCTCTGAGCAGAATTCTGAAAGTATGAATCTTGGCAGTTCCCCTGCAATAGTCACAGGTGATGCTTCACATGCCTGGCACACCCATCCACGCACACACCTACCCAAGGGGAAATCACACCGATGCTTCAGCTAAAGAGCTGTTCTGGAGGAATTGCAGGTGAAGAATTAAGATGTACTGCTTTTCTAAATCTCTGGATCTCAATCCTGCTTTTCAAAAGAGGAGATGAGAATCCTGGCAGGTGGGTGTTAGGTGCAGAAGCTGCCCAGGTGATTCAGGGTCCCACCGTGTTGCCAACTAGCACCACAGTCATTCACCACTGTTCTCTCTCCTCCATGCCTGTGGTGTCCACCTGGGCTGTAGGAGCAGCAGGCAGCTCAGGGGGCCTTTGGCCTGAAACCCAGTGTGCAAGGGAATTTAAGACCTCACCCTTACTGGCTGTGGAATCTGTCAAGTGTCCAGAATGACAAACTCTTATCCACAACTTTACCCTTACTTTATTGTCTAGTATAACACTGAGGTTCTCAGAACACGACACCTTCTCTGGTTTTAGAAATAGGTGATCAGGATGTGACTTTTGTTTCTTTTTTATTAAGTTTTTTATTGGAATATAATTGCTTTACAATGTTGTAAAACATATATATCCCCTCCCTCTTAAACTACCTCCCTCCCACTCCACTTTCCCACCCCTCTGGGTTATCACTGCAAGTTCCCACAAGAAATCTATTTTATGTATGGTATTGTATTTATGCTAATCCTAATCTCTCAATTCATCCCATATTCCCCTTCCCCTTGCCCCCATGTCCACAAGTCCATTCTCTACATCTTCTCTATTCCTACCCTGCAAGTAAGTTCATCTGTACCATTTCTCTAGATCCCACATATATGTGTTAATATATCATATTTGTTTTTCTCTCTCTGACTCACTTCACTCTGTATGACAGACTCTAGGTCCATCATAGAGTCTGACCTTTGATTCTGATGAACAGAAAAAAGAAAAGTCAGACCACATTGTCTGAAATGAGAGGGAAGGGGTCAAATTCTGATACGGGCTCCCAGTGGACAGCCAGGTCACCATTTGTGCGTTCCTTTATGCAGTCTGTCAACAAGCCATGAGATAAACAAAAAGTGCTCTGGCCAGACAGTTCTCTAGGTTCTGGCACTATGGAGGGGAGCAAAGCAGATGCAAGTCTGCCTATAAGCAGGTAAAATATGTAAAATATACATCAGGCAGCACGAAGTGATAAACAGAAAAATAAGAAAGGGCCCCAGGAATTTCCCATGTTGGGGGGAGTGATAAAGAAAGCCTTGCAAGAGGGTGACATTTGTGTAAAGACTTAAGAGGGCGACAGTGAACCATGTTGCAAAGGCAGGTGGCCTGTCTGGTATAGGGGAGGGACGTCAAGGAACCTGGAGTGGCCTGAGTGGGAGCGAGTGAGGAAGAATCTGAATAGAAATAATGAGAAAGGAGGTTTATTTGATTCTGAAAAAAAAAAAAAACTGCCGTGACAGCGAAAGGACACGATCCCCTTTCTCTTGCTGCTATCTTGAGTTCTGGAGCTTTTGCAGCAAGATGGTCTGCATCCCTATTTCCCCATCCCCTGAAAATGCACTGTATTAGTTTTTACCAGGACTCAAACTTTCTTCCTCAAATACCCCCATATCCCCAAATATGTTCTCTTCACATTAAACAGTATTTTTTGTTTCCATGAAGATGAAAACAGCTACGTGTTAGAAGAAACCAGTAAAATAGAGTTCTGACTTATGAGCTTGTCAGTAAGAATAAATTTCTAATTGATGTACCATCCAGCACCAGGAGGAACAGAGTCCCTGACCCATTGCCTTCACCTGTGAGTTGTTTCTGAATCAGGGGCTATAACTGGTGGTTTGGTGTATTTTCCTATTGTTTACTCTGGAACCCCCAGGCTCATCAGGAACCCTGCTTGATGTCTTTTGGAAGTGATGGCACTCATTTTGTGGCAGGAAGGGGCAAAGATGACAGGGCTTGGACAAAAAAGGAAGCTCACCTGTCAGTTGGCATTTGCAGTTTGCTGTCTGCTGTGCTTGCCAAGCTAAAGGCAGGGCCTAGGGGAATTCAGGGGCCCATGCGCCTCCTGAGAGCAGACTTCCCAGAAGGAATGCCCTGGACCTTTACTGTTACGGTGATGAGTCAGGGAGCAGGAGGTGGGGGGCACAGCTGGGGTGAAAGCAGAGAGGATAAATTAGTCTAGGAAACAGCAGGGGCAAGGTTTCCAGAGGAGCTGCTACTTCTACCTACTGCTTTGAAGTGAAAGAAGGCCGACTAGAGTCAGATGGCTTGAAGCGACCCAGGGGTGAGAGAAGAAACATTCTCAGGAGCCTCAGCACCAAAATAATTTCATTCAGGATGATCCAACCCAGATTTAGAGTCAGCCAGGTCACACCTACCCCTGCCCCCCCCCCCCACCTCACTCTTTTCCTCTCTTCTATTATCTATCAGTTATCTCTCTGTCTATCTGTCTACCTACCTACCTACCTACCTACCTACCTACCTACTTACCTACCTATCTATCAAGCTATGAAAAGACGTAGTCAAACCTACATTGTCAAACCTAGAATGAGGAGAAATAGGTCAAATCCTGAAATCTGTTCCTTTGGCATCTAGACTGGAATTAAGAGATTCATTATTATGTCAACAAATATTTATTAAGTGACTAATGCATGTCAGTAAACACACACACAAAGATGTATCATTTTTCAGTATATCAGTGGAACACACACACATTCATAAAGACTCAAGGTCTAGAATCCGCCTGCAATGTGGGAGACCTAGGTTTGATCCCTGAGTTGGGAAGATCCCCTGGAGAAGGGAAAGGCTATCCACTCCAGTATTCTGGCCTGGAGAATCCCATGGACTGTATAGTCCATGGGGTTGCAAAAAGTCAGACACGACTGAGCGACTTTCACTCACTCAAGGTCACTTTTGAGCCTCAAGTGAAGAGCCGTTTTCCTAAATTGGATTTTAAACTCAAGGCTTTAGCTAGGTTAAGCAGAGGGCTGGAGGGACATAGCACGCAGGAATGAAGACATTTCAGAGCCTTATCTCTTGGGTGTGTTGTGAATTATTAGCAGGAAATACACTTGGGGTTTGTGATCTAACATAATTTGGGGAAAACATACGAAGTGTATGGAAGGACTTTTGATAATGAGAGAAAAAATATGTTGGAAGATCATGAGTAAACATGCTGAATAGTTGTTTTCACAATAGTAAAGGACTGTTATGCATAAAAACTTTAGATTATTCACCATACTTAATAACAGATTTGAGGTAAGAAACTTGGTTTAATTGATTTCCTTAATATTCTCTCCTCCAACATTCTCCTTATCCAGAATTCCATGCTTTGAATAGAATCTCTGAACTTAACCTAAAAATGCAACCTCAACTCAGCAGTCAGGCAGTGAAAGTGAGGGAGGGGACAGGTGTGCAGGCTAGAAAGCTGGTGACCCTCATGTGCTGTGGCAAAGAGTGGGCATGATAACTTCCTTGTGATACCTTGGAAAACTGACCACAGTCTGACTAAGCCTGAAGCTTTAGGGAAAAGGAAAACATTCAGAATTATGGTGTGTGTTCTTGTTGGTCATTTCAGTGAAGACCTACCAGAGCAATGCACTGAGGCCAGAGCACAGCAAGGGGAGAGCAGAGCTCAGGGAGGAAGGAGGTTCTCCTCCCGCAGATTAAATCCTCAGTGACAGAGTTAAGTCATGTGAGGTGCAGCCAAGCTCCACACCTCAAAAGAAACAGTTAACAGGTGGCTCTGAAGAGTTTACTGAGCAGAACTGGGGTCCCTAACCTTCTCCCCAAACCTCTTGTTAAAATCTCTGGAAGGCCAGATGAGACAAGCTTGCAGCAAACATCAGATTTAGGAAGCTTCCTTTTCTATCAAGCCTAATTTTTCACATAGCCTTTGGGTGCTTAGTTGTTATGGCCTTTGGGTACTCACATGAAAAGCCAAAGGGTCAGAGAACAGGCAGATCTTAGAGTCTAGCAAATCAAAGGGCAGCACTATCCCTGGTGGCTCAGAGGGTAAAAGCACTGCCTACAATGTGGGAGATCAGGGTTCGATCCCTGGGTTGGGAAGACCCCCTGGAGAAGGAAATGGCAACCCACTCCAGTACTCTTGCCTCGAAAATCCCATGGACGGAGTAGCCTGGTAGGCAACAGTCCATGGGGTTACAAAGAGTCGGACATGACTTCACTTTCACTTTCAATCCTAATACATTGTGAAGATACAGGTGGCTATGAGAGGGGGGTTTAATCCACTTTGAAATTCAGGAATGTCCTGACACTCTATCCTGTTTCCATGTTTAACTTCTTGATGAATTAATGCTTGAGCTGAAACCCGAAAGACAAGTTATTAATAGAAATTAGCCAAGGGAAATGTAGGAAGAAGGCTTCCCTGGCGAAGGACACACTGCAAAGAGGGGCACACCTAAGGCCAGAGACCTGCTCCAGCGTATCGGATTTTCTTGTTGGCTCTGGTTCTAAGGCTGGCTGTGGTATAGTGCACCACCCTGGCCTTGAGAGTGCTCCCGCTCCTGGAAGACTGGAAATGGCACAAGGATTTCAGATAATTATGACCATTGGCCAAGGTCATAATTTTCACTTCAATATCATCTGTCAAATGGAATAGTAATAACTACCTTGTGAGATTTAAGGGAAATTACATGAAGGGTGCAGAAAGGTGGAAGGTTCAAAGCAGCTGCTCAGTAAGTGTTGGCATCTTTTTTTTTTTTTTTTTTTTTTGCTGTGCTGGGTCTTGGTTGTTGCGAGAGCTTTCTTTAGTTGCAGCGAGTGGGGGCTACTCTCTAGTTGTGGTGTGCGGGCTTCTCATTACGGTGGCTTCTCTTGTTGCAGAACACAGGTTATAGGCACACAGGCTTCAGTAGTTGTGGCACATGGGCTTAGTTGCCCCACACTATGTGGGATCTTCCCAGACCAAGGATCAAACCAATGTCCCCTGCATTACAAGGTAGATTCTTAACTAGACCACTATGGAAGCCCAGTAAGTGTTGATATCTTCATAATATCACCCATCCCTACCCATTTTTCACAACCAAGGTGAACCTTACTGCTTTCATAAATCCTTCCTTCTCTGATAATTCCAACTCCTTCCTCCCAACCCCTTCTTTAAACTCCTATATTCCCTTATCTTATTGTCAACAACTTTCATTTTTCTTCATACATTTTCTTTTTCATTAAAAAAAGCTGATAGAAGTTTGAGATGTGCAACATAGTGATTCCGTGTTCTTATACTCCATTTAAAGTTATTGTAAAATAATGGCTTTATTCCCTGTGCTGTATAGCTTTTTAACATTAGCCTTTACTCACCAATATGATTGTAACCCTCTAAGATAGACTTGTCATAAACTCCAGGGTACCTAAAAAGTTAATGAGCACAGAGTGGGTGATTTATAAATTTTCAGGGCTAGAAAGACCCATAACAGTATGGTTGTTGAATTACCATAAATGCTGAACTTCATGGTTCTCATATAATTCTCAACCAGAGTACCTGGAAAATGGACCAGAAACACACTCAGAGAATGCATTCCCACAGAAAATATTTTGGTGTGAACATGTTTGCATGCCCGCTCAGTTGCTAAGTTGCATCTGATTCTTTGTGACCTCATGGACTGTAGCTTGCCAGGACCCTCTGTCCCTGGGATTTTCCAGGCAAAAAATATTGGAGTGGTTTGCTATTTCCTCCTCCAGGGTATCTTTCCAACCCACGGATCCAACCTGCATCTCCTGCATTGCTAGGCAGATTCTTTACCACTGAGCCACCTGGGAAGCCCCATGAACACGTATGTGCACGTGTTCATGCTTAGTCACTTCAGTTGTGTATGACTCTTTGGGACCTTATGGACTGTAGCCCTCCAGGCTCCTCTGTCCATGGGATTCTCCAGGCAAGAATACTGGAGTGGGTTGCCATTTCCTCCTCCAGGGGATCTTCCAGACCCTGAGATCGAACCCTCATCGCTTATGTCTCTTGCATTGTCAGGTAGGTTCTTTACTGCTAGCGCCACCTGGGAAGTCCTGTGAACATGTATACAGAGATGCTAAATGCTACAGACATTTAATAAATTTGGGTGGAGAGGAAGAATAATGTTATCCATTCAAACATATGGCACACAGGTAACAGTGGACTCTGTTACACTGAGGGGGTCTGCTTACCTGATCTGCCCCTCTGGGAATGAGAACCCAGCTGCCATGATCAGGTGGGTTAGTTCATTTCACGTGCACATCTCAATAACACCCCAAATGGTGGTTTGCTCGGTACCTTATAAAGACAGCAAGGATTAGTTGAGAAAGAAACTGTATTTACTGAATAAATAAATGAATCATAGCAAGTACTCTAGCACATACCTGTTCTCAGGATGGTTTACCTCTAGGAACTGGTAAAACCCTTGATAGATGTGGCTAAGGGCGGTGTTTCTATTCTGATTGTTGCTTGGGCCCTCAGACATAATTTGTTTCTGCATCATTCACTACTTCGGGGTATTGTATTTGGATCCAGGTGTATTTGTGTTTGGATTCTGGCCTGCTTTTTACTAGAAATTAAGTTTTGAGCAAGTTTATCCACCATTTTTGAATTGTTATTTCTTTCAGTCGAAGTGGGAGAAATATATCTACCTTATGGGATGATTGTGGGAATTAGTGGTAAGAAATACACAGCTTACAGTGATGTGTATGATACAAAGATCATGTTTATACAAAGATCTCATGAATGATGCTGTTGTTTATTATCATTGTGGTTGTTCCTTTCCTCTTCATCCTTTTCTGTGGCTGACCTACTCCCTGATAGATCAGTCAGGTCCTGATAGACAGGAAAGTAGCCTGTCTAAAGGTATATCACAGCCTGATTTACTCACGTTTCCAACTCTTAACAACAGAGTCATCATTAGCCCTATTTCCCCATCTTGGCTCTTGTATTTCTTGTCCATTAACTACCGTGATGTTGACACTAGAGGAAGACCAGTATTTTTTTAAATGTGTTCCCTACTGCAGTCAGGAAATTATTTCTCTCTGTGCTTTCTGGTAGTAGTTGTGTGAGAGGGAATTTTATAGAACACTGTAGGACAGGAAAGGGAAAAAAATCAAGGTTGCATGCTACCTCGAAATTTCTCCCATTAATCAAAAACTGACTTATTATTTATTTCAGTATCACACTTCCTTTTATACCTGTCAGCTGAACCTCTTGGGATTTTGTGTTTTAAACATTTCATTTTCTTATAAGTCAGAGACACAGTGAAGTATAACAACAAAAACAGTAAGTTACACAGATGAACACCATACAGAAATAGCAAATGCAGTATGGTTCCAGAAAGTACAATCTCCAGTGGTCAATTCACATGAAAAGTGATTGTTTGACTTGTGGACACAGTGGGGGAAGGAAAGGGTGGGACGAATTGAGAGAGTAGCATTGGAACATATACATTATAATACCATATGTAAAATAGATAGCCAGTGCTAATTTGCTGTATGACTCGGGGAACTCACACCAGGGCTCCATGACAACCTAGAGGGGTGGAATGGGGTGGGAGGGAGGTTCAAGAGGGAGGGGACAAATCTCTATCTATGGCTAGTTCATGTTGATGTGTGGCAGAAACCAATACAACATTGTAAATCAATTATCCTCCAATTAAAAATAAATGTATAAAAAGTGACTGTTTCCTTACAAGGTAAATGGCTCTCTCTCCCAATATATTAAATTCCTGATATTTCAATAGTTTATTCCAAAGGATTCTGCTCATATATAATTTTTATAGACCAGTGGAGACTTTTAGGTAAAATACTCTATTGTATTGAATCTCATTTAGTAAATATATATGTTGTGAAACCCTACTAAATTCAGAGGGACTAGCTTAAACCCCTACAGGGCTCCAAAGATTTCCTGTTCATAAACAACTTATTTGGTTTCTTCTCTACATGAAATACAGTCTATTTTACATATAAATAGAAGTTTCTTTTAATTATGGCACATCCAAATTGCAATCATAGCTCTTTTTATTTTATACAGCATGTATTTCCCAGGGTGAATAAAATACATCATAAATCAGAGTAGAAGTATATACTCAATTATGCAAGATGCTACTTTTCCAAAAATGCAAGCAGTTGAATTTTAAATATTTTACTACAATTTTTACATATATTAAATAAGTATATTTTAGCACCTACTATGTGTCAGACACTTTGATAGTATCTGGATTACGAATAAAACAAAATCCTTACTCTCTAAGGACTCAAAATCCATTAAACATACAAATTACAGTTGGCTTAGATAGTAAAGAATCTTCCTATGATGCAGGAGACCTGGGTTTGATCCCTGGGTGAGGAAGAGACCCTGGAGAAGGGATTGGCTACCTACTCCAGTATTCTTGCCTTGAGAATTCAATGGACAGAGAAGCCTGATGGGCTACAGTCCATGGGGCCACAAAAAGTCAGCCACAATTGAGTGACTAACACTTTCATATGGTATATACAGAAACAAAATTGTCTTTAAGGTGTGGAGGAGGCTACTGCTGATATAGAAGAGAGAGTTGGGGAGGGATCTCTTGATTTCCTGCTGCATCTTCTCCAAACAACCTATTACTCCAGTTGGTGAAGCCAAAAATCTAGGCATCATCTGTGAATCAGTCCTTTCCTTGATCTCCCACATTTAGTCCACCAGATGGTCCAACCAAACCTTCCCCTAAGCTGTATTTTAAACCTGCCAAGATTTCTCGCTCCTGACTGTTTTATCCCTCAAATGTAAGCTCCCATCCAATCTCCTCTGGTTCTCTTCAATAGCCAGTTTCCCTGGACTCCCTGCTTCCATTTTTGCCATCTTACAAAGCATTCTCTACACAGCAGTAAACATATAAATCAAATGATGAAATTATATTGCCTAAAGTTCTTCAGTGGCTTCCTGTCACACTTAAAATTCAACCCAACATCAGACTTTGGCCTGCAAGACCCAACACGATTTGTCCCGAGCCTTCTTTTCCTTCTTCATCTCCTTTCCTTTCCCACTCAGTTCCACTTTGTAATAGCTGTGAAATTTACAATTAGCGCACCATCTTGATTGCTACAAGATTTATTAATTACTATATCATTTTCATATATTAATGTAGCTGTGTACATCAACCTTCTTTCTGTTTTTGAATACATCGAGCTTGCTCTCACTTCCAACTTTCTGAATGAAACTCTCTTTCCCATATATGCCCATGGAGGGATCCTTGTTTTTTTGCAGATCTTAGCTCAGAAGTCACCTCCTCACTCTCTCTCAACTCACTCTTTTCAATTCTCTGCAACACTTTTTTATCTGAAATTATCTTAGTCTATCATTTCTTTATCTTTTCCTCCCAACCCCTCCTTACCCTTGCCTTCTACATATACACTCAAATATGATTCACAAGATCAAGGACCTCTATCCACCCAGTGCTTAGCATTAGATATTTATTAAATGAATAAATGAATGATTTCATAGGGAAGATGACATTAGAACTAGGTAAGATTTTGTTATCTAAAGGAAACCAGTCCTGAATATTCATTGGAAGAACTGATGTTGAAGCTGAAGCTCCAATACTTTGGCCACCTGATGCGAAGAACTGACTCATCGGAAAAGACCCTGATGCTGGGAAAGATTGAGGGCAGGAGGAGAGGGGACAACAGAAGATGAAATGATTGGATGTCATCACTGACTCGATAGACATGAGTTTGAGCAAACTCCGGGAGTTGGGTGATGGACAGGGAAGAAGTCTGGCATGCTGCAGTCCATGGGGTCGCAAAGAGTTGGACAGGACAGTGACTAAACTAAACTCAAGATTTTGCCAGACCAAGAAGGTGGAGTAATTGAAAACCATGAACTGTTGTTTGTTCCCAAATTGCCTCATGAGAGAGACATGTAAAGATAAGGAACTGGCAGTACCATGGATAATATTCCAATTGGGAAAAATTTCCTGATCAGTAGGCATAGTATTGATTGAAATATGCTTCACTCTTAGCCAGACTAAGAGTGCTAACACTTAGAACATGTTTCCATTTTTTAAAAATTTGGGGTGTTGGAACTGGAGTTTATACTCAGTAGTTATCACATGGTTTATATCTTTCCAATTATGCAGTCACTCTCTGGTATTTTTTTAAAGTGAAATTGTAATTTAAATACTTTTGTGGGGGTTTGTGTGTGTGTATGTGTGTTTGTGATTGAGAAAAGGGGTCATGAGCATTCACTGGAAAATCTGGTATCAATGGAACATACTCAATGACAAGATCACAAATTGTTTGCAAGAGTCTCAGAAATAAAATCTCATTTAATTTTCTGTCACTAAAGCTTTTAACATAGGGAGACTTGAGCTAACAGTGAAAAGAATCTGCAAAAAAAAAACCCCCTATCACCTTTATTACATTTTCAGGGGGCCATTCCTATTCTTAATTGAATCTTTCAAGTTTTCTTATGATTTATGGGGCTTTTGGAAATAAATCAGTTTCCATCTTCTCATTGCCTTTATGGGGAGTTGACCAGTTTCCCAGGAACTGTGAGAATTTGTCAGGTAATTATGGAATCTGACCTCTTCCAAGTCCAAAGTGTTGACCTCTCTAGAAATCACAAAATTAGAATGTGGACAACTTAATGAAGAGATGTTTTTCCCCCTTCAAATTAGCATTTATATTTACCCAAGAAATTTATAACCATAATAAGTGTCTGATGTTAATGGATGGCATAGACATTCTTATCATCTGAATTCTAATTATTCTATTTTCTTGTTTCTAGTAGATAATTAGTTATTGCTAGCTTTTAAATGTTTTCTGAGAGCTTGGGTTTGTCTTTGCATCCCCTCATCCATAGAACTCATCCATTTTCAGAGCTACACAATCACTTCTGTCTCAATGACATTCTCAATTTTTAGGCCAGACTTCTTACCCAAGCACCAGACTTTAAATGACCTGGACATTTTCATGCAAAAGCTCAACCGCTGTGTAAAATTCAACAAACCCAACTTAACCAAAACTCCTCTGCCGTTCTCTTGTGTTTATCTTTCACACCTTCATCCCCCACACTCCCTCGCCTACATTATCTTCCATCGTTCCCTCATCCCTTCTGTTCAGACTGTGGCTCTGTCTTACATATTATCTCTTGGATTTGTTTTTTCTAGTCCCATTGGGTACACACATGGACAGACATCATCACACCTAAATCAAGTCATTAATGTCCCCATCTGTCTCCCTGCCTCTTATTCCTTTGCCTTTCAAATCCAGATACATTTTCAAAAATAGCATTTGCAGCATAAAAATGATAGAAAAGGATCCAAGAACTCTTTTGCTTACCACAAAAAGGAGAACTTTGCATTATCTGTCAAAATAATTTTTAACAACTTATCATAGCACTTAAGGCCCTCTTCCCTTGTTTTTGGCAAGCTTGCAATCTAGACAATCAGGTCTCTTTGGCAACTTCTCCCCAACCTTCTCAGGCGATCTTGTGCCATTTTTCACCTTGGATGACCTCTCTCTCCTAATTACTTTTCCAAGTTTACTTTTCCTTCAAGTCGCTTTTCAACCCTCATCTTTTCAAATAGTCTTCCCTGGACACTCAACTCTGTCATCTTTTCTTTTTTGACAATGTATTCTCACGTGTTTTTTGTGTGCCTCGATCTTATCTCCCTCCTAAGAACATGGGTTCTGCAAGGCAGAGATGTTACTTTTTGCAATCTCTGTGTCTTTCACAGTGCTAGGCATTTTGTTAAACCTTAGTAAATACAGCAACAAAGAGTTAGTCTAGTATGGAAGTTCCATGAGGACTGGCGTCATGCCTGCTCTGTTCCCAGATGTGTATCCTGTAGATAACACAATGCCTGGTCCGTAACAGGTGTTCAATATATATTTTTTCAATTGAGAGAATGAATGAATAAGAGCTGAGAGTGAGAAACACAAGTTGCTGTGAAAACCTTCCTATGTCAATTTTTACCCATAAAAATTGTAAGAGTAATTAAGAGGAATAAACAAGTAAGGGTAATTGAGAGAAAGAACACCCAGGATAGAATCTCAAATTCAAGGCTATGTATCCATGGGTTAAAACAGAAGCCACAGCATACATATGGGTTAAAAAACTACCGTAGGAGGATGACTCATGACAGCCAGAATCCAGTCACTTCAGCAAGCTCCAAAGCTTTGAGATTTCTGTTACCTTTGGTCTGTCATGGAGGACAAAATGTCATAGAACAAGAATGTACAGTTGCTTCAGGCAGTTGGAAACCAAGGGGTAGGGGAACTAGTTCCCATTGTCAGGAAGCAGGCAGGTCTTCCCACAGAGCAATCTCTGCAATATGTTCTTAACAAAGATGATATTTGAATTTTCTTCTTCTCAGTCTTAGTGTCAGGTCCCCATGTTAGTAGCTGTCATTTCATACTATGCTCTACATTTGTTACAAATATAATAAGATGAATTTTTTGTGTGTGTGCTGTTTCTTTAATATCTGTTATTCCTGCAAAGTGCAAGCTTAAAGAGGGCTTCTCGTGTCTCACATGCCTGGACTAGCTGCTGCTGCTGCTAAGTCGCTTCAGTCGTGTCCGACTCTGTGCGACCCCATAGATGGCAGCTCACCAGGCTCCGCCGTCCTTAGGATTCTCCAGGCAAGAATACTGGAGTGGGTTGCCATTTCCTTCTCCAGTGCATGAAAGGGAAAAGTGAAAGTGAAGTCGCTCAGTCGTGTCCGACTCTTAGCGACCCCATGGACTGGAGCCTACCAGGCTCCTCCATCCATGGGATTCTCCAGGCAAGAGCACTGGAGTGGGGTGCCATTGCCTTCTCTGCCTGGACTAGAGCTCACAGCATAACAGGTGCTCAGTGTGGATTTGTTAAATGAATGAGGAACTCTACGTCTGTACTCAAATGAGTGTGCATATGTGTGTATGTACACTCATGAATGTGAGAGACACATAGACAGATATTAAGGTGCTGGATAGACTTGAAAACTGGACAGTCTCAGAGAAAAACACTGAAACCCATTAAGGGAATGGAAAAGAGGTGTTAAGAGAAGAAAATGTCATAGTTGACGTTGCAAAATTTAGAGATAAGAATGTTTATTAGTAGAGTGAGGCAGCTCTGTGACATGACACAACTCCTAGCTATCTTATTTCATTTTTATTTATAAAATGGGGATATAGCCATTTTTTCTTATATTAGAGTTAATTGGGGTTATGTATGTGAGGCATTAACCCAGTCCCTGGTTCCTACACAAGAAATTACTCACCCTCTGGACAATTTTTCTTTAAATTGAAGTAGAGTTGATTTACAATATTATGTAAGTTTCAGGTATACAGCACAGTGATTCATATATATTTATATATATATACACACATATATACACACACATATATATTCTTTTCAGATTCTTTTCCCTTATCTGTTATTATAAAATATTGAGTATGGTTTTCTATTCTACACAGTAGGTACTTGTTTATTATCTATTTTATACATAGTTGTGTTTATATGTTAATCCCAGCCTCCTAATTTATCCTTTTCCCCACCCCTCTTTTCCTTTTGGTAACCATGAATTTGTTTTCTATGCCTGTGAGTATCTTTCAGATTTGGAAATAAGTTCATTTTTGTCATTTTTTTTCAGAGTCCAAATATAAGCAATGTCATATGATATTTGTCTTTGATTTATTTCATTTAGTATGATAATCTCTAGGTCCATTCGTGTTGCTGTAATGGCATTATTTCATTCTTTTTTGTGGCTCAGTAATATTCCATCGTATATATGTCCTGTATCTTCTTTATCCGTTGCTCTATTGATGGACTTTTAGGTTGCTTCTGTGTCTTGGCTATTGTAAATAGTGTTGTTATGAACATTGGAGTGCACATATCTTTTCAAATTATGGTTTTCTCCAGAGGTATGCCCAGGAGTGGAATTGCAGGATCATATGGTAGTTCTATTTGCCGTTTTTTAAAGAACTTACGTACTGTTCTCCATAGTGGCTACACCAATTTACATTCCCACCAACAGTGCAGGAGGGTCCCTTTTTCCTAGACATCCTCTCCAGCATTTATTGTTTGCAGTCTTTTTAATGATGGCCATTCTGACTACTGTGAGGTGATACCTCATTGTAGTTTTGATTTGCATTTCTCTAATAGTTAGCAGTGTTGAGCATCTTTTCATGTGCATTTTGGCAGTCTGTGGGTCTTTCTTGGAGAAATGTCTATTTAGGTCTTCTCCCCACTTTTTGATTGGGTTGTTTGTTTGTTTTTTGATATTGAGCTGTATGAGATGTTTATATATTTTGAAAATTAAACCCTTGTCAGTTGCATCGTTTGTAAATATTTTCTTTCATTCTGTAGGTAGTCTTGTCATTTTGTTGATACTTTTCTCTTAATTCATAAACTCATAGGCTATTCTTTTTTTTTTTGAGCTTTTATATTTGAGTTTATTCTTCATTTAACTTTTAAACACTACTATAGTTGAATATTAAAACAAAAGCAAGTAGTGAGCATATTATGATTATAGTCCTTCACTCAATCACTACTGCAAATAAAACACCAGCAGTGAGTGGTATTCACAGGCCCTACTAAGAGGTCTGACACTGAACACCACCCTGAGGATGATGTTCATCATCCTCATATGCTTCTCCATTGTAATGGTGCTGTCTTTCCTGATTTGGATCAAAGTCCACTAATTCTACCTGATCCATTTCATCAGTCTCTTCTACTTCCTTCCTCTCAGGCAAAAGTTTTTCCAGCAAAGAGAGTTTATCAGGAGAGAAAGCCATTCTCAGGAAAGTTAACCTTAAATTCAATGATTAGGCGACCCTTTTCATATGGCCTACAATAAATTGGCATGCCTTCATTTAGCACACACTTGATATCTCCATGCTTGACAATCTGACCTGGATGAGAAGTGATGACTATGGTTCGGTTGTCAAGAGTAGATATTGGCTTCTGGAAGCCACACAATGCCTCAACCAGCTGTATGTCCATACACATGAAAAGGTCTTCTCCTCGCCGAGTAAAAACAGCATGGTCCTTCTGATCTAAAACAATGATAATATCTCCTGGCTCCAGTCCTGGTTCTTGGTCTCCTTCACCATGGAATGTTATCTTCTGGCCATCTTTCATGCCTTTGTCAATATGAACTTCTAGAATTTTTTTTCCTCGAACTATCTTCCTTCCATTGCAGCTTTTACATCTATCTTTAGGACTGATCCGCTCGCCATGACCCTGGCACTCCATGCAGACAGACTGAATTTGCTGAACCATTCCAGGTCCTATCTGACGAATTCTTATCTGCATTCCAGTACCTCGGCAATTGGGACAGCATTCTACTGCTCCTTTCTTACCACCTCGGCCTTCACATTTGTCACAAATCACATTCTTTTGCAGAGCTAGTTTTCTTGTTGCACCATTATATAAATCTTCTAAGGTTACTGTAAGTTGATGCACAACATTTTTACCTCTCCTCTCTCTCTGTACCCTGCCTCCTCCTCCGAAAAACATATCAAAGATGTCCATGGGGGAGCCAAACCCACCACCTGCTCCACCTTTAATTGCCTGTTCTCCTTTGTCATATAATTCCCTTTTCTTTGCATCAGAGAGCACTTCGTAAGCTTGAGAAATCTGTTTAAACTTTTCGCCTTCATTCGGATTCTTATCAGGGTGGTACTTCAAGGCCAGTTTCCTGTAAGCCTTTTTTAATTCTTCTTGGGTGGCATTGGGTTTGACCCCCAAAACATCATAGTAAGTGGTTTCTTTCACCATTTTCTACAGCCGGTGAGCAGGCCAATGCCGGTGTGGGGGAGCGCGAAGGAGCGCGTTGCTGTGCGCAGCTCGAGCAGCCGCCACTCCTTCGCCTCTCACCAAGCGTTCTGGAAAGTTCCCGGCTATTCTTTTTAAAAAATTATTTATTTACTTATTTTCATTTTTGTCTGTACTGGGTCTTCTTTGCTATATGGGCTTTTCACTAGTTGTGGTGAGCAGGGACTATACTCCAGTTACAGTACATGGGCTTCTCATTGTGGGGGTTTCTCTTATAGTGGAGCACAGGCTCCAGGGTGCATGGGTTCAGCAGTTGTGAGGTACGGGCCTAGCTGCCTCACAGCATGTGGGATCTTCCTGGACCAGGGATTGAACCCATGTACCCTGCACTGCAAGACACACTCCCAACAACTAGATCACCAGGGAAATCCCCATAGTCTATTGTTTAAGAGAATATGATGAAACAAACCTGAGAAAAACAAAAAAGCAGGAAATACAAAACATAGTGTAACTGAATCGATTGTACATATTTAAAGATCATTCAAAACCTTGCAAAAAGAAACTAGAAAATGTTTCTTCTGATGTCATTGCAGCCTAAATACTATATCTGTGTGTGCTTATGTATCTCTATCTATTTCTCCATTTATATCTCAGACAGCATGTGCCCATATCGGTTCATGTATTTTAATTAGTGGTAGAATTTTTAGCAACTGACATGGTAAATAAGTAAAAATCAACATTTTGTAAAAAAGTTGAAATCTCTTCCTTCTCTTCCTCCTCATTCATAGTGTTTTTTGAAGTGATCAGATATCAAAACAGATTTTTCCTGTAGCTTTGGAATATCTTATACTGTGTTGATGAATTTAAAATTTACTTTTAGGTACTAAAGGCTGTGATGAAGTTTTTAAAGTAAGTGCCAAGGTAACTTCTGCAGACTTTGACATCTGGTAAGTGCTGGGTATTTTCCTTTACTCATCATAAAGACATTCCTCTATGACCCAAGTGCCCAGAGTGATGGTGTGAAACATCAGGTAACTGTTGACCAGCCACCTTCCAACAGGGAGTAAACCAGAACTTGTGCTGGGATCTTTTCCTGAAGTGTATAGGTAGGGACTTGAAATCTCCCTCTTAAAATTAAAATCATTGAATAAATGTTGGGATTTAAAAAAGATCTCAGTGGTAAAACTGACTGTATCAATTCAAAGCTCCTTTCTACCAAGGTCCCAAATGAATCTCCTCTGTGCTATCAAAACAACAATGGTTAGAGGTCAATATTAGAAGAGGGTGAAATGTGAGCAAAACTTATAAAATAAGAACATTTCCCTTCTAATAGCTTCTATTAGATTTTGTTATATAACAATAAGGTAATAATTAATATTTATTGCACATATAACATGAGTTAGGAATTTTGGATATTATTTAACCTTTGCATCAACTTTATGAAGTCTTATCTTTCTTATTGGTCTTTTATAGATGAGCAGACTAGGGCACTGTGAGGTCAAGAAACAGTCTCATGTAAGGCCAGTAAGTGGCTGAGCCCAGGTAAATGGGTTCCTCAGGCCGTGAGCTATGCAGGGTGCCATTGCTGTTTTACCTCGGTAACAAAATCTCTCCTTAGGACAGGGGTTACCAGTCCTAAGGAGACTGACTATGCATAAATGGGAGATATAAAAATTTTTTTACATTTATTTTTACTTTTTTTCTTCTAGTTTTATTTATTTATTTATTTTTAATAAATTTATTTATTTTAGTTGGGGGCTAATTACTTTACAATATTGTAGTGGTTTTTGCCATACATTGACATGAATCAGCCATGGGTTTACATGTGTTCCCCATCCTGAACCCCCCTCCTACCTCCCTCCCCATCCCATCCCTCTAGATCATCCCATTGCCCCAGCCCTGGGCATTTGTCTCATGCATCGAACCTGGAATGGTGTTGTTTTACATATGATAATATACATGTTTCAATGCTATTCTCTCAGAACGTCCCACCATCACCTTCTCCCTCAGAGTCCATAAGACTTCTATGCATCTGTGTCTCTTATTCTGTCTCGCATAGGGTTATCGTTACCATCTTTCAAATTCCATATATATGCATTAGTATACTGTATTGGTGTTTTTCTTTCTGATTTACTTCACTCTGTATAATGGGCTCCAGTTTCATCCATCTCAATAGAACTGATTCAAATGTATTCTTTTTAATGGCTGAGTAATATTCCATTGTGTATATGTACCACAGCTTCCTTATCCATTTGTCTGCTGATGGACATCTAGGTTGCGTCCATGTCCTGACTATTATAAACAGTGCTGTGATGAACATTGGGGTACACGTGTCTCGGTGTGTATGCCCAGCAGTGGGATTGCTGGGTCATATGGCAGTTCTATTCCCAGTTTTTTAAGGAATCTCCACACTGTTCTCCATAGTGGCTGTACTAGTTTGCATTCCCACCAACAGTGTAAGAGGGTTCCCTTTTCTCCACACCCTCTCCAGCATTTATTGCTTGTAGACTATTGGATAGCAGCCATTCTGACTGGCGTGAAATGGTACCTCATTGTGGTTTTGATTTGCATTTCTCTAATAATGAGTGATGTTGAGCATCTTTTCATGTGTTTGTTAGCCATCTGTATGTCTTCTTTGGAGAAATGTCTTCTAGTTTTATTGAGATATCATTGACTTACAGCACTGTATAAGATAAAGATACGTGTACCCTTATGTTCATAGAAGCATTAGGTGAAAGCAATCCAAAGTGGCCATGAAGCTGGAATCAAGATTGGAAATATCAAAAACCTCAGATATGCAGATGACACCACGCTTATGGCAGAAGGCCAGCACTGATCATGAAAAAGGTAAAGATAGCATGGGTAAAAAACAATGGAAACAGTGAGAGACTTTAGTGTTTTTGGGCTCCAAAATCACTGCAGATAGTGACTGCAGCCATGAAATTAAAAGACACTTGCTCCTTGGAGAAGGCAATGGCACCTCACTCCAGTACTCTTGCCTGGAAAATCCCATGGATGGGGGAGCCTGGTAGGCTGCAGTCCATGGGGTTGCTAGGATTTGGACATGCCTGAGCGACTTCACTTTCACTTTTTACTTTCATGCATTGGAGAAGGAAATGGCAACCCACTCCAGTGTTCTTGCCCGGAGAATCCCAGGGACGGGGGAGCCTGGTGGTTTGCCGTCTGTGGGGTCGCACAGAGTCGGACATGACTGAAGCGACTTAGCAGCAGCAGCAGCTCCTTGGAAGAAAAGTTATGACTAACCTAGATAGCCTATTAAAAAGCAGAGACATTACTTTGCCAACAAAGGTCTGTCTAGTCAAAGCTATGGGTTTTCCAATAGTCATGTATGGATGTGAGAGTTGGACTATAAAGAAAGCTGAGCGCCAAAATATTGATACTTTTGAACTGTAGTGTTGGAGAAGACTCTCGAGAGTCCCTTGGATAGCAAGGAGATCCAATCAGTCCATCCAAAAGGAAATCAGTCCTGAATATTCATTGGAATGACTGATGCTGAAGCTGAAACTCCAATACTTTGGCCACCTGATGAGAAGAACTGACTCATTTGAAAAGCCCCTATGCTGGGAAAGATTGAAGGTGGGAGGAGAAGGGGATGACAGAGGATGATATGGTTGGATGGCATCACTGAATCAATGGACATGAATCTGAGTAAGCTCTGGGAGTTGGTGATGGACAGGGAAGCCTGGTGTGCTGCAGTCCATGGGGTCACAAAGAGTAGGACACGACTGAGTGACTGAACAGAAGTGAACTGAAAATTGACCTCTAACCATTGTTGTTTTGATACTGCAGTGGAGCTTTATTTGGGATCTTGGTTGAAAGGAGTTTTGAACTGATCCAGTCAACTTTTCCATTCATCTGTTGATTGCCACATTGGTTGATACACACACACACACACACACACACACACACACACTAGGATATCACTCAGCCTTAAAAATAGTGAAATCTTGCCATTTGTGACAACATGAATGCACCAAGAGGGTATTATGCTTAGTGAAATGTCAGGCAGAGAAAGACAAATAATGTATGACTTCACTTATGTGTGGAATCTAAAAAAACCAAATGCACAAACAAAAGAAAACTGTAACAGAATTATAGATACAGAGAACAAACAGGTGGTTGTCCAAGGGAAAGGAGGTATGGGAAGGAGAGAAATAGGTGAGGGGGATTAAGAGGTGCAAAATTCCAGCTGCAAAATAAATGAGTCATGGGTATGAAATGTACAGTGTGGACAATATAATAATAATGTGTGAGGAATATAGTAATAATTACTATGTAACATCTTTGTATGGTGACAGATGGTGACTAGACTTGTGATGATTCTGAAATGTATGGAAATATTGAATCACTATGTTGTGTAACAGGGACTATCATAGTGTTGTGGGTCGACTGTGTGATTTATGATCCAGACAGACGACTGACTGACCTGTCTTTATTCACTTCTGATGGAAAACAAGTGTGTTTTCTACTGAAGAATGAAGAACCTCAACCTCACCAAAGGCTTTGCTGCCTGATGTGGCCTGTGTGATAATTTACTTTATTTGCACTTTCTTTGTCACTGACCTACAATAATAGCACCTGGTTTTGCTTACCAAAAAGCAACAACTCATGATTAACTGACTTTGACTGTTCTTTTCCCAAAGTCTTCTGCATCTGTTGTGCTTTGCAACTGAAATTTCCAAAAAGTAGCCCCTCTTGACATGGAAGTCAGGTTTCATACAAACAGGAGTTCCACCTCCAGAAAGAAAATGAGTGGAGGGTGGGAGTGTAATAATTTAGTGCTGGATGTTCAAGGAAGCAGAATCCTAAATATCACATAGACTGAATCTGTTTAGGTCACGTACCTAAAACAGTATTTTGTCAGATGAAATGACTTTCCTTTTCTGGTTTCCCTGAACATGTGACATTACTGACAACCCTGTTAGAGTGCATTTGAGAATGTGGGAGTGATCTAATAGAAATCAGTAAGACCTTCCCAGAGGGTTTTTGATGGAAGAGGACTTGTCAAGGCTAGAATATGAGAGGGGTGATGTGCTTTTAGGCAGAGGGAGAACATGATCAAAAAGATAGAGATATTGGAAGAAATAAAGTTTTTGAAGGCTGGAATGCCAACTATGAGAGGTGGAGTATTTAGTCAGGTAACTCAGAGGCAGCTTGGAAAATCATATGCACTACACAAGGAAGATTAACTTCATTCTTCAGTCAAAAGGAAACCATGAAAAATGTTAAGTAGAGTAGTAACATGATTAGTTTCAGATTTTAGAAAGCTCACTGGAATTATGGTGGCCATTGGATTAGAAAGAAGTAAGAATGGAATAAGGGAGGGCTAGAAATGGCAACCCACTCCAGTGTTCTTGCCTGGAGAATCCCAGGGACGGGGGAGCCTGGTGGGTTGCCGTCTATGGGGTCGCACAGAGTTGGACACGACTGAAGCAATTTAGCAGCAGGAGCAGAGGTTATTGGAATAATCCTTGTAAGAGAGAATGCTGGCTTGAATTTAGGCAGTAGCAATGAATTAGACAAAGGAGTGGATATAAGAGGTCTTCGAATCTGTAAATAGGATGACTGATTGTATGTGGAAGTAGAAGAGCCCGTGATAACTATTAGATTTCTGACTTGGATACCAGGAGAGAGACTTGTATCTGTTTGTCTGCTAATAGAGCAAAGAACCAGGGGTGGTGAAAATGTTGGATAGACAGGACAGATAGAGGCTGATGTCTTGAGGTCCTAGAGAAGCAAATGGAAGGAGAAATACCCCTTCCATTGAGGATAGAGAACAGAAGATAAAGAAAGAGGATGCAGGTAAGTTTGTGCTGGCTTAGCAGATAGGGTAGCAGTGCTCAAAAGGTTGAGAGACTTTTTGAATTCTCTCTAAGAGGCAACAGACAATATTTTTGGACCAACATGTTTGATAAGAGACTTGGAGAGAGTAAAGATTTGAGTTGTTGGCACATAAGAAAGGAATGTTGCCAAGGAAGAGACAGAGAGTGGCTCTGAAAGGGCCAAACGAAACCATAAACTGGCAGTGGTATCATTCTGCTCAGTTCATGATGCATAACTTGATCCTATAGTGTGTTATAACTATTATCATTAGGGCCGCAATGATGGCAGGGACCATGTTTCATTTAACCTGAAGACTCTCCAGTGTTCAGAAAGGGCATGATCCATATTAAATGCTCAATATACTTTTGTTGACTTGAAATCTGTGGAGCTATGGAGCAGTAGACATAAAATATTATTAGCAAACAGAACTTTTCTTTTTCCAAGCGGATTAAATAGCATTACCTTGGAGAACACTAAAAGTAGAAGAGTCAATATTTTAGAATGGTTCTCCCAGGAGTGACGGTTCTTTGCGTGAACAGGTGTATCTGGAAAGACCAATTTGCTGCCAATAGTCACTTTCCTGCTACAGACTCCGGATTTAATGATTTAAGGTGAGACAGAACACCTGGCATTATTTACCGCGCTCTTTCTTCACAGTGACAATCTCAAAGAGTCTATGGCGATTTCAGAGAGAAAAATGAAGCGAATTGGAAAAATAGTGATGCAAAGGGATAATGAAGGAGAAGAGTGAACTGAGGTCAAGTGCCAAGTGGAATGTTGCTGCCTGACACTTAGTATATGCTTTAAGGCAAGAGCATACAGCTGGACTTAAAAAAAGGAAAACATCTATATTCTCGTTTGAGCTCAACCTCTCTTTATAGTTTTCTGCGACTCAAGGATTTTTGTTATCCAAGGGGAGTCACACTTTTTGGATCAGATGACTCCTTTAATAAATATTTTGTGAACTGCCCAGCATTCTACAATTGTGTAGAAGGCTACAGATGAGAACCCTGATGCAAAGCTGACTTTTATATTGCATGCATGTGATCTTTGCCTCATCACTTTAACTTTGCTCCTGCCCACCTCAGCCTAAGTTGTCTGTTTTTCTTCCTTAAATCTCTTCAGAATTTTATCTCCAGAAAATCCTTAGGTGCAAGGAGGATTTATGTTGCAACTTAAACCTAATACAGTGTTTACTCCCCAAGGTATCCTTTTCAGTGTAGCCAGTATGTTTATTGACACATCATTCTTCCAATCTCTAAGTATTTGGAAATATGAGGTCATTTGTCAATGCAATTCAATGAGTGCTTATTGAGTAGCTATTACATGCCAAGCCCTGTATTAGGTTCAGGGAATACAGGGATGAGGTACAACAGAGGAGATGCTTCTACTGATTCTACTCAAATGGATGCTAAGTGTTCATATTAGTGTAGATTAATAGAGACACGGAAGAGAAATTGACAAATTTTATCTGGGAAGTTTAGAGAAAGCTTTCTAAAAGCTGTGATATTTGACCTTGGCCATGAAGAATGAACATTATCAACACAATTTCACCAGATAGAGAAGGAGGGAAAAGACAATTCAGGTAGAAAAAGCAGCCTGGTTGAGGCCTAGAGCTGGCAAAGGATGCTGTGTGTTGGGGGAATGACAAGTGGCCCAGCCCTGGGCCACTCATTCTCCAACAGGAAATTCTTTGCTGTTCAGTCGCCTAATCATGTCCAACTCTTTGCAACCCTATGGACTGCAGCATACCAGGCCTCTCTGTCCCTCACCATCTCTTGGAGTTTGCCCAAGTTTACATCCATTGAAAATCTTACCAGAAGTTAAAAATCAGATATGGACACAGTGGCCTCAAAAAATGGGTATTCCCATTGCTTTTGGAGAGTTATGGCTTTCCAGAGACTTTGGAACTGTGGTACAGAAGGGTAGTGATAATTGCTATTAAACATATAAAAAGAGCTGTCACTTGGGAAAGCAGAGATTGTGAAGGGCAGTGTTAATAACTTATGAACATATAAGCAGAGTCATCCCACCAGCAGATGTTAACCTGACTCCTTATGGAGACCATTTCTCAGTATATGCAAATATACGATCATTATGTTGTACACCTGAAACTAATATAATGTTACATGTCAATTATATCTCAATTTTTTTAAAAGTAGCTTTGCACAAGACCAGTGGATTAATTAGTTCCATGTTTTGTGGAGCAACCAAAGATAGCTGAAGATTTGCCATGACTTAGGAAATGACTAACAAAGGAGAAGAAAGCATACGAGTTGATGTTTTACAGACAGCACACGCAAATTCCTAATCACTTGAGATGTTCAGATACTGGCAAGGGGCATGAAGCCCTCTTCTTCCACCTAAATCTCATGGCTATTGATTACATAGCTATAACTTGTTTATAAGAGTCAGAGGGAAGCTGGATTAATCACAGCCTTTGCTACTTTGTCTATGTGGAAACTTGGCCAAAGTATTTGATATCTATAAATATTATAAATCTCAGTTGGTTCATCTGTTTGAAAAGGTGAGAATAAGAATACTTATTTCATGAGTTGACAGGATTTACAAGGATGTACGTAAGGCAACCTGTAGAATGCCTTGAATTTGCAACATATGCATGATGAATGGTTTCCATTGTTACTTTTGTCTTAATTCTATTGCCTTTTCTCTATATTTAAGTATTGCGATGGTTTAATTTAGCAAATTTCACCACCAAATCTCAAACTGTATTTTAAATGCTGTTATTCCCACCTAACTGGCCTTGTCGGAGCCAGGCCTCCTGAATAGAAATTGATGTGGGTAATAATTTTCTTGTGAGAAGATAGGTGAAGAGTTGTGCTTTACCTATTTTATATGTGCCCACATTGAGGCAGAAACCTTGGATGTGTCCCAAGAAATTCAGACTCTGAACTAAAACTATAATTAAATGCCTTTATCTCCAAGCCTGCAGAATCAGTCATTTGCTTCTGCAGTCTTGTCCATACGACCATAAGTCATCAGAGTGCTGAAAGAAACAACTCTCATAAAGCTGTCTGGGCACCAGACAGCACTGCCATGGCTAGCATGTCACAAAGATCGAGTCCCTTAGAAAAATCCAATTTGATAGGAGCAAGAAAAATAACAAAACAAAGGGTTGTAATTTAATCATATCAAATCAAAGATATATATATATATATATATATATATATATATATATATATATATATATATATGCACATATATATGCATGCATTATATGGTAATGGCAAAAGGAAAAAGTAATTCATTTTTGTGGTTCTAAAATTGGATTTTTCCCAAAGATCAAAATAGAGCTCAATTTTTTGGACTTGGGTTAATGATGCTGTCACTAACAGAGAATGCTGGGAGCAAAAGCTGAAACCATTGCATGTTGAATAGCTTCCCTAAAATTGATTGTCCCATTTATGCATTTGAAAATCTGAACTGTGAAAGAAATGATATATGTCTCAGTTAGGTATGGCCTTATATAAGATTTTTCATTTTAGAACTTTATTAATATTCCTTAGGCAATTCTTCCTTTATGAGAAAGGCAGAAGTAGCATGGCATTTAATAAGTTTGCGGCAACATTAAGCTCTATTGATCTGAATTAGTATATCTGCCTTTTGCTTTGATAGTTTATTACTGTGACTCACAGATAGAGAAATGTACAGTCACCCAGTTTCTGTCGACTATGCTAGAAAATGTATTGCATGCCACTGACTATATTGCAAGTCTTTGGGATAATTTACACAGTGTATTTTGTTTTTGTATATTAAATTTTTTGTCCTGGCATTAATATCAGTACATAGACATGTAAAACAATGCTGTGAACATTAAGTGAGTGAATGATTGAGTTAATAGCTTGTATGACATCAAAGAAAGTAAGTGATGGATTCAACATTCAAGTTTTAAGCTTGAGAACATTCATGTCTTCTGGCTAAGGAGAATGAGGTGGATTGGTTAGGCCAGAATTAAGCCCAGCAGCTCACAACTCAGATCTTGATGTACTCATTTTGGCTGTATCTCTTAATTAGTTGTTCTAAGTTGGGAGGCTGATGGAGTGGATTTGAGTCAGATTCTCTGAGGCAGCATTAAGAGCTAGAGAGCAAAGTGATAGAACATGATCCTCAATAAGAAACTGGACTTATGAACTGGGACCATGGTGCAACCAATTGAGAATGGCTTAATCTAGGAGGGTTCCAGGAAATTGCTGTTTTCAGGGGTGTGTGTTGTAGTTTTTGCTTCTTAATATATGTACATGGGTGTCAGAGCATGAGATGGTTGGATGGTATGAACTTGAGCAAACTCTGGGAAATAGTGGAGGACAGGGAAGCTTGGCATATTGCAGTCCATGGAGTTACAAAGAATCAGACACAACTTAGCAAACTGAACAACAACATATGTACATAGTTATATTCTATTGGCTGAAATTTTATCAGGTTGCAATGGACTGAAAATGTTTTAGAATTTAGTTTAAACAAATGATGATAATGGTGATTGCTATATACCAGGAAGAGTTCTAGGCTTTTACATAGATTATCTTACTTAAACCTGGTATTTTTACCCTCATTTTATAAATGGAGCACTGAGGCCTAGAGATTTTAGGTATCATGCACAAAGTAAGGAAAGTTATAGACTCAGGACTTTTATCTTTGGAACCTGATGCTAAAGTCTGGGCTCTAAAGAAGCAGTCTACAAAAGTAAGGTGTACCATGGCTTCCTTATTGCAAAATTCAAGCTTAAAGAAAATAGGAAAACCATCAGGCCATTCAGATATGACCTAAATCAAATCCTTTATGATTATACAGTGGAAGTGACAAATAGATTCAAGGGATTGGATCTGATAGAGTGCCTGAAGAACTATGGATGGAGTTTCGTGGCATTGTACAAGAGGCAGTGATCAAGACCATCCCTAGGAAAAAGAAATGCAAAAAGGCAAAATGGTTGTCTAAGGAGGCCTTACAAATAGCTGAGAAGAAGAGAAGCAAAAGGCAAAAGAGAAAAGGAAAGATACACCCATCAGAACACAGAGTTCCAAAGAATAGTAAGGAGAGATAAGAAAGCCTTCCTAAGTGAACAATGCAAAGAAACAGAGGAAAACAACGGAATGGGAAAGACTAGAGATCTCTTCAAGAAAATTAGAGATACCCAGGGAACATTTCATGCAAAGATGGGAACAATAAAGGACAGAAATGGTATGGACCTAGCAGAAGCAGAAGGTATTAAGAAGAGGTGACAAGAATACACAGAAGAACCATACAAAAGAGATCTTCATGACCCAGATAACCACGATGGTGTGATTACTCACTCACCTAGAGCCAGACATCCTGGAGTGTGAAGTCAAATGGCCCTTAGGAAGCATCACTACAAACAAAGCTAGTGGAGGTGATGGAATTCCAGCTGAGCTATCTCAAATTCTAAAAGATGATGCTGTGAAAGTGCTGCAGTCAACATGCCAGCAAATTTGGAAAACTCAGCAGTGGCCACAGGACTAGAAAAGGTCAGTTTTCATTCCAATCCCAAAGAAAGGCAATGCCAAAGACTGCTCAAACTACTGCACAATTGCACTCATTTCACATGCTAGCAAGATCATGCCCACAATTCTCCAAGCTAGGCTTCAACATACATAAACAGAACTTCCTGATGTACAAGCTGGATTTAGAAAAGGCAGAGGAACCAGAAATCAAATTGCCAACATCCATTGGATCATAGAAAAAGCAAGGGAATTTCAGAAAAACATCTGCTTCACTGACTACGCCAAAGCCTTGACTGTGTAGATCACAAAATCTGTGGAAAATTCTTCAAGAGATGGGAATACCAGACCACATTACCTGCCTCCAGAGAAACCTGTATTCAGGTCAAGAAGCAACAGTTAGAATCCAACATGGAACAACAGACTGGCTCAAAATTGGGAAAGGAGTATGTCATGGCTGTATATTGTCACTCTGTTTATTTAATTTATATGTAGAGTATGTCATGCGAAAAGCCAGGCTGGATGAAGTACAAGCTGGAATCAAGATTCCCGGGAGAAATATCAATAACCTCAGATATGCAGATGATGCCACCCTTATGGCAGAAAGTGAAGAAGAACTAAAGAGCCTCTTGATGAAAGTTAAAGAGGAGAGTGAAAAAGTTGGCTTAAAGCTCAACATTTTTAAAACAAAGATCATGGCATCCAATCCCATAATTTCATGGCATATAGATGGGGAAACAATGGAAACAGAGACAGATTATTTTGTTGGGCTCCAAAATCATTGTGGACAGTGACTGCAGCCACGAAATTAAAAGACGCTTGCTCCTTGGAAGAAAAGCTATGACAAAGCTAGACAGTGTATTAAAAAGCAGAGACATTACTTTTCCAACAAAGGTCCATGTAGTCAAAGCTATGGTTTTTCCAGTAGTCATGTATGGATGTGTGAGTTGGACCATAAAGAAAGCTGAGCACCAAAAAATTGATGCTTTTGAACTGGTGCTGGAGAAGACTCCTGAGAGTCCCTTAGACTGAAAGGAGATCAAACCAGTCAATCTTAAGGGAAATCAACCCTGAATATTCATTGGGAGGACTGATGCTGAAGCTCCAATAATTTGGCCACTTGAAGCTAAGAGCTGGCTCATTGGGAAAGACCCTGATGCTAGGAAAGGCAGGAGACAGGAGGAGAAGGGGACGACAAAGAATGAGATGGTTGGATGGTATCACCGACTCAATGGATGCCAGCTTGTGCAAGGTCCAGGAGATAGTGAAGGACAGGGAAGCCTGGCATGCTGCAGTTCATGGGATCACAAAGAGTTGGACACGGCTGAGTGACTTTTACTTTTACTTTTCCTTCTCTCACCAACACTGTCCCACCCCCTAAATATTCTGACTTTCTCTTCCTCTGAGATGTTGAAGCCTAGGACTATCTTAGACCTTGGAGCTACAGGTTGGAGGTTTTTGGTAAAAAGTACATTAACTCAGAATGAAAATACTGATGACCTGTTGCTAAATGCAGTCTCTGATGGGTATTTACTTGGATCTGCAATTAATAAAAATAATGAATGATTACTTTGCAAATATAATATAGAGGACTAAATATTTCAAAACCTATCTTCTTTGAAGGTAATACCCAGCAATCAGATGAGGGCAGCTTCCATTTCAGTTTACAATGTTTATTTCTGTTATCTTTCTTCAATCACTGCAGCTTTTGTCTTCAGTTGATGCTGGCTATTTGTCTGCCAAGCCATGAAATCAGAATAAAAGCTAGCACTGACAAGAAGATAGTCATAACAGGGTCACTTCTCTGTTGAGTTTGGGTTGACAATCCAGGAGAAGAGATTTTTCCTTTGCAGAAACTTTTATTCCAAACCTAGCCTTCCTGACAAGGGTTTGTTTAGCTGCAGGCAGTTGTCAAGTACCAGCAAAGTCTCTGAAGAATGCTGACATGGACCCTGTTCGGGACCATCAACACTTAGTGTCGAGCAGATTAAAATGGATTTTTTTTTAATGTGTGCAGTTTGGCAGCAACTTTGCTGATTGTCAAAGCTGATTTTTAGTTATTCATAAACTCTTCTGTGAATAAATAGAGTGCATGTGTGTAGTATTTTGGGTTTGAATCTGTGATGAAATCTTAGAGCAACTCAGGATAAAATAAGAGCTTCCTGTCTCGGTTGTGGTTGACAAGATGGATATCATGGTTGATGGAAAGGAGAGATTTTGGAGTCAGGCAAAAACTGACTTCAAAGGACAGACCATATTTTAGACTGACCTGCTTTGTGATCATGGGCAAATTGCTTAAATAAACTGCAGTTCCCTGATTTCTAAGAATCAGTATTGCAATACCTCCCACCCTATAGTCTTCTTAGAAAGAATAAGTGAGAGTAGATATGGGTAACAAGGTAAAAAAAAACATGAACTCATCCAAGGCTCTTAATTTATGATTGAGAAAACTGCAGCTGACTTGTTTATAACATGCAAACCCAGGACTCCATCTTCCTGTGTTTAACTCGGAGCACAGTAGTCTTTCTGTAACAACATGCTCAAGCAAAGGAAATACTTATAAAGAGCACATGTTATATAACGCAACTATATATAACCGTGCTCAAAAGAACCCACGTTATCTATATAATTCTGACTATATGAAGCTGGATTCCAACAGGCTAAAAGGATGTAGGATGTGACCACAGCCAGCTGGGTTTCTAAATGATGCATCATGGACATGGGATGAGATAGTGGTTTGAGTCGTGGCCTCCAAAAAGATGTCTATGACCAATCCCCAGAACATGTGAGTGCAACCTTATTTGGAAAAAGCTCTTTGAAGATGTAATTAGGATAAGGATCTTGAGATAAAGAGATCATCCTAGATTATCCAAGTCCTAAACCTAATGACAAGTATCTTAATAAGAGACAGAGGAATGACATAAGAAGAAAAGGAGGAGGCAGTATGACCATGGAGGCAGAGATTGGAGTCATGCAATCCCCAAGCCCAGAAATGCCACGGCCACCACCAGAAGTTAAAAGAGGCAAGGAGCAGAAAGTTCCCTAGATCCTTTGGGGGGACCTCAGCCCTGCCAACATTTTGATTTCAGTCCTGTTATATGGATTTCAGACATCAGGCCTCCAGAACTCAGAGAGAGTCGATTTCTGTTAAGTCACCAAGACGGTTTGAATTTTGCAATATGTTATAGCAGTTCTAGAAAACTAATGCAAGTGGGTAAAAATCTGAGACAAAGAATTGAAAACAAGTTGTGTGCCAGCTAGGATGTAATTCACATGCAGATACTGGCATGTGGAGAGGATGAAAATGCCCTGTTTTTTAAATCTCTCCTTGTTTACACTCACCAAGTTGTTGTATGCTTTATCAGAACTCTGTATTGGTGCATTAATTCAATCACTATTTGAAAAATACAGGATGCTTGCCTCCATGTAACTTAAGTCATTGATGAGTGAACAAACCAACCAACAAATGAGTTGTAGGACCACGTGCTGAGGCCCCCAGAGAGTGGTTAGGTGAATGCTGTGGGTCTCATAGAGGAGGGATGCTCAGGCTCTGTTTAGGGCAGGGCAGCCCCCAGGACAGACTTCTGACGGGCATGGCTGTCTGAGCTGGACCTCCCCTTGGTTTGGAGACAGGGAAATTTTGCTGACAAAAGGAGCAAGAGTGCTATTTTCCCCACCCCTGAGGTGGAGGTCATGAAGGCTAGAATTCTATTATTATCGTGTCTGCTTTCCTCTTCTCCATGACATGGCGTGTATATATACAGAATGCTGTAGGTGCTGGCTGAGTTAAGATAAATGTTAGACAAGGAAGTGTGTGGTTAACCCATGTGAGCCAGGTGTTCTGGAAAGATAAGCTCAGAAGTGGGTAAGGACAATGTGGTTGGGATGCAGGAATTCCCACTTTCGTGGGCCAGGTGGGAGCATGTCCAGCTCTGAAGTCATCAGCTCTGCCCGTGGCTTAATTATTCCTGCCTCAGAGGCTACCCCCGGCCCCCGCCTCAACTCACCTCTGACTGCCCTTCAATTCATCACCCTAATTCCCGACAAGGAGCTGAGTAGGAGAAAGGGAACAAACCTCTTTTTATATATGACAAGCACTGTGCTAATTTCTTTACATACGTGATCTGGTTTAGCCCTGGCCATATTCCCCTGGGAAACATATTGCTATTCCCATTTTTCATAAGAGGAAACCACTCCTGTTAGGTGAAGTCACTTTCCTGGAGCTTAAAGGCATAAAGACCTTTGAAGACCTGGCTTTTGCTTACTTCTCCATCTTAAACACCAGTCATTCTCTGTCTCCAGAGTGACCCTCTGACTACACTAACCTGCTTCAAGCTGTTCCTTCCATGTTTAATGTGATGGCTCTCAACTGGGGGCGAATTCGTTCTCCAGGGAATCTGAGATTTGACAATGTCTGGAGACATATGTATTTGTCACAGGAGAGGGAGAGGATGCTACTGTCACGTACTGGATAGAAGCCAGGGATGCTGCTGCTAAAAGAACTGGACAGGACAGCCCCTCCCCCAACCAGAAAAGAATTATCTGCCCCCAAAATGTCAGTGATGCTGAGCCTGAGAAATCTTGCCTCGGTGTTTATCATTCCCTCGCCTGAGCTTTTCTTATTTCCTTCCTCTCTTGGCTAGAGTTCTCCTACTCATTTATGACCTAGCCAGGGTGTCGTCTCCTCTAGAAAGCCCTTTCTGATTTCTCCAGGGTGGGCCAGGTGCTACCCTTCTGTCCTCCCATAGGCATCCTACCTGCTATTGTACCTGTTATTTATTCTCTACTGTCCTGTTCATGAACCTGAGGCTCCTCCTGGGCAGGGAACCACATCCCATCTAACTTTATAGCCCTGGAAGATAGTGCAGATCCTGGTAGGTCTTAAAGGATATTGCTGCATGAATGAAGTGGTGATTTGAGATTTATACACTATATGGAAAGGGAAATGTGGAGAATTGAGATTGTTGTTCTTAGTGCATAGTGACTGGCAGGAATTTCTGCTGCAGAGATGGAGACATATCTCTTATTGATTTTAGCTCTGTTTTCCTGAGTCAGAACAGAAAGAGTCTCAAAACTCCAAGAAAGAGACAGAGGGCTTCTCAGAGAAAGGAAATAGTTGCCAAATATAAAGATGCAAGTCCTTTTCTTCTTAAAATCCACTTCCTCCCCCAAGTTGTGAGAATTAAAATAATGACAAAAACAACTTAACTTGAACTGAAGAAAAATTAGGCCTGGCTGTTGTAGCTTGAACAGCTCTCAGATCCAGTGGAGGGAGCATGGGGAATGACAGTGTTTGTGCAAGGTCACGGATGCAAGAAAACCTAGTTGGCCTTTCCTTGCTTCCCTCAGAGAAATTCAAGTGACAGTAGCACTTACGCTGGCTGCCAAAGGAATTGGCTAAAAGCAGGAGATGTTTGAGGCACTTGACATGCTATTTTTTCTAAAAGGGAGTGTCCCTGACAGCCTTCCAACTCCTTGGCTTTCTTCAGCACTCGGAAGCAATGGCAATCAAAGAAAAGTTGAGGACAAATCCTCACTGCTTTTTATCTGCACAATCAGGATTTAGAATAGCACATGCATGGATAAAAAAGGTGGCTGCAGCTACCTTAGTTAAGCTCTTCTACCTGTAGCAGAAGAGACTCCAAAGATAAAATAGGACTTGCTTAAACAAACACCCAGGAGTCTCCGCAGGTGCAGACTAAATTGAAATCTGGATCTAGGAATTCTTACAGTATTTTAAATGTAGGAATCTTTGGATATTATCTTTTACATTTTAAATTCATTGCTACTTCTAAACAGGAGCTTAAATGAGGAACATAAAGCGATCATTGAAAACTCTTAATTTAGTGTCAGAGCAGCCTGATGGAAAAGATAGATGAAAATGCGTATCTTTTCTCCCATACCGATTTTTCCCTTTGATTCCAAATATACCACTTTCCAATATTCTTTTTCTTCCTGAAGCAAAAACCTCATAGGGAAATTATTATGAGACTAGCCAAAACAATTCTTTCATAGACAATATGCTACATGGAGCAGGCGCTGTCCGGCAGTCCCGAGAAGGAAATGAATATACAGTATGACTTTGAGTGCCTTCTGTCAGGGAGGATGTTGAACAGTGTTGAGTGGGAAGTGCGTGCTGTCCATCTCCTATACAGTGGACCATCTGTCTTTATCATATAGCCAGCCCTGAACTGATTACTTCTGGGAGGACAGCATTTGACAGTCTGCTCCCTCCTGTGGCACTGACAGAGAGGCCAGATCAGTGGGACATGGGCTGAATGCAGATACAGCTAAGTACAAGTCAAAGGGCAAAACCAGAGTTTAACATTTTAATAAAAGATTAAAATTTTAATGTGGTTAACGTTTCAAAATCTTTAGGATATGCACTTAAAAAATCCCTCCGTATCCCAAGGTTATGAGAATATTTTCCTGTATTTTCATCTAAATGTTTTGAAATTTTGTGTTATCTGTATTTTTAATTTACTGGAAAAGGGATAGGCTACCCACTCCAGTATTCTTGGGCTTCCCTGGTAGCTCAGCTGGTAAAGAATCTGCCTGCAATGTGGGAGACCTGGGTTCAATCCCTGGGTTGAGAAGATCCCCCAGAGAAGGGAAAGGCTACCCACTCCAGTATTCTGGCCCAGAGAATTTCATGGACTGTATAGTCCATGGGGTTGCAAAGAGTCAGACATGACTGAGTGACTTTCACTTCACTTTTATTTACTGGAGTTTGGGGGGTTTTTTGGTAGTGGTGATATAGTCATTTATTTATTGATGTATAGTTGATTTACAATGTTGTGTCAGTTTCAGGTATATAGCACAATGTTTCAGCTATATATATATGTACATACATACATACACACACACACACACATATATATTCTTTTCCAGATTCTTTTCCCTTATAGGTTGCTATAAAATATTGAATAGAGTTCCCCTTGCTATACAGTAGGTTCTCGGTTATGTTACATATAGTAGTGTATACATGGTAAGCCATCTATCCCTGTGCTGGTATCAAACTGCCTCCATTATTGTAACTTAGTAATGATGCTTTGAATGATTGCCAAACCAAGAACAGAGAAATGTACTCATACTCCCATACCCCCCTCCTCCATGGCTAGTTTGGAGTAAGCAATAAAATCTTACTGTGTTCAAATGAGATTTTTTAAAAAGTTTCTTACTGCAGAATAAATTAACCTGTTTGTTAATACAATAAATGAACATGTCTCCATTGGATTATTCTTATTGGATTGATCATGTAGTCATTAATATTGTTCTCCTACGAAATACCCTTTCTTTTGGCCTATGAATATCCTCTAGCCCATTTCTCTGTTCAATGAACAGTTTTGTGAGTCTTCTTCACTCAGTCTCTATTTCCATTCTCTTCCATTAACTCCAAACCTAGTGGTCATTTCTCTGTCTTATTTAATTCTAATTCCTAGCAGCATTTTTAATGGTTGATCATGTTCTTTTCTTTATTTTTCTTCTTACTGTATCGACCAGTTCTTCTTTATCTCCCCTGCTGGCTTTATCCCTTCATCAGATATCAAGATACAGATGTGACCCAAAGCTTCTACTCTTGGCTATCAAATTCATGTGATCTCATCCATGTCTGTGCCTCTAGAGCATGCCATATTTGTGCTAGTAGAATCCAAACCTATAGATTTAGTCTAAAACTCTAACCTGAGCACAAGATTCATACATTCAACTGTTTATTTAATATCTCTATGTGGAGGCCTAAGTGGTATCTCAAACTTAACATGAACAAGACAGAACTATTAATAGCCCTTTCCATCATATCTGTTTTCCATCTCTGTAAATGGTATTGCTATTCTCAGCCCCTAAACCTAGGATTTCTCTTTGACTTTACTATAATTTATCTTTTCCTTATATCCCTTGGTCAATTAACAATTTATCCTTACCATCATCCCTAACCAAACTATAATTCAAGCCACCTTCATTCTTTGATTTGAAAATGCTTCATAACTGGTCTTGTTGCTTTCTTTGCAATTTCCATAGAGCAGCAAGTGGGATCTTTTGGAAAGAGAAAACATATAATGTCACCCTCTTGCTAAAGGTCTTTAGGATTCTGATTGTAACCAGAATAAAATCCAGATTCTTTACTTCACCTCACAGTGTCCTGCATATACTACCCGTTCCCTGACTTTCCACTCTCGTCTTCCCCTATTACCCCCCCACACACTAAAGTTTAGTCTGACTATTCTTATTGTTGCCCAGTCATGTCAAATTCATTCCTACCTCAGGGCCTTTGCACTTCCTTTTTCTTCTTCATGGAATGATTTTCTTTTGGATCTTTTTATGGCTTCATCCTTCTCATTATTCTGATCTTTATTCAAATGTCCTTGTCCTAGAGAAGCAGACACACAATCCTTGAGTCATTTTCTATGCTTTTAACTAGTTCTATTTTCTTTACAACATGAATCTGGATATGAAATTATTATTTTTTTCTTTTTGTGTGACTGATTCCTTCTAAGGAGGTTTGGCTATATTTTAATAAGTGATACATTTTCAGTATTTTAAACTATTATATTAATATTTATAAACAAGTAAAAGAAACTGGATATTTAGCTTTTCTGCTAGGAAATGTCATGCAGGAGCTAAATATAATGAATGTAGCAGGAATTGAAAAGGCGTGCTGGCTTTTGTGTGGAGAAACTTATTAAAACCATTGGTTCAAATCATTACTTAATTATAGCATGCCAGAGTTAGAGTGCCCCCTGATTATGTCTCCATTTCAGTTTACCACCAAGATTCTGGTACAATTAGCATTTTGAAATGCCATTGCAGCATTGCCTGCTGGAGTATCTTATTCTTGGTGAAAAAAAATTTTTTTTCCTTTCTGGTTGCTTGAGCACCACTTTCATTAAATTGCAATCAAGTCTTTGCCCTACACTGCGTCTATTTTCAGAACCGGTCCCACCCTTTAAACATCCATCCTCTGCCTGGTAGAGCACACTTTCTCACTCTTTAAAGAGACTTATGCAGCCTGTCTGTGATGGAGCTGTTAGGTCTGACTTAAGTGCCCACTCTCCTCTGTAGACCTCCCCGTTGGCAGCTCTTCCTTTTATTCCTATTCCTGCTTTTGTCCCCCACTCCAAGTCCTGATGAACATGTGGCTCAGTTTTCTCAGCTGCAGCCCTCTCTTGCTGGCCAGGTACTTCCAAGGGTATAGCATGAGTCTAGTTACCAAGCTCCTCTTTGTTACAACCCTGGCACCTCTTATTCTTAGATGTCAAGTCTCGAGCAGTTCCTACTGAACACACTCTGGAGGGTTAGGCTCAGAAATGGTCTGATTTTCAGCATCATGTCCTCCAACCCAAAGGCTGGGGACCTCGTGATGATAAGAGAAATGAAAGTCTTTGGTGGCTTACCAGAGGACTGTTACATAGTCTTTCTACAGAGTTCAATCCATTCATGAGAAAACTTACTCCTGCTGGTTAGGAAGCTTTCAAAGATGTTAACTGGGCCCCAACTCCCAAAGAACTACTTTGCTTCTAGATTTCTTCCCATTTGACCAGCTTACTTGGTGAAAGTCCTGGGTGTCTAATCCAAATTAGCACTTACTATCCTTCTGAGTAGATCAAAATCTTCTAACTTTTAAATTTGAATAATAAGTAGATCCACCTGAAGAATTCTTTTTATTCTTGAGAATGATATCTGTATTTAGTTTGCTTGGGTTGCCATCACAAAGTACCACAGATCAACTTAAACTACAGAAATATATTTTCTCACCATTCTGGAGGCTTGAAGTTCAAGATCAAAGTGTTGGACTGAGTTTATTTCTTCTGAGGGCTATGAGGTAAGGATCTATTCTAGGCCTCTCTCCTTGGCCTATTAATGACTGCCTTCTTCCTCTGTCTTTCCATTGTCTTCCCTCTGTACACGTGTACATGTCTGAGTCCAAATTTTCAGTCATATTGGATTAGGGTCCACCCTAATAACTTCATTTTAACTCAGTTATCCCTGTGAAAATTCTATCTCCAAATATAAGCACATTCTGAAGTACTGGGAGTTAGGCCTTCATCATACAAACAGGGGTATGTGCGCAGAATCCATTCCACAGTAAGAATTTTAGCCTTTTGAGAAACACTCCATCAAAAGTTACATTCTGTCCCATGATCACCTATAACTAAATGAGTGAAGGAATATGAACACCTTAGTTTATTCCTGCTTAAGAGTGTTTCATTGGCTTTTTCCATCACCTAGAAAGTTCTTCTCTACACAGCTATGTAGCTTGCTTCATCACTCTACTTAGGCCTTTGATTAAATATCACTAAAATAGAGAGGCCCACCCAGGTCACCAAGTAGAGCTCTTATCATACCCCCATTGCCTTCCACTGTTTTGTTCATGAGAAATATAGTACTTAGTACTTAAGTACTTAGTACTAAGAAATATAGTACTTAGTACTACATGAAGTTTAGAACTTTTGTTTACTCTAAACAATAAAGGATAGCAATAAGAAAAACTATACCTAACATTAATTGAGTCTTTACCAAATGTTATACCCCTCTAAGTACTTTTCATTAAATTTCATAGCAAACCTTTCAGGTTGTCATGATTTTTAACACTTTTGCAAATGAGGAAATGTGCTTATTGTCTTACTTACCATGTTAGGAATTACATAATTTGTTGTGTGAATAAATTCATGATTACAAATACAAAGCTGAAATAAATAGAAAAGAACAAAGTCAGCTAGTAGGGCTTGGTTATCCAGATTAAGAATTAACTTAAAGAGTAATTTTTAAAAATTTTTATTGAAGCAAGACTACAACCTTAAAATTTCCTGGGTATCTCCGAGGATATCTCCAAGGATATCTGAGAATGTGTATATGAACTCCAATGTAACAGGATTACTAAATTATGTGATCAGCTTTTTTAAAAATTGAAGTGTATTTGATTTAAAGTTCTATGTTAGTTTCAGACGTACAGTGAAGTGATTCAGCTTCAGATTTTTTCCCATTTTTCCATTATAGGTTATTACAAGATATTGACTATTGTTTCCTATGCTATACATTAGATCATTGTTGTTCATCTATTTTATATATAGTAGTATGTATCTGTTAATCCCAAACTCCTAATTTATCCCTCCTCGCCTTTTTTCTTGGTAACTGTAAATTTTTCTGTGTCTGTCAGCCTATTTCTGTTTCATAAATTGTGTCACTGTCATATTTTTTAGATCCCACTTATAAGTGATATCAGTAGTTCTTTTTTTTTTGCCAATTTCTTTTTTTTAATTAGTTTATTTATCTATTTTTTAACTTTACAATATTGTATTTGTTTTGCCATACATTGACATGAATCCACCATGGGTGTACATGATTTCCCCTTCCAGAATGCCCCTCCCACCTCCCTCCTTGATGGAGAGTGTGCATTGGAATCAACCGAAGAACTTTTGAAAACTCGTCCTCCCTAGCTCCCAGGCCCATTGCTCAGAATCCTTTGAGGAAAGGTCCAAGCATGTAAGTTTTGAATTCTAGACTAACACTTCAAACTAAACCTAGGAGTAGAGGAACAAACTTTACCTCCTTGGAGATCAGGGTGATCATAATTCTTTCTTGTTATGCAGAACATAGAGTAGCATATCAGTACCAGCATGGATTTTGAAAGTCATTCAGACCAGAGTTCAAATCCTAGCTTTGTCCTTATTTATGATGTAAATAGAGGCTTCCCATGTGGCCCTGCTGCTGCTGCTGCTGCTGCTGCTAAGTCGCTTCGGTCGTGTCCGACTCTGTGCGACCCCATAGACGGCAGCCCACTATGCTCCCCCGTCCCTGGGATTCTCCAGGCAAGAACACTGGAGTGGGTTGCCATTTCCTTCTCCAATGCACGAAAGTGAAAACTGAAAGTGAAGTCACTCAGTTGTGTCCGACTCTTAGCGACCCCATGGACTGCAGCCTACCAGGCTCCTCCGTCCATGGGAGTTTCCAGGCAAGAGTACTGGAGTGGGGTGCCATTGCCTTCTCCCCAGGTGGCACTAGTGGTAAAGAACCCGCCTGCCAATGCAGGAGACATGAGAGATGCATGTTGTATCCCTGGGTCAGGAAGATCTCCTGGAGAAGGGCATGGCAAACCACTCCAGTATTCTTGCCTGGAGAATCCCATGGACAGAGGAGCCTGTTGGGCTATGTAGTCCATAGCGTCACAAATAATCAGACACAACTGAAGTGACTTAGCATGTGTATGTGAAATAAAATAGCTTAAACTCCCTAAGCCTAAGATTCCTTAAATGTAACACAAATACAATGACTCCTATTTCATAATATTATTTTGAAGATTAAGTGAAATTAAATACAGTTCAGTACAGTGTCTGGCCCAGAAGTAAGTCCTCAATAAAGAACATCTAAATAGAAAGCCCTTGGGAGAGTAAGGAATGTTATAACTTTTTTTTTTTTTTGTAAATGCATAACCCAGAGATATTCAAAAGAAATTTCTGTGTCAGAATTTGGTACTCTAAGCATATCACATCCTACATGATGTCCCCAATACTGGTATCACCTGATCAGAGTTTTCAGCTATGGAATTATCTTTCTGGTCATTATTAATGGAATCTCAAATCTCACAAGAACTCAGGAGTGATTTTTTTTCTAATTCAGAGATTCTTTTTCTTTCCACTAGCAAAAGCCAGTATCTCCCCTTTAGTTAACAAGGACCAACGGTGGTTTCAGCCACAGTTGCAAGGTGATTACAACCACTTTTTTCATTTGGTCCAAGTTGAATAATTTGAGAAAGATCATCAAGTATTATTTTATCATCCTAATATCCCAGCAGAGGAAAAAGCCATCCGTGAGGTAGATTCCAGAGAGGAACTCCTAGCAGCTGTATTGGTTCTCCATCATGTGAGTGATCTGACAGGGCTTCATCCTCAGGATACTGTCATTCTAGAACCCTGCAGAAAATCTGACCTTGTCAGCCTTGGCTTTCCTGGAGCTCTGTAAATGTGAAGGTGATTAACATGCAATTTGAATTGCTTACTCTTTCTGTTGCTCACTGGGCAGAGTTTAAATGGGAATCATTTGCATAACTGAATTTTCCCTTCTTCCGTGTTGTGGAGGGAGCTTCTCCTTGTGAGTTACTCCATAAGGTGAATTATCTTAATGGATTTAGTGTGTGAAAATTAACAGATGTTTGTGGAAGTCTAAATCTATTTCGCTTTGTTTAAAGATGTGATTTAAACTAATCTGTCTTCAAATAGCTCCTAAATGATTCAAATAAATAACTATCAACTATAAAGCATGGTACTAACAGAAGGCTCTGCCCTGAGAAATGTATGCCAAATTGTATTTTAATTTTTCAAGGAAATGGATGACTTTCATTGTTTGAGGTGTTTACCATTTCTAAGGGAAGGCTTGAGCCTGTTCCCATCCTTTTCTGTAGCTTCAAGAAAATTGAGAAAATGAATTTGCCAGCAGGAGCAGTGTTCTATATTAAGAAACACACACGTTGGCAGATTGTCAAGGGAGTGCTACCTGGGTGCTGAGAGCCATTTAGGACTATTCAAATTTAAATCTCCAATTGGAGCTGAACACAGTTGAGCAATAAACCTATTTGTTGTGTTTATGCTTGGCTGAAGTCAGAGGAAACGAGATACTGGTAATATCTAGTTATGGACATACACATTTGTAAATGGGTCATTGTTTGAAAGTACTTGTATAGTAATGAAAGTGTAATCTTGTACTGAAAAACTTAATGCAGAGAATAATAATAATGTTTGTGTGTGTGTGTTCAGTCACTCAGTCATGTCTGACTCTTTGCAACCATATTGACTGTGGCCTTCCAGGCTCCTCTGTCCATGGGGTTCTCCAGGCAAGAATACTGGAGTGGGTTGCCATGACCTCCTCCAGGGAATGTCCGACCCAGGGATTGAAACTGCCTTTCCTGAATTGAAGGTGGATTCTTTACCACTGAGCCACATGGGAAGCCCAATAATAAGTGTTTATCATACTTCTATTGCAGGGTATTTATTGTGTGGTCGGTGTAACTTGGGAACAGGGTTATATAATCTAGGAAATTGTTTCACAATATTTTATACATCTCCATGGTTGTACTGGCCTAGGAAGTTTATGCCGAGCACTTTTAGATCTATAGAAATGAACAACCTACTTTTCTTTAAAAGCACATTTCTATTAGTTAGTCTATAAAAACTTCTGAAGCAAGCAGTTTAAAAATGGAATAGTTAGCTATTTTTTAAACCTTCCGAAATTCAAAAAAAGGTTTTTAAGGCAATTCGACTGTATGTAACTAGGCAGTATATCTTGGACTTTTTGACAATAATAGACAAATAGGCAATTGTGAAATTCACATTTAATCAAATAAGATAGCACTTTTTCATTTACCTCCTTCTCTGAACTAAACTGAAACATTTTCTCTGCTGTTTAGAGTTTATTAGCAATTTTGTTAATATACTTAGTATTGTGGGATAAAGGAAATTCAACATGTAGTTAGACTATAACTAAATTTAAATCCTTACTTCAGAAACACAAACATTATTGGAGCTGAAAGGAAACTTAACGGCTTTCTAGTTCAACTTCATCTTAGACAGGTAAAGATGAAGAGTGAATCACAGAAGGTCAAATCACTGATTAATGGCAGAACCAGAAGACAGATCTAGGAGAGCCCAGATTAATTAGGATAATTAAACTTAACAGCAAAAACAAGGCCTATCAATAATTTTCCCGACAATATTTCATTCTATCAGCTTTCTTTTCTTACACAAGCTTTATTGAAAAGCAAAATTACAAATGAAGTCATCACAATGTCCATTGTAAAATCATGTGTAATTATATGAATGCATTGAACTAACTAGAATTCCTGAATAAATAAGGCTTTCTTAAGACATACACAAAAGCACTGTATTGAAGTGACATGGTTTCCTGATGTTGCTTTCCGGGGACTTCCTTCTAGGCTTTTCTTCTCAAGGTGAGCACAGCACATTGAACAGCATCTTCAGGGAATAAGAGCCTGAGCTTGCCTAAAAGTTGGAAGGTTTGTATAGCACTATGGACTCTTGATAGGCATAAATGAGGAAGATGGACTCTGAGCTAGTCATGTCTGTATGTGTGCATGTTTGTGTGTTTCTTCCTATTTTCAAGGGTGAATACGGTAAGTCTCTAGCCAAAGGTATGATCACACTCTTGGAATCCCAAAGTATACATATTCAAGCTCATACAGTAACTCAGTCTCTGTACCCTCCACCAGTAACACTTTTTAAATCAGATTTTTCTCTATGTGAATATTTTAATATTATTCCACTCAGGATATATTTAGGATATATGTGTACATCTTTTACTTCATACATGATTTGAAGAGCAGCCAAAAGATTGATATTTGTAATGATTAAAGCTTCCTGATGGACTGATCCTTTTATAATGATGAACTTTCTTTGTCTCTAGAAATAATTTTTATCTTAAAGTCTGTTTTGTCTGATATTAATATGGTCATTTGACTCTCTTTTGGTCACTGTTTGCATGCTATGCTTTTACTTTCAATCTATTTCTGTCTTTCAATGTAAAGTGTATCCCTTATAGAAAGTCAATAGTTGGATCATACTTTTGTATCCGTTCTGCCAAAGCCTGCCTTTTGGTTATTTATCCTATTTCAGTTTAGTTCAGTCGCTCAGTCATGTCTGACGCTTTGTGACCCCATGAATCGCAGCACGCCAGGCTTCCCTGTCCATCACCAACTCCTGGAATCCACCCAAACCCATGTCCATTGAGTCAGTGATACCATCCAACCATCTCATCCTCTGTCGTCCCCTTCTCCCCCTGCCCTCAATCTTTCCCAGCATCAGGGTCTTTTCAAATGAGTCAGCTCTTTTCATCAGGTGGCCAAAGTATGGAGATTCAGCTTCAACATCAGTCCTTCCAACAAACACCAAGGACTGATCTCCTTTAGGATGGACTGGTTGGATCTCCTTGCAGCCCAAGGGACTCTCAAGAGTCTTCTCCAACACCACAGTTCAAAAGCATCAATTCTTCAGTGTTCAGCTTTCTTCACAGTCCAACTCTCACATCCATACATGACTACTGGAAAAACCACAGCCTTGACTAGACGGACCTTTGTTGACAAAGTAATGTCTCTGCTTTTTAATATCCTGTCTAGGTGGTCATAACATTCCTTCCAAGGAGTAAACGTCTTTTAATTTCATGGTTTCAATCACCATCTGCAGTGATTTTGGAGCCCAGAAAAATAAAGTCAGCCACTGTTTCCACTGTTTCCCCATCTTTTTGCTATGAAATGATGGGACCAGATGCCATGATCTTAGTTTTCTGAACGTTGAGCTTTAAGCCAACTTTTTCACTCTCCTCTTTCACTTTCATCAAGAGGCTCTTTAGTTCTTTTTCACTTTCTGCCATAAGGGTGGTGTCATCTGCATGTCTGAGGTTATTGATATTTCTCCCAGAAATCTTGTATCCAGCTTGTGCTTCATCCAGCCCAGCGTTTCTCATGATGTACCCTGCATATAAGTTAAATAAGCAGGGTGACAATATACAGCCTTGACGTAGTCCTTTTCCTATTTGGAACCAATCTGTTGTTCCATGTCCAATTCTAACTGTTGCTTCCTGACCAGCATACAGGTTTCTCAAGAGACAGGTCAGGTGGTCTGGTATTCCCATCTCTTTCAGAATTTTCCACAGTTTATTGTGATCCACACAGTCAAAGACTTTGGCATAGTCAATAAATCAGAAATAGATGTTTTTCTGGAACTCTCTTGCTTTTTTGATGATCCAGCGGATATTGGCAATTGATCTCTGGTTCCTCTGCCTTTTCTAAAACCAGCTTGAACATCTGGAAGTTCACGGTTCATGTATTGCTGAAGCCTGGCTTGGAGACTTTTGAGCATTACTTTACTAGTGTGTGAGATGAGTGCAATTTGCAGTAGTTTGAGCATTCTTTGGCATTGCCTTTCTTTGGGATTGGAATGAAAACTGACCTTTTCCAGTCCTGTGGCCACTGCTGAGTTTTCCAAATTTGCTGGCATATGGAGTGCAGCACTTTCACAGCCTCATCTTTCAGGATTTGAAATAGCTCAACTGGAGTTCCATTACCTCCACTAGCTTTGTTCGTAGTGATGCTTTCTAAAGCCCACTTGACTTCACATTCCAGGATGTCTGGCTCTAGGTGAGTGATCACACCATCGTGATTGTCATGAAGATCTTTTCTGTACAGTTCTTCTGTGTATTCTTGCCACCTCTTCTTAATATCTTCTGCTTCTGTTAGGTCCCTTCCATTTCTGTCCTTTATTGAGCCCATCTTTGCATGAAATATTCCCTTGGTATCTCTAATTTTCTTGAAGAGATCTCTAGTCTTTCCCATTCTATTGTGTTCCTCTATTTCTTTGCACTGATCGCTGAGGGAGGCTTTCTTATCTCTCCTTGCTATTCTTTGGAACTCTGCATTCAAATGGGAATATCTTTCCTTTTCTCCTTTGCTTTTCGCTTCTCTTCTTTTCACAGCTCTTTGTAAGGCCTCCTCAGACAGCCATTTTGGTTTTTTGCATTTCTTTTCCATGGGGATGGTCTTGATCCCTGTCTCCTGTACAATGTCACGAACCTCCGACCATAGTTCATCAGGCACTCTGTCTATCAGATCTAGTCCCTTAAATCTATTTCTCACTTCCACTGTATAGTCATAAGGGATTTGATTCAGGTCATACCTGAATGGTCTGGTGGTTTTCTCCACTTTCTTCAATTTCAGTCTGAATCTGGCAGTAAGGAGTTCATGTTCTGAGCCACAGTCAGCTCCCAGTCTTCTTTTTGCTGACTGTATAGAGCTTGTCCATCTTTGGCTGCAAAGAATATAATCAATCTGATTTCAATGTTGACCATCTGGTGATGTTCATGTGTAGAGTCTTCTCTTGTGTTGTTGGAAGAAGGTGTTTGCTATGACCAGTGTGTTCTCTTGGGAAAACTCTGCTAGCCTTTGCCCTGCTTCATTCTGCACTCCAAGGCCAAATTTGCCTGTTACTCCAGGTGTTTCTTGACTTCCTACTTTTGCATTCCAGTCCCCTATAATGAAAAGAACATCTTTTTTGGGTGTTATTTCTAGAAGGTCTTCTAGGTCTTCATAGAATTGTTCAACTTCAGCCTCTTCAGCATTTCTAGTTGGGGCATAGACTTGGATTGCCATGATATTGAATGGTTGGCCTTAGAAACGAACAGCTATCATTCTGCCGTTTTTGAGATTGCAATTTAATATTATTTCTATTTCAATTTAATTATTTATTTCACTTTAGGTATTATTTCTATTTCAATTTAATGTTATTACTGTTAAGGTAGGGTTTACCTTTTCCATTTTATTTCTTTTCTATCTGATTTATGTTTCATTTCTCTATGTTGCCATTATCTTCTTCTTCTTTTTGAATACTCCATTGCCATAAGGTAGAACTTTATTAAAGCATTATAAGGTGAAATAGTTCCTTTAAAACTATAAATTCTTAGATAATTGCACAGTTAGAGAAAATTTACTTGGTCAAGTATGATAGTACTTTTCAGTGTTTTATAATACATTTACATTTTAGTTCCATTATCTTTTATTGTGTCAAATAGATATTTTCTAGTAATGACTTTAACTGTGATTTTTCTGTATATTTACTGAGCTCTTGTCTTAGTGGCACCTTTGGAAATCTGGTGCTTCCCCTGCCTAGAGTCTGTTGTTTAATGCCTTTCCTGAGATAATTTTGTTAATGTCTGTATGATTTGTTGTATGTGCCCAGTCAGCCTAGGGGACAAGTCATCATTGGACAGAGATTTCCTTAAACACCTTTAGCAACAATTCTCCCTCTCTTTAGGTTGCTATGGTATGTCTTCAGCACTTTGGCAGTTTATGACTCCACCTTATTTCTCACTTACTGCTTGCAAAGAACCTCAAGATTAGCCAGGGGTGAGAGCTTAGGGTTTCTCAGTTCTATATTGGCATGCTCATGGCAGCTGTAGATCCCCAGGAATATGTGACAACATTTCAAAACCTTCTGTAGACATTTCATTCCCTAGAATTTCCTCTTATATTCTTTGGGAAGCCTCCTATTTCCCAACTTACATCCATGGCTCAGGCATCTGTGATGTTAAACAATCGCTGCTGATTGCTTTTGCAAATGCTCTGGGGTTAGGAATTTTCCCTTAATGCAGGGTCACCTGAAGATAAATCCTGTGAATGGGCTCTTATAGGGAGCTGCCAGAGAAGACAAACAGTGACAGTTCTCCAGGATGGGGCTTTTTGCAGTACTTCACATTCTGCTTCCTCCAGGGTCCACTAGGCTGCTGTGTTTCACAGCTACCTTGGTAGTCAGAGTGTTATTAATATTTTTAAGGCTGCTGCAGGGCTAATGCGGAGAAGGCAGTGGCACCCCATTCCAGTACTCTTGCCTGGAAAATCCCATGGACGGAGGAGCCTGGTAGGCTACAGTCCATGGGGTCGCTAAGAGTCAGACACGACTGAGCGACTTCACTTTCACTTTTCCCTTTCATGCACTGGAGAAGGAAATGGCAACCCACTCCAGTATTCTTGCCTGGAGAATCCTAGGGATGGGGGAGCCTGATGGGCTGCCGTCTATGGGGTCGCACAGAGTCAGACACGACTGAAGCGACTTAGCAGCAGCAGCAGCAGCAGAGCTAATGAGAGGCAGATGGGAGTACGTAAGCCCAGCAAATCTCGCTGTTATTACTGATACCCCGATTCTGAACCCTCATTACATCCAGGGTATCTCTTTGCCTAGCACTTGCCATGTTATGGTGAAACGATATGTTTACCTGTTTCTGGTTTTCTCTCATTAGTCTGTAAATTCTTCTTGAACAGGGACAGTGTCTCATTACTCTTCATGGCCCTGACTCCTTTTGCCATGTCTGACTCATTTAACTTTTTCATTGGTGTTCTCTCCTTTAGGTATATGGTATCTTCCCTCATTCTAAAATCATTCAAGGCAAATAAGAACATAATGGTGAAGGTTAAAATAGATGTTTGAGGGGTCTTAAAACTAGGGAAATAAATTTAGGGCTAAGATTCATACTCTATTTGGATGCCTACACTTATTAGGTTTAGAATAAAAGTTGGCCTTGAGATTCCTAACTATGACCTTCTGAAAATCTCTCTTTCTGGTTTTGAATGTGAGGTTATAAGTATAAAACACAAAGATTTGAAAAGTATTATAACATATCTCCAGATATCTGTTATCGTTTTTCATGGTCACTTTAGGAGCTGGACTTATTTTCAGTAATATTTTCCAAGCTCAGATCTCCCTTGGGAACCAGCTCTTGCCAATATATTCTCATTACCAAAAGTCCCCTGCATCATCAGCCTTGGTTCAGATTGATTTTTCCCAGTTTCCTGTGCTCAGTCCTTCCCTTCAAAGGATGAAGATTTACTTATGTCAGAGAGTTAAGGGTGAAATACATGTCACCCTGGATGAAATCTGTGGTCAAAGAGCCTCATGGGGGACAGTCCTCTAAGCTGCTCTTGGGGGCCTCTGTTCTGCTTTAGGTTGGAAATCAGGAAGCTTTTTCTACTCAGAGTGATATGCCCAAAACTGCTAAATATCTTTATCTTAAATTGGTGACACTAAATGGATTGCAAAGACATTAAGACAAAGTGAAACAAATGGGAAAAGGCACTTGCAGGAAGACTTAATTTCCTATTCTCACACCAAACTGCATACTTATCTACACAGGAAGGCTACAGTGGTATTTTAATGGGCATAAAACCCTTTGAGATGCTGATGAAAGGATGTGTAATATGATCTGTCTTTATTTTGTGCAACCCTGTTCCTGAGCTCAGCAATTCAGTACCTAGAGTCTGTCTTTTATGGAAACAATGGAAAGAATATAAATTAACCCTTTCCTTCTTTAGAAGAAAATTGAAAGGCTGGTGACTCAGAGTTAAGAGATTTTTCCATTTAATAAAGACGACTACCTGGCCACCTGCTATTCCATATCTCTTTAATGAAACAGCTAGTTTTTAGGAAGAATTCATGAGATGAGCGTACAATCCCTTTGAATTTTCCTTTAAAAATGAATAGTACGTAAACATAATGCTATACTTAATTTCCATTTCTTTTAAAATGAAATTTTCTTAAAAAGTTATTACATCTCAAGCAGAATTCTGCATCCTCACTTTGAAACTATAATGAAACTGCCCTTGGGGTGAAGGATTAAGGAAATGCTTTTCTTATTAATAACAGCAACTGACAGGTATTGGGGAGTTTTAAGACTCTTTCCCATTGCTAATGGTAAGTGAGTGAGGTGACGCAGGTCAGATCCAGCTAAATTTAGAACTATGTCTCTAATTTCTGTAAAACAGGATTAAAAATTGTATTAGTTTTATGTCTGGAACATTCTGAATATTTTTCTCTTTTTTACAGAAAAGCCTTGGTATGTTTGATTGACCGGAAATGCTTTTTTCCTTGGTGTATAGCTCAAGGCATAGAACAAAGAAATGTTAAGCAGTAAACAGTCTCTTTTGAATTTAGTAAGATCCAGGAATAAGACAGAGGACCGAGAAGAAAGGAGCAAGAAATCCAATGAGAAAGAAGAACATACAGCCAATTAAAATAGTCTTGTTTTCTCTGATGATGATGTGGTGACATTTCTGCAGTTCAGAGTTCACATTGTATCTGGACCAAATTCCAATGATGCTCTCCCTGTATCTAGTAATAATCCACAAATATTGGCAAATGGTAAACTCGAGTAAATTGAATAGTTGAACTAGCTCATTAATCCATGGTATCTCATTTTTCATATAAGATTGTGGGAAGAAATTGTCACTTGTAGAGACAGGAGCTCAAAAAGAAGTGCTGTGACTGTTGCAGATTTGGCCATAGCTGTGTCCTTCCTTCAACTCATAAATGCTTGGGTACAGAGGAGTGATGAAGGAGTCTATTTGTCTTAAGAGCAGGAGCACCTCCTGTGTAGAATTGTGATGAAGGAAAGAATGTATGAGAAGTACTAACTTGACTCAAGAATCATGCCTTAGAATTAGAAAGGAGGGAGATTTGGGGTGCAATATATTTTTCTCAAGTTCTCTTCCAGCCCAGTGTCATGGGCTCGTGTCTGAGTGTTCTGAATAAAGGGCTACAAATAAGGGTCAGAAGAACAAGCCCATCAAAGCCTCACTAAGAAGTAGGGGCACTAGAAGCCCGGTATCGAGACCGACAGAGCTGAGTGTAACACGAAGCTGGTGAGAGCCAATCCCCCCTTTATAACGGAGGTGACAGCTGATGGCACTCTCATCTAAGACTGATGTCTCATAATAATAACATGTACTAGGTTAAAAGAAAACAATGGGGACAATTTTCAAACAGAAAAATAGCTGAACTACTCTAAGAAGGTGGCAGCAGGAACCAAAGGCCAGAGAACTTGTAATTTAGCAGCATCTTCCATATTTGTTTTAGGTCACTCTGTCCTCCTAGAGAGGTGTCCCTAATAGTGGTGATAGCTTTGTGGGCATCGGAGGCTTGGGAGATGACCAGAGAAGGGAAGAGCAAGAATAACCGCAGTAAAAGCAACCTACTGTCTGAAGGGACTAAAATGGTGAGCAGACAGGTAACACCTCCGAGAACCCCCCAGGAGATGATAAAGAGTTGATATCCAATAAGGGGAAATGGGAGTCTTATAACCATGGGCAGAGGCAGAATCAGAAGACACATTATGAAGCTCTGAATGCAGCCGTCCTTTTTTTTAAAAAAAACAAAATATTTATTTTTTATTTGGCTGCACCGGGTCTTAGTTGTGGGCACATGGGATCTTTGATCTTCGTTGTAGCATGCAAACTTCTTAGTTGCAGCATGTGGGATCCAGTTCCCCAACTAAGGTTTGAACCCAGGCCCTCTGCATTGGGAGCTCCGTTCTTAGCCACTGGACCCCCAGGGAACTCCCACAGTCAATCCGCTGTTTATCATCAGTATGACGCAGTCAGCGGAAACTGCAGAACTTAAGAAATTGCTGTGCCTAAATCCCTACAGACCTTAAGCTAAAGGACGAGTAAGAACTGGAAAAAAATACCCGTTACTTATGAGTGGGGATAACTTTCACGTTTAAAAAATATTGTATTGGAGTATAGTTGATTTACAATGCTGTGCTGGTCTCGGGTGAACAGCAAGTCAGAAAAGACAAATATCCTATGATATTGCTTATATGTGAAATCTTGAAGAGTACACATGAACTTATCTACAAAGCAGAAATAGAGTTACAGATGTAGAAAACAAACCTATGGTTACCGGGGGGTGAGGTGGGGGCAGCAGATAAATTGGGACATTGGGACTGAGATAGGCATAGTACTATATATAAAATATATAACTAATAAGAACCTACTGTATAGCACAGGGCACTCTATTTGATACCCTATAATGGCCTATATGTGAAAAGAATCTTAAAAAGAGTATATATATATATATATATATATATATATATATATACACACACACATATATATGTGTGTGTGTGTATGTATAATGGATTCACTTCACTTATGTTTTGAAGCATCCTTCACTAAGGGTGGTTTTAGAGAACTTATTATTATCATCACTGTTCAAATAAAGGAGATGGGCCTCAGTTGCCTCAAGGTCTTAGGATTTCAAAGCTTAGGAGTGGGAGACTTTGCATCAGCCTTCAAAGTGAATGAGTCTTCTCTGAGATGCTCTGTTCTGGTAAATCCTTTGAGTCCTCAATACTGTCTCATCTGCAAGAGGGCAGGTGCCATTTGCTAGCCTGGGGCTTCAGGTTAGGGAGGAGTCTAAAATTTTCAAGAAGAAAGGAATAATGACAAAATCAGATTCTATTAAGTTGTGCATGATATTCTTTAAAAAGACCTAGGTCGGGAAGATGTGCTGGAGAAGGGATAGGCTACCCACTCCAGTATTGTTGGGCCTCCCTTGTGGCTCAGCTGGTAAAGAATCTGCCTGCAATGTGGGAGACCTGGGTCCAATCCCTGGGTCCAGTATTCTGGCCTGGAGAATTCCATGTACTGTATAGTCCATGGGGTTGCACAGAGTCGGACACAACTGAGCGACTTTCAGTTTATCACCCATTTCCCGTCTCTGAAGTTTGGAAGCAGAACCAGTGGGAACAGTGGGCATGCCTGCTGGCCCCTGGCAGCCCCTACAGCACAGGTGAGATGAGATGGGCAGTGCTAGGAACTGTTGTGTAGTCTCTAAGTCATGTCTGACTCTTCTGCGACCCCATAAACTATAGCTTTCCAGGCTTCTCTGTCCAGGGGATTTCCCAGGCAAGAATACTGGAATGAGTTGTCATTTTCTTCTCCGGGGGATCTTTCGACCCAAGGATTGAACCTTTATCTCTTGCATCACAGACAGATTCTTTACCACCTGAGCCACCTGGGAAATCCGTGCTGGAAATAGCCTGGATTAAAAATTATCTGTTGGAAACAGAATCCTCACTCCAGGTATTTGTATCCACCCTGGAGTCACCAACATGACATATAGAGATGGAGAAATTTTAAAGAAATATCAGGTCAGCATTTTGTTTGTTTCTGCTTTTGTGCTGGCGGCTGTTCAGATGAAGGCGAGTCAGTACTGCATAGGTGATCCACCTCTTCAGGAGTCCTGAAAAGCCAAATAAAGCCCACATCCCTTTCTGCCCTGTGTTGATGTCTAGGCCAGCTCAGCTTTGGCTGCTGTTTCTCACGGGGCTGTGGCTCCCTAGTGTTGTGGACTGCAGCTGGACCACTAGGACGGCTTCATTCACATGTGGTAGGCAGCAAGCTATCAGCTGACACACCTCTGTTCTCCTCTTCACGGACTCATCCTTCAGAAGTCTAGCTCAGCTTCACATCTCCAAGTGCAGCAAGAGGCGGAAAACTAGGAGCAAGTGCTTTTAAGCACTTCTAACCCTCTATTTGCTTACCATTTGCTTACTGAACCTTGCCAAATCCTATTTCTCAAACATCAACAAGTCCCGTAATATACGCTGATGGAATTAATTTTTTAGAACTCTTACTGTGAAATTTTCAAACCTAAACAAATAGAGAAAGTAGTATAATGAACTTCCGGGTATGTGTGATCCAGCTTCAATAATTATTTACAGTCTGTGTTAGTGCTAAATGATTATTTTAAACTAAATGCTGTGGCACAGACTGCTAGTTTTCCCACAAATCTGTTCACCTCTTCTTCTATAACAATAGAAGCCCAGATTTGTAGTCCAAAATAGAGACTGTGTTTCCAATTCTAACTTGTAGCTAGGTGTGACTATGTGATTTATTTCTAAGGAGGTGTGAGTAGCCAGGGTAGCAGGTGTCACTCTCAGGTGTGTCCCTTTATTGGGAGGAACATGGCACCTTCTTCCCTTTTCCCCATCCACTTGTCTCTTCTGTGGACAAGGAAAGGAAGCTGTGCTGAACCAGAGACAAGGGTTGTGCCTTAATGATGGGAAAGCAGCAAAATAGAAAGTGTCTAGTTCTCTGAAGATTTGCAGAATTGAACTGTGACACCAGGTGGGATGTTATTTGAGAGAGTAATAGACATCTGTCTATTTTATGATGTTTGGCCCTCTAGTTTAAACCATACTTTACCCGAGTCTCTGTTACCAGCACAAAAATGAATGTCCTAACCAATAATCTTAATAAACTATCCTATAAGGTTTGGAGAGTAAAAATCTGATCACATATATTAATACCACATCCTTGACATGGTGGTGTCTATTACATTTGAGCTCAGTAGTCATATTACAGACAATTTCTCCTCCTCTTGTTTAACAAATATTTCCCTAGTGATCTCTCGCTTGAAAACTAGGTATGTTTGCTCATTATTACAGCATTTCTTTTTCTATATTGTTCAACTCTAAATATCGTCCCTACAAACCAGCCCTTTCCATAGTCCTTGGGCAAATGCACATTGTTTTGGAAGAGTAGCGTGGCTGGTACTATGGAAGCAAAATCTGATTTGATGATCTGATGGGTGAGTTTGAAGCCAGACAAGGTGGCAACAGTGAAGAGATGAAGTACATGAAAGAAGAGCAGGAAGTGAGGCATCGTGGAACCAGAGGTTTTTGGATGTGGGCAGTGAGCGGGGTCAGATGCCAGCAGCCTCTTACTAGTACCAGCATTTTGTGGTGGGTGGGATTTCTTGCTCAGAGGAATGGTGATACTTAGGGAGGGTGAAAGCATCAAGGAGACAACTTGGGAATTCTTTGTATAAAATGTTCAAGTTAGATCTTGTGGAGAGAGAAACATAAAACAGACTGACAATAGTTCACATACTTGTAATCCCGTGGGTGAGAGGAGATGAGAGTACAGAACGAATGACCAAAGTGAGGGGAAGGGCTTGGCCAAAGCCCCCCTGTAGCTTTGGCTTTAAGAGACATGAGCTGATTATAATAGCACTATAATGAGAAAAATGTCTGCAAGCCACGTAAAGAGTAATTAAAAGTAGGGCCACCTCTTCTTGTTAGTTTTGCCCCTGAGGGAAGGTCTAGAGAAGAGTTTGAAAGAAACCTCACAATCAGGGAAAAGGGAGGAATTTGAGTTGGTGTTACGGACTTTGGGTGCCAAGTTCTGGAGAGAGCTGACTTTTCACTTCTGCTGACCTTGACTGGAGCCTGTGCAGGGAGCAAGCAAGGTAGCGGCACGTCCGTGTTCTGTTGCGTGGTCCACTGTGGCAATGCTGCTTGGAGGGAACCCTGAACCCTGGGCTTTAAAAGGTGCATCTGCCCTCCTGGCATCTCAGAATCCTGTCACTGCCCTAATGGATTGGACTTGTCCAGAGGGAGCAGCAGAACAGGGAGGCAACTACAGAATGTAAAGACAGGGTGAGTCAGTCAAATGAGGGATGAAAATAGGTGATAGGAAAGTGAAAATCTCCCCATGTTTTCTACCCATCTTTCTCTATACCTTGTGTCTGCCCTAAGTGCTGTTTGAGTACAAGGCTGAGGCTGTTGAGCTCAACAGAATGGAGTAGCGCGTGTGGCTGATTAGTCCTATCTGCCATGAGCGTTCCAGGGAGGCTGTCTGTATGGACATATTTGCCATCTCTGCACTAACTTATCGTGTTTTAATAATAGAGACTGAAATATTTCAGATAAATTTTCCTTTTATAATTGAACATAGAAAGGGCTTCCCAGATGGCGCTAGTGGTAAAGAATCTGCCTGCCAATGCAGGCGACATAAGAGAGATGGGTTCAAGCCCTGGGTCTGGAAGATCCCCTGGAGAAGAAAATGGCAACCCACTCCAGTATTGTTGCCTGGAAAATTCCATGGACAGAGGAGCCTGGCAGGTTACAGTCCATGGGGTCGCAAAGAGACACAATTGAAAGACTGAACACACAACACACACACACAAATTGAACATACTTTAAGAACAGTGAAATTCTGTCCAAAGAAAAGATTGGATATACCAATATCAAAAAGTATATATATGTAATTTAGAGAAAGGATTTAATTATTTTATTTACAAATTTCATCCAGTAACCTTTGCCTTAAATTCACTAAAATTGTGATTCAGTTTTTATCAAATAGCAGCAAATGAAATAACATCTTTATATAAAATTATTAGGGTGAGAACTCTAGGGCAATGACTATGCCTCCTCAGAATCAGAAGCAAGAATATTCTTTGTAGTTTTAAAATGTGTAATTGAATTATAATATATATAGGGAAAGTGTGGAATTTAGGTAAGTGGAATCAAAGAGCAGGAACCCATCTGTGTCTGGTCACTTTCACCCATTATTATGTCAGTGAGATACATCAACACTGTTATGTGTTATTTGTATTTCTTTTATTCTCACTTGCTATGTATTGTAGTTTTCTGTGGTGTGATTACACCACAGTTTAATGAAGCACGCTTTCATTGATGGACACTTTGGTTTTTTGTTTTTGTAAACATATACATCAAATTTTGTTGGCATATACACCAAATTTAATGGAATTTCTGGGTCATACAATAAACTTTAGCTTAATAGATGAAAATGGTTCATGAACATTCTTGTAATATTTAAAGAGAAATGAAACCTTCAAGGGCTCTATTAATGTTGCAAATGAGGAACCCTTTATAGCATATAAAGGGCATTATACCTCTTTCTAAGGCCTAAAGTTCTTTAATTGATGCTATACCTTCATTTAGTGTTAAAAACTGCTCATTGGTGATTGTGGTTATGATTCATGAAACTTTGGAGACTGTATTAAATGCTCTTCAGATGCTACATCAGGTATATTGCTGCTTCCTGAGGAAGAGTTTAGTTTTATTTCAATTTGCTTCCAAGTCAAAATTCAGATAGCTTTTGATCTAAGTGAAAGCTCTGCTTAGGTGCTTGCTTCTGTTTTCACCCTTAACTCCTTTTACCTGATTTTTACATAATATAAAGCTTTCCATCAAATGAAAACCAATTGTGCCAAAGGTGCTGTGCTATAAGCAGGTTTCACCTTTTATTGTATGTAATCCCATGAGAGCCCTATGAAAGAGGTGTTGTTATTATCTCATTTCACAGATAGAGAAACCGAGGCACTTGGAATGTAGATGACTTACCCAAAGTCATATAGCTAGAAGATTTTGAAGCTGAGATTTGAATTCAGTCTTGGCTGGCTCTGACAAGTACTAACTTGTACTTGGGTTTCTTGGGTTCATTAATTTAATTATCTGGGTCTCTGTTTCATCTGAAGAAATGAGATAATATTGACAATACTGGGTTTTTGTGAAAATGATTACAGACGAAGATAGCTCTAAAGGACTTAGTATATGCATGTGAGCACTGTACAAGAACTCTACTCTTTATTATTGTTATTATTACTATTTACTATTAGTATTATTATTACTATTATCATCAGTTATCATTATGGATCAGGTAAATTTCCAGGTGCTCACTAGGACTCAACGAGGTAGTTTATTACTTGCCCATTGTCTTATCAGTTAGTTAGTGTGAAACCATTCTCTCCCAGAACTGGCTTACTCAAAAGGTTTCTCCTTCTTGTACCCAATCTTGTAACCCTGTCTCTTCATTTACTAGCTATTTATTAACTCAACTGAGATGTCTCCAGCCAGAAACTAAGAGAATCTTTGTATTCCAAGGCAGATGGGAGTCCACTTTGAGCTGTTTCCCAGCTCCAAACAGAGGTCCTCCTGAAAGAAGATGTACCTGGGGGCTGGATGAGTGGAGCCCGCATTCCATCTCCCCTCCCAGGCAGTCTGCATTCTGTCATTCTATCTGGTGGGAGCACCAGGACACTACACACCTGACATTAGCTTGTTCAGGCTTTTGGGAATTGCTGTCCCTGAATCGTTGTGTGGCTTTCAAAGATCTATGAAGATCCCTTCAAGACCTTTTGAAATTTACCATTGCTTTTGTTTCTGAGAACATTTCCCTCCATAGCACTCGGTGTCCTTTTATAGAGTCCTACTTGAGACAGTTTTTCTGGGAAAAACTTTGCTTGTGCTAAGGAACTGGTAAGTCTCCTTTCTCGTACTAAGAATTTTGTAATTGCTTGTCTTACGCTTTTCAATAACAAAGCTTAGAATCACATTTCAAGCTAAACTATAACCATTATCTTAGAATATTAGGTTATAAGTGTTCTTGTAACAGGCTGCTGGAGAAGGAGGATGTTTAAAGACAGTAGAACCTTGTGAAAGCTTTCCTGAGCATAAACTTTTGCTTGGGCTGTTATGTTATGATATTTTCTTATGTTACTTTATGGCTGCTCTGTGCAACTTGTGAGTCTTAGTTCCCCAACCAGAGATCGAACCTGGGCCCTTGGCAATGAGAATGTGGAGTCCTAACCACTGAACTGCCAAGGAATTCCCTGGAATAAATTTATTTGTATGGAAGTTTCAAAGATCACATGACCTGCTCAATAAGACCTTGTGTCATAGTTCACCCTACTGCACTGTGTGGTGTGTTGTATTCCAACATGTGTTATAGTTCCCTCTGTCACATGGTATGTAGTTCACATGATACCATTGTGTCGAGTAAGTGGCTTACCATACATATGACTGCTCTGTGTATTATCTCGATATTGTGTACAGTTTATATTGTGTGTAACTCACACAACTACACTGGGTATTAGTTTATACCATGTGTGGTTCACAAAACTACATTGTGTGGTGATTCTCACAGTACATAGTTGAGAGGTGCTGGATTTAGCACTATTATATGTGGCAGAGTCAAGAGTAGACAGAGCTCTTAAACAAACTGATTGTAGGAAAAAGAGAGCCTTTCCAGTTTATACCTTGAAGAATCTTGTGGACAGAACAGTTATTTTTAGCATTTGTATAGTTTTTTCTGCCAAATCCGTAAGTCACAATTTCAAACTACAACTAAGCACCAGGCGTTCTTCAGGGAGCTCCCAGGTGAAAGCTTCTAGGTTAAATCATCTGCGTATGGCCTAGGAGAAGCTGTTGTATAGAACCTCATTGAGGGACAAGGAAGGAAACGATTATTTTTGAATTTGTGATCATCCAAGTCTTATTCATAGGGCTTTAGGGGTCCATCCACAACCCAAGGTCTGAATTTGGCTCTGACTGTGTTGACTGAATAAGCTATGGTCGAAGCTTTGTACTTCTGGTACCCAAACCATGGCCTCACCCACAAGGGCTGGAATATTTGGTTAATAGCCAGTACAATTTCGGATGAAAAATAGAATACAAAATGGGTACAGAGAGGTCTATGGGTTAGTTTTATTAGTACATTCTTAAGATTCACTGAAAGACCTTCTGGGGGCAAAGTCTGAAGTGCCCTAGAGTGCACGGGGAGACATTCAAAGAAGCAAAGGTTGGTGCTGAATTTGCGGCTAATGAAGGTCAGCGCTGGACAGCTTGGAGTGCTGAGCCTTTCTGAGCCCCATGACCCTGGCTGACCATTGACTTGATGGCTAAGCCCAATGGGTTAAAAAAACAAAAACCCAGGGAATGTAGGTGAGAAATACTAATCACCTCCCTGTAATCCAAGAGGAGGAATTTCCTGGAAACAAGACTGACCTCAGCAGCTGGGGTGACTCGTCAGCTTGGTGTTTGATAATGGCTGGTGTGGGTCTTCTGAGGTCCTGTTTCCTTACCCTATCTGTTCAGTGCAATGAGGTTGCATAAGGCTTTTGAACTGTGGTGTTGGAGAAGACTCTTGAGAGTCCCTTGGACTGCAGGAAGATCCAACCAGTCCATCCTAAAGGAGATCAGTCCTGGGTGTTCATTGGAAGGACTGATGTTGAAGCTGAAACTCCAATACTTTGGCCACCTCATGAGAAGAGTTGACTCATTGGAAAAGACCCTAATGCTGGGAAGGATTGGGGGCAGGAGGAGAAGGGGACGATAGAGGATGAGATGGTTGGATGGCATCACCGACTCGATGGATGTGGGTTTGGGTAAACTCTGGGAGTTGGTGATGGACAGGGAGGCCTGGCGTGCTGTGATTCATGGGGTCGCAAAGAGTCGGATACGACTGAGCGACTGAACAGACTCACTGAAGGTTGCCTTTTCTGCAGCTTGAACCTCATGGCAGCTGTAGTAAGGCAGCCTATTGTTGCTATGCACCTAACCCCATACTCCAGGCCAGCTTTTAAATCAGTCTCCATCTGCCTGAATCCTCTGTGTCTTGCAAAGATTCAGTTTTAGATATTAAGGATATGGCTTTAAGGTATTAGCTTTCTAAAGGTCCAGGGCTTCATGTAGCTTACTGTAGTTTTAATTTTGACCTATATATGGCTTGAGTATAATTAATATCTGTTTTCCTGATTAGTAAATAAGTTCCATGGGGAGTGAGGTGGTGAGCACACATGTGTTTTGATTCCCAGTTCCTGGCCCAATGTCACAAGAGTACACATACAATTTGTCAAAGAAAATGAGTCAGAATGGTGTTCCGCTTTCACATATGACAAATATACATGTTTCAGTGTTATTGTCCCAGAACGTCCCACCCTCACCTTCTCCCTCAGAGTCCACAGGACTGTTCTATGCATCTGTGTCTCTTATTCTGTCTCGCATATAGGGTTACCATTACCATCTTTCAAATTCCATATACATGCATTAGTATACTGTATTGATGCTTTTCTTTCTGGCTCACTTCACTCTGTATAATGGGCTCCAGTTTCATCCATCTCAATAGAACCGATTCAAATGTATTTTTTTTTAATGGCTGAGTAATATTCCATTGTGTATATGTACCACAGCTTCCTTATCCATTCGTCTGCTGATGGACATCTAGGTTGCTTCCATGTCCTGGCTATTGTAAACAGTGCTGCAATGAACATTGTGGTACACGCGTCTGTTTCAATTCTGGTTTCCTCGGTGTGTATGCCTAGCAGTGGGATTGCTGGGTCATATGGCAGTTCTATTCCCAGTTTCTTAAGGAATCTCCACACTGTTCTCCATAGTGGCTGTACTAGATTGCATCCCCACCAACAGTGTAAGAGGGTTCCCTTTTCTCCACACCATCTCCAGCATTTATTGCTTGTAGACTTTTGGATAGCAGCCATTCTGACTGGTGTGTAATGGTACCTCATTGTGGTTTTGATTTGCATTTCTCTAATAATGAGTGACGTTGAGCATCTTTTCATGTGTTTGTTAGCCATCTGTATGTCTTCTTTGGAGAAATGTCTGTTTAGTTCTTTGGCCCATTTTTTGATTGGGTCGTTTATTTTTCTGGAATTCAGCTGCAGGAGTTGCTTGTATATTTTTGAGATTAATTGTTTGTCTGTTGCTTCGTTTGCTATTATTTTCTGCCATTCTGAAGGCTGTCTTTTCACCTTGCTCCTAGTTTCCTTTGTTGTGCAAAAGCTTTTAATTTTAATTAGGTCCCATTTGTTTATTTTTGCTTTTATTTCCAATATTCTAGGGGGTGGGTCATGGAGGATCCTGCTGTGATTTATGTCGGAGAGTGTTTTGCCTATGTTTTCCTCGAGGAGTTTTATAGTTTCTGGTCTTATGTTTAGATCTTTAATCCATTTTGAGTTTATTTTTGTGTATGGTGTTAGGAAGTGTTCTAGTTTCATTCTTTTACAAGTGGTTGACCAGTTTTTCCCAGCACCACTTGTTAAAGAGATTGTCTTTTCTCCATTGTATACTCTTGCCTCCTTTGTCGAAGATAAGGTGCCCATAGGTGCGTGGGTTTATCTCTGGGCTTTCCATTTTGTTCCATTGATCTATATTTCTATCTTTGTGCCAGTACCACACTGTCTTGATGACTGTGGCTTTGTAGTAGAGCTTGAAGTCAGGCAGGTTGATTCCTCCAGTTCCATTCTTCTTCCTCAAGATTGCTTTGGCTATTCGAGGTTTCTTATATTTCCATACAAATTGTGAAATGATTTGTTCTAGTTCTGTGAAAAATATCATTGGTAGCTTGATAGGGATTGCATTGAATCTATAGATTGCTTTGGGTAGTATACTCATTTTCACTATATTAATTCTTCCAATCCATGGACACGGTATATTTCTCCATCTGTTTGTGTCCTCTTTGATTTCTTTCATCAGTGTTTTTATAGTTTTCTATATATAAGTCTTTTGTTTCTTTAGGTAGAAATATTCCTAAGTATTTTATTCTTTTTGTTGCAATGGTGAATGGTATTGTTTCCTTAATTTCTCTTTCTGTTTTCTCATTATTGGTGTATAGGAATGCAAGGGATTTCTGTGTGTTAATTTTGTATCCTGCAACTTTACTATATTCATTGATTAGCTCTAGTAGTTTTCTGGTAGAATCTTTAGGGTTTTCTATGTAGAGGATCATGTCATCTGCAAACAGTGAGAGTTTTACTTCTTCTTTTCCGATCTGTATTACTTTTATTTCTTTTTCCACTCTGATTGCTGTGGCCAAAACTTCCAAAACTATGTTGAATAGTAGTGGTGAAAGTGGGCACCCTTGCCTTGTTCCTGACTTTAGGGGAAATGCTTTCAGTTTTTCACCATTGAGGATAATGTTTGCTGTGGGTTTGTCATATATAGCTTTTATTATGTTGAGGTATGTTCCTTCTATTCCTGCTTTCTGGAGAGTGTTTATCATAAATGGATGTTGAATTTTGTCAAAGGCTTTTTCTGCATCTATTGAGATAATCATATGGTTTTTATCTTTCAATTTGTTAATGTGGTGTATTACATTGATTGATTTGTGGATGTTAAAGAAACCTTGCATTCCTGGGATAAAGCCCACTTGGTCATGATGTATGATCTTTTTAATATGATGTTGGATTCTGTTTGCTAGAATTTTATTAAGGATTTTTGCATCTATGTTCATCAGTGATATTGGCCTGTAGTTTTCTTTTTTTGTGACATCTTTGTCTGGTTTTGGAATTAGGGTGATGGTGGCCTCATAGAATGAGTTTGGAAGTTTACCATCTTCTGCAATTTTCTGGAAGAGTTTGAGTAGGATAGGTGTTAGCTCTTCTCTAAATTTTTGGTAGAATTCCGCTGTGAAGCCGTCTGGTCCTGGGCTTTTGTTTGCTGGAAGATTTCTGATTACAGTTTTGATTTCCGTGCTTGTGATGGGTCTGTTAAGATCTTCTATTTCTTCCTGGTTCAGTTTTGGAAAGTTATACTTTTCTAAGAATTTGTCCATTTCTTCCAAGTTGTCCATTTTATTGACATATAGCTGTTGGTAGTAGTCTCTTATGATCCTTTGTATTTCTGTGTAGTCTGTTGTGATCTCTCCATTTTCATTTCTAATTTTGTTGATCTGATTCTTCTCCCTTTGTTTCTTGATGAGTCTGGCTAATGGCTTGTCAATTTTGTTTATCTTCTCGAAAACCCAGCTTTTAGTTTTGTTGATTTTTGCTATGGTCTCTTTTGTTTCTTTTGCATTTATTTCTGCCCTAATTTTTAAGATTTCTTTCCTTCTACTAACCCTGGGGTTCTTCATTTCTTCCTTCTCTAGTTGCTTTAGGTGTAGAGTTAGTTTATTTATTTGATTTTTTTCTTGTTTCTTGAGGTACGCCTGTATTGCTATGAACCTTCCCCTTAGCATTGCTTTTACAGTGTCCCATAGGTTTTGGGTTGTTGTGTTTTCATTTTCATTTGTTTCTATGCATATTTTGATTTCTTTTTTGATTTCTTCTGTGATTTGTTGGTTATTCAGAAGCGTGTTGTTTAGCCTCCATATGTTGGACTTTTTAATAGTTTTTTTCCTGTAATTGAGGTCTAATCTTACTGCATTGTGGTCAGAGAAGATGGCTGGGATGATTTCAATTGTTTGGAATTTACCAAGGCTAGATTTATGGCCCAGGATGTGATCTATCCTGGAGAAAGTTCCGTGTGCACTTGAGAAAAAGGTGAAATTGCTTGTTTTGGGGTGGAAAGTCCTGAAAATATCGATTAAATCTAATTTGTCTATAGTATCATTTAAAGTTTGTGTTTCCTTGTTAATTTTCTGTTTAGTTGATCTATCCATATGTGTGAGTGGAGTATTAAAGTCTCCCACTATTATTGTGTTATTGTTAATTTCCCCTTTCATACTTGTTAGTATTTGCCTTATATATTGTGGTGCTCCTATGTTGGGTGCATATATATTTATAATTGTTACATCTTCTTCTTGGATTGACCCTTTGATCATTATGTAGTGTCCTTCTTTGTCCCTTTTCACAGCCTTTATTTTAAAGTCTATTTTATCTGAAATGAGTATTGCGACTCCTGCTTTCTTTTGGTCTCTATTTGCATGAAATATATTTTTCCATCCCTTCACTTTCAGTCTGTATGTGTCCCTAGTTTTGAGGTGGGTCTCTTGTAGACAGCATATGTAGGGGTCTTATTTTTGTATCCACTTAGCCACTCCTTGTCTTTTGGTTGGGGCATTCAACCCATTTACATTTAAGGTAATTATTGATAAGTATGGTCCCGTTGCCATTTACTTTGTTGTTTTAAGTTCGTGTTTAAACATCCTTTCTGTGTTTCCTGTTTAGAGAAGATCCTTTAGCATTTGTTGGAGAGCTGGTTTGGTGGTGCTGAATTCCCTCAGTTCTTGCTTGTCTGTAAAGCTTTTGAATTCTCCTTCATATCTGAATGAGACCCTTGCCGGGTACAGTAATCTGGGTTGTAGATTTTTCTCTTTCATTACTTTAAGTATGTCCTGCCATTCCCTTCTAGCCTGAAGAGTTTCTATTGAAAGATCAGCTGTTATCCTTATGGGGATCCCCTTGTGTGTTATTTGTTGTTTTTCCCTTGCTGCTTTTAATATTTGTTCTTTGTGTTTGATCTTTGTTAATTTGATTAATATGTGTCTTGGGGTGTTTCGCCTTGGGTTTATCCTGTTTGGGACTCTCTGGGTTTCTTGGACTTCTGTGACTATTTCCTTCCTCATTTTAGGGAAATTTTTCAACTATTATCTCCTCGAGTATCTTTTCATGGCCTTTCCTTTTATCTTCTTCTTCTGGGACTCCTATGATTCGAATGTTGGGGCGTTTCATATTGTCCCAGAGGTCCCTGAGGTTTTTCCTCATTTCTTTTGATTCTTTTTTCTTTTTTCCTCTCTGCTTCGTTTATTTCCACCATTCTATCTTCTACCTCACTTATCCTATCTTCTGCCTCTGTTATTCTACTGTTGGTTCCCTCCAGCGTGTCTTTTATCTCCTTTATTTCATTATTCAATATATATTGACTCCTTTTTATTTCTTCTAGGTCCTTGGTAAACATTTCTTGCATCTTCTCAATCCTTGTCTCCAGGCTATTTATCTGTAACTCCATTTTATTTTCAATATTTTGGATCATTTTTACTATCATTATTCTAAATTCTTTTTCAGATAGATTCCCTATCTCCTCCTCTTTTGTTTGGTTTGGTGGGCATTTCTCATTTTCCTTTACTTGCTGAGTATTTCTCTGCCTTTTCATCTTGTTTAGATTGCTGTGTTACGCGTGGCCTTTCTGTATTCTGGTAGTTTGAAGTTCCTCTTTATTGTGGAGGTTCCTCACTGTGGGTGGGGTTGGATGGGTGGCTTGTCAAGGTTTCCTGGTTGGGGGAGCTTGTGTCGGTGTTCTGGTGGGTGGAGCTGGATTTCTTCTCTTTAGAGTGCAATGGAGTGTCCAGTATTGAGTTTTGAGATGTCTATGGATTTGGTGTGCCTCTGGGAAGCCTGTATATTGATGCTCAGGGCTATGTTCCTGCGTTGCTGGAGAATTTGCATGGTATGTCTTGCTCTGGAACTTATTGGCTCTTGGGTGGAGCTTGGTTTCAGTGTATATGTGGAGGCTATTGGAAGATCTCTTATTAATTAATGTTTCCTCTGGCTTTCAGTCTTATTCTTGCAGTAGCCTCAAGACTACTCCATCCATACAGCATCAATAATAAAACTTTTAGGTTAATGGTGAAAAGATTCTCCACAGTGAGGGATACCCAGAGAGGTTCACTGAGTTACATGGAGAGGTGAAGGGGAGGGAGGTTGAGGTGACCAGGAGGAGAGGAGGGGGACTCAAACGTGGGGAGAGCAGTCTAGCCAGTAAGCACTTCCCTCTGTGCTCTCCACAGTCTGGAACCCTCATAGAGGTTCACAGAGATACATAGAGAGGGAGGAGGAAGGCAATAGAGGTGAGGATGAGTAGAAAGGGAGGAATCAAGAGGGGAGAGAGAGATCTGGGCAGTATTCTGTTCCCGAAGTGTTCTCCGGTACCCAGAACACCCTCAGAGATTCACAGAATTGGGTTGAGAAGAGAAGGAGGAGGGTGGAAGATAGAGGTTCCCTGGGGGAGAAGAAAGAGCGTCAATAGAGGGAGAGAGTAATCAAGCCAGTAATCACACTCCTGAGTAAAAATGGGTACTAAAGATTGTATTCTTAAATGTACAAAATTGATATCAAATATGTAAAACAAAGATTAAAAATCTAGAGTAGAGGTTAGACTCTTATAAATCATACAATATAAAAAAAAGAAAAAAGAAAACAGTGTAAAAAGAAAAAAGACAGTAAAACAGTATAACAGTAAAAAAAAGAAAAACAGGAAAAAAACAGTAAAAAAAAGTATGATACATGTACGCAGTTTGCTTTAAAAATAGGGTTTTTTTTTTTTTTGCAAGCTAGTAGTGGGTTATGAAAATGAAAATTAAAGGTGTAATAGAGGTCTTAAAGAAAAAAGAAAGAAAAAATTAAAAAAATAAAAAATAAAAATGATAATAGTAAAAATATATATCCCAGACTTTCTCTGGCGCAGTTGTGAGCCGTGTGGGGTCTGTTCAGTTTCAGATAGATCCTTGTTCCTGCTTATACTTTTCAAGATCTATAGGCCCCTTTAAATGCAGTCAGTGTTAACTACAGGGATTTTAATCTGTTGGCCTGTTCCTTCTAATTTCCGCGCTGCCACAAAGGGGCGGAGGTGGTCTCTTTAGGTTCACTTGCTCAGTCCTACTGTGGGGAGAGAGGATCACTGCAAACCAATATCACTGGCGTGTGTGTGGAGAGCTCGCAGTGTCTCGGCCACACTGGGTTCGCCCCCGCTCACAGCGTGTGTGCTTTCCCCATCTACCCTGCTCAGGCTTCAGGTTGCTCTGCCGGGGGCTGGGCCCTGAGATGCACGCACTTCCCAGGTCTAAACTGCTCAGGTTCAGGTTCCCGGGTACTCCACAAAGGTGCAGACTCGGTTGGGCTCGCGGTTTGCGCCGTTCCCGGTCGGAGCAGCTCAGGCAGCCAGGAGTTTGGCGAGCACACTCTCCCCTGTTGGGGCGGTGTGGCTTATCACCTTCCTGGTCCCCGCCTCGGTTTAGGGGCGCGCTTCCCGGGTACTCCACAAAGGCGCAGACTTGGTTGGGCCGGCGGTTTGCGCCGTTCCTGGTCAGAGCAGCTCAGGCAGCCAGGAGTTTGGCAAGCGCACTCTCCCCTGTCGGGGCGGTGCGGCTTATCACCTCCCTGGTCCCCGCCTCGGTTTACGGGCGCGCCCGGCTCCGGCTCCGGTGTGCTTTGTGTCGGTTCTGGGGAGCTGGTCTCTGGCTGCGACCCTCCCGGCGGCTGTAGACCCTCCGGGATCTCAGGCAGTCTTTGCTTAGAAACTGGGAGCCTGTTTGCAGTTTGGTAGGGGGTGCCCTCTCTGGAGCCGAGTTTGCCCCTTTCCGGCTCTGGCTGGTCCCGCCTGCCCGCTGTGTCCCGCGGGGGATGGGGCGGTCCGCAGCCGGCTAGCTCTTCCCCTGTATCGCTCAGTCCTTTGTTCTGTGAGCGGGCCGGCAGTGCCTTAGCTTTGGGCTTTTCGCGGGATAGTTCTCTCTCTCTGGCTGTCCCACAGTTTAGGTTACTATCTCACGTTAGCTCCCTCCGATTGCCCTCAGGGCATTCGGCCCGGTCCTTACCCCAAGCAGTGCCGCCCGCTCCTCTCCGTTCAGCCCCCACTTGCTGGTGGCGGATGCAGGCGTCTGGGGTTCTTTACTGGAAGTTGCCTTTAGGCATGTAATCAGTGGGTTTTATTTATTGATTCTCCCGGTTATGTTGCCCTCCGAGATTCGAAATCCTCCCCCAAACCCGCCGGTGAGAAGGTTTCCTGGTGCTTAGAAATTTCTCCTCTTTTACGACTCCCTCCCCGGGACGGGTCTCCGTCCCTAACTCTTTTGTCTCTCTTTTTATCTTTTATAATTTCTCCTACCTCCTTCTGAAGATAATGTGCTGTCTTTATGAATGTCTGACGTCCTCTGCCAGCGTTCAGAAGTAGTCTTGTGAAGTTTGCTCAGCGTTCAGATGTTCTTTCGATAAATTTGTGGGGGAGAGAGTGGTCTCTCCGTCCTATTCCTCCGCCATCTTAGCCCCGCCTGCCATAAGATTGTTTTCTATGTCTGTGAGTCTGTTTCTGTTTTGTAAATAAGTTCGTTTGTATAATTATTTTAGATTCCACATAGCAGTGATATCATATGACAGTTGCCTTTCTCAATCTGACTTCCTTCATTTGGTATGATAATCTCTAGGTGTGTCCACATTGCTGCAAATGGCATTATTTCATTCTTTTTTATGGCTAAGTAATACTGCATTGCATACATGTACCACACTTTCCTTATCCATTCATCAGTCAATGGACATTTAGGTTGCTCCATGTCTTGTCTATGGTAAATAGTGCTGCAGTGAACACTGAGGTGTAGGTATCCTTTCAAATTATGGTTTTCTCTGGATATACGCCCAGGAGTGGGATTACTGGGTCATATGGTAGCTCTGTTTTTAGTTTTTTAAGGCACCTCCATACTATTCTCCATAGTGACTGCATCAACTTAGATTCCCACCAAGAGTGTAGGAGGCTGCATGCTTTCTCTGTCACTAGATGCCCCAGGACTTTCCTGGGGCCTGAGACTGGATTGCAGGGGTCATGGGCTGATATTCTCTTTCCCTCACTCCTCTTCCTTGTTTTTCTTGGTATGCTGTTTCTTCAAAGCAATACACTAACATTGGTGTCACAGAACACCTGGAATAACATTACACTGAATCTTGGATGCTCTGGTCCTCTCACCTTCTTGGTTTAGGAGATTTCTCACAACACACTGGTGAACATCATCTTATTTAGAGAATTGAACTGGGAGCTCAGTGGAAGTTGGAACCAGTCTCTGGCACAGGTCAGTGAAGGGAGCTTTGTTTGTAGATTTTTTTGGAAGGTGGTGGGAGTAGGAGGTAGGGGAAGAAAATGTTTACTGATAAAAGAAATTTTCACCTGTTGAGGTCTAGGGAAGTCATTCTGGCTTATACATGAGATAACATGAATATTATGCTAGCTGAACTAACCTATTTGTGGTCCATCAAACATACATTGTGTATCTGCTCTAATCATTAAGGAAAAGGGCACATTGACCTGAAGTCAAGAATGTTCGAGTTGAAAATAAAAATTAAATGCCTCCCTTCCTGGGACGCCCATGTTGGCCCTCCTTTGATGATAAGACTTCCCAGGTGCAAGGCCATGTTGACTTGCTATGTTCCTGCTGGTCTGGTTTTATTTGAAACCTTGAAGAAATGCATCCCTGCCTTGTTTAATGTTCTTTGTTCTGACAAGATAAAACTGTGCTGAAGACCAGGCTTCTCTGGAGCAATTTCTCAGAGTAATCTAGGAAGCTGGCTTCTGGGCTGTAGTCCACCAACTATAGAAAGCTATTTTCTATTCTTATTATAGGTGGTTTATTGATTATTTTTGTTGACATTACAAAAGGAAAACAAAAGGGTTGCCTTGCATTTTTTGCAACTATTGCTTTTCCCACTTTAAATACAAGACAATATTCCCTCTCTCTCTTGGCTGGACTTTTCTGGGCTTTCTTACTTCATCTTGACACGTTATTTTCTTTCGGTTTATCACCGGGGCTCCTCCCCCTGCTAACTATTTTATGGGAGGCAGGCAAAGTCAGCACAAAGGAAACAGAACCCAGTGGTCTGTGAGAGGCCTTCTGGTGCCGGCCACCCGCCCGAGGCATTGAGGCTGAGCCCAGTGACACTTCCTTTGAAACAGAGCGGTGTGCCTGCAATCCGAATCAAAGGTGCTTATAAAAAGAATTCCCTCTTTTGGGTCTAGGTTGTTTTTTTTTCTCCCAGCTTCAGGTCCTGCTGTCTTTCTGCTGTCACAAGGGAAGGACCCACAGTCTCGTTCCTGCTTTGAATGGCAAAAGCTTTAAATGGTAGTTACTGTTCTTGCTCATCTCGCTAAAGCCAACCCTGTGTATGGCTACAAAATCTGGCCTGGAGCTGTTACCTACAACTTTCTTTCCTGTTTTACTTTCTTTTCAGATACAGTGTTTTTTCCTCCACAATAAAAGTAATACCTGTTTCCTACAAGAAGTCACTAATATATATAGGCTGGTGTCGCCCCCTAAAGACAAACATTGTAAGCAAGCTGGTACATTTCTCTTCACATGTTTTTATTATCTTTAGGAAGATTCCTTGCCTATGTCCATTATTTTCTTATTTATCAGATATTGAGGATTCCCAAGTGGGATTTTATTTTTTAGTAAGAATGTTCTAAGGGAAAGAGAAAGGAGAAAAATGCCAGACAGCGAAGCAGCATAAACCCAAGTACCCGTTGATGAACAGTGATTCATCTTCATAAACTCCCAGATTGGTGCTTCATTACAATATTTCCTATTTAGATTCATCTAATAATTAAGAAGAGAAGTGATGAGTCAGCAGCCTCTTGAGGGCACACAATTTTTCCCTCTGAGATGAACAGCTTTTCAGCGCCTTTAGCTACTCTTCTGAATACTCCAGTGTCCAAGAGCCTGGAAATGATTCATTTCTAGACATTAGCGTTCTCCAAGGAAGAGAACTAGTTAAAAAAGAGCTGGCAGGTAGTTCAATAAGGTGCATAATGGACAGCAGCGCCCCTTCTGGGCATACACAGGCTGGTGCAGGTGGGTGCACAGTGTGAGGAGCTCAGTATGGCTGGAGTCCAGCCTCTCCCCAACTGTCCTTTTTACACCTCTGGGTAGGGCACAGCCATCTATGTTGGCTGGTGTCATGGAATGGGGAGTTAGAGAAACACAGTTTGAGATTCACTTTTGCCTTTGGCCAGTCTCTGTCTCTTTGTAGGTTGGCTTGTTCCCTAGTGGCTTCCCTGGTGGCTCAGATGGTAAAGAACCCACCTACAATGAAAGAGACCCAGGTTGTATCCCTGGGTGGGGAAGATCCCCTGGACAAGGGAATGGCTACCCACTCTAGTATTCTTGCCTGGAGAATTCCATGGTCAGAGGAACCTGGCAAGTTTTAGTCCATGAGGTTTCAAACAATCTGACATGACTGAGTGACTGACACTTTCATACTCTTACTAGTACAGTTCAGTTCAGTTCAGTCGCTCAGTTGTGTCCGACTCTTTGCGACCCCATGAATCACAGCACGCCAGGCCTCCCTGTCCATCACCAACTCCCAGAGTTTACCCAAACCCATGTCCATTGAGTCGGTGATGCCATCCGACCATCTCATCCTCTGTCGTCCCCTTCTCCTCCTGCCCCCAATCCTTCCCAGCATTAAGGTCTTTTCCAATGAGTCAACTCTTCGCATGAGGTGGCCAAAGTATTGGAGTCTCAGCTTCAACATCAGTCCTTCCAATGAACACCCAAGACTGATCTCCTTTAGGATGGACTGGTTGGATCTCCTTGCAGTCCAAGGGACTCTCAAGAGTCTTCTCCAACACCACAGTTCAAAAGCATCAATTCTTCGGTGTTCAGCTTTCTTCACCATCCAACTCTCACATCCATACATGACTACTGGTAAAACCACAGCCTTGACTAGATGGACCTTTGTTGACAAAGTAATGTCTCTACTTTTTAATATCCTGTCTAGGTTGGTCATAACATTCCTTCCAAGGAGTAAGCGTCTTTTAATTTCATGGCTGCAATCACCATCTGCAGTGATTTTGGAGCCCAAAAAATTAAAGTCTGACACTGTTTCCACTGTTTCCCCATCTATTTGCCATGAAGTGATGGGACCGATGCCACGATCTTAGTTTTCTGAACGTTGAGCTTTAAGCCAACTTTTTCACTCTCCTCTTTCACTTTCATCAAGAGGCTCTTTAGTTCTTCTTCGCTTTCTGCCATAAGGGTGGTGTCATCTGCATATCTGAGGTTATTGATATTTCTCCCGGCAATCTTGATTCAAGCTTGTGCTTCTTCCAGCCCAGCGTTTCTCAGGATGTACTCTGCATATAAGTTAAATAAGCAGGGTGACAATATACAGCCTTGACGCACTCCTTTTCCTATTTGGAACCAGTCTGTTGTTCCATGTCCAGTTCTAACTGTTGCTTCCTGACCTGCATACAGGTTTCTCAAGAGACAGGTCAGATGGTCTGGTATTCCCATTTCTTTCAGAATTTTCCACAGTTTACTGTGATCCACACAGTCAAAGGCTTTGGCATAATCAATAAAGCAGAAATAGATGTTTTTCTGGAACTCTCTTGCTTTTTCGATGATCCAGCGGAGTTGTTTCCTACTACAATGATGGTACAAAATGAAATGATCTCTAACATCTAGGTTGTACATTCAAGGTACAGAGCAAAATGTCAGCCACAGATGGCATAGACATACACTGACCCGTTTTCACATTGCAGCTGAGGTCTCACACACTAGAGTTTGCAGTCGGTTGGGATCCTGAACCTGTTTGTTACTAAATTTGAGTGAATTTGGAGACGTTATTCAACTTCTAAATGTCCCTTTACTCCTTTGTAAAAAGCAAATCATGATGTGTATAAGTTTAAGATGATCATGAGGGTGCAATGGGAAAAAAAGAATTAATAATTAATTAATCCAAGAAATATTCGTTTGAGCACCTACCATCTGCTGGGCACAGTTCCAGGCACTGTGTTCAAGCAGTGAGCCAGCAGCATAAAGTCTCTCTTCCTGGGGAGCTGCCATTCTAGTTGGGGATGAGGGAGACAGGAAATAAACAGCTAAATATATCAATGCTGTGCAGACAGGTAAAATGGGGTAATGTGACAGAAAGGGACAAGGTGGCCACTTCAGTTTGAGTAGTCAGGGAGGTGACATCTGGGCTGAGACATGACTGACAGGAGGGAGCCAGGCACACGCAGTGGCCGGGAGAAGAGCATGGCAGAAGGAGGGAACAGTGCACAGAAGGAAGGCAATGGGCTGGGCATGTTTAGGACCCAAAAGGAAACCGATATGGCTGGAAGGATAGGAGAGTGAAGGTTCGAGAAGTAGGAAAGGCCAGGTCACCGAGGGCTCGATAAATCACCAAAGCAAACTGGACAAGGCAGAGCCTACACAGCTCCTGGCCCTGAGGTATACCTGAGTGAGTGACTTGTCTAAAAATGAGAAGAAAATCATGTGCTGGAGAAACCCGTTTCCTCCATCCTTCAAAGATGAAGGGGAAAGCGTTATCAAACGTGACTGTGCCAGATGGTTTCCCTCGCAGAGTGTGTCTGCCTACGTCAAACAGAAGCCCTGGGGAGAGACAGGCCCTCCCTGTCCACAGAGGAGACCAGTCAGCCTCTGAGAGTGGGGAAGTGACTACAGAGAGCCATTAGGTTCACAAAGAAACCTTAAAATAGATTCAGTTAGAGATGCAAATTCAGTTCAGAGCCAGTATCCTGAAGTCCTGAAGCTTCAAAGATTCCTCCAGGAGGACATGGGGGTGGGGGCCACCAAAGGCAGAGCAGATGGCTTGATGAACATAAGAGGAACACTTCAGGCTGCTCCAGGAAAGGAAGTCTTAATTAAGGGGAAAAAGCCCCAAGTAGCAGACATGTTTGCCTTCCATTAATAACGGTATTATTCTTTCACTCATTAGCTGCTAACAGATCCATCCCAGGCCTTTCAGGTCTGAGAGGAAGAGAACCTTGCCCCTCTTCTTATTTACAAAGTCCCCCGGAGCTGCCCCTCCATCATCTCCCAGGATTTAAAGGAAGGCTAATGTTCCAGATGATAAGTAATTACAGCTCTTGGTGTCCCCTTGTCCTAGTGGCAGCTCAGATGGTTAATTGGCCCTGCTGTCTCGGCCTCTGCCTGAGGCTTTCTAAAGCCTCCAGTGAGAGGCAAGGGGAATTTTCACAGTCCAGCAAGCTCTGCATATTCAGGTTGTCTTAAAAGGTGGGTTAACCATCAGGCAACGATTGATTTCCGAGCCTCTGCAGCTACTTCAGCTGGTTGTCTGAGGAGTGAAAGAGGCCTAGGTGTTCACTAGTATCTGTGACACTTTCAAGGGCCTCAAGGAGGCCCATATGAAGGCCTCAGGCTCCAGTGAGGGAAATTATTCTGCACCACAGGAAGCGATTAGGGGAATGTCCCTGATTCACTGAGGCCCTAGTTATGACCAAAGGAGCATCATATTTGTTCCAAGATGTTAATAGTATTACTTGAAAAGAGAAGCCCTGAAAGCTTGGAAAACAATATTTTCAAGATACTTTATATTGAAAGGTAAGTCAGAGAAGGAGAAATATCCTTACATACAGAATCTAAAAAGTAATAATACAAATGAACCTATTTACAAAACAGAAACAGACTCATAGACTTAGAGAACGAACTTATGATTGCCAGGGGAAAGGATAGTTATGGAGTTTGGGATGGACATGTACATACTGCTATATTTAAAATGGATAACCAACAGGGACCTACTGTATTGCACAGGGAACTCTGCTCAATGTTATATGGCAGCCTGGATGGGAGGGGAGTTTGGAGGGGGAATGGATACATGCATATGTATGGCTGAGTTCCTTTGCTGTTTCCCTGAAACTGTGTGAACACTGATAATTGGCTATACTCCAATATAAAATAAAAAGTAAAAAAAAAACAAACCGCTTTATACTGGAGAGTTTCAAACACGTACACACACATTAAAGAGTAATGTTACAACGAAACTCCATGTGCTCCTTGGATAGTCTCAATAATCATTAACATTTTGCCAATCTTTTTCATCTATTTCCTGCTACCCCTTTTTTTTCTTTGCATTTGTAAGACATAAGCAGGGAAAACTATTAGACCATTCAGGTATGACCTAAATCAATCCCTTATGATTATACAGTGGAAGTGACAAATAGATTTAAGGAACTAGATCTGATAGACAGAGTGCCTGATGGACTATGGTCGGAGGTTCGTGACATTGTACAGGAGACAGGAATCAAGACCATCCCCATGGAAAAGAAATGCAAAAAAGCTAAGTGGCTGTCTGAGGAGGCCTTACAAATAGCTGTGAAAAGAAGAGAAGTGAAAAGCAAAGGAGAAAAGGAAAGATATTCCCACCTGAATGCAGAGTTCCAAAGAATAGCAAGGAGAGATAAGAAAGCCTTCCTCAGCAATCAATGCAAAGAAATAGAGGAAAACAATAGAATGGGAAAGACTAGAGATCTCTTCAAGAAAACTGTAGATACCAAGGGAACATTTCATGCAAAGATGGGCTCAATAAAGGACAGAAATGGAAGGGATCTAACAGAAGCAGAAGATATTAAGAAGAGGTGGCAAGAATACACAGAAAAACTGTATAAAAAGATCTTCATGACCCAGATAATCACTATGGTGTGATCACTCAGCTAGAGCCAGATATCCTGGAATGTGAAGTCAAGTGGGCCTTAGAAAGCATTACTACAAACAAAGCTAGTGGAGTTGATGGAATTCCAGTTGAGCTATTTCAAATCCTGAAAGATGATGCTGTGAAAGTGCTGCACTTGATATGCCAGCAAATTTGGAAAACTCAGCAGTGGCCACAGGACTGGAAAAGGTCAGTTTTCATTCCAATCCCAAAGAAAGGCAATGCCAAAGAATGCTCAAACTACCGCACAATTGCACTCATCTCACACGCTACTAAAGTAATGCTCAAAATTCTCCAAGCCAGGCTTCAGCAATATGTGAACCGTGAACTTCCAGATGTTCAAGCTGGTTTTAGAAAAGGCAGAGGAACCAGAGATCAAATTTCCAACATTTGCTGGTTCGTGGAAAATGCAAGAGAATTCCAGAAAAACATCTATTTCTGCTTTATTGATTATGCCAAAGCCTTTGACTGTGTGGATCACAATAAACTGGAAAATTCTGAAAGAGATGAGAATACCAGACCACCTGACCTGTCTCTTGAGAAACCTGTATGCAGGTCAGGAAGCAACAGTTAGAACTGGACATGGAACAGCAGACTGGTTCCAAATAGGAAAAGGAGTACATCAAGGATGTATATTGTCACCCTGCTTATTTAACTTATATGCAGAGTACATCATGAGAAATGCTGGGCTGGAAGAAGCACAAGCTGGAATCAAGATTGCCAGGAGAAATATCAATAACCTCAGATATGCAGATGACACCACCCTTATGACAGAAAGTGAAGAGGAACTAAAAAGCCTCTTGATGAAAGTGAGAGAGGAGAGTGTAAAAGTTGGCTTAAAGCTCAACGTTCAGAAAACTAAGATCATGGCATCTGGTCCCATCACTTCATGGCAAATAGATGGGGAAACAATGGAAATAGTGTCAGACTTTATTTTTGGGGGCTCTAAAATCACTGCAGATGGTGATTGCAGCCATGAAATTAAAAGACGCTACTCCTTGGAAGGAAAGTTATGACCAACCTAGACAGGTTATTAAAAAGCAGAGACATTACTTTGCCGACAAAGGTCTGTCTAGTCAAGGTTATGGTTTTACCAGTGGTCATATATGGATGTGCGAGTTGGACTGTGAAGAAAGCTGAGCGCTGAAGAATTGATGCTTTTGAACTGTGGTGTTGGAGAAGACTCTTGAGAGTCCCTTGGACTGCAAGGAGATCCAACCAGTCCATCCTAAAGGAGATTAGTCCTGGGTATTCATTGGAAGGACTGATGTTGAAGTTGAAATTCCAATACTTTGGCCACCTCATGCAAAGAGTTGACTCATTGGAAAAGACCCTGATGCTGGGAAGGATTGGGGGCATGAGGAGAAGGGGATGGCAGAGGATGAGATTGCTGGGTGGCATCACCGACTCGATGGACATGAGTTTGGGTAAACTCCAGGAGTTGGTGATGGACAGGGAGGCCTGGTGTGCTGCGATTCATGGGGTCACAAAGAGTTGGACACGACTGAGCGGCTGAACTGAACTGAACTTATCCTCTCGTCCTTAAATCTTCAGGGCATATCTGCAATAGATAGAAATTTTACCTTGTGACATTGATGCAGGTTGGGTTCCCTAGAAAGCAAACTCTGAGATGAGAAGTAGTGGGCAGAAAGCTTGTTAGGAAGTTGCAGGATTAGTATTTGTAGGAAGAAAGGAGAGGGCGTGAACTGGGACGTTAGGCAGGATCTACGAAGGAATTGGGTGGGCCCATGGAAAGCTGCAAAACAGAGCACTTCTTTGTTGGCCAGAGTCTGGGGGGAGGCTGGGCCTTTATATTCCCATAATTCTCCCATGTTGACCAGGCTGTTTGTGGAAAGCAGGTATAACCTTGGAGTAGGTGTCTCTCTTCAGTCTTCAGCAATTTGAAGGCAGTTTCTGGGTGAAGAATAGGTGCTGTTAGCTGGCCGTGCTCCCAACAGCACAGGAGATGATCTGTAATTTCTGAAGTTGGGTGAGGGTGGCTCATCCCAGGACCCACGAAGACATTGTTACCCCTAACAAACTGAACAGTAACTGTTTACTGTTATCTAATATTATTTAAGCAATGTCCACAAAGGGAAGAAGAGTTATGTTAAATTTAACGATTCCTTTAAAACAGTTCCCCTGGAGAAGGAAATGGCAACCCACTCCAATATTCTTGCCTGGAGAATCCTATGGACAGAGGAGCCTGGCAGGCTACAGTCTATGGGGTCGCAAGAGTTGGACACAACTAAGCGACAACTAGACTAGAGATTATGAGTTTTAAATATGCAAATAGACACCATGACTCTCCTAAGAAGGTTCTTAAACATGCAACATTTCCAAAATTTCTTTCGTCACCTAATAAATTTTGGTTTTGCTTTCATTATTAGTATTTGGACCTATCTCAAAAAACAATGCCCTGGAAATTTTAATAAACAGGAAAGTAGCATTTTCTACTTTACAGTGTTGGAGAATAGCTAAGGCCAAGACAATCTTGCATGGGGAAGAAGATGACGGGAGTGAAACCACCGTAAGAATGACAGGAGCAAAGGCTGCCTGATGTTGCAGTCCCTACTATGACAGCCACACATTACACAAACATCCAGAGATACTTGCAGTTCAAACAGGATGTGTGCCAAAAATAATGCGTATTTTATCACATCGACAGCCTTTCACTAACAGCTTTTTGAATGGTTAGTTCTGCTCAGCAAAATGGTGGCAGAAAATGTTGTAACTATTGAGTCTCCCTGTGGATACTTTATTAGGTTGTTACAAAGCCTCATTTATAAATGCTACCTCATTTTTAAGAGGTTTGTGTTGGAGACCAAGAAATTAGAAAGAAGTCCAGGGTTTAGTGAAAGCTTCATAAATCGATAGATTCCAGTTGTGCATACAACATGAGTCCAGGCACTGGAACTGATAAAGGAAATATCAATTACTAAGAAAGGAGTTGCTTCCGTAGGAATTTTTTTAACTTTTTATTTTATATTGGAGTATAGTTTACAATGTTGTGTTAGTTTCAAGTGTACAGCATAGTGATTTAGTTAAACATTTCTTTTTTCTCAAATTCTTTCCCCATTTGTGTTGTTACGTAATATCTAGCAGAGTTCCCTGTGCTATACACTGGGTCCTAGTTGGTTTTTCATTTTAAACATAGCAGTGTGTACATGTTCATCCCAAGTTCCCTAACTATCCCTTTCTCTCTCTTTCTACCCTAATAACCATAAGTTCATTTTCTAAGTCTGTGAGTCTCTTTCTATCTTTTAAATAACTTCATTTTCATCATTTTCTATTTTAGATTCCTCATATAAGTGATATCATAGGGTATTTGTCTTTCTGTGTCTGACTTACTTCACTTAGTATGACAATCTCTAGGTCCACCCATGTTTCTGCAAAAGGCATTATTTCATTCTTTTTTATGACTGAGTAGTATTCCATTGTATATATGTACCACATCTTCTTTATCTGCTTATCTGTCGATGGCCATTTAAATTGTTTCCATGTCCTGGCTATTGTAAATAGTGCTGCTATGAACATTGGGGATGCATGAATTTATACCAGAATGATGAAGGGAAAGATGTGGTTAATACAGTGGAACAATACAAGTAAACATATATATAATTCCCATTTTGTTGCATAGTTTTATTGATAACGTTTTTTTTAGGACTACTTTTAAGTTGTAGCTCTACTTAACTAGCAGCGTGTCTTTGTGCATTACATTCAGAACTCTAGTTTTCTGATCTGTGAAATGGATGTAACAAGGCCTGCATCCTTGTAGGGTGTTTGTAGGGATTAAATGATGTGTTGTTTAGGTTAGTGCCTAGGATGAGCTTGATATCAGGTAGATATTCAGTAAATATAAATTTTCTTCCCTATGTATTTTTTTTCAGTTGCTAAGTTGTGTCCAGCTCGCTGTGACCCCATGGACTGCAGCACGCCAGGCTTCCCTGTCCTTCACCATCTCCCAGAGTTTGCTCAAACTTACGTCCATTGAATTGGTGATGCCATCCAACCATCTCATCCTCTGTCACCCCCTATTCCTCCTGCCCTCAGTCTTTCCCAGCATCAGTGTCTTTTCCAAAGAGTCGGCTCTTTGCATCAGGTGGCCATAGTATTGGAGCTTCGGCTTCAGCATCAGTCCTTCTAATGCATATTCAGTGTTGATTTCCTTTAGTATTGACTGGTTCTTTCCTTTATCCATCGTTAAATCATTTCTCTTTAACAGAAGAACTTTTCAGTGTCAGAAACATTGAATGAATAGTCTTTCCAATAAAGCCTAGAATTTCTTCCCCTCTCCCATCCCATTTCCTGGGAATCTATGCAATCTGCTCTCATAAAGGTCAGTGCTGTGCATACTGAATTATATATTCTATATATTGGTAGATGAGTCTCTGAAAGGTTCATATTTTTCTGCCTTATCTCATTCAAAGCCTCTTATTCAATAGTGAATAATAATAATAGAAGCTACGATTTCCTGGGTGCTTACTATATGCCAGTAAAGTGCATGACAGACAGTAATAACTTTATGCAATTGATTCTGTTGTTATTCCCATTATATCGATGATACTTTTGAATCTTGGGTTGAGTAATTTGCCCCAGATCATAGAGCTCATAAATGATGGAACAGGTCTTCAAACCAGAGGTTTGTGATAGCAAAATATGAGAGATAGAACCTTTGAATGACAAAAATTTGTGACTTGGACTCAAGATCCTAGAGGGCTAAAATCACTTCAGTTCAGTTCAGTCACTCAGTCGTGTCTGACTCTTTGCAACCCCATGGCCTGTAGCATGCCAGGCCTCCCTGTCCATCACCAACTCCCAGAGTTTAGTCAAACTCACATCAATTGAGTTGGTGATGCCGTCCAACTATGTCATCCTCTGTTGTCTCCTTCTCCTCCTGCTTTCAATCTTTCCCAGCATCACTTGGGTGTAGTGAAGAGAGAGTTGGCTATTGGAGAGCTGGATTTGAGTCTTATCTAAGTATACTCTGGCCAAACTCCTTGGCCAGAAATCCAGCTCAGGTTTGCTTTATCAAATAAATAAAATTTACTGACTTTAATCTTTTATCTAACTCTGCTTCTGTTGGCCAGCCCTTTTCTCATATTGAAGATATTGTCCTAACCTAGGAAATTTGCCAGAAATAGCTTTGGTTTAACTTTCCCTTAAGCTTGTGATCACAGAGAAAGAGGAAGTATTTCCATAAGACCCACCAATTTTGGATTTCCAAGCTAGCTGGACAGGAGAATGAGGACTCTCATTTGCTTGGTCATGTCATGTTCCTGTAACTCTCTATTGAGCAGATTGGAGGGTAGGTTAAATCCCATTGAAAATACATGGAATGGGACATGAAAGGAAGAGACACTGAGCAGAATAAAACCTCTTTTCCTTAATATTGTATTACTTAAAACTTTTCTAAGCTTAAGTGTTGGTTTATACCCTCAGAAGTTCCCTGGGTAAATTTAGAATTTGGGCCTTTGGCACAGAGGCAAGAAGAGATGGAAGAAATAGGCAGCCACTCCGAACTGGAAGGTGGCAGGCTTAATAAACAAGGGGGCTCACATACAACGCTTGTCCTGGGTAGCCCTGAGATGAGTAGATCTTTGCACCCACTACTGGAATTTTAAAGTTTATATAGTCACATATACCATCCAGATGGTCTCAACAGCACATACTCTTTCAAGGCTGCCTTCTTGAAAACAGCTCCCATGTGGGCAAGGTGGGTAGAGTGTAATTACCAAGGGGAGGGGAGAGGGTGAAGCCTGCATTTGTCCAGGTTCCACTCATGGGTCAGCTAGTGGTCATATCCTCTCAAGGACCTTCTCCAACCTCAAATAAGTCATTTCTCTCTAAATTTCAGGCTTTTCATCTGTAAAATAAAAGCGGTATTTTTCTTTGTAAAGTTATGAGGGAGAAATGAAATAATAGATTAGAAGGGAGGGCCTTTGTAGACTTTATAGGTCTGTAGAAACATGACTGCAAACTAGAACCTCTGAAAACCTGCTGTTTCTCTAGAAACCTTTGCATTGACACATGATTTAGTTTTAGGAGCTTTCTTGCCATTCAGTGACAGCAAGTCATGAACCACACTAAATTAATGAAAATGTATATATCACCATTGAGGTACATATACTCACAGTCTTTAGCCTGAAGAAACATAAAAATGGGAGCATTGAAAAAATCTGGGATACTCTTATTTCTATCTCATTCCTGCCATATTTTCCACCAATAGACAGTGTAATTTCAGGTTTACCTTAAAATGTCTCTGCTAGAAGGCTGGGGAACAAGCTGATGGATAAAAATAAACAGAGGGTTTATACAAAAGGAAAATACAAAGCAAGAATAATAAGCTCAGGGACATGTGGGTGAGAACTGAGCTATGGGTGGCTTGTGTGCTTGAAGGTAAGTTGGAACTTTGCCAAAGGTATGAACCAAGGAGAGAAAGCAGTGCTTTCTTTCTTACATGATTGAAACTTAACATTGTCTCTTATACAATACTGCAGCTAATCTGAGTAAATCTTCAGTGCTTGGCCTCACAATCAAGAAGGAAATCTTGAATTTCTGTAGCTATAACTTCCTCTTCTAATGAAGAATTCTGAAACCCTCCTATGAGAAAGCCATCTTCAGAGAATTCCTCAGTTGATGAATTATTTTCCCTAGCTCTATACTTCTGAAAATATATTTAATTCACATAGGAAACTGTAAGTATCTTTACATTGTAGCCATTGTTTTTTTGTTGTTATTCAGTCACTAAGTCATGACCGACTCTTTGCAACCACATAGACTGTAGCATGGCAGGCTTCCCTGTCCTTCACTATCTCCTAGAGTTTGCTCAAACTCATGTCCATTGAATCAGTGATGCCATCCAACCATCTCATCCTCTGTAGCCCCTTCTTCTCCTGCCCTTAATCTTTCCCAGCATCAGGGTCTTTTCCAATGAGTCAGCTCATTGCATCGTCAACTTAGATACAGAGGTAAACTAAGGCAAGTCTGAATTACCAGAAATTGAGTTTATTCAGGAATAAGAGAGGAAGTGCAATTCAGGACAGGAGAACTGTGTCAAAGCACAGATGAGTCTGTTTGGTTTTGGAGCAAGCTGTTTTTATGGGAAGTGATAGTTGCTCAGTCGTGTCTGACTCCGTGCGACCCCATTACAGTCCATGGAATTCTCCAGGCCAGAATACTGGAGTGGGTATTCCCCACTCCAGGGGATCTTCCCAACCCAGGGATTGAACCCATGTCTCGCCGCATTGTGGGAGGATTCTTTACCAGCTGAGCCACAAAGGAAGCCCAAGAATACTGGCGTGGGTAGCCTATCCCTTCTCCAGCGGATCTTTCCGACCCAGGAATGGAACCGGGGTCTCCTGCACTGCAGGCGGATTCTTTACCAACGGAGCGATCAGGGAAGCCAGTTTTTATGGAAGGAGAGCCCTGTCTTTTCAAAGATATCCAAACCCTCATCCTGGAACCTGGGAATATGTTACCAATGGGACAAAAGGGATTTTGTATCATAGATGTAACTTCACTGACCTTAAGATGGAAGAGAGAAGCTAGGGTTGCCCAGGTGGATTCTATCGAGTCACGTGAGCCTTTAAAGGTCAGAGCGCTTTCCCAGCAGAACGAAGAAGGGGAGAACGGCTGGAGGAGCCGAGTCGGAGAGCTGCGAGCTTGACCGAAGTGCGCTGAGCTGTGGCTGCCAGTGAGAGGAGGAGAGCCTGAGTAAGGCCTCCAGGAGCTCAGGGTGGTACCCAACTGCCAGCCAGCAGGAAATCCGACTTCAGGCCTTCCACTCCAAGAAACTTTATTCGGCCAACAGCCCGAGGGAACTTGCGAGCAGATTCTTCCAGGGCCTCCCGACTACAACCCAGGCTGGCTGACGCCTTGGATCTGGCCTAAAACCTGCAGCAGAGACCAGTCAAGCTGACCCGGACTCTTCACCTACAGAATGGTGAGATATATTTATGCTTTTTTTTATTTTAAAGCTGCTAATTTTGAGGTATTTGCTACAACAGCAGTAGATGACTCTTCAAGTGGATGCAGGTGTTGTGAGCCTAGTCCCTCTTAAGTTCTCCATGAATCTTTCACCTCCTAGTTTCAGCAACTGTTGATAATTGTTATTTAGAGCTGTTGTCCTTAATAGTTACCAGATGGTGATTTTTAAAATTCTATCAGTCCTCTGCATTTATTAGCTGGAATTCTCTAAAGGAGAACCTTTCTTTATAAATAATTTAGGTTCCCTGAAAAAAGATTTTATATGAAAAATGGATCAATGCCTTGTATTTTCTCTTTATTAGTTTTCAGAATACTGAGATGATGGTTTTACTATAATCTGAAGTGACCAATTCATTGTTTCGTTTTTTGTTTTGTGTTGTTATCAATTTCTGGAGTGTTACATATTGGTGTGTTTCGACTGCATAGTGTTGTTAATTACTTTTTAATGCTCAAATGGTCCCCTTTTGGCCAATGGAAGTCCTTTCAAGTTCAATTCTGTGTCTTTTTGTAAAGGCCTCATCGTTTGTGGTAGCATTCTTACTTTCTGACACTACAAATTCTCCTTTATCTTGTTTATCTTATACATTTTATGCCCCAGACTGTGCATTGTCTGTTTCCCCAAGAGCCGTTTATTTTTGTGTGTTTAGAATCTACAAGCTGGGTCCTTAGGGGTACTTTTGTTACTGCTTTAAGGCCATCTTGGAAGACAGGACATGTTGTTTAGAAAATTAATAAGTTGGTATTAAATTTCCAAATCAAAGCTTACAATATATGGTTTATACTTTGATTTTTATACTTGAATCTCTGCTAAAAATTTTAGTTTCTGACACTTTTTTGCTCTCTTATCTTATAGTGTAAATATTATTATACCTACTAATAAGATTGCTGCATCTGGTTTGATTTCTCTGCAGGCTGTTGTGGTTGTTAGAATTTATCCCTTTAGGGAAATACAGTGAAAATACTGTACTTTAAAGTATCAAAGTATTCTTCACTGAGTGGTTATGTGGTTATGCCACCAATTTCCTATTCATTTTTTAAAAAAAATTTGGGTTGTGGATATTTTTTAAAATTTTGCTCAAATGTGTAAATATCTGTAATTTTAGATTAAAAAATATAATGAAACCAGGGGCATTCTGGGAGTTCTAGCTTCTTGTCTCCTTCCATGCTTTCACTGTCTTTTCTTTGTAGGTAGACTTCTGAGTAGTTCTTTGTTTTAGATCCATCAGTTTTTAGTTCAGAAAATTATGATTAAATACATGTATTTGCATGTATACATATGTGTCTATACATATAATCACAGTTTTCCTTACCTAAATAAAAATGAGCCTTTTTTAGAACACCATTTACCTTGCTTTTTTTTTTAACTTAACCTATCCTGGAGATCACTTCATGGCAGTATAGAGAGGTTTTTCTCATTATTTTTTCATAGGTACATGATATTTCATAACTTACAATAGGTTTATTCGGCCTTCCCCCTTTTGTTGGACCCTTGATTTGTCTCCAGACTTTTGTTATTATAAATAATGCTGTAATGGGTCCTGTGTGTTCCCCTATTTACTTGGGTATACTCCTTATATATTTATAGAAATGGGGTTGCTGGGCCAAAGTGTAAATGTACCCTTTTCAATGAAAAAGTAATCATAGCTACTTTTGATTATAACAATTGAAAGCAGAACCAATAAAGTATTATTTTGGTAGATTTCCCCAAATTCCCCTTCATAGACGTCATGCGTTTTGCAGTCCACAACAGTTATTAAGAGTTTGCCAGCTATTCATGGAGATTTCCTTGTAATTATTGCCTCAGAACCATTCATACTCTGAGTGCTGATTCTTCGTGTGTAAATTATGGGTAACAATTCCTTTCTTGAACAGTAGGAGGATAATCTAAGAAGTACAAAAAAAAAAGTGCCTGATACGGAGCAGGTACTCTGTATCCGCCTGTTCAGTAGATATAAGCTTGCTTCCCTCCCTTCTTTCTTGGGCACATCATTCCAGTAGTTCATTTAATAAATGTGCTAGAATCTTGCAGGAACTAAAGATCAGTAATAAACAGACTAATAAGCTCTTCCTCAGAGAAACTACATGAGACAGAATTTGGTTAGCAGATAAAAAAAGATGCATTCTAGCAGTGCTTTGATGCAGAAACACAAAGAAAGTAATGAGAGAGAAAGGGAGAGTGGAGGTTGTCAAGGGCAATTTTGTACCTTGATCTTCTCATTTTTAAGAAAATACATACTGTTTATGTCACAGTGATACTTGGAAACTGAAATAAATTTCTGGTATTTAAGTGTTTTAAAAAAGTTGTTTAGCACTTTTTTATTCTTGAGGAAAGGAACAAAAAGAAAGATGCTCTTGTCAGTTTCCTAGGGCTGTCATGGCCAAGTGCCACAAACCAGGTGGCTTGAAACAACGTAAGTGTATTTTCTTTCAGTTGTGGAGGCTAGAACTCTGAAATCAAGGTGACAGGAGGGCCATGCTCTCTTTTGAAATCTGGAGAGGAATCCTCCCTTGCCTCTTCCCAGCTGTGTGTGGTTGGTGGGCAGCTTTGGCATTCGTTGCTTGCAACTGCATCACTCTAATCTCTGCCTTCATTGTTAATGGCGTTTTCCCTGGACATCTTTGTGTCTTCACATGTTTTCTGTTGTTGACATGCTTTATGGTATTGATGGTGCTTCCCTGGTGGCTCAGGGATAAAGAACCCGCCCGCCAATGCAGAGGACATGGATTCGATCCCTGGGTTGGGAAGATCCTTTGGAGAAAGAAATGGCAACCCATTCCAATATTCTTGCCTGGAGAACCCTATGGACAGAGGAGCGTGGTAGGCTACAGTCCATGGGGTCACAAAGAGTTGGTCACGACTGAGCGACTAAACAACAACAACGTTGTATTGATGGCTTGGGGGCCATCTGACTCCAGTATGACTTCACCTTAAATAATACATCTCAGTGTATTTGCAAAAAAGGTCGGGTAGCAAGGTGCTGGTGATTTGTAGTTTAACATGTATTTTTTTGGGGTGAGTGGGGAGTGCACAATTCAACCCATAACAGATGCTAATATGCAAAATTCAGCACTCAAAATAAGCTCCAACTGTCTCCTGGCAAAGTAACAGGGATATAGATGAACGAAGTGGGAGGAAATTCTGACTCTTCTTTGTAAGAGTTATGAGTGAGGAGCTTCCCAACAGAACTACTATTACTGTGTCATTTCAGTGCCCAAGTGACTGGCCATTTGCCTGGTTCTTCTTCCTTCAGAACCAGATCTTTAAATCCGCCTGGGTTTCTTTTTTCCTACATAGACCTGAGATTTTTAGGGAATTAGTTGGTTGTTCTTGTGAACTTATCAGCAGATAAAGCTCAAACAATTAAAATTTGCTTGCTCTCTCTTCTTAAAGTAAAAAATATATATATATAGTTGGGTTTTGGTTATAACAATAGAAAGGCAGAGCAGAAAAATATAAAGAGACCCCCAAACACGTGGGATAGAGTTGAAGACTGTTAACACTATGAAGATGCTTCAGTACCTGCCTTTTGTGTCAGTGTGTGTTACTGTGTGTGTGTGTGTATTTTGTATCAATTAGGAATGCATCTGTCTGAAGGTAATAGAAAGCCAAACTAGGGTGGGTTTAATAAATAGGAGTTTACTTGTCTCATACTTTAAAAACTCTTATTGTTGTTCAGTCACCCAGTCCTGTCTCTAGAGGGAGGTAATTTCTGAAGTTGGATCGGGGATTCAGTGGTGTCAGACTGAGACTCAGCTATTCTCTTATATATTTATAGCATATTCTCTTATTCCTTCCCATTGTGGTCTCACAGTGGCTGCCACAGCTCTTGCTATTACTGGGAATCCAGAAAAGTAGAAAGAGAAAACTGTCATCCCTTCTCTTTTGTTAGGAAAGCAATAGCTTTTCCTGAAACCGTACTGTGCCTCTCTCCCACCTTTAGCCATTAGTCACCCGTGTCATTGTTGGTGAATCACATGACTGTTTCTTATTGTATGGGACACTGAGAATGTGAGGAGCAGGATTGCTTAGACCAGGGATTGGCCAACTATGTTTCATGGGCCAATTCTGCCTGTTTTTGTAAATAAAGTTTTATTGGAACAAAGCCACACCCATTCATTTTACCTATTTTCTATGGCTACACATAGAAACATCATAGCAACACAACTGAGTACTTGTGACAGCAAACGCATGGCTCAAAATTCTGATGTTATTTATTATTTGGTCCTGGACAGAAAAGCTTACCAACACCTAGGTTAGATAAAGTAATAATCCATGGACCAAGGCTGGAAACATGTTGTTCTAAAGAAAAATGGGTTTTATTAGCAAGGGGAAAAATGGGAATGGATGTTGGGTGGGCAATTAAGTGTCTATCTTAATGGTGTTGGTGACAGGGGTTGGGGCTGAAAAGACGAGGTAGAACTAATCTTTATATGAACTAAGGTTCTTAGTCATGTGTTCCTTCAACAGTTTCTTCCACTTGTAGCCTTTTTTTCTTAGGTATCATCCTTTAACCAACTCCTTCAGCGGCAAGCAACTCTTCCACCATCTCTGAATATCTTAAGTTTGTCAAAAGGTTCTAATTTCTCTTATGTGTACAAGGATAAGTTGAAGGAAATATACCCTTTTCCACGAAGCATGTATATTGTAACACTTCATCTTACAGGGGAAGAAGACTGACCAATGAAGAAGAATTTCAGGCTCCAGTATGTATGTAGAAGTCTTCCTTCTCCCTCCCTTCTTTCCTTCCACAGATATTTAATAAGCTTCTACAAATTTTAAGCTTTGTTCTAGATTCTGAGAGTACAAAAGAGAAGACAGGCAAAGTCCTTGCCCTCAAAAAACTTAACATCAGTTATACTGGTAAATACGGAGTATAAACAAACCGCAAACAAATATAATAAAGTATCAAATGAGTACTTAGAAAACTTGAAGGCCTAGACAGTGACAAGTGACCAGGAAAGGCTTTTCTCAGGAGGAGACTCTCCAGCCTGGGGAAAGTCATGCAGGAAACCCTGCGTATAGCTGAAGAAAGGATTCCAGGCAAAGGGAAGTATAAGTGCATAGGTCTTGAGATAGAGCTTTGATTGGAACTGTCATGACCAGCAAGGGTATCAGTGCTCAGTTAACAATGAACAAGAGGAGTGCTCCAACATGAGACAGATTCCAGCCAGGTGTCACATCACATAGGACTTGTAAGTCATGGAGAGGACTTGAGTGTTTGTTCTAACTGTGGTAGCCAGTCATTAGAAGATTTTGATCAGGAACATAAAGTGCTCTGACTGATACTTTAAAAGATCCCCTTGGAGTACTCTGGATGGAAAGCTTACATTTCCAGTTGATTTGTACAAAAATAGATAATTTGTTGAATTGTAAAAGTTCTTTGTAAACAGTGAGTTTCTAGTCATTTTAATAAGTAAATAATTAACAACTATACTGTGGGCACCTTTTTAAGCTTTCAGGATACAATGATGAATGAGACATAATCCCTAACCTTGTAGAATATATAATCTAGTGGTTGAGCTTTAGAAGTAAAGAGATAAGTGTAAATACTGTAGTAAATTCTATAAAAATGAAGAACATAGTGGGTCATTAAGTCCAGTGGAGAAGCCACACAAACTTAGTTGTACCAAGAAGGAAGGAAGATGTGTTCATTTAAGCTCTGTCGTTGAGGATGGGCCAGTAGGGAGGAAGGTGGCAAAGGCTGCCATATAAAATACAGGATGACCAGTTAAATTTGAACTTTATGCAAACAATGGATTTTTAAAAAAATATAAGTGTGTCCTAAATATTGCATTTCTTGTTCGGTCGCTCAGTTGTGTCTGACTCTTTATGCATGCCAGGCTTCCCTGTCCTTCGCCATCTCCAAGAGCTTGCTCAAACTCATATCCATGGAGTCAATGATACCATCCAAGTATCTCATCCTCTGTCATCCCCTTCTCCTCCTGCCTTCAGTCTTTCCCAGCATCAGGGTCTTTTCCAATGAGTTGGTTCTTCGCATCAGGTGGCCAAAGTATTGGAGTTTCCTCTTCAGCATCAGTCCTTCCAATGAATATTCAGGACTGATTTCCTTTAGGATTGACTGTTTGGATCAGTCTTCTCCAACCCCACAGTTCAAAAGCATCTATTCTTCAGCACTCAGCCTTCTTTATGGTAAAGCTCTCTCATCCATACATGACTGCTGGAAAAAACATAGCTTTGACTTTATGGCAAACAGCAACTTTGTTGGCAAAGTAATGTCTCTGATTTTTAATATGCTGTCTAGGTTGGTCATAGCTTTTCTTTCAAGATGCAAGCGCCTTTTAATTTCATAGCTACAGTCATCATCTGCAGTCATTTTGGAGCCCAAGAAAATAAAGCCTGTCACTGTTTCTATTGTTTATCCATCTATTTGCCATGAAGTGATGGGACCGGATACCATGGTCTTTAGTTTTTTGAATGTTGAGTTTTAAGCCAGCTTTTTCCCTCTCCTCTTTCACCTTTATCAAGAGGCTCTTTAGTTCTTCATTTTCTGCCATAAAGGTGGTGTCATCTGCATATCTGAGGTTATTGATATTTCTCCCTGCAGTCTTGATTCCAGCTTGTGCTTCATCCAGCCTGGCATTTTGCATGATGTACTCTGTATGTAAGTTAAATAAGCAGGGTGACAATATACAGCCTTGACGTACTTTCCCAATTTTGAACCAATCCATTGTTCCATGTCCAGTTCTAACTGTTGCTTCTTGACCTGCATACAGGTTTCTTAGGAGGCAGGTTAAGTGGTCTGGTTAAAAAGATGTTCAGCTGAAATTCAGATTTAACTTGGCATCATGTATTTTAATTTCTTACATCTGGCAAACCTGGAGGATATCCTTTGGGGGCATTGCAAGTGGGTGGATAAGCATGGAGTCCAGAGTTGAAAACAGAAGTGCTGAGAGGTAAGTAGGTGGGGCCAAACTGCATCCTGCTGTAAGAATAAAGTCCAGAGGATGGCCAGCAAAGAGTTTTAAATAGGAAAGTGACAGGTTAGGATTTCAAATTTAGGAGAAAGCACAATATTCTGGATCTGAAGTGCAGAAGATAAATGAGAGCTGTCTTAGTAGCCTGAAGAGAAGAGGCAGTATAAAGGTCATTTTTAGGCATTAGCTTTCATTTTTATGATTTGAAGCTTTACTTTAAAAATATTCTGAAATTTGAATTTTTCAAGAATTGCCATCTGCTTTCCTTTCACACACGTTTGGTCCCAATAGGCCCTTTGTGTGCGTGTGTTCAGTCGCTCAGTTGTGTCTGACTCTCTCAGACTCCATGGACTGCAGCCTGCCAGGCTCCTCTGTCCATGGAATTTTCCAGGCAGGAATACTGGAGTGGGTTGCCATTTCCTACTTCATAGGTGTTAGCTTTTGAATTTCATTTTTTTAAAACTGCTTGTGTATTCCTCTGAGCAAGGGTTTGATGTTCTTTCTCATTAGTCCATACTGTTTTTAATCCTAAACCAGCAGAAAAAAATCTGGGAGAGAAAAGTCCTTAAGAAATATAGTCAGATTTTCATAAAGTGAGCACTTCTTGACAAAACTCCCAGATTGTGTTCACAGGCTTTATCTCATGCGCCCTCAGGATCACTCCTCACTGTCCATGTTAGGAGTGAGGCAGGGATGTGTCAGAGCTTCATCTCTTGACTTGCTCATTCTAACCTCAAGCAAGGATCCCTGAGGGCTTCTCTGACAAGCAGGACGCTAAGATGTTCTTATGAGGCTGAGAGGACAGAGCTCTGGGGAAAGGCCATGCTCTGTCTCCCGTTGGTGGGAAGAGACAGGCCTTGTCTCTTCAACAACAGCCAAAAATCAAAGTTCAGTCTGACTTTGAAACAGATTCTAGAGGGCAGGATGAAGTTTCTTCAGAAAGAAAATGCAAAAGGGAGTTTCTGGTCAAACACCACAGGCCACAGTAATTCTGAAGCATGCTTCTCTTCTACTAATTTTTCATCTATATTATCTTCCTTTTAGAATTTGTTGGCTTATAAACCCTTTTTTTTTTTTTCTTAATCCAAACGTTGTTCTCTCTTCTCTGCTTCCACCTATTCTTGGTCATCCACCTCATCCTCCCAGTTCTTCTGGTTTGTTCTTTAGACATTCATCCCTCATTTATTCATTATGTATTACTGAGTATCTACAATGACTTCCTATTTTGCATTTCAATCCCCTATATGAAAAGAACATCTTTTTTTGGTGGTAGTTCTAGAAGGTCTTGTAGGTCTTCATAGAACTAGTCAACTTAAGCTTCTTTGGTGTCAGTGATTGGACCAGACTTGGTTCACTGTGATGTTGAATGGTTTCCCTTGGAAACAAATCGAGATCATTCTGTCATTTTTGAGACTGCACCCAAGTACTGCATTTCAGGTGCTTTTGTTGACTATGAGGGCTACTCCATTTCTTCTAAGAGATTTTTGCCCAACGGTAGTAGATATAATTGTCATCTGAATTAAATTTTCCCATTCCTGTCCATTTTAGTTCACAGCTTCCTAAGATGTCAATGTTCACTCTTGCCATCTCCTGCTTGGCCATGTATAATTTATCTTGATTCATGGACCTAACGTTTCAGGTTCCTATACCATATTGTTCTTTACATCATAGGACTTTACTTTCACCATCAGACTCATCCATGACTGGGCGTCATGTTTCTGCTTTGGCCAAGCCATTTCATTCTTTCTGGGGCTATTAGTAGTTACCCTCTGCTCTTCCGCAGTAGCATATTGGACATGTTCAGACCTGGGGGACTCATCTTCTGGTGTCATATTTTTTTGCCTTTTCATACTGTTCATGGGGTTCTCGCAGCAAGAATACTAGAGTGGTTTACCATTTCCGCCTCCAGGGGACCACATTTTCTCAAAACTCTCCACTATGACCCATCTATCTTGGGTGGCCCCGTTCAGCATGGCTCATACTTTCATTGAGTTACTCAAGCCCCTTCATCATGACAAGGCTGTGATTCATGAAGGATGAGATGTTTAGATAGCATCACCAATGCAATGGACATGAATTTGAGCAAAGTGCGGGAGACAGCAAAGGACAAGAAAGCCTCTCATGCTGCAGTCCATGGGGTTGCAAAGAATTGGACATGACTTAATGACTGAACAACAATAATCTACAATGAAGCTTATTTCATTGGAGTTGCTAAAGAATGATTAGATGGATCAAACACTGTCTTTTTCCAAAACATACTTACAGTACTTGGGAAGAGGGAAAGTGGGGGGAAAAAGTAACAATATTGTAAAATATTAGAGTAGTAATCTAATTAGAAGTAACGATAATGGTAACAATGCAGTAAATGCTTTCTAGATGCTGAGTTCTTCAAGAACTTTATAAATGTTTACTTACCCAATAGTAACAAAAGTTGCATGAGAAAATTATGATTACTGTCTCCATTTTATAAGAAAACTGAGATGCAGTTTTCATACATTTGCTTGCTATCTCCAGGTTAGTCAAAGAGCTGGGCAGAGATCAGAAGTCTGGCTGTAGAGTTTGTGTTCCTAACAATGTAAGTTTTTAGTGTTTATTATATATAGACAAGTGTATTTTATATAATTTATATAATTTGAATTGATTAAAGACCATTTTCTATGGGGATTCATACCATTGGGTAAGTACAGGGATAGATGTAGCCTGATATATTCTTGGCAGGAGACCATCTACTTCAGGTATGACCTGGTTCAACTGCATCTGCTGGCCTGAAGTTACAATGAAATTTTTGACTGAATATTCAGATTAGGGAGTCTTCTCTAATAGGAATTTAAAACAATGAAATAAACAGGGTTAAGTAGAAGGAATATGTTTTGAGCGTGATGAGAATAAAACCCTCAACTTTTGGAGGGTGGGCAGAAGAAGGACCACTAGTAGTAAAGAGAAGAAAGAGTGAGAGGCAGGAGGAGAACAGGGAGAGAAGGCAGGGAAGACTGAGAGATGGAGTTCCGAGGATGGAATCATCGGTGTCAGTTGCAGCACTTGATTTCCTTCCCTGCATGAGTCGGTACCACTTGGCAAGCCGAGTCCCAGGGCCTCCGGCAGCTGGCCAAGATGACACATGCTCTCCCATCCCGGGGCTGGTGCTCTTTTCCTCCACTGGGTCTGGCTCTTCTCTTTCTCAGAAGCGCTTTCATGTGGCTGGAGGCCACATGGCCTCCGCCTGCTCCATCCTGTCTGGATTAGCCCCCTGAACAAAAAAAGGCACACCTGGGCCTTTGATTTCGCTTCTGTTTTGAGCTCACTTTTGATGGAGAAAATGAGATTAAATGACTCAGCCCTAGAGAGAGGATGGAGTGTACTGAGCTCCTGTTAAGGAAATAAAGAAGGGAGAAGATGGAAGTCTCAGGAGGAATGACACTGTTTAAAAAGGAAACAATGTTTCAAAATAAAGCTGAGGAAAGAGTCAATGTTTGAGGAGGTGCTGCAAGGTGACAGTTCCGATCTTAGCCCTTTGAAGTCACACCACATTTCTCTAAAAATTCTCAGGGAGGCTGATTTGATTATTTACCTTTCTTCTAATTCTACCAAGTACCCTTCGGGTATAGTGAGGTAAGAAGACCTTCAAGAAGAATGAGTCACCATTATAGCCTTCTCCTGATAGCAGGGGCTAGGTAGGGTGAGGGGGACGCTAAATTTACTCCAGGAATAAAGATGGCAGAAAGTAGACCAGACTCCCAGTGATTGTCTCAGAAGGGGGTCCAAGCCTCTAGATGAAACAGTAGCTTCTAGATATTTGTGAAATTCACAAAACGACGTACCTTTCCCACCTCTGTTATTTTGGTTTTCCTTTGTATATTCCTCCAAGTGATTAGCAATAGAAGCTTTCAATCATAAAGACTCATGTCCTTGCTTTGAGAAAGAAAGTGTGATGACGGCAAAGAAAAGAGGTACTGTATCTGACTCCACGGCCAATTTTTCAAACCTGCAACTTCTGCAGCTCCTGCATTGGCAGACAGATTTTTTACCACTGGGCCACCTAGGAAGTGTGTATAAATAGATGTTTTTGCTTTATTGATGAGGAATATGTATTGGGGATACAGGGATATACAGTAGAGGGAGCAGGTCTCTGGGGCTTGTCCTGACCTTTCCAGAAGCTGTATGTATGCTTCTGGGCACTCCCTTCCTCTGGCTGCAGCCTAATTTCTCTACTCTTTAATTAAGGAGTATATAAAGCTGCTTTCAACTCTGGTATCTCATAGCCTAGAATTAAGAGGACAGTAGGGAAGCAGGATAGAGAGATGCAGCTTTCCCTGAGAAATTCCTGTTGAGAGCAGCTTCTCCTCGTGGTTTCATTCAGTGGGTCCAGCTTGTCTGAGTCTAAAATTGGGTTGAGAGTTTGAACAGACCTCTCACCCATGGAGGAACATAACTCATCTATGAGAAGAAGCACAGGTGGGAAAAGGCTTTTAAAGTGTTTCTGGCCCTAAAACTGGAGACGTTTTTGTCCTGAAAGCTGCTGAACAAAGTGCAGATTGTATAAAACCATGGGGCTTCAGAAACATCTTTATGAAGATTTTTCCAGTAATGAAATTACTTTGGATAATGCATTTGTTGGATATGTTTTTGGTAAGAAGGGGAAAATAAACTTGTGCCAATTAAAAAACAAAAATGAACTAGATGAACTGAAGCTATTAAACATTTAAAAGGTCTAAGCAATGATAACACTTTATTTTTGTTTTGTCTTAACAGAAATACTAAAGATGTTTAATAACGTGTTAACATAAATGTGTGAACATTTCTGCAAATATGTAATTTATTAAGGCAGTTTGCATTAGGGTAGATTCACTTCATTTTGCTGCTTACAAGTTTGTTGTGGGTGTGTGTATGTGTGTCCAAATGCCATGTCTAGGTTTACTTCATTGAGAGCTTCCAAAACATGATGGATGCCAAGTTATATGCTTGCAAATGTCAACTTGTGACATAATCTTTAATTCTGCTTTTCCGTAAGTGACTTATAATATCTGGTGGTGGTGGTGGTATAGTCGCTAAGTTGTGTCCGACTCTGCGACCCCATGGACTGTAGATGGATTGTAGCCCTCTAGGCTCTTCTGTCCATGGGACTTTCCAGGCAAGAATACTGGAGTGGGTTGCCATTTCTTTCTCCAAGGGATCTCCCAAACCAGGGATTGAACCTGGGTTTCCCACATTGCAGGCAGATTCTTTCCCAACTGAGCCACCAGAGAAAACCCTATAATATCTGGGACAGATAATAATAAAAGCAACCACAGTAATGTTTATTGAGTGTTTATTTTCTGGCAGGCACTGTCCTAAGCATTTCTTATTTAGGTCTTCCAAGATCCCTTATGATGTAGGTATTATTATCATCACTGTTGTCTCACAGAGGAGGAACTGAAGGATCAGAAATATTAAGGTCACATGGTTGCTAAGAGCCAGCAGAGCCAGGGTTTAACTCTGCCTCAGTCAGAATCTAGAGCACAAATTCTTACCCACCAGACAACACTAGCATCCCAGGGTGTCCTTTTGGTCCTGTGTTATTTGTTGCACTGATCTGAGGGTCATGCTCTGTTTCTATTCTGAAATGTGTGATTTTTATTTCTTGTACGTAATTGTATCAGCTGCCTGCTGTCCATGAAACCAAGTATTATAGACTGAATGTTTGTGTCCCCTACGCCCATCTCATATGTTGAAGCCTTAACCCTCAAGGTGATGTATTTAGAGGTGGGATCTTTTGTAGGTAGTTTGGTTTTGATGAGGTTGTAATGATGGAACTAGTGTCTTTAGAAGAAGAGGAAGAGCAGGCAAAACTGTCTCTCTGTGACATGTGGGGACACAATGAGAGGTTGGCAAGCCAGACAGAGGGACCCCCACCAGGAATTGAATCTGCTGACACCTTGACTTTAGACTACTCAGCCTCCAAAACGGAGAGAAATAAATGTTGTCTGTGATATTTTGTTACAGCAGCTCAAGCGTAGATCCCAGGGTTTGTGCTGTTTCAAGCACGATCTTTATGATGAGAATGTCTCAGCTTGGTGCACCTGGTCCCACATTTGCTTCCTCTCCAACTCAGCAGACCCTCTTTGGCAGTGCCTGATGCCAGCTCTGTGCTAGCTTCCGGAACTCCTTACAGCAACCCAAGGCCTTCACGGCATCATACCTTTTGGCCTGGGCCCTTTCCCCTCCCATCTTCATACCTGGTAAACTGCTGTGATCGCTTCTCTTCAGGAAGGCCTCCTTGATCTCCCAGGTAGAGCCTCGTGCTCCCTCCATTGGCCTGATGCTCCAGGCTGTACGCTGAGTGTTTCTCTAACAGTGCTATCCTGTTTTGTTGCTGTTATGTCTTATATTTTATTGTAGCAAAAACCCCCACATCACATGAAATCACCCTCCCAAGTTTCCAAGTGTACAGCACAGAATTGTCAACCACAGGCATGTCGTTATGCCACGGACCCCCAAGGCACCCCAATGCTGTGTGACTGAAACACTATACACATATAACAACTCCGCGCTTCCCTTCCCCCTGCCCCTGGAAGCCACCACTTTATTGTCTGTTTCTATGAGTTTAACTACTTTGAATACCTAGGTAAGTAGAATCCTGCAGTATATGAGTGTCATTTTGTGACTGGCTTTTTTTACTTAGCATAATAGCCTCAAGATTCATCCATGTTATGACATATGACACGGTTTTCTTTATTTTAAGGCTGAATAATATTCCATTGTATGTATATCCCCTATTTTTCTTTGTCCATTCATTCACCCATCCATGGGTATATTTTCATTTTAGGTAAGCATTTTAAATATGTAATTAATTCATAATTATTGAGATATAATTGAAATATGACATTATAAGTTAGTGTTAATTTGGTACATTTTTTTTATATCACAATACAATGCTCACTGTAGCATTAGCTAACAGCTCTGTTGTGTCACATAATTATTTCTTTTTCGTGGTGAGAACTATTAAGATCTAGTTTCTAATTTTTGAACTTAAAATTATTTATCACAATTTGCTTAGAACTAGTTATTTTTTTTATCCCCAGCAAATTGTGAATTTCTGGAGAGTAGGGATGGTATTTTTTAATCTTTGCATGCTATCAGTGAATTAAACTTTGTTGTGCAACATTTTCTGATACATTTTAATGATAAATGAGCTCAGGCATTTTTTATCACTTCCTATCTATGATCTATTTGTCATGTAAAATATATTTCACTATTGTCGAGGACAGTTATTTAAAACATTAAAACAGTGGTTTAAAGATTTTTTTTAAAAAAGATCTGGTTTCTTAGCATCTTTGACATTTATAACACAGTACTGCTGGTTGTAATTACAAACCATATGTGAGATCTTCAGGACTTATTTATTGACTAGTTGCAACCTAGTTTAAACAAACTCTTCCCATTTCCCCTGCCTCTAGCCCCTGGTAATCACCATTCTACTCTGTTTTTATGAGTTTGGCTTTTTTAGATCCTCTATGTAAGTGATACTGTATAGAGCTTGTCTTTCTCTGTTTTATTTCATTTAGCAAAATAGCATTTAGGACATGTATGGACCTTAGGGTAAGATTTCCTTCTTTTTCATGGTCTAATTCATTCATAATTCATGGCTGAATTATATAAATATATATATATGTTAGACATATTTATATTTCCATTGATCCATTGATCTGACTCACTTAGATTGTTTCTGTATCTTGATTATTATTCACAATGCTGCAGTGAACATGGGAGTCCAGGTGTCTCCTCCATACATGCATGGGTCTATTGCAATACATTTTGATGTGGGCCATCTGACTCATTAAATCCATTGATGAGAAAAACCATTTCCTATTCCACCTTGAATTCCAAGTTCCTAGCAGTTTTTTGCCATATAAGAGAGGCTTGATAAATATTTAGAGGAATTATTTTTTTTCATATTAAAAACCAAAACATGATTTTTTATTCAGAAAAAGATGAACCCTATAAAATTTGGTTCTCCCCAAAGATAAAATGTCGGCATTGAGAAATTAAATGTCCAGTGCTATTTGAGATTGCCAAAACCTTATGTCTTACTTTTTAAGTCATAAAGATGGGTCTGCTTTCATCAGGTCTCGAGTTTTCATCCTCTGTGGCTAGGACTATATATTTTGTTAGAAACCTAGTTGGTCTCCAGATCTCACTGGTGTTTCAGGAAGGCAAAGGGAGGGAAACTGAGAATTCATTTGTGTCAGGGGCAACAACCCCTCTTGTGCAGTAGATATTGTGTTCCCATTCTATAGATTATAGCAAACAAAGGAAAACCCAAACCATAGCCCAAAGCACTCAAAACAACAACAAAGCATGTATAAGGGATTCCATGACTTAGCCCTGGGGTAGCAATCCTCAGAGTAACTGAACTGAGTTATTCTTTAAGGAGCAAAGCCATATTTCTCTTCTTTTTAAGAAGAGGGAAGTTCTTGAAGATTGCACTGTTTTATGGGGAGAGGAATATAAACGAAACTCTTTGAGTAAAACTTTCCACAGGCATCCTCTCCAGTCAGTCTCAGTGTGAGGCATTCTTAGGAAAGTTTCTTTTGTTCCTTGCTTTATATACATTTTTCACAGGAGCTCTGGTCATAAGGGTCCATGGACTCCCAAAGGATTTTTAGAGAGAATGCTGAGGTTGGACGTGGATAGGGAAAAAATTGCATCTTGAATTTCATTAATCTCTAACTACAATTTAACATGTCTCTCATTATGAATTTAGACCACACCCTTCAGTAACGTTAGCAGTACTGTGCCCTTGTCATCGATAGAAAGCAGATACTTTCACGTTACATTAGCGTCATTGCTGATGTGTTGAAATGTCCCGTCTCTCACTACTTATGAAACTGTCATACCTAGCACTGTATATTGCTGTTTTTTAAATTAATTTTTTAATTCGAGGATAATTGCTTTACAATGATATGTTGGTTTCTGCTGTACAATAATGAAAATCAGTCATAATTATATATGACTCCCTTTTGAGCCTTTCTCCCCAACCCCATCCCTCCCCTCTAGGTTGTCACAGAGTGCCAGGCTGGACTCCCAATGTAATATAGCAACTTCCCACTAACTATCTGTTTTTACACATGATAGTATATATGTCAATGTTGCTTTCTCAATTCGTCCCACACTCTCCTTCCCTTGCTGTGACCTCAATATTGTCATTTAATGGAATAATAGAGACATGTATGCTTTGTATCACAAGTTGGTTGCTTTAATATTGGGCAACTGTATTTACAATATAATTAGATTCTTTTATAATCTTATGTGTGTTATTCTGTGCATTGAAATATATTCTAAGAAAGGGTCTATAGTCTTCCAGAGAGTGCATGGCATAAAAAAGATAGGTCTCCTCCATCTTGGCTGTGTGTTTCATCCTCAGTCTCTCTCTCCATCATTTCTTCTCTCACTTTCATTGCTTTTCTCTCCATTTTCTTTCCATCTTTTTGTTTCTTCTTATACCTGCTTATGCTAAACGTGGGGATTCTACCCAGGATTCTATTTGTTCTGATAGGTAGTGGGGTGCGTTCTCCTTGACTCCAGTTTTTCTGTCTGACCCTCTCAACCTCCTCCTCTGAGATACAGTGCACTGTCCTTTGTTTACCTTAATCTGAAGCGTTTGGAGGGAGTGGGGAATGCAGTTAAGTCTGTGTGCCACCTTTGTGACTGAACTCAGTTCTGCTTTCTCTTCTGAGATTTGGCTCAATGTCCACATCATTTAAGGTTTATGCCTTATTTGTACAGGAGTATTTCCTCCTCGAGCTAGTGGGGTGGGGAATCCATACTTGATACTATCTTCCCAATTCAGCAACAACTGGCAGCTTACGTCAGAAGGAGTGAGAGTGAGAATCCTGGTCACGCATGTTTTGCCTTCTTGCTTATGGTCTGGGGGAAGAGGGTGTGGAAAGAACTTCTGGTCTTCTGTGTGCCTCTTTCCTGTAAATCCAGATTTCACAAAGATACGTCTTTTTCATTTTCCTCCCTGTTATCTGTGTTTCTGTTTAAGTTCTGTTACTTTTCTGCGTTTTTTTTCAGCCTGGATGGTTCAAATGTTACCCCGTCCCGGTGACTTCAGGGAATGATTTTTAAAGCTCATAAAACACGAGTTAAAGGTGTATAATTCTGTGTTTCCATGGGGTTTAACTCAAGGTAGGTCATTTCAAAAGCAGCGTCCTACAACTCTCACTACAGGTCTGTATTGATAATGTTTTCTGGTTTTTATTTTGGCTTTTCAGTGTCATGGTCCTCATTCTTTTATCTCTGTGCAAAAAAATGGAGACTTAGATTATTTAAAATCTGTTATTTTCAGGGCTAATTCAGGGCTGGAATTAGGCATGGGAGTGTGATCTGCTCTCAGGACACAAATTACGGAGCAAAGAAAGGCATGAAAGACATAAGAGAGACAGAGTCTTGCTTAACCTGGGGGGAGTGGTAAAAGCTGAATGAAAGATAAAACTTAGAGGGATCTAGATGGAACACCAGGATTCTGACCAGAGGACAGGCGGCAGAGCTTGAACAGAAGTCTTGAAACACAGGGACTCAATAGTGACCACTTCTATAGGTGTGTGACCTTTTCCAAGCCTAGGGGGAAGAAAGCTACCCAGGACATTTGGAAATTTTCTCCTCCTCTAACTTTTATGTTCTGATGAATGATCATGTTCTTTTGTATCTCTGTTCTTTTATTTAGGAAGGGGTTCTTGTGATGATAATAGAATAGAGGAGCTTCCTTGCGTGTTTGAGGATCAGTGAAGATGCCTGTGCTGCAGTGATAGAAAGAGGGAGAGTGGTAGGGGATAAGGATGGAGGGAGGGGTGGCCTGATTACATCAAATATTGTGGTTCTCCTGATAAAGACATTGAGTTTGCTCCAAGTATGTTGGTGAGCTACCTGAGGATTTTAAGCAGAGGGATAATGTAGTACAGTTGGCATTTTGGAAGAGTTTCTTTAGCTGCTGTATTGAAAAATGGTTATAGGAGTTAGGAGTGTGGAAATAAAAGCAGAGATCGTTTTGGAGTTAGTGCAGTCATCCAGGTGGGAGATGATGGTTGGCTTGGACTACAGTGGGATGGAAGATGTGGTGAGAAGTCTCACCAATTGGACTTGCTGATGGGTTAAATCTAGGATGTGACAGAAAATAGTGTTATGGGTAACACTGGGGATTTGGACCTGAGGAATACATAGAATAAGTTTGCTGTTGACTTGAGTAGGGAAGCTCCAGAAGAAACATTTGGGGGAAAGGATAAATCTAAAGCTTCCTAAGCAGTGACATGGTTACCTTGCTCATCATCCGAACATGGTGGGTTCTCTGCAATTGCTACATAGGAAGAATCAAGAGGCAGTGCTCATGCATTCTGGGGATGGAGTGAAGCTTGGAACTAGTTTTGCATGCCACTTTGTGTGAAATTAAGAGAACTGAAGTATACATATTGTAAAGTAAGGTGCAATTGGAGAGTTTGCCTAACCAATACCAGCACTGCACAGAGTGAAATTTGAAGCTCTAGTCTGAGTCATCTGTCCTTCCTGGAAGTAACACCTACTCTGACTTTTGAGGGTTTTCCCAATGATTGCAGTGAGTCTCACACCAGAAGTAGAGATCTGAAAAATGTTTGTATCATGGAGTTCAGTGACCCTTTTTGAGGCCTTTCACAAAAAAAAGAATCACCAGCATATCTTCCTTTTTCAGGGAGATTCTGCCTGCCATTCACAAGAAATCATGCCAAGTAATTTAATAAAAGGAATCTATTACTTACATTTAAGAAAGTATTAGGAAGTGCAACCAGAAGGCGAGGGAACCTCAAAAGTTGCCACTGTGGGAAGCTGCTACCAACCCGAGGGTTGGAGGGATGGAGAGGGGAGCTGGTCCACCAGGGGACATGGGGAAGACATAGGTCTGCTTGGTGGGATCTGGGGCCACATAGGCGAGCCAGAGAGAGATGTAACCTCGCAGGAGATGGTGCCTGCTGCAGGGGAGTGGGATGGGAGGAGAAGTCACTGGCTTTCTTTTTCTCTTTCTCCTGCCCTTCAGTCTCCTCCTTGCTTCCCACCTGGAGGCAGGAAGCAAGGGGACCCAGAAACATGGCTGGCAGGGGTTTCCAAGTGCAATTCCTGTGCAATTCCAAGTAGACTAGGGAAAAAGTGGGGCATAGTTCTGAGGACAGATAAGCAAATGATTGATATACATCCTCATAAAAAAACTGAAAGTTATGAAGTTGGTGAACTCGTATCTCAGAGATCAAAGGAAAGAAAGGAATTGTGTGGGGCTTCAGGTACTGTCAGCACATAGAGTCGGCTCTTAGTGAATAGAGATTAGTTTTATTGAGAACTTTGTTAGATTTAGAAACTTTGGAATATCCCTATGTTGATTTTTATTTTCCTCATGGTAGTAGATTCTTTAAACAAGGAGACAGCAAGGAAGGGAGACCCATGAAAACTACATGCTGTTTTGCAGACACTTTTTTTGTTTGTTAGTTTTGTAGACACTCTTGAGGGAAGAAAATCTCATATGATGCAGTTGGCAAGGGAAGATTTTAAGAGAAGAGAGAATAGGCAATCATGTGGAATTCTTAAGGCAAAATAAAAATAAAATAGAGGTGAAGCAATAATCTTTGAATAGCACTCATTCTCAAGTTCAGCTTTCCTTTCTGATATCTTAGACTGTGGTTGAAAGTTCTCACTATAAGAACTATTTTTTTCCATCACCCTTTGTTATTATTAGAGTAATGGTAGAAAACTTCTTTAATCTATTTCTCTTCCATGTTAAAGTCCTTGCTCTTGCATCTAAAGTAATACCTACTCTTGTGATGTCAGTAATATTATTTCCCCTGCAAGCATCATAACCTTGGAAGATTTGTAGGGTACAATCAATACAGTCTGACATTCAGAGATTGAAAAGTTATATTTTGTAAAATTATTTTTTTTAGAACAGGACTTTGAGACACTAAAGTCCAAACCTTGGTAATTCAGAATTCAGCTCCACGATTTGTAATTTTTGTAGATAAGCCAGATTTGACTTTGCTGTCTCTAAGTCTAAAGTTTATAACGCACGTAATGTGATTTTCTTTCTCTAGAGATATTTTATCTGATAGTCTTTTTTAGCTTAAGCAATGAAAACTTTCCATAAAAGCTATTGTAAAGATTCCCTTTACTTTTAAAGAGACTCTTAGTAACTGTTGCTAATTTTAAAAAACATTTCTAGAATTTATACTTGAAGTCCTGTAAGGTGTGATAGCTGGACTTCAAGTATAAATTCTAGTAGTTTCTTATTCTGGATTTTACTCTTTATTGTACTTATTTGCTTTCCTTGATATCCTCTGATATGTCATTGATATTTATCATGTTCAATTATTGATTTATCAAGCTGAAAGCCATTTTCATGTATTGAAATTTGTATTTGAAAAATATTTATGTCTTCAAATATCAACAGACTGATTATTTCAATAAATAAAACTCTACCGATTGCTAAGTATTATAAATAATAATCTCCCAAGGTAGTAAGTGCTTTACATTTTTCCCATTTTACTTTTGTCCTGTTATCTCAATAGCCCTACAGGATGGTTCAGGAGATTTCCTCATTTGAAGGTGAGAATATTTGGTTCAGAGGGGGATGTGTGGCAGCTGTGACTATGATACTGTGGACCTGTCATAGGTCAGTTAATGTGAAGTCTCTGTCTCTTTGTTTTTTTTTTTCTCTGTCTCTTTTAACAGTGTTCTTATGTCTTGTGCCTAGGAGAATGAGTGGCATGGCAGAGATTCAGGAACTATTTCCTTTACTCTATTCACTGCTCTTTTCTTGGCCTGTTGTCTGATTCTAGAAAAAAAAAATAGGAAATTGCCTCTCCTGTCTTTCATGTATAGATAATATAATAGCTTACAAAGCAGCAGATGAACCCACCGATATTATGCCTATCCTGTTAATCCTGAAGGCTATCATTTATGAAGATGAGGTTTATAAATTTTTTTTAATTTATTTATTTTAGTTGGAGGCTAATTACTTTACAATATTGTAGTGGTTTTTGCCATACATTGATATGGATCAGCCATGGGTTTACATGTGTTCCCCATCCTGAACCCCACTCCCACCTCCCTCCCCATCCCTCTGGGTCATCCCAGTGCACCATCCCTGAGCACCTGTCTCATGCATGGAACCTGGACTGGCGATCTGTTTCACATATGATAATATACATGTTTCAATGCTATTCTGAAGATGAGGTTTATAAATTTATGAATTCTGTTTCCTTAGAACTGGCACTTCATTAGGAGGACTAGTGAATACTTAGAAATGTTTCTATCATTAAAGTGAAGTCTAATTCTCCATCGATGCAATAGATGTCCTGTTACGATTTTTGTAAAAGAATTGCTTTCTCTTTCCTCCCCTTCCTCAAGCCCCTCCATTTAACACTGTCATTCACAGCAAAATTGTACTTTCTTGTTGGTACAGCCTATAAATATGTATTGACATCTAATTCTGGGTCAGGCACCATGCATGGGAATATCAAAGAACAGGATACATTCCCTGACCTTGGAAATTCAGATTATTCCTCAATGGAATTCAATAGTTTAGCCATTACTGCAAAATTGCTTTCGTATCTACCAGCTCATGAATTTTTCACCAGCATCTGTGAGGATACTGTTAGTATTTTAATGAGGTTAAACATGCTTAATGTCTCTCAGAGTTGAAGTGGAACCTAAAAGAGTGTATCCTAGCTCTTTTTCCCAAGGTGACGGTGGTGGTGCTCTATGGGATTTATAGAAAGCCATCCTCTCCTTTGGGTCATCTCTCTCTTCCCTTGCCTTCAAGTCTTCCACAATCTCTACCCCAAAGGAAATAAGGCTTCATTTCCTTCCGGTTCTCCTGAGACAACCTGATAAGATGAGATGAGTGTGGTGCCTGTGGGGAGTGTGTGCTCTGGTCTACTGCAGAGGTTGGAGAGGTAAAAGAGGAACCCTGCATTTCCTAGGCTCCTTTGCATCTGTGGTTCTGAATATAATTTATTTTCACTAATGTCATGCACTCACCTGAGATTTGGAAGGTAGAGTGAGGCAGAGGACCTCTTTCCATGGCTGCTGTCTTCTGTCAATGAGCAAGGTCATGGTACTGGCCTTCCCCTAGCTCTGTCTGATACAGAGCTACTAGGGTTGAAGGGGTGATGAGAAGAAGCAGGGTGTGGGGCATGACAAGATCTCAGTGTTGGGGCACTGGCGGCCTCTCTCTGGATCATAGCTTTGGTTTGTTGCTAGAGCAGAAAGTTCCAGTAGGTGTCCTCTGATTTCTGCCTCTCAGCTTTCTGCACACCAGCTGGAAGGGTAGATACTACTCTGTTGTTTCCATAACTTAGATAAGGAAACTAACACAGAGAAGTCAAGTAAACTGCTCAATTCACACAGCTAATAAATGGTCGATGCAGGTTTTAATTGCCTGGTTTTATGTCTGCCCTTTTATCTTGCTCTGCTGACTTTTTAGATATTAGTTTGTGTTTAGTTCTCATATAAGTTATATGTCCACAGAGGCCTTCTATGAAAGGAGAAATAATGCAAGGCCCTACTCAATAAATGCCAAGTAGCTAAGCAACATTTTACAGACAAGGAGTTTAGGGCCCAGATGGTGCAGAACTACGTCAAAGCTTTAACAGATAAGTGAGGCTGAACTGCCAGCATGTGTTCTGATTTTGTGTATGTTGTTCTTTTCAGTGTCTTATGAAATCTGATGAAGGTTTTAGACCCTTTAATTAAAAAAATCCAAACACACGAAAAAACCCCCAAAACACGAAATCAGATTGATCATATTCGTTATAGTCAAAGATAGAGAAGCTCTATACAGTCAGCAAAAACAAGACTGGGAGATAACTGTGGCAAGATCATGAATTCCTTATTGCCAAATTCTGACTTAAATTGAAGAAAGTGGAGAAAACCACTAGACCATTCAGGTATGACCTTAATCAAATTCCTTATGATTATACAGTGGAAGTGAGAAATAGATTTAAGGGACTAGATCTGATAGAGTGCTTGATGAACTATTGACAGAGGATCATGACACTGTACAGGAGACAGAGATGAAGACCATCCCCAAGAAAAAGAAATGTAAAAAAGCAAAATGGCTGTCTGAGGAGGCCTTACAAATAGCTGTGAAAAGAAGGGAAGTGAAAAGCAAAGGAGAAAAGGAAAGATCTACCCATTTAAATGCAGAGTTTCGAAGAATAGCAAGGAGAGATAAGAAAGCCTTCCTCAGTGATCAGTGCAAAGAAATAGAGGAAAACAACAGGCTGGGAAAGACTAGAGATCTCTTCAAGAAAATTAGAGATACCAAGGGAATACTTTATGCAAAGATGGGTGCAATAAAGGACAGAAAAGGTATGGACCTAACAGAAGCAGAAGATATAAAGAAGTGGCAAGAATATACAGAAGAACTGTACAAAAAAGATCTTCATGACCCAGATAATCACTATGGTGTGATCACTCACACTCAGCTAGAGCCAGACATCCTGGAATGTGAAATCAAGTGGGCCTTAGGAAGCATCACTACGAACAAAGCTAGTGGAGGTGATGGAATTCCAGTTGAGCTATTTCAAATCCTGAAAGATGATGCTGTGAAAGTGCTGCACTCAATATGTCAGCAAATTTGGAAAACTCACCAGTGGCCACAGGACTGGAAATGTCAGTTTTCATTCCAATCGCAAAGAAAGGCAATGCCAAAGAATGCTCAAACTACCACACAATTGCCCTCATCTCACACACTAGCAAAGTAATGCTCAAAGTTTTCCAAGCCAGGCTTCAACAGTACGTGAACCATGAACTTCCAGATGTTCAAGCTGGTTTTAGAAAAGGCAGAGGAGCCAGAGATCAAATTGCCAACATCCGTTGGATCATCGAAAAAGCAAGAGAGTTCCAGAAAAACATCTATTTCTGCTTTATTGACTGTGCCAAAGCCTTTGACTGTGTGGATCACAATAACTGAGGAAAATTCTGAAAGAGATAGGAATACCAGACCACCTGACCTGTCTCTTGAGAAATCTGTATGCAGGTCAGGGAGCAACAGTTAGAACTGGACATGGAACAACAGACGGGTTCCAAATAGGAAAAGGAGTGCGTCAAGGCTGTATATTGTCACCCTGTTTATTTAACTTATATGCAGAGTACATGATGAGAAACGCTGGGCTGGAAGAAGCACAAGCTGGAATCAAGATTGCCAGGGGAAATATCAATAACCTCAGATATGCAGATGAGTGAAAATGTTGGCTTAAAACTCAACATTCACAAAACTAAGATCATGGCATCTGGTCCCTTCACTTCATGGCAAATACATGAGGAAACAGTGGCTGACTTTATTTTTTTGGGCTCCAGAATTACTGCAGATGGTAACTGCAGCCATGAATTTAAAAGACACTTACTCCTTGGAAGGAAGGTTATGACCAACCTAGACAGCATATTAAAAAGCAGAGACACTACTTTGTCAACAAAGGTCTGTCTAGTCAAGGCTATGGTTTTTCCAGTAGTCATGTATGGATGTGAGTTGGACCATAAAGAAAGCTGAGCGCCAAAGAATTGATGCTTTTGAACTGTGGTGTTGGAGAAGACTCTTGAGAGTCCCTTGGACTGAAAGGAGATCCAACCAGTCCATCCTAAAGGAGATCAGTCCTAGGTGTTCATTGGAAGGACTGACGTTGAAGCTGAAGCTCCAATACTTTGGCCACCTGATGCGAAGACCTGACTCATTTGAAAAGACCCTGATGCTGGGAAAGATTGAGGGCAGGAGAAGGGGACAACAGAGGATGAGATGGTTGTATGGCATCACCGACTCAATGGACATGAGTTTGGGTAAACTCTGGGAGTTGGTAATGGACAGGGAGGCCTGGCATGCTGCAGTTCATGGGGTCGCAAAGAGTTGGACATGACTGAGCAACTGAACTGAACTTCAACTTCCTTTTGGCAATTTGGATTCCTTTTGAAAAGTTCCTCTCTCCACTGTGTGCAGCCTTGGTGAGGGTAGGAGTCTGCTTTGATGATCTCAGCATCTTTTCCCTCCCTGTGTCCATGTCCTTTGCCATGTGACATAGCAGTTACTCTCACAGAAGCAATGGAGTATATATTCCCTAATACTTCCTTGGGCTTCCCAGGTGGTTCAGTGGTAAAGAATCCATCTGCTGGACATGGAAGCAACCTAGATGTCCATCAGCAGACGAATGGATAAGGAAGCTGTGGTATATATACACAATGGAATATTACTCAGCCACTAAAAAAAAAAAATACATTTGAATCGGTTCTATTGAGATGGATGAAACTGGAGCCCATTATACAGAGTGAAGTAAGCCAGAAAGAAAAACACCAATACAGTATACTAATGCATATATATGGAATTTGAAAGATGGTAATGATAACCCTATATGCGAGACAGAATAAGAGACACAGATGCATAGAACAGTCTTATGGACTCTGAGGGAGAAAGAGAGGGTGGGACATTCTGGGACAATAGCATTGAAACATGTATATTAACATATGTGAAACAGAACACCATTCCATGTTCGATGCATGAGACAAATGCTCAGGGCTGGGGCAATGGGATGACCCAGAGGGATGGGATGGGGAGGGAGGTGGGAGGGGGGTTCAGGATGGAGAACACGTGTAAACCCATGGCTGATTCATGTCAATGTATGGCAAAAACCACTACAATATTGTAAAGTAATTAGCCCCCAACTAAAATAAATAAATTTATTAAAAAAAAAAAAAGAATCCACCTGCTAATGCAGGAGACTCAAGAGACGCAGGTTCAGTCCCTGAGTTTGGAAGATTCCCTGGAGTAAGAAATGGGGTATTCCAGTATTTTTGCCTGGAATATTCAGTGGACAGGTGAGCCTGGTGGGCTACAATCCATGGGTGAGAAAGAGCTGTACATGACTGAGTACACACATTATATCCCTTAGTTATGAGTGTCCTCCAGGATGAGGTGGAGGTGAAAGTATGCCAGTCTGGGCATTAAACTAAAGAGACCTTGAGTATGCTTGCCCTTTCTCTTGTGTCTCTGACTTTACCACTAGAACATGGTTGATTTAGCCTGATAGAAGAAGAGAGAGATGCGGAGCGGGTACATGTAAAGCAGAGGCCATCTTAGTTCATCTAACCACCAGCTGATGCTAGACACGTGAACAACTGCAACTAAGATTAAATATCTCCCTTGACATATATATATACTATATATATAAAAGGTACATAAGAACCTACTGTAGAGCACATGGAACTCTACTTGGTCCCATGACCCAAATAGGAATGGAGTGTGGAGGAGAGTGGATATGTGTATCAATATATATATGGCTAATTCACTTGGCTGTACTGCAGAAAATAACACAATATTGTAAATCAACTGTGCTCTAATAAAAAAATGATTTAAAAAAATTAATTATTTTTAGCTGACCCTGAGCTAACCCTGATACATGTGCAATAAAGACTTGGAGCTGTATGCCACTGAGGTTTCATGATTGTTTATTATTACTATAGTGCATTTTGATGACAGTGGGTAACTGAGACAGTGAAATTACAAATAGAAACACTTTGCTCTTTTCCTCTCCAAATTGTTGACAGTAACCAAAAGCTAGGCCAGTTGAGGACTTGATCTTGGGTAGACGTGGGGGAAGAGGTCATGTTTTAAAAACCACTCTATTCTGTCCATTTTTCATGAATGATTTTTATACTTCCTCTGGCAAAATATACTCACTTCTTTCGATACCTCTCTCTAGGGCATAAGGCTTAAGGTTCCAGGTCAAGGATTTAAAAAATCTACATTTCAGATGTGGCTAAGACTCTGTGGATTTATTTTCTCGTTGTTCATTTGCTCAGTCATGTCCAACTCTTTGTGACCCCATGGACTGCAGTACCCTAGGCTTCCCTGTCCTTCACTATATCCTGGAGTTTGCACAAACTCATGTCCATTGAGTCAGTGATGCCATCTGACCATCTCATCCTCTGTCACCCCCTTTCCTCCTGCCCTCAATATTTCTCAACATCAGAGTCTTTGCCAATGAGTCGGCTCTTCGCATCAGGTGGCCAAGTATTGGAGTTTCAGCTTCAGCATCAGTCCTTCCAAAGTTTGTTTCCTTGGTCAGTTTCTTTTCATTTGAAACTCTTGGAACTAAGGGCAAGTTATTCTTCTCTGACATACTCAATGTATAATGATGATACTGGGATATGATATTTGCAATAAATCCTTTAATTCCAAAAGGGTAATATAGGAAGCAGCTTGTACTCCCTGCTCCATAGTAACTCTGGGGTCTCGGTGGGCACGTGACATCCATTTGATGAGGGCTGTGTTCTGCCCTGAAAACACAACTAATATTACTGCAATGAAAGCCATTGATTGGGAATTTATTTCATAATGAAGAATAGACATAATCTTTTTTAAAAAATTATAATTTTTCACTCTCCTTTTTTCTTAAAAATATACCTACATCCTGAAAAAAAGTTGAAAAAGATCTAAATTGCAATAATACTGATTTTGTTTAGTTTGTTTCTATGAGATGGTAAGATTATAAAGGTAAGTTTTTTAAATAGCAATATGCAGGCATCTTGCTGCATATTTGATTTTGATTTTTCATAAGAATAAGAGCTAAAACCCCCAATTTACAGAGGCATACAAGGCAAACTGAATATGCATCTTGCTGCATATTTGATTTTGATTTTTCATAAGAATAAGAGCTAAAACCCCCAATTTACAGAGGCATACAAGGCAAACTGAATATTCATTTTCATATTTTATTTGTTATCTGAGGATAGTTGGTCTCATGAAATGCTTGGAAATCATGAAAGATATCCAAGAATCTTTCCTTTGGAGTTGAAGTCATGATTTCATTTTCCTTGTCCTCAAAACAATGAGGGTATCTTTCCAGAAGTTTCATCATTGGCCCTATGTATGTTTTCAGGAAAAGAATTGTGAATCCCTTTTCCATCTCAGCAGAAGTAATTTTCATCAGACTTTTATAGTATTTCAGAGTGTCTGCAGACTTCTGACAAATTGACTAGATACTATCATTTCCAACTTCAGCCTGCTGAAACACTTCCTGTAGCATCAGAAAGTTTTTCACAAATTGTCGATTCTAATCTCTTCTCCCAATGTGGCAAGTTGGCTGGTGGAATCTACAGATGTCCAGAGCAGAATTTATAAAGGTGACTGCAGAGCTTCCAGTGAGATGATTTACCTCATTCTTAAGTGCCCAGATAGCTGCCAGCTGAGCCAAGACATAAATGAACTCCACCCCTTCTGACTATTCTTGGAATATGATTTACTTTTCTCATAAAAACATGCAATTTCTGCCCAAATTTCAATCAAGCTCTTCAAGACTCATGCTCTTGTAAGCCAGGGGACATCTGTGCCGAGGACATCTTTGTAATCAGCCTACTCCCAAACAAAACCTAGTTTAGATGAGGGAGCCCATTTTCAGGGCAGCAGATGACACTCCCAGGGCTGTTGGCTATCTGATTTCAAGACAAAGCAAAGAAACCTCATGATACATACAGCTTCTTTCTTTCTTAGAGCAGAGCAAGTTGTCATGTGTGACAGGTGAAACATCTGCAGAGAGCACCAAGAATTTGTGTGCCAAGGTTATAACTGGCAAATAAACTCTCTTTTTTGAGGGTATCATTTGTATCTATAGCTTCAAAAAGGGCATTTCTCATAGATATGTTATCTAGGAAATAAGTTTAGGTACTGGCACCAGGGAGTGAGAGTGGTATTCTACCCACTACTGTAAGAGAATAAGGTACATTACTCTCTGAAACATACTTGAAAAGATACTCAACAGTTTTGAGGAAGATGCTATTACTGATAAGTGCAGTACTTCAGTTTTTTGAATTTGGCCTTTTCTCTGTTGTCGGATATTATGGACTGAACTGTGTGCTCCCCTAATTTTTATTTTGAAGTCCTCACCCCAGTAGCTCAGAATGTGGCTGTATTTGGAGATAGGGTCCTTAAAGATATAATTAAGTTAAAATGAGGTCATAATGATGAGTCCTAATCCAATATGACTGATGTCCATATAAGAAAGTGCCATGAGAATACAAACATGTACAGAGAGAAGACCATATGAAGACACAAGAAGGTGACCATCTACAAGACATGGAAAGAGGCTTCAGAATGGAAATCACCCCTGACGACTCCAGAAATAAATTTCTATTGTTTGAGCCACCCAATCTGTGGTATGTTATTATGGTAGCCCCTGCAACTAATGCATACAAATTCTCAATGATCTTACCAATTACGGGTGGCCTTTTTTTTTTTTTTTTTTTTAGCTTGCTTGGCAATATGGTAAGTGTTCTTGAAGGGTATTTCAAAATTGTTCCAGTTAAGAAAAATCCAAGTTTTGATACAGTTAGTCTTTTCAAAACAAATCTCCTTCACATGAAAAGACCTACAGTTTCTGCTGTCTTAACATGATGATCACCGAATGTATTTCTCTAATTGTGTTGACTTCAGAACTTGCCCTAGCACAAACATGAACACAACAGCTTTGATGCCATCACTCTGGAAGAGAGCAAAGCCAAAAGATACCTAAGTTTTATTTCATTGGCTGTTTCCGGTTGACGGTAATCCCAGTGAAAACTCAGAAGTTTCTCTAATTGTAATGGGAAAGTGTATTTTTACTAATTCTTTTCAGTGATAAGTTATGAACTAGTCACTTGGTCACAGCAATATGCGAAAAGTCTTGAGAATGTCTTGGAGTGCATAGCTTCTTTCCAGTCATAGCTCAAGTATCCTATCGTATGTAGGATAGTTCATGCTGTGGTATGGGAAGGGGTGAGCGAACTTGAATGAAGAGCTGGTAGCCTCTGCCAAAATAGCTAACACCTATTTAGTACTCCCTGTGTGCTAAACACTGCTCTAAGCGCTTACATATCGTATACCATTTAATCCTCACAATTCGTCAAGATCCATTACAACTCCTAAAATATAGACAACAAATTGAGACAGAAATTAAATCAGCTGGTTATACTCACACAGCTAGAAGTCAGGAATCAGGATTTCAACCCAACTCAAGTAATTAATTATTGTCTATAAAGGCAACATTAAGGTCATGAAATAGTGGAAGTGTGACTGTTTGGAAAAGACAATGAAGGGTATTTTCTCAGGAAGACAAGTCTGCTAATATCATCTCTGCCTTCTTTCTAGCTAAGCAGAGTATTCCTAATTTTCCAAGATTTAACAAAACCTATGTCTTAGTCTGTTCAGACTGCTATAACAAAGATAGCATAGATTGGTGGTTGACAAACAACAGTTATTTATTTTTTATGGTTCTGGAGGCTGAAAAGTTCAAAATCAAGGAGTCAGCAGATTTGTTGTCTGGTGGAGACCCACTTCCTGGTTCATAGATGGCAATCTTTTCCCTATGTCTTCCCTTAGTAGAAGGGAAGAAAGTTGCCTGTCATACGTAGTTTCTTTACCACTCTAGACTGTAAGAATGTTTTCCTCCATCTAACTCTCATAGCACTCTGCATCATGCATTTGGTTCATTTGCAGATTTATTTATTAATTTTCTTATTGATTTGTTCATCATCCATTAGCAATCTTTTAAGCATTTATGATGTTCCAGTTACAGTGTTAGGTACTAGTGAAATACTGAAGAGAATATGAATTGTAATGTCAACGTTTTATAGTACAAAACAATATTATATGGGGAATAGACATTGAATAGCTTATATTGTTGTGAAATTCTTTTATGTGCTGTGTTTCACCAGTGAATTTTTGGATTATAATGTCTGTCACTCCTCTTTCTCATTATACCTAGTGTAGTGATAGTCACATAATGGGAGCTTGAAAATGCCTGTCCTTCTAAACATGCAAATTTAATTATTTTAAGTAACTTCACATGTATATTTAACTCACATGTATTTTGGAATAATATTTTAGCACTGGTGTAAAAATACACCACGGAATGATCAGATACTCCATCACAAAGTAGGGAAAATTGAGTTTAGTAGCATGGTCAACATTTCATGTACCATATAACTGCCTCCAGCCTGGCCAGTTTCTGCAGATTGTGTGAAATTTGAAATTTGGAATTGGACTATTGACACTGAGAGGGAAGGTGTCAGATGATGCCCAACCAATTTCTAACTCAAATAAAATGTCACATTTGCTCACCTTTGACTGAGCTCAAAATAACTTATATATTGTACTTAAGAATCGATTCCAACTTACCTTTTTGTGAGAAGACTAGTATAAAGTATTGTATATTTATACAAGTATATGCAACACAAACACACATGACTAGAGGTAAGAACAACTGTTCAATTATACATTTGAATGAAAATCTCAAAATACATTCTTACTCAAGAGTTTGGGAACTCTTAATAATTAGTCTATAATACAGCAAATGGTGAGAAGAAAGCTAGTTGTCTTGTAAGCTGTAACAGTGAATTCAAGAAGTGAGAAACTCAATTAGCCAACTAGTTTGTGTTCAATGCAAAATAATTTATCTGATTTTTCCATTGGAAATGAAAATTATGGCAACAGCCTCAAACTTCAGCTTTTATTCTCTGGGTTTTTAGGCTTTTTTTTTTTTTTTTTAAGAAATAAGATTACTCTATTGAGTTTGACTAATCACTTTCATAATGAATGTCTCTTTTGGTAAAGTGTAGGGAAATTTTGATTCATTGATTGGTACAATTTGGAGAAGTAATCTTTTATCCTTACGTACCTTAATTATTAAGACAAATGAATATTTTGTTCAAATTAATGGAATGATTAATTATCCTAATCTTCACCTTAATTTTCCTGTAGTGATTTTTCTTGTTAATGCTCTTAGTAGAATAAGTTCATCTCATAGAATGATTGTAGTTGCCAATCTTGGAAAATAGTCTTCCATTAAACACACGCTTTATGGATTTTCACAGTATTTACTCATGCATTTTTTTTGACTCTTCATTCCCTGGCCCAAAACGGACTGAAAAACAAAATCAAGTATTTGTCCAACAAAATTTCTCTCGCCTGTAGGATATCTCAGGAGAATCCTCACCCTCAAAATTGAAGCCTCCTTGTATTGTTTCCAGGTAACCCAGTTTTGCTTCCATAAGAAGCAGATGAAGCAATGAGATTATGCCTCTTGTCTGTTTTTAAGCAAGGTGTGGTAGGCAGCCTCCAAGATAGCCCCCAAAGGTCCCCTCTTGGTGCTCATGTTCCTGTTTAATGCCCTCTTCTCTAATTTACTGCCCAGCCTCTAGCAAATGGAACATGGCCCAGAGGTGGAATTCACTCCCGAGACTAGGTTCTAAAAGATGCTAGTTGGAATCTAGAATTTTTAACATTTTCCATCCTGTATGTGATAGGATGAATCGTTTCCCTTCATTGAAGGCTATGTGTTTCCAGATGAATAGGGCCCACTGTATGCCTAGCAGAATGCATGGAGAAAACCCACACCAAGGGCTATCATCAGGGATATGCAGAACATCAGCATTGCAACGAGAATTCTAAAACTTCCAGATAGACGGGGGACAAAAAAGCAGGTCACACATGATCAGGAGTGATAATGACATCAAAATTCTCAATAGCATGACAATAGAGAAATGTTTCCTGTCCTGAGCAAAATGACTTCTAACTGGAATTACATTCTCAGCCAGACAATCAAGTGCGAGGGTGGAGTAAGAACGTTTTCAGACATGCAGTCCATGAATTTATTGCCACAGCCTCACTCGGTGAATAGGGGCAAATAAAAGAATAAATGATAAGGCGTGAGATCCAGAAAACAGAGGGTTCCCAAGAGCAGCTGCTGCTGCTGCTGCTAAGTCGCTTCAGTAGTGTCCGACTCTGTGCGACCCCATAGACAGCAGCCCACCAGGCTCCGCCGTCCCTGGGATTCTCCAGGCAAGAATACTGGAGTGGGTTGCCATTTCCTTCTCCAGTGCATAAAAGGGAAAAGTGAAAGTGAACTTGCTCAGTCACGTCCGACTCTTCGCGACCCCATGGACTGTAGCCTACCAGGCTCCTCCACCCATGGGATTTTTCAGGCAACCCAAGAGCAGAGAGAAGGGAAAAAGAAGAGAAGGCTCATTACCCCTGCCATGCAGTGCATCAACAGGGACCCAGCCCACATTGCAGCACGTGACTTGGGCTCCATGAGCGATGTCCCCAGGGAAAAAAGTAGATAAAAGTGTGAATGTGTTTGACCTTGTTGGGAAGTGATTTGCAGCTCTGACAGAGTTTGGGGAGGCAGCTATGGTCAGCACAGAGGACACGGAGCAGACAGAAACCTTGCCTTAGTTAGAAGGAGGAAATGAAGATAATGTCTGTAACTGCAGAATCACAAAATTGCCAAACTGATAGCTTATGCAGAAATTAGATGGTAAATATCAGAAGAAACAGCTAAAGAAGTTGAAAATGATTACCCTGAAAACTGGGAAGTGAGCAAGAAAGGACAGAAGCAGACTGCTTAAAAAGATAGTTGTACTCTTTGACTCCTAGAATTATGCACTGATAACATAAAATCGTTAAAATGCCTCATCTTACTATTTCTTACTCCCCGTGTTATCCTCCCCTTCGCACTCTGGAGACCCTTGAGCTATTACATTCTTACTGATGCGTCCTGTTCACAGAGACCCCAGAAGTTTCCATCCCCCTAGTCCTGTGTCTTCATCTCCCTGTTTTACCATCCTTTTCCCCTTGCCCCTCCTTCCCACTCTGTATCAGCAAGGCTCTCAGGGACAGGAGTTTGCATAAGCATGACCTTCTCTCTCTCCCTCTCCTCCTCTAGAATTTCAGTCAGCCTCTGGCAGAGACACAGCATCCGTTGGGGTCATGAAGAGGTCTTGCTAATGATTTTTCCTCTCCTCCACCTTTGTAATGGTTTGGAAACAATAGATCTCCCATCGAGTCAGCCTGGTTCTTAGAGCACCTCGGGAGTTTTTCTCGCTTGTGTTCCTTCGCAGCCAAGTCTCTACTCTGGAAATTGAATTGTCTCTTTGCTCATTTAGACTTTTTAGTGAAATTTCATCCCATTATGATGTGCTAAGGCGTGCTTGTCTGTCATTGATTTCTATGTGAATTCTGGAGAGTCAGGCTGTTAAACAAACATTGCTCACCGAGGTCCTTTTTTGAATGCACTCCCAGGAGGGAAGTCGACAAACTCCTCTGAAGGTCATTATCACAGCAGTTCTGGCTAGCCACTGGGATGGGGGCAGGGAGAATGTATGCAGGGACTTTTAACCATAAATTTCTTTGCTCATTCTGAATTCCAGATACTGAATCTGATCCAATTCTTCAGTCAAATTCTGGTTTGAATTAACAAGGGAACAGTCTTCCCTTCTTTTCCTCTGTATCTTAAGTGACTAATCTGGTCACTCTGCATATATCTTTCTTTAACAATCTTGAGAAAGTCTGGATAATAAATTATTGTTATTATTATTACCTTGTTAGTAGCTGCAGAGGTGAGATTTGAACTCAAAAACGTCATTGAGAAACCAGGAGCTTGTGAAATACAGTAGCTTACCCAAATCTCTTTTCTACCATATCAGATTTCTTAACCTCATTCTGCTTCGTATGGGGCAAAATGTGTATATCCCATAGAGTTGTTGGGAAAATTAAATAATATAGCATAGGGACAGTGTCTAGTCTAGGGCTGGCTTGCAGTGCATGCTTAATAAATGGTAGTTATTATCATTTCCTGGTTCCTGGGTTCAGTATCATTTCTCCTCTGCTGCCGTATGTGAAGAGTCATCTATTAGAAACAATGCAAGACAGTAGGCGATTAAAGGTTGAGCTTGCTGTCGGGGCTAGAAGCCTTGTTAGAGCACAGGGGTGATTTTCATGATGCTGTTCAGTATACCTTGGTGGTCTCTACCTGTTTCTTCCATTTTGTAGAGAGGATTGAAACAACATAGGTTATTTCTGTGTCCAGATTCTTGATAGGATTGCTCTACAGACCCATGTTTTTCAACAAATCCTTTCTCTCTGATTTATTCAGCCTGAGTACACTGACCGGAGGGAAAGCAGAGGTGCCAGCATGGAAATCCTGGTTTTCTTTGCTTTCTAGCTATATTATGTTGGAGGCATTGCTGAAACTGTCAGTGCGCTTCAGTTTCCCTGCCCATAAAATGAGAATAAGACTGGTACCTACTCAGGTGGTTGAAAGGATTAAATAAGTTAATCCACGTAAATTGCCTTTAAAATTGCCCAGAACAAAATCAGGTTCAGTGTTTATTGAGCATTTACTACATGTCAGTTTCTATTTTAGGTGCCAGAATCTATCAGTAACCGAGACAAAATCTCTTAATGTGAACTAATAAGTACGGTGAGGATACCGAAATTAAATTTATAATATGAGGTGATGTTTTGATGCTGCTTGATGAGACTGAAACAAAAGTATTTCTGGCATTACTTTGGGATTGCTAATTATTCAGAACCTTGGTGATATTTCCTTCAGCTTGTGGGCAAGGCTTTAATATTTTCTCAGGAATGACTTCCCATAAACTGGTACTTGTGGCTTCACAACAGGTAACTTCTTTATAAGAACCATTATGTGGAGGACAGATAAAGAAAATTGTGTGCTATTAGCCCAACAATTAAAGCTGTCTTGTTTTGAGTTTAGCTTTAACAAATGGGGATGAGTTATCTGCTTAAGTTAGGACCTAAGATTAGAAGGACCTAATCTTTGTGTCAGAATTTGCATTATGCTGAATATAATTGAGACTCTGTTCTTGACATAGAGACATGATATAGTTTCTAATATTTTGATAATCCAGATATAAATGTCTTCCTTGTTTCTCCTGTAGGTTTCTGTTTTCAAATAACAAATGCAATCTACTTTTAACTGCTGTACTTTTCTGACCAGGAGCAGTCCTTTCCATTGAGTTGCAGCCAGAAATTTGGCAACAGTTGAATTAAGACTGAAACATTGCCTTTGTATGCATAACACACACAAAAATTAACAAACTCACGGATAACTTTATCATCCTAAGTCATAGAGGAGCTCATTCTGTGTATACAGTTGACAGCTCAATTTCAGAAGCAGAATTTTATTGGATAACTTATAGGCAGTGAACCAGTAGACATCATTTCCTTTGGCAATAATACACTGCACTTTGTCTGTGTCACTTGTCATAAATGGAGTGAGAAATTATGCATCCTAATAGCAGAGCACCACTGGCCCTCTATATGTGATGGTCTCAATCTGATTTGCATGCTTTGTAGTGGTCCAGATGCAGAATGCACAAGTCTGTCTGGAAATTCACTCATAGCTCCTCTCCAAACATGCGGAAGGATTGAGAACTGTTATAACCATCATATCAGACTTCAGTTTTGGAGTTTAATAAAAACCCCTCATAGTAGCCATTTATGATATTTCTTGTCAAAATCCCTTCTTCTGGGAAATGTATGCTCAGCTCTCATCCTGCATACCTGTCCATTTATTCACAGATAAGTTTTCTATCATTTAGCTTAAATCTAACTACAGCCCACTAACAAATACTCATCACAATAGTTGAGTTTAAATTTCAGTAGAGTGCTTTGCTCACTTACCAGATAAGGCTGGTATTTTACTAGTAGGTGTGGGTAAGTCTTTATAGACAAGCTTATAATATCTTGGGGTTAAGTGTTTTGAATATCTCCCTAGGTAATCTTAAGCTCTCTGAATATGCTATCAGCTGCCTACAAACCTTTTCATATTCCTTTAGTCCATCTATGTACATTTTTGTGTCTTTACCAAGTCAAGAATCTTACCAGTCTAATTTTAGAGAACTTCTAGAACACACAGTTTTGGGGAAAGTGATGAACATTTCTTGTGCTAATCGTCTTGGTAACATCTTCCCCAACACTTAATAAAACTATGGTAACTCACTAATATTATTTAACAAGTAAAACATGTTATGAAATGTTGTTGTGAAATTGTCTGTTAATCCACTTTGAGTGCCATCTGAAATCACTGAATTGCTTTACTGAAGCATGGTGTTTTTTTATTTAATTAAGCAAAACTGGCACTTGTAAAATATCACATTTCTTTTTCAACTTAAAATGAAGTATGACTGAAGGAAATACATAACTATGGTTGAGTTTGTATGTCAGAATCTCAATAACAGAAGAACTTGAAAAATTGATGTGCCTGAACATTTGTTTTTTCAAACCAAATATTTAGGGACTGGCTAACATGTGCAAGTCCTGACCTTATTTTAGACATTGTTTTGAGATGTACAGTAGCCCAGATAAATAGACCCTATGTGATACTTACACTCATTATCTCCATTTTATAGGTGAGAAAATTAAAACAGATGAATTAAAATTTATACACCTAGAAGATAGTGGACCCAAAATTCAAACTCAGTTCCCTGGCTTGAGAGCTCATGACCATAACCACCACCAGAGTGAACCTCAAAATCAAACAGAGATTGGGATTAATATTGGTCTTTATTTGAAAGATAAACTCTTTGAAGGCATATTTTATGTACTCTAACTTTTCATCTCTCACTCAACTGAGCCTACAAATTGCTTTGGGGTGTTAGCCGCATGCATTCTAGAGCATTATCTAAACCCAACTTACCTATGAAAGTTAATTATTGCATCTGTTGTTTGATTCATAGAAGCTTTTTATACAGGAAGTTACTCACTAGTTCACTGAGCTATGAGTATGAGCTCTTCTATGTCTTTTTTTTTTTTTTCTTCTATGTCTTTCTTTGGCCTTATTTACATTTCTCATCACTGGTAGCAATTCGTGCTCCCTGGAAGAGAACACTAGTTAGAGACAGGGAAGTTCTGGGACAATGTCTTCGTTCATTTGGCGTGTTTGATGTTAGGTGTGGTCCACAATGAATCTGGATTGGAGTAACCTGGATTCTAAGGTTGACTTTGTGAAGAACTTTCTATCTAGTTCTTAGTTTTTTCATTTGACGATTTTCCTGTGCTAGATTATGCAGTGCACTTAACACACTGAGTCCCTTTATCTATGTCAATATATAAAACGGGGAGTTCTGTATTAGTTTTCCAATTATGCATAAGAAATTACCACAGAAGTAGTACATTATGACAGTGTCCATTTCTCAGCTCACAGTTCTGTGAGTCAGAAGTCTGAGCAGGGATCTGTTGGGTTTTTTTCTGAGTGTCTCAGAAGACTACATCTGGGTTCTCATCTGGGGTTCAAAGTCTTCTTTCAAGCTCCCTTGTTGCTGGCAGAATCTAGTGTCTTGTGGTTATAGGAGTGAGGTTTCCTCACTCTGAGGTGGTCAACTAGGGCCATTCTCTGCTCTCGGAGGCTGCCCTCTGTCCCTGCCACACGGCCTTTTCCACAACATGGCAGTTAACTCTTTTAAGGCCATCAGAAGGATCTCTTTTCATTTTGCATAAGTCTGCCTTCTTTTTTTCACCCAACTAAGTGAAGCCCACCAAGTATAATCTATTTTGGTTAACTCAGAGTCAACCGATTAGGGATTTTAATTACATTTGCAAAATTCTTTCTGCTGTATAACAAGACACCATAATGGAAATGATACCTTCAGTTACCACTGCCAGGTGCCATCACAACAGTGAAGAGGGACAGCACTAGGCCATCCAGATTTTGAGTAGCCAAATAACAGCAAAGAACACAGAAAATGGAAGCTTCTAGGACATTCATCATAACACCTAATTCTCCCCCAATAAAAGCACTGTTTATCAGGGTAGGCCTCTTTAAGCAAGTTCTAATCTAATAAGACACTTGAGAGTCATTTGGTCATATGGAGATGGGATAATTAATTTTGGAAATATGTAGATCATATAAAAATGAAATTTGATTACTGTGCCCCATACTGAGTCTGAGGGTCAGGGTGGTTGGTGTTGGTCTCTCTGATGCCAAGACAGCAAATGTTATACTAATTCCAAAAGAAGTTGAAAAGACACGGTTGTTCAGTGAGTCAAATCCGAGAAATAATCAAAACAATTTCCTAGCTCTCGCATGCTTCCAAACCTAAGTCTTCTAATTTGCTGAGCTTTTATGCTTCAAAACCCGAACAGAATTAATAAAATAGGAGTTATGTCTTTATCTTAATTGTGATTCAAATCTCAGACATATTTTATTTCATTGAAATAGTATTCCAAATTAGATTTTGAACACCTACCAAGGTAGGTAAATTTTACCTTTTCATCTTTTGCTAGGGTTTTGGTAAATTTGGTAGGGTTGCCAAATTTCTTTTCGAACTAAAGACCTTCCAAAAAGCACAGCAGGGTGACCAAAGACAATGAAGTTGATCTCAAGACCTTAACTGATAAGTTTCCTATTTCTTATTTTTCATGCCCAGCTTGATGTGATAGTACTGGAAACTTGTTAACTCAGCAGCATTTATCACAATTCTGCTTTGTCGTACAAGGACAATAGACTTTTTTCCTTTTAATCAATAAAAGGAGTGCAGTAGAGGAGAGAGGAATCTGATAAGATTAATGATTTCTGACTTATGGGAAAATCCAGCTAGAATATTACACTCACAAGCCTTCTGAGTTATTTCCAGATAGTTCACAGCATTGCTCCTGTACATCACAGCTGCTATTTCACCTCTGCACCAAGAGAAGACACAGGAAGCATTTCATCCCATTGAGGTCTGCGTTAATTAGAAGATAGACTTCTGTCAGGTGGGGTGAATGCAGATTTCAAGGGGTGGGTTTGCAGAAGAAGTAGGAGAGGAAGGGACGTATTGGAGGCCTATTTATTCATCCAGATATCAAAGGGACATTATTTAATTTACTCTCACTCATAAATGAAGGGTGTTCTAACCTCATTTCACAGATAAGAAAAGGCCTTTGTATTGATTGATTTAGAAACCTTGAGTAATAGACTCAGATTCCTGAGTCGGAAGATGCCAAATGTGGTTACAAGCTAAGTTACAAAGTCTATGTGACTCCGAAAGTCTAGTCTGTCTTCTTTATCTTTTTCCTCCAGAGACCACAATTCTCTTTCTGAGGATTTGTTTCTACAGTAAGGGGTGTGTTTGCTGTCACAGTCTATATTGATTGTGTGAGTGGGAATTTTCCCACAGAATGGAACGTTACATCATTTGTTTGATGTCTCCTCTCAGCCTTCTTTCTCTGCAGCAAAGAAGACTTGAGGAGATAAAGACTTGATTAATAAAGAGCTACCATATAGCATAGCGAACTCTACTTAATACTCTGTAATGACCTATATGGGAAAAGAATCTAAAAGACAGTGAGTATATGTATAACTGAAACACTTTGCTCTACATCTGAAACTAACACAACATTGTAAATCAGCTATACTCCAATAAAATCTGTTAAATAAATAAAGTGAGGGGTGCAGTATAAGAAATACCAAATTGTATTTGGTATGAAGTAAATGTGAAGAGGAAATGATCTGAGTTCTGGTGAAGCTCAGAGTCCCATGAGACCTTGTGGTTCCTTCTTGTGTGTCCTGAGACATCCCCAGAGCCAGATGAGAGGTGAAGTGATGAACTGGATAGAGCAGAACTTTGGAGACAGAAAGACTTGAGTTGAGTCCGGACCAACCCTGCCTAGCTCCCTGTGTCATTTACTTACTCTCTCTGCCCTTCAGTTTCTTTATTTGTCACACAGACATGATGATACCTACTTGGTGGGGCTGTTGTGAAGATGAAATGCAAGATTGTATTTAGAAAACATTGTGCCTGGTACATGATCAGCCCTCAGTAAAAATGTGAGATCCCCATGTTCAACTGAAATGCTTACTGATAAATGAAATAGGGACCTCCCTTGCAATCCAGTGGTTAAGACTTTGCCTTCCAATGCCAGGGATGTGAATTCGATCCCTGGTTGGGGAGCTAAGATCCCACATTCCTCATAACCAAAAAACAGAAATGTCGAACAGCAATATTGTAACAAATTCAATAAAGCCTTTAAAAATGGTCGACATCCAAAAATATGTAAAATGTAAAGGAAATACATATTTAGAAAATGGTAGAAGGAGGGACTTGAAAAAAAAAATGATGTGAACCAAATGACTCATGCACACATTTATATAGTTACAATTGCATTCTACCAGACATGATTTATCCCATCCTTGGAAGGCCTGTGATCTAATGTTTTGGGAGCAGGGGATCTGAAGAATCCATCGTTCTATTTCTTTTGGCTCTTGCAGGATTTTGTGGTGGTTTTTTGATCAGTAACTAGGTCATGTCACTCTTTGGGACTTCATGGACTGCAGCACGCCAGGCTCCTCTGCCTTCCACTATCGCCTGGAGTTTGCTCAAATCCATGTCCATTCAGTCAGTGATGCTGTCTAACCATCTTATCCTCTGCTGCACCCTTCCCCTTTTGTCTTTAATTTTTTCCCATCATCTGGGTCTTTTCCAATGAGTTGGCTCTTCATATCAGGTGGCCAAAGTGCTGGAGTTTCAGCTTCAGCATCAGTCCTTCCAATGAATATTCAGGACTGATTTCCTTTAGGATGGACTGGTTGGATCTCCTTGCAGTCCAAGGGACACTCAAGAGTCTTCTCAAACACCACACTTCCAAAGCATCAATTCTTCAGTGCTCAGTCTTATTTATGGTTCAATTCTCACATCCATACATGACTACTGGACTATACTGGATATAGCTTTAACTATATAGACCTTTATCAGCGAAGTAATGTCTCTGCTTTTTAATACACTGTCTAGCTTTGCTTCCAAGAAGCAAGTGTCTTTTAAAAAATTTCATGGCTGCATTCACCATCCTTAGTAATTTTGGAGCCCAAGAAAATAAAATCTATCACTACTTCCACTTTTTCTCCTTTTTGCCTTGAAGTGATGGGACTAAATGCCATGGTTGCAGTTTTTTTTTTTTAATATTGAGTTTCAAGTTAGCTTTTTCACTCTTCTCTTTCACCCTCATCAAAAGGCTCTTTAGTTCCTCTTCTGTTTATGCCATTAGAGTGTTGTCACCTGCATATCTGAGGTTGTTGATATATCTCTCAGCAGTCTTGATTCCTTGATTCCAGCTTGTGATTCACCCAGCCTGGCATTTCACTAGATGTACCCTGCATATAAAGTAAATAAGCAGAGTAACAATATACAGCCTTGTCGTACTTCTTTCTCAATTGTGAACCAGTCAGGTGTTTCACGTTCAGTTCTAACTGTTGCTTCTTGACCTGCGTATAGGTTCCTCAGGAGGCAGGTAAGGTGGTCAGCTACTCCCATCTCTTTAAGAATCTCCCACAGTTTGTTGTGATCCACACATTCAAAGGCTTTAGTGTAGTCAATGAAGTAGAAGTAGATGTTTTTCTGGAATTCCCTTGCTTTCTGCATGATCCAATGGATGTTGGCAATTTGAACTCTGATTTCTCTGCCTTTTCTAAATCCAGCTTGTACATCTGGAAGTACTTGGTTCATGTACTGTTGAAGCCAAGCTTGAAGGATTTTGAGCATAACCTTGCTTGCATGTGAAATAAACACAATTGTATGGTGGTTTGAACATTCTTTGGCTTTGCCCTTCTTTGGGAATGGGATGAAAACTGACATTTTCCAGTCCTGTGACCAATGCTGAGTTTTCCAAATTTGCTGGCATATTAAGTGCAGCACTTTAACACCATTATCTTTTAGGATTTGAAATAGCTCAGGTGGAACTCCATCACCTCTACTAGCTTTGTTCATACTAATGCTTCCTAAGGCCCACTTGACTTAGCATTCCAGGTTGTCTGGCTCTAGGTGAGTGATCACACCATCATGGTTATCTGGGTCATTAAGATCTTTTTTGTATAGTTCTTCTGTATATTCTTGCCACATCTTTTTAATATCTTCTGCTTCTGTTCAGGTCCATAGCGTTTCTGTCCTTTATTGTACCCATCTTTGCATGAATTGTTCCCTTGGTATCTCCAATTTTCTTGAAGAAGTCTCTAGTCTTTTACATTCTATTGTTTTTCTCTATTTCTTTGCATTGTTCATTTAAGAAGGCCTTCTTACCTCTGCTTGCTATTCTCTGGAACCCTGCATTCAGTTGGGTATATCTTTTCCTTTCTCCCTTGCCTTTCACTTTTCTTTCCTCAGCTATTTGTAAAGCCTCCTCAGGCAACCACTTTGCCTTCTGCATTCCTTTTTCTTTGGGATGCTTTTGGTTGTTGCCTCCTATACAGTGTTACAGACCTCTGTCCATAGTCCTTCAGACACTCTACCAGATCTAATTCCTTGAATCTGTATAATCATAAAGGATTTGATTTAGGTCATACATGAATGGCCTAGTGTTTTTCTATACTTTCTTCAATTTAATCCTGACTGTTGCAATAAGGAGCTCATGATCTGAGCCACAGTCAGATCCTGGTCTTTTTTTTGTGCTGACTTATACCACTTCTCCATCTTTGGCTGCAAAGAATATAATAAGTCTGATTGTGGTATTGACCATCTGGTGGTGTCCATGTGTAGAGTCATCTCGCAGGTTGTTGGAAAAGGGTGTTTGCTATCATAAGTGTAGTCTCTTGACAAAACTCTGTTAACCTTTGTCCTGCTTCATTTTGTTCTCCAAGACCAAAATTGCCTGTTATTCCAGGTATGTCTTGACTTCCTACTTTTGCATTCCAACCCCATATGATGAAGGGACATCTTTTTTAGTGTTAGTTCTAGAAGGTGTTGCAGGTCTTCATAAAACCATTCAACTTCAGCTTCTTTGGCATTGGTGATTGGGCATAGACTTGGATTACTGTGATGTTGAATGGTTCGCCTTGGAAATGAACTGAGATGATTGTGTTTTTGAAGTTGCACCCAAGTACTGCATTTTGGACTCTTTTGTTAACTATGAGGGCTACTCCATTCCTTCTAAGAGATTCTTGCCCGCATTAGTAGATATAATTGGTCATCTGATTTAATTCATCCATTCCCATCCATTTTAGTTCACTGATTCCTAAAATGTTGCTGTTCACTCTTGCCATCTCCTGCTTGACCATGTCTGATTTACCTTGATTTATGCACCTAACATCCCAGGTCCCTATTCAATGTTGTTCTTTACAGGAACAGACTTGACTTTCAATACCAGATATGTCTATAACTGGGTGTCATTTCTGCTTTGGCTGAGTGGCTTCATTCTTTCTGGAGTTATTAGTAATTTCCCTCTACTCTTCCCCCATTAGCTTACTGGGCAGCTTCTGACCTGGGCGACTCACTTCCATCGTCATAGTTTCGCCTTTTCATACTATCCATGGGGTTCTGGAGGCAAGAGTACTGGAGCGAGATGCCATTTCCTCCTCCAGTGGACCATGTTTTATCAGAAGTCTTCACTATGACTCATCTGTCTTGGGTTTCCCTGCACAACATGACTCATAGCTTTACTGAGTTATGCAAGCCCTTTCACTACAACAATGCTTTGATCCATGAAAGCACAAAGGCTTTTCAATTCAGTTCAGTTGCTCAGATGTGTCTGACTCTCTGCAACCCCATGGACTGCAGCATGCCAGGCCTCCCTGTCCATCACCAACCCCCAGAGATTACTCAAACTCATGTCCTTTGAGTTGGTGATGCCATCCAACCATCTCATCCTCTGTCATCCCCTTCTCCTCCTGCCTTCAATCTTGCCTAGCATCAGGGTCCTTTCCAGTGAGTCACTTCTTTGCATCAGGTGGCCAAAGTATTTGAGTTTCAGCTTCAACATCAGTCCTTCCAATGAACACTCAGGACTGATCTCCTTTAGGATGGACTGGTTGGATCTCCTTGCAGTCCAAGGGACTCTCAGGAGTCTTCTCCAACACCACAGTTCAAAAGCATCAATTCTTCAGTGCTCAGCTTTCTTTATAGTCCAACTCTCACATCCATACGTGACTACTGGAAAAACCATAGCCTTGACTAGACAGAGCTTTGTTGACAAAGTAATGTCTCTGCTTTTTAATGTGCTGTCTAGGTTGGTCATAGCTTTTCTTCCAAGGAGCAAGCGTCTTTTAATTTCATGGCTGCAGTCACCATCTGCAATGATTTTGTAGCCCCCAAAAATAAAATCACCCACTGTTTCCACTATTTCCCATCAATTTTTCATGAAGTGATGGGACCAGATGCCATGATTTTAGTTTTCTGAATGTTGAGCTTTAAGCCAACCTTTTTACTCTCCTCTTTCACTTTCAACAAGAGGATCTTTTGTTCTTCTTCACTTTCTGCCATAAGGGTGGTGACATCTGCATATCTGAGGTTATTGATATTTCTCCCAGCAATCTTGATTCCAGCTGTGCTTAATCCAGCCTGGCATTTCTCATGATGTACTCTGCATATAAGTTAAATAAGCAGGGTGACAATATACAGCCGTGGCATACTCCTTTTCCTATTTGGAACCAGTCTGTTGTTCCATGTCCAGTTCTAACTGTTGCTTCCTGACCTGCATACAAGTTTCTCAAGAGACAGGTCAGATGGTCTGGTATTCCCATCTCTTTCAGAATTTTCCACAGTTTCTTGTGATCCACACAGTCAAAGGCTTTGGCATAGTCAATAAAGCAGAAATAGATGTTTTTGTGGAGTTCTCTTGCTTTTTTGATGATCCAGCGGATGTTGGCAATTTGATCTCTGGTTCCTCTGCCTTTTTTAAAACCAGCTTGAACATCTGGAAGTTCATGGTTCTCATATTTCTGAAGCCTGGCTTGGAGAATTTTGAGCATTTTTAGCGTGTGAGATGAGTGCAATTGTGCGGTAGTTGGAGCATGCTTTGGCATTGCTTTTCTTTGCAATTAGAATGAAAACTGACCTTTTCCAGTCCTGTGGCCACCACAGAATTTTCCAAATTGCTGGCATATTGAGTGTAGCACTTTCACAGCATCATCCTTCAGGATTTGAAATAGCTCAACTGGAATTCCATCACCTCCACTAGCTTTGTTCATAGTGAACTTTCCTAAGGCCCACTTGATTTCACATTCAGGATGTCTGGCTCTAGGTGAGTGATCTCACCATTGTGTCATGAAGATCTTTTTTGTACAGTTCTTCTGTGTATTCTTGCCACCTCTTCTTAATATCTTCTGCTTCTGTTAAGTCTATACCATTTCTGTCCTTTATTGAGCCAATCTTTGCATGAAATGTTCCCTTGGTATCTCTAATTTTCTTGAAGAGATCTCTAGTCTTTCCCATTGTCTTCTTTTCCTCTATTACTTTGCACTGATCACTGAGGAAGGCTTTCTTATCTCTCCTTGCTATTCTTCGGAACTCTGCACTCAAACGGGTATATCTTTCCTTTTCTCCTTTGCTTTTCGCTTCTCTTCTTTTCACAGCTATTTGTAAGGCCTCCTCAGACAGCCATTTTGGTTTTTTGCATTTATTTTTGTTGGAGATGGTCTTGATCCCTGTCTCCTGTACAGTGTCACGATCCTCTGTCCATAGTTCTTCAGGCACTCTGTCGATCAGATCTAGTCCCTTAAATCTGTTTCTCACTTCCACTGTATAGTCATAAGGGATTTGATTTAGGTCCTACCTGAATGGTCTAGTGGTTTTCCCTACTCACTTCAATTTAAGTCTGTATTTGGCAATAAGGAGTTCATGATCTGAACCACTGTCAGCTCCCAGTCTTGTTTTTGCTGACAGTATACAGCTTCTTCATCTTTGGCTGCAAAGAATATAACCAGTCTGATTTCAGTGTTGACCCTCTGGTGATGTGCAGAGTTGTCTCTTGTGTTGTTGGAAGAGAGTGTTTGCTATGACCAGTGCGTTCTCTTGGCAAAGCTCTGTTAGCCTTTGCCTTGCTTCATTCTGTACTCCAAGGCCAAATTTGTCTGTTACTCCAGGTTTTTCTTGACTTTCTACTTTTGCATTCCAGTCCCCTATAATGAAAAGGACATCTTTTTGGGTGTTATTTCTAGAAGGTCTTGTAAATCTTCATAGAACCATTCAACTTCAGCTTCTTCAGCATTCCTGGTCTGGGCATAGTCTTGTGGATTACTGTGATATTGATTGGTTTGCCTTGGAAATGAACAGAGATCATTCTGTCATTTTTGAGATCTCATCCAAGTACTGCATTTCAGACCCTTTTGTTGACCATGATGGCCACTCCATTTCTTCTAAGGGATTCCTGCCCACAATAGTAGATATAATGGTCATCTGAGTTAAATTCACCCATTCCAGTCCATTTTAGTTCGCTGATTCCTAAAATGTCGATGTTCATTCTTGCCATCTCCTGTTTGACCACTTCCAATTTACCTTGATTCATGGATCTAACATTCCAGGTTCCTACGCAATATTGTTCTTTACAGCAGCTCTTACAGCTGCTTCCATCACCAGTTACATCCACAACTGGGTGGTGTTTTTGCTTTGTCTCCATCTGTTCATTCTTTCTGGAGTTATTTCTCCACTGATCTCCAGTAGCATATTGGGCACCTACTGACCTTGGGTGTTCATCTTTCAGTGTCCTATCTTTTTGCCTTTTCATACTGTTCAAGGCAAGAATACTGAAGTGGTTTGCCATTCCCTTCTCCAGTGGAACTCATTTTGTCATCACTTTCCACCATGACCCGTCTGTCTTGGGTGGCCCTACATGGCACGGCTCATAGTTTCATTGAATTAGACAAGGCTATGGTCCATGGGATTAGATTGGTTACTTTTCTGTGATTGTGGTTTCAGTCTGTCTGCCCTCTAATGCCCTCTCCCAGCACCTACCATCTTACTGGGGTTTCTCTGTCCTTGGACTTAGAGTATGTCCTCACAGCTGACGCTCCTGACCTTGGTCATGAGGTATCTCCTCTTGGCCGTTTGCTGCTCCAGCACCATACAGCCGCTGCTCACCATTAGGGTGGTGTCATCTGTATATCTGAGGTGATTTATATGAGGCTCTTAGGAAATGGCATTTTAGGATGAGAGGATTTTAAGGAAACTAGGGACAGGAAGGTGGACCCACAAGAAACTGAATTTCACCTGCGTCACCATCTGCTGAGACCGGCTTTGCTCCAGAAATCCCATAATGATGCCCATTGGAACCTGTAGGATGACTGAGCTTAGACATATACTAAGACATACACTAAGTGTATATCTAAGACTTAGACATACACTTGATTTCATTTCTAGAAATGGCCATTTAGGGCAAGTGAGTCAAGAAAGTTACTACTCCAAAGGGCCTGAGCCAAGGCTTTCTTTTTGCTGTCATACACCATCTCTCCCCTGGCAGTCATTTCCAGAGCAGATTTTTACATTCAAATGCTTTTTTTGTCTCTTGCTTTCCTTGGGACAAGATATGAAATCATTCCAGGAGGGAGAGCCCCTTCTGGGAGGAAATTAAACTGACGTCTGATAGAAAGAAATGGAATTTAATGGCATGACATAAAACCTGACTGTTTCTAGCAATGAGCTGGGTTTTCTGTGGCTATTCAGGACCTTCCAAGTGTGCTGCCCAAGCAGTTACTCACTCGCTTAGTGTGGACACCTAAAACTTCAGCCCAAATATCATTATGATGAATTGGTTCAAATATCAATATGATGAAAATTATATTATAATTTTCCAGGCTGTGGGGTTCGCTCTGACTCAACTGACACAAAATCTACCATATTTCTCTCACTTGGGTCATGACTAGCACACATGCTGAACTTGAGAGGGTTATTATGCTGTTTCTCCAAAGAAGAAAGTAAGATTATTATCCTCATATGGGGTCCATTCCACATGATACATTTGCCTCAACAACAAAAGGCCACTGGTACACCTTCAGGTAGAAATACTTGTTAAGTATTGCATATACAGGTCCTCAGAAGCATTGTATTAATTCTTCAGATTCATTGTTAGGTACCTATTCTCTAGTGTTTGGAACCCATGTCAAAATTCTTAAAAAATAAATCATTTGAATGGAGACTAATAAAGTTCTCCATAAAACAGAAAGACATGGCTGGAAATCTTCATTGTGCTGTTAGTCCTAAATTTAGGAAGTACGTCTGTATTGCCTCCTAGATATGAGCATATGTCATATGATAAAATAATATTTTTCAGATATGTTCAAGCTGTGCCTGGCATTTCAAGAGATTTAAAAACAGCTGGTTGAAAGCAAAGGATTCTCTATTTTGAAAATGAACCAGTTAAATTCAAATAATCAGTTTTCAACTAGTCATTAGCCAAAATAAGACTCTAAATTAATTGAGTCACTCATTGGGATATTCATAATGATTATAGAGATCAGGAAAAAAATTTAAGTATTTGATATGATAATATTGTGTTGTATCACTTATTTTCAACTATTTCATTTTACCCAAAGCTTGGCATAGTGATTTACATAGTAGGTGTTGAATAACTCTTTTTTGAAAGAATGAATGATGAAAAAAGGAGAGAAAATATATTATTTTGAAAACAAGGCAGTGATATGAGCCTCTTGATCTTGAAGGAAGGCAAAATTCCTGTTAGGAAGGATAACTTTTGTTAGAACAAATACCACAATAATTGATTTTTGATAATGGAAGGAATTGTCCCCTGGCTAAGGTGTGTTCTGAAAGTTAGATCCTGTAAAATCAAGTCTCAGGAAGTTGGTTATTACTCACAGCAGCTCTGTTGAAGGGGAATGGGAGAATGAGGGTCTAGGAAGGGTGAAAAAGCGAGAGATTGGAGTTAGGAGAAAGAGCCTGAGAAATTTGGCAGGAGACAGGATCCTACATAGTGAACAACTTTTTTTTTGTCTATGTTGGGAATAGATTTGAAACTTTAGGAAAGTAAAGTCTAGTCTTCAAACTTGTGTTTGTCATCACTGTGCCTTGCTATAAGCTCCATGTTATCCCAAACTGTAATCAAAAGGTTAGTATGCTCAGGAATACTGGGATAATGTTTATTTTAAGAAAATGAAGAAATCTTTGTGGTTTTCAGTGTGAGGCTAACTGGTAGGATTATGGTGAAAATAAAAAAGGATGAGAGTGGCAGAGGAGGTGGTACAAGGTAGACTCATAAACCAATGGAAACAGAAAATTTGAGCAAACCCAGAGGAACCTAAATCTACTTTGAACCTTTGATATTTAAGACCTGAATGGCCTAAGGGGATGGAGGAGGTGTTGGCACATGCTTTTCTCCCCACCACAACTATCCACCCATGTCTGTGCATTTTGTCTTTATTGACTGCTTGTAATCATCCCTTCCTGGGAAGATCTAATGAAAAGTACCTTGGTCAATACAGTTAGTTAATCACTGCCAAGGATTTCAGTCTTCTGGCAGCAAAGTATATTTTCATTTGATTTCCATTTAATTAACTAGTAACTGATGAATATATTTTGTTGTAGTTGCCTTGAAGTAGGAGTTCTAAGTGTCCTGATGATCTGATTAATTTTGGCTAATGCATCCCTTATATCTTATTTGAATACGATTATTAACTAACTCCTAAATTCTGAGAGTCTATCACCTTAGGATCTATGTAAAAAATGCTCTGTTTCTTTTGGTCACTGCTGTACACTGAAAGCATTTCAGTATTTAAATCTATGTCTCAAGCTTGTGTCTAATTCCTAGAAATAAGCTGAGAAAACGTATTTTATAGAAACTGCTCGTCCCTGGCTAAAGTTAGGAAAGATGACAGAGATGGGATTTGTGTGTCTGTGTGTGTATACACATATATATTTGTGTGTGTGTATTGGATCTGTGTAAGTTTTCACATTTTATTCTAAAAGTTAAGTGTTTAGGTGGTAGACAGGCTCTGCAGTGGTGGGAACCATGAATCCAGGTTTCGTTCTTTTGTTTCACGCTGAATCTAGCACAGAGTACAGTGCTCAAATGTCTGCTGACTTAAAAGAGGCAGTGTTTTCAGGATATATGAGGTCACTGTTTCTTTTTTTGTAGAGAAATCCACACAGAACCTCGCTTACCTACCATAATCATTTGAGCCTGGTAGCTAGGTTGACATTTTTCAATAACTGTAAATTCTATAGGAAACACTCATTTGACTGTCTCTTAAATCTCTTTCTACAGAGAGTAATTCTTGAAACATGGTAGTGTGGCCAATGGGCAGCACTTGATAGCACACAGTAGACAAGTCTTTATTTTTTTCTAGCTTTCTTTCTCTGCCTTGATTCTAAACTGATTTTCCTTCTGATTCATCATTCTAGTGGGAGGAAGAGCTTAAAACCTAAGTTTGGCTGCCATTAAAAAGTTTTCTTCTACCAATAGACTAGATCAGGGATATTCTTTATAGAATTTTGAGTAATTTAGCTCTAATTATGGATATCTTATTCAATTGGGATGGAGTTCAAAGAGCTGCTGTTACCCCTAAGTGGGTAAAACCATGATGCTCTGAATATGTAAGACTTTGTAATGAGCATCTTGCCTTGGAATACAGTGGCCTTCTTGTTTTTACCACAAAGCAATTTCTAAAAGCGGGGGGAGTGGAAGATGTGGGGATATGGCTCAAAAAATGTAAAATCAGATTTTTAAAATTATATTCTTTACACATTTTTTAAGACGATCAGAAACCTTGGTTGGTCAGACTGCCACATGCAAATTTTTGCAGTGATATTCTCTTGAGTTTCAAATGCAGTATTCACCATGGGCACTTATAATTGCAGATTTTGTTCTGCATTATCAGCTCAGTACATGAGGGTAATAGCGAGATAATGGAAAACAGACTCTGTAAATGAATGGTGGATGTTAATGGGAATTCCCATTCAAATTATGCTTTATTCAATTGTTGAACATCAAAACTGTGTTATTAAGAGGCTCATAAGAATACATGTGGGAAACTGGGGAGAAGTAAGACAAAACTATAACTTGCCAACCAGGAGAAACTAAGAAGAAATGAAGATCTTTTGTAGTTAAATCTTTTTTAATTTCTTAAAATTTTATAGGCAGTTATATAACAAATCTAATATTCACTATTTTTTTCCTAGCAAAAAGATGATGCTGGTGTGATTCCTTTTATATCAGATGGCAGGCCTGGTATATTGTAGCTATCTAGATGCTTGCCAGTTCATTATTTTAATTATCAGAGCTCCTTTTTATGCTCTCAAATACCATCACCTTATAATACTAAAGCAAAAGAATAGTAACAAAAGTGCTTAAGGAAAAAAAAAATCTAAGTTGACTGATTTTTATACTTCCCAAGCAGTTGCCTGGGCTAGAAATGAATCCAGAATATCTTAAGAATTGAGTCAAAAGACTCAAGGATTAAAAAAAATGGGACATTTTGAGAATTTTAATTCTTGACTAATTAATTATACCCCCCATGAAAGGGAGACATACACAGAACTATGTCCTTTGCCCATATTGCTAAAGATTTTAGAGAGAAAATAATTAAGATGAAAACAAAATCATATCTGTGTATAGATTTGTATTTGTAGGTATATATATATATATATATATATATATATATATATATATATATATATATATATACACACACACACACACACAAAGTATGTGTATATGTAGAGAATTTCCTTCACTTTGTTTTGTGCTACTCTTCCTTCTTTAAAGTGAAGATTCTCAGTGGCATTTGCCATCATGAAATTGATTTATTTTCACAGCCCTGAAAGAACCCAGATGACCTCACTTCGGCATATCTGCATGTGTGTGTACATGCATGCTCAGTCATGTCCAGCCCCATTGGCTGTAGCCCCCTAGGCTTTTCTGTCCATGAGATTCTCAAGGCAAGAATAGTAGAGTGGGTTGCCATTTCCTACTCCAGGAGATCTTCCTCACCCAGGGATTGAAACTGAGTCTCTTGCATCTCTTGCATTGGCAGGTGGATTCTTGTTTTTTCTTTTTAGTTGGAGGGCAGTCACTTCACAACACTGTGGTGGCCCCTGCCGCACATTGACACGAATCAGCCATCGGTGCAGATGTGCTCCCCCATCGTGAACCCCCTCCCACCTCCCTCCCCACTCCATCCCTCTGGGTTGTCCTAGAGCACCAGCTTTGAGTGCCCTGTTTCAGGCATCGAACTTACACTGGTCCTCTATTTTAGATATGGTAATATCAGTGTTTCAGTGCTATTCTCTCATATCATCTCACTCTTGCCTTCTCCCGCATAGTCCAATAGTCTGTTCTTTACATCTGTGTCTCTTTTGCTGCCTTGCATATAGGATCATTGTTATCATCTTTCTAAATTCCATATATATGCGTTAATATACTGTACTGCTGTTTCTGACTTACTTCACTCTGTATAATAGGCTCCAGTTTCATCTGCCTCATTAGAAATAATTCAAATGCATTCTTGATTAATATTCCATTGTGTATATGTACCCTAACTTCTTTATCCATTTATGGCAGGTGGATTCTTTAACACTGTGCCACGTGGGAAGCCTGACAGATCATCACTAAATGGTCCCAGGGCTATCAGGAATCCTCTGAGCCTCTTAAGAGGACAGGTGTCTCTAGGCATGGATCCAGTGGAGATCTAACCACAAGCACTCTTACTTTTTTAAGCAAAATATCTTTCATTGAAACCATCTGGCACACACTTTTAAGTGCATTCTGATAAAGGAGATAATATAATATATAATAAGATACTCATTTTAAGTGAAGAAAGAAGGAATATCCAGCCTGACAATATATCCAAACTCCTTTCTCATCTTCAGTTTCTTTTTCAACTTAAGTCTTATAAAATTCTGCCCCCATCTTTGTATCTTCTAAGTTAGACACTCTTATGATTTAAAGAGCCTCAGCAGATGCTTGAAGTTCTGGTGGCACAGGGCCTTGAGAACTTTCTCTGACTCTTTGAGTCTTAGGGACATGATATTTTTCCAGGCTTTTAGTAATTCTGCTGACTTCCATTTCAGCATCACTTGTCTGTTCTGGCAGGCAGCAGATTTCAGTAACTTCTGAATCCACCATCTCAGGTATCTGACTGTATTTGCCCTGTCCTCCTATCAGTCCCCTCTGCTGATCATGCTTTTCTCAAAATCAAAAGAGGTAGAAAAACCAATGAAAAGTCTTCTCTAAGTGAGCCTGACTTAAGCCCCACTTGTCTTCATGTGACCCAGTGATTCAGATAGTGTCTCTGGTTCTACATTCTTGCCTCGGCTCCTAATCTTATTTTCGCAGGTCAGCCTCAGACATTTTATGTTGAGAAGGGTTTCTATATCCTGGTTGTTTCCTACTTCCTCCAGGAAGCCATTCATAGTCCTCCCCACCCCAGCCTCTGATCTGGGTTAGGGCACCTAGGCTTTTTGCTCCTATCACTCAATATTCTAACTATTGACACTGTAAAGTAATTGCCTGTTTCATGGTCTGTCATCCCTAAAAGGCAGGCTATTTTTAAGAGCAGGAACTATACCATGATTTGTTGTATCCTCAGTTCTTAGAATAGTTCCAGAAGATAGCAGACACTCAGCTGAACTCAGTTTCATCGAGCCCGGCCTTCCCAAACATTTCTGGCATTCAACGAGATGCCATGGTTTTCTCCCAGAAGGGGCATTGTCACTTCTGTTGCTGTTTGTTTGTTTTTTTAATGAAAACTTTGAAGTTATGTTATGTCAGGAGCCAGCCAGGCAGACACACAAATAAGCCAGTTGTTTCAGAATTATAGGGCTGTGGTCTCTCTCTTTGTGACTGGATAGCAGACAGTTCTAAGAGTAGGGAGGAGAGGGGTTGGGCTAACCTCTCAAGGGGGCACCAAAGTGAGGCTCTGAGGAAGCTGACGCGGGGGCAGGCCAGCATTTCCCTCTTTTGCCAAGTGTTCTGGTTCTGTGGTCTTGCATACAGACTAGACTTTTTTAAGAGGCCAATTTTAAAAGGAGTACAGAAGACAAATCAGTAAGGAGGAGGGAACCAAGGAATCAACTTTTTAATCAGGTGAAGGAAGATGCCAGGAGAGTGCCATGCCACTTGTTACAGCAGCCATAGGGACACCCATTAGACAGACTGTGACTCCTCTAAGAAACAGGAAGAGTTGGCTTCTTTTTTCTTCATTGTTATTCTTTGTTGGAGTATAGTTACTTTACAATGTTGTGTTAGTTTCTGTTATACAGCAAAGTGAAACAGCTGTATGTTTACATATATCCTGTCTTATTTGGATTACTTTCCTATTTAGGTCACCACAGAGTATTGAGTGGAGTTCCCTGTGCTAGACACTAGGTTCTCATTGTGTGTGCTGTGCTTAGTCACTCAGTCGTGTCTGACTCTGCGACCCCATGGACTGTAGCCCACCAGGCTCCTCAGTCCTTGGGAATACTCCAGGCAAGAATACTGGAATGGGTTGCCATTCTCTCCTCCAGGGGATCTTCCCTATCCAGGGATCGAATCCAGGTCTCCTGCATTGAAGGCAAATTCTTTACCATCTGAGCCACCAGGGAAGCACAGGTTCTCATTAGTCATCTATTTTATACATAGATACAATAGTGTATATATGCCAATCCCAATCCCCCAATTGATCTTACCCCTCCTTCCCCCTTTGATATCCGTATGTTCATTTCTACATCTAAGAACTCACTTCTTTTTAAAGTTAGTAGATATTATCATTCTTCGCAGGACAACTCTCATCTTGGAATTCACATTTGTCTTTGCCTGTGTCTTCTCCACTGAGATGAAAACAACTTCAAAAAATATAGAGGCATCCTGAGTTCTAGAGCTATTGCCTAGACCTGCTGAGGCTGGAGGCTCCTGGAATGCTTTTACTTGCTGACTTAAAGTCATTACTCAGTCTTCATTACGTCCTTGCCTATAACTCAGTGGTCCCTTCCCAGACCTCCTTGAGTGTCACCTAAATGGATCACACACAGACTGTCAGTATGAAAGGCATGATGTAAAATGCTATGCTCACTCTTTGCATGTTATTGTGGTAGTAATTCTTATTACTATAATAATAATAGCAGTATTACTTTAGCCCTTACTGTGTGGCAGCCTAGTGATATATGCTTTTATATGTCCCAGTTAATTCTCATGACAGCCTTTTTTTATTAAGTGCCTTTATCTACCCATTTTATAAAAATTGAGCAAGTTGCGAAGATTGGATCATCATTCATCTTACTCTACAATTTGTGTTGTTCTTACTCATTGATTATATGGTGAGCTTGTGGCATTTATCCTCAACTGAAAAAATGGGTATAATTCTAGAATGGGTCTCCTGCTCTATAATCAGATAGTATTATAACAGTTTTTCTTCATATCTCATTACCTTGCGATAGCTTGTCTGGGACATTGTTTAAATCATGTCCCTTCTAGCTCCTTTTTTTTTCTCTTAATCTGAGAGACATGGATTTGCTGACAAAGAAGCCAAGCAAAGATCAGAAATACAAAAATATTCCAAAGTCAAACCACGAAGTTTAGTCTTTAGTTGTATATAAAAGAATCACTTTTGCATCCCTCCACAATTTGCAAGTATGTTAAATAATGTGCCATTGCATAGTCTGGTGGTCTTGTTGAAAGACAAAATATGCAGTATTAGTTTCATAGTGGAGATGAATATAGTTCAAAGTTTATTTACCAAAAGTATTATATTTTCAAAACTATGTATTAAATGCTTACTCTCAGAATCTCTGCTCTTATGAAATTTTCACGCAAGTGAATGGAGATAAAAAGTAAGGAAAGAAATGGGATAAGTAGAGTCAGATGATGAAGACAAAAATGGGACAGATTCCATGACAGATTTCCTCCATGACCTTAGATTTGAACCTGGGGACATTATTCTAATTGAAATAAGTCAGAGAAAGAGAAAATAGCAGATCTCACTTATATGTGAAAAGAAAGAAATGAAGGAAGGAAGGGGGAGAGAACCAAGCAAATGAATTCATAGAAAACAGGCTGGTTGCCTGAAGGCAAGCTAGGGGAGAGGGCATCTTGGCGAAACAGGTGAAGGGGGATAAAAGGAACAAATTTCCATCCCCATTCCATTATATGGGGATGTAATGTACAGCAGTGGGTTCTACAGTTAGTAATACTGTATTGCATATTTGAAAGTTGCTGAGAGTAAATCTTAAAAGTTCTCATCTCAAAAAAAAAAAAAAATAGGACAGAGAAGGATGGTATTTTCAGCTGAAATCTGAAAGCTCAGAAGGAGCCTGCTGTGTGAAATCTTGGGGAATGGTGATGAGAGCAGAAGAAAGAGCAAGTTCAAAGGCCCCAAGACTGAACTAGTAGTACTGGCCAGTTTGAGAACTAAAGATGTAATGGGAGTTTGGTAGTTAGGAAGAAAAGTAGCAGGAGTTGCTATGAAGAGTGCAGGGCACTATTTGATCCTAAAAGCTCTTGGAGGACAAACACTTTATTCTACATGTAATAGGACCACAAGAAGATTTTAATCATAACATCAATAGAAGAAGAAAAAGTCTTTCTCCCAAAGATATCTTAAGCACATCAGGCTAGGTGCCTGAATCCAGTGGAAACCAAAGCTTTTAGTTCTATAAATTTCTCTTTTTTGTTCACTAAGGACACTGGGGTGCAAAACTTATTAGGCTCTAGCTGCCCTGGCCCCTTTTCCATTTCTCAAATATGCCAGGTTCATTCTGGACTCAGGGCTTCTGAATAAGCCCTATGGAATGCTAAAATACCATTCCTGTTCTCTGGCCTAACTCCTGCTCACTTATTAGGTCTCTGCTGGACCTTTGTAGGGAAGACTCTGTCATCCCTAGATTAGTCTAACTCCTCTGTACTCATCATATAGTTGTGACTTACATCATGTGTAGTTTTCTATTCATTGTCTATCTCTTCCACTAAACTCTGAGTTCCCAGTGATGGTTAATTTGATGTGTCAGCTTGCTGGGTTATGATCCTCAGTTACTTCCTCAAATACTACTCCAGGTGTTGCCATGAAGGTCATTTGTGGATGTGGTTAATGTCTATAGTTAGTCTGTAGAGGAAAAGAAAGAAAAGAAAGTGAAGTTGCTCAGTTATGTCCAACTCTTTGTGACCCCATGGACTGTCGCCTACCAGACTCCTCTGTCCGTGGGATTTTCCAGACAAGAGTACTGGTGTGGGGTGCCATTTCCTTCTCTGGGGGATCTTCCTGACCCAGGGGTCAAACACGGGTCTCTCGCATTGTAGGCAGATGCTTTACTGTCTGAGCCACCAGGGAAGTTTGTAGAGGAGTGGGTCTCAATAGTGGGAGTGGCCTCATACAATTAGTTGAAAGACTTTAAGAACAAAACTGAGATTTCCCTGAGGAAGAAGGAGTTTAACTTCAGAAATGTTCCAGCTCCCTACCTAAGAATTTCCAGTCTGTTCTGTGGCTTTTGGTCTTGGCTGCCCACACAAATCACATGAGCCAATTCCTTAGAATAATTCTCTGTCTGTGAGAGACGGGGAGGGAGAGAGATTTAAATAAGGGAAAGAAGAAACTTTTGGGGCTGCTGTATGATAAAAACCGAAGCATTCATATTAGTTTCAATCCAAAACAGAAGTCTTTAACATTTGAGAGTCATGGTTTCAGTTTATATAATATGGTTCCCTTTTGTAAAAGTATCCCAGATCAAAGAACTGCAGGGATTAAATGGGGGCCAGGTTCTGTCACCTTCTCTTTTAATGCCTTTTTTTCTGTTCCCTCCTTTCAGATTTAATTTAGTTACTTGTGCTACAAAACTGTGCAACATTTTCCTTTTAGGCAAGGAGTATCTGCTTATGATCGCTGGCACTGTCTGAAAGGCTTGTGAGATAAACATAGGTCCTAAGCAAACCTTCTAGTTTTGCAGAAATCAAAAGACATTCATTAGCAGGAAAAATTAAGCTAAAAACTTATAGAGTATCAGGCCATGTTGTATCAATCACGATATTGATATTATCCTAAAGCTGCTTATAGATAAGGAGGAAAAGTTATTTGAACACAAATGAAAAATTTAAATTATTTACCAGGTTTTCTCTCTCTCTTTTTTTTTTTTTTAACATTATTTACTCTGGGAGAGCCACAGTTTTTTGACAAAGGAGAACAGCTCTAGTACTGTGATTCTGGGCTGTGAGAAATGATGAATCCATGATTATTTGGGCTGTCACCATCCAGCCATGCTGCTGAAAATCATTTAGCCAAAAATAAGAATTATTGTAATTTATGGTTTTGTTTTTACAATGGGGACAAGGAAAGAATTGATCATGTAGCAGTCTATCAGTCTTGCTCAAGGCCTTGCTGTTTTCCCCTTTAAATTAAAATGAAAACCAGGGAGAATATTGATCAAAAAATCTTCCAAATTTTATTTAACTTCCAACTCCATCTCTGAAACTGTGACTTCTTTTAAAGGTGAAATTTGCTGCTTATTAGCTGCTTTCCTGAGTCTGTTTCATATTTTACTTCCCCTCATTATCTCTGCTTGACCATACAGGTAAATTGTGTTGGTTCTCCTGTTTGTGCCAGTCCAGCTTGGGCCTTGTTGGAAATAAACAAGTATTTATTTATTTATTAATAAACAAGGTACCTAGGTACCTTGGTGTACCTACCATTGGGGTACATTTGTTGCAAGACACACAGAAGAGACTAAAATTCTCTGCCTCTGTTAACTTGCACTTGAAGGGTATAAATATGTCTGTATTTAAAAATTCAAATCATAAATGGAGAAATGACTGTGGCATCTCAAGATCCGGATCTTAGTCTTGACTGTTTCTCTAAGTATAGCCTTGGGTAGGCTACTGGTCCTCTCTGGGCCTTGGTTTACTGATATCATTCCTCTGACTCCTAGGTGAGCATAGTATGTTATTAGGGCAGATGTTACAAGATCCAGTGCAGGAAGACACTGTAGCAGTAAAGGTCATGTTGCTTGGGACAAGCTGGCCAACAGAGTTACATAAATGTTGAACACCTACTGTTTGCAAAGTACTGTGTATATCACTGAAACAATAACTAGATATGTAGAAACATACCATCCCTGTCCCAAAAGGATCACAGGATAGTGCTGAGGATGGGTAACAAACTGGGAGCCAGGGCTAAGGATCTGACCTCTGGAGCCTAACTGTATTTGAATCTTTACTTGGTCAATAACTGACCAAGTGTGGGTAAGGTAGTTAATGATCCTTTTAGAATAATCCTTTTAGAGTTCCTACTTCAAGGCCTTATTGAAATGATTAAATAATTTAATTTATTCAATGAAAAAATGTTTGCTGAATGCCTTCTCTATGCTAAGGTTTCCCTGGTGGCTCAGATGGTAAAGAATCTGTCTGCAATGCTGGAGATCCGGGTTAGATCCCTGGGTCAGGAAGATCACCTGAGGAGGGAGTGGCAACCCACTCCAGTATTCTTGCCTGGATAATTCCATGGACAGATAGCCTGGCAGGCTGCAGTCCATGGGGTCGAAAAGAGTTGGACATGATAGAGTGAATAACACTTTCACTTTTCTCTATGCTAAAGACTAATACATATGCTTGGTATATATTGGTGAATAAAATAGACAAAGATATATGAACTCATAAGATCAGTTTCTAGGGAAAGAAGATTGAAACTAAACAATAGACATAATAAGGAAATGAATTGTGTCATACATGATAAGCTGATGAATGATATGGGAGGAAAAAGAGCAGGGCAGAGGGAATTTGGAAATAGGGACTGGGGAGAGAGGTACACTTTTAAATACAGGAATCAGAACAGGCTTCACAGAGAAAGTTCCATTTGAGCAAAGGAGGTAAAGAAGAGTGCCAGTGTATGTTTTGGAAAGAGCTGTTCAGGGACAGAGGACAGCCAATAAAAAGCCATGAGGCAGGAGCAGGGTTGACATGTTGCAAAAATACAGTAAGGCTGCTGTGACTGGGGCAGTGGACCTGATGGGAAAAGTTTTAGGAAATGAGATGAGGTAGGGAAGGGAGAGATAAGATTGTATGGGTTCTTCTAGCCTTTGAAGGGATTTTGCCTTTCTTCTGAGGGGAAGAGGGTGGGGCGGTGTAGAGTTTTAGTGAGGAGTGATGTCATCTGACTTACATTTAAAGTTGAAGTGTAGCCAGAGGTGGAGATGAATTCAGAGGCTATTGCAGTGATTCAGTCAAGGGAATATGTTGCTTAGGTTGTCATGGAAGCAGCTGAAGTGGTGGGACGGAATGCAATCTGGATTTATATTAATAGGACAAATTGGGTCATTTGTAGAGACATGGATAGATTTAGAGCATGTCATATAGAATGAAGTAACTCAGAGGGACAAAAGCAAATATCATATATTAATACATATATGTGAAATCTAGAAAAATGGCATTCAGTTCAGTTCAGTCAGTTCAGTTGCTCAGTTTTGTCCGACTCTTTGCGACCCCATGAATCGCAGCACATCAGGCCTCCCTGTCCATCACCAACTCCTGGAGTTTACCCAAACTCATGTCCATCGAGTCGGTGATGCCATCCAGCCATCTCATCCTCTGTCGTCCCCTTCTCCTCCCTCCTTCCATCTTTCCCAGCATCAGGGTCTTTTCCAATGAGTCAACTCTTCGCATAAGGTGGCCAAACTATTGGAGTTTCAGTTTCAACATCAGTCCTTCCAATGAACACCCAGAACTGATCTCCTTTAGGATGGACTGGTTGGATCTCCTTGCAGTCCAGGGACTCTCAAGAGTCTTCTCCAACACCACAGTTCAAAAGCATCAATTCTTTGGTGCTCAGCTTTCTTCACCATCCAACTCACATCCATACATGCTGCTGCTGCTAAGTCACCTCAGTTGTGTCCGACTCTATGCGACCCCATAGATGGCAGCCCAGCAGGCTCCGCCGTCCCTGAGATTCTCCAGGCAAGAACACTGGAGTGGATTGCCATTTCCTTCTCCAATGCATGAAAGTGAAAAGTGAAAGTGAAGTCGCTCAGTCGTGTCTGACTCTTAGCGACCCCATGGACTGCAGCCTACCAGGCTCCTCCATTCATGGGATTTTCCAGGCAAGAGTACTGGAGTGGGGTGCCATTGCCTTCTCCGTATCCATACATGACTACTGGAAAAACCATAGCCTTGACTAGACGGACCTTTGTTGACAAAGTAATGTCTCTGCTTTTTAATATGCTATCTAGGTTGTTCATAACTTTCCTTCCAAGGAGTAAATGTCTTTTAATTTCATGGCTGCAAGCACCATCTGCAGTGATTTTGGAGCCCCCCCAAAATAAAGTCTGACACTGTTTCTACTGTTTTCCCATCTATTTCCCATGAAGTGATGGGACCAGATGCCATGATCTTAGTTTTCTGAATGTTGAGCTTTAAGCCAACTTTTTCACTCTCCTCTTTTACTTTCATCAAGAGGCTTTTTAGTTCCTCTTCACTTTCTGCCATAAGGGTGGTGTCATCTGCATATCTGAGGTTATTGATATTTCTCCAAGCAATCTTGATTCCAGCTTGTGTTTCTTCCAGCCCACCATTTCTCATGATGTACTCTGCATATAAGTTAAATAAGCAGGGTGACAATATACAGCCTTGATGTATTCCTTTTCCTATTTGGAACCAGTCTGTTGTTCCATGTCCAGTTCTAACTGTTGCTTCCTGACCTGCATACAGGTTTCTCAATGTGAAATCTAGAAAAATGGCATAGATCATCTTATTGGCAAAGCAGAAATAGACACACAAGTGTAGAGAACATGCATATAGATACCTGGGGGAAACGGGTGTTGGTAGGACTTGGGAGATTAAGATTGACACATATACACTATTGATTCTCTATATAAAGTAGATAACTAATAAGACTGTACTGTATAGCACAGGGAACTCTACTTAATGCACTGTGGTGACCTGAAAGGGAAGGAAGTCCAAAAAGGAGGGGATATATGTATAACTATGGCTGATTCATCTTGCCGTGCAGTAGAAATGAACATAACATTGTAAATCAACTATATTCCAATAAAATTAATGTAAAAAGAAAGTCAACAAGATGAGTTATAAGTGGTATGTGAAAGAGAACACAAGTTAAGGACAATCCATGGCCTTTATCCTGAGTAAAAGAAAGTTATTAAGCAGAGAAAGCATGTTAAAGCTTTGAAAATACTCAACACAGTGTTTGGTGCACAGTACATACTCAGTTAAGAAATTAAGGTAATTTCCTTAAGAAATCAAGGTAATTAAGGTTCTAAATAACATTTAGAACTAACTCACCTGTCTGCCTAGCTCTTTTCATCTTTGAAATGTTAGTTTAGGTACCACTTACCCAGAAAATTTTTCCTGACTCTCTCTGAATGAAGTGCCCTTTCTAATCCTGTAGGTCTCTCCAAGGCCTCTGCGTTATCAACTCTTATTTATCTTATGATTTATATAAAGCACCTTTAGAGTCTTCACATTTTCTCTGGGAGATCAGGAAGTGCTTTCATGGAAGAAGCAACATTTGAGATGAGACTTGAAAGAAAGGTTCAGATACGTGGCCTAAGTTGAGGGAATAAAGTTAACAGGGTAAATTTTCATGCTCTCTGGTCAGAGAAATCTGTAGGAGTCTATCTCATATTTCAGGTTTTTATTGGTGGCAAGCAATCAAGAAAACTAATTCCTAACTTGAAGTTTCTGTACTGTATCCTTTGATCTGGCTAAAGAAGGTCACCAGAAGGTGCCAGATGGAGCGTTGGCACGCTTCCATCCTGTGAATGCACATTGAATGTTATGTCTGTTGCTGGTGTTATGAACAAGTTAACGATGATCCTGCTCATAGGTGTTTTACATGTGTGTGTGTGAGTGCAGTGGAGATAACACTAAAATGTGTTTTCCCACTATTCCTTATTGACTTTTTCAGATATTCCATATGACTCTGGGGCAAAGTATGGGAATAAGAGGAAATTAGGATTATATCTGCATATCACAAAAGATATTCAAACCCTAAAATAAGAACACTGCATAGAGTTAGCTAATATGTGTGTAGGTGCCTACCCCTTACCTTCTCTGTGGCTATCTTAAGAGTTAATGAGGTCTACATCTTGTATGTAGCTGTATTCCACAGAAAACTTTGCTAGTAGGTAGACCCAATAAAGGCACAAGTCTTCACTGATTTATGATGCAGTATTATAAATATTGCACTATTAAAGTAGGAAAAGAAAATGCAAATATATGCTTTTATTTCCAAAATATGTACCATCAAGCAAAATATAACCTCTCTTGTATCTTTTATCATTGAAGGATATGTTTTTTTCTTACATGGAATAGACAGGTGCTATTTTTTTATATAAAATGTGAGATCATTAAAAGTGAATTTCTTTTTCTGATAACTCACTTGCAGCAAGCAAAGATAGTCTTCACTGTAACAACAAAGAATTTCAAGCTGTGTTGAAATTAGGTTAGTCTGTCTTGTAAATTTTTATTCTGTGTTCAATATGTATGAATATCTCTGATGTGACTGAAAGTGTAAAATGAATTTGGCTGTTGCAAAGAAGATTTTTATGACTTAAATCTTTTTTTAAAAAATGTGAATGTAATCGAAGTACTTGGAGAGGGCCTGTAGGAAGCCTGCTGCTGTTGCTGCTGCTGCTGCTAAGTCGCTTCAGTCGTGTCCGACTCTGTGCGACCCCATAGATGGCAGACCACCAGGCTCCCCCGTCCCTGGGATTCTTCAGGCAAGAACACTTATCAGTAAATGGAGCACAGTGACATTGATTTCAGGGTGCGTGACGTTGAGAAGTACAGAGAAATAATTGACATCAGAAGATTTTGTTCACCATTCCATGGTGGATACCGACAAAGGAATGGGGTCCAGAGGCAAACCTTCAGTTCCTAGGAGGGGAAAGTTTAAGTAAGAAAGGAAGCTCATTTTGTAGGAAACTGAGATCCCAAGGTATTTATCAGAGCAGGGACCAAGGATGCATATTGGGTCAGAGCTTATATAGGGCATAAGATGGAGTTGGCCTGGCAGGAAAGGTTATCTGTATCACAGGTCAAGAATGATGCTCTGAAGGAGTCTTGGAAGCCTCCAACCTCTAGTCTGGACTTCCTGGGAATTCGGAAAGATGGAGATCTGCAGGTGGCCCCAACAATAATAGAGGAGGAAAGGCTAATAAGGAACCTGAGACTGCAATAAGTTCCAGAAATGTAAAGCCTGTTACTCTCGTAGGCTGCTGGTGGGAATGCAAATTTGTATAACCATTCTAGGGAAAATGTTACCATTTAGCTTGGATTAAAAGATAAAAATTGTGCATACCTTTCACCTCAAATATTTAATTATAGGAGTTTTATTATGAGTAAACCATGCAAGTACAAACAGATGAAATACTCAAATATACTGTTATTTAAAATAGTAAATAGGTAATTAAAAGAAAGGAATAAAGGAAACAGTGTAAATGCAGTATAGGATTTTGGTTGATCATATTTTCCTTAGCTTGAAAAAAAATAAAAACTGACCTCTACTCTCACTCGTCAATATGTTTCTTTTCATTTTTCAGATAGTTGCAGTATCACTTTTATTGTACACTTTTCCTGACTCCTTCAAGGCTGGGTGAAGTGCCTCTTCTGCACACTCCTACAACTCTCCTTAATTTCTCCTTCATTTCACTTTTTACCTTACTGTATACTAAATGCCTGGTTTATTTTTCTAATACTATAAAAAAAAATAGGGCAATATAGTATAGAAGCTTTTCAAATAAACACAAGCAGAGCAATTTTATCAATATAGGATAGCACATAATAAATATTAAAGGAAGTGTTGCACTAAAGAAAAATGATACCAGATGGAAACACAGATAAACATAAAAGAAATATCATTGTGAATAGCAAATGTGTGGATAAATATATCAGATTGCCCCTCCCCTTTTTTTCAGACTGCCTTTTTTCCCTTTTAATTTCAGAGCCAATTTGCTATTTAGAGCAAATTAATAGTAATAGATTTGTGGATATTACAGCATTAAATAAAAGTAAAACCTATAACAATGGATCAAGAAAGAAAAAGGGAAGTATATTTTTAAGACCCTTATATTACACATGAAGTAGCATAATGTACTTTTAAAACTTTAAAACAGAGTCTGGTAAATTAAGAATGCATGGCACCCCACCCCAGTACTCTTGCCTGGAAAATCCCATGGACGGAGGAGCCTGGTGGGCTGCAGTCCATGGGGTCGGGAAGAGTCGGACACGATGGAGTGACTTCACTTTCACTTTTCACTTTCGTGCATTGGGGAGGGAAATGGCAGCCCACTCCAGTATTCTTGCCTGGAGAATCCCAGGGACGGTGGAGCCTGGTGGGCTGCCGTCTGTGGGGTCGCACAGAGTTGGACACGACTGAAGCGACTTAGCAGCAGCAGCATTATAATCCCTAAAGCAATAAAAAATAGGAGAAAAACTAAAAAGCTAATAGTGTAGATAAAAATAAATATTTAAATAAAATGGACCGATTTATCCGAATGAAGACAGGAAATGGAAACATGATAAGAACAGATGGGAGAAATAGGAAACCAATGGCAGGATGGTAGTTAAAAACTATATCAGTAATTGTGTCAAGTATAAAAGGAGTAAACACTCTAACTGGCAGAGATTGACAGTAGGGAACTAAAAGCAAAATATAATTACATGCTATTATAAGAGACTCATTTCAAATATGGGAAACAGATTGGCTGAACGTAAAAGAATAGCAAAAGGTAACCCTATTGAATACTACTCAAAAGATACTTAGAATGATCATATTAACATATTCACAAAGTACATTTCAGGATTTTAAATATAGCAATAGATACAGAGATTTTTAAAATGAAATTAAGAGTCAGTTCATCATGAAAATATAATTGTAAAAGTGTGGATGCACCTAAAACAGAGCTTAGAATATACATAACTACAGTTATAGTTTGTGATTTTTAGTAGTCCTTATCATTAATTGATAGAACAATTTGACAAAAAATTTGGTAAAAATATAGAAAAATTAATACTGTCAGAGATGCTAATCATACTTACATATGTGGACTGCTGCTTTCCCAAGCTGCAGAATATAAATTATTTTGAAGTGCATAGGAAACATTTATAAAGATAGATCATATGCTGGACTGTAAAAATGTCTGAGTAAGTTTCAAATAATTTATGTTCTCTGACCAAAATTAGAAATCATTATGAAGATGTCTAGAAAATTCTCAAATACTTGGAAATTAACACACTTCCAAGTATATCGTAAAATCATAGGGATATTTAAAATATTTCAAACTGAGTGATAAGGAAAAATTACATATCAAGAAGTGTGAATATAACTAAAGAATTGCTGTAATTTTAAATGCTTATATAAGGAAATAAAAAAGTTTAGGATTCATCCATTTTGGGAAATTAGAAACAATGAGTAAGTTAAGCCCAAAATAAATAGAAAAAATTTAGATTAGAAATAAATGAAGAGAAATGGAGGTAACTAATAAAATTTAAAGTGATTTCTTTGAAAAGTTTAATAAAATTAATAACCCCCTAGATGAAATAGTCAAAAAAATAGGAAGCAGAATTATCAATATCAGTAATGATGGACTTTACTATAAATCCTACAAGTGTTTAGAAGATCCTGAAGGAATAATATGAATAATCTAAATACACTCTGACAATAAATTTGATTATTTAAATTAAATGAACTAATTTCTTGAGGGACACAGATCAGAGACAAAAACATTTTTGAATAGCCCTATATTTGTTAAATAATTTAAATTCATAATTAGAGACTTCCCAGAAATGAAACACCATATCCATATGTAATCAATTATGTAAGGAGGAAACCTTCACAGACACTTTCAGAAAATAAGGTAGCACCAACCTGACTGAACCTTATAAGAGAGTCTGTGTTTATGAGATACCAATATATGGTAGACTGTATATTAGACAGACTATATATTAGCAAAAGAAATCAGCAATGTGTGAAAAGGATAATACAACCTGGTGAAGTGGAGTTTATTCCAAAAATGTGAGATTGTTTCAATATTCAGAACTCAATGTAATTTTTCAAATGAATAGAATAAAGGAGAAAAATTATATGATAGTTTTAATAGACACAGGAAAACTCTAGTTCAACACATTTATGGTAACAGACTGTCAGCAAACTAGAGATTAGGGGGGACTTCCTCACTTGGATAAAGGATGTCTTTAAAAAAAAATCTCAGCTGACATGATAATGGTAAACCTTTAAGTGCTTAATCTTCAATTCCGGAAGAGTGCAAGGATCCTACTCTCATTCATCAGCTATTCTCATTATTCAACATTTACCGCTGTTCCTAACCAGTGAAAGGAAAAAAATGACCACAAATCATACAGATCAGAAAGGAAAAAATAACACTGCTTTATCTTCAAATGATAGGATTTTCTATGTAGAATATTCCAAGGAATCTACAAATATAGTAAACCACAAAATAACTCAGTAAGTGAGTTTAGGTATGTTACAGTATACAAAAATTAATTGTATTTCTATTTATTACCAATGAATAATTGGAAAATAAAATGTTTAAAATAGTACCATTTTCAATAATATGAAAACACAAAATACTTATAAATAAATGTAATGATGGATATGGAAGACTTATAAGCTAAAAATTACAAGATAATTCTGAGCAAAGAACTAAATACGAAGAGAACTATATCATAATATTAGACTGGAAGATCCAATAGTGTGTTAATATATTATTATCTGGAGGAGGGATGAATTGGGAATTTGGGAGTAGCAGATGGGCAAACTATTATATATAGAATGGATAAATAACAAGGTCAAATTATATAGCACAGGGAATTATATTCAATATCCTGTGATAAAATATAATGGAAAAGAATATGAAAGAATGTATATGTGTGTATATATATATATATAACTGAACTATACATTATATATTCATGTTTATATATGTACACTGAATCACTTTGCTGCACAGCAGAAATTAACACAGCATTGTAATCAACTATACTTCAATAAAATAAACTCTAAAAATGAAAAGCAAGATAAAAACGGATACTATTGTTCCCCAAGTGTTCTATAAATTCCATGCAACCTCAATCAAAATCTTAACAAGCTTTTTGATAGAAATTGACAGTGATTCTAAGAAATTATATGCAAGTACAAAGGACTTAGAATAACCAAGATGATTTTGTAAAAGAAAGAAATTTGATGATGTATGCTACCTAATTCCCAGACTTACTTATAAGCCTGTAATAATCTAGAAAGTATAATTCCGGCATAAGTGTAGACAAAAAGAATGATGAAGACAGATCTGCATGTACATATTCACTTGATTGATCACGGAGGTGCCAAAACAATTCTGTAAAAAGAAATTCTGTTCACCAATCAGTGCTATAACAACTGGATATGCACATGAAAAAATAGCTTTGACTCCTACCACATGTCTTACACAAAAAATTAATTCAATTTGAATCATATATATAAACATAAAAGCTAGAGCTGTTAAGCTTCTTGGGGAAAAAAAGAAAAAACAGAATGTATTTGTGATCTTGGAGTAGGCATAGAATTTTTGGACAGGACCCAGAAATTAGTAAGTATACACTAAATGATAAATTGAACTTCATGAAAAGTAAAAACTTCCATTCCTCCAAATGTACAAATGCAAACAAATATGCAAGCCAAAGAGAGAATGTTTACTATATATATATACATATATATATGTATATATATACACAAAAGATTTACCTAGATGATAAAGGAGTTATGAACAACTCAATTTAAAAATAAATGAAATACTTAATTCAGACTCTTCCTAAGGGAAAATATACAAGTGGCCAATAATAAAATGAAAATGTGGTCAATATTGTAATAATCAGGGAAATGCAAATTAAAGCTAGAATAACATATCACTATACTCTGTCTAGAATGGCTAAAATAAAAGGTACTGAAAGCCAAAGGTTGGTGAGGATATGAATCAATTGGAAGTTCAGGACATTATTGGTGAAGTTGTAAAATGGTACATCTATTTTGGAAAACAGTTTGTAAGTTTCTTCTAATCTTAAACATTCGTTTACTCTGTGTGCCAGCAATTCCACTCTTGGGTATTTAGTGAATAGAAATGAAAACTTATGTCAGTAGAAAGCCTTGTAAAGAAATATTTGTGGCAACTTTATTTATAACACCCAAGGAATGAAAACAGCTCAAATGTCTATCAATAGGAGAATGGATCAGCAAACCGTGCCATATTCATACAACTAAGCAATAAAACTGATACACACCAAAACATGGATGAATCACAAAAACATTATCTTAAAGTGTAGGAGTCAGACACTGATGCACTGATGTGCACTTGCTGTGAAATTCTATTTATGAGAAGTTTTAGAACAGGCAAAACTGATTTATTGCAGTAGAGATAAATGATGGTATCCTCTGGAGGGGAGGATTTACTTTGAAGGGCATGTAGCAACTTACTGGAGTGATTGGACACATTTCATTTCTGGATAATGATGTAGATTACACAGTTGTAGATGTTTGTCAAAACTCATGGAACCATTCACCCTAGTTCTACAATTTTACCGTATCAAAATTCTGTCTCAACTTTTTTCAAGAAAAAAAAAAAAAAGAATTCTATAACTATGTTTGTGATAAATAATTAAGCAGAAACATAAAATTTCTAAAATTAAAATAATCACTTTATGTAAGCAAGTATTTCATTGGTCAGGATTCATGATTATAAATTAACAGGAAAACTCTAGCTAGAGCTTTATTAAAAAAGTGCTTAGTAGCATACCAAATATTCAGGAAGGTCAGGGAGTTATACTTGCCTCCTCATTGTTGTGAACAAAACAGAATCAGCCGGCCACACTACTGGACTGTTGTAGGTGAACTCCCACTGCCACTGTTGTCTGCTGCTTACACTTGGGGTGCCAGAGTAGAACCTCCTTCAGAGCTACCCCAGGGAACCAGGTATCTTCACCGCCATAGTTTCAAGGAGGTCTTGTTTCCCTATGTGAGTTTGCCATCTCAAGTTGCTCACTTCCCTCTTGCATGACTTGTTCAGTATAATCTGCTGGGTAGAACCCTCATTCCAGAAGACCTGGGCGATACGTTATCCTGTTTCTAAAGATCAGGAAGCTACATTACAAGATATGGTATGATCCTAAAACAAAGTAAGAGTGGGTGACAAGTGAGCTACTCTGATTTGTCTGCCACTTCAGTGTGCTTTGTACACATTCTTTTCTGAGTGAGAAATTCCACACAACCCCAGTAGCACAGTGTGCTGCTTTTTCACATATGGAGACATCCTTTACAAAAACAAAGTTGCACCTGCTGTATCTTCTCCAAAGGGGAGGTACAGAGTCTTGTCAGTTAGGACATTTACCTCTGGGTGTGTTTTTTCTTACCTTAGCTGAATCACAGTCTTGCCTTATATTTTATAACTCATGGACTAAGTGATAAATCCAACCACCATTTAGATACTACAAAAATACTGAGCTAAGAAGAATCTCAGTTCTGTACTTGTTTATGAGGCCTTTGGTGTTATAATTCCCTTTCTCTGTTATGCATTTCATGTTTCTTTCTCTCTCTCTCTCTATTTTTTTTTTTAATACCTTGACTGGTTGGGATTTTTCACCTGACAGGATGAACTAAGCTTACAATCCTGAGATATTTGAGCCTCTGATGGACTTTCCTATATAGGTTGCTTTAGTCTTAGATGAACATTTTATAGTGGATTTGAAGACACTAAAAGGTACTCAAAATGATTCTCAGTGGTCTAGAATGTTCCTCTTTGCCCTCATTATATAGCAGTAGTTTTCCGTTGATAATTATGGTTAATAACCCTGTCCGTCTCATAACATAAGGATCCCCAAATGGCCATGTGGTGTGGCAGTTTTAAGTGCAATAGAAGAATTACTCTCTTGGGCACTTGGACCTATAAATAAGCAGAGCCTGGAGTACAGTAATTTTTTTCTTTTTTTGTAAGTGGGTCAATTGGTGTAACATGCAAGGTGCCACACTGTCTTTCATCCTTTGGTTTTGACTATGGAAGAAATAGCGCAATATATTGATTGCTTTTCAGAGTATACTCGTATCCTTAGCTTCTCAAAGTGATGTTTCCAAGATTGTGTTTAACTGAGTCTTTGATAGGTTACTTCATTATTCTTTAAGGTTACTTCATTATTCTTTAAGATTTTCTTTTCTTTGGCAATCTAAAGATGGTATTGCTAACCATCTTTAGAAGTAAGACTAAAGGAAAGCCTGGCTACCTTTCTAATGCTCTCTACTACCAGGTAGCAGGCTCAGCACCCTAGAATGTGCTACTATGTCAAGAAGTCATCTTGACAGAAGTCATCATGGTAATTGACAAGAGTGAGACTTAGCTGTTTTAATGGCCAGGCTAGCTGCGGTTTTACACATGAACATTTTCTGCTTTTGCCAGCATGGCCACTTTGTTCATGGCAACCACTGCCATGGCAGGGTAGGAGGTGAAATGACATCCATAGAGGAGACAATTTTTATGAACCTTATCAGTGAAAGTCTCTTCTGCTCCTCTGCCACCATGGGGACCCTAAAGTAAGCATTTATATGGTCATACATAATCTTACACACCGAACTCATTAAGAGTGACTCATCCACATATTTCTTTCACGCAGCTTTTTACCAAAGTTAAAACTTGTTCATTCTGATTCTGCTGCCAGGTATAGGGGAGTCAACTTTGCCACCCCAAAATGTCTCTTTTGCATGTAGATTGTTTTGAGCTGGAAACAGTCCATGTCTAAAAGACTTAGGAAGAATCTTTGACCTTCCTCCTAACTGCCTGAAAGAAGGTAGATAGCTCCCTTCCTGGAACAGGTCTTATATCTCCATAGATAAGTATGTTGTTGCGTTAGTCACTCAGTCATGTCCAACTCTTGGTAACCCCACCAGGCTCCTCTGTCCATGGGATGGTAATACTGGAATAGGTAGCCATTTCCTCCTCCAGGGGATCTTCTGGACCCAGGGATCAAACCCAGGTCTCCCGTGTTGCGGGCAGATTCTTTACCCTTTGAGCCACCAGGGACGATTGTTAAGGTTAGTATACTCATAGATAAGTATAATACGATTTAAACATGGTAGATGAGAGGAAACTAGTAAGGTCTGTTAAAATGCCTCTCTGTGTCCCATTGTCTCTTCAGGGCCCAGAAAATATTTATTTACTGGACATAATATTTTCTTTTCCATCTCCATGTGAATTGCCTTCCTCCTCATTTGATGTCCCAAACCCCTTCCTCCAACATCCTCTTTTGTCTTTAGCTGAAGATGGGTGAAGATAGGTGAAGGTTTTGGCCATTTTGGTGAGTGACTCAGTTTTCCTGCCCCACCCCCAACATATTTTGTGAACTCACTAATTCATGTCTGGTTCTTTGCAACCCCATGGACTGTAGCACACAAAGCTCCTCTGTTCTCCACTACCTCCCAGAGTTTGCTCAAATTCATGTCCATTGAGTCAATGATGCTATCTAACCATCTCATCCTGTTATTCAACTTCTGTTTGATTTTTTTCCTGTTAATATCTCATGTCAATTTATTTCTTAGACCAGCCAGAAGAACCTAGAAGAGTAGAGGAGACTTCCTTCTTCTTGGATACAGCCAATTCATGCAGCCATTACCCCATGGATTGATGCAGAGATTCATCTCAGTTCTTCATTCTTTCCATGTGCAGGGGACTGGGAGATGTACTTCTTGTAATTTTTCCAGCTAGGAGCATTTCCTACTGAACTGTTCTTCAGACCTTAACTAAATAAGGCTATAATACCACAGGGTTCTCCTTTCAGGTCAGCATATTATGGAGAGTTTTCTGTAAGTCAGTTTTTTCCTTAGTAAGTTGGTTGATTATTGGGAATTCTTCATGAGGGCATAGGAATGGATTGAGGAATACATGACAGGACCTGGTGCAGGAATTAGGGGTAGGCACATTGGTAGTGAGAGCCAATTATGCAAATTGTTTGTCTCCAAAGACTTTCTTGAACTCATTCTTACACCTACAGCTTCCACTTGATCATGGATACTGCTGGGAACATGTAACTAAATTTCTTTTAGGGCATACAGTTCCCTACTCTTTCATGGTGAGGTGTTCAGTCTCTACAGGGGTCCAAAAGCAATGAAGAACTATTTTTCAGAAGAAGCATAGCTATCCACTGAAAGGGGCATGAATCTGCCTCCAAACCCACTGTGATTCTCTTTCTGAGGCTTGTAATAGGCTCCATAGAGCATCCATACAGCCACACACGTTTCTGGCATCTCTGGATGTACAGAGTTGTACAGGTCAAATGGCAGAGTTGGAATTCCTAAATTCCTTTCCAGCCAGTACCCATACAGGATAATTAAATAAATGGAAGTAGGACATCCATAGGATATGTGTGATGTTTCCAAAATTGAAATAAAACTATTAAAATACTGCCTTTTTTAGTAGATAGCATGAAGTGCAATGATTTTTCTTTCTATTTAGAGAGAATATACTCTCATGATCTAGAGTACTGTTTATGAACGAAGATATGGAAATTAAATGAGGAGTCTTCATGTGTTTAGCATATTAGAGTTTTATTTGTGTATGGAACATAGATGAACTGGAATCTTAGTGGGCTACCATATACCAGTCCCTGGGGATGAGACTGTTTTGTTGCACAACTCCAGGGAGTACTATGCCCCTGGTAACATGCACAATATCAGCCAAAGATCCCTTCAGGTCAAGCTATCCTCTTTTATTTTTCAGTTTTTTAAATTTGGCTGCATCAGGTCCCAGTCGCAGCACACAGGATCTTTATTGCATCATGTGTGATCTTTCACTCTGGCATGCAAACTCTCTAGTTGTGGCATGCAGGCTCAGTAGATGTGGCCCTCTGGTTTAGTTACTCTATAGCATATGGGATCTTAGTTCCCTGAGCAGGGATGGAATCTTTGTCCCCTGGATTGCAAGGCAGATTCTTAACCCCTGGACCACCAGGGAAGTCCCTCAAGCTATCCTCTTTTCCATGCTAGGCATGCTGCAAATTATTGCCACCTGCCCCATCGTACAGTTGGTAGTGAAGTCGCCACCATGGGATCTCATTGTTTTCACTGTACTAAGGGAGTCCATTCAGTGGCAGTGCTTCCTGCCTTTATCCAAAGTACATTTACTTTTTGAAGAGGATGGTGCTCTGCTCCCCAATGTGTTTCTCAGTGTTGTAAGGAAGGCAATGTTCTCTTGGAAATTTGGGGGGAAGCAAGGTTAAGTGACTCATCCATGATAGATATACTGTACAAATTCAATGAAAGGAAACAGAATTAGGATTCAAAATCAGCCCTACCTATTCCTAAAGGCTGCGTTATTTCCACTATACAGAGCTGCTTCTGCATAGGTCTCAAAGTCCCCTTTGAATCTCCAGTTTCTCTTACAACGATTTCCTTACAATGATGTTGGTATATACTATGTATCTCAGGCAAAGTGGCACTTGGAATTGGTCATTAGTTTTTCTGATGACATCTGGCTGTAGGTAGGGTCTAATGACCTGAGAAGATTTTCCAGGTGAAACAAACAATTGTGATATCTTCTAGCCTTTCATGGCTGGCATAAAAAAAACTAAAGGTGACTTTACCCAGATAAAGTGATTCTGCCTGCACTCCTCTAAAGTGATTTAATGTCTCGTAATTCTGTGTGCCATTAAGGAGCAATTAAAAGCAAACACGTTAAGTTTCAATTCTCTAAACATTTCAGCACTCAGTCACAGATCTTGATCCCCATTTCATTTGTTTTTTAGCAGCAAGGCAATCAGGGCCCAGATCTTTCTTATTTCTTTTCCTTTTCCTCGTCCTTCATATCCCTCTTGCCATTTAAGGGACATTGTCCCTGTGACAACTCTTCAGAAACAAAGCAATAGAGTCCTTCCAAGTGGTGCAGGGATTGAGGTGGCATTGGAAATAATGACAGAAAATTCCAGAGGCCCTGATTTCCAAAATGGTGCCCTCATCTGAGGTCCCTCTTGTTTGGCTCCTTGACCACACCTGACTGAACTAGCCTTTTATTATACTGGATGAAAGGGCTAAAGCAGAAAAATGGTCCGGGCAGAGGAAAACTTACTGATGGGAGCATAAATCGTGCCTGAAAGTGAAAGTGAAAGCCACTCAGTTGTGTCTGACTCTTTGCGACCCCATGGACTGTATAGTCCATGGAATTCTCCAGGCCAGAATACTGGAGTGGGTAGCCTTTCTCTTCTCCAGGGGATCTTCCCAACCCAGGGATCGAACCCAGGTCTCACACATTGCAGGTGGATTTTTCCCAGCTGAGCCACAAGGGAAGCCCTAAATGGTGCCTAGGACCAGATTTTTTTTTTTTCCTGAGAGCAAGTTTTATTAGGGGGAAAGAAGAGGAATGGAGCTCACAGCTTTGAATGCCTCTCTGCTCCTACCAGCACTGGGATAAACTCTTGAGATATTCAATCTTCATGAGACTCCTGTGAGCTATGTATTTACCATCTGGATCTTACAGTTGATGAAATCAAGGAGGTTCAATTAGTTGCCTAAAGGCATACAGTTGGAGAGATTCTGAAGCAGGATTCAACCTTGACTTTAAAAACTGATCTCTGTCTTTGAAGGTCATCACACTTACAGTTAACGTTTATAAATAAGCACTTATTGAGCAGAGCACTGTTTTTGGTATTGGAGACATGAAAAAACAACAAACAAAACCCCACTTAGATATGAATGGTGCTCTCTGTTGGAAATGGGAAACTTTTCCTCCTCTGTGTCTTGTTGTCATTTGGAGGACTCTTTAATAGAGTAACACTGGCTACCTGCAGGATCCCTTGCTCTTCTGGGCAGGGGCAGGGGCTTGGGCATTATGACTAGTGAGAGAAGAAAGTATTGAGCACAATTCAGCCCCTTCCCTTCTGTTTTGGGAACTGCCTCCTGGCAGAAGTGATGTATCTTTTCTCATCAGCTCTCATCCATCTGGTAATGTTAGACTTCAAAGCCCTGCCTGTGAGTGAGGCTGGGCTTTCCAGTTTGCCACTGAAGGGTGAGTAAGCTAACCCCTAGGATGTGTTACTAATAAGCAAGTCAATTCAACCTTTCCTTATGCCCTGATGTTTTTTAGTATTAACCTGGATGATAAGTCACTAATTCCAATCTTTCTCTGACTATTGCTTTATCTTTCAATTAGTGTCAAAACTAGTTGCAATCCCCAAATCCTCAATGGATTCACAGTCTCATAGGAGGACCCAAGTGTATCCCATGCTAGGTAGCATGATTTCTGTCCTAGCATGTGATAATTTTTGTAGGAAGAACCACATACATGAGTCTGGCTTCACGGGCTTTGATAAAATAGTCTCTAGATTGAATAACTGTTTTGGTTTTTAATGAAAAAAAGTGTTAACAGTAAACTCTAGTATGTATCAACACGAAGGATTCTAATGAAGGGAAAAGTCAGAGGGGTCCACTATTTCTCAGCATCTAGGGAAACATATTTTCCTTCTTTCAACCAGAAACTTTGGCCTCCAGCAGACGTTGTCTTTCTTCTGACCACCTGTGACCACCATTATCCAACAAGAGGTCAGGTTGCCAGTGTGAAAGCAGCAAAATCAACCGTATTCATTGTAAATCCAGCAACACATTCAGATGATTGACGTTTTCCAATGGTTATCCTGATGTTTTGGTGATTTGGTAGTGTGGCCATCTTTCAAACAAGTATCTTTTTTAAGCTGTCACTCTGAGCATCACATACACGTAGATTAGCAATATTGGGCTGTTATCTAAATATTTGGGCAGATATATTTAGTAGATAGCATAAGTGAGTCTTTTTCTCTAATAATCTGGGTCATTCAGAAAACCTTAAGATTATTTTTTAGCCTCAAGTACTCAAGTAAACTTCTATTGTCTAGATGTCACCTAGTTCTTATTACTGTGAACTCATTTGGCCATGTTCGGAAAGTGGTTTTAAAAATAACCAAAAGCTCAAAAGAAAGATAGATGACTGAAATCATAAGTAGATATCTAGATATATCAGAATTGAGTCATCTGTTTCCTTTTATCTGCTTTTTACGTGGAAGCTTTGATGCTATATCTGTTGCCTCTTCAAAAGGCAGGCATTAAAGGAAATACTTTACAATCAGAATTTAATTCTCATGTACTTTACCTAGTGAGTTACCTAGGTAACTCTGCTGATTTCCAGTGGTCCTTAAAACTTACATTTTTATCTGGGAAGGGAAATGGATTATATAAGCTTGGAGGATTTATAAAGGATGCTTTAATATCTCAAGAGAGTCTGCAGTAATCTTTTGGTTTGCGCATAACCTGTACTATGTGAATGAATTACTTGTACATTAATTGAGCCTCTACTATGGTCCAGCACTAGCCTGGGCATTGAAATAGATAATCATAACATACTATATTGATCATTTCCTCATGATTTAGAATTAATGTATATTACGTATATATTACGGAAGAATTATTTGTATACACAGTGTACTCAAACTATTTCATTTGCATTTTCACCAAGATGTTTCTTGGTCATTCTCACTACCACCTCTTTTCCAAAGGCATTTATGCCTTCTAGGAATGTCCTCTTCATTATCTTGTGCCTGTCTTAAGTCCATCTTTCTTTCAAGGAAGATCAGCCATCATTCCTTCTTACAAACATCTCTTGATTATTCCTCGCCAAAATGATGTTTCCCTAATATGGACACTAACACCTCATCACTTAATATGTATGATACTGGCTGGTACTATTTGTCTTTTTCTCTTCTGGAGACTGTGGTTAATAATGTAATAAGGCTTTTCAGTAGCTTTATTATACAACTGCGTTTACAATTTCATAGTCTGGTATAGTCTTATCTCTTCATGTATATTTCATTCCTCTTCTAGGATAGAAACACAGTCTTACACATTTTTGCTTCCATATATCACCAAGCACAGTACCCGGTACAGAGTAGTCTCTCTATAGGTATTTTCTTTTAAAATTTATTGTGGCAACAGGTATAGTAGAAATGGTACTGGACTGAAAATCAAGAGACTTGGATTTGACTCTTACGGTTGTGTCCTGCTGAGAAAATCACTCACAGATTTCTGGACTTGTTTCATCAAGGGTATAATGAGAGACCTGATGACTTGATCTTTAAATCCCATTTCAACAATAACAACATGTGATTGGTTTGGTAATAAAAGTCTTATTTCTCCTTCCAGCTCAACAAATGCTGCAGTTGGTAGAATTTTGTATAGATGCATAAAATTTATAAGAGATTGATTTTTCTCATGAAGCAAGGGAAACAGATTTTGTACTCCAGAACTGGCTGAGGTTCTTTTTCTAGTTTTTGCTTTCCATCTTTATCATTTTAAGATTTTCTCTCTCTGTCACAAGATGGCTGCTGTGCCTCCAAGCCATCATTCATTCTCTCTTGCTAGGAGGAAAGGGAGGGGAGGAAGGGAAAAACGTGTCAACTGAACGTCCCCCTTTATCATCAAAACAATAGTATTCCTAGGAGCCCCATCTGTAAGACTTCCTTTCTCTATTCCCAACCAACTGTATGGTATGTGGTTACCCCTGGTTAAAGGAGAGTTAAGGAAATAAAATGTGTAGTTAGGCATGGTCATCTAAGTAAAGTATCTCAATCTCTCCTCCCTCTTTCTCTCCCATGCCCAATCAATGAGGGAGAAATGGAGGATAAATTAATAAGATCTTTAATAATACCATTGCATAAATGTTTATATCTTCACATATCTACATTTTATTAATTATTGCAATGAAACCTATAGTCTATAAGCAACCAAAAGCTAGTAGAGCATTTAGAGGAGGAGAGTTAAAAGAATGTAATTTAATTTGCTGATGTACGACAAAGTGCCCCTGATCTTCGGGTTTCCTTGTCCAGAAGGTTCTCTTGTATTTTTTTAAATGATAACTTTGTTGGGGTATAATATGTATGTAATAACCCATATTTATTTAAAGTGTACAATTTGATGAGTTTTGACTGATGTGTCTACAAATGAAACTACTACCAAAACACAATACCAAACATTTGCGTCGCTGCCTCCCAACCCAAATTTCTCCTGCCCCTTTGCAACCTGCACCATTCTTCATTCCCTACCTGGAAAACCAGCCATCTGCTTTATTCCACTATACTTTCATGTGCAGTTCTAGGTTTTTACATGAAGAGAATTGTTCAGGATCTAGTCTCTTCTCTGGCTCCTTTCCCTTGGCATAATGGTTTGGAGATTCATCCATGCTATTGCATGTGTCAATAGTTCAGTTCTTTTTATGGCTAAATAATATTCCATTGTATGGGTATACCAGGTTATTTTTTCATTCACTTGTTGATGGATTTTTGTTTCTAATTTTTGACTGTTATGAATAGTGTGCTATGAACATTCATGTACAAGTCTTTGTATGAATATATGTTTTCATGACTTCCTGGCTAAATACCTAGGGATGGGATATATGAATTGTATGGCAGTGTAAATCTCATTTTTAGGAATCTGCTGAATTGTTTCCAAAGTGCTTGTGTCATTTTCATTCCTATAAGCATTTCCTAAGAATTTGAGTTGCTCTGCATCTTGTTAATACTTGGTGTGCTCAGTCTTCAATTTTAGTCATTTTGGTGGGAGTAGACCATCGATTTTTTTTATATTAATTTTGGTCTGTTCATGTTGCTTGCCTTTATTTTTAGTGATATATTTCTATTAAGTTGATTATCTTAGATTTTTGAAATAGACAACTGATATTATCTGAAAATAATAAGTTTATTCCTCGTTTTGAACTATAGAACTCATTTAAAAATGTTACATCTTTATGTAGTGTTTAGACTCCTAGACTTATATTAAATAATATTAATTATAAATGCTCACTATTTGCTCATATGTATTTGTTCAGTTCAGTTCAGTCGCTCAGTCATGTCTGACTCTTTGCAACCCTAGGACTGTAGCACGCCAGGCCTCCCTGTCCACTGCCAACTCCCGGAGTTTACTCAAACTCATGTCCATTGAGTCAGTGATGCCATCCAACCATCTCATCCTGTGCCTTCCTCTTTTCCTTCTGCCTTCAATTTTTCCCAGCATCAGTGTCTTTTCCAATGAGTCAGTTCTTTGTATCACGTGGCCAAAGTATTGGAGATTCAGCTTCGGCATCAGTCCTTCCAATGAATATTCAGGACTGATTTCCTTCTGGACTGGTTGGATCTCCTTGCAGTCCAAGCGACTCTCAAGAGTCTTCTCCAACACCACAGTTCAAAAGCATCAATTCTTCGGTGCTCAGCTTTCTTTCTAGTCCAACTCTCACATCCATACATGACTACAGGAAAAACCATAGCATTGACTAAATGGACCTTTGTTGACAAAGTAATGTCTCTGCTTTTAAATATGCTATCTAGGTTGGTCATAACTTTCCTTCCAAGGAGCAAGCATCTTTTAATTTCATGGCTGCAATCACCATCTGCAGTGATTTTGGAGCCCCCCCAAATAAAGTCTCTCACTGTTTCCACTGGTTTCCCATCTATTTCCCATGAAGTGATGGGACCAGATCTTAGTTTTCTGAATGTTGAGTTTTATGCCAACTTTTTCACTCTCCTCTTTCACTTTCAACAAGAGGCTCTTTAGTTCTTCTTCACTTTTTGCCATAGGGTGACATCATCTGCATATCTGAGGTTATTGATATTTCTCTTGGCAATCTTGATTCCAGCTTGTGCTTCATCCAGCCCAGCATTTTGCATGATGTCTCTGCATATAAGTTAAATAAGCAGGGTGACAGTATACAGCCTTGACATACTCCTTTCTCGATTTGGAACCAGTCTGTTGTTCCATGTCTAGTTCTAACTGTTGCTTCCTGACCTGCATACAGATTTCTCAAGAGGCAGGTCAGGTGGTCTGATATTCCCATCTCTTAAGAAGTTTCCAGAGTTTGTTGTCATCCACACAGTCAAAGGCTTTGGCATAGTCAGTAAAGCAGAAGTAGATGTTTTTCTGGAACTCTCTTGCTCTTTCAATGACCCAACAGATGTTGTCAATTTGATCTCTGATTCCTCTGCCTTTTCTAAAACCAGCTTGAACATCTGAAAGTTCATGCTTCATATACTGTTGAAGCCTGGCTTGGAGAATTTTGAGCATTACTTTACTAGCATGTGAGATGAGTACAATTGTGCGGTAGTTTAAACATTCTTTGGCATTGCCTTTCTTTGGGATTGGGATGAAAACTGGCCTTTTCCAGTCCTATGGCCACTGCTGAGTTTTACAAATTTGCTGGCATATTGAGTGTAGCACTTTCACAGCATCATCTTTTAGGATTTGAAATAGCTCAACTGGAATTCCATCACCTCAACTAGCTTTGTTCATAGTGATGCTTCCTAAGGCCCACTTGACTTAGCATTCCAGGATGTCTGGCTCTAGGCTGGTGATCACACCATAGTGATTGTCTGGGTCGTGAAGGTTTTTTTTGTATAGTTCTTCTGTGTATTCTTGCCACCCCTTCCTAATATCTTCTGCTTCTGTTAGGTCCATACCATTTCTCTCTTTTATCGAGCCCATCTTTACATGAAATGTTCCCTTGGTATCTCTGATTTTCTTGAAGAGACCTCTAGACTTTCCATTCTGTTGTTTTCCTCTATTTCTCTTCATTGATCACGGAGGAAGGCTTTCTTATCTCTCCTTGCTATTCTTTGGAACTTTGCATTCAAATGGGTATATCTTTCCTTTTTTCCTTTGCCTTTTGCTTTTCTTCTATTCACAGCTATTTGTAAGGTCTCCTCAGGCAACCATTTTGCCTTTTTTCATTTATTTTCCTTGGGGATGGTCTTGATCCCTGCCTGCTGTACAATGTCACGAACATCTGTCCATAGTTCTTTAGCCACTCTATCAGATCTAATCCCTTGAATCTATTTGTCACATATTTGTTATTCCTCCCCTAATGAAAATTTCTTTAGTGATTCAGCACTAAACTATGATGAAAAAAGTACCATTTGGGATAGGTGCTTTTTTCGTCATATTAAAAAATAAGCTTTTGAAAATTATTGACAAAGAGGCTTTTTTAAAAAATATATATATAGCGGCATGATGAATTTTTAAAAATAACTTTTTGGCATCTAGTGACATTCAGATCCCTTAGATGAAGTCTTCTTGAGTACATATTATTACAGGTTTTCATTTGTTAGTATTTCATTTATAATTTTGTCATTAAAAATTGGCAGGTTTATTGATCTCTATTTGCTATGTTTTCATATTTGCATTGTACTATCTTTATAGAAATCAATATGGAATCTTTCCAGCTGCATTCATGCTCTGAAGTAACTTGTACAGCACTGATAGATTGTTTCTTAACTCTTTGAAAAAACTCATCATATGAATTTACATATGCTTTTGAAAGAAAATCTCCAAAAACCTTTTGCAATGTATTCCATAGTTATTAAGCTATTAACACTTCCCAATTCATGAATCTGTATTAACTTTAACCACCCCCTGGTCCCTCTGCAAATAATCATTATTTCATTGTATAGTTAATTTCATTAGCTCAAGACCTAATTTATATGCTTGGCAATTTTTAAAAATCCCTGTATTCATTGTTTGGCTGTTCCCTAGTTTCTGCATATTATTATATTATTGATTTATTATTTATTAGGTTTTCTTAGTTTTGCCAAAATACTGTTGGATGTGTTAATTCATTTAATACATTTTTTTAAAAATAAATTAATGGGTTTTGACTTTCCTTTCTATACTTACTTGCAAGTAGCATCTCCTGTAGTCTAGAGTTACTTTTCTTATCTCTACTCATAAGAGAATGGGGCTTAGAGAATATATCACTCCAATCCATCCAGTCTTGTTCTGTCTGGTTTTGGGGCTTGATTCATGTGTTTTCTCTGGTCAATTCCATGTTTCCTACTATTTTACTTCTAATTATTCATTTATTCACTCATCAGATATTTTAAAAGCATTTTTAAGCCATAGTCACTGTAGCACTTGGAATCGAGGCTTAAACTAAAATGTATGAATTCTCTGCTTTCACAAAATTCATAGTCCAATAAGGAAGAAAGGTAATCAACAAGAGATAAAGTGTAAGGCAAGGTTTCATTAGGAAAATGCAGTGTGCTATGGGAGCAAACCAAGAAAATGTAACCTAGATCTGGTAAAATCTTTTTTTTTTTTTTCTGATTTTGTTCTAACCATTTGTTTCCCATTATGGCCAGGAAGAAGCCACCCACTGGGTTTTATGAGGTTCTCTGAAACCATGCAAGATTAAGTTTTGTTTCTCATCCTCAGGTTATTTCAATTTAAGCCACTTGGTGTGGGAGGAAGAGCTGAATCAATAATATCAATAAATCAGTAATGTTTGTGCTTCAGGTCTAAATTGCTAACAAATCCTTGAACAGAATTAAAAATAAATGTAACAGTAGTAAGATTATAATTGCAGGGAGATGAAATAAAAAACGGAATAAAAATACTAAGAATGACTACATGACCACTGGACTTGTGTTCAAACATAATTCATGAGAGACTGTTAGTCTTTAAATGGATAAAAATCGGTTTGACTGTGTGGGTGGGATGAGAGAGAAAGGAAGAACAACTCATCCTTTTCTCCCCAGCGTCACTGTAGCTACGGAGGTATTGAGAAGCTTAGCATTTCTCAGAAAGCAGGAGTCCAACAGCTACTGCTAAAGGTAGGAGCAGCATCTATCGGTGAAGGGAGCAACCTGTCATTAAGTGAAATATATCAAATGTGGTAGCTGCAGCCAAAAAACATGAAAAATAAGTTTCAACAGGATAATCAGGTTACAGAACTGAGTATTTAGTATTGATAGGATTTTCAGTGAGTGCAAACACTCTTCCTTTCTTCCATATTCTGAACCTATAGAGAAATACCTACAGTAGCCAGGTGAGATGGAAAGTACAGTATTTTTCTTTGGTGAAAAAGTGAAATTGGAGAAGTCAGTTGGAATTGGGACCTCTAACATGCTGAGATTCTTGACTTTGAGACTCAACGAGGGTGATGAGTAGGGAGGGGAGTTTCTTGCTTAGACCACGGTGTTAGACCATGCTTCCTAGGGCTCTGTTGAGTCTGAGAGCCCAAGGGTGAGGGCTCATTTCTCCATAACAACCTCTAAGGACATGAATCTTCCCTCATGGAAAAAAAATAGAAGGATGCCTGTCAGGCTTTCATTATGTCAGCAACCAGATGACTCCCTCACCATGGAGTGTGTGCATAGAAAGGGTGGGAATTACTTCCCCTGGTGCTTCTCTGAGAAGATGGAGATTTAGGGAGTTTTTTTTTTTTTTATTGTATGGGCTTCCCTGGTGGCTCAGCTGATAAAGAATCCACCTGCAGTGCGGGAGACCTGGGTTCGATCCCTGGGTTGGGAAGATCCCCTGGAGAAGGGAAAGGCTACCCACTCCAGTATTCTGGCCTGGAGAATCCCATGGACTGTATAGTCCATGGGGTCACAAAGAGTTGGACATGACTGAGAGGCTTTCATTTTCTTTCACTTTTATTGTATGAGTTACTGCGGAAAAGAAAAGGACTGGTTCTCTTCAAGAATATGTTAAAAAAAAAAGTGTAAACATATAGTATAAACACATAATTCCTTAAAAATATACCAAGATGAAAAGTCATCAAAATTTTGAAATAAATATCTTAGATAAATGAGATTATGAGTGATTTTTATTTCTATATTTGCAAATTATTCTCCAAAGATCATGAGTCTCTTTCATAATTATGAAAAGGGTAGCACCATTTATCTTTAAACTGTATTCATAGTGATGGATTGTATTTTGAACTTTCCCACAATAAAGTGGTTCCTGAAAGCCCTTTACTCGGCAAGCAGATTATAGATTTCCAAAAGGACAGGAATTTGGTGTAAACAGCAAATCAGTGAATAGGCAGTTATTTGATACCTCCCACATACCAGACATCATTTTATGGGTTGCAAATGCTCTGATGAACTAGACAAAGTCTCATCCGTCTAAAAGCTTTTGTTCTAGTAGGGGTTATTGTTGTTTAATCACTAAGTAGTATCCAACTCTTTGTAACCCCATGGCTCCTCTGTCCATGGGATTTCCCAGGCAAGAACACTGGAATTGGGTTGCCTTTTCCTTCTCCAGGGGATCTTCCTGACCCAGGGATCAAATTTGCCATCTCTTACATTGCAGGTGGATTTTTTTACCACTGAGTCACCAGGGAAGCCCTCTAGTAGGGGTACACACAGCAAAAAATATGAACAAAAAATGTGAATCTGGTACTGTTAAGTGTTAAGATGAAAATAAAGTAAAATTAAGTTAATACTTGGAGGTGTGATTTTTTTCCATCCAGAAGGAATTGAAAATAAAGGGTCTGACAGTTGGAATTTTAAAACCAAATAGTGGTGGGGAAAAGAACAGATAAAATGAGGTAATATGGAGCAGTGGGAACTCTGATGATCTGGAGAGTGTAGGTCCTATATGAAGGAGCTGAGTATCAGAAATATAAGCTTAATGTTATTGGATATTTTGATTTTTCTCTGGGAAACCAGAAACCCATATTCTTAAGATGTCTCCCAAATGTTTACAGTCATTTTACGGTATTTTGAGCCAACAACAAGAACACAGAAAAATGTCTGAATTGAATCAGTGGCTTCCAGTTCCTAACTTCTATAGACCATAGAGTTTAAAGGATCTTAGCGATCATGCATGCATGCTAAGTCACTTTGGTTGTGTTGGACTCTTTGAGACCCCCATGGATTGTAGCCCATTAGGCTCCTCTGTCCATAGAATTTTCCAGGCAAGAACACTGGAGTGGGTTGCCATTCTCTCCTCCAAGGGATCTTCCTAACCCAGGGATCAAAACCACATCTATTGTGTCTCCTGCATTGGCAGACAGGTTCTTTACCACTAGCGCCACCTAGGAAGCCCCTTAGAGGTCGTAAAGTTCACCTAAGCAGTAAATATGTGAGAAAGTTGAGGCCCAGATAGATAAAGTGATTTAACTATTGATCTACAGCTGAGGAAGTTGTTCAGGTGGGATTCATACATGCTACTCAGAGCTCTTTCTGTTATATGGGAGTATCTAATACATGTCTTATTTTCTCTGACTCAGTCCACGGATTATTTTCCTACTGTACTGTCCTGATTTATTTTTGTTTCCTTTCCACGTAGAGATATCTGAGGGGACAAACCAAATGAGCACATCTCAATTATGTGTAATAATCACAGCAATTACTGGCATAATGGAGGGGATATTTGATGTGAGATCAGCATCTGAAAGAGACAAAACAAAGGGTGTAGGTGTGAGAGTATTACAGCACCTAGATAGTAATTGAGTCCATTCAAAAATGAGTCAAAAGCAAGGAAGTCACCCGCTTTGGTGCTGGACACTTTAAGGTATGCTTTTCCTTAGAGGAGGGCTACAAGGGAATGCCTTGTAGGGTTCAGAGTAGCTGGTAGAGAGATTTGAAATAAACGTAGCCTCACTTTTCCTCTGCATTGTTTTCATGAATGGCGGTGTTCCCATTCTCATGTGTTTTTTTATTATAATGTTTTATGGCAGAGAGAGGTAACATAATAACTGATGAAACAGCAGAGAGAATTAGAGAGAGCGCTTAGCCTAGACAAAAAGCACTCTGAATTTCCTTTTTGTAGTCATTTTGCCATTGTGTTTGTAAATCATTAAGGTAAATGTTGGCTTCCTAGGAAATTCCCTTTCTGTCTGGTTTTGGCCATGTCTTATATATGGAATGAATGAAAGAATGAAAACACAGAGGATAATATTTAGCATAATGTGTAACTTGGGCCAAAGAAAAATTGGTCTGAAAATTGTTTAGCATTTGAATACCCTGGAGGGAAGTAACTACTTAGTGCTGAGCAGGAAACAAAGACACTCAGTAGAATTGGAGTGGGCAATTTCTTGGGGACATCAATGCGCCCATTTTGTATTCCGGAGATTAGTTCTATTATGGAAAGTCGGAAGGCAGTGAGGCTTATAATTTAGGAGACCTATATAAGTGCTGGGTCTGTGGATGCTAAGTTTTGGTTTAGTTCTTAAATTTTCTTTATCTGTTCTCTCATCTATCAGAGCCAATAACAGTGTGCAATGTGATACCAGACCAAAAGCTTTAAGGATAGAATGTGCTGAACCAATGCCTAGGTACTGAAGAATCTCAATTAATATGACGAATTTTGGATGAAATGGTTCTTTGAAGTTGGTTCTGTCAGTCAGCTACCTAATTTTTTTCTTCTTAGGGTATGTTCCGGGTTCTTATGTGCAGCTAAGAACTGTCACCTATGTTAAGTGAGGCAATTTAATTCGAAAGCACTCCCATGAATACACTGACATATACATATGTATTATATATGTGTGTGATGTGTGTGTGTGTGTGTGTGCGTGTGTGTGCTGGTTTAGTGAATTGAAGAGAAAAGCTGTCAGGTTGCTGTGTTCATAGCTTCCCAATTGAGTCTTAACTTGGTGGAATTTCTTTAGGTCAGTGTGACCCATCTTTTTTCCTCCCTCCCTCCCTCCCATCCATCGTATATGTATCAGTAATGGACTAGATCTAGGAGATTGATTTATATTAACTAAGCTCTCAAGAATTTACATAAAACCAGTTTGGTATTCACTCATTGTTGATTAGCTTACTCATGTACCATTTATAACCCCCTTCTCCCTAACCACTCTTTCAGTTAGGATGGCTGTTGTCACAGTTCTGGCTAATAGATGTAAACAGAAGTCTCTAGCATATGTTTTCTAGGAAGTTTCTTCTTTTTTGATTAAAAGGTACAGATACAATAGGTACCCCTGTTGCCTTTCATTCCTTATCTTTCTTCTTTTTTTCTGCTTGGAATGAGGATATGATGCTTAGAGGTACAGCAGCTATGACCATGAGATTGCTGATCTAATAATAAAAGCCAAAAGAAATATGTAAGGAACCTGGCTTCCTTAAGATGATGCCTTTCAAACTGTGATCAAGATCATTTAAAAAAAATCTAGTCTATTGTGGACTGATTAAAATACAGTATAATAAATAGAAAATGAAATGAAAAAGATTTACAAAATATAAATGCAAATATTTTATTATATTAAAAATGCATGAAATAATTCTGTCAAATTGTTATCCAAGTTTCTAAATGTTTACTCGATTTTCTGTGCTTATCTATATTCACTAGCTAGGTGGCCATAACAGCATACCACAGACTGGGTGGCTTAAACAACAGAAATTTATTTTTTCACAGTTCTGGAGGCTGGAAGTCCAAGATCAAGGTGTTGGCAGATGGGTTTTTCCTGAAGCCTCTCTCCTCAGCTTGCAGATGGCCATCTTCTCGCTGTGTGCTTACTGTGACTTTTTCTCTGTATATCCCTGGTATCTCGTCATCTTTTTATTAAAGACAAAATCAGTATGATTACTAGATTACAGCCCCCTCTTATGACCTCATTTTACCTCAGTTACCTCTTCAAAGGCTCTTTCTCCAAATACAGTCACACTGTAGGTTAGGGCTTTGATATATGAGCACTGGGGAACATATGTCTGTCTATAACATTATCACTTACCAATGACATAACAGTCAGCAGCTCTTCGGCCACACTTTAAGATCAGCTGCCCTAAGATGCAAATAGTTACTGCACCAGTCCTGGATTGATACCTCTGGAATTCTTGTTCAGTGAGAAAAACACACTTCTATTTGTTGAAGCCACTGCCTGTCAGGTTTCTTTCTAAATGGGAATTACCAGGAAGCACATTTTTAAAATTTTCATTGGGAAACATAGCTGACGTGGGAACTAAGCCAGTTACATCCATTGGAGAGTTTTTCATTGGTTACTTTGCATTCTCAGCATCTATTCTTCCCTCTTTTGGCAACAGATCTTCACTTTACTCAAGGAACTCTTCTCATACATTGCATACAGTTTTCATAGGACTGTCAGTCAATGTGCTTTGCCCTCCTGGGGACAAAAGACTCAAATCAGTTCCCACATGTTCTATGAACTTTGACTTGAAAACAGACAACCCTGCTAGTAGGGTAGGCTAATTCAGAAGACTAAATGAGGACTACAAAGTTTGTTTCATGAGCATGTAATCTCAAGAAATGGAGGTACTTGAAGCATCGGCCCAAATGCTGAATCTTCTGAGAAGCATTTGTAGCTGATTCCAATACTTGAGGTGCTTTGTCCTCTGTTTCTATAATAGTTCACACAGATTTTCCCCAGAGTGATTGTTTATTACATTATTTATCAAATGTATGTTTGCATTGCTCCTGTCAACTTAGCATCCTCCATAGGAGAAGACCTGGGTCTTTTAATCTTTGTATTTCTGGTACCCAGAATAGTTGAGGTGCATGTTGTTGTGTTAGTCACTCAGCAGTGTCCGACTCTTTGCAACCCCTTAGACTGTAGCCCACTAGCCTCTTCTGTCCATAGAATTCTCTAGGCAAGAACACTGGAGTGGGATGCCATTCCCTTCTCCAGTGATCTTCCTGACCCAGGGATTGAACGCTGGTCTCTTGCACTGCAGGCAGATTCTCTACCATCTGAGCCATCAGGGAAGCCCTGTAGAGATGGATGCATAATCGGGACTTAATAAATAATTGCTGAATTGATGAACTGATTATTTAAATTTATTTATTGATAAGTTCAGTTAAGAAAAATGGTTTAGCATCTAGTATGCAGTGTGGAGGCAGTGTTAGGAATGTGAAGTTGAATATGAAATGAACCTGACTCAAAAGCTTTGTCATCCATGGAATAGAAAGGTACGGTAGAATAGCAGACCCCAGAATACTTACTCATTCATCCATACAAGTATTATCTGTGTAGTATTATATCCAAGTTAGTCATTGTGAGCAAATATACACTAGCTGTGATGCAAACTTACTTCCAAAGCACCTCATGGAAAGGTCAGAGAAAGCTCATTTGAGAAGGCAACACCTGAGAAGAACCATAAAGAATGAGGACTTAATTTGAAATAGTTACTGAAGCTGATGTGAGTTAGTTGAGGACACAAAGAAATCCCATTGGATATATTTTAGGTCCCAGATGATGTTTGAGACAGTAATTTGTGGTAGTGTCTAAGTGTATGACTATGATTTTCTTTAATGTTCAGCTATAGAGTCTTAGAAGCCAAGAATGTAGATGGATTTTAACAGTAACCCAACATTAGGGATTTATTGGACAATGGCATTGACTGTGGTAATGAGACAGTGGTTCACATAATCAACCTTTAGGTCCAGCCTGGGTATGGAAGGACAACCAGGAAGTGGGGGACCAGAGATGAAGGGGACCAAAGATGGAGGCTCCACTGATTCAGAGAGCTGATCAAGCTACACATGTATGTATGTACTTTACATGTATCATCTCACATCGTTCTTACAACAGCCTTAGGAGACCATTTTATTGCCTAAATATTTTTAGGTGAAAAGAAATTGAGGTAGAGAAGTCTAGTCACTTAATTGAGACCATATATTCAGTAAGTGTAGAGAAGATATTAGGATAGGATCCAGCATGCAGTTTTCATAGGACTGTCAGTCAATGTGCTCTCACCCCAGAGCCTGAATTTTAAACTCTTATGCAGAAAGTAGATTAGTCCCCAAAATAGAAAAAATAAAAATATTTCTTAAAGGATAGTAGTATAGAATCAACACATGTTCTCCCAGAAGTAATGCTATATAGGCATTGGCATATCTTTCCTTTTACAGAGCTTGCTTTTCTCAGCTATTAGATTGAAGTATTTGATGTTACTGAAATTTCACCACTTCTGGCCACTAAAAACATCATTTAATATGGTTCAACATAACACTGCAATGTTATGGCATTGTATTCTTGGTACTCCTGGTGTAAATAGCATTAACTTCTTATTAGGCACATGACGATATGCTTGGCCCGGTGACAGTGTCCTTTGTCCATTGAGTTCTATTCTTTATGAAGATCTGTTTGCTTTGGAGTCCCTTTAAAAACAATGCAGAAGCAAGCTCCTTCCAGTGTGTTCCTTTGCATGAGAACTTATGAATCCTTAGCATCTTGTGTGCAACTGAGAGTCCGTTATATAATTATGAGTCCTTTCTCCTCCATGCCAGGTGCAATAAGAGAGTTTAGGTGAATAAGAATTAGAATAAGTCCTGGACGACATGGGTCTTGTAACTGATTATTCTATTTTGGTTATTTAATATCTGACAGTGATGTTTTAAAGTTATATGAACACAACATTAACTGAGGCTTGGGATATTGCTTTGAAATGACCTGAGACAGTGTGATAAATAAAAACAGCAGAGCGAGAACATTTTCCTTGGAATACATTATGTAGAAAGCATTTGACTTGATGCAAACAGGTATTGAAAATGAAACCCTCGATTGTTGTTTGTCCTTCATTTACAATTTATAAGTAACATAGCAATAGAAAGCCATCAAATAGTTGTAAAAACAACCTCAGAAAATCACGCTTATTCCCTCTGCAAAATAGCTTACTTCACTCTGTCACCTATTGTAGCCCTGTCATCAAGAGATATTGCCCTAGTTCTGTCTTCTCTCTCTTTTGTCACCCCTGCTAGAGAGAGGTGGGGGAGAAGAACATTTACTGTATTAATTAAACTTATTCTTTGTCCCCTGAACACTAAAAGAATACTTTTCTCTATTACATTTGGTTATATAATTATCCATTATTGCCGTTACTAAAATCTTTTCTCCCAGTTGTGCAGATTTTTGATATATGCAATCAAAATATGCCCAAGCAGCTATTTAAATTTAAAAAAAAAAGCAATTTTCTTAATCCCTAAAATCTTTCTTCTTGGCTGCAAAAACTTGTGATAGTGAACTTTGAAATATGTGGTACATCTTCTTTGAAGATATAATAGACTGTCAAATACTATAAAAATTGACCCTGTTTCTCTACCGCAAGATGGTCATGTGTTGGGGTCCTTCCTATCTTTTTATACTGATGGGATCAATTTTTTTTCCCAGAAGTATTTTTATTGCTTTGCCTGGAAGTAGTGTTCTAAAGGCAGCTGTTAGAACTAATTAGGCAACCAAATCATTTAAAGCAAATATTTACTGGGATGTTATTTGCTTATATCTAAGACAAGAAAGTATGGAAGTACTTTTCTTAAGAGATGGTTTTCCCTTCCACAGTTGGGGAGAAGGAATCATATAATCCATGGATGTGTTTGAGTTGATACAGTTTTGATAGGTGGAGGAATGATGGCTTAGTAACATTCAGGGAATACTCAAGTTTGCCCAGCTGGTAAATGGAAAAGACAGATAAAATCCAGACCTTTTGGCTCTGAATCCAGTTGTCTTTTTGGTGTCCATTATGGATGTAGTTATTTTTGAAGTATGTTACCTTTGCTGTCTCCCTATTGAGAGAAACTGCCAAAGAAGGGTCACCAGTACCCTTAGATTCACATTGTGCAGTGCTTAGTCACTCCGTCATGTCCATCTCTAGGTGACCCCATGGACTGTAGCCCACCAGGTGCCTCTGTCCATGGGGATTCTCCAGGCAAGAATATTGGAGTGGGTTGTCATGCCCTCCTCCAGGGGATCTTCCCAACCCAGGGATCGAACCCAGGTCTCCCACACTGCAGGAGGATTCTTAACCATCTGAGCCACCAGGAAAGCCCAAGAATACTGCAATGGGTAGCCTGTCCATTCTCCAGGGGGACTTCCCAACCCAGGAATCAAACTGGGGTCTCCTGCATTGCAGGCGGATTCTTTACCAGCTGAGCTACCAGGGGTTATATGAAGATAAAAAGTAAGAACTCCCCTGCCCCGTGTGAAGGATCTTCCAATGAATGCCCGTGACAATTGGGATTCTGCGTCTGTCACTGTCAGGAGGCTTAATGCTCTGTGATCTTGAAGCTGTGACTGCACATCGAGAGCTCTTACCAGGTGTGCCTCACCCTCAGAACTAGGCCCTCTTCCCCACACCCTCCACAGCGGGAAACAGTAGTGTGAGCTCTAGAAGACCCCCAGGCGATGTTTCTGGTTTTTGTTTACAGTGTTACGCTTGATTCTATTTGACGCCTTGGAGGGGTTTTGTTTAAGGGTTTCCTTTACGATATGATTCCTGCTAATCAATTTCTTTTTAGTTTCCCTCTCCTGTCAACCTAACTTCCTCTGCAGATGAATCAGTAAATCAGTTAACAAATATTTATTAAGCATCTGTCCATGAGATTTCACTGGGAAAAATATAACTTCTACGTTCAACAGAATCATAACTCAGCAATTCCAAAAGAATGTTCAGAATGATATTAACCAAAGAGAGATAAATCCCATGGATGGAGAGCCTAGCTTATATTCTATTCATTTCCTGGTGAAAACTGATTGTGTCTGCAGTAATCTAGAATAATCCAGGGGCATGCATATTCCTGGGATATATGGCATTTTCCAAGGGATATCTGATGAAATGGATATCTTTTATCACATGTTATTTCTATTTTTTTTCCCCACAAATTTACCTGGGAGAGAATGAGCCTGGTTTTGAAGAATCCTGCTTCTTTTCATACTTCCTCTCACCTTACAAAAAATTCCCAGATCTCATCCATCTAGATAGTCTCCACAACCATAGAGTGAAATCCTTATTCTAAACCAAAACCAAGATACAGGTGGGATAGTTGGTGGATTGTTGAAAAGTTCAGTTCAGTTGCTCAGTCATGTCTGACTCTTTGCGACCCCATAGACTGCAGCATGCCAGGCCTCGCTGTCCATCACCAATCCCCGGAGCCTACTCAGATTCATGTCCATCTCATCAGTGATGCCATCCAACCATCTCATCCTCTGTCATCCTCTTCTCCTGCCCTCAATCTTTCCCAGCATCAGGGTATTTTCCAATGAGTCGGTTCTTCGCATCAGGTGGCCAAAGTACTGGAGTTTCAACTTCACTATCAGTCCTTCCAATGAATATTCAGGACTGATTTCCTTTAGGATGGACTGGTTGGATCTCCTTGAAGTCCAAGGGACTCTCAAGAGTCTTCTCCAACACCACAGTTCAAAAACATCAATTCTTTGGCGCTCAGCTTTCTTTATGGTCTAACTCTCACATTCATACATGACTACTGGAAAAAATGATAGCTTTGATTATAGGGACCTTTGTTGGCAAAGTAATGTCTCTGTTTTTTAATATGCTGTCTAGCTTGGTCATAGCTTATCTTTCAGGGAACAAGGGTCTTTTAATTTCATGGCTGCAGTCACCATCTGTGGTGATTTTGGAGCCCAAGAAAATACAGTCTGTCACTGTGTCCATTGTTTCCCCATCTATTTGCCATGAAGTGATGGGATGGGGTCCATGATCTTAGTTTTCTGAATGCTGAGTTTTAAGCCAACATTTTCACTCTCCTCTTTCGCTTTCATCAAGAGGCTCTTTAGTTCTTCTTCCCTTTCTGCCATAAGGGTGATATCATCTGCATATCTGAGGTTGTCGATATTTCTTCTGGAAATCTTGATTCCAGTTTATGCTTCATCTAGCCCTGCATTTCACATGATGTACTCTGCATATAAGTTAAATAAGCAGAGTGACAATATACAGCCTTGACATACTCCTTTCCCGATTTGAAACCATTCTTGTGTTCCATGTCCAGTCCTTGTTGTCCTTGTTGAAAAAGGAATGGCTTTAATGCCCAGGTAAAATTTTCTCTTTCAAGACAGATGTTTTCAATTCAGTAATAATGCAAGAAGTATCTCATTGACTAGTCATCTGATGAATCATTGAAAATAGTTTTGATATGGTCAATGTGTGAGATTTTGGGAAGCTGTTCAATGCATGAAAAGAATTGGAGAATTGAATGCCTGATAAAATTAAACTCCTTCCATCCCCATTCATTTGTTTACATGAATAGCATTTCCTTGAGCTTAAATCTATAGAAAATAAAAACTAGAAATGGGATTAGGGATGAACCTTGTCTTCTTCTTATGATATTTATAGTGGTGGTAATGTGCAGTATTCATCTTGGATTATGAACTATATACGGGAAAGCCCCAGCACGATCCACTCAATTAAGAGGTTATTACCACTAATAGTTCACTTATTGTGCTAATAATTATTTATGTTTAAAAATTGAGCCCTATAATATTTATAATCTTAACTCAATACAGAAATACTTTTTAATACTTCAAAGCCTTCTGGTCACTCTATGTTTAAAAATAATTTAGCTTTCAATTTACACACATATTTTCATTGCACTGAGTATAATTCAGGGAAAATTAAAGGCTCTCAAGCACAAAATGTCCTTTTTCAGGATACAATTCTGTGGGAAATTGAAATGAAAGTAGTTTAAAGGGAATAAAGAATGATGTGAAATTTTAGACTGGATGAATATGCTTTAATTTATTAAATAGTGGTTGTTCTCAACTTGCTGTTGTGTTTGGATTACTGTGGCTACATTTTACAGAGTAATCTAATAGTGTAATTTAAAAAGTGTCATTATTTGTGATTTGCCAGAAATTATACCTTTTGCAATTAGTTACGAGCTAAAGAGGAAAATTTTGTTCATTCATTTAGTAACACTGGCTTGTAACATTATATAAGTTTCATGTGTACAACACTGTGTTTGTACTTCTATGTACACTACAGTGTGCTCACCACCACAAGCTTAGTTTCCATCCATCACCATATACTTGACTCTACCCAACCTGCCCTCCACTTGACTCCTTCCCCATTGGTAATCACTACTCTGTTTTCTGTATCTACATTTGTTTTTCTTTATTTTGTTCATTTTTTAAAATTTTTTAAGTATCAAGTTATGTCTTAAAATTTATTTATCTTTGACTGTGCTGGGTCTTTGTTGCTGCTCAGTCTTTTCTCTAATTGCATCAGGTGGGGGCCACTCTGTAGTTGTGGTGTGAGGGCTTCTCATTGCAGTGGCTTCTCTTGTTGCAGGGCATGGGCTCTAGAGCACTGGCTCAGTAATTATGGCACACGGATTTAGTTGCTCTACAGTATGTGGGATCTTCCCAGATAAGGGATTGAACCCATGTCTCCTGCATCGGCAGGCAGATTATTTACTACTAAGCCACCAGGGAAGTCCTGTTCATTTATTTAAATGTTTTAAAATTCAATTTATGAGTGAAATCATGGTATTTGTCTTTCTTCACCTAACTTATTTCACTTAATACCCTCAAGGGTCATCCTTGTTGTCATAATGGCAAGATTTCATCCTTTCTTATGGCTGAATAGCATTCCACTGTATATGCATATACCACATCTTCTTTATCCATTCATTCATTGGTGGGCATTTAGGTTGTTTCCTTATCTTGGCTATTGGAATGAGTATAGGGACGCATGTACCTTTTCAAATTACTGTTTTTTGTATTCTTTGGATAAATACCCAAAAGTAGGATAGTTGGATCCTATGGTAGTTCTATTGCTATTTTCTGAGGACTCTCCACATTGTTTTTCATAGTGGCTGCACCAGTTTACATTCCCACCACAGTGCAGGAGGGTTCCTGCTTCTCCATACCCTCATCAACACTTCTTATTTCTTGCTCTGTTGATAGTAGCCATTCTAACAGGCAAGAGGTAATGGTGAAATTTTAGATGTCAAATTACAGATGCACAAGTTTTTCTTAAAATCTTTTTCATGGAAACAGGAGCAAAAAATGTCTAAAGACCACTGATTTAAGCCACAGCGTGTGATTACTAATTAGTCTGCCATTGTAACCCCCTCATTCACTGTGACTTTGCAGTTTGCTCTGTGAATTTTCATTGTTTTTGGCTTGTTTTGAATCATGATCTGTGTTCTTCAATATAGAATTGTGATCTGGATACCTCCACACATAACCACTTCTTAGGATATTCTTCCTTAAACGGCTATTAATGTGCTGAATCAGCACAAAGTTTTGATCTCTTTCATCTAGTGCATGGTAGACATATGCTGTTCTTACCATCGTCCCTTGTCTCTGAAGAAGATGTGAAGTGTGAAGAGCTGGCTTATGCAAATAGCTTCAGGTTTTTAGAGAACTGTGGGTGAACTGTGGGTGAAGTAGATGTGGTATCAAGAGTGAGCACCAGTGTTTGGAGACTTCAAGGTCTATATCACCTTTGATAAGTGATGTTCCTCCTCACAGCTTTAACAGTTGATGGATTTATCAGTAAGGGCCTTTTCAGCACTAAGATTACTTATCTTTTATATTAATTTTTTCTGATTTTGATAAGAACACTTAACTGAGACCTACCGTTTAACAAATTATTAAAATTTTAAACTTCTCATTTTGATAAAATTTCAGACTTAAAATATTACAGGATCAATATATTGAATTTTTGTATACTTTTCATGTAGCTTCCCCCTATGTTATCATCTTACATAACAGTATGCTTATAAAAATCAAGAAATTAGGTTAGAAGGTAGTATTGTATCAGTGTTAGAGACCCTATTCAAATTTCACCAATTGTCCTGTTAACATCTTTGTTTTCTAGTCCAAGAGCCAATCCAATCTCTTGTTGCATTAAGTTGTCATGTCTCCTTAACCTGGAACAGTTGTTAAATCTTTTAAAAATCTGAAATAGTTCTTAAGTCTTTTTTTTTTCTCTCTCTTTCATTACCTTGACCCTTTAAAAGAATACTGACAATGATTCTTTTCTTGAACAACTTTAGTCAGGCTCCTGAGCCTTCTCTCTGTTCTGTCTGTGGACTTCCTTATAAAATATAGTTTTAGCAAGAACCCTGCTAAGTCATCATAGCAAGAATCACCCATCTTCTATGTCAGATCAGGTTCCCCATCCCTCACCTTTCTCCAGGTGATGTCTGATCACCCTAGCTTGTTTTCAGCAAGAATCCTGTGAGGTCAGTTTCCTCCTAGCAGTTTTCCATCCACTGGCCTCCACCTTGCTCCTTGGCTATAAATTCCCACTGGCCCGTGATGTACTCAGAATTGAGCCCAAACTTTCTCCACCTCCTGAAAAATCTCGCGTGGTGTCTATATCTATGGCTAAGGTGCTGAATAAAGGCTGATTCACCATCTTTAAAAGTGTCATAAATATTTTTTTCTTTGAAAGTACACACCAGTTATTTTTTAGTGTGCATTGGCTGATTTTTCTTCATGATCAAATTCAGGTTATGCATTTTTGGACAGAATGTCACAGAAGACATTGTATCCTTCTCAGGACAGCCTATAAGGAGGCATCTGATATCAATTTTTCTCATTACTTGAGAAGTTAATGTTGGTCACTTGGTTAAGGTCTTCTCTGTCGGATTTTTCAATGAAAAGATGAATTTTGAGTTCTTTATTAGCATAATTTTTCTTTACAGATAAAAGTCTGGCATGGGACTTTCCAATATTTCTCTCTTTTTTAAACATCAAAAATGTATTGAATCTTGACTGATGGTAGTTTGTGTTCGTCTGTGACTTCACATTTCTTTACAAAAATTGTAACATAGAACTTTATTTAGACTTTTCATGGTGAATCTGTGCCAAACTACAGGCATAAAATTATAGCATGACATTTTAAAGAACTTATTTGGAAAAAAATACATAATTCTATGTTAAAATAGCTGATCTTATTCCATCATCCAATTCAGTATTTTTTAAAAACCGATTTTTGAATCAGAAAGCCTAGGATTAAGTTCTTACTCTGGTTTATATTAGTTTCATGAACTTTCTGTATTTTTGCTTTCCAATTTCCTCTTTTATAAACTGAAAATATTTACTTAAACCTACAGGAGTTAATCTTATGGAGCTCTTATGACATTCAGAAATGATAACCATGTAAGTGATGTGTGCCCTTTTGGATGTCTGCATGTCTGCAGCAGGAAGATGGGAGAGAAATGCTCAAATGCCCTGTACCCCGTGCAGTCAGAACCTACCCAGTGTGGTCAACAAATTTAGTTTCAACAATAGTGGAAGTAAGTTTTTAGAATGACCTTAAATGGAGTAGTCAGTAATATTGTAGATTTTCTTAAACACACACACACACTGATACATTAAATACAGATATAATCAGTCATTGAAAACAAACACCTGGTATTTAAAACATGATGCTGGTATTGAAAACAAACACCTCTCCATTAGATATCAGTGGTTAAAGGAAATATCCGTACCTGCTTTAATGACCTAGGCTGAGTCATATCAGCTTACATTGGACTTACTTCCTTATGGCAATTTCTCTGACTCTAGGGGACCAGTGTTTGAATTTAAAGGGTCAGCAGCTGAATTTATACAACTCAATTGTCTTCTATTTTTTACTGAACAGCTCCATGTAAACACACCAACACCAGTACTTGTGGCTCTGCATTTTACAAAGTGGTAATCAAACCCTCCTAGGGCTGTCCAGGAATCCCCACCCCCCACCCCCCACGTCTCCACTGCTGTCATATGCTGCTGCATTTTATTTAGGAGGTTAACTTTTACAAATAACTAAGATATTATCTAAAAAAGTACCTTCCTCTTATTGCCTCCAAGTTATTTCCTCTTTAGTTATCCCCTATACTGTTCATTCCCTTATTAATCATTCAGTAAAATTTCTTGAGCTCTTCATGTGAGTCAAGCAATGTTGTAGGAGGTAGTGGCCTCAAGATCTCCTGGATGTTATAGTCAGTTTCAACAGATAAACATAAAACTCTCTCCTGACTTTCTGTGACTTTGCTTTTTGACAATTTGATGCCCATTTCCATGTTCATTGTAAAGTAAGTGTTGCAAACTGTAATGTTATAAAAATGGATTATAGTTATTGATGTTGCCTTCACTGTATGGTTACTATTGATAAGATACTTGAGCCAAGTGACACACAGGCAGTCAGCAAGTAGAAACACAAATGTACCTCCCGAGTGGCTGTGTTATATCTCCTACCTCTGCTTACACTCCCTGATATTATCTTTAGTCTTCACGAAGCATTTCCATGCCCATCCCTCTTCCCCATTGGGAGCCATTTAACAAAGCCTCAGCAGCACATGTCAGCGTGGAGGACATCCAGACCTCCTCCTCTGTATATTCGTCTCGGCTCCTAGAGGTTGATGGATCCTCTGGTACTTCCCCTCTGGGCTCACTCCTTGGGTGTTTACCCAAAGGTCCCCTGGCCTCAGAAGTCATAGAACATCTTAGATTCTGATTCAGTGGCACTGGAGTGAAATTTGGGAATCAGCATTTTTAATGAAGGCTGGGGGTAATTCTGTTATAATTGGTCAGTTTCAATAAATTGTAACTTGGCAAAACAGTGCCATAAACCACGTATCTTCTTTTTTTAAAGTTTTTGGTGGTTTTTGTCCCTATAATAGTGTCTAGAGTTTTCCACTATTTAAATGGATGACATTACCAGATACAGTTTGAGACATGGACATAAACTGTTTTAGACATATAGTTTATGTCCATACCTCTCAGGTGCTCAAGAAAGAAAACTAAGGTTATCTTGGGAACATGACTTCTGATCAATTACTCAAATCAAGATGTTTGTCATCTGGCATTGGTTTTCAAAAAACCATATTATTTTAAATGGAAAAAAAGATGGAAATTTTGAAGCAGTCATTTACTTTTTGATGGAAAAGTACTAACACCATGTTCTACCAATTCTGTTTTATTGACAATAAAGGCTTTATTTGAGTAGCACAGGACTAAGATGAGATTCCACTTACCAAGAAGAAGCTGAAAGAGTCAGCTGATGGTCGTTGCATCTAGATTTGTGCTGGACTATACATGTTTTGCTTTTGCACTTTCCACTATCACGTTGTTTATATCACCTGAAACACTAATAACAGGGGTTCTAGTTGACAAAAAAATCATTGTTGCTATTTTTGTATCTGGAACCAAAATCTAATAGACTTAAGTGGGCATAAGTTAAGTTATTTAAGCATGTTGACTTCTAGTGTGTGTCTGTACAGAATGTGGCGGTTGCCATGGCATCTCCGTGCATGATTTCTGTGAAGGTAGTGTTGACTGAATCTATAAAAAGATGAGCACAGAAAAATATGTTTATAAAAACCACTTTCTGATGAAATTATTAAAGTGATGGCAATCTCTGTGTTTTGTTTCAGTCCACATTCCATTATTAAATGTTTCTCCGAATTTTAGATATTTAAATTGTTGGAAGGTTGGCTGAGTCTCTTCCTGATGATTTATTAAATTGTAATCCTCACTGATGTGAGCTGAGACTGAAAGGTAGTTATTTATACAGTCTGGCTTACTTGTATTCTTAGCTTTTATGCATGTGCTATGTCTCTGAAAAGGTGGGTTTAATCAAATTTTTACAAATCAAATGAGACATCTGGCAATCTAAAACAAATCTATTGTAATTTCATACATGAATGATTCTTTTTTTTTTTGCAGGATAAAACTAATAATTACTCTTCTTGTCCCCTACCGTGAGTCTGAATGACAGGCTGAGTCTGAATTATTTTAAGTTTAGTGTTTGAAAGTCAGAGATTGGACTAAATTCTCCCACTACCTATGGGGTCTGAGGCAAATCACTTCTTCACTCTGGACCTCAGTTTCTTCTGCTCGAACACTGGAGTGATCAGCTAGGATAACTAGATTCCTTTCAACAGTTAAATATGAATGTGTGTGCCCATGCATATGTGCATGTATGTATGTGGCAAACTTACATTGTTACACGTCAAATTTGTTTAAAGGAAGGGCCACTTTTGTTAAAAAGCTGATAGTTCATACTGAATGTGTTTTAACATATCACAATTTGTTGAAATTAAGAGAATGGCATTTGGTTTCCATTCCTGTTCACAGATTTGTTACTAATTTTAGGGTAAGACACAGTAGGAAGAGGAATGACGCTGAAGTCAGACAAAATGGACCTGAAACTAAGCTCTCCTAATGATGACCCGAGTATGTGGGAGAGAAGAAATAATGGGACATGCTACACATGGTTTTCTCTCAAATGAATTGTAGAGGCTGAAAAATTTGAAAAAGGTGTTCAGAAAAAGAGACGTATTCACAAGGAGGGGGTTCTCAGATACTTGGGACATAAATTTAGAGTCAGTCGTTTATGAGCCAAGTTTCATTTCCACTGGAAAGGAAGCATATTAATACTTTTGGTCACATGGAAGCGAGTGGGTCAAAAGTTCATCAGAGCCTTTACATATCTATTGAAAATAATGGCTTATTGTCTTGGATTGGGTTCCTGAGCAGCAGACTTGGCCATGGAGAATTGTGCGGGGAAATTTTAATGGGGCGTACTCAGGGAGAGACATACCTGTATAGGAGGTAGGAAATGGGAAAGACAGGACGGGGCAGAGAGATGCAGACCTATTTTGTGGATGCAACTGAATGCTTAGGTGCTCCTACAGGTTCTGGAACTTGGAGGTCTCTTTAGATTTGTCTCAAATTGAAAAGAGGGAGGAGTCTTTATATTCTGTCATCAGCCCATCAGCTCAGCCTCTGGGAGGTAATTCCCTGGAGCTGAGGGCAATAGCCCAGTGAGGAGCACAGTTGGGTGTACTTGGCCACAACATTTTCAGAGCTGGAGATGAGTGGGTTGGCCCTGAGGCAGATCAGTGGGGAGCACATTGTATCCATTAGACTTATTCATGTCCACACAAAGCAAAGTGCTTTATTAAATGGTCCTCAGAGATGAATTTTCTATTAAAGTAAATCGGGAAAACATGTTCCCCTAGAGAACCATATACCATGTTATTGTGCTAAAAGTTACACTGTGCTTAGTTGTCAGTCATGTCTGATTTTTTGTGAGCCCATGGACTATAGCCTGCCAGGCTCCTCTGTCCATGGGGATTCTCCAGGCCAGAATACTGGAGTAGATTCCCATGCCCTCCTTCAGGGGGTCTTCCCAATCCAGACATTGAACCTAGGTCTCCCGCATTGCAGGAGTATTCTTTACTGTCTGAGCCACCAGGGAAGCCCAAGAATGAGTGGGTAGCCTATCCCTTCTCCAGGGGATCTTCCTGACCCATGAATTGAACCAGGGTCTCCTGCATTGCAGGTGGATTCTTTACCATCTGAGTTACCAGGGAAGCAAAAGTGCTACTAAGACCTATCAAAACCTAAAACTTGCATTACTGTATGTTCCTCATCTTATTTCACCACAGGAGTCTATTTTGGCACAGTATCAAGTAAATATACAAAATTAGATTCTATAAAACATTCTTTGAAAAATGTTGATTTACTAATGAATTACTAGAGTGACATCTATTTATTAATAATAGTGTCAGTACTTAGAAAATATTTTATCATTCCAACCACTCTTAAGAATTAAATATTAAACACACATACACAGGCGCACACACATGTGTATTTATGATTCTACCTCTCTAATGAGTTGGATTACTTGGGCTGGTGGAAGAAAGACCAAAGTTAACTCTCTGTATTCTAGCTTAGATTAGCTTTATTCTATAAAAACTTACCTAGCTCTTCATACATTTTGTTGTTTACTCAACCATCCATTTATTCAGACAACATTTACTGTGGTCTCAATGGCTACTATGGAAGTGAGAAAATAAGCTCCATGGAAGCAGGACCTCTTCTGTCTTGGTAACCATTTCTACCCTTAGAGTCATGCATAGGGCTTAGCACCACACAACTGTTTGCACCACAGAAGCCTATATCTAGTGAGAGTGTTTGTAACAATGAAAGATTTAGGATGGAACTTATTATGTAAATTATTTTTAAAATATTTGATAATTCAGAAGATTCCCACACAGATAAAATATGCATTAGATAATTCCCTTCTCATGCATATATAATACTCGAGGCCTTAGGGTAATAATCCATGGATGATGATGTTTCAGTATCATGTTTTCAGGCTGCTAGGAAATGGGATTGCAGGATGGGAAGGAAAGAGGTGGTTGGTAAGAACTGGCAAATAGTGGTGGGAAAGTGACAACGTTCTTAGTGCTGGTTGACATTCTTTCTGGTTTTTTGGACATGTAGTTAACTGTGCTGAGAGAATTTAGGGAGAGTGAATTATAAGATTTGTAATCTATCCTAACCCATAAGTTGATAATGTAATTCTTACTGTATTTTTCCAACCCTCTGAATAGTTCTAGAGCCAAGGCATGCCAGCACATCTGCCAGCAGTGTCTTTCAAAGCTGCTGACCTGATCTCTTCTATGCTGTGGATCTTTTCAAAAAGATAATCTCCCTTCCCAATTCCAGGATCTTGGCTTTGGGTTGTCAGCAGCCAACACGTTCAAAAACAGATCGCTTAGGATTTAAGGGAATAAACACCTGTAGTATGGCCAAGACCAGAAAACAGTCAAAGGTAAAAATGAGAAGATGGTTTGGCAATAGATCCTTGTATATGAAGAAAGGAAACGAAGTAAGAGTGATGACATATGGTCTGATTCAGTATTGTCTACATTGGAGAAGGCAATGGCACCCCATTCCAGTACTCTTGCCTGGAAAATCCCATGGACGGAGGACCCTGGTAGGCTGCAGTCCATGGGGTCGCGAAGAGTCGGACACGACTGAGTGACTTCACTTTTACTTTTCACTTTCATGCACTGGAAAAGGAAATGGCAACCCACTCCAGTATTCTTGCCTGGAGAATCCCAGGGATGGCGGAGCCTGGTGGGCTGCCATCTGTGGGGTCGCACAGAGTCGGACATGACTAAGGCGACTTAGCAGCAGCAGCAGCAGCAAGAGTATTGTCTACATATTCTCAGTTGGAAATTTATGTACTATGTTAGAAACCTAAAATCTAAGTTGTCAGTCTCTTGCTATTTCTGCTTTTTATTAGATCAGGATGTCAGTTTTCTTCAGGCTATCTGATACTCTGTCTCTCTAATTCATAAAAATGTTGATGATAAAATTTTGACATAGAAAATAATAGATTAGCAAGTTTTATCTTTCAGATTCATTTTTTACTTTTCTTATTGCCTTCAGTTCAGTCACTCAGTTGTGTCTGACTCTTTGCGACCCCATGAACCACAGCACGCCAGGCCTCCCTGTCCATCCCCAACTCCCAGAGTCCACCCAAACCCATGTCCATTGAGTCAGTGATGCCATCCAACCATCTCATCCTCTGTCATCCCCTTCTCCTCTTGCCTTCTATCTTTCCCAGCATCAGGGTCTTTTCAAATGAGTCAGTTCTTCTCATCAGGTGGCCAGAGTATTGGAGCTTCAGCTTCAGCATCAGTCCTTCCAATGAGTATTCAGGACTGATTTCCTTTAGGATGGACTGGTTTTGATCTCCTTGCAGTCCAAGGGACTCTCAAGAGTCTTCTCCAACACCACAGTTCAAAAGCATCAATTCTTCGGTGCTCAACTTTCTTTATAGTCCAACTCTCACATCCATACATGACCACTGGAAAAACCATAGCCTTGACTAGATGGTATTATTATTATTATTATTTTTTTTTTTTTTTTAGATGATATTATTGAAAACTTTTTTCTTGTTGATAAAATTTCTAATTTTTGTCCTCTGTTTTTTCATGTTTTTATTTATTTATTTTTCAGTAATAAAGATATATCTGTGTCACTAAGATAGCTTCTTTCTCTAAAACAGACTCGAAGTTGGACAGCCCAGAATTGAAATTGGACAGTCCAATTGACTACTTCTTTATTCTAAATCTCAAACCTCCTGAGAGAACTTTTGAATCAGTGAGGATTACTGAGTCTCAACCTTTCCACACATTTGAATGCACTTAAAAATTCAGAATCAGGATGAAGTAGCTAAATAGAACGTAGAATAGAAGTCAGAGAAATAGTGTTGCCTGGGTACAAATAAGAACGTTTGGCTAACTGAACTATATTCAACACAGCAACATTTAGTCTTGGGATGAGAATTTACTTAGGCTTTGCTACTGTGTGCTTTCTCAGCTCCTTCAGAAGGTGGATGGCTAACTCCCAAAAGCTGACATCCTAATTTTCCCTCTGGCTGGCTGTATAAATTGTCTTTGAATAAGTTCTAACTTAAAAAAACAATCAGTAAAACAGGACTTCTGCAGCCATTAAAAAAAAATCTACAGTCAATTTTTCTATCCAGTCTTGGATTTCATTTTGCTTTAGCCAACCTGTGAAAGTGACAGCCTTCCTACACTAGTCCTTGTTTATCTCCCTCAGTAAGGGTAGTTCTAAATTCCAATCTGTGCTCTTCCTCCAGTCTCATCTTGCCATGTAAGTTTTCCTGAGTCGTCATAGGAGGAAAAATAAAACAAAGTTCATGAATTCTTTTCCCTCTTGTGTTTGTGACTTAAGAACCAAGTACCTTCTGAACTGAGAACAAGTGCTTAACTGACAAAGTGGAATTTCTAAACGCTTTTCTCAGGGTGTCTTACTAGCTCATATTACTTTCTTTCTCAATCAATAGCTAATTAAAATGGTGAGACTTATTGTTAAAATGATAGATGCCCTGCAGTTTTAGGCCATCTTGAAAACTGATTATCAGCTACATTTCCCTAAAACAAACAATAATTCTCAATGTATTTTTAACCAAGAGAGCAACTTAGAAACAGTAGTAGAAGATTATACAGACCCATAATTGTCTATCTATAAATACATTTGTAAAGGAACAGAGTTGAGGGTAAAGTGAAATCATTATCTATCATTTAAAAATATCTCATCTTATCTAACACTGTAATATTGAATAAGCACAACAAAATGAATAAAAGACTAAAAGCAGTTCTACTCGATCTAAAGATGGTCCACGGGGCAGTGTGTGGAGCTTCAGTGAGTCCTGTCTTCCTGGGAGGCAACTCATGTGGATAAAGAGCACAGACTTTGCAACCCACCAGCCTTGGTTCAGATACTTACTCTGCTGCTTTTTAGCTGTGTGACCTTGGGCAAATTACTTAGTCTCTCTGTGCCACTTTTTGAGAATGGAGATACTCATAGCACCAGCCTCATAGGGTTGTGAGCCTTGTATTTGCTGTTACATGCAACGCCCTAAGAAACACATTTGACATGTGTTAAGTGCTCTGCATGTGCCCCTCTTATATCAGATTTATTTTAAAAATGTAGCAACAGTCTCTTAGGAGATAGGAGCACTCTGTAATTGAAATCTAGTAAGTCAGGTTTAAACTGTATCCAATATTAACTGTTTTCTTCCTGTTAACTCTGATATTTCTGGGCTTCATTTTTCTCTTGGAATTTAGGATGGAAGCACATCATGTAGTGCCAGGCAGGGAGCAGTGACTTTTCCCTTTGGCCCTGTTTCTTCCATTTTACACAGAAGATAAGGCTTAGTTTAAGCTGATGCCTCTCAAGGGAGTCCTGGGTTACAACTAAAGCTCAGTTGCTATTTGCAGGGTGACCTAGGATGGTTCTTAGTCTGTGTGGATTTTAAGAGCCTTGGAGGTCTAGATCTGCTTTCAAATAAAAGAGAAGCAGGGGGTAATGGATCAGGTTCACTGTAAATATGCTTTCCCATTCTCCTTTTCCCACTGTATTCCTTCAGTGCCCAAGCTCTAAAGCTAGGTCACTTGGTTTATATTTGGAAGTTTTGCATATGATTTTAAAAAGATCAAGTACCGAAAGTGCTGAAAACATCTTACCTATGACACAGATTTAGACAAGCTCATACAAGTAAACTTTGGTAGCAGTTGTTTCAGATGATGATAATGGGGATGATACTAATAATATCAGTAGCTGCTATTTATTGGCTAGACAATGTACTAGATGTACGGCATTATCTCAATTTTATTATTGTTATTCTGTCACTAAGTCACGTCCAACTCTTTGTGAACCCATGAATTGCAGCAAGCCAGGCCCCCCTGCCCCCCACTGTCTCCAAGAGTTTGCTCAAATACACATCCATTGAGGCGGTGATGCTATCTTAACCATCTCATCCTCTGCCACCCACTTCTCCTTTTGCCTTCAGTCTTTCCCAGCATCAGGGTCTTTTCCAGTAAGTCAGCTCTTCCCATCAGGTGGCCTAAGCATTGGAGCTTCATAAAGGAAAATAAAATCAAAGAGGCTAGTAGTTTTCACAAGGTGACACAGCCAGTGGATGTTTACGTCACTAAAGCCCAGCCTCCTTCACCTATAGTAGCATCATTTTATTTCCCATCAACCATCCACTTACAAATTTCTGCTTGGAAATGGCTTCACCCCTCTCGAAATTGAGATACCTTGTCATCTCCTTTATGTGCCTTTCTCTACTTCTCGCTAGTGAATTCATGTTTATATAAATTGCCTTTGTTGACTTCTGTGTATTAGGTTACTTGCTGTTGTTATTCTAATTTATGCCCTTTCAAGATGCAGCCACAGAAGAAAAAAGACCTTGCAAAGCTCATGCATTTCCAGATGAGTTTATAAATAGAAGCAACATCATCCAGTTTCTTGAAATAGACACCAGGAGAGAGGCCATTTTCAGGCCTCTTTCGCCTTGACCGGTCACTTCTTATTGTGGCCTCATTGACGAGTTGAGAGTAATTGATTCCCACTGTCTTTTGATGGTTTACTGGGTGCTGTTTGCTATAAAGAGAAACAACAGAATCCTGTTAGCTTCTGCCCATTGATCTCTTTTTGGTTGCCAGATAAAGCCATACTCACAGTTTGCAAAAAGACTGTGGAATGGATTTAGCCTGGTTTTATTTAAATCAACAAACATAAGCAAATAATTAGTTTGTTTTTAAGTGTAAAATACCATAGAGCACATTTATAGCTTGAGGTCATATTTAACTCAACTGTAGTGATAATAGTAATTCAGTGCAGTCTTAGACTGAGTCATTCAATAACGGATAAAATGTACACTTAAAAGCTAGCAATCATTAAGTCCCAACTACTTTTTAAAAAAGTCAAAACAAGACATTTTCTAGCATTTCCTGGCTTCTTTTCCATCTGCAACTTGAGCAGTATATAATCTTTTACCCCCTTCCACTCAAAAGTTATGGTTGGGAATTCATGTGAGGAAGATAAAGGAATTTTCAGTCTTCTGATTGGGTGCCTTACTGACCTTGATGCATTATATTAATGGGACCATGGCAGCAGAAAACGTAAGGGCTTCGGTGGTAAATAGACTTGAGTTGGATTGCTAGTCCATATCTTACTGTTCCTTTATCTCTAAAAAATAAACATAAGAATTCCAACCTTTTGTGGTTATTGTAAGGGTTACTGCTACTGCTACTGCTAAGTCGCTTCAGTCGTGTCCAACTCTGTGCGACCCCATACACGGCAGCTCACCAGGCTCCACCGTCCCTAGGATTCTCCAGGCAAAAATACTGGAGTGGGGTGCCATTTCCTTCTCCAGTGCATGAAAGGGAAAAGTGAAAGTGAAGTCGCTCAGTCGTGTCCGACTCTTAGTGACCCCATGGACTGTAGCCTACCAGGCTTCTCCGTCCATGGGATTTTCCAAGCAAGAGTACTGGAGTGGGGTGCCATTGCCTTCTCCATTGTAAGGGTTAAGTGGGATGATATATGTAATAGTCTAGACCAGCATGTGTGTGTGTGTGTGTATGGCACCCTATGTATATATATATGTTGCTTGTTATAGATGCCATCTTTCATTTCCCCATATGAAAGATGACATCTATATCACTGCTCACCTTTCCTGGTTCTAAAGAAGCTTGAGTCTCATCGTCATAGGAGAATAGAAGTTCCATAGTCAGAGTCCAGACTTCAAGTTCTATGTCTACTGCTTACTTGCTTTTTCAGCCTAGAGCAAGTGTTTTGAGTCTCCAACTTTTTTCTATAAACTAATGATACTAATAATGCCTGTTCTCTAGGGTTGATTTTATATGAGATGATAAATATAAAAGTTCTAACACATAAGAAACACTTAATGCAAGTTTAAAATTAACATTACTAATGGGAAAGATGATATTCAAAATGACCCAATCTTATAATAACAAACAATGGCCTCTCATGTGACAAGTACAATTCCAAATTTGTTGGCATATTGAATGTAGGACTTTAACAATGTCATCTTTTAGGATTTGAAATAGCTTAGCTGAAATTCCACCATCTCCACTAGCTTTGTTCATAATAATGTTTCCTAAGGCCCACTTGACTTCACAGTCTAGGATGTCGGGCTCTAGGTGAATTATCACACCATCATGGTTATCCTGGACATTAAGACCTTTTCTATATAGTTCATCTGTGTATTCTTCCCACCTCTTCCTCATCTCTTCTGCTTCTGTTTTGTCCATACCATTTCTGTTTTTTATTGTGCCCATTTTTGCATGAAATATTCCCTTGGTACCTCTAATTTTCTTGAAGAGATCTCTAGATTTTATTGTTTTTCTCTATCTCTTTGCATTGTTCTTTCATTAAATCATACAGCTCCCTCAATAACCTGATGAGGTAGGTGGTGGTATTTATAAACATGCCCATTTTCAAGATGAAAACATTGAGGCCAACAGAGAGTAACTTTCCCAAAGGCTCAACAGCTAGGAAGAGATAGAGCTGGCATGTGAATTCCGGCTGCTGTGTTTCAGGGTCCATGTGCCTAATCATTTGCTGTATTGTATCTACCTCACATGTTATTTGTAACAGCTCAGTGTGGTAGGTAGGTAGGGAATGTATGTATCATTGTTTCTTATTTTGTAATGAAGAAACCAAGTATCCAGTGGATCAAGCTTGGTGAAACTGCTCCTCTCAATCTATGAAACAAAAAAGCCAAACCTTCCTTTGAGGTCCCCAAAGACCACTAAGAATTCCTAACCCATTTTCTGAGCATATGGGGAAGAATGGGGAAAAAAATGCCTTAACTGAATGTCTTATTTTAAAAATTAACCTAGATGAGCATTTTACTCTATAATGTAATGTTTGTTTGAATATAAAAAATATACTTAAAATTTCTTTGTGCTTGAGTATAATGGAAACTCCAGGAAGATGTGTCGTGTTTTTCCAAGGAATTTTGTGTCTCCTGGTTTGAGAAGTTAGCTTTAAATATAATGATAGTGATGCCAAATCATAAAAAACTCTTGGGCATTAGTAAGACTCTATATAACTTAAGGTCAGCATTCGGGACCTCTTTTTTATGCTATAAAGATGTCACCTAACGGTGTGTGTAATGGAAGAGCCAAGATAAGCAAATTTTCCTGGCAGCTATTCTGGTGAAGAAAGACCTCTTTCACTGAACTCTTGAATCCATACATTGCTGAGAAGAACAACTACCAGCACAAGTGGAGTTATTGCTCAAGGCATCACTCACGGTAAGTGAAAGAGCTCAGGAACCGGTGAGCACACTCTGCCATCATATCTGCTCCTGCCTGCATCCTGGATGTTTTAGTTGTGCCAGATAATTTTGTTCCTTTGAGTGCTGTATGCTTCTTCATACTTGCCACCTTTGCACCTATTAGCCCCTTACCTTGCAGTATCTTTGCCAACTTCGGAATCCAGCATATATTAATACAGACTTTTTAACCCCAAAACACTGAGTAAATCCAAACGATTCCTAGTGTAGAAGAGCATGATGGTGGTGATTTAATAAGTCAGTGTAACAAATGCTTATTGACTATTTGTTGTGTCAAACATTATAGAGGGAACATCATAGACATTATAGATCTGGAGCCTATAAGCTTTAAATTCAGTTTAATAAATAACTATTCAGTATATGTTGAATCAGTGACTTCACTAGGTGTTGGGAAAACAAACATGAGCAAGATGTTTTCCCTTACTTGGAAAACCTTACAGATTGTCAAGGGAACCCAACATACCAACAGAACCCACATTAAAGTGATAAGTGTTAATACCAGATAAAGGCATGATAAGCTCTGTATGGTTGAATAGCATCACTGACTCAATGGACATGAATTTGAGCAGACTCCAGAAGATAGTGAAGAACAGGAAAGCCTGGCATGCTGTAGTTCATGGGGTCACAAAGAATCAGACACAATTTAGCAACTGAAAAACCACCACCACAACAAAAGCTCTGTATGGGGCAGAGTGGATGAAAGGCTTAAGAAAACTTGATCATAGGCAGATACAAGGACTGGACCCCCGAAGAGAAAATACAAGTTTGCCACGCAGAAGTGATGAAGATGACATCCCAGAGAGAAAAAAGAGCATGAGCATCCTGCAGTTCAGTGCAGGACTCAGGAAAGGGTTTTGTCAGAAATTATACAAAACGGTTGGAAAGGAGGTGGAAGAGTGCAGCTCATGACTTTTGATTTTGTGATTATCCCTCCACGTCTGTGATTACTGTGGTTACTGCCGCATCTTCAAGGTTAGACACTGGACCACAGTGGATGGAGTACAACTGCTATAAATAGTCATATCTACAGAGCTTACTTGTCCACTGTGCCTCTGTTCTTCATTTACTTTTGAGTCTTACATTTCTAACTCTTACTGTCAGAATCTCCACTATATGTACAGCCATAGCCACAGATGATATAACTGGTGTGTAGATGATGTGATATATTGTTTTTAGCTTTCTGTCTCCTCCAACACAGGGCAAGAAGAACATAAAAAGAGGTGGAAATGGATGCTAAGACTCAATACATAATATGTCACTCATAGAATATACAAAATCTCTTTATACAAAGGAAGTGCCTTTTATGCATCAGGCACAAAGGACTGAGAATATTAAGATGAATAACTTGTGGACCCTGGGTCCAGGCTGTTCCCTTTGTCAGCGTAGGAAAAGATGGTTTGAAAGACCATGGTGCTAAATGAGGACGGAAATTGAAAAGCTTTATTTACAGAAAATAATTTAAACAAAGGAACTGGTTTGGAGGTCACTAGTAGAATTTACCCTTCCATCACCAGCGCGCCAACAAAACCCCTCCTCTGTCTTCAAGAATCAGAGATCTAAACACATCTGTGGCCAGAGAAGCTCTAGGTCATAAAAAGCAAAAGTATTAGAAAGTCTAATCAGGGAGTACTTAATATAATTTAAACGGAACTCTACAGCTACTTGCAGAGAAATGTTCTGTTTCATGCCAGGAAGCCTGTTTGGCAGATTGTAATGTTGCAAGTAGTGAGAAAATATAAGTCACCTTGAGAACCAATTGAATATAATCAATGATTAATGGCAAATTTGTGGTCCCTTTAATGACCAGAGCTAAATCAAATCAGATTGAACCATAAATTTGGATGCTCTCTGAAATTGGGTCATGTAAAAGTAAGCTTTATGAAGAAGAAAAATCAATTTTGTAATACTACTACAAGCAGAGTCATAACTCACAGCTTGGAGTCTTTTATTTGAGGAGTTTTGACTATCCATTTTACATATTAGCATATATTTAATTGGAATGGCAAAGCTGTTTAAATGTAATCTCAAAGGGTTTTAGTCAACAGCCATACATTTTCTTTTGGTTGATTTTATTTCAGCTACATGCACTAAAATCAGCAGGGATTCAATACTTAAGAGTAGAGATGCTTTAATTATCATTTTAATGAAAGAGATAAGGAAGTAGACTAGCTTAGTTTGCAGTACTCAGGCCTGCTTGAAATTAGTTGAATGGTTTAAGGTCCTCCAGAAGTCTGATGACGTCTCTCATCAGGGTGAACTGAGCAAAATTGTAAACATGTTTTGAAAAGTATGTGATTGAATTTATTACCTGTATTGGTAGTATCTTTGAGGCTGTGGTGTCTACTTTTAGCTGAAATTTAGGAATAAACAAAAATGGCCCTTTATTGTATCATGAGCCAGTTCAGAAGAGAGTGGGGTTGCTGGATTTGGGGATATAGGAATTTGTAGCAAATGTACCCCTCTGCTGCATGATTTGATTTCCCCCAGAACAGTTGTAGTACTCCTGGTCTCACTAACTCCCACGTGCACCCTAAAATGTTTTTCTGGAGACTGCCATAGGCACAAACAGCAGAGAAAAAGGACAGATTACATGTCTGTTCTCTTCTGGGTTCGGCACCAAGAATCAGACGCTAAGAGAAGAGTCAGCACAAGGATTAGGCCATCAAGAGCAAACTGGAGACGAAGAAGAGGGACCTTGGGTGGGTGAGGGCAGACATACCCAAGCTTCAGTCATTCTTCATCTGTCTTTGTAGCAAATGATGTAGAGAAAAACTTACCCCCTTTCAATCAATCAAAGGTGATACCAGTGACTGACATTTGATTGAAATCTTAAGGTTGTGGTCTTAGGACCACTATAATCAAAGCTCATTCAGTAGAGGGAGAATGGGATTGTAAGGCATCTTTGAAACAGCAAAGATAGTTATGTTATAGAGAAAACAGTCTTCAGCTTTCCAAGTAAATAATGGCAGCCCTGCAGATGAGGTGCCATAGCATGAGATACCAGCATTCACCAGATTGCTCTCACCCCCAAAACTAGACTCATTCTTGGCACTTTTCTTCTTCCCACACTCGTCATCTGTAATTACCGTCCTTTGGAGGCACCCTTCAGCCTGTTTCACCAATGCTGTCTTTCTGTTGCACTGTTATCACCCTCATCCTAGACAGTGGACTGCTGTCACCGTCAGTGGGACACTTCAGGGACTCTTCCCTTGTCTCTCTTTTTGCACTGAAACCAAAATTTAAAGTAAAAATCTGATAATGTTCCTTCTAGACTAAACCCCCTCCAAAGATTTCTAGTCTCCAGTAAAATAAAATCAAAGACTTCAGCATGCTTGTATGCTTCCCATGACTTGTCCCGCTTACCTCTTCCAATGCCAATTCCTATTTCTCTCCACCTCATATGGATTCCTTCCCATTCATTCATTGAGCATGACCAGTATGTTCCCCACTCAGAGCCCTTGCACTTGTTTGTCCCTCTTCTTGAAATATTGTCACTCCAATAATGTTATATCATTCATGTCTCTGCTCAGAAGTGATCTCCCCAGAGAAGCCTTCCCTGATCTCCTGTTCATTCCCCCACCCCACTACACTCAGAATTATTTCCTTACTCTGCTGTTATTAAACCTTATGACATGTAAATAACCGATTTGACACTGTATCTTTTTTATTTAGCACTTTTGCTTATCACTCATAATCTCCTTGGGAATAATGACTTTATCTTCATCACCTAGAATAGTACGTGTCACACAGTAAGAAATAAATGTTTATGGAGTAATTTTGAATAAAGAAATGTATGAATTTTCACTTAAAATGAAGCCTGTTTCACTGTTGCATGTTAACTGCCAGGATCTCATAGGCAATCAAGTTTCAGAACCATGACTTAGATAATATAGCAAGAAGGGCAATGTATTACATAATCTACCAACATAATTTAATCATTCTGGTTGTTCCAGTTGTACTGAAGAGGCTCTTGTATTTTGACTTCACCATGGAGATTTACAATAGCTAGTTTATGTTCATGAAGACACAGAACATTATCCACACATAGACATGCTTTGATCCACTTTGGTCTATTTTTAAAAATTATATATTTTATATTTTCCAGAATTGTCTTTTATTTTTTTCCAACTCCAAATATGAGAGATTCTGTAATTCCAGGTCCAATATTGACTACAGTATTAAATCTTTCCTTCCTTTCTTCTTGGAGTAGTACCTTAAGTGTTCTTTCTGTTGTAGACAGCTTAAAATAGAGTTACACAGAAGATCACAGCAGCAATAAACTTGAAAAGGATTCTAACCATGGCATAAAAGGAAAAGCACAGTTCAGAGGAAAATTGCCAGAACATAGAAGAGAATTTACTTTCTACAGAGATATTTTTGGAACTTTCTATGGCAGTGTTTGGGAGATCTGACTGCCTGGCAAAATCCATCACGCCACAGAAAATTTATCATTCTCAGAGATAGAAGACAAAGATACTTGCATGAGGTGATTTTAAGATTATATACATCCTTTGTTATTATTTTTTCTTAAAAATTATTTTCACTTTGTATTTAGGCAGTAAATACCAGAACGAACATTTCAATACAATGTTGGTGGGAGGAAAGGAATGCTGGAAATTAAACTAGAAAACCTAGAGTTAAATGATTTGCTCTTTTACTTAAAGCTACACAAACTAAACTATTCAATATGGTGAAGAGAGATGCTTGTTTGTCACCATACTGTTTGCCTCTTCTTCCTGGGAACACAGCCCTTAGTAGCTTGTTCTAATGGCCATGTGACCACAGTTTTTGCTATATTAATTTTCTAGTGCTGGTAATACAGTACCACAGACTGGGTGGCTTAAGCAACAGAAATTTATTTTCCTGCAATTCTGAAGTCTAGAAGTTCAAGATCAATATGTTGTCAAGTTTGGTTTTTATAAAACCCCTCTCCTTGGCTTATAGAAAGTCATCTTTCCCCTTCCTGTGCCTTCATGTCATCTTTCCTAAATGTGTCTCTTTGTCCAGATTTCCTCTTCCTGTAAGTTTATTAGTCATATTGGGTTAGGGTGCATCCTAATGACCTTGTTGCAATTTAAAGTCACGTTCTGGCTGCTATCAAAAAGTCTACAAACAATAAATGCTGGAGACGGTGTGGAGAAAAAGGAACCCTCTTACACTCTTGGTGGGAATACAAACTAGTACAGCCACTATGGAGAACAGTGTGGAGATTCCTTAAAAAACTGGAAATGGAACTGCCATATGACCCAGCAATCCCACTGCGGGGCATACACACTGAGGAAACCAGAACTGAAAGAGACACGTGTACCCCAATGTTCATCGCAGCGCTGTTTACAATAGCCAGGACATGGAAGCAACCTAGATGTCCATCGGCAGACAAATGGATAAGAAAGCTGTAGTACATATACACAATGGCATGTTACTCAGCTATTAAAAAGAACGCATTTGAATCAGTTCTAATGAGGTGGATGAAACTGGAGCCTATTATACAGAGCGAAGTAAGTCAGAAAGAAAAACACCAATACAGTATATTAACGTATATATATGGAATTTAGAAAGATGGTAACAATGACCCGATATGCAAGACAGCAAAAGAGACACAGATATAAAGAACAGACTTTGGACTCTGTGGGAGAAGGCAAGGGTGGGATGATTTGAGAGAATAGCATTGAAACATGTATATTATCATATGTGAAATAGATTGCCGGTCCAGGTTCGATGCATGAGACAGGGTGCTCAGGGCTGGTGCACTGGGATGACTCTGAGGGATGGGATGGGGAGGGAGGTGGGAGGGAGGGTCAGGATGGGGAACACATGTACACCCATGGCTGATTCATGTGAATGTATGGCAAAAACCACCACAATATTGTAAAGTAATTAGCCTCCAATTAAAATTAAAAAAATAAAGTCACATTCTGAGATACTGAGGTTAGGACTTCAGAGCACATGAATTTTGGGAGGGATGCAGTTCAGCCTATAATATTCACCAATGACAAGCAGAAGAAATTTCATCTCACCCACATAAAAGATGCTTGCCCTAGACTTGCTTTCTCTTTTCCCTGCACTGTCTAGAAACAGTCTTGTATAAGATCACCTTAAAGGCCCACTTGGGTTGGGGACTTGGTTACAGGAATTGCCGAAGTGTCTTCCTCAGGTAGAGCCTGAATTCTCACTTTGTAATATGCTGGAAAGAGAAATAGTCTTGAATCATTTGACATCATCCCACTGATGTCTGTTGTTATAGTAACTCATTGTTGCCTCTAACATATTTAACTGTTTTGTCTAAGCCCAGCTTTTCTCATCTCAAAAGATGGGAATAAGGAACTTGCTCAGACTGTTGTGATGAGAGGTAAAGTCTATGTATCAAAGTGCCCAACATTGCAATGAAGCTAAAATTATAGTGGGAATGATTTTCTGCATTCTACTCGGAGAAAATCCCCATTGTGTTTAATGGTTGTAAAATTGCTTTATAAGTTAAAAATCATCTTTCAGATTTAAGGATTTAATTTTATTAACCCATTCATCTCTAAACTCTGATTATTGAATTTAGCGACAGGCTTCAAGAGGTCTTTGAAAGCTGAATTTTTAGCATATGTGGTTATTTTTCTTCTTCAGAGGGTTCATTGGCTTCATAAGATTCCCCAATGCATTTCTGATTAACAGTCTCTGAGTGGTGTATCTTATCAGGGTGGATAAAATCCAGGGTCTCTGAGGGATTGGCCCGAAGGTGGTGCTAGCGGATAATAATATAACCCTAGAGAACCAGAATGAAAGGACCAGTACTGGAAGGGGATGATAGGAGTTGAGAGAAAGCCTCACAAAATCATTAGGATCCTAAAAACAGAGGTTAGGAAAGGAGGAAAGTGGAGATGGAGGGATGGATAGATTCTGGGGAAACTGCTGTGACTTCCCATCTTTGCCTCCGGGTTTTCCTGTCCCAATGACCCTTAGTCTGGCCTCCCCTCATTAATGTGCTGGGTATCATCAAAAAGATGCTATGAAAGGAATCTAGAGATTTTCTAGTTCAACATCCCCTTGTGTAGGCTGAGACCTATAGAGCTGAGACCATAGGAAAACACAAAAAATTTGTAGCTAAGATCACACAGTTAGTCAACATAACTAGGCTAGAATCTGGCTCAGCTATGCTTGGTCCACCATGCTACATCCGTTTCAATGTCACTCCCAAAGGGATAAACAATCCACTGGGTCCCTCCAATAGGAGAACAACAGAGCTCTACCTCTCACTTTCTCCTCTTCTACATCCTCCTGTACTTCCTCCATCTTTATTTTCTGTTTTTACCAAAGTTAAACATGTCTAGAATTTGAAGAGTCAACCAGTGCTACACAAGGTTGGTGACAAACCATGGCAGCTCCCTACCTTCCTTTACTCCATTCCTCTTTCTATAACAGAAACCACTTCCTCTTTTAGCTGATTGTTTTGGTATTATTATTCAGTTCTCTCAGAACCAAATTATTTCTTTTTTTCCCAATTTTGGGCATCATCTGTTGACTTCCCTTTTGAAAGATGAGGTTTCAGCACTCTCTTTCACACTCTTCACACTTTCACACTCTTCTTCTTCCCTATCTTCCCAATACACTGGAATTTTTGTTATATCAATATACCATAATTGCTCTATTATAACTTGAGCTATAAAATGTGGCAATCAAGAGCATGGAATCTGGAGCCAAATGCCTGTGTTCAAAATCCACCTTATATCATTTATTAGCTATGTGACCTTGGACAAGTGACTGAATTCTGTGTGCTGGAGTTGCCTTTGCTGTACAATGGGGAAATATCAATGCTGGTACTCAGTTCACAAGTTTGATATGAGAACTCAGTGAATTAACATAGGCAGTTTTTAAAATCATGATTGCACTTGAAAGTAATATGTAAATATTTTCTTCATAACTGAGCCTTGTAACATATGATTACTTTTTTCCCTGCAGATTGTTTCCCCTGTAGTTAATATTTGTCTTTTTTCATATGAGTAATTTAACCCCAGATCTTCAAAGTTGTCTACATCTTCCCTTAAGGTGTTCAGATGCATCTCGTAGGCTGTTGATTCCATCATCCTTAGAAGTCTTCTTGGGAATTCTGGTACTACTCCAATATGGGCTGGTCACTCTCTATGCCTATATCACAGCTGTCATTTTGGGATCCCATTTCACTTTTGTCCTGGGGATTCTTTTAGCTTCTGTCAGTCTGGACTGCTTGTTTGCTGTATGCCATGTCTTTTAACTTTCTCTTTAAGAAGAGTACATATGAGAGAACCTTAGGAGCATTTATGTCATGTGTGCTAAGTTGCTTCAGTCATGTCCAACTCTCTATGACCCTGTGGACTGCAGCCTACCAGACTCCTCTGTCTATGAGGTTCTCCAGGCAAGAATACCAGAGTGGGTTGTCATTTCCTACTCCAGGGATCTTCCTGACCCAGGAATTGAACCTGTGTCTCTTATGTCTCCTGCATTGACAGGCAGGTTCTTTACCACTGGCACCACCTGGGAAGTCATTCATGTCATAAAATGTTTTAATTCTAATCTCATTCTTTTTTTTAAAAATAAATTTATTTATTTTAGTTGAGGGCTAATTACTTTACAATATTGTAGTGGTTTTTGCCATACATTGACATCTTGATAGATAGTTTGGCACACTTAGATTCTGTATTGAAAATAATTTCCAGCCAGAATTTTGAAGACATTCCTTAATTGCTTTCTAAGTGCCACTTTTGAGAAATCAGTCTTATGATTCTCATAGTTTTGTGTGTGGTGTGTGTGTGAGAGATCTACTTATTTTGTCCAGAATCTTACAGGATATTTTTTTCCCCAGGTATTTTAAAATATGATAATGTGCTCGTGCTTTGGTGTAAGTTTCTTATTTTAATCCATTGTTCTGGGAACTGATAGATGCTTTCAAGTGTATAAACCCAAATGTTTCCTTCAGTTCTAAGAAATAATCTTGATGTATGTATATACATATGTATGAATGTGCTTGTTTTGATGATTTTATTTCCTCTGTTTTCTCTGTTCTCTCTTCCTGAAAATCCAGTTATTCAGACATGGGATCACTTGTCCTCTAATTTTCTAAATTTTTTGGCTTGTTTTTTTTGGGAGTCTTTTGACTTTATAAATATTATTTATTCAAACCATCATATTTTAAATTTCCAAGTACTCTTTTGGTCCCTGTTGCTCTTTGTTTCATTAAATTCTGTTCTTGGTTCCTGGTTACAGTATTATTTGTTCCTCATGGACAGACTGGGTTCCACAAAGCCACATTAGCAAAGCCAAATTCATCACATTTCACTTGAAGGATGAAAGGCTGACTGCTGCTAAGTCGCTTCAGTCATGTCCGACTCTGTGCGACCCCATAGACGGCAGCCCACCAGGCTCCACCATCCGTGAGATTCTCCAGGCAAGAACACTGGAGTGGATTGCCATTTCCTTCTCCAATGCATGAAAGTGAAAAGTGAAATTGAAGTCACTCAGTTGTGTCCGACTCTTCGCAACCCCTTGGACTGCAGCCTACCAGGCTCCTCTGTCCATGGGATTTTCCAGGCAAGAGTACTGGAGTGGGGTGCCATTGTCTTCTTTGGAAAGGCTGACTGCAAGCATTCCGATAGCTGAGAGGAAGGAATAGAAAAGGGATCCATCATCCACTGTGCACAACAAATCCGTGTGGTCCTCCTGTTTTCATGGTGGTACCTCGAACTTCATTTTTCCCTGGTATCATCCACTCTAGGGATTTTTTTTTTGTCATCTCCAAAAAACCTCCAGACTTTGCTGAGGTAGAGGAGGAAAGATACCTAGCAGCCCAGATTGGGGAAAGAGATCTGATAGCTTCATCATTGTATTTTACATCAGCTTTCTTTTTTTCATCCCATGATTCATCCCCACATTTGGAGGTAATTGATGGTGCCAGTTCGTGGCCCTGTGGGAGTTGTTTTGTGATTGTTGTCTTATTTCCCACCTGTTTTTCTCATCTGTAGATGAGAAACACTTAGGTGTTAGTTTTTTCTTTCCTGTTGTTAGAGTGGAGCTTTAGGAGAAAGCAAAAGTGAGTATGAAACTACTTCCTTGTAATGGAAAACTGTGATCATCATTTGTGAGTAAATTTACCTGTATAGAGGGGTCAGAATCATTTCTACCTAGATTTATCCAGAGGTCAGGCACTCACTCTTTATGTGACTTAGTGAATGTTTTTTTTCCAGCTTTTCTTTCCTTGTATATAGTAGGGGATAATATACACATATCAGGATATCTGAGAAGATCAAATGAGGTAGGGTATGCAAAGTTCTTAGCAGTGTCTGGTCCATATTAGTCACTCAGCAAACATTAACTTCTTCAAATCCTTTAGAATGAGACCACAAAACAATTTTTAAAGGACAGAGGTTAGTTCCTCTTCCCCTTCTCTAATGCTAACCTTAAGGACTTAATTCCTGTCAGGGGCATTTGTAATTTTCTCGGTTCTGTCTCATCACAACAAAAATTTGAAGCGACAGACCAGTGTTACAGCTCCATGTTACAGCTCAGTTTTATTTAGAAAGTAAAGGAAAATACATCCTCCAGGCATGAGGGCATGCCGACCCAGACCCAAGAGATGTGAAGGGAAGAGAGGCCCCCAGCCCAATTTTGGCTCCTCTTTTTATATGCTTTTTTCTCCTCCCCCTGGGTCTGCTCTATGTAAATTCGGCTAGCCAGGAGTGCTGTTTGTTTTGCCTGAGGTCCTCACTCCAGTCCTCAGACCTTCCTTTGTTCTATTTTCATGGGCTTTTCCCTTTTTTGTTTTTTAGCCACTGCCATTTTGAACTCCTTTTTCCTATTCTAACTACCTAACATTTCCCAAAGCTGCCAGAATTACTAAGTTTATAGTGTGCTTCCATATTCAATTCAGTGTCAGGACAACTTTTTTATTTATACCTGTTTTGTACATATTGAGATTCTCACTATATGTAGTGCAGCAAGGCTAAGTAAGGGCTCCCCAGGTGGCACTAATGGTAGAGAACCTGCCTGCCAATGCAGGAGATGAGGGTTCGATCCCTGGGTCTGGAAGATCCCCCAGAGAAGGGAATGGCTACCCACTCCAGTATTCTTGCCTGGAGAATTCCATGGACAGGGGAGCCTGCCAGGCTACAGTCCAGAGGGTCACACAGAGCCAGACTTGACTGAAACAGCTTAGCATGCATGCATGCAAGGCTAAGTAAAATGCAGGCACAACCTCAGAGACCTCATAACAGAAAGCCTGAAATGGAGAGTTTATTGTTTGGAACAGGCTTTTTCAAATTCCAAATGGGCTAATAAAGACTCTATTAGGAAAACATAGACTCCCTCCTGGGAAACAAAAGGCTGTGAAGCGGCCTGTATTTACATGCTGTTGGAGAGTTGGTACATTTGTTTTGACTTTCTCTAATTAAATTGTAAAGATTTTCTTCAGGTGAAGGATTCTATTTCCTTTCCTCTGTTTTACACATTCTGAGTGGTGGAGGGATTTTGAATACCCTTGTTTCCCATTGTCATGTTAGTCACTTAGTCATGGCTGACTCTTTGTGACCCCATGGACTGTAGCCTGCCCAGCTCCTCTGTCCATGGGATTCTCCAGGCAGGAATATTGGAGTGGGTTGCCATGTTTCCTCCAGGGGATCTTCCCAAACCAGGGATTGAACCTGGGTCTCGCACATTGCAGGCAGATTCTTTACCATCTGAGCCACCAGGGAAGCACGTCATAGGTCCAACAAGATCCCAAGAGCCAAGGTTCAGATCTGTTCTATGAAATTCCCAACTGCCATCATCCTGTCTGAAGCACTGTCTCTGCACAGCTCTGATTTGTGTTCTTCTACCGCCCCTCACCTCTTTTGACCTTGATAAAAATGATGCTTTTTTCTTTTTCCCTCAGCTGGATGCCTCGGAGTTCCTCCAGTGAATACATTCATGTGACCATGACGCAGAGAATATCTTTGTGAATCCAGAGGACCAACTGACCAGATAAGAATCAGGTCCTCCCCACTAGGCCCTGAGTACATTTTATTGACGAACTTGAATTTTTGACACCAGAAGTCATGTTCACACATGTTTATACTGAAGAGTGTGAACTCCTGTTTAGTTGCAACTGTATAATAAGAAAGTGGCACACTCAGAATTTTCCAAGCTGAGTCTGGTAGATTGGATTATTGGGCTTGACTTCCCCTCTCCCCATTGTGTAATAGCTGTATTGTGCATCCATGTGCCTTCCTAGGCCTCATGGTGGGTGGCATGTATGTCCCTAAACTTTGTTTGGGCTTGGCCACAGGAATATTAGTGGATGTATAAAATTCTGTGGATGGAGGAGCCTTGTAGGCTACAATCCATGGGGTCTCTGAGAGTTGGACATTTTCACTTCATATGATATAGTCAGGATCTGGAAATCTGCTACACAGTTGGCTTAGTCTCCTGGGTTTCTGCTCTTCCCACGAGGAGGAGGTATTGCAGGAAGCTCTCCTTTTATCCCAGGCTTAGTCACTCTGGTTGACATGCAGACTCCCAGACTGACATGAAAGCAGCTCAGCTGACTTGCAGATGCATAAGTTAGAAATCGATGTTTGTTATTATAAATTTTTGAGTTTTGTGTTATTGTAATTTCTGTGATGCATCGTTATTGAAAACATTGCAGGCTAAGGCTAATAAACTTCTCTAATAATATGTATTTTCAGTTGCTAGCATGGCTGATAATGTGGATTTATCTCTCAAAAGGTCTCTGTGTTACATGCAATCAAAGTACTGTGGCTTTCCCCGACATTGTTTTTGAATGATGACCATATTGTATGCCTTTCTTATTAATGTATTCTTTCTCTACTGATCTCTAAGTTCTATGAAGTCAACAATTATATCTGATTTATTTATTATACCCCAGTGACTGTCATGATACCTAACACACAGAAAGTACTCACTTAATATTAATTAAATGAATGAGTAAATAAAAATGTAGGAAAGCTATGTATTCCCCCATCAGAAAAATGAACATAAAAATGTACATGAAAACTGGCCTGAAATCTGTAAGGGCACATAAGATTTTATGAGTGATTCCTAGGCTGAAACTTCAGAACTCGTGATCAAGATAATGTAGAAGCATTTCAGACAGCAGAGGCTGGAAAGCCCCTACATTTCGCTCTGGTATTTTAGGAATAGATGTCTATACACATTGGCAAGACTCAGGAATTTTCCAGAGGACAGGTGATTTGGCCAGATGAGTCACTTTTCTGGTCATGCTGTGTATCCTTCTGTGTGTTATTTCATCTTTCAGTCACTAAGTCAGCTAAGGGATAGAACAGGAATAAAAGGCAAAGGACTCAAAGGTCACTTTTCTAGGACCTAGAAGAAGGGATAAAATATGACCAGAAAAAGTTAACAGTATCTATCAGCGGTCACCCATGTAGATGATGTAATGCATTGTATATGGTGAGTGTGAAGCTGAGGGCCAGGAACAGAAGGGAGAAGAGTAACAGGCAGGTCATTCTTTGAGGGTATTTGTGTCTATACAGAAAATGGCAGAATGTCCTCATTCTTAATTTTCAGGGTGTGCCTCTTTGAAGCAGGCTCTTCCCAGTCACATTGGGAATACAGAGGCAGCTCAGCAGACTGACTGGGATTTATGCTAGGACCATTTGTGAGAATTAAATCCATTTAAACTTGGATGGAGGCGATTTCATATTCGGCTGGCCCCATAGAAATGGAGAGATAATTTTAAGTGTGGGTGGGATGGCGTTGGGGCTGGGAATTCACAGGGAAGATGAGTGAGCTGCAGGCCAATGAGTGCTTTCTTTCTGAAGTCATCTTTTAATTATGCAATTTGTGGTGAGTCATTTGCTTTTTTGTTTTATGAGTCTCAGAATGAGCTGGCTGGTGGTTTGATTTTGACTTCTATGGTTGGGAGTCTTATGTTTCCTCCACTTTTAGGTCCTTCATTTTTGCTCTCTGGGTGACTTGTGTGAAGTGAACAAAAGAGCTAGGGCAGAGGTAAAATAGATGCACACGCTGAAACAGGGAGATATGGTCTGCTCCTCCTGGTGTGATTTTAGACAAGATACTTGTTTTCTCCAGGCAATGCCTTTCCCATCCCTTGAGATTATAGCCCTCATTACTTATATACCTTGTTCCGGTTGAGATGATTCTTGACACCACAGGTCCATATGAACCCAGCCATTTGTTGAATGGTGGTGACTGAGACGTTCAAGCTCATTTATAATTTTAAACTCTTAGCAAGCCAAAAAAAAAAAAAAACACAACCTTTTCTTTTTATCTCAAACAAAGAGTGAGAAATTTTATGGTACTGGCTGATATTCCAGCAGTCTGTAGGCTTCAGTGTTGTATTTCATTATGAGCAATGGAGTAAAAGTGATATTAAAAACAGTCTTTAATACTGGACCCAAGCTCCCAACTCCACAAGCTCACCCACATTTTGTTAAGTTTATAAAATATTTGTATTTATCACTGGAAAAATTCCCCAAATGTTTTACATAATAACATCTCATTTAAATTCAGTGCTTGACAGCAGGAGGAAAAATTATAAATTTTCCATCAGTCAGTTTTCCAGATACTAAGGAATATATTGTAGTACTAATTTTAAAAAAATCATGGAAATCTTTTAAAACTTCTTCAAATGCATTTTTGCCTTATTGGACATACTGTTGAATACAAGTTATTCTTTCCTTAACAACCCATCATTATTCTTATGTTCATAATTATCATAATGGACAGTAAAAGAGCATGGTTTTCTTCTACCTTTATTGCTGATTATCAGCTCTAATGTTTTTCTTCCTATGTAAACTTTTGTAGCTAGTTTCCTATATTTAGGAAAGGTCAGATGAACAAGTTGTTAGAGTGGTATGTAAATTAAGAGTTAGTAGGGTATGAATTGATTTATAATAGGAACTTTAGAATGCTTCTCATTATCTGTTAGAACTTTGCTATTTACTTTTTGATTTTCCAAAGTCATGTTCTTGGTATATGAAGTTTGCATTGTATATGCATATGTATATATTCCAATGTGTATTTGTACATACAAGTGTGTGTGTGTTTATGTGTGTGCCTGTGTATTAGGATCCAACGTGGTATATGGTCATTTTATTAACAAACATACCTTGACCGAATCCTGATAGTACTACATTATAATTGTGTGACTTTGGGCAAGTTTCTTGTTCTCAACCTCACTTTCCTCAATGTTTAAATGGGAATAGGGATATTTATAGCACCTAGGACAATATTGGAGACATGGAGTTGTAAAAATATTAATTCCTTTTCTGCTCTTCTTTATAAGAATAGATGGTCTAGTCTTTTCGTCGTGTATCTGTTGTCAAAGTCAGTGTTACTAAAAATATTGAACTTGTTTGCTAGTATAATTAAAAGTGGCATAGTGATTTCTTTAATTCAGTAATTTTCTGCCAATTTGTTTAGAAAGCTTTGTCCAAGAATTGTAAATACATGGTGTATATGCCACCTTTTTTCTCCCATAATTGATAATGGTTCTGTTTTCCACTGAACCTCAAAGTCTTTCTCAACACAGTGCCAGCTTATATGACCAGTCCACCAGAACTGGCACATAGGATGAAGCCTAAATGCTTGATTTAGTCACTAGATTGATGATTTCCAAAATCATAATAATTTTCACTGGTAAAAAAAAAAAGCAGGTGAATTGAAAAATAGAAGAACTTCCCCTGATATGTTAGTGTGTAGTGACTAGAGAAAACTCAGGACCTGTTTTGGAAGAGAAATACTTAACAGCAGAGAGAGGACGTGAAGGTCTGAACATTTCTCATCACTCCAGTCAGCATCCTCAGTCACAATGCCAAGAAAATAAGCTTGATCAGCCCTGGCATTGGTAGCAAGTCCATCAACTATTCTTATCAGCCCTTCATCTGAAAGGTAGTCCTGTTTTCACAATCGTCTCACAACTTAGATGTCTTTTGTTTTTTGAGAGGGAGGTGTGTTCTGTTATTTGAGATAATATTTTTCATCTTTAAATCCAATCTAGTGAGCGCATATTAAACACCTACTATGTGTCAATTCATTCTGTATCCTTGAGGCTATCTCAGCACTGGAGGTGCTAAAATGCAGGTGGAGATGTGTACCTGCTGACACATTGACCCTGTCCACTTTGATATTTCTATGAGAGAGGAAGAGCAGTCATCCTTCCCAGAATTTATTATCTTGTCTTTTTACCCTGTTCCTACTATCAAACTAATTACAGCTAGAAATATTGAACTTATTTGCTATTATAATTAAAAATGGTGAAGTGATTTATTTAATTATTTTCTGCCAGTTTATTTGTTTGTACTGCTGAGTACAATAATTGTAACATACAAGGTGTATATGCCACCTTTTTTTTTTCTTTCCCTTTTTTGAGTTAATAGCCATCTAGATGGTTGACTTCCTAATGAGAGTGAATGGAAAAGGCTAACTCTTAGATGTGACAAAATGTTTCCTGACTTACACCATCTTCATGAGCACTGCCCCCTTTAAAGTGTCAATCAACTCCAGAACCTAAGCAGACTCTCTTGGATCTGCAGTGTGCCCTTGCAGAAATGAGTTCTGTAGCTCCTTCTTTTGGACTGATTTTCAAATTTATTTGTTAAACCTGTTATTTCCAGGGAGTGAGATAAGCACTGGGATACAGAGGAAAATGAGATCTCTGACCCCCAGAGGAAAATGAGATCTCTGACTGCCTGAGCAGCTCACAGGCCAGGGAGGGTCCTGACATGTAAATGAGTAATTAGCATAAAATGGAGGCACCAGGAGGCCACAGTTTCTGAATTGACACTGGATAGATGATCTGACGCTCATCAGGTAAAGATAGAAATGGGATAAGGGCATTCCAGGGGAAGGGATTTCAGAAGGAGACAGCAAGTCAGTAAACATCAAGAGCAATTTATAAATTAACAGGGACATGAATTATCTGCTGTGCTAGTACTTGTGGGGTTCGAGGAGGGAAGGTGGAGGAATGAGTCAAAATGGAATTGGAACTGAGGTTCAAGTCATGAGACGTGTTGAGGTTCATGTCAGAGCATTTTCATTTTAACTGTAGCTAAGGAAGCTGCTCCAAAAATCAGTCTGGGAATAACATGATATTAATGGTCAGCATTTGAGCATATCTGTATCACTTCAGCTAAATGATGTTAAGCTGGTTCTTCTATCATCCCCATTTTACAGGTTATAAAACTAAACCTTAATTTAGAAAGATTCAGTTCAGTTCAGTTGCTCAGTTGTGTCTGACTCTTTGTGACCCCATGGACTGCAGCATTCCAGGCTTCCCTGTCCATCACCAACTCCTAGCGCCTACTCAAACCCATGTCCATCGAGTCAGTGATGTGATCCAACCATCTCATCCTCTGTTGTCCCCTTCTCCTCCTGCCTTCCATCTTTCCCAGCGTCAGGGTCTTTTCCAATGAATCAGTTCTTTGCATCAGTTAGCCAAGTATTGGAGCTTCAGCATTAGTCCTTCAAATTAATACTCAGGGTTGATTTCCTTTAGGATTGACTCGTTGAATCTCCTTGCTAGTCCAGGGAACTCTCAAGAGTCTTCTCCAACACCACAGTTCAAAAGCATCAATTCTTCGGTGCTCAGGTTTCTTTATGGTCCAACTCTCACATCCATATATGACTACTGGAAAAACCATAGCTTTGACTAGATGGACTTTTCTTGGTAATGTCTCTGTTTTTTAATATGCTGTCTAGGTTTGCCATAGTTTTTCTTCCAAGGAGGAAGCATCTTAGAAAGTGAAAGTGAAAGTTGCTCAGTCGTGTCCAACTCTTTGCAACCCCATGGACTATACAGTCTGTGGAATTCTAGGCCAGGATATTGGAGTGGGTAGCTGTTCCCTTCTCCAGGGGATCTTTCCAACCCAGGGATCAAACCCAGGTCTCCTGCACTGCAGGCGGATTCTTTACCAGCTGAGCCACAAGGGAAGCCCAAGAATGCTGGAGTGGGTAGCCTATCCCTTCTCTAGGGGATACTCCCCACCCAGGAATCAAACTGGGGTCTCCTGCATTGCAGGCAGATTCTTCACCAACTGAGCTATTGATTAGGTAATTGTTTTAGGTTATAAAACTAGTGAATGTCATATCCAGGATATGAAAAATTTTGTTTGTGAGCTCTGAACCTATGAAATGGGAGAAGACTAGAAACAAGATATTTTAAATGGAAATTTTGTTCAGTCGCTAAGTCATGTCTGACTCTTTGCAACCCCATGGATTGCAGCATGCCAAGCTCCTCTGTCCTTGACAGAGTTTGTCCGGAGTTTGTTCAAATTCATGGCCATTGAGTCGGTGATGCCATTCAATCATCTCATCCTCTGCACACCCTTCTCCTTCTCCCTCCAGTCTTTTCCAGTATCAGGGTCTTTTCCAGTGAGTCATCTGTTTGCATCAGGTGGCTGAAATATTGGTGCTTCAGCTTCAGCATCAGTCCTTCCAGTGAATATTCAGTGTTGATTTCCTTTAAGATTGACTGGTTTGATCTCCTTGGGGTTCAAGGGACTCTCAAGAGCCTTCTTCAGCACTAATTGCAGTATAGTATTTCAAGCAGAAGATGAAGACAGCTGACACCAGTGCAGTGGTGATGTGATGAGATAAAGGCTCTGGTGTGGTATATTTCAAGGGTGGATGATACTCTGCCATTCTAGAAAGCCTAAGGAATCATATTCCTATTATTTTAAATTCACTCCTGTTTAAACTTTAAAGCCCTGTTACCAACTTTGGCCATCTTTTTCGCTATTTGGAAATAGAACATTCAAGAATAAAAATTCATTAAAGAAAGTAAAAAATATTAGAGTTAAATTCTAATGCAGAGTACCAAAATGTTCCGAGCAATCTCAATGTCACTGAAATGATCTATGGTCTGTTAAGTACAGTAATTGTCTCAGTTTTTTCATTCAGAGGTCACTTACTGAGAACCCACTTTATTTCAAGCCCTGTGTAAGGTTATGGGTATGTAGTTATGGGATATAATTTAGCAAGGGAGAATCTCATGCCTCAGCATGTAAGCTCTCCACACTCCTTGGAAAATAATAGTAAAGTAGCAGTAAAGTAGTAGTAGTAGTGTAGGTGTGATGTTTTTGTTAAAATATTTAAAAAAATCATTCTCATAGCACCTTCATTCACAACTCATATGTCAGGCAATGTTATTACTAGAGGAAAGGTCCCCATGATGTATTTTGCACATTTATCAAAGAACAGATTGTAGCAAAAGACTCTGTTTCTGTGACAATAGCTTTGATTAACACCTATCAAAATAGAACCATCATTTGCTCACTTAAGCATTTGTTAAATAACCCAATCTGCCACTGAATTAGAAGCCAGATGCCTCCATCTCCACACGTGCTGAGAGGGCAGTTGACACCTCCCTCTCATGCCCCCCAGTCATTTATGGCCCTTGCCTACAGGATGTCGCAGTCCTGTTCCAGCTCAAGGTTCTAAGATTCTATACAGTTCAGTGTTTTGTTTTGTTTTTTCCCAAAATGGCCTGTGGTCTTTCAACTGTGTTGCTCCATGAATTAAGTCAAAGATCCTGTAATGGTACCTACCAGATTGGTACCCACTAGGAGTGATGCCATACTCTGGTAAGCCTTCATCACCCAGGCTAACTACTATGTCATCTGCAGAGCAGAGTGAGAATTCGGGTCAGCAGGTCATATAGATGGAAAGGACTAACATCACAGAATCTTGTATAAGGGGTGCTCAGTCTGTGACAAGCTGCACGGCTAGAACTCGATATTCATTTTTAGAAGAGCCTTCATTATTCGGATCCGCTTTATTATACTTGGTTTAGATCTGCTTGTAATTTTCATTCTGATTTTGCTCTCTGAAGCCAAACAGAGCATCCTTCAGTACATGAAATACAGAAAGTACTCAGTTAATATTCGTTGACTAAATGAAAATTGGGCATATGATCAACTACACTTTCTAGAACCTTGTCTCATGAAATGCTATCAGATTAAGACTTCATTCATTTTTCACTTGGCAAGTAACTTGCTTTTCTAATTAAGAAATAGTACATATTTATTGCATATATTTAGAGAATATAGATCAGCAAAATAAAATCTACTCAAATTCTCTAGTATCCACACAGCATTTTAATATATAATTTTCTAGACTTTTCAGTCATATGTATATATATTACTAAAATCAGATAGTTGTCTAGATATTTTAACCTGAATTATTTTTACTGTATATTTTGCCTTATCAGAAATATTTTTATTAAGTAAATGTGTATAGCATTTTACTATGGAGGTATATAATAATTTAACACTATTTACTTAGCCAGTCATCAATTATTAGAGATGTAGATTATTTCCAATTTATTGTAAAGTTAATAGTACCACATAAACAGTGTTGTAGCTAAATTTATGGGACATTCATAATTATTCCTGTAACAAGAAGAACTTTTGACATCAAAGAGTGTAAAATATACAGTGCTGCCGTTCAGTTATTGTAAATAGAAACATTTAAAATTTCAAACCTAGCAATTATTTTTTTTGAGGTAGGCAGAAGGCATTCATATGACACATGAACCACATACCACTCATACAGTCAAAGTATAACTGACATAGTGTTTCTGAATAATGATTTAATTATACCTACCAAGCAAGGTAAACAACAAAAAGTTATCAGTCCTATCTTTTGTCTGTCAAATGTTTAGTTTTTTTCCCTTGGCCTGAAGGAAAGATTAAAAACATTTTTAGAAAGTTTTGTTTCTTCTGTCCGGTTGAAATCATTGATTTATTTTGAATCCTGAATCTGTGTGCAACATAGGAGCTACTACTCTTAATTTGCACAGTTGATATATAAATCTGGGTCTTCACTGACAGTAAATCATAAAGATAGACCAAAGCCAAAATAGCATGAACTATTGGATGTATTGTTAAAGGTTTCATTGCTTTTTATTTTGTTTTAATGAAGATAGATGGGAAGAAATGAAGTGACTTTTAGTAGAGAACTAACTGCAAAAAATAAAATGGAGAGTGTGTAGAGGAATTCAAAACAAATGGAGGGTTTAGAAAGGCTAAGCAGCCAACAATGATCTATTCCAATGAGGAGTGGTTCCAAGTACGGCTCAGTGTTCGAGCCCCTTCCTGATGTTTCTAAAACATGCCTTTGCCTGCTGAAGGAAGGACTTCTGTAAGGCAAATACTGATCCGTATCTCCACTGAGGATAGAAGGCGACGCTGGAAACTCAAAGTTTTGCTAAGAAAGTACTCCTTAAGAGCACAGAAGTTCGAATATTGGGATATTCTACTAGTGAGGATTATATAATTCTTAAATTATCTTTAATTAAATTGGTTTATTGTAACAGAACCCATATATAACCATCTTGACAGTGGGCAACATCGGCTAAAAATATATCCAGCATAAATAAATACAGGATTCCACAGTGGGTGAAAGAGAACCAGAAGAAGTTGTATAAATAAAGTTTCTGAAAAGTAGTGTATTTGGAAAAGCCAAGGAGATAGTCGTTAACTAAACACATATTTTTATTTTCCAATACTGATGCAAAAACAAACCAGTAATATTCCTGGAAAAGTATATGTATGGCATAAAAAAGATATTCCTTTCCTCTCTGCTGGGATTTAGTTAAGGGATGCGTCAGTTTAACTAGATCACACAGTCATTGTTAGTCACGAGTTTATGAGACTGGAGGATTGTTGGTCTAATGAGAGGAGATAGAAAAGTAATTTATCAGGTCCTCTGGGATGCAAAAGCATTGCTTTAAAGTTGTCTCAGTCTTATAGCTGCAGTTGTGACTATTTATGCAGTAAACCGAGCCTCCTCTTCCTCATCCTTCTCTCTCTCCTGGGCGTCATAAGGATAATTAAAATGTGCCCATTACTTTCTGTTAGCCCTGGAAAAATCCTATGTGGAGGTCAAGTCAGTTAATATTTATTATTCCCATTTTACAGTTGAGGAAATGGAGGATGAGGTGAGATCAAGTGACTTGATCAAGGTATATAGCTAGTTAGTTCAGTTCAGTTCAGTTCAGTCACTCAGTTGTGTCCGACTCTTTGCAACCCCATGAACTGCAGCACGCCAGGCCTCTCTGTCCATCACCAACTCCCGGAGTCTACCCAAACCCATGTCCATCGAGTCAGTGATACCATCCAACCATCTCATCCTCTGTCGTCCCCTTCTCATCCTGCCCCCAATCCTTCCCAGCATTAGGGTCTTTTCCAGTGAGTCAACTCTTCACATGAGGTGGCCAAAGTATTGGAGTTTCAGCTTCAACATCAGTCCTTCCAATGAACACCCAGGATTGATCTCCTTTAGGATGGATTGAGTGGATATTGATGGATTGATTGGATAGCTAGTTAGAGCACTTCTGAAATTCTAGCTCATGGCTTTCCTTCCTACAGCATTCTATCTCTAGACAGATTCAGGGTCACCATCATCCCATTCTTTCCACATGATTGGCTTTCTAAGGGATGAAAGTGGAGGTTCAGATTCCGTAATCAAGAGATCATGGAATAAACATATTGGAAAAAAGAAAAACAAGATCAAGGGTGGGAAATTTTATAAGAATTGAAAATAGGTGGTCTGAGAGCCAGATTTATTTCCATATTTGACACCTTCATTTGATCTGGACAGTGTTTTGAAGCTTTATTTGGTAGATACTTGGTCACAACATAGGCAGATTAGCACCTATGGGGTAATACTTAGCCTTTGTTTGTGTGCCTTGTGTTGCTTATGTAGCTATTTGATGTTGTAATTCTGAATCTGAATTTAAATTAAGGAATTCAGTAAAATTGCATTTTAGAAAGTGGATCAAGAAGAAGATCCTTTCAGAAGAAGAATCCTTTCAGATAGGTTGGTTTTTGTGACGGCTGGTCAGGTGATCTGTAAGTAACTGAATGGAACGGAAACCAGCTCCTGAGTAAGGAAGCCCTGGATGTGCACAGTGAGGCTGGAACCTCCTCCTGAGCCTGCGCAGAGCAGCTGCTGTGCTAGAGCGAGGTCACCGTGGTGTCGGGTGCTCCCACTTCCCTCTAGACATCAGAGTTGTTGTTGCAACATGGTATGTTCTCTGAAAACTGGCTCTGGAAGGAAAAACTGTCATCCTGATTATGTCACAGAAATTGGGGACTGTGCTTGATGACCAAGGCCAGTAATGAACACTCAGTAACATTCAGTGATGGACTGGATTTGATCATGTGTTCATCTCAGCTTTGGTTATTCTTTGGTTACTTGAGATGACCCTTCACCTAATTCTAGGAAACCCAGGGAATAAATGTATCCCTTTTGGCTAAGGGAAAAAGAAAGCCTTCCTGCTATTAATCACCTGCATTTTCTAGACTCTGTTTCAACATATTGCAGAGCAGTTTCGTAGATATTTTGCAAAAATAGTAATTGGATTCACTACAACAACCAAATTTGTATTGATCTACAGACTTTACATTGGACGTCATCCTCTTCTAAGTCATGGATATTTTCCACCCCTCCTAATCACTTTATTTCCCTTACAGTTCTTCAAAATATTTAGCTAAGACCATTTAGGTCATAATAAATATACATTGACTTTCCCTCAACTTAGTTTCCCATAGTGATCTGAGAAATTAGAAAACTGACAGGAGAAGCTGGTAGAAAGAAATTATTCTTCTCCCAGTGATGAATGGTAAGAACTAGCCCTTATGTAGAACTTACTGTGTACCCAAGTATGTATATACAATGAAATATACTTCCCCATTAAAAGGATGAAATAATGCCATTTGCAGTGACATGGATGTTATCATACTGAGTGTAGTAAGTTCGAGAAGAAAAATAGCATATATTATCACTTATATGTGGAATCTAAAAAAAATTGATACAAATGAACTTACAGAAACAGACTCATAGACTTGGAGAATGAATTTATAGTTACCAGGCAGGAAGGGCAGCAGGGGAGGGATAGACTGGGAGTTTGGGATTGGCATGTACACACTTCTATATTTAAAATAAAATGCCTTTTCATGAAAAGAAAAAATGTGGTGGTTTACATACATTGACTCCCTCAATCCTCTGAACAATTCCATCCCTAGTTTACTACTGTTGTCCCTGTTTTATAGGAAGCTGAAGCATAGAGAGATGAGGTGATGTAGCCAAGGCAGTAAGTGCCAAGACTGTGCCGACAGTAAGTGACCAGGCTGGGGTTTGAACCTCTACTGTCTGTCTTCTGAGCTTCTGTTCTTGGCCATTGTGCTATTATTTTTCCCTTGGGGAACTGGACAAGTCATCCACACATTTTTGCTTAGTGTCTTTGCTCAGGATTTCTTATTCCTAAAAGTCCTCCTCAGAGTCTTTGCCTGCCAAGATTAAGTTCAATTATCACCTCCTCTCTAAAGCCTTACCTAATTCCTCCTCGATTCACTGTTCTTTTGTCTCCCCTTAGTCATGACATTTATCACTTGGTGTTATTGTCACTAGATACTCATCTGTCTCATCTGAAGTATAGCCACTCCTTGAGAAAGGACATATTGTAATTTTTTAATATTTGTGTATCCATGGTAACTGGAGAAGGCATGGTACCCAGTAAGGACTCTTATTGTACTGGACGTGTATGAATGAAGATGTTTGGAGATTCTTGTACATAAGTAAGAGTAGATTTTAAGTTTCTTTTAATCCTATATTATTTATTGTCAATCTCTGGTCCAATAGGTAGTATTTTTATTGGATATTCACTAGATACTTCATATACAGATACTTTATATCTGGGTCCCAGTTCATTTTAAAGCATTGTTGGAATGAGAAACTGGATAACCTTGACTTAGATAAATTTAAGAAACTCCCTGATAGCTCAGTTGGTAAAGAATCCACTTGTAATGCAGGAGACCCCAGTTTGATTCCTGGGCTGGGAAGATCTGCTGGAGAAGGGATAGGCTACCCACTCCAGTATTCTTGGGCTTTCCTTGTTGCTCAGCTGGTAAAGAACTCCCCTGCAAAGCAGGAGACCTGGATTCAATTCCTGGGTTGGGAAGATCCCCTAGAAAAAGGAAAGGCTACCCACTCCAGTATTCTGGCCTAGAGAATTCCATGGACTGTATAGTCCTTGGGGTCACAAAGAGTCGGACATGACTGAGCGACTTGCACTTTCACTTTGATCTTGAGCCTGTTGTTTCTGAATCTTAATTAGCTACATTTCTCAGTGAATCAGCAGTGGCCCATGGGTTATTAAATGGTAAAATAAATGGTTTGGTGTAGCTCCTTTAAGAATGTGACAGAGTGTCTACATTTCTCATATTTCATTAGACAACATTATATTCCAGTAATTGCTTAATCTGAAATAATGACATTATGTGCAAATTATGTGAAACTCCATCCATTGATGTTTCTCTGAACACTTAGGCTATTAGGCTTCTTTTAATTATTTTCTCTGCACCAGAGTCCTCACCGTTTTCTCCGCCACTGCTCTGGGTATTCATGACTGAACAAATCACTTATTAAAATAGAAGCATGCTCCTTTAGTGTATTGCCTGGATGTCTTAACAATCTCATTATTTGATGAGTGACTTGTAGAAATATTTAGCTCATCCTGTTTGACAGATGTCACATGCTCAACATGAATAATGAAAGTACTCTCGGGTACTGAGAGGACTGTGTTCTCAGTGGTTTTACTCTGATTGTAGTACTGCCAGGGGTGAAAAGGTTCTGTTTTAATCAAAGCTGTGTTTTCGCTCAAAAGTATTGAATTATTTGACCTTGATAACCAGTTCCACAGAATACATTTACAAGGTTAAGAAAAATGAAAAAGAAAGTTTCACATCAGGTCAAGGTTAATTGTAGTTGATATTTGCCTAACAATTCATCTCCTATCATTCTAGCTTATGATACAATAAATGAACCATTTGGTGGAAGAAAGATCAGTGCTGTATTCAGTTTCCTGCTGCAGGTCAGCTTCCAACTGGGGACTTAATTTAAAGAGGATTTTAATAAAGAGAGTTACTTTATAAACTTCCAGGTCAACATAGCACATTGAAGGAATTACTCCTGTCTGTGACATTCATTTATGTTCAAAAAAGAAAACTTCAGACATGGGCTCAATGACCATGTTGAGAGGTTTGGGCTTCCTATGAATTCTTGACTTCTGAATTGTGTTTTTATAATCTGGATTTCCAAAAGCCTCTCAAGCATGGGCATCTCTCAGGGTTCTCATGATACTCTGCAGCCAGTATAATCATTGTGTGCTTCATACCTTGTTTGAATGGCCTTTTTCTTATACACCCTACTGGAAGGACTTTTGGGGCAGATATTGTATCCTGCTAACACTGTATTTGTAGCACCTAGCACAGTCCCTGGGCCACTGTAGTCATTAGAAAGGGGCTACTGAATTGTGTTGTTATTGATTACTAATACTCTGCTTAGTTGCTCAGTCGTGTCTGGCTCTTTGCAACTCCATGGACTGTAGACCACCAGGCTCCTCTGTCCATGGGGATTCTTCAGGCAAGAATGCTGGAGTGGGTTGCCGTGCCCTTTGCAAGGAATCTTCCCAACCCAGGGACTGAACCCAGGTCTCCTGCATTGCAGGCAGACTCTTTACCGCCTGAGCCACCAGGGAAGCCCATTGATTAATAATAATGAAGCAGATCTTATTGACTCATTCATTTCCACAAAATACAAGAATTCCAGCTCATTTCAAATTCAAACCTATTGTTTCTTGGGATGACCTGGGGGTATTGCATTTAAGCTCCTAATCATTTTATTTTTCTTCTCCATGGTCTCACCATGACTCAGCTGATGTCCAAGTCAACAGCATGTTTTCAATTCCCTGCAAAGTCACAAACCTTCCAAGTGGTAATGTAGGGCTGTGTTTCTGAGGATATTAACAGTGCTTAAGACTTGCCGCATCTCTTTGGAAGTGGAGAGAATATCTCTTTGCTCCACTTTGCCATCCTGCAATTAAAGATAAACCAAAACATCTCACATCTTCCACAAAGTATCATCACATCTCACAAAATTCCCCCAAACAACAGCTCTTCATCCACCTGAAGTTCTTATCCCTATCCTTGTAGGATATGTATTCATGGCACTGGGCTGGATCCTAATGTCTGGTTCCAATCCCAGGCCCTGTTCTCTGTTATTGTTCTGACCTCACCCCATGCATCAGCTTAAATATGTCCCTTTTTCTTCAGCCTAAAATATAATTTTATTTCCTTCTTTGCAACTTTCATTCATGCTGTCATTTATTTACCAGGTAGCTATTAGATGAATATTACCTACCAACAACTATAATAAATTCTGAGCATAAACTGAAGAACAAAAGTAAATGAAATTTATATCTCCATGGAGTTTATAGTGCTATTCAGTTGGATGCCCAGATGTGTGTTAATCCCACTTAAGACCTGATTTGGATCCAGGTGCTAGGTTCTGAAGCATGACACATGTTCCTGTCTTTCTTGCTAGACCTTAGCACCCAGAAAACCTCTTACCTATGTTTTACTTAATTAGGACAAGGCATAGATTATGCAATTTGAGGATTTGTGAACACATTAGGAAGAGACACAGTGAGAAAGAATGAAGCTTATTAGAAGGACCTTATTTTAGGCAAAGGAGACAAGAAAAAATGAATGTGTAGGGAGATAAGAAAGACACTATTTGATTTTCTGATTAGCAATAATGGTCTCCTGAAAATACCCAACCAATATGGGAAATAGAGGTAGTCTGAATCCAGCACCTAGGAGACAATGAGGGAGTGGTATTTGGGGGGAAAAAAAAATAACTGCAAGGACTGGACTTCAGCTATCAACTCCAAGGTAAAATCAGTCTCTGTGGAATGACTGGTTACATCTGTCCAAGATCTTACATACCTGGGTGAGCTGTCTGAGGAAGAAGATACATCCAATAGAATGAATTTTAATTTTCTGCAAGCAAAGCCCAAATTCCTGAAATATTTTGTCTAAAAAAAGCCCAGTACTTGAAAGCAAGGTGACCTTTTTGCCAACTGCCCCAGTGAGTTATGGAGAGACGCCATTTTTGAAGAGGGACTCGTCAGGGAGAAAGGTGATAAATAGCTGTAAACAATAAATAGGAAAGATGCTCACATGTGAGCTGGCAGTGTTCCCCAGGAACTAAAGTAGGAGATCCAAGGGGAGGAACTTCTTTTAAAATGTCCTGTTATAACTGCTAACGTTTTCCTCTCTTGAAAGCCTGTTGCTTATAAGGGAAGATGGAAAGATCAATCAACTAAAATGCAGGAGACAAACCTGAATGACACCAAGGGTTGAATATTTCCTACAGTTGACTCTTGGAAGCTGCTCAGCTCACTGAACACTCTAAGAAGTAGGCCATAGCCCAGGGCTGTGAGCCATCAGTCAAACTTCCTAATGGCCATGTCACTGAAGGGAAGCATTATGTGGAACTCAGTGCCAAGAATATTCTTTATGCAAATAAAATATATAATCAAGGATAGTCACTTACCGGAAAGATCTCAGGATAATATTCGCCCCAGATAAATTTTTGTTGGTGCTGTTAAAGAAAATACTTTCAAACAGTGTTTTGGTCTAACATTAATCTTTAAATTTTTCATTTTTGAAGAAGAAAAACATTATAGAGCAGAGTGCCTTAACAGATCAGGTACTAGAGGAATATAACACAAATAAATCTTGGGACCCCACATGACTCAATGCATATAATTACAGTAAAGCAACAAGTCTCAACTGCCTAGTGATAATAGAAACTTTTCACTGACTTAGCTAAACATGTTAAGATGCCAACAAAGCAGTTTTATTCTTCCATTGTTTCGTATTTGTTCTATGGGCTGTTATCTTTCTTTCCCTGTCCAGGAATGAAAACTTAGACACATTTCAGAGCTTTTCATCCTCTTTAGTTCTAAGAACGACCTTGTTTCAGTAAGTAAAGCGTTAGTCATCCATATATTAATCAGAACTCTGATCTAGTAACACACACACAACTACTCACCTCCCACCAGCTTGCCCTGCTTCAGGTCTAGAAGCCTTACCGAGGAGGAGACATGCAGTTGGCTTCTTCATCTCTGATTATATCCTTGCCTTCTCTGTAGCTGGGTTCAGGGAGAGAGGTGAGGAGGAGAGAAGCATCACAGCCTTTTGTGGCTGGATGGTCACCATCTGTCATTAACTTTTCTGCATTTCAGGGAGATTAGAATTGACTCATTCTTTCAGCACCTGTACTGTACTGTGCTTCTCAGAGAATCTTCCTGTGGCATAATAAAAAATAAATGTATGGGCTTCCCAGGTGGCTCAGATGATAAAGATTCTGCCTGCAATGCAGAAGATCCAGGTTTGATCCCTGGGTTGGGAAGATCCCCTGGAGGAGGAAATGGAAAACCACTTCAGTATTCTTACCTGGGAAAATTCCATGGACAGAAGAACCTGGAGGGCTATAGTCCATGGGGTTGCAAAGAGTCCGATATGACATAGCAAATAAATCACGTCTTCCCAGTTTCTGACACACAGCTTCTGAAACCCTTGGAATCTCTGACATGAGTGTCTTTTGTATGCTAATAAGATGATATGTTGGGGACCCATAAATAGCTTTAGATTGGGACTGGTTGTCAGACTGTCCAAATTGTAATTAGAGACTTGGAATTTTTAGCTCTGAGATTGAATTTAGACACCGTTGGTCAATGATTCAGTCAGTCATGTTTACTAATGACACCTTTGTACAGGTGCCTGAACAACAGAGTTCAGAGAACTCATAGGTTTGAGAGAACAGTCTCTTTCATTGGACTCTTCCTGAGTTGTGTTCTTTATAATAAAAAGGTGGCAGTAAATAAAGTGCTTTCCTGAGTACTGTGTCATTTTGCTGCTGCTGCTGCAGCTAAGTCGCTTCAGTCGTGTCCGACTCTGTGCGACCCCATAGACGGCAGCCCACCAGGCTCCGCCGTCCCTGGAATTCTCCAGGCAAGAACACTGGAGTGGGTTGCCATTTCCTTCTCCAGTGCATGAAAGGGAAAAGTGAAAGTGAAGTCGCTCAGTCGTGTCCGACTCTTAGAGACCCCATGGACTGTAGCCTACCAGGATCCTCCGTCCATGGGATTTTCCAGGCAAGAGTACTGGAGTGGGGTGCCATTGCCTTTTCCGCTGTGTCATTCTAGTGAATGATTAAACCTGAGGAGGGTAGTAGGAACCTTTGAATTTGTAGTCGGCTAGGCACGTATGTGGGCAGCATACCCCATTTGTGTTAACATCTGAAGTGGGAGCAGTTTTGAGGGGACTGAGACTTTAAAAGTGTGGAGTCTGAGACGCTTGTGCAGTCTTGCTCAGTCCAGGACAGGGCCACATGTGGAATGAGATGAAGAGAGGCTGTGGACCAGGACTGACCTCCTCTTGCCTTTTCTGTTCTCTATTCTGGGATAGAACTTCCAGGAGCCAAGAATTCTAATTATAACCTGGCCATCCTGTTTTGTACTTGTCAAATTAGGAAAATAGGGTATGTTTTATTTATTTGTTTTATGGCTTGATTTATACTCCAGTGGGGCTTCCCAGGTGGTGCTAGTGGTGAAGAAGCCGCCTGCCAATGTAGGAGAGGTAAGGCATGCAGTTTGATCTCTGTGTCAGGAAGACCCGGTGGAAAAGGGCATGAAAACTGACTCCAGTATTCTTGTGTAGAGAATCCCATGGACAGAGGAGCCTGGAGGGCTATGGTCCTTAGGGTCTCAAAGAGTCGGACAGGACTGAAGCGACTTTGCACACATAATCCAATACTTTGGCCACCTGATGTGAAGGGCCAACTCAATGGAAAAGACCCTGATGCTGGAAAAGATTGAGGGCATGAGGAAAAAGGGGCAACAGAGGATGAGAAAGTTGGATGGCGTCACTGACTCAATGGACTTGAGTTTGAGCAAACTACAGGAGTTGGTAAAGGACAGGGAAGCCTGGCATGCTGTAGTTCATGGTGACGCAGAGAGTCAGACATGCCTTAGTGACTGAACAACAACAACAAATACATTTTAAATTGAGACCATGGGCTTTCCATGTGACTATCACCCTAGGGGCACACAAGTTTGGGATGAGCCTGGCAGTGAATTCTGTTTTCTTATTTAGTTTGGCCTTAAAGGTTCTTCTGTGAAAGAGCCTTACAGAAACGGGACACCAATTTCACAAAGCTATTTTCCCTTGCTCCTTTTTTTATGTAAATAGATTATAGAAGGCATCACTTTATAGCCTTTTTTTTCTGTAGCAACTTATTTAATAATAACACCTAATATGGCATACGATATATTTATGTATTATGTTTATTTTTTATTGCTTGTCTTCCTATCCCCGGTTCACTGCCCTGTATTATCTCTATTTCCATTAGAATCTGACTTCTGTGAGGATGTCCCAAGAATCAGAACAGTGCTTGGAGCGTAGTAGGCAGAAAACAAATATTTATGGAATAAAAGAATATGTATACACATATATATGAACAGAAATAAAGTAAAATGAATGTTAGGTACTTACTCTTTAGCTGATAAGATTTGGTGATTTTCATTTATCAATTGTAATTTTACATATTTTATAATTTTCTATAGTAAATCTGTCTACTGTAATAATAAAGTAATATAGTATGTTAAATTACAATGAATCTTCCTTATCTTTAACCACTTATATTTCTTGAATGATGAATATTGTTATGTACATGTAGTAGCAGATGATAATATGAATCTATGATTCTAACAGCTTCAGTTGTGAATGATTTGGTGTTTCTCACAATTCTCCCCGGGGCCTTTGTAGCTGATGCCATCATGAGTGTTCCCCACATGAGACAGGTATTTGTGTCCTACTCACTACCTCCCTTTTACTTTCGTGTTTGTACCTTAGTTGCAGTTATTCTGGCTGGTTTTTCCTTGTATGCCAGCATGTATAGTACAGAACACACCTGTTTTGTGCTCAGAACATAGGCAGAGGTAATAATCAAACCAAATCAAATCAAATTTCTTGTCAAATACTTAATCTGTGCTCAGTTCACACTATGAAAAGATGGTTCTCTTTTCAAAGTATACAAGCCAATTGAGGTGTCAGTTTTTTAAAAGTTGTCTTAAAATATAAGGGTGATCGAGTGGACAACTGCATATAATGTACTTAAAAATGACCGTGTCTTTGGTGATATGAAAGCACCTAAATGAATATATTGCTCACAGTTAAAAAGCTGTGATTCTGTGTGTGCACTGGGGGTGGGCACACTCATGATCTTGCTTATTTTTGAATGTCAAGTACTGGGCTCTTTTGAAACACCCTAATTTTTGGTGCTTTTTGAAATAAACAAGCATGGATCCGAGTCCAGGCCATCTGTCTGAGATGGTCACCTGTTTTTTGACCATCATAAGCTAGTAGGTATTTACGACCAGCACGACAATTATTTTACTTTAACTGTAGTGTTATATGAAGCTTCCCTGGTAGCTCAGATGGTGAAGAATCTGCTTTCAACACAGGAAATCTGGTGTTCAATTCTTGGGTCGGGAAGATCTCCTGGAGAAGGGAATGACAACCCACTCCAGTGTTCTTGCCTGGAGAATCCCAGGGACGGGGGAGCCTGGTGGGCTGCCGTCTATAGGGTCGCACAGAGTTGGACACGACTGAAGCGACTTAGCAGCAGCAGCAGCAGCAGCAGCATGTCATTCTAGAAAAGTTATGAGATCAAAAAGTTTGTAAGCCTAGCCCACAAATCACCTCCTTTATGAAACTGACTGTTGTACATGTACATGTAGTAGTTTCCTCATGTGAAAGAAGCATGTCTTTTTAAAAAACTCTGTAACGTGACCAGATCTTTAGTAGATGCTCCATATAGAATAAAAAGAAAACAGACCAATTTCCATTCTCCGAGAGCTTATGTGCAGAGTCACTAAACACACACATACAAATACATATATTTTTCTACTACAAAGTGGATGAGTGTTGTGAAAAGACTGGCAGATGGCATAATTAAAATATTGACCCCTGTAAGGAGGAGTCTTGGGGCAGGTGGAGGAGGTGGGCCTGGTGGAGCCACATTTGAGGCTGATGGAACCACATTCAAGGCCGAGGCCCTGAGTTCTTGAGGCCTACACTGCTTGGCTGGTTTGAAATTTTGCGAGAAGTTCATTGTGGCTGCTCCATCCAAGAGAGTAGTTTAGATTTTGTGGGGTGGATCTTTTCAGAACATTCCAGGGGTAAATCTGTCAAATGCTGTGTGGAGAAACACTGGGGCAGAGAATTGAGCTGTGTTTTCCTTGGGAGTGTGCTGATTGCATTTCTGTAACTGGATTTTGTCATGGTCCATATAGCAGGAATAGGGGTGGCTGGAGGTTGATTCAGATCTTTGCAAATGTGTTCTGTGATTCAGTCACACTGATGAATGTGTTTTTCAGTGCCTGTTTTGGGCTTGATGCTGCTGAAACCCTAATAATATTAACATTAACAATAGCAATGATGGCTAACAATTACAGTTTTACTGTGTACTATAAAAAGTCATTGATATTTGTGTAGTGTTACTAGGTGCTAGAAATAGTTCTTAGTATTGCATTCTATTTTTTCTATATTCTCTCTCTCTTTTTTATTTATTCTGCTGCACATCTTGTGGGATATTAGTTCCCCAACCAGGCACTGAACCAGGACCCATGGCAGTGACAGCGCTGAGTTCCAACCACTGGATCGCCATGGAAGTCATAAAATTACATTTATTAACTCTTTTGATCTTATATCAAACTTATGAGGCAAGTACCGTTATTATCCCCTTTTATAGATGAAGAAAATGAGACAGAGAGTTTAAGTAATTTCCCCAAGTTCACACAACCTTAGAAAGCAGCAAAGTTGAATCTGAACTCACATGTTCTCTTTCCTGTGGCCGGGCTTTTATCTGCTATGCTGTGTTGCACTGTGATTTATATTTCCAGCACTACAGAGTGGAAGACACCAACAAAACTGACTATACGTAAAGAAGAATAAAGTGCCATTAATTCTGATTTTGGAGAGGTGGAGGGTTGGCAGGAGGCTTGGGGTGATAGGAAAGGAATCTGATAATGTTGTTCCATTGCTGTCATGTCCCACTCTTTGCAACCTCATAGACTGCAGCACACCATGCTTCCCTGTCCTTCACTGTGTCTCAGTATTTGCTCAAACTCATGTCTGTTGGGTCAGTGATGCCATCCAACTATCTCATCCTCTGTCGTCCCCTTTTCCTCCTGCCCTCAATTGATAATACTTGGTCTATATAAATTATAGTTAGCTCCAATTAAAGGGAATTTAAGAAGTGGGCTCAACTGAGGACTAGGAAGTGTTCTAAATCAAGGTCAGAGCTTGTGGTCAGGGTCATACAGCCCTAGTGTGCTACATGGACACTGAGGACAGAGTTCATGCCTACCACAAGGTATACACAGAGTAAGGGGTGTTGGATAACTGGCAGGAACCAAGACTTCCCCTTCCTTGTTAAGTAGTTGGATAACAACCTTGGCACTTAGTCCTGCATGCTGATTGCTGCTGATGACCAGTGACAAGCAAATACATGCCAGCATCTGTGCTGAGGCCTGGGATCAATTATTAACAATATCTTCAGCATCCGCTGTAATGATCCCCACAACCAGCTTCCACATAGCAGTTTATACATTATTGAAAAAAGTTTCCTATATATTACATCATTTTAATGCCTAAAAATTGATTGATTTTGCCCTCATATTTGTAAAACCTATTTTGCTTTTGCCAGAAATAATGTATGTTTACAGTTTAAAAAGTGGTACTATTAAGTTTATAATGAAAAATAAGTGTCTTCACTCCTTCCTTCCAATTTCCACCTCTATAGAAGTAATTAGTTTTAACTTATTTTTAACTGTTGCTTTTGGCACATAGCCTCATATATCTAAGTAATCTGCTTACATTGCTATTTCTTGATTTTTCCATTTTAAATATTATCCACTGACTTCTTATAGAAGAAGATGAGCATTTAACTTTTTAACCCTCTCCTTCCTCCCTTCTCACACATTCTCACGTGTACACTTCCACCCTCCCTAGACTGCCAATTCAGTTAAATTATACCTTTTGGTTATATAAATATTTTTATTTTATTACTATGAAATTTAAATATAGTTCACAAAATTTTAATTTATTATACCATGCATATTATTATGTATCACTTCTTTCCTTGTACAATTCTGCTTGGAGGGAATTTTACTTTTTACTTAATTTTCTCTGAATCTATCACTCATTAATTTCTGAACTTTTGAACAAACTTGAAAGTTGTTGTTAATACAATCATACTTATTAAGCAGTAAATATTTTTTTATACCCTGGAGGGACTCATTCCTGCAACCTCTTATCCTCTTATTACACTGTCAACTGGCTGATGTTGTAGACTTATTGCATCTGGGATCCTACTGGTGTTCTCTCCTGAGAACTCCCTCTCTTCCAGGTTGGCTCCTTGGGTTCTTATATCTCACTTTCAAACTTATACCTCTGTTAAGAGCTTCTCTGTTGGCTGGTAGAGAATCTGCCTGCAATGCAGGAGACCCAGGTTTGATCCCTGGGTTGGGAAGATCTCCTGGAGAAGGGAATGGGTATCCACTCTAGTATTCTTGCCTGAAAAATTCCATGGACAGAGGAGCCTGGCAGGCTACAGTCCAAGGAGTCACAGAGTCAGACGTGACTGAGAGACTTTCACTTTTTAACTCTTTTTGTGGCAGCACATTCTTCAGTAGCTTCCCAAGGACTGCAGGAAATATTTTTGAGGTATTGTTTATTAGTCAGGGTAAGCTATTATGGTTTCTCCACTTCAGCACTATTGACACAGTGAGGCCAGATCCTTATTTGTTGAGGGAAGCTGTCCTGTGTATTGTAGAAAGCTGAGTATCAGCCCTAGGCTCTACATATTGAATGTCAGTACTGTTTCAGTTGCGGTAAACAAAAGTATTTCAAGACATTGCTAAATGTCCCCTCAGGAGCAATGTCAATTCTAGCTGAGAACCACCAGGCTTTGTAAGCATATTAGCACCCATGTCTCAGCTGCTTAACCAAAGAAATATGTTTTGCTTGCTCATGGTACATGTGAGGTGGAGATGGACACGGCACTCTGTTTCTCATATTTACTTATATAATTGTTCCAGAACCCAAGGTGACAGACATGCTCCCATCTCTTATTGGTATAATAGTTATATTCTAAGATCAGTGTTGCTGAAGGGTTAGAGGATCAGGGTGATTTTCACTATCTCAGCACAGAACTGAAAGACTTCTCATAGTTTATTGGTCAGAATTAGTTACACATGCATTTTTAATTTCAAGGAAAAAACATAAAAATAGCATCTATCACATCTTAAAATTCTGAGAATGTCTTCATTTTACCCTTACCTAATTAATACTTTGATTTGGTTTATAATTCTCCACAAGAAAGCAATTTTGTATAAATATCATGAAGAAATACCATCAGAAAGTTGCAGAAGTAGAAAGTAGTAGAAACTGAGAATGAAACAGTTGCCTGATTTCAAATCAGAGGCAATGCTTTGTGTTCATGGCACCCATCTTATCCTCCTGGGCACACAGATGAACTTACATTTGCCAGCTTCCTTCCATTAGATTTGTCTCTGTGAAAATTTTGGCCAGTGGGATGAAGCAGAAGTGATATATGCCTGGACTGTAAAAATGCTCTGTGGACAATTCTGTTATTCACTTTCTTTCCTCATGGTGAACCCTGAAGCCATGAGTTGAATGGTGGCATCATAAAATGGGAAGAGCTTGATTCTCCAAATGATGTTACAAAGAAGAATCTGCTCCAATCTCACCAGAGAGAGAATGAATAAAAAATTAACTTGTACAATGTAAGCCACTGAGGTGTTGAAGTTAATTGTTCTACCAGCTAATGTTATTTCCCCTAATAGAGAAATGGATCCTAGAAGTAGGATACTGCCATAACAAAAATTTGAAGTAATTATCTTTGATTTAGTGGTCAAGAAGCAAGTGCCAAGAAACTTCTGGCAGAAGTGAAAGGATGGTGACCCATGTTATATGGTGGAGAAGGCAATGGCACCCCACTCCAGTACTCTTGCCTGGAAAATCCCATGGACGAGGTAGCCTGGTAGGCTGCAGTCATGGGGTGGCTGAGAGTCGGACATGCCTGAGCGACTTCACTTTCACTTTTACCTTTCATGCATTGGAGAAGGAAATGGCAACCCACTCCAGTGTTCTTGCCTGGAGAATCCCAGGGACGGGGGAGCCTGGTGGGCTGCCGTCTATGGGGTCGCACAGAGTCGGACACGACTGGAGCGACTTAGCAGCAGCAGCAGCAGCAGCATGTTATATGGTGGCAAACTGTTTTGTGAAATTGTTTCATGTAATAAATTGGAAGATAGACAATATACCTCCTATGCCAGCAGTTGTAGGAAAAGTGATTGAAAAGAACTTCTGTATTAGTGTATAAGTTACTGGAGATGAGAATTTGCAGTTTGCCAGCAGGAATGAAAGGATATAAGAAGAGACCAGACGTGAAATCTTGGAGGATTAGAAAAAACAAGTGCTTCTCTACCACACAGAGCGGAATACATGAGTTGGAGAAATGCTTTGAGCAGTTAAATTACATGAAGATACATTTGAGGCAAACAATAGGTTGAAGATGTGTTTTAGCCTGATAGCCTCAAGGCAGAAACCATTCTATTAAAGGAGAAGCAGGGAGTGACAAGTCAAAAGACTTGAGAGCTAGGTCTAGAAAAGAGCTTTTGGATTAAAACTCTCAACAAATTAGGCATAGAAGGAAGTAACTCAACATAATAACGGTCATGTGTGATAAGTCCACAGCTAACATCATACTGAACTATGAAAAGCTAAAAGCTTTCCCTCTAAGATCAGAAATAAAAGAAGGATGCCCACTCATCACTCCTATTCAATATAGTACTGGAAGTCCTAGTCAAAGCAATTGAGCAAGAAAAAGAAAAGGCATCTAAATTGGAAAAGAAGAAATAAAATTGTCTCTATTTGCAAATGACATACATAGAAAACTGTGAAGACTGCATACACACACAAAATCATTAGAACTAATGAATAAATTCAGTAAAGTTACACAGTACATTAACATATAAAAATAAGTTGCATTTCTATAACACTAATAGCAAATTATCCAAAAAAGAAAGCATCAGAATAGTATCACAAAAATAAAATAGTTAGAAATAATTTTAACCGAAGAGGTGAGAGATATGTACACTGGAAACCATAAAACACTGATGAAAGAAACTGAAAAGACATGAATAAATGAAGAAATATGTCTGTACATGAATTGGAAGAATTACACTAAGATGTCCATAGAAACCCTGCTGCTGCTGCTGTTTAGTGCTCAGTTGTGTCTGATCTTTTGTGACCCCATGGTCTGTCCATGGAATTCTCTAGGCAAGAATACTGGAGTGTGCTGACTATTTGATAACAATCCCTATCAAAATTCAAGTGGCGTTTTTTACAGAAATAGAAAAAGCAATCCTAAAATTCATGATATTTATATGATACTCACAAAAGACAACAAATAGCCAAAGCAATCTTGAGCACAAAGAACAAAGTTGAAGTCCTCATACCACCTGATTTCAAAATATCCTATAAAGCTATAGTAGTAAATGCATCATAGTACTGATATTAAAACAGAAACATAGATCAGAGTAAGTTCACACATTTATGGTCAATTGATCTTTAATAAAGGTGCCAAGAATATACAATGGTGAAGGATGGTATCTTCAATAACTGTTGTTGGAAAACTTGTTTTCCACACACAGAGGAATAAACTTGGATACTAATTTCACTCTGTAAACAGAAATGAACTCCAAATGGATCAAAGACCTAAATGTAATACCTGAAATCATGAAATGATTAGAAGAAAAAGCTTCTTGACATTGGTCTGGGCAATGATTTTTTTTTTTTTTGAATGAACCCTCAAAGCATAGGCAATAAAAGAAAAGCTAGGCAAAAAGGATTGTATCATACTAAAAAGTTTCTGCACAGCAAAGGAAATAGTCCACAGAGTGAAACAACAGCCTATAGGATGAAAAAAATATTTGCAAAAACCCATATGATGGGGCGGGGGGGGAATATCCAAAATATATAAGGAATGCAAGTGACTCAATAGCAAGAAAACAAGTAACAATCATAAAATAGGCAAAGGATCTGAATAGATATTTCTCAAAAGATATACAGATGGCCAATAGATGTATGCAAAGATACTTAATATCACTCAGTGATCACCAGGGAAATGCAAGTGAAAACCACAACAAGATATTACCTTATACCTGTTAGAATGGCTGTCATCAAAAAGAAAAAAGATAGTGTTAGCAAGGATGTGGATATATGGATATGCCTCATGTACATATGGGATGCCTCATTCACTATCATGATGTGTTACACCTTCTGTTTTATAGCTTACAAAGTGGGGCATTGGTTCATATCTTTGAAATTCACTGGCTTTGCAAATACCTAAAGCTAGTGGAGGTGATGGAATTCCAGTTGAGCTATTTCAAATCCTGAAGGATGATGCTGTGAAAGTGCTGCACTTGATATGCCAGCAAATTTGGAAAACTCAGCAGTGGCCACAGGACTGGAAAAGGTCAGTTTTCATTCCAATCCCAAAGAAAGGCAATGCTAAAGAATGCTCAAACTACTGCATACTTGCACTCATCTCACACGCTAGTAAAGTAATGCTCAAAATTCTTTAAGCCAGGCTTCAGCAATACATGAACCATGAACTTCCAGATGTTCAAGCTGGTTTTAGAAAAGGCAGAGGAATCAGAGATCAAATTACCAACATCCGATGGATCATCAAAAAGGCAAGAGAGTTCCAGAAAAATATCTATTTCTGCTTTATTGACTATGCCAAAGCCTTTGTGTGGATCACAACCAACTGGCAAATTCTGAAAGAGATGGGAATACCAGACCACCTGACCTGCCTCTTGAGAAACCTGTATGCAGGTCAGAAAGCAACAGTTAGAACAGACATGGAACAACAGACTGGTTCCAAATAGGAAAAGGAGTATGTCAAGGCTGTATATTGTCATCCTGCTTATTTAACTTCTATGCAGAGTACATCATGAGAAACGCTGGGCAGGAAGAAACACAAGCTGAAATCAAGAATGCTGGGAGAAATATCAATAACCTCAGATATGCAGATGACACCACCCTTATGGCAGGAAGCGAAGAAGAACTAAAGAGCCTCTTGATGAAAGTACAAGAGGAGAGTGAAAAAGTTGGCTTAAAGCTCAACATTCAGAAAACTAAGATCACGGCATCCGGTCCCATCAGTTCATGGCAGATAGATGGGGAAACAGTGGAAATAGTGGCTGAGTTTATTTTGGGGGGCTCCAAAATCACTGCAGTTGATGACTGCAACTATGAAATTAAAAGACGCTTACTCCTTGGAAGGAAAGTTGTGACCAACCTAGACAGCATATTAAAAAGCAGAAATATTACTTTGCCAACAAAGATCTGTATATTCAAGGCTATATTTTTTCCAGTGGTCATGTATGGTTGTGAGAGTTGGACTATAAAGAAAGCTGAGCACCAAAGAATTGATGCTTTTGAACTATGGTGTTGGAGAAGACTCTTGAGAGTCCCTTGGTCTGCAAGGAAATCCAACCAGTCCATCCTAAAGGAGATCAGTCCTGGATGTTCATTGAAAGGACTGATGTTGAAGCTGAAATGCCAATACTTTGGCCACCTGATGCGAAGAGCTGACTCATTGGAAAAGACCCTGACACTGGGAAAGATTGGGGGCAGGAGGAGAAGGGGACGACAGAGAATGAGATGGCTGAATGGCATCATTGACTTGATGGACATGGGTTTAGGTGGACTCTGAGAGTTGGTGATGGACAGGGAGGCCTGGCGTGCTGCGGTTCATGGGGTCGCAAAGAGTCAGACACGACTGCATGACTGAACTGAACTGAATCCCCCAAGAAACAAAAGGTCCCCAGGCTGGAGATTGTCCAGTCCGATGAGATATAGTCTTGGAACTTTTGACCAGTTTGTGATTCTCCCATATCCAGAATATAAATGTCTTGGGATTGAAAAAGTAGAAAGAAAATGACTCTTTTTATTATTATCCCTAATGATCTACTTGTAAAATTGTGCTTCCACCCCTACAGTGCTTGGATCTGCTGGTTACTAGGTCTTAGTGCCTAAAGGAGAAAGTATCTAGCAGGCATCCACTAAAGGTTACGTTGACTGGAAGTTATGGATATCAGCTAGTCATCTAGATTCTTCACACCAGTGAAATGACAGCTGAGAAAGAGAATTTCTATATTATCTGGGGGATCAATCCTGATCATCAAGGACACGTAAGTTTCTGCTATATAGCAGGTCAGGAGGAGATTTCTGGACCCCAGGGAATTTTATGGGACCCTCTCCCATAAGGGACCTAACCCTTATTTTTCCTTGATGATCAGTATCAGTCACCCCAGATAATATAGTAACTCCCTTCCTTAACTGTCATTTCACTGGTATGAAGAACACAACTGACTAGCTGATATCCTTTTATGAGACCCTCTCTTAGTCCTTACTTCCCTGCTGTCTCAGTTGGTAAAGAATACATCTGCAATGCATTAGACCATCTGCCAAGCAAGAGATGGGTTGGGAAGATCTGCTGGAGAAGGAAATGGCTATCCATACCAGTATTCTTGCCTGGAGAATCCCATGGACAGAGGAGCCTGGCGGGCTACAGTCCATGAGGTGACAAGAGTCAGACATGGCTTAGCAATTAAAGCACCACACCACCTCTCTTAGTTCTTCAGTGTCTAGGGATCAGAGTTAATGGAAGACTAAGCAGCTCAGCAAAATCAAGACTGTTGATGATCCATTCCCTTAGGAATGGAGATTTGGGTTATTCTGTAAAATCAGGAATCAACACCAGCTGAGATCTGACTGAGCACAAAGGGAACAGGGGGCCACCAGTTACAGAACTGAGAGCCATAATAGCTATACATTTTCTTTGTTAATGTTACATATATCTGTAGTTACCAATTTCCCTTTTTTGTTCCTTCGCATTGTACTAAGGGTGTTGGTGGTAGTTACTTTATAATGTTGTCTAAAGAAGGGAATTGTAATTGATCTATAAAAATAGTGAATATCACACAGAGGCAGATAGTTATGAGTTTGGATTTCCTGGTTTGGGGAGAGGAACATGTCATTATTCATGTGAGTGATAATTGGATCATACACAGCAGAACAAAACATTGTTGTCTTACTGTTCTGAAGTTTATGTATATATACATATACACATACACACACGCGTATATATATACATATATAGTTATATTGGAGAAGGAAATGGCAGTATTTTTACCTGGAGAATTCCATAGACAGAGGAGCCTGGTGGGCTACAGTCCATGGGGTCAGAGAGTTGAATACAACTAAGTGACTAAAACAGACACACACACCTAAGGTTATATATGGATGCTGAGTACTCAAAGGGGCAGAAAATGCCATATATTTTCAGATCTCTGCACCATCCCAACCCATTTAGGCCCTTGCCTAGATATAGGATCTAGTTTACAGAATAGATTTGGAAGGTGAGAGGGATGTATAAACCACTCTCCTCTGGTAGCAGCTGCTGGCAGGCAGATGGCCAGACAGCAGACATGAAATTTGCAATGGCTTTCTGTGAACCCCTGCATAACACTTGCTTCTGTGCTACAGGCAGTAGAGTCCATTGGTGTCAACTTCCCTGTTTCCCTGCCCTTTCTGAGCACCTAAAAATCAAATATGACTTTATAGTCCCACTTTACAGTATGCTGCTGCTGCTGCCAAGTCGCTTCAGTTATGTCCGACTCTGTGCAACCCCACAGACGGCAGACCACCACATCCCTGGGACTCTTCAGGCAAGAACACTGGAGTGGGTTGCCATTTCCTTCTCTACAAAGTCTGAGCTTATTTCACTTCAAGCCTTTCTATGACTCACCCCCTGATTCAGTGATTGTGAGGTACCTAGAGATTCATGTTATTATTATTTTTCCTACCACTGGGCATCAATTAGTTGAGTTCTGCACTGTTTATTTAGATGGAGGCAATGGGGAGCAGAAAGTCCAATATGCCATGGTCTAGTATCAAATTAAATGGTGAATTCTTTTGGATGGAAGGGCATCAGCTCAGCGAAATTGTAAATGGCCACTTACCTCTTGGAAGTGACTCATTGCTAGTCTGTTTTTCCTATGTCTCCCATAATAGAACAGTAAACAATTCAAGGGCAGGGCTATTTGTTCTCTTTTGATTTCTTGGTGCTTCACCTAGCATCTCCCAGCACACACCTACAGGCCTATTTAAATAACAATTATCCCACACTGAGTCAGAGCAAATAATAAAGCTTGCTGCAGATTCATTTCAAACCCCAGTGAACGGGAAGGTCAAACCCTGGGAAATAAAACTAAAAAATAAATAACTCAGCCTCTCTCAAGTTCCCATAACAACTTGTACAGACCAATGGCAGAAATAGTGTCTGAAATACTATTATCACCTCAAACTGTTGAATCACTCTTTTGTCTTAATTTAGAGATAGATCTTTGTATGTATTCAGAGTCAACCATTTTATAATGATTAAGGAGAGTTAATAAAGTATTAGACTTATTTCCAAATACTTTACCTAAACTGATTTACCACAACACCATGAGGTAGATAATATTATAATCTCTGTTTTACAGATGAGGTAACAGATGTGTAAAGGTTATGAACTTGCCCAGAGTCACACAGCTAACAATGAGACCGGGGACATTTCACCCTAGGCTGTTTAGGTTAGAAACCTTAAACTCTTTAGCAACTAGACTGTTCTGACATATACTTATGGAAGTAAAAATTTAACAAGCGTATTTTGATATGTTCTCCCAATTTTGGTCCCATTGGAATTTTGTGAGAGTTTCTCTATTTACATGCTGGCTTTTCCCCTGTCCCCGAACCTTGTCTAATGTTACATCCTTAGGAACAGAGTGAGAGTAGGTCTAAGAAGTTAAGACAGAGAGAGCTCTCCTGGACGTGGCAAAAGAAGAGGGAAACCCAGTTCTTGTCTCTCTGCAAGATTATGGAGAGATGAAGGAGCCATCATGGGGAGACACAGACTTGAGCCACATGTGTCTTAATCTCTCCTTGGATAAACGTCTGAGATGAGGAGATAGATAAGATAAGACGTGGGTAAAACTAATAGTGGTGGGAATTTGCCCCACCTCTGAATGTTAGGGTCCCTTGTAACCCTGAGGAAATCACATGGCTAGCTAACTTAGTGTTCTCAAATCCTGGAAGGAACCCTGGAGTTCCCAAAGGCTCCCCTGTGGCTCATGTTGAGGCTACTGAAAGTGTGATGAAAGTGACTACCAGAACCAAAAAAGGAAGGTGGACCACCTGAGTCTGGGTCAAATCGCAGGGATAACTGGTCTTTTTGGGGTCTTCAGGAGCAATAAGAATAAAAATGAAACTGAATCAGCAGCAGGGACCACCAGGACCTGATCAGGCTGAGCAAGAATGACCAAGAAGTTTACAAATCATAGACGTCAGCAACAAATGCCAGCAGTAATACATCTACAGAGAGGGTCAGGTCATGAAAACCCCAGGAGTACAGCATGGTACCAGGGCCACCCATTTCTGCCATTTTTAAAATTAGAACTATTAAGATGAGATTTTTTTAAAGAAGCCTTGTGTGTTATGTACAATCGCTGCCTTGAAGAGAAGTAAATGGAAGAGGGGCTAGATCTGAAAAGAAAGTCATTTTAAAGAGACTCGATTACCTTAAGAGACATTTTAAAGTATTCCATTATATTCTGATTGAATTAAAATTAAAGTTTTATTTCCTACTACTATTGCAGTGGGACTCGTGGGGAAGATCAGTGAAAAGAATTAAGTACCTCTTCTTCACCCTGGTAGTCTAGTGTTTTAAATTTTGATTTGTCTGCAAAATTTTCTTTGAAATATGCAAGGTTTTGCATCAGTCTTGATTGCATGGGTAGAAAGCAGTGTAATGTTGCTTTTAAGCTTTTTCCGTCAAGAATGCACATTGGTTTAGAAATTAGTTTCTACTACAAGTGGAAAGGGTAGGGGACTTCCCTGTTGGTTCAGACAGTAAAGAATTTGCCTGCAATGCAGGAGACCTGGGTTGGGAAGATCCCCTGGAGAAGGGAATGGCAACCCACTCCAGTATTCTTGCCTGGAGAATTCTATAGACAGAGGAGCCTGGTGGGCTACAGTTGATGGGGTTGCAAAGAGGTGGACATGACTGAATAACTAACACTTTCATTTTCTTTCTTTCACAAGTAGAAAGGGTACCATACGTCTTCAGTCCTCTTGAGGAATATTCTTAAAAATTGGCAAAATTCTTTAAATTATTGAGTAAATGCTAAACATCACATTTGATAAAACCTCTAAACAGTTAAAGGTTAAATCATTGCTAAAAATTAATTGATCTTATTAAATGTTGTTTTGATTATCTGTTGCTACCTGTACCCTGCTCTGAAACTAATGGCTTAAAATAGGAATGATTTATTTGCTTACAATTCTGCATTTTGAGCTGGGTTTAGAATTTCTGCTGTTCTTGCATGGGCTCATTCATGGGGCTACAGATATCACTAGTCTCCCTTGCCATTCAGCTTCCAGTTGGATTTGGTCAATGGTAGGAACCAGTTCTGGATGGAAGAGAGGAAAGAAAGTGAGGTAGGGCTTGGTTTTTGGTCTCTGGCTTTCTCCTTACAGTACTGCTGTGTGATCACAGCTCTTACTGGGGCAATCTTGTACAATCACAGCTGTTATCTCTGGGTTCTGTCTTCTGTCCCTTCCTTGTGTAGTTTCAAGCTTAAATGTGCTAATGATGCTCTGTTGTTAGCAGCCCTTCTTCTTTACCTTTCATGTTGCTTACATTTTTATGAATTGTCCCTTGATTAAATTTTTCATAAATAGCCAGCTTGAATGTGCTGTTTCCTGGAAAAACCTTGATGTTTGGTACCTGTCTTAGCATTGGAAAAGTAAAGTTAACCAGAAAGATAAAAACTGTCTTCTGTTCTCTGGGGCTTTAGTCCATACCGTGTCATATAAGTCAAATAAAACAAAGAAACTTGCATTTTAATAGAGGATGTGTAACATAAATAGGATAAACAAAATCTATAGCAGTTTAGATAGTGACTTAGTGCTAAGAATAATAAAATAATGAAGAATGAATGGGAGTTAGAAACTGCACAAAGAGGAATTTCAAAACTCTTCCTTAAAATATTTGCACTAGCTAGAACTGGAAATCTTTGAGCAGGGAACTTTTCCAGCTTAGTGTTGTTTTCCTAGTGACTAGAATAGAGATAGCTTTCCAGGTCTCTCAGTGGTAAAGAACCTGCCTACCAGTGCAGAAGACATAAGAGACATGAGTTCGATCCCTGGGTCAGTAAGATCCCCTAGAGTAGAAAATGGCAACCCACTCCAGTATTCTTACCTGGAAAATCCCATGGACAGAGGAGCCTGGAAGGCTACATTTACAGTCTATGGGGTCACAAAGAGTCACACACAACTGAGCAGTACCCCTAGAATAGTGACTGATACATAATGGATCCTCAATAAATATTTGTTGATGGAATGAATGAGGGCACATAAAAATACACTCATTCATTCAAATAAAAATTGTTGAATTCCTCCTTTGCTTGATACTTAGGATAATTTAGTCATGGAAAACCCCAAATGAACTTTTTAGTCAACTCAAATAAATTTCAAAAGTCCTTGCCTTTGTCCATCCAACAATATTATAATTTCCTTATAATAGATTTCATTTCTTGAACTTTTTATTCTCAGCACCTGCTGTGGCTCTCTACATGTAATGAAATAAGCAGTAAACTTAGTCAAAACTCTTACAAATAAATGACCCAATTGATTTTAACAATAACATAGATTTATTGTATTGATTCTTAGATAAGACAAATCTAGTTCAGGGTCCAGCTGGAGCCAGGCTCTTAGTAAGCATTAGGTGTTGGGTTGTAAGCTTAATTTTTAGCTTTTCTTTGTCCATGAATGGTAGAAATTTGCTCCATGTACAGCCTCAGGCCTACAGTTTACTACTTTGTAAATGTCTTTAGAAAAATATTTCTTGCCTGAGAGTTTTATATAGCACATGTGGTTCAAACCACCTAAATCACTTGGACTTAGAGAAGGCCCTAAGAAAAATTGGATTTGTATTACCAAAAAGAGGAATGGATGCTGGTCAAACAAAGCAAGAGATGTTTCAGACACTCTACTAAAAAGCTTTATACTTTATATATTAATGTTCTAGTTAAAACTCCTAATTTTGACTAGATGGGAGTGGAAATTTTGGCTAAATTCTTAGCAACAGTTTTTAAAATTTTGTTTATTTTAAATAAATTTAGTGTAACAGAACAAATTCACTAAACATTACTTCCACTTCTTTGAGGCTAATTGCTATAAAGAATACATGGAAAGTGTCTGTAATTATTGTGTCCTTTATTTCTGTAAGAGAAAGGATGTTTCTAAAGTATTTGAGAATGATTGAAAATGTAGTTCTTTGAGTGGTTTTAAGCGCTTTACTGCTTTTCTTCTTATACTATTAATTTACTTAGCCAAATTATCACAGATTCTGAATTAATGAGGTGTTAGTACATATGCAGATGGTGTTATCTGGTTTGCTTTAGATAATCCTCAAGGCATAGTGTTCCCTCTACCTCTGGGAAAGTTGAGCAAATGTTTGTTGAATCTTTTCAGAGCAAAAGCGTTAAAGATTAGCCCACTTATTTATTTAAATCATAGAAATTTAGTTTGAAGCATAGCCATTCTTTTTTTTGACTCAAGACAAAGTAGGTCTTATTTATTTTAGATCTCTTCCTTTAACCATAGAATTTCCTTACTGTCACATGGAACAGTGTATCTCTAAGTGTCATTAAAGTGTGGTCCCTCTACAACCACAAATGTGCGAAAAACCGAGGACAGAAATTGAGATTATTTAGAAACTTTTATACCAATTAAATACTTTTGCAACATCCAAGTGTATCCAAGTAAATTAATCTTGTTGAAAGTGGTATAGATCAGATCAGGTGGTTCTTGGACTCGTGTAACAAATCACACTGGCTAAGAACTGCATTCTGATAATGCACAATGGACCATGTTGTGTCACCGCAATGTTGGATCATCCATCATTTGTAAAGGATTGAAAGAAAAAGGAAAACTTTGTCTTTCATCTCAGATCATTTGAAAAGAATTGTACCAGAAAAAATTGTTTGAATCAAAAAGCTACCAAGACAGTGAAGAGCTACTCAGCTCATATGTGGAAGCAGATAGCATTATGCAAGGCCCCAAATGATTCCAGCAATTTTTTACATGCAGCGTTTGGAACCCCCAAAATGTTATACAGGAATATGAGGAACAAGAGGATGTGATTAAAGATCAAAATAAATGTTATTTAATATACTTAATGATAATCCAGATAATTGATTCCTTGGTTTTAGAATTTAAAATAGCGATACTTAATATGTTCAAGAAATAAGATAAAATTGGGAATTTTGTCAGAACTGGAACATATTTCATATAAGTACCCAGTGAAAAGCATACAACTGAAAGATACAACAACTGTAATAAGAATTCAATGGATAGATTTATCAGCAGATAGACTTAGCTCAGAAAGAAAATGAGTGAAATAGAAACTGGCTCAGATGAAAGTGAGCAGAATGCAGCAAGAAGAGGGAACATGATAGAGAACACACCACACAAAGTATGAAAACATGTGACAGTACTGACATATGTGTACTAGTCTCAGGAGGGAGGAGAGATCATGAAGCTGAATTATATGTGAAGATAAAATGGCAGTGAATCTTTCCAAATTGATAAAAGATTTCCAGCCACAGATTCGAGAGGCACTATGAATCTTAAGCTAGAAAAATATCAAACAAAACTACACCGAGGCACAGCACAGTCGAGTGGCTTAAAACCCCCCAAATTAAGAAAGGCTTTAAAAGCATCTAGAAAAAAATAAGGCTACCCTCAAAGACCAATAGCAGGTGTCAACAGAAGCAACTGAAGAAAGTGAATGAAGTGAAATTTCAAATTGTTAAAAAACAAAAAGCTATCAACCTACAGTTCCATACTCAGTGGTCTTCAAACATAACAATGAAATAGGGTATTTTCAGACAAAAAAACCTAGGAGAATGCATCACCAGTATGTAACCCTAGAGAAAATGAGAATATTCTGCAGGCAAGAGGAAAATCTTCTTGGTTAGAAGCTCAGATGCAGGAAGATACGAAAAGCCAAGTACGAGTAAAGATGTGCTTAAGTTGAATAAATATTAATGGTATAAAACAATAGAATTTATTATTGAGTTTGAAATACACAAAGAATTAAAATGGCAACAGGCATGAGTAGAGGGGTAAACAGAGACAAATGTTGAAAGGCCTTGGCATGTCCAGGAAAGGGAAAAATTCTTATTTATACTAAAATTTGATGAGTCGGGGCAGTAGTTCTCAACCAAGGCTGATTTTGTCCTCTCAGAAACATCTGGCAATCTCTAGAGATGTTTTTCCAGAGAAGGCAATGGCACCCCACTCCTGTACTCTTGCCTGGAAAACCCCATGGACGGAGGAGCCTGGTGGGCTGCCGTCTATGAGGTCGCACAGAGTAGGACACGACTGAAGCGACTTAGCAGCAGCAGCAGCAGCCGCAGAGATGTTTTTCATTGTCCCAACAACTGAAAGGATGTAATTAACTTTCCATTGGTAGAAGCCAGAAGTGCTGTGAAAATCTTATGATGCACAGCAAAGCCTGTCTTGTAACAAAAGGTTATCTGGGCCAAATTGTCAATAGTTCTGAGACTGAAAAACTCTGATCTAGGGTTATCTCTGAAGGATTAATTAGAGCTTGATTCTTAAGCCAATAGAGAGGGAAAAAATGATATAAATAGTGAATTTGTATAGAGGCAAAAAAAAAGAAAAGAGTAGGTGGGATAAATAGAAAGTAAACCAGATAATGGTAAATTTAAAATCAGTTCTATCAATAATTGTATTAAATATAGATGGACAGGTTCTCCAACTTGAAATGGTTATATTATTGTATAAAATAAGCTAACGTGCTAGTTTCATTAAAGTGAAAGTGTTAGTCGCTCACTTGTGTCCAACTCTTTGCGACCCTACAGACTGTAGCCTGCCAGGCTCCTCTGTCCATGGGATTCTCCAGGCAAGAATACTGGTGGGTTGCCATTTCCTTCTCCAGGGATTCTTCCTGACCCAGGGATTGAACCCAGGTCTCCTGCATTGCTGGTGGATTCTTTACCACCTGAGCCACTAGTAGACTAGGAAATAAAATGAACACATAAAACACAAAGACTTAAATAATGTTGAATATATTTCTTGCAAAATAAATGAATTAAAAAAAAACTGATTTCAGTTTCGTATTGCTTTTTCAAAGCATTTGTGCATAATAATTATTCTCTCTTTCTCCTTATCCAAACATGTTATTCAATGCCTTTTGGGGCCATGCCAGCCAGTAGTAATTGTAGATTCAATTTTGTGATAGATTATTGTCTTCATACCTCAATAGACCACAAACTTCATGAGGGAAGAGATTAAGTTTGCTTTTTTATTTTTCTGCTCTAAACATAGTATCTGACACAGTGCTTGGCATATTGCAAGTTTTCTCTATGTAGGATGATTGAAAATATTTGTACTATTTCCTTATCCCAATAGTTCTCTGACTTTTGGGTCTCAGATCCTTTTTTACTATTAATAATCATTTAGATTCCAAAGAGCTTGTGTGGTTATATCTATGGAAAATTTTCATATTTGATAATAAAATTGAGAAATTTAAAAATACCTTTACTGATTAATTTAAAAATAGCAAACCTATTATGTGTTAACAAGTATTACATATAAAAGTAACTATTTAAAAATATAAAATGAGAATAATAATATTGCTTACCTTTTTTACAAATCTCTTGAATGTCTGGTTTAGTGGAATTCAGCTGGGTTCTTATAACTACTTAGGTATTGAATCTGTTTCAATACATTATTTTGGTTGACATATATACAGAAAATTCTGTCTTACAAAAACATGTAATTGGGAAAAGTGAACAGTACTTTAATAGCCTTTTCAGAAATTGGTGGATGTTATTGTTTGATATTATACCAAAACTTGACAAGTAGTAGTTTCTTAAAGGTTAACTGCATTATGCAGTTGGAAAACATATCAACTTCTTGACAACAACAAGCTTCTTCATACTCTGTTACTTTAAAATCTATGTATCTATTTTGGACTTTGAACGGAACTTTTATCCATGAATTGGTCCCTGGGAAAACATTGATTCATTGAGTTGTGGAAGATCTTTCAAATGTTGATGCATTCATTGTACAATACAAAAAAATACATTCGTTAATGTAACCAATTTCATCAGGAAATATTGCAACGTGACCAAACTTATGCATGCTTAGTTGCTCAGTTGTGTTTGATTCTTTGTGACCCTATGGACCGTAGTCTGCCAGGCTCCTCTGTCCATGGGATTCTCTAGGCCAGAATGCTGGAGTGGGTTGCCTTTTCCTTCTCCAGAACAAACTTAAGATGTTAGGTAAAAGTTTCAAATATTCTAATTTTCCTTTGAAAGCTCAAGTTTTATCTTTGCAACAATGGTTGACAATTGTTTTCTTTCAAGTAACAGAATGACTTCATTCCTTTTAAAACAATATCTGCCAGATACTAAAAAGTCTGAATAACCATAGTTTGTAACCTATCAGTCATTATTTGCAAAGAAGAATGTGTTCTGTGTTATTTTATGAAAATAAAAGATTGTGTTATTTTATAAAAATAACAAAGCAGATACATCAGCTTGCTACTCAAATAACCACACAGATACTTTTCATGGAGATAATTGTTCTACTTCTGTAGACAGAAGTATTTATGCCTATTTCCCCTTTTGTCAAATGAAAGATTAGAAAGATATGCGCTCAGTGATCAGGATTTCATAATATTAAAAATGTTAACTACTTCTGCAGGAACATTCTTAAAGAAACTGGCTCCCCCACTCCCCACCCTGCTGCCTTTTCTTTTTTTTTCCTGTGAGTATATGTCAGTGAAGAATAGAGTTACTGGATAATGGTTTGATGACTTGTCCTTAATCTCGGCTAAGTAATCAACAGTTTTACTCACCATTGTGTTTGCGCCATTTGTAAAAATGCTGATGCGGTGTAAAAGGTAAATGATTTTCACCTCATGAATTCCTTGAGAGTCTTGGGGGTTCACCAGAGGTCTCGTAGACTGCATTTTGAGAACCAATGCTTTGCACGTATATATCCAGTTGTAACCACTGAACTGGCTGGCTACTTGTCTCCGCATTTGGGAACGTCTTCGCTAAAAATGCTCCTTTTTTTCAAATAAACTTATCTACAAAACAAAAATAGAGTTACAGGTATAGAAAACAGACTTATTATTACCAGGAGGTAAGGTGGGGGGACGGATAAATTGAGAGATTGGGATTGACATATACACAGTACTATATATTGGCTTGGCCAAAACGTTCATTTGGGGTTTTCCATTAGATGCTATGGAGAAATCCAAATGAACCTTCTGGCCAACCAATATATAAAATAGATAACTAATAATGACCTACTTAATAGGGAACTCTACTTAATACACTATAATGGCCCATGTGGGGAAATAATCTAAAAAAAAGAGTGGATATATGTATAACTGACTCACTTTGCTGTACTGAAACTAACACAACATTGTAAATCAACTATACACCAATAAAAAAAATTTTAAGTGTTCCCAGGTATAGATTCTCAAAAAAATGCAAAAATAAATACCCACTGATAAAAAAACTTCTTTCTCTCACTTCTGCCTTCTTGACCATAGTTTTATCCTCCCCAGGGCATGATACATTGGCGGACCCTCAAAATAGATGTGGTCATTCCCAGTCTGAGTCTTGACACTGTTTTGAACATGTGGTATAATTTCATATCGCATAGGCCCTAGTTGTGCCATCACTTTTGTACTCAGAACGTTTAAAAGAGAGGATGCTGTGTGCTGTTTATCTTTGAAAACTACTTGGTGCCAGAGAAATAGTTCTGGACATACTGTATGCCCCACATAAATATTGTATGTTGAAATGAATTAAAATGAATGAAATATGATTTCACTAAAACTCACCGAATTATCTCCAGGGGATTAGATTAATTTTGCACACCTGTATTTGTTTTAAGATAGCTACTTTTATCATTTACCCTAAAAAATAAAATTAGGATGATTAAACCCAGTGAACTGGGAGATTTAATCCAAACTTGATGGTTTTGGCAGAGACTGAATATTCATTCCTTCACTTACGCATTATTCCTTCATTAAGTTTATGTCTTTCCTATTGGGAATAGTGTATATTTTAAAATTATTTTTCTTAATTGGAGTATAATTGCCTTACAATGTTGCTATTTTCTGCTGTACAACAACATGAATTAACTACATGTGTACCTATATATCCCCTCGCTCTTTAGTTTTTAAACAGAGATTTATTTAGCACTTACTATGTGGTAGCCATGAAAAATACAGTGGGGAATAAAACACAGAGGCTCATCCAAAGGGCTTGCATTCATTCAGAAACTGTATTATAATTCCCTACTAAGTGTACGTATTTCTCTAGTTATTTGCTGAAGGGAGTTCCTGCCGTTATAAAGTATATATAGTGTCATTCAAGGGACACGTAAATCAATAAATCAAATTACAATGTTTTAGACACTATTACTGAAACAGGAATAATAGACAATGGCAGTTCTGGAAGGGAGCATACAATTCTATCTGGAGAAGTAAATGAAAGCATCACCATTGAGGTAACATTTGAACTACATTTCAATGACAGGTGAAGAGGGAAACAAGGGTAATTCTTGCAGAAACTAATGATAGAAAAATGGAATCATGATAGATCTTATTATCTTCATGGGATGAGTAAAGTCCGTATGGCTAGTACCAGAGAATATGTGGAAGAAAGGAAGTAGGAATATAATTTGGTTTTAGATTGTTCAAGGCAAAGTTAGTCACACTAAGGAGTTTGAATTTTATCATGATGTAAGAGCATCATGAATCCAATGCAAATTTTTAAGAATAATAGTGATGTGAATATCTCAGCTTTTTTTGGTAGATCAATCTGATGACCAAGTGGAAATAGTGAATGTGGGTCAATAATGCAGACAGAAGGCTCCTTAAAGCAACATGGCACAGTTTTAAGTCAGAAATAGTGAAAACTGAAACTGACATATTATCAGCAAAGAATGAGAAAGAGCTAGGTTTGAGAAATATTTAGACACAAATAGAATTGATGTGACTTAGATATTATTTGGATTGTGAGATAGAGGTAAAAGTGGAGGATAACACAAATATTTGTACACTGGGAAATTAGAAAAATGGAGGTGCTATTAATGAAGATCAAACATATAAGAAGTGGAATTGGTTAGCAAGATGGGGAGAAAATGTCCGTTTTAGATAGAAGCTAGACCTTAGAAACAAATAGTCCTGTGTCCCAGCCCTAGCTGGTCAGACTTTGGTGTATGATATTTTTATTTAATCTATAAAACGGAAATGCTCATTTTGTCCTTACCCAAAGAGAGGTCTGGCTTTTGTTTCTATCCCTGGAAGGTAACTTCTAAACCTTCAGCTCTCAATAGGAATGTTGTTGTTGTTCATGGTGGCCCCCTTGAACTACATCTAATAGTGCGTGTTAAGAAGGTAACTCATGGTCAGTTCTCAATGAGGTGGATAAATCTGGAGCCTATCATACAGAGTGAAGTAAGTCAGAAGGGGAAAGACAAATACTGTATAGTAATAAATATATATGGAACCTAGAAAGATGGTACTGACTCTCCTACATACAGAGCAGCAAAGGAGACGCAGACATAAAGAACAGACTTTCGGACTCAGTAGGAGGAGGAGAGGGTGGGATGATTTGAGAGAATAGCATTGAAGCATATATATTACCATATGTAAAATAGATGACCAGCGCAAGTTTGATGCATGAAGCAGGGCACCCAAAGCCGGTGCTCTGTGACAACCCAGTGGGAGGAGGTGAGGAGGGAGGTGCGGAATTCACGATGTTCAGGATGGAGGGGACACATGTATACCTATGGCTGATTCATACTGATGTATGGCAAAAACCATCACAATATTGTAATTATCATCCAATTAAATAAATTAAAAAATTATGAAGGTGATTCATGATAGACCCCTTGGACCACTTGGTATATCAGTCAATCAACCATTCTGAGATAATGAGACTCCAATAAAAATTCTCAAGAGTGAAGCTCAGGTGATCTTCCCAGATTGACAATATTTCATGCGTATGGTCAAACATGATTGTTAGCAGGGTAAAACATCTTGAGGATGCTGGGAGTTATAGAAACCCTCTGAGACCCCACTCTATGCCCCTCTTCCTTCGACTGATTTTAGTTGACATCCTTTTTTTTCTGTGATAGTTCATATCTGTGACTGTAATAGCTCTCAGTGAGTTCTGTGAGGCTTTCTAGGTGACCATTAAATGTGAGGTTGATTTTGGGAAACTCCTGAACTTGCAGCTGGTGTCAGAGATGAGGGTAGTTTCTACACGAAATCCTTCCTCTAACTTTGCGTTTGGATCCTAACTCCTCATAGTTGAGGTCAGAAGTCTTGGGCAGAGTTGGCAGTCAGAAAGCTGTATCCTTAACCTCATAACTGGCTTAACTCCAGGTACTAGCAGACTTGTGAAGATTAACTCATATATTCTACAAATGTTTGCACAAACTATAGAGCAGTCATGGTGTGTGGCACTGGAGATAAAGCAGTGAAGCAGCCTCTGCCCTCATGGAGCATAGAACCCAGATCAAGTGATGTCAGGTATGTGTGATGGACTGAATGTTTGTATCCCTCCAAAATTCGTATGTTGAAATCCTAATCCCAAATATGATGGTATGAGGAGGTGGGGCCTTTAGGAGGTAATTAAGTCATGAGGATAGAGCCGTCATGAATGGAACTCAGAGAACTCTCTCAGCTCCATTCTGCCATGGGAGGATACCACAAGATAGCACCTGCAGTCCAGAATAAGGCCCTCACCAAAACTCAACTGTACTGGCACCCTGATCTCAACTTCCAGCCACCAGACTGTGAGAAACAAATATCTGTTATATATAACCAAACCAGCTTGTGGTACTTTGTTATAGCAACCTTAGTTTAGTCACTCAGTCTTGCCCAACTCTTTGTGACCCCATGGACTGCCAGGCTTCTCTGTTCATCACCAACTACCGAAGCTTGCTCCAACTCATAGAGTTGGTGATACCATCCAATCATCTCATCCTCTGTTGTCCCCTTCTCCTCCTGCTTTCAATCTTTCCCAGCATCAGGGTTTTTTCCAATGAGTCAGTTTGCATCAGGTGGCCAAAGTATTGGAGTTTCAGCTTCAGCATCAGTCCTTCCAATGAATATTCAGGACTGATTTCCTGTAGGATTGACTGGTTAGATCTCCTTGCAGTCCAAGGGGCTCTCAAGAGTTTTCTCAAACACCACAGTTCAAAAGCATTAATTCTTCAGCGCTCATGTAAATATAAATACTAGTGTCATCATCATCTAGATGGCATTTTGAATTCATGAATATAATGAATTCATATGGAAAGGATTTTTAGACAGAGCTCTTGACTCAAGAAACAAAAGGTCTCTTCAAACTCAAGGGTAAACAAAAGATCCTAGAAGAGAAGTAGATTGTTCCATACCTCCTTCTCACCCGTAATTGACAGTCTATGGCTGAAATACACAATCTAAAGTCATCCAAATAACAATTTATTCCTCAGCAGCTATGTAAAAACCCAAAAATGATGCTTCATGAAAGTATTTGAAGCCAACAGGAGAAACACATGTACAGAAAGAAAACTCACTACCAAGAGCTAATACGAAGTTATATCTTATTTTTCTCATAAATTATAGCATCACTAGATTAGAATATGTTGCAAGTACAAATACTTCATTGGCCCCAGGGATCTTGGGAGTGAATACAAACTCCATTTTTTAACATTCATAATGGGCATGTTGGGGCTTCCTGGTGGCTCAGATGGTAAAGAATCCACCTGCAATGAAGGAGACTGGAGTTCAGTTCCTGGGTGGGGAAGATCTCTTGGAGAAGGGTGTGGCTTCCCACTCCAGTATTCTTGTCTGGAGAATTCCATGGACAAAGGAGCCTGGTGGACTACAGTCCACGGGGTCACAAAGAGTTGGACACACCTGAGCAACTAACATATTTACTACTATCACTTTCAAGTGGCATGTTAGCAAGAACACATTTTCTGAATGTCAAATGAGCTCTTCTACTTTGAAAGCACTTTAGCATCCATTTCTGATTAGTTTATAAATGGCATGCACAAAAATAAACTATTATACGTTTCATGCCCAAACACAGTACAATAAAAGGTAAGCCTAGAGAAGGGAAATCATGGGCAAAACTTCAGGTGAAATTGATTTTTGCAGATGGCTTTGTGACTGGGAAGAAATTTAAATTTGTTAATTTAAACAAACCATGTTGTTCACTCTGGTTTCCTAGCACCCATGTTGCAAAATCTTATAATAGGCCTTCAGATGTCCTTATGCAATGGAGAGAGCTAGAAAGATTTTATTTCTTTAGATAACAAAGCATGTTCTCCAAGTGACTGCTGTGGAAAATTGACTAGAGAATGTAGAGTTGGTCTTGCCCTTTCCTCCTTGTCTTCGTTTGTTTCTCTGTTATTAAATAATATTTCAGCCCCAGTCAACAAATGATCCAAATATGAAAACACTCTCAGATTTTGTCTTATGTGAAAAAACAAAGCACCTCTTCAAAACTTATTCTTTAGAAAAGAAATTGCTGGAGAACAATACTGGGACAATCTATAAATAAGTAGATGAAACATCTTTGTCATTCCAATAGTATTGGAAAATGCAATGATAACATATTTTTGAAAAGAAGACTGTGCAATGAAGGCTAACTACATTTTCAGCAAACTGAAGTATTATATATGCTAATAAAGACAAAACACTTAGCATTTCCCATTGTATTCAGCTGTCTCAGTCAGCCCTAAACATCATAATGAGTACGGGAAGAGTGTAGTGAAATGAAGTTCTCTGCTTTGTTTTATGCCTACTACTAAATTTTTCAATTACAGAAATTGTCTTTGTAGGGTTTTCTCTGCTGTGTAAACTTATATATCTCAATGCACAGATCAGCTCTATTGAAACTGGACTGGATGATAAAAAGTAGGAAAATATTTAAAATGCAGAGTATCATTATATTAATATATTTGTTCAATAAACACTTATAACAAGGAATTATATTAAATTCTACATTAGGAAGACAATTCAAAAGTGGAAACCTTAAGTACCATAGGGTCAAATCCTTACTAGAAGGTGAATTCTCATGACCTGATTTCATGCCCATAGTTAGAGAACTAGAATCAAAAGTTGCTCAAAATAACACTAGTTTCAGCTTGAATAGGTACAACTCACCATACTGCCAGCTTGTATCTTATAGAATTGCTTCTTAGTTTTATTTAAAATATTATCAGAAGTTCATGATTTTCTTCACATTTAAAATTTTTATTTAAACAATATCATTTTAAGGTTTTGTTGTTGTTGTTGATTTTAAGTATGGTTGAGTACGGTTTGTTAAGCTGTGTTTAGTACAGATGCTGGGGCTTGCCCATGATGCTCTTAATGTACAAGGCCCTGATGGTTCTGACAATTTTTCTGAGCAATGACACCAGGAAGTTTACAACTAAGTGGATGTTGTACACGAGCTCATCATCTTCCATCTTCACGTGGCCGACAGCCATCTCCAGACACAGCACCTTCTTCATCTGGAACTTGATCGTGGACTTCACTTCACCAGTTTTGGCCACCATGTTCTCATTGTGGGTCAGCAAGGAAGGCGACTTGCCAGCCTTATTCAGGCCTGGGCCCAGGATTCCTGGGACCTGCTTGATCAGAGACTCTAGAACCAAAAAGGCATCATATTTCTTGGCCAGCTTCTTGACCAATTTCTTACTCTTGTTGAGTTTCTTCAGTGCCTCAGTGTCCATGTGGGGGATATCCGGAGCCGTGGTCTCATCACAGTGCTGCTGGTCCCCCAAGACACACACGGAGAACTTGGGGTGGGGAGTGGACTTAAGCCTGACGGTGCCCGAGAAGCGTTTGTCCTTCTGAGGGTCACAGTTCTTCAGGCTGATCTGAAGCTCCACCGTCTCCAAAATCTTCCAGCATTTGTGCTGATTCCTGTGCAGGACTTCCTGCCACGCCTCATAGAGGGTGTTGCGGGAGACTTTGCTGCTCATGGTTCCTCACACTGCAGTAACTGGAAAAGAGCATTTTAAGCTTCTTTTATCAGAGTAAGATTCTTTTTTCACACACATCCCTATCCATACCCACATATACCCATAAACAATAGTTTATATGTTTTCGTGGGATATTTTTTGTGAAAGTGTGTTAGTCGCTCAGTTGTGTCCAATTCTTTGCGACCCCATGGACTGTAGCCTGGCAGGATCCTCTGTCCATGGGGTTTTCCAGGCAAGAATACTGAAGTGGTTTGCCATTTCATTCTCCAGGGGATTTTCCAGACCCAGGGATCAAACCCAGGTCTCCTTCATTGCAGATAAGCACATTGCAATAATCTTTGATGACCAAACTTAAAATGTTATTAAAACTGATTTTTAATAATTTAAGAAAAATTAAAAAGTAATATTGATACACTTAACCATTGTTTCCTTACTTTTGATTAATTACATTTTATTGAAAAGATATATTCAACACTTTATTGACAAGGTTAAAAAAAAAGGAAGAAAAGATAAGCAATGGAAAAGAGGTATTTGTTTTTCCCCAGATCTTTCAGATCTCATATTTACTTTCAGAGGCCACACTATCAATGGTTTATTGTGTCACCAGAAATAGTTATGCTTTAAAAAAATGGATATAATGCATGTGAGGACTTTTTTAAAGTTTTTATTTTGAAATAATTTTAGATTTACTGAAAAGTTTCAGATATAGTACAGAACATTCGTGCATATCTTTTACTACTTTATCTTATGTCAACAACTTACAGAAAAATGTAATTATAACTAAAAATTAATATTTTATTAGTAATAACAATACAAATAAAATGACATATTTAAATTTTAGCTATTCCCTGCCCTCAATGTCTTTTTTTCAGGGATCAGGACACAATTCAAGATCTCATATTGCTTTTAGTTGCTATATCTCTTTAATCTTCTTCAATCTGGGGGCAGTTTTTTAGTTTTTCTGTTACTGCTTTTGATGAATACAAATCAGTTGTCTTAGAGAATGTATTTCAGTTTGAATTTATCTGATGTTTCTCATGATTAGATTGCACTTATATATTTCATCAAGTATATCATGTCTGTCTGTGCCATATCACAGGTACATGATGTGGATTTGTTTTCATATTGATGTTCTGAACTAATGTTATAAAAATTTAGTACAGATTTTAGTATTAGTATTCCTGTTTGGAAAATTCCATGAAAAATTCCATGGACAGTGGAGCCTGGCAGACTACAGTCCATGGGGTCACAAAGAGCCAGACATGATTGAGCATGCATGCATTAGTATATTACACACATCACTTTGATATTTATTTAACTTTAAGAGCATTCCATTTCAGCATACCATTTTTCTTGATCTCTACATAGTATTCAGTTGCACTGTTGGTCAGGATTGGTCTAATCAGTCTATTAACTATTTAATGTTCAGGTTATTTCTGGTTTGTCATTTTAATTTTAAGTAACGGTACTATTAATAGAAAGGATATTATTTTAAATGTATTTGTGCATGCTTGTGTATATACATATAACAAATTTATATTAATAGAAATGGAATTGCTGGGTCAAAGTTGGTATGCATGTTAGTTTAGACGACATTGACTAATTTCCTGACAGTTTGCGTTCCCTCCTGAGCCATATAGCAGAAGGTTTATTTTCTCATGTGCTGGTTGACACTCTTGGTCTTTGCCAATAAGAGAAAAGTGGTACTTTATTATGGCTTTCATTTATATTTCTACTATTATGTCTGTTAGCAAACTATTGCAATTTCTGTGAGTTTTTTTATCCTTGTTCTTTGCCCATTTTGCTACTGAGTCATTAGCCTTTTGCATATTAAAGAGCTTTTTAAATAATGATATAATTAACCTCTTGTCATCTAGTTGTCAATGTTTTCCTCAGTATTTCGTTTGTGTTTTAAATCTTTGTAGGCCTATACTCATGATGGTTTAGTGATTCTTATAACAGCTAATGAGCAACATGTTTCTCAGTGAAAGATGTGAAATGGTTTTATCAATTTACCCATAGTTATATCATCCCTTTCTTTTAAATCAATAAATGTTTAAAGCCCATCATTGAGTTAAAATGTATAAGATAAATCTAAATGTGTTTTGTGACTTATTTGCTTTAGGTCTGAATAATCATGGTAGTAGAAAAATGAGCAAAAAGTTAACATCTTTTATCTGTTGAACAATTTCGCCATTAGAGCCACATCCACTTTGGCTTAATTTATTTACTAATGTACTTGGATCCGGTCTCAAACCTGTGCCTTGGAGTAAAATGGAATAATGATTATGGGTGGCTCAGCTAGTAAGGAATGTGCCTGCCATGCAGGAGACCTGGGTTCGATCCGTGGGATGGGAAAATCCCCTGAAGAAGGGAACGGCTACCCACTCCAGTATTCTGGCCTGGAGAATTCCATGGACCGTATAGTCCATGGGGTTACAAAGAGTCCTACACGACTGAGTGACTTTCACTTTCACATTTATACAATTAAGTGTAGAGATATTTATGTATTTTTATTTATATTTAAAAGTACAGAAGTCATAATCTGACAAATGTGCTCTTATATGGATATCAGATATCAGATGTTCCCAGCCTGAAAAAGACCAATAATTTTCTCTTGGAAAATATGTACTTAAACTGGACTGCTGGCAATGTTCTCTAAAGTGAAAGTGATGACTACTCAAAAAGGATTAAAATATCTTTGCCTTTTCTTCTTTGCTTGCTTTTTTGCTTTTCTGAGCTTGTAGACCTTCCTATGTCCTTCATTCATCAGAGCTCATTTACTTTTGACATGACAGGTGCCAGATATGGCTGTGCTGGATGGGTTTCTGAACTTCTGCTGGGTGGGCCAGGAAGCATTTGGTTATTGAAAGGAAAGATGTGTTGGAACTGACTAGAGTCATTAGGTTCAACATTGGACAGTGTCTGCATGACATGGGAATGTCCAGCCTTCAGTCATCACCAGCCTGTACAGCTGGAGTACTTGGCGTGCTCCTGATAAGAGCCCTGGCCCAGGCTTCAGTATAGATTTGGAGCTCACACGAGAAAGAGCGCTGTAGCTCTGAATCAGTTGTTTTAAACCTCAGTTGCAAACTTGGGTAAGGGAACTAGTATTTGGTATTAATATTCAAGAGTACAGAGCCTGAAATTTATTCCTTGTATGTAACCCAGAGGGCAGGTGACACTTCCCAGCCATCTCAGAAATTTGGTTAAACTTGTTTTCATGATAAATGTATGAAATTGTATCTGCTGTGACCTGTGGCAGCAAATACAATTTCCCTATACCTTCTAGGATTTCATGCAGTTGACATACTCATGCTTCTCTCAGTTCTTACACTGGTGGTTCTGTCCTTGACCCAGAGGTATGCATATGCAAAGTCCATTCCTTTCACTGGGATACAAAAGAAACCCACACCAAGCATTTGTTGAGGCTGTGTTTTATATGGGAAGAGGAGTGACATTATGATTGGTCCCATAAAGAGCAATTAATCAAATGATGTACTCATAATAGTCCTATATATATTATATGTTTAAAATTTTCATTTTAGAGACAAGAACCTCAGACTCAGAATGGTTAAGTAAACTAAGGTCGTAAGATTAGTAAGTGTCAGAGTCAATATTAAACCCTGATTCTTCTTGTTACCTTTATACTGTCTCTTACAAACATGTGTCTATCTCTAATTGCCATGTTTCATCATAATGGGACTGAGTAGATATACATTTGGAGAAGGGAATGGCAACCCACTCCAGTAGGGAGAATTCCTATGGACAGAGGAGCCTGGTGGTCTACAGTTCATGGGGTCGCAGAGAGTGGGACACGACTGAGTGGGTGGCGGCCGAGAGGAGCTGCCCTGCACCCGAGGCCGGGGGTGGGGGCTGAGAAGAGTTACCCCACGTCCAAGGAGCGGCAGCTGCATAGGCACAGGAGGGCCGAGAGGAGTTACTCCACATTCAAGGTCAGGAGGGGCCGCCGTGAGTAGATACCCTTTGTCCAAGGTAAGGAGCAGTGGCTGCACTTTGCTGAAGCAGCCGTGAAGATATACCCCACGTCCAAGGTAAGAGAAACCCAAGTAAGACGGTAGGTGTTGTGGAGGACATCAGAGGGCAGACACACTGAAACTATAATCACAGAAAACTAGCCAATCTGATCATACGGACCACAGCCTTGTCTATCTCAATGAAACTAAGCCATGCTGTGTGGGGCCACCCAAGATGGACGGGTCATGGTGGAGAGGTCTGATAGAATGTGGTCCACTGGAGAAGGGCATGGCAAACCACTTCAGTATTCTTGCCTTGAGAACCCCATGAACAGTATGAAAAGGCAAAAAGATAGGACACTGAAAGAGGAACTCCACAGGTCGGTAGGTGCCCAATATGCTACTGGAGACCAGTGGAGAAATAACTCCAGAAAGAATGATGGGATGGAGCCAAAGCAAAAACAATACCCAGCTGTGGATGTGACTGGTGATAGAAGTAAAGTCTGATGCTGTAAAGAGCAATATTGCATAGGAACCTGGAATGTTAGGTCCATGAATCAAGGCAAATTGGAAGTGGTCAAACAGGAGATGGCAAGAGTGAACATCGACATTCTAGGATCAGCGAACTAAGATGGACTGGAATGGGTGAATTTAACTCAGATGAATATTATATCTACTACTGTGGGAAGGAATCCCTTAGAAGAAATAGAGTAGCTATCATTGTCAACAAGAGAGTCTGAAATGCAGTACTTGGATGCAATCTCAAAAACGACAGAATGATCTCTGTTCGTTTCCAAGGCAAACCATTCAATATCACAGTAATCCAAGTCTATGCCCTGACCAGTAATGCTGAAGAAGCTGAACTTGACGGTTCTATGAAGACGTACAAGACCTATTAGAACTAACACCCCCAAAAGATGTCCTTTTCATTATAGGGGACTGGAATGCAAAGGTAGGAAGTCGGGAAACACCTGGCGTAACAGGCAAATTTGAACTTGGAGTACAGAATGAAGCAGGGCAAAGGCTAATAGAGTTTTGCCAAGAGAATGCACAGGTCATAGCAAACACCCTCTTCAAACAACACAAGAGAAGATTCTACACATGGACATCACCAGATGGCCACCACTGAAATCCAATTGATTATATTCTTTGCAGCCAAAGATGGAGAAGCTCTATACAGTCAACAAAAACAAGACTGGGAGTAGACTGTGGCTCAGATCAAGAACTCCTTATTGCCAAATTCAGACTTAAATTGAAGAAAGTGGGGAAAACCACTAGACCATTCAGGTAGGACCTAAATCAAATCCCATATGATTATACAGTGGAAGTGACAAATAGATTTAAGGGACTAGATCTGATAGACAGAGTGCCTGATGAACTATGGACAGAGGTTCGTGACATTGTACAGGAGACAGGGATCAAGACCATCCCCATGGAAAAGAAATGTAAAAAAGCAAAATGGCTGTCTGAGGAGGCCTTACAAAGAGCTGTGAAAAGAAGAGAAGCAAAAAGCAAAGGAGAAAAGGAAAAACATTCCCATCTGAATGCAAATTTCGAAAGAATAGCAAAGAGAGATAAGAAAGCCTTCCTCTGTGATCAATGCAAAGAAATAGAGGAAAACAACAGAATGGGAAAGACTAGAGATCTCTTCAAGAAAATGAGAGATACCAAGGGAACATTTCATGCAAAGATGGGCTCGATAAAGGACAGAAATAGTATGGACCTAACAGAAGCAGAAAATATAAGAAGAGGTGGCAAGAATACACAGAAGAACTGTACGTAAAAGATCTTCACGACCCAGATAATCACGATGGTGTGATCACTCACCTAGAGCCAGACATCCTGGAATGTGAAGTCAAGTGGGCCTTAGAAAGCATTACTACGAACAAAGCTAGTGGAGGTGATGGAATTCCAGTTGAGCTATTTCAAATCCTCAAAGATGTTGCTGTGAAAGTGCCGCACTCAATATGCCAGCAAATCTGGACAACTCAGCAGTGGCCACAGGACTGGAAAAGGTCAGTTTTCATTCCAATCCCAAAGAAAGGCAATGCCAAAGAATGCTCACACTACCGCACAATTGCACTCATCTCACACGCTAGTAAAGTAATGCTCAAAATTCTCCAAGCCAGGATTCAACAATACGTGAACCATGAACTTCCAGATGTTCAAGCTGGTTTTAGAAAAGGCAGAGGAACCCGAGATCAAATTGCCAACATCTGCTGGATCATCAAAAAAGCAAGAGAGTTCCAGAAAAACATCTATTTCTGCTTTATTTACTATGCCAAAGCCTTTGACTGTGTGGATCTCAATAAACTGTGGCAAATTCTGAAAGAGATGGGAATACCAGACCACCTGACCTGCCTCTTGAGAAACCTGTATGCAGGTTAGGAAGCAACAGTTAGAACCGGTCATGGAACAACAGACTTGTTCCAAATAGGAAAAGGAGTACGTCAAGGCTATATATTGTCACCCTGCTTATTTAACTTATATGCAGAGTACATCATTAGAAATGCTGGGCTGGAAGAAGCACAAGCTGGGATCAAGATTGCTGGGAGAAATATCAATAACCTCAGATATGCAAATGACACCACCCTTATGGCAGGAAGCGAAGAAGAACTAAAGAGCCTCTTGATGAAAGTGAAAGAGGAGAGTTAAAAAGTTGGCTTAAAGCTCAACATTCAGAAAACTAAGATCTGCAAGAGATCTTAGAGATCTCTTAGAGATCAAAACTAAGAGATGCAAGAGACAAGGGTTCGATCCCTGGGTTGAAAGATCCCCTGGAGGAGGAAATGGCAACCCACTCCAGTATTCTTGCCAGAAAAATCCCATGGACAGAGAAGCTTGGTGGGCTATAGTTCATGGGATCACAAAGAGCTGGACATAACCGAGCACACATGCACATAATGATCCTGCCTCCTTAACGTCAGTTCAGTTCACTTCAGTTACTCAGTTGTGTCTGACTCTTTGCAACCTCATGGACTGCAGCATGCCATCCCCGTCCATCACCAACTCCTGGAATTTACCCAAACTCAGGCATGGGTTTGGGTAAACTCTGGGAGTTGGTGATGGACAGGGAGGCCTGGAATGCTGCAATTCATGGGATCGCAAAGAGTCAGACACGACTGAGCGGCTGAACTGACTGAGGACCTAGCACAGATATACGTTATAAAATTAGTTTTGAATAAATATACAAATGCAATAAGAATATGATTTGTTTCCATAAGCAACACTAACAAACTCTAATGGAGGTCTAAAAGACATCATTTTAAAACTATTAATACATATTCCCTAGGTATGTGTATGATATGTGATAGCTGTTGTGATAAGCTATGTCTTAAACATGAAAGAGAAAAAAATAACGATGAACTAGGTCACCATATAAAGAGAGAGATGTTTGAGTATTTTACCAGTCCAAATCCATTTAATTTATAAAACTTAATATTATTACAGATTTAGGTAGAAGCTCTGAATATTAAGTAGCTCAATAAAATATTCCTGTGATTATCTAACATCATATTGACTCATGCATCTTTCCTTGTTAAAATATTTAGAAATTTCATCAGTTGAGTACTTTATGTAATTTTCCAACCTTTCTGTCCTTAACTTTTTCTTTGATAAAGTGGTTTTCTCTAGTGTTCCCAGGAAAGTGAACTATTTAATGCTGTCAATTGATTACTATTGCAAACACAATTTGTGTAGCAGTGCACCAGTAAATGGTTCCTGTGCTCGTCCTTGCATAAACAACGTGCTTGTTCTATTAAGGAATTTTACTTTTCTAAGCAGAAGACTCCCTGGGCAATACACAGCTGTTTCTATAGGATGGCAATTAATGTTTTTTCCCATTAAAAAGAACGCTTTGCATGTTTAAAAAAGAGATTAGCACAAGGATTCATGATACTTCCTAATTTTAAACCAGCTTTGCTGAAACACATTAGATATAGATGAAATAATTGCACAATCCAGGAATATCCAGCAGAAAAATAGTGGCTCTAAAGCAGTAGTCTTTATCCTTAGCATGCATCAGAATCTCCTAGAATTTCTGTTAAAATATTCATTCTATAGTTTAGTAGGTTTAATTTACATGTTCAGCAATTTCCCAAGTAATGCTGATGTTGTTGGTCCAGGGACCATACTTTGAAGACCACTGGTCTAAACTAATGATGTTGTCTTTCATCTAAACATATCATATGTTATGCATCCAAATGAATGCCTTTAAGATCACATACTTCTTCCAGTAATGGTGCCATGCTCAGTAATCTCTGAAAAATTTCCCACTTGGCATTGCCTTGAGGGTTAGTTCATGAACTGGACATTAAAGCTGTTTCCTTTGTTTAATAGTCATACACAGTTTCCTGCTCTGTCCTCCTCCTCCTCCCCGTATTTTGAAACACAGAAATATTTCAATGTTATTGAAATATGCATTCCTGATCTTTCTCCTCAGTCCTTCCCTCACTCTCCTGCTAGGCCAGCTCAGGTGCTTGGTTTGCTCTCAGTTTGAGCATCTGAGCTTGAAACTAACCAGGCACCTCTTTATTTGACGCAGAAAGACTACTAAATCACATTTGGGCTTAGGTAGCATTCTGATGTCCACTTTAGTCATTGGTAGGGCTAATTGTTTTTCATCTAGTTGTAGAACCCTGGAGTGGAACCAGGATGAGAGATTGAATTTAGACATGAAACCTCACCTTGAACCTTAAACCTGGCACTTTGCATGGTTTAAATAGCATTTTAATGGAAAACAGAAGAATCAACCTTCAGTTTTATTTTTAACTTCCCTTCCCAGTGTCCTATGTCATGCTACCTCTGTACTTTGAGTGAACAATACTTTGAGGTGCCTATGTTCAATTCACAAATTACTTATTGAAGTTCTATCATTGTAAGATACTAAATAAGATTCTTTAAGAGTTACAAAGGTGAATTTAACATACTGTATGTGTAAAGTGCTTATGTTAGATTAGGGAAGAGAATACTAGCAAAAGTAATGCTAAAAACTTATGCTGCTGGCAGTGTGAGCTAAGAAATCTGAGGGGAAAAGTGAGACCACTTTATCAACTGATAAGTAAAAGAGAAGGTCTCTGTAAGAAGTGATATTTCAGGTGGGCACTGACTGATGGTAGGTCATTGAAAGGAAGGGGTCTAATGAGATGCCTAATGTTCAGAGGCAATTGTGTAAACAAAGGTAAAGTGCATGTGTCGGATATGAAGATGTGATTTTAAGAGAAATTTATGTAAGCCCTGAATGGGGAACATTTCACGCAAAGATGAGCTCAATAAAGGACAGAAATGGTATGGACCTAACAGAAGCAGAAAATATTAAGAAGATGTGGCAAGAATACACAGAAGAACTGTACAAAAAAGATATTCATGACCCAGATAATCACGATGGTGTGATCACTCACCGAGAGCCAGACATCCTGGAATGTGAAGTCAAGTGGGCCTAAGGAAGCATCACTACAAACAAAGCTAGTGGAGGTGATGGAATTCCAGTGGAGCTATTTCAAATCCTGAAGGATGATGCTGTGAAAGTGCTACACTCAATATGCCAGCAATTTTGGAAAACTCAGCAGTGGCCACAGGACTGGAAAAGATCAGTTTTCACTCCATCCCAAAGAAAGGCAATGCCAAAGAATGCTCAAACTACCGCACAATTGCACTCATCTCACACGCTAGTAAAGTAATGCTCACAATTCTCCAGTCAGGATTCAGCAATACGTGAACCATGAACTTCCAGATGTTCAAGCTGGTTTTAGAAAAGGCAGAGGAACCCGAGATCAAATTGCCAACATCTGCTGGATCATCGAAAAAGCAAGAGAGTTCCAGAAAAACATCTATTTCTGCTTCATTGACTATGCCAAAGCCTTTGACTGTGTGGATCACAATAAACTGTGGCAAATTCTGAGAGAGATGGGAATACCAGACCACCTGACCTGCCTCTTGAGAAACCTGTATGCAGGTCAGGAAGCAACAGTTAGAACTGGGCAAGGAACAACAGACTCTTTCCAAATAGGAAAAGGAGTATGTCAAGGCTGTGTATATTGTCACCCTGCTTATTTAACTTATATGCAGAGTACATCATTAGAAATGCTGGGCTGGAAGAAGCACAAGCTGGAATCAAGATTGCCAGGAGAAATACCAATAACCTCAGATATGCAGTTGACACCAACCTTATGGCAGAAAATGCAGAAGAACTAAAGAGCCTCTTGATGAAAGTGAAAGAGGAGAGTGAAAAAGTTGACTTAAAGCTCAACGTTCAGAAACCTAAGATCATGGCATCCGGTGCCATCACTTCATGGCAAATAGATGGGGATACAGTGGAAACAGTGGCTGACTTCATTTTTGGGGGCTCCAAAATCACTGCTGATGGTGATTGCAGCTATGAAATTAAAAGACGCTTACTCCTTGGAAGGAAAATTATGACCAACCTAGACAGTATATTAAAAAGCAGAGACATTACTTTGTCAACAAAGGTCCGTCTAGTCAAGGCTATGGTTTTTCCAGTAGTCATGTACAGAAGTGAGAGTTGGACTATAAAGAAAGCTGAGCGCCAAATAATTGTTGCTTTTGAACTGTGGTGTTGCAGAAGACTCTTGAGGGTCCTTTAGACTGCAAGGATATCCAACCAGTGCATCCTAAAAGAGATCAGTCCTGGGTATTCATTGGAAGGACTGATGTTGAAGCTGAAACTCCAATAGTTTGGCCACCTGATGTGAAGAGCTGACTCATTGGAAAAGACCCTGATGCTGGGAAAGATTGAGGGCAGGAGGAGAAAGGGACAACAGAGGATGAGATGGTTGGATGGCGTCACCGACTCAATGGACATGAGTTTGGGTAAACTCCGGGAGTTGGTGATGGACAGGGAGGCCTGGCATGATGCAGTTCATGGGTCTCAAAGAGTCAGACATGACTGAGCAACTGAACTGAACTGTGCAGACATTAAGGCAAAGTACGAAAGAATAGGGAAAATGTGGTGATAGACAAGGCAATGCTCCACCCACTGCCCACCTGCATGCCCCTGTTGTGAGGAATTTGGTAAAAAGCCTCCACCTGTCTGCACCTTCAAAGCCTGACTCAGCTTCAGAGAATCACCTTGTCCAGGATGACACTGAGGCCCTAGATAAGTGTATGGGTTTATATGAAAGTGAGGTTGTTTAAGCTCTATGAGGGATTCTCTGATGGACAATATTCTCTTGAGAGTTCTCTGCTGAGTTGGCTTTGCTGCTCCACCCTTTGACTCCTTCCTCAGCTCCATCCTCCTTCCTTTTGTTGTTGTTGTTGTTGTTCAGTCACCAAGTCACGTCTGACTCTTTGTGCCCCATGGGCTGCAGCATACCAGACCTCCCTGTCCCTCACCATCTCTTGAATTTTGCCGAAGTTCATGTCCATTGAATCAGTGATGCCATCCAACTATCTCATCCTCTGTCATCCCCTTCTTCTGCCTTCAATCTTTCCCAGCATCAGGGTCTTTTCCAATGAGTCAGCTCTTTGTATTAGGTGGCCAAAGTATTGGAGTTTCAGCATCAGTCTTTCCAATGAGTATTCAGGGTTGATTTCCTTTAGCATATACTGGTTTGATCTCCTTGCTGTCCAAGGGACTCTCAAGAATCTTCTCCAGCCCTACAGTTCAAAAGCATAAATTCTTCAGCTCTCTGCTTTCTTTATGGTCTAACTCTCACATATGTACATGACTACTGGAAAGACCATAGCTTTGACTATATGGACCTTTGTTGGCAAAGTGATGTCTTTGCTGTTTAATAAGTGTCTAGGTTTAATGTCTTAGGTGTTAATCCTTATTACACACCTTGTGAACTGATGCCTGTTGAATTCCAGAGTGAGGTACATATCCATACTGAGTTCTGTAGACGATCAGGAGCGACTCAAGTCTGTCCTGAAGTCAAGTGACATGATTGGAAATACATTTTAGGAAAACCCATTCAGCAGTAGTGTATCTGGAAGAGATTAAAGAAGAGGAAACTGGAGAAGAAATAGAGGTCAAAATTTTTGCTATAAACAAAGAGGATGCAATGAAGACCTGGAAGAAGATGTTAAAAGAAAAATAGAGGTGAATTCAAAAGATACTGACAAAGAAGGATCTGTAAAACTCAGGAATTGATTGGTTGGGAAGTAAGAAAAGGTGGAATCGAGGTTTTCTCAAAGATTTTAAACTTGATGGACTATGAAGATGGTATGGCTGTTAACAAAAGTAAGGGAATCAATGTGTGTGTGTGTGTGTGTAGACACACGCACACATGCAATCCAAGGGAGCCAAAGTAGTGAAATGAATTAGGAAGAAGTTTCTAATGGTTTATGCCATAAATTCCCATGATTTATGCCTTATGGTATGTTTTTGTAGCTTGCACTTCTACAGACCTGCTCTGTATATGGGAATAAATTTGTCATATAAGTAGACACAACCAGAATTGCAGCATTAGCCTTCCCTAAGTCTTAGGTCCTCTCATGTTCATTAATATCCTGTTCATGTTCTGCTGGCCCTCCAGAGAAACACATCCTGTATCCAAGATGCTGAATTCCAGAGCTCTGAATGTTGAATGCAAACCCACCCAGGTACTGATTTGCCTTTTTAAACATCACATATACATTTCAGTGCATTATTCCATTCACAGTGTTATGAAACCATCACTGCTATTTCCCAAACTTTGTTTTTTGAATTGAATTTATTAATTTTAACGGACTTTATTTTTAGAGTGGTTTTAAGTTTATAACAAAACTGAATGGAAAGCATAAAAAGTACATATATTTGCTCTCCCCACATATGCATGGCCTCCCCTACCATCAGCATCCCACACCAGAGTGGTTCCAGTTTGTAAACCAACACTGACACATTATTATCCATAGTTTACATTAAGTTCCACTCTTGGTCTATGAGTTTTGACAAGTGTATAATGATACATGTCCATCAGTATAGTAACTTACAGAGTAGTTTTACTGCCCTAAAAATCCTCTGTGCTCCATCCGTTTATTCTTCCTTCTCCCAATGACCTCTGCTAACTACTTTTTTTTTTTCTCACTGTTTCCATGTGTGTGTGCTCAGTCATGTCCGACTGTTTGTGAGGCCCTGGACTATAGCCCACCAAGGGGTCACAAATTCTGTTCATGGAATTTTCTAGGCAAGAATACTGGAGTGGGTTGCCATTTCCTATGTTAGGAGATCTTCCTGACCCAGGCATCAAACCCGTGTCTTCTGTCTGCAGCACTGGCAGGCAGATTCTTTACCACTGCACCACTTGGGAAGCCCACTGTTTTCATAGCTTTGCCTTTTTGAGAATGTCATATAGTTTGAATCATATAGTGTGTGGTATGTAATCTCTTCAGATTGGCTCTTTTAACTTGTAATAGGCATTTAATTTTCCTCCATGTCTTGTGTCTTTTAGCTCATTTTATTTTAAGCACTGTCTAATATTCCATTGTATGAATGTATGACAATTCATTTATTCATTCATCTAGTGAATGACTTCTTGATTGTTTCCAGGTATTGGTGATTAAAATAGAGCTGCTGTAAACATCTGTGTCCAGGTTTTTCTGTGGTCATAAGTTTTCAACTCATTTGGATAATTATCAATGAACACAATTGCTAGATCTTATGGTAAGGGTATGTTTATTTTTGCAAGAAAGTGGTAAACTGCCTTCTAGAATGGCTGCACTACCATTTTGCATTTCCACAACAAATGGGAATTCCTATTGCTCTTCGTCCTTAGAAGCATTTGATGTTGTCAGTGTTTTGAATTTTAGCCATTCTGATAGGTGTATAGTTGTTTTAACTTGCAGTTTGATCACATGTGATGTTGTTTATCTTTTCTTGTGCTTATTTACCATCTGCATATCTTCTTCGTTTCAGTGTCTGTCTCAGATCTTTTGTTCATTTTTAAATGGAAGTATTTATTATTATTATTGTGGTGGTTTAAAATTTGTACATTTAGATTCTATCTCTTAATCACGTATATAGTTTACAAATATTTCTCCTAATCTATGACTTGGAACATATAGTGTCTTCATCCACAAATAGAGACTTTGTAACCATTATTCAAAAACTTTCCAGCTTCTGGGAACCTGCAATCTGTATTCTGTTTCTATTAATTTTCCTGTTCTAGGTGTTTCATATAAATGGAATCATATAATGTGTGTTCTCTTATATCTGGCTTATTTAACTTATCAAAATGTTCTCAAGATTTATTCATGTGGAAGCATATATCGTATCCTTTATATCTGTATATATCATATTCTTTTATGCATATATAAATGTTGTATACATATAAAATTTTGTTATCCATTCATCTGTAGATGGACATTAGGATTGTTTCTACCTTTTGGCTTGAAAATAATGTTACAGGGAATAATACTGCAGTGAATGTGTAAATGTCTGAGTCCCTCTTTTTAATTCTTTTAATATACACCTAATATACATAAGGGTGGAATTGCTGAGTCATGATAATTCTGTGTTTAGCTTTTTGAATAACTACCACCCTGTTTTCCACAAAGACTTCACTACTGTACTGAATGTCTTGTTGTTTACTCATGTGAAACTATTATAATACCCTCCCCTCTATTCTGCTGACTCTTGTCATTGTGGACCCTGAAGGATCATGCTATAGCCGCGAACTTTTTAAAGGCTCCGTCTTGATACCTGTTCTTCTGTATGTGTCAGAGTTAGCTCACAAGAAAGTTGGAGAACAGAGGCCTATCTTGAAACCTGCTGTTTTTTGATCCAGGGAACATTTTGATGCTGCTATTTCAAACTGAGGTTGCTTTAATTTTGCATTTAAGAATATAACTTTTAATTACAGTTTACATTTATTTGGTATATTTATTTTCTGCCTATTCTAGAAGACCTCTACAGTGATGATGAAAAAGCAATGAACAAACTGAAAAAATTCTTGCAATTATGGAGCTTATACTCCAGTATGAGTCAGAAAATAAACAAAGACCATTTTAGGTTATTGTTGTTGTTTAGTTCCTAAGTCATGTCCTACTGTGTTTTGACCCCATGGACTGTAGCCCACCAGGCACCTCTATCCATGAAATTTCCCAGGCAAGAATCTAGAGTGGGTTGCCATTTCCTTCTCCAGGGGATCTTCCACATCCAGGGATCCAACCCCCATCTCCTGCATTGGCAGGCGGATTCTTTACCACTGGGCCACCAAGGAAGCTCCAATTTTAGGTTGGATTTATACTAAAATGAAGGGTACAATAGAGAGAAACTTAGTAAGAAATTATTATCGATATGGTAGCCAGTAAACACCGATCCAAAGTGACTGTTGAACGAGACTCAAAGCATGAGAGAGAGTTAGGCATGTGAAGGAAAGGTGATGGGAGGATGCTTTGAGGCATGAAGAGCAGCCAAGCAGAGTCTTCCAGGTAAGAAACATCTTAACATGTTTGAGACACATAAAGCTAAGTGGAGAGAGTCACAGTGAACAAGTAAAGAGGCACAAGAAGAGCTAGAGGGACACACAAGACTCCATGTAGCATCACAACTTCAGACTTGGCAACAGTTTGGAATTCATTCTCAGATCAGGTAGAACGTTTACAGAGGATGATAACCTGATAAAATTCCAATATGATATGAGTCCTCAGTACTGGTTCCTCTGCGTGTGTATTCAGAGTGCCAGCCATCCCCGTGTTGGTCACACAGGCTGGAACATTCATAAGACAATATCATAGGGCTTAATCTGGCTTTTTTCTCTTCTTTTCCTTGAGAACTGAAAGGTGTTTTAGGGTATTGTTCCTGGAGTAATGTTTAAAAACATCGAAAGTTCATAGTCCTAAAATTCACTGTATTCTTTCCCCTCAAGACGTTTTCCATGACTCTAAGATGCTAGAATAAAATAGGACTGATTCTAAGATGCTAGAATCAAATAGGACCAATCAGATTGTCTTTTTTTTTCCCCCCATGGGAAGGCATTTAATTTAAAATACAACAGTATGTCTATGTCAATCCAAACACCCAATCTATCCCTCCCTCCTTCACCTTTCTACCCAGTAATTTTAAGTTCCTTCTCTAAGTCTGTGAGTCTGTTTCTGTTTTGTAAATAATTCAGTTGTATCATTTTTTTTTTTAGATTTTGCATATACCTGACATCATATGATAATTGTCTTTCTTTATCTGAGTTCATTTGGTATGATAATCTCCTGGTCCATCCATGTTGCTGCAAATGGCATTACTCCATTCTTTTTAATGTCTGAATAATGTTTCATTGTATAAATGTACCACATTTTCTTTATTCATTCATCTGTTGATGGACATGCTTCCATGTCTTGGTTTTTGTAAACAGTGCTGCAATGAACATTGTGGGGGGTGGAGGGTACATGTATACTTTCAAGCCATGTTTCTTTCTGAATATGTGCCTAAGAGTGGGATTGCTGGATCACATGGTAGCTCTATTTTTAGATTTTTAAAGAACCTCCACATTGTTCTCCATAATGGCTGTTCCAATTTACATTCCCACCAACAGTGTATGAGAGTTCCCTTTTCTCCACATCCTCTCCAGCATTTATTGTTTGTACATTTTTTGACAGTGGCCATTCTGACTGGTATGAATTGACACTGCATTGTAGTTTTGTTTTTTTTTTTAAGACTTACTTATTTATTGGTTGTGGTGGGTCTTGGTGGCTGTACATGGACTTTCTCTAGTTGCAGAAAGTGGGGGCTACTCTCTGTTGTGGTGCATGGACCTCTCATTGTGGTGGCTTCCCTTGTTGCGGAGCACAGGCTCTAGGTATGCAAGGTTCAGTAGTTGCGACACGTGGACTCAATGGGTCTTGATGCATGGGCGTGTGGGGTCTTCTCAGAACAGGGATCTAACCAGTGTTCCTTGCATTTCAAGGGAAAATTTTAACCGTTGGACCACCAGGGAAGCCCGTACTGTAGTTTTGATTTGCACTTCTCTAATAATTGGGGATACTGAGAATCTTTTCATGTGCCTCTTGGCCGTCTACTGTTGTCTTTGGAGAAATGTGTCTTTAGGTCTCTGTCCACTTTTTAATTGTTTTTTTTTTTTAATGTGGTGCTGCATGAACTGTTTGTAAATGTTGTGGACTAATCCATTGTCTGTCATATTGTCTACAAATATTTTCTCCCGTTCTGTGTGTTGTATTTTCGTTTTGTATATGGTTTCCTTTGCTGGACAAAAGCTTTTGAGTTCACTTAGGTCTCATTTGTTTATTTCTATTTCCACGACTTTGGAAGACAGGTCAAAAAAGATACTGCTGTGATTTTTGTCAGAGAGTGTTCTGCCTATGTTTTCCCCTAAGAATTTTATAGTATCTGGTCTTAAATTTAGATCTTTAATCCATTTTGAGTTTATTTTTTGTATTGTGTTAAAAAATGTACTAATTTCATGTTTTACATGGATCTGTCCAGTTTTCCCAGAACTATTTATTGAAAGACTGTTTTTACTCCATTTTAAAGTCTTGCCTTCTTTGTCATAGATTAATTGCCAGTAGGTGTGTGGGTTTATTTCTCAGCTTTATATCCTGTCCCATTGATTTATATGTCTATTTTTGTGCCAATACCATCCTGTTTTGATGACTGTAAGTTTGTAGTATCATCTGAAGTCAGGATGCCTGATTCCTCCAGCTCTGCTTTTCTTTCTCAAGATTGCTTTGGCTATTTAGAGTCTTTTTCTTCATATAAATTTTAGGATTTTTTGTTCTAGTTCTTGAAAAATGCCATTGGTCATTTGATAGGGGTTGCATTGAACTGTGGATAGTCCTGGGTTGTATAGTCTTTTTTGTCAATATTGATTCTTTCAATCCAAGAACATGTATATCTTTTCATCTGTTTGTAGTATCTTCAATTTCTTTCATCAGTGTCTTATAGTTTTCAGAGGACAGGTCTTTTTTACCTTAGGTGGGTATGTTCCTAGGTATTTTATTCTTTTTGAAGCAATGGTGGTAAATGGGATTGTTTCTTTAATTTCTCTTTCTGATCTTTTGTTGTTAGTGTATAGAAATGCAACAGATTTATCTTTAACATTAATTTAGAATTGGGATTCAGTGCATGCAGCCCACTAGCTCTAAATATGTATCTGAGTTGGTGGTGGCTCTATGTGGCTAATTTATATATAATTTAAGAGAATGAGAGAAGAGAAAAGGAGAGAGAGAGAAGAGGAAGAATGAAGTGTAGATAGTACAAAGCAGATAATGAAAGAAAGACTGGGCTTTGACCCAGACTCATGTAACTGGCTCCATTTTTCCTTAAAATTGAGATAGACTTTCTGCTTTTGATTTTTATGAGGTATGTCTGTAACTTACTAATAAATTCCGTAGATTTACTTAAGGTAGTTTGTTGTTATTGTTGTTATTTAGTTGCTAAGCTGTGTCTGACTCCTTTGAAACCCCATGGACTGTGCCTGCCATACTCCTCTGTCTATGAGATTTCACAGGCAAGAATCCTGGAGTGAGTTGCCATTTCTTTCTCCAGGGTATCTTCCCAACCCAGGGATTGAACCTACATTTACTATTTAGCAGGTGGATTCTTTACCACTGAACCACCTGAGAAGTACTAAGGTAGTTTAATAGGTTTCTTTTACTTACTATCCTAATGCAAAAGGAGTCAAGGGAAAAGCTTGATTCTGCAATATGATGGGGACAAATTTATTGGAGACATTTTTATGCATAAAATTCAGACCTTAGTATAGTTAGAATTAGGGGAAGAAAAAGGAAAGAATGTCATATGACATCAGCAGGCCTTCATATTTAAGATGAGGTCCTGCTTAGTTTCACCATCTGCTTGAACTATCCTTTTTCTGAAAATAAATAAGAAAAAAGAGAGAAAACAAATGGGGATGAAAACAAGATCATCTCGATCTTCTTCATGGCATGCCTTTGTATTTCCCACGTATAATCCCTTTTAGTGGTACCTGGAGAATTTACCTTCTTTTACTACATGGTACTGTTAGGATACCAAATTGCCAACTGGTGTTCACATTATTGCTTGCTACTCATAACTGGAATCCATGTTACATTTTCAGTTTAGAGTTTGAAATGACATCATTTATCTCTCTCGGAAAAGACCCTAATGCTGGGTAGGATTGGGGGCAGGAGGAGAAGGGGATAACAGAGGATGAGATGGTTGGATGGCATCACTGGCTCGATGGACATGGGTTTGGGTATACTCCAGGAGTTGGTGATGGACCGAAAGGCCTGGCGTGCTGCGATTCATGGGGTCGCAAAGAGTTGGACACGACTGAGTGACTGAACTGAACTGAACTGATCTCTCTTTGGAAAAGTTGATATGACATGATTTCTCTCTCTATCTAAAAGGTTTTGGACAAAGCTTTCTATAATTGTTTTCACTTCTCCTATGAAAGTCCCATGTTATTCCGTGAGTGACATAAACCATTCTGTTTTGTGTACTGTACTTATATTTGGCCATTCCTTTTTCATACTTGGTGTCAGAGAAGGAATCATTGACTCTAACTCTTGAGCCTGAGATACCTTTGTCATGTGAATAACTCAAGCAGGGACCTTAACTGACAGTTTATATGATCTAGAAACATTGATGATAAATGTACATTATATATTTAAATGTATGTAAAGGAGATAAATGTATAAAAATAGACCTGATTTATTGGGCACGTTGGTCTTTCAGAGCATACTTGTCCCAGCTGCAAGATAACTTGAATTTTGGGGAAATTTTATAGTGGACAGGCAGGTTGGGGGAATCTTATACATATTAATAGCATACTGCTTCTACCTTTTAAAGAGTAATTGTGGGGACTTCCTTGGTTGTCCAGTGGCTAAGAATCTGCCTTGCAATGAGGAGACATAGGTCCAATCCCTGGTTGGGGAATTAAGATCTCACATACTGTAGGGCAACAAAGCCCACATGGGCAACTGCCAAGCCCATGCGCCACCACTAAAGAGCTTGTGCCCTGCAGAGAAGAGTCTGCATGCCACAAATAAGACCCAGTGCAGCCAAATAAATCAGTAAATATATTTTTTAAAAAGGTAATTATATGATGTTATAACAACATGAAGAGAAGAAATATTACCACTGTTAGTTTTTAATACCATAGCATATTCTTGTTACTTTCTGTGTTCTGTGCCAGTACCCAGTGTCAGATTTACCAAGTTGCTGTCATACAGTAAGATTTTAAAATTGTTTAATTGATTATCATATAGTAAATACTTCTCACCGTTAGTGTCATGTTACTTCTTTTTATGTTCACAGACTTTTTACAGAAGTGTCAAATGCACAGAGAAGGTACAGAGCAAATTTTCACACAGTGAAAACCCCTGTAGCCTATACCCAGATCTGAATGTTATCAGAACTCTAGATCCCTCTGTGTGCCTTCCAGGCACCATGCATGCCCCAGAGGGAATCGCTATCCTGACTGCCACCTTCTCTGATTAGCTTTGCCTGTATGTGAACTTTGTAAGTGGAACCACAGAGCACACTCTCTTTTGTGTTTTCAGTGAGGATGACCCAGATGACTGCATGTCCTTGAGATCCGCTCACTTTTATTGTTGCACAGTAGTTTGTTGTTTGACTAAACTGTCGTGTATCTATTCTAATGCTATTAATTGGGCTATTCTGAGCAGTGCTGCTAGGAACACTCTTGTAAATTGTATGTGAACATATGATTCTTTTCTCTATGAATATACTTCAGTTCAGTTCAGTCACTCACTCGTGTCCGACTCTTTGTGACCCCATGAACTGCAGCACGCCAGGCCTCCCTGTCCATCACTAACTCGCGGAGTTCACCCAAACCCATGTCCATTGAGTTGGTGATGCCATTCTCCTCCTGCCCTCAATCTTTCCCAGCATCAGGGTCTTTTCAAATGAGTCAGTTCTTCGCATCAGGTGGCCAAAGTATTGGAGTTTCAGCTTCAACATCAGTCCTTCCAATGAAAACCCAGGACTGATCTCCTTTAGGATGGACTGGTTGGATCTCCTTACAGTCCAAGGGACTCTCAAGAGTCTTCGCCAACACCAGAGTTCAAAAGCATCAATTCTACACTGCTCAGCCTTTTTAGTCCAACTCTCACATCCATACATGACCACTGGAAAAACGATAGCCTTGATTAGACAGACTTTATTGACAAAGTAATGTCTCTGCTTTTTAATATGCTGTCTAGGTTGGTCATAACTTTCCTTCCAAGGAGTAAGTGTCTTTTAATTTCATGGCTGCAATCACCATCTGTAGTGATTTTGGAGCCTCCCAAAAATAAAGTCTGACATTGTTTCCACTGTTTCCATTGTTTCCACTGTTTCCTATATGGCATGAAGTGATGGGACCAGATGCCATGATCTTAGGTTTCTGATTGTTGAGCTTTAACTTTTTCACTCTCTTTCACTTTCATCAAGAGGCTCTTTAGTTCTTTACTTTCTGCCATAAGGGTGGTGTCATCTGCTTATCTGAGGTTATTGATATTTCTCCCAGCAATCTTGATTCCAGCTTGTGCTTCCTCCAGCCCAGCGTTTCTCATGATGTATTCTACATAGAAGTTAAATAAGCAGGATGACAATATACAACCTTGACATACTCCTTTTACTATTTGAAACCAGTCTGTTGTTCCATGACCAGTTCTAACTGTTGCTTCCTGACCTGCATACAGGTTTCTCAAGAGGCAGGTCAGGTGGTCTGGTATTCCCAACTCTTTAAGAATTTTCCACAGTTTGTTGTGATCCACACAGTCAAAGGCTTTGGCATAGTCAATAAAGCAGATGTTTTTTCTGAAGCTCCCTTGGTTTTTCAATGATCCATCGGATGTTGGCAATTTGATCTCTGGTTCCTCTGCCTTTTCTAAAATCAGCTTGAACATCTGGAAGTTCACAGTTCACGTATTGCTGAAGCCTTGCTTGGAGAATTTTGAGCATTACTTTACTAGCATGTGAGATGAGTGCAATTGTGTGGTAGTTTGAGCATTCTTTGGCATTGCCTTTCTTTGTGATTGGAATGAAAACTGACCATTACCAGTCCTGTGGCCACTGCTGAGTTTTCCAAATTGGCTGACTTATTGAGTGTAGCACTTTAACAGCATTATCTTTGAGGATTTGAAATAGCTCAACTGGAATTCCATCACCTCCACTGGCTTTGTTCATAGTGATGCTTTCTAAGGCCCACTTGACTTCACATTCCAGGATGTCTGGCTCTAGGTGAGTGATCACACCATCGTGATTATCTGGGTTGTTAAGATCTTTTTTTTTTACAGTTTTTCTGTGTATTCTTGCCACCTCCTCTTTATATCTTCTGCTTCTGTTAGGTCCATACCATTTCTATCTTTTATTGAGCCCATCTTTGCATGAAATATTCCCTTGGTATCTCTAATTTTCTTGCAGAGATCTCTAGTCTTCCCCATTCTATTGTTTTCCTCTACTTCTTTGCATTGATTGCTGAGGAAGGCTTTCTTATCTCTCCTTTCTATTCTTTGGAACTCTGCATTCAAATGGGTTATATCTTACCTTTTCTCCTTTGCTTTTTGCTTCTCTTCTTTTCACAGCTATTTGTAAGGCCTCCTGAGACAGCCATTTGGCTTCTTTGAATTTCTTTTCCATGGCGATGGTCTTGATCCCTGTCACCTCTACAATGTCATGAACCTCTGTCCATAGTTCATCAGGCACTCTATCAGATCTAGTCCCTTAAATCTATTTGTCACTTCCACTGTATAATCATAAGGGATTTGATTTAGGTCATACCTGAATGGTCTAGTGGTTTTCCCCACTTTCTTCAATTTAAGTCTGAATTTGGCAATAAGTAGTTCATGATCTGAGCCACAGTCTGCTCCTGGTCTTGTTTTTGCTGACTGTATAGAGCTTCTCCATCTTTGGTTAAAGTATTCAATCAATCTGATTTCGGTGTTGACCATCTGGTGATGTCCATGTGTAGAGTCTTCTCTTGTGTTGTTGGAAGAGGGTGTTTGCTATGACCAGTGCATTCTCTTGGCAGAACTCTATTAGCCTTTTCCCTGCTTCCTTCTGTACTCCAAGTCCAAATTTGCCTGTTACTCCAGGTGTTTCTTGACTTCCTGCTTTTGCATTCCAGTCCCCTATAATGAAACGGGCATCTTTTTTGGGTGTTAGTTCTAGAAGGTCTTGTAGGTCTTCATAGAACCATTCAACTTCATCTTCTTCAGTGTTACTGGTCGGGGCATAGACTGGATTACCGTGATATTGAATGGTTTGCCTTGGAAACGAACAGAGATGCTTCTGTCGTTTTTGAGATTGCATCCAAGTACTGCATTTCAGACTCTTTTGTTGACCATGATGGCTACTCCATTTGTTCTAAGGGATTCCTGCCCACAGTAGTAGATATAATCGTCATCTGAGTTATATTCACCCATTCCAGTCCATCTTAGTTTACTGATTCCTAGAGTGTCGATGTTCACTCTTGCCATCTCCTGTTTGACCACTTCCAATTTGCCTTGATTCATGTACCTAACATTCTAGGTTCCTATGCTATATTGCTCTTTACAGCATCGAACCTTGCTTCTATCACCTGTCCTGTTCACAACTGGGTGTTGTTTTTGCTTTGGCTCCATCCCATCATTCTTTCTGGAGTTATTTCTCCACTGCTCTCCAGTAGCATATTGGGCACCTACCAACCTGTGGAGTTCCTCTTTCAGTGTCCTATCTTTTTGCCTTTTCATACTGTTCACGGGGTTCTCAAGGCAAAATACTGAAGTGGTTTGCCATTCCCTTCTCCAGTGGACCACATTCTGTCAGACCTCTCCACCCTGACCCGTCCATCTTGGGGACGGGTCACATGGTGTGGCTTAGTTTCACTGAGTTAGACAAGGCCGTGGTCTGTGTGATCAGACTGGCTAGTTGTCTGTGATTGTGTTTCAGTCTGTCTGCCCTCTGATGTACATTGTGTGTGAACATATGATTCTTTTCTCTATGAATATATTTATGTGTGACTAATTGATTGAGAAATAATAAATTGATATTCCCATGTTAAATGCTTTTCTAGAAAATGCATAAAAAACTCCTAATAGGTTGTAACATCAAATGTAATCACACACACACCACTTACCACAATGACTGCCACACAGTAGACATTTAGTAAAGGATATTAAATGGACAGATATATTGAGCATAACAAATAAAAAGATGATTTTAGAGATAATAATGTGTGCAGATGGAGACTGCCACCGTGCACTTTATGCAAGCCATAAAAGATGCCTGCTCCTTGGAAGAAAAGCTATGACCAACCTAGACAGCATATTAAAAAGCAGAGACATTACTTTGCTGACAAAGGTCCATCTAGTCAAAGCTATGGTTTTTCCAATAGTCATGTATGGATGTGAGAGTTGGACTATAAAGAAAGCTGAGTGCTGAAGAATTGATTCTTTTGAACTGTGGTGTTGGAGAAGACTCTTGAGAGTCCCTCAGACTGCAAGGAGATCAGACTAGTCAATCATAAATGAAATCAGCCCTGAATATTCATTGGAAGGACTGATGCTGAAGCTGAAACTCCAATCTTTGGCCACTTGATGTGAAGAACTGACTCATTTGAAAAGACCCTGATGCTGGGCAAGATTTAAGGCAGGAGGAGAAGGGGACGACAGAGGATGAGATGGTTGGATGGCATCACTGACTCAATGGACATGAGTTTGAGCAAGCTCCGGGAGTTGGTGATGGACAGGGAAGCCTGGTGTGCTGCAGTCCATGGGTCGCAAAGAGTTGGACACGATTGAGCGACGGAACTGAATGTGATTGAAGATGAGCATTTACTGAAATACATGACTTTGAAAGCTCTCTTTTAAGTATAATTCTGAAAATTTGGTTGTTTTATCATGAATCCTTTCCTCGTCCCTTCTTTCTTTTGAATGGTAAATTTGAGATCTGGACACTAGTAGGAATTTGATAATACTGCATATAATTGTTCTTTAGAAAATTTGCCTTTATTACTCTGGCCTGCTAAGTGGTGCCAGTTTGCACTAATCTTCCATGGCTACATGGGCTCCCTCCCAGCCCAGTCAGCATTTGCAACACAATTTCATTGCTCTTGAATTTGCAGACAAGAGTTTTGATTTCAGTATCTGGCCCATGAAGCAGTATTCTTGCATCTGTCCATTTGGAAAGCTTTCAACAGGAGACCAAATCCCTAAAGCTGGCAAGAAAGGATTGCTGGCTTTCCATGTTTTGTGTAGGGATAGCTGTCAGAGGCATCCAAATTTGAAAATTGGCTCCTGTCTTCCTGTGATGTATCATTTTATAAATGTCTCAAAGTGAAGCAAAAGCAAAAAAAAAGAAAGAAACCTTAGGTTCTGTCCTTTTGTTCTTCTCTTTCTTTTGTCAAGCTCTTCAAGCAAGGAAAATATGGGGAAAGACCATCTCACAGGTGTTCGTTTCTGCAAGTTGTGATGTGCTGACTTCGAGCTCCCTCGGGAAGAAGCCCTATCATTCTCTGTGGTTTGATCAAACAGGGATTGACAGCTATTGTTTTTTCCTCTATACTCAGGCTTATGCCTACTCAGTGGGCCTCCCCCTGTTTTTAAATGTGCTCAGGGTATCTGGTAGACCATTGCAGAGCAGAGCAGTTGAGCAGGGGTATGAAGTCTGATGTCTTTTGGGGCCAGGCAGGTGAGAAGAAGGGGGACACTTTAGATAGAAGCTGGAAGAAAGGGCAGGGACAGTTGTAAGTGGAGAGTGCATGCTTCCCTGAAAGTATGCAAGTATGTTAAAAGAAAAAAAACCAGTATTATTTGTTTTCCACCCCCTCTCCATCCACATACATTTTGTGCATGCACGAATGTGCACATGCACACATCCACACACGCATACCACACATATTCTTTCTCACTCATGCGTAAACATGTTGGGATTGGAGGAATAAAATAGTTTGCTACCAGATTGTATTTCCTGGTGCTATCTTGTTACCTCCATTTAGACAATATGTAGGATGAAGGTTTAGTCTAGTATTGTTCAGTGGGCAGGAATGTTTAGTGAGTGTGTATGTGTGTGTGTGTGAGAGAGAGAGAGAGAGACAGAAATTATCTCATCACACATGCTTAAGAGTTAACATACACACACAAAAATGCCTGATCCAAGAGACCTGGTCTCAGCAGAGATAGTGACCATTTTTCAAAACATGAATTAGACTAAAAGGGGGGAAAGTCCTAAATTAATGAATAAAAATGCAGGTAAATGAATGAGAAACTAAGAAGTTTGCAGGAAGTCCTGATTTTTTTTTTTTTTAATCTTACTCTGTTGACTGCTCAAGTCTCAACTAAAGATTATACACTGGCTAATATGAATAATGATGACAATGAAAAATATCATTATTTAAGGAAAAATGACCCACTGAGTTTTATTATAACCATTAGGACTGTTCTAGGAAGAGACCTTAATTTTTATGATGATGTTATGATGCTATTACTTGGTTTCTATCCGGTCTTATTTCCATCCACATGTACTTTGCACGCACACATTGTCTGCCTCCTCATCTTCTCTCTATCTCGACCGTATAAAAATTTTCCTCCAAAACTGCTGAGGTTGGAGAAATAGGTTTAAGAGGTAGATTTTAGAGGAGGATGAGAGAGATTTCAAAGCGTTTTAGTTTTCTGGGCCTAATATTCTCTTTTGTACATGCATCTTATTTCATTATAAAGTTTGCATTTTTTAAAATTTCATAACTTCATAGGCAGGTATATTAATATGTTTGAAGTATATCCTTTAATATGAATGTATTCTTGCCAAGTGTTCTGTGCAGATGTATTTAAAGTTATATAGACAATATAACCATCACCTATATAAATTTGAATATATATTGTTGGTCTCTACTTGTTTCTTACTCTTTCCCACTAAGACCACATTTTAAAGATCAATCTATGTTTCCAAGTTTATACCTAATTCATATCTTTTTAAAAAAATTGAACTACAGTTGACGTATACTAATTTGTACCTTCTGGATAATTTGTTGTGATGGGCATCAACATTTCCTCTCTCCCTATGGTGGACACTCAGGTTACTTCTAACTCTTTCGACTTTTGTGACTCCATGGACTATATCCCCCAGGCTCCTCTGTCCATGGGATTTCCCAGGTAAGAATACTGGAGTGGGTTGCTTTTCCTTCTCCAGCGGGATCTTCCCAATCCAGGGATCAAACCTGCATCTCCTGCATTGTCAGGCAGGTTCTTAACCACTGCGCCACCAGGGAAGCCCTCTAACTCTTTACCAACAAACACAATGCTTTGAACCAATCTTTGTGGAGCTATCAGGATTTGACTGGGATACCCATCCTGGACTTGTATCGTTATATCTGTCTTGAAAGGTAGTGCTAGATTGCTTTCCAGAAGGCCTTCCAGAATGCCCACACCAGCCGTCACTCTTCTTAGTTGTTCATGACAATTTCCCTGTGAATACTGAGTGATACCTGACTTTCTAACTGTTGCCAATTTAAAAAGTTTGATGTGATATCTCATTGGTGTCTTAGTGAAAGAGTCAATTCCTAGGTAGGTCGTTAAGAAGTCTGGGATCCTGGAGGAGGAGAAAGGGGTCTGGGGCTCTCATGAAAGAGATAGGGGTCTGGAGTTCTCAAGGAGGAGAAAAGGACACACATTTTTTTTTTTTTTTCCTTTAAGCCCAGCTTTTTCTTAAAATCATCAGCTTTTTCTTAAGCTGATGATGGCACAACAAAACAACTCATCTTGCTCAAGGATATGTTTTCCCTTAAACTCTGTACCAATGATTATATAACAACAATGTATCCTGCTTGAGGATATGTTTCTCCTTCTTGAGAAACTTCTGACTAATCCTGTCATCTGATAATGTATATTATGGGTAAGAGCTTTCTATTATTAGTTCTAATCTTATTATCTTAAAATGTATATTGTGGGAGTGGGTCTGGTAAGACCTTTACAGCCTTGAGACATTCTTTTGATTTATTGTTAATAACCAGTTGAAAAGTATGTAGCTCCCTTGCTAAGACTAGCAAGGGGGGCACTCTCCATCCCCCTTCTGATGTCTATGTCAGAAACTTTCTCTGTCCCTTTTTATACTTTAAGAAAACTCTGCTATACAAAAGCTCTTAAGGGATCAAGCCTGGTCCCTGGTCCCAAAGTTAAATCTTCTTTGGAGATCGTGAATCTGACATCGTTCACAGTAAGCTACCATTAGCTTGCCTTTTCCTCATCACCAATAATTTTGAACATCCTTTCAAATTCTCATGAGCAGTTGTTTTTCTTTTTCAGGGTACTGTTCGTGTTTCCTTTGCCCATTTTCTACAGTCTTTCTCCAGCTGATCGCAGGAGTTGCCTGCCAGTGCTAGCTATTGATACCTTAATTTAAGACACTGTGTAGCATCTCCATTTCTTTCATGCACTAACTCCTTTGTAAATTTCTTTAAAAATAGGTCATTCCTCTTGGTGAGTAAAATGTTAAGGGCTTGTCTAGTGAAATTCCTCTTGTGCTGTGGCTCCTCCATCAACTGTTTCTTCAGGAATCCCTTGAGCTGTATTGATACGTAACACTCTCATTCATTGAGAAGAACCTTAACAGGCAGTGATTCCACTGCCTGTGTTTCTAGGAAATATTAAAATCTTAAAGACAAGCAGAGGGTATTTGGTCATTGTTATTTCTGCATATACTTCTCATTTTATAGTCATAGGTATGATCTTGGCATAATGCAAAAGAGAATGAAATATTTGAATGTTCTATTTTGAAATGAAAAGTGGAGAAACATAAACTCATGATCTTGTTTCTGAAATTTGAGCCTATCTTTAGCTGATTTTTTTTTTTTTTTTTGGAGACTGAAATAGCATTACTCTCCTAAAGCCTGCATGAAATGACTCCTTCAGTTAAGTTCTTGTTTGGCATTTGGGCATTCCAACTCAGCTGAGAAAAGGCTATTATGCCCCATGAGAGGCCTGCAGTTGATCAGTGAGTCACAAAGATGTGAAATAATATAATTGAATGAAAAATACAGTAATGTAGGTTTGAGGGAGTATTATTGTTGCCAATAATATTTTTGAATATACAGAAGTTGCTTCTGGATCAGTTTCACTGTGTTTTTTTTTTTTTTTTAATAAACTTATTTATTTTAGTTCGGGGCTAATTACTTTACAATTTTGTAGTAGTTTTTGCCATACATTGACATGAATCAGCCATGGGTTCACATGTGCTCCCCCTCCCAGTTTCACTGTTTTATCTGTTAGAGATGATTCCTCACACATGTATTACCATGCAGGTTTTTGGAAACCTTTTAGCTTGTACAACTTGCACTATTTTTCTTGAATTCATTTTCCAGCTCCTAGACATCCATATTTTATACCTATTTCCTTTTGACTAAGCATGTCATAGGAAGTTACCCTAATCTACTGCCTGTCAGCAATACTGAATTGCATTGCTTTATAACTCTGACTTCCTTTAGAGTTACTATGTGGAATATCTTTTCATGAGTGTCAAAAACACTTAAAGTAATGTTTTTCATTGCATTTTCCAATACCTGTCATGGATTAAGTAATTAGAATATATAAATCTAGAGTTATCAGTTCTACTCACAATAATTTGGAGATACTAAAATCCTAAGTAGGTTTGAATGTATGAATACTTTTAAATTTTATTCTAAATATTTTAGGATTTTGATCATTGATTTGAAAGTAGATGCAGTGAATTAATAGATGCAGTGAATACTTAGAAATTAGATTCTCTGTTTCTTCTGAAAAATGAATATTTTCAATGAATAGGAACACTTGCTAATGTGATATCAAAATTTAAAATGTATTTATCACAATTGAGTCTAACTAGCTGAACTAATAAACTCTCATGAATTTTGAGTGGCCCAATACACCAGACTCTTACTGGACCATACTGAAGAGCCTTTCTTGACCAATGAACAATGGAAATTATTTTGCCAAACACTATCGACTTCTAGACTCATTCTTTGTCATCCCAGTGAATGTTCTCAGTGCTTAATGAGCATAACCACCATGAAAAACCCCTTCCGAATTCTTGAAACTCTATTTTTTTCCCTCTGCAAACTACAGTGATTTTCTTCACTAATTTTCTCTTGCCTGGTTAACAATTTTTTTTTTGTTTTTAATTTTTAGCTCTAGAGGTCTTTGTTCTATTCTTTGATACTGCTAAGCCAAGTTATTTTTTATAATAATGTGTCACAAAAGCAATGTAATTATCTAAAAATGTCTTTTTGATCATAATTAAATGCTTCAATTCCTTTTCTAGTGTTTTAAACCATAATTTTTATCCACAGGTTAGTTGATTTTGGAGAATCTTCAATTGCTGTCTATTCTGTCCCCTCTCCCAGCTTTTCTCCCATTTCTCACAGAAAACTTCTTAGCAATGAAATTCAACAGGGAGTCAGTATGTTGGCACCACTGGCAATGAGTAAAGCATAAGTTGTGCCTTTAAATAATACCACTAAGTGATTATAAAAAATCAGTTGATGGGATTATAAAACTGGTCAAAGTATGAAAGAGAAAGTAAACATTGTGGTAATAAGAGGAATCGTATTTGTTGAATGTGCACTCTTGACTCATTATACTGAGTGAAAAAAAGCTCCTGAATTCAATTCTTCTAATAGTCCTGGGATATAGATGAGGAGACTGAGACAAAACCTTTATTCTGAGTAGTTTTTTGAACCAGTTCGGGGGCAGGCCTGATTCCTAAAGCCCTCACTGAATGGCTGCATTTAAAGGTATAGGGCTGTGTTGACTTTGATCCATGTCAGGGATGGCTAATTCCTAATGGTGGATTATGTAGGTTTTACACTGTACCACTTCAAACAGTTTGTCTCATTTAGATCTATAAACCATACAGACCTCTGAGTGAGAAGAGCAGTACTGCAGAGTGCATGAGAAAGCCTAATAAGTGAAGAAGGGTGGGATGAATTATGTCCACATACATTACAGAATGTCATAGTGCTCTGAAAAGAAATGATCAAGGTATACCAGATGATTTTAATAAGCCTCTTTAGCTGGTATTGTTAAGTGAGAAAGATAGGAGTAATGTTTAGAATGTTATTCATATTTTTTAAAGCATAAGAAAATCTCCCTATACGTGTGTGTGTGTGTGTGTGTGTGTGTGTGTGTGTGTGTGTGTGTGTGTGTGTGTGTGTAGATAAGGAAGAAAATCCTAAACCAGCTGCTAACTTCGGTTAGCTTAGAGTAATGGTTGTGGCTGTCATGGTGGAGACTGTAGTTGGAAAAAGGAATAAAACAAAACTAATAGAACATTAGATACAAAGAAACAAATGAGAAACAGCGAATCACCCCAGCATGTGTATGTATGATTCTTATGGGCTGAACTCTGTCCTTTGAAATATGTTGAAGCCCTAACTTCCTGTGGGTCACAGTGTGACTTTGTTTGGAGATGGAGTTGTCACAGAGGTAATCAAGTTTAAGTGAGGTCATTAGGGTGGGCCCTTATCTGACATAACCATGTTCTTAAGAGCACAGAAAAGATTATGTGGGAAGACATAGGGAGAGGATGGAATCTATAAGCCAGCAGATGCCAAGGCTAACAGAAGTTAGGTGAGAGGCCTGGAATGCCTCCTCCTTTCAGAGCTCTCAGAAGGAATCAGCTCTGCCAACACCTTGACTTCAGACTTCTAGCCTCTAGAACTAGGATGCAACAACCTTTGTTGGTTAAGCCATCCAGTTGGAGGCATGTTTTTAAAGATAGACTTAGGAAACTAATACATGGGTGTATATGCTCATAAAGAAATTAGAGGAGATAATGGCTCAGATGGTAAAGAATCTGCGTACAATGCAGGATATGTGGGTTTGATCCCTGGGTTGGGAAGATCCCCTGAGAGGGAAATGGCAACCGACTCTAATATTTTTGCCTGGAGAATCTCCTGAACAGAGGAGCCTGGCAGGCTACAGTCCAGGGGGTTGCAAAGTCAGACACGAGTGAGCAACTAACATGAACATGAAAGACAGACTTTAACCACTTTATTTGTAGATATCCTTAGGATATGTTTTCAAGGAAAAAAAAAGGAACAGCATCACAATAATGTAGATAGTGTGATTCTATTAAATTAAAAGGGAATAAGAGAGGCATCTCTGTAATTAGACGGAAATTGAAATACCAGCTTTACCACTTCTTATCAGTGTGAATGTGGGCAAATTACATCAGTTTTATCATCTACTCAGTGGGACTAATGATGCTCACATAGTAAGATTGCTTGGGGGAATAAATGGCAAAGTGATGCATGTAGAGCTCTAAGGCCTTCTTTGATGCTCCAGGGCTTCCTGTGACATGCTGTCACATGTGCCTGGAAGATTCTCAGCATAGCTGACTCCATCCTGCATGTCCTCACCTCAGATGGCCTCTCCTGACAATTTTCCTCTTTTTTTATTTTTGGTCACAAAGTACCCTTTTTACCTTACTTGTATCATTTTTTTTCAACCTCACATTATTTCTTTAATTTCTAGCTTATTGCCGGTTTCCCCACAGTCTATTTGCTCTATGAAGGCAGGAATTATTCTTGTTCTGTTCACCATGGACTTTCCAGTGCCAAGAACATTGTTAAGAACAGAGAAGGCAGGCAAGAAATACTTGTTAAATGAATATCTAAAATGAATAAAAGTCTTTTACACTGTATTTGTCACATACTAACTGCACAGTAAATACTGGTGATTTTTTTCTTTTTCTTCTTGTTATGCAATATACAGTCCCTTCAGTGACAGATATCATTACCCATATGTGGGGGGAAAGGGATGTTTTCTTTAATTTTCACCATTCTTGTTCACCCCAAACATGAGGAACATGCTTTCCTTGGCCCCAGGGAGAAATTTGATCTGACCTCTGTTTTAATTTATTTGAAAATGTAATGTATTCAGGGATCACATGTCACAGAATTTATTCAAAATTATGATTAAAGATTTCTTAGGCAGGCAAATAGCTGTTCAACAGCCTACAGGTACTTTATCATATTGTGACCTTATTTGGCCCAGGTAGTTACCAGATGCAAAATTATGTTTGAATAGAAAATAGGAACCACTGCTCCTCATCCAGAAATGTAACAGCACCCCATCTGGAGCACAATATGGTTGTTGCTGAGAAACGACACACAGGGATAATAATTTTCAGATAGAGAGCTAGCATGAAATCCAACAAGAGTGAATAGATCCAGGTAAGTAAATTAGATTGATCCAAAGGCAATTGATTTGGATTTGTAATCAAATTGTGAGAAAAAGTGACCTGAATATTGGCAAAATGGTGCTGGAGCCCGAGGGTTCACAGCACTCAGGATTGGTCTCTGCAGGCTGTGGTTTTTATTCCTCTTATAATTCCTATGAGGCACATGTGACAACTAAGCACATGGACCTGTGTGGTGTGTAACTTTAATGCTCCTTGAAGGGATAGGCATAAGTCAAACTTTTTAAAGCTTGGGAGAGAGGTAGGACCGTGGAGATTTTAAACGTTGTTTACGCTGTTTGCGTGAACTTTCGGTGATGGGAAGTGGTTACCGCATCAGGGACACCTTCTCATTCGTTTCATTGCCAGAAGTCTTTCCTGGGCTGAATGAAAATGGTCACCCTTCAGCTGGTGTTCTGATAACTTATCTGATTCTGGAAAAATAGAATCTTCTTTTATCTGACACTGTTTTAACAACTTGAAGGTTGTAATAATGTGTCTGCCTTCAAGCTAAACATCCCAAATGAATTTACAACATTTATTTCACTAAAAAGCAGAGGCTGAATTTGCCCTGGGTCCCATCGAAGGTTTAAATCCATTCAGAACCTAAGCGGTGAACAGGTGGGGCTTGCAGTATATGAAGCAAGAACATTAGACAGAAGGTCCTCTAGTTGGTCCAAGAGTCGTCTCTACTACCTGAACTCATCCTTAGATTTTTCTCACACCCTCCGTGGGAGCTAGGGAAAGTCCTCATGACAACCTGAAATAGCATGTGAATGTCCACACATAAGTCATCTTTATAAATACTTGAAATATCAATTTATGCATCATTGAAACAGATAAGTAGGCATTAGAATTATTAGATAATTCTAATAATTCAATTAATTATTAGGATTCAATCAATGGGGCAAAGACATCTACAAAATTGGTCTTGTACTCTAAATTATTTTTAGAGTGTACTTTGTGAGCATTCTTATAATTTAATCAGAATTTACCAAACTGTTCCATGCTATGCAAGTGACTCTGAAGATATTAGTAGAAATTCTCCAAAAAGCAGGTACCATAAGACTTGAGGGTCCGTAGAATTTCTGATCTTACCTCATTCTATCATGCTGTGTGACAGGTAATATTTTCGAACTAGAGTTAGATAGAACCGCTATACTATAGTTCAAACCAGTCACTCAGTCTTGTCTGACTCTTTGTAGCCCATGAACTACGGCACGCCAGGCTTCCATGTCCATCACCAACTCTCAGAGCATGCTTAAACTCATGTCCATCGAGTCGGTGTTGCCATCCAACCATCTCATCCTCTGCTGTCCCCTTCTCCTCCCACCTTCAATCTTTCCTGGGATCAGGGTCTTTTCCAGTGAGTCATTCCTTCGCATCAGGTGGCCAAAGTACTGGAGGTTCAGCTTCAGCATCAGTCCTTCCAATGAATATTCAGGACTGATTTTCCTTTAGGACTGACTAGTTTGATCTCCTTGCAGTCCAAGAGACTCTCAGGAGTCTTCTCCACACCACAGTTCAAAAGCATCAATTCTTTGGTGCTCAGCTTTCTTTATAGTCCAACTCTCACATCCATACGTGACTACTGAAAAAACCATAGCTTTACTATATTGCTATCCTAATATGTGCCTTTCCCCCTTCCCCCACAAATGTTATACAGATTCTCTGGATGTATGACCAGGGTGTTGAGATTATTTTTAGTGGCCATCTGGGATGTATTTTATAAATACTAAATTTATGTGTTTTATTAAGATTTTTTTTATGTACAATCCTTTACTGCATGTTATATAAAGTTATCTTTTTTTATTTCTGAATTTGCTTGGTATAGTTATTTCTTGGCCTAATTTTAACATCAACTACAGTGTTATTATGGTGCTATACTATACTTTTTACTCCTTATTATATTTGAAGTATAATATTTAACAGTTCCTTTTGTTTTGTGATTTTAAAATATGATTATTTCATTCCTTAATATAGACCACTTTTATGTGAATAATTAAAAACTACACCCATATACACACTTATTATGAATTAGTCAAACACTTAAGTCATTGAAATGTTGAGGGTACATACTACTCTTAATAAAGCAAAATATACCAACAAAGTTTTAGAAAACCTTCTGGGATGTTCTGCCTCTCAGTATAGCCTCAGTTTAGAACAGCTGAATGCCTTTGAGTAAAGCAGATTTCACAGGAAACAATAAAAAATAAATGCTTTATAAATTTAAATATTAGCTTTTATGTTATTACAGTGTTTATTTAATCAAGACAGTAAGTTGAAGACCCAACTTAGCAACCACATTCAGCTGACTGCGAATGTGTTCTTGCTCTTTCCTTGGAGGATAGGTATTACATAAGTGCCCTCAAACAAATGGGGTTGCTTTTTATTTATACTTTTTATTTCCCTAGAACATTGTGAAGACATCAGGGTCTATTTATAATGCTGTTTTGGTGGTTTATGCAGCTGAGACCATCTTTATGGTGGAACCATCTTACATTTGGTGCTTTGGTATAACATTCTTTTTGAAGGGGTCCCATGATAGGTTTATCATAACTCCACATTCTGAGTGTTACACACAGTGATTGTGACTTGAGTTTTGTGGACTGCTCTGTCCTCTGCTCTGCGGTAGCTAGAAAGGCACGTGGACACAGCCCATGGCCAGAAGAAACCAGTTTATTTGCACTTCAGAGGATGATCTGAAGCATGTATTTACTGTTCCCATGCATCTCTCTCTTTCTGAAATGTGCCAGGATGGACACAGGGAGTCTACTGCTGCTTATTCTCCTCATCTCTTCCTTTTGACATTTTCCTCCTTCCTCCCAGTTTTTGGCTTCTGCTTACTCTACTGTTTCTACTCAGGTTAGGAGGGTTCATTTATTCTCATGTTCAAAGCCAGCAAAGCCATTAATATTGAAATTTTATGTACCACCCTGTGTATTTGAAATACTCTTGTTCAGTAGGTTCTCATCTTCTCAAAGCCTGCTTTAACAGCCTTTAGAGTCTGGTAGGGAGAGCATTCTGTCTCACTGAGGCATTATTAGGCTAAAAGACTACCTTTTATCTTTGATGAGATTTATGGAAGTAAGAAGAGGAAGGAATCAGAAATTTATTCTGAAGTGTATAGTATCAGGGATGGAAGTGAATAGTAATGTTAATGATTTATAGTAACGTTATAGTAATTTTTAGTAATGTTAATGATTTTTAGTAATGTTATAGTAATTTTTATAGTAATGTTAATGTTAACATTTAGTAAAGATGTGTTTTTACTGTATATATATGTTATATGTGTGGATATATATATATGTGTTTTATGTGTGTGTATATATATATATGTTATATATATAAATTGAAGGTGAATATAGTTTATATATGTAAATATATATGTATAAATAAGTTATATATGAATTATATATATTATATGTATATACAGTTATATACTATATATAAATTGAAGGTGCATACATATGTTATCTACCTATCCATCTATATATTCACCTTCAGTTTCCCAAGACTGTGGAGAAAACTGTTTGTACATATAGTTAAGAGCTACAATGCGGGAGACCCAGGTTCAATCCCTGGGCCGGGAAGATCTCCTGGGGAAGGAAATGGCAACCCACTCCAGTATTCTTGCCTGGAAAATCCCATGGACGGAGGAGCCTATAGGCTACAGTCCACTGGATTGCAAAGAGTTGGACACGACTGAGCGACTTCACTTTCTTTCTTTCACTTTCTAACTCTTACTCATAACTGCAATCAGGATCCGTTTCCTTCACACTCACCATTAGTCTTGCAAGCAGAACTTGAGGTGATTAACTGTCTCATTTTGCCCAAGCCTTGGGGAGAGAGGGTCCTGGAGAGTTCTAGGAAATTTGGAGAGTTAAATTTGGAGAGTTCTAGGAAATCCATTTCACCAAGACTGAGAAGGTTCCCATAAATTGTAAAATAGAAAATCTCAGGGAATGAGTTGGTCACCTTACTTGCCAACCACTTCTGACTTTATCATGGAAGATTGGAACAAATTTATGCTCTAGGATTAGTTGAATCAGTCCCTGGTTCAGATTAACAGTGAGTAGAGAAAGTGTTAACTTCCCAGGGAAAAAATGTCCAATTGTGCTACTCCTGGTTGTCCTAGCATATATCATCTCCCGATTCTTCTATGGAAAAATTCCCAGCTTTTCAACACAGCATAGTAAACAGCTCACCATCTGGCCTGTGCCTTCTCTGTCCTTATGACCTTGATATGCTCCAGCCTCACTGAACTTTGAGTTATTCACCTTCAAGGCTTGGGACCTGAGCATACGTTATTCTTTTCTCCCAGACTCCTTTTCCCTGACTCACTTACTTTTTCCTCCATTAGCTATACTCATTTTGTTGTTGTTGTTCAGTTGCACAGTCGTGTCTGACTCTTTGCAACCCCATGGCCTGCAGCATGCCAGGCTTCCCTTTCACCGTCTCCTGGAGTTTGCTCAAACTTATGTCCATTGAGTCAGCGATGCCATCCAACCATCTTAATCATTTTGTAAGACAGTTCAAATATCTTTGCCTCTGAATAACTGTTTCCATCTTTCTCAGGGAGAGTTATGCCCTACCCTTTGTCAATTGAAATTAAAAAATATATAACCACAGCAAACTACACAATATGAGAGCTGTGAGTTTGTTTTATTCTGGGACCTTACTGTGGACTATAGCCTGAGAGACAACTTTTCAAGTGGCTCTGAGGAACTGCTCTGAACAGGTCAGGGGAGAAGCCTGTGTGTGTGTGTGTGTGTGTGTGTATTTATTTTGGCTAAGGAGTACAAGCAACCAAGCATAGGTAGAAGGTTACTGCTAGTCACAAGGAACAGACATCTCAGTTGATAATTTCAGTGCTGTTCTAAGTACGGAGAGATGCAAGAGTCAGATTCATAACATTTTTTGCTGAAAAATATCTAACTAAGGACCTGTTTTACTTGTTTCCCAAAGCACAGAGTGCCTCATCCTATTCTTCATCCTGAATTCCTTCTAGGGTGCGTTGTAGGTAAGTGACCGCAGTGGCTAGTGTCTTGATGCTTGTAGCACTGGATGATGGGCAGCATTCTTTTGTTCCGTTTTTATCTTAATGATATAGCTTAACATGTAATATTGCAAATATAATCAAGACCTGTCTTCTTTACTAGTTTTTGTTGTTGTTCAGTCGCTAAGTCATGTGCGACTCTTTGTGACCCCATGGACTGCAGCACTTTAGGTTTCCCTGTCCTCCTCTATCACCCAGAGTCTGCTCAAGTTCATGTCCATTGTCCACCACCTTCAAAAGGTGATGCTACCTAACCATCTCATCCTCTTCCACCCTCTTCTCCTTTTGCCTTCAATCTTTCCTAGTATCAGGGTCTTTTCCAATGAGTCAACTCTTCTGTTTCTCAAAAACAATGATAAACACTTATTTTTTCTTTTTATCTTCAGGGCTTAAACTCTTGCCTAGTACACAATGAAATTTGTTGAGTCAGCATTTTAGATCAGCTTGTTTGTAATTCTTTTAAACAGATGAGAAAACTGAGGTTTAGAGAAGTAAAATGATTTCACCTATATCCAGAGCTAGGAAGTGGCTGAGGCAGGGCTAGAACCTGTCTTGTAACTCTAAGGACCATTCATTCACTACCACTTCAGTTGTATGTATTTATTGCCAATAACCAATACTCTCAACTTTAGAGAACTCTTCAAAAGATGAGGAGAAAAAAGTTTCAAGAGATTGAGAAAGGAAGTCCATACTTTGAGGCAATGATCTATATGCAACACGATAGAATTCCTCCAAGGGAAAATAGTCCATTGGATTAGAATGACCTTACATTAAGAAGTCATTATTGTCTGTCTTGCATATTTCAGTTAAACTTAGACTAGATTCAGTGGTTTTCGTCAGCTGGGTGAACTTTAGATTTTTTTAAATAGTATATGATATCTCTAAAACAAATCCTAGAATAAACCAAAATATGATTTTGTTTATAATTATCTTTTGTTCATTTAAGAGAGAGGTTAAAGTTTTAGTCACTCAGTCATGTCTGACTTTTTGCAACCCTGTGGACTGTAGCCTACCAGGCTCCTCTGTCCTTGGGATTCTCCAGGCAAGAATACTGGAGTGGATTGCCATTCCTTTCTGCAGAGGATCTTCCTGACCCAGGGATCAAACCCTGGTCTCCTGCAATGCAGGCAGATTCTTTACTGTTTGAGCTACAGGGAAGTCCTTATAAGAGAGAGGTTACTCTTCTGATAAATCAGGCCATTTATTAGCATTAGTTGGAATTAAACTCCACGGTTCTGTCACATTTCTATCAGGTTCCATTTGAAAACATTGCCTGGTTACTTCAATCAGTTTAATTTTCAGAAATGAAGGTGAAGATAAAGGTTGTGGATGTGTGGAGTAACATTCATCTCAAGCCAAATTTAAGAGCTAATGTCTTGTCTAAAAACAATCTAGAGAATCTTAAGACATATTGTCACTTTTAAAATACTGAGTCAAAATAAAATGTCTGATGGTGAATTTCCACTGCTTTTAATGAAACATCAATGTTCCTAGTTTAGCTGGGATTTATTTGGTGTGCCTGGAACATATTTCCTGACTTTTGAGATGCTTTGTTTCTCCTGCAATTAGAAAAACTAAGTACTCAGTTGTCATGGAAATACTCCCCTCCATAAAAATTCTTAAAACAGAAGCTTTCTTGATTTGTCTCTCTTTGCAGAGAAGGCAATTACTACTGCTACCTTTATACTCCTTCCTTTGTGCTTCTTTTTATATCTCCCAGTCCCTCCATGGAGAAGGAAATGGAAACCCGCTCCAGTGTTCTTGCCTGGAGAATCCCAGGGACGGGGCAGCCTGGTGGGCTGCTGTCTATGGGGTTGCACAGAGTCGGATACGACTGAAGCGACTTAGCAGCAGCATCAGTCCCTTCCAATTCAAATTGTTTTGTAGCACTTTTGTGGTGCTTGATCCCTAGATGAAAATGCCTCTTCATTCATGAGAAGCAGTAATAATATTCAAACTCCTGGAGTTGGAGCAAGCTCCAGGAGTTGGTGATGGACAGCGAAGCCTGGCGTGCTGCAGTCCATGGGGTCACAAAGAGTCGGACACGACTGAGTGACTGAACTGAACTGAATAATATTCAGATGGTGTTCCAAGCTTTTAGTAGTTGACAATAATCACGGAAAAGGTTCAGATATGTAGCTGAGGCATTGTTAGGTTGGCTGCTTTTAGCTTAATCCAATTTCAGAATATTCTAGTAGTTACTTGGAAATAGATTATTGTGCTCCCAGAGGAAAATGATGGTCAGCTTCTGCAGTTGACACTCCTAGGACAGAACCACATCTGACTCATCTCAAAGAGACTTCAGCTTGCACTAGGTCAGTAAATATATCACCAATGTAGGTATCAAGATGGACTTCCCAGGTGGCTCAGTGGTCTGCCAGTGAAAGAGATGCAGGAGATCCAGGTTTGATTCCCGGGTTGGGAAGACCCCCTGCAGTAGGAAAAGGCAACCCACTCCATTATTCTTGCCTGAAAAATTCCATGGACAGAGGAGCCTGGCGGGCTACAGTCCATGAGGTTGCAAAAACTTGAACATGAATGAGTGACTGAACATGAGATATATCATGATAGGCACATAATAATTGTTTGTTCTAGGAAAGGGAACACTAAATAGGTTTTGACATTAGACTTTTTCTGGGGAGTGAAGTAGGGGAGATGTTGATTTGTGAGAACTGGTGGTTTAGTGATATAGACAGTGGAATTAGAGCCTGTTATTTTTCCTCTGTCATTTAGTTTTGTAATGTGCCCAGTGTTGAAAGTTCTGTGGTGACATCTCCATGCAAGAAGGAAGCAAGCCCAGCACAGTGGTCACAGGCACAGGATTTGAAGCCAGACTGTCTGGGTTCAAATCAAAATATTTTTGTTCCTTAGCTCTGTGGCCTCAGTCTTCCATTTCTTCACTTGTAAAATTATGACTGTACCTACTATGTAGAGTTGCTTTTGGAGTTGAATGAATTCATATTTATCAAGATTTCAGGCCGGTACCTGGGACATAATAAGCACTCTGTAAAATAAATAAGACAAAATGTTGAACAAGAGACAAAGTTTCTATGCTCATTGGGTCAACTACCTTGTCAATAATTCTTCATTGGTTGATATCACTCCCCAGCTATAGTATAAGAACCAAATAAAACATGTCCCCAAGGCAGCTTTTGATAGAATAAGAGAAGAACAAGGAAAAAAATAGAACAGGAGAGAGAGTTCACTAACATTGAGATGCCCTCCAGTTAAGCACCCACAGAATTTCCCTTTATGTTTACCAATGCCCTTGAAGGGATGGAGATAGAAGAAGTAGATTATAATGAATGCACAGAAATGTATGTATGAATCACAGGACTGATTTGGCAGAGACACAGAAACTTTTCACTCTGTGTAATGGATGTCTTCCTAAAGAGTTGTATGTACACTAAGGGTCTTTAATCAAATTATATTTCAAGCACTCCAGGAGAACTTGTTTAAAGGTACCTATGATAAATCCTTTAGAAGAGAACTAGCCATTACCTAATTCACTTAGTTCTTATATTTTGGCTTCTGCAATGATTTTTAAGTCACATTTTATGTACTAGTTTTTCCTGAAGTATAGATTAAAATAATTAAATTTGTTTACACTTTCTGAGAGCAGATACTTAGTTTATCTTCCCTATATGAGTTGGCATATGAAGGGGTGAATTGTTAAAATGAGTAAATTACTGAAATATCATTTAAAATATGAAATATGTGAAATTTTAGGTTGAGTTATTAAGCAGCAAATTTCTCTTCAAATTAACAATGACTAAATATTTTATTAAATATTATAGGAAGAGTTAGAAATAGGGAATATTAAAAAAAATTGACCAACATAAATGCATCATCTCTAAATGAAGTAAAGAGATGAGTCTAGATAGGAAAGGCTCAAGATGCACAGATCTCTCTGGTTTTATTCCCTTCTTCCCTTTTTGGACTGCTAATTTCCACCATTTAATAGGACCACTTGGTATTTAATATCCTAGAGTTAATATAGGGGCATGGAATATATGAATCCAGATTCCCTTCATGTTGAGCAAGACCCTAGGAAAAGGGCTTGATTGTCAGGACTCTTGTAGATACTCTGGAGTTGAATGCAGTTTTCAATCTAATAGAATATTCAGTTCTAGTTAGTATTTCTTAGTTTCCTAATCCAGGTCTATTTCCTAAGATTCTTATGGTGACTTAAATCTTTTCAAGATTATTGGAACCTACTCCCCAGTTCCTGACACGTGCTCAGTCACTAAATCGTGTCTGAGTCTTTGTGACCCTATGGACTATAGCCCACCAGGATCCTCTGTCCATGGGATTTCCTAGGCAAGAATACTGGAGTGAGTTGCCATTTCCTTCCCCAGCTTCTGCCACACTCAAGGCCAACAGAAGAGCTCATTCTTACTTCCCAGGAAAAAAAGTAGAAGACTTCATCTAGAAATCCCCTTAAATTCTTGCTACCAAAACCCACTACATGGACACCTATCAGCTTCTCATTCTTCCTGCTACAATAATAACCTCTTCTCTGAGACACATCTCCATAACTGAGTTATGGATTATACCTTGTTCTTGATGATTCCTTCTCTTCCATATCCTTTTTTAAAAAAATTGAATTATATTTGCTTTATAATGTTGTATTAGTTTCTGCTGTAGAGCAAAGTGAATTAGCTATATGTATATGCTTCCTCTTGAGCCTCTCTCCCATCCCCACCCCCTCTAGGTCATCACAGAGCACCAACCTGAGCTCCCTGTGCTATATAGCAGCTTCCCACCAGCTATCTACCCTATACACAGTAATGTATATATGTCAAGGCTACTATCTCAATTTGTGCACCCCACCCCGGGTCCACAAGTCTGTTACTGGGCATATACGCTAAGAAAACTATTATTCAAAAAGATACGTGTACCCCTAAAGTTCATTACAGCACTATTTACAATAGCCAGAACCTAGAAGCAACCTAAATGTCCATCCATGGATTAATGGATAAAGAAGATGTGGTACATATATACAATGGGCTATTACTCAGCCATAAAAAGGAATGAAATTGGATCGTTTGCAGTGATGTGGATTAATCCAGGGTCTGTCTTTCCCATATATTTAACTTATTCTTCTTTACTGCTTGCTTCTCATCAACAGTTAAAGTGATTGAATCTCACCCATGAAAAGAAGGCAAAGTTTTCTGGACTCCACATCTAGTTTAGCTGTAACTTCTTCGTTCATTGCCAATATAGCCAAGATTCTTTGACTAGTTATATATTCTGTCTCTACTTTCTCCTCTTCTCCTCAGTTAAAGGCAAATATTTTGGCCAGCTGTTCTATTAAAATGTTCTTCCAAGGACACCCATGATGTCCTTGTCACAAATCCAGTGGAAAATTTTCAGTTTTTTCTTTTGCTTGATATCCTTGTGGCATGAGACATCATTGACCTCTCCTAAGCACTTCTGTTTTTTTCTCTTAAATGCATCTTAAATGTTGATGATGTTTTTCTGCTTTTGCCCTTGGCCCTTACTCATTAATGGTAAATATCAGTTCTCTTCTGTGTGCTGGCCACTGTCTAGAACCCACTTCACTTCTTATTCTGTACACTATCCTTGCTAATGCCATCCTACCTGCTATGTCAGACATCAAACTCAAATGCCTGCAGGAGCCAGTTAGCTAACAAAAGGTGTAAACAAATAATAGTGGGGATTAAGGCCAAGTGAAGAGCACACATCCCATCAGAAGACCTTGAAATTCAATTTTTTTTTGCACACTTACAGGTAAATACATTGGGTCAGGGACCACAGGAGATCCAAGATTACACATTTGAAACTTCTAAAGTCTGTATGCTAATGATTTCTTCTAGTTCTGTGTGGACAACTGTTTCCTAGATATCTCCTGGTGATTCAAGATGCACAAAAATAAAATCTCTATGCTATAGCCAGAGTTATCACTCCATAATACAGATTGGATCATGCCATTTTCCAGTGTAATTCTCTACCTGATTCTTCATAGCTTTCAAGATAATGTTTAGGAGTTTTATGTGCCCTTACGTACTAGTGTAACATCCTAACCAATATCATCCTCCTCTCTGCTCCTCAGTGCTCAAACCCCACTCTCCTGAACAAACTCCTTTATCTCTCGCTTCTGAGACATTTCAGGTGTTCTTCTTTCCACTTGGAGCCCTTTCCTTTGCTTACCTTGCCATGTGTTGTGTCTCCTCTGCTTTACTCTGTGTTGCCATGTGACTTGCTCTGGCCAATGGGATCTGAGCAGAAGGGACACGTGTAAAATCTGGAAAGAAGTGTTAAGGATGGTGCATGTTTTGCCATGACTGCTTTTCTCTGCTTTTGTGGTTGTAGAAGCATTTGTGTTCCTGAGTCCACAGCACACAGGAAAGGTATACAATGCTTCTGTATTTGAGTGTGCTGTCCATCAGAGATGCTTGTTACAAACTGTTGGTTGTAGGTCACGGGTGTTATCTCAAACAACCAGAAAAATAGGGAGTGCAATTAGAAAGTGATAGGCTTTATATATTTTTTCAGCTGAGGAAACATGTGGGTCAGCCTGTGTGTTGATAAGTAGACTTGTTTTTGGAGCCCAAACAGTCCTTAGGAAAGATGATAGTTTTATGTAAACCAAGAGAAAAGAAAAAAGGAAACTGCACATTAGTAACCAAAGGAACATTGATTTGTTTATTTTCCTGTGTTACTGTTGTGAAAGGAAAAATGTTGGCATAAAGTATGGCATTCCATTGATAAAAAGGCATGCCATGGAATAAACCAGACAGAAACTCAGGACATAAGTACAAGAGTGTCCTTACCACAGTTAAGTCCTTATATATTTTTACCTACAAAATTTAGTGTTAGCAATTAAGTTATAGTGCTTGACTCATTTATTAGCAAGCGTTCTTAAATATCTTAAATGTGCAGAGAAATTTTTTTCAGTGCAGATAAATTCAATTTTATTTATAACGTATCATTAATTTCCATTTTTACAGAAATCATTGATTTCTTATATGAAATTCTGGCTGCCCTAATTTTTTTTTTTTAGATTTTTTAATTGGTAGAAAATTGCTTTACAATGTGTTGGTTTCTGCTGTACAACAATGCAAATCAGTCATAATTATAAATATCCCCTCTTTCTTGAGCTTCTCTCTGCTCCCCCCATCCCATCCCTCTAGGTCATCATGGAGCTCCAGGCTGGGTTCCCTGTGTTGTAGAGCAACTTCCCACTATCTATTTTACACATGATAGTGTATATGTGTCAGTACTAATTTCTCAATTTGTCCCACCCTCACCTTCCCCTCATGTGATACAAGTCCTTTCTCTACTAGGTTCATCAGTACCATTTTTCTAGATTCTATATATGCATTAATTTTAATATACTTGTATTTCTGATTTACCTCACTTGTGTAAGAGGCTTTAGGTTCACCCATCTGACAACAACTGAATCAAATTAATTCCTTTCTATGGTTGAGTAGTATTCCATTCTATCCATGGACCTTATCTTCTTTACCCATTCATCTATTGGTGGACATCTAGGTTGCTTCCATGTCCTGGATATAGTAAATAGTCCTGCAACAAACATTGGGATGCATGTGTCTTTTAGAAGTGTGGTTTTTATAGAAATTGTTTTATGAGGATTATATAGTAAGGCAATGTAAACTCACAACTATTATGCAACATTCTTTAAAACTCTGATCCCCAAGCCCATCTGATCACCAGACATGGTTAGGGAGCTGTTCACCCACAGTGATGCTCAGTCCACTTTAAACCTGCTGAAATCTTGGAGCTACTGACTTAAAACTTTTTCTTCAGAGGAATGGGTAACAAGCTTGGGGGCACTGATATTTCAAGAAAAGATATAGTTTAAATATTAAGTAGCTTTCATTGTCTTTGGATAGTGACAATCTGTGTCAGTTAAAAAATTAAAGTATAATCATTCTGTCAGTTGAGAAGATAATTCAATCTTAGTAAAAATTCTTTCTCTGAGATGAGGTGTAGAATAAAGACATGAAATTAAATGAGATATTTTGTCATCAAGGTGGAGGGTGAGATAGCAATGGGGAAGGAGATTATTTAACAAACCCTAAATTCAGTGACTCTTTCATGAAAATCTGTTGTGTGCTAGGCCCTGGGTGTGAGCCATTGGGGACCTCAAGCTGAGACAGCACAGTGCAGCAGTAAATTGACCACATGGGAACCAGACAGACATGAGTTCAAATGTCAGTTCTGACTTGCAGGAGGTGCATGACTAAGTGATGAAATGAACTGCTGTAGCATTTAGTGTTTCCATCTGTTTAGTGAATAAAATGTCTTATCTCATTGTACTGTTGTAAAAATCAAATGGTGGAAAATACACAGCACAGGACCTGGCTCACTTACAAGATCCATTTCAGGATCTACTCCTGAAAGAGTCTGATGAGGAAGGTGTATTTATAAATTAGTGACTTTAATACAAAATAATAAGCCCTGTTGTATCAGGATACATTGGAGATAAAAGACAAGATGATGAACATATAACTCTGTCACTCACAAGGTAAATGGCATTGAATATGACATGGGAGGTCAGGTGTACTTGAAATTTGTGGTTGGCGGAATAATGGCTCTCCCAAAGATATCCACACCTTAATTCCTGTAACTTGTAACTATATTAATTTATATAACAGGGGCTTCCCTGGTGACTCGGATGGTAAAAATATCTGCCTGTGATGCAGGATACCCAGGTTTGATCCCTGGTTTGGAAAGATTCCCCACAGAAGGAAATAGCAACCCACTCCAGTATTCTTGCCTGGAGGATCCCATGGTCAGAGGAGCCTGGTAGGCTACAGTCCGTGGACTTGCAAAGAGTCAGATATGACTGAACCACTAACATTAATTTATATAGCAAAGGAGAATTAAGGTTGCAGATGGAATTAAGGTTGTCAATTAGCTGACATTGAAATAGGGAAATTATGCTGAATTATCTGAGTGGGCCCAATATAATCACAAGGATCCAGGTGATGCAATGTGAGAAGGACTCAACTGGCATTCTTTGGTTCGACTGGAAGGAGGCCACAAGTCCAGGAAAATAGGTGGTCTCTCAAAGATGGAAAAGGCAAGCAAATAGATTCTTCCTTGAAGCCTTCAGAAAGGAATATAGTTTTGCTGACACATTGATTTTAGCTTAATGAAATGCATTTCAGGCTTCTGACCCCCAGAAATATAAGATAATACATTTGTGTTCGTTTAAGCCATTGGTTTGTGGTTATTTGTTACAGCAGCAATACAAAACTAATACAGAGCTAAAGTTAACAAGTGATCAGTGTGGGGACTGGTCCTCCCAACTTGGAGATCACACACACACAAGGGCCTTGGAATTGTGAGGGCCTGTGGCTGATGGGACCCCCACTATTTCTGTATGTTTAGAATATGAGGGCCAGTGGATGAGTATCAGGATGTGACTTCAAAGGGAAGGGGCAGGGGATAGATTGTGAAAAGCCACACACATCCTTCAGAGGAAGGTGGGCTTCATCCTGAAGGCACTAGAGAATCCTTGAAAGGCTTTCATGATGAATGAGTTGACACTCTATCAATGAGAAAAAATTATTGAGAGTGCAAAAATGTGTCACCTCATTTAATGTACCCAAAAGATACCATTATTTCTTTTGAGGGGTGATCTAAACTATGCACTTGTATTTCCCAATTCCAAGTTTTGTCCTTCGCTGTTTTCTGGAGTGTGTATTCAGATGTTTGCTTGCATTATCTCAATCCTCCTGCTCCCTTATTTACCCTTGTTGAAGAAAGCCTTTTCCTGGGGTAACAAATGCAATGGTGTTTTGATCCTCTCTTTAATCCCCTCCATTAATGATCTGTTGTCCAGTTGTTTTATTTAGAAATGAAGTCTTCAGATTAACCTATGCCCTGTGTAACGCCAAAACGATTCAGGAAAATCAGCTGCTGAGATGATGTATAGTCAGTTATCTTTTTAATGAAGGGAGACAGCTGTGCATGGTGGCGTAGAAGAAGGGATAACACCAGACACAAATCCTTTTACTTGACGTATTTTTAATGTAGAGCTGTTTTGGTATAGGCCCTGAGCCTGGCACTGGATATCTGTTGTTTAAAAAAATATAATTCTTGCCCTCCAGGAAACCACTGTGTGTGTGTATGTGTGTGTGTGTTGGGAAATAGATAATAAACAAATAAAAATATGGATTTGACATTTGTGGTAAATGCTGGGAAAGAAAGGAACAGGGTACTTTGTGAGAGAAAAATGGGAGGATGGGATGTGTCCTTTACCTGAGCAGTCAGGAACTTTCTGAGGAAGTAATATTTGCAATGGAACTTAAAGGATAGGAGGGAAAACAGAACATTCCTGGAAGAGAGAATATTATACAAAAGCTCCTGAAGGTCGAAAGGAGGCCACTGAACTAGCATAAGTCGAGGGCAAGGGGCACAGACTTTGAGGAGGCCAGGAAGGTCAAGTGCCCACAGGTCCCTAGAGTCTTGGCTGCACCTGGAACTAACCTGGCAATTGCAGTCAAGCTGCTCGGTCTCTGCGCTCTGGTTACTCTGAGAAAGGAGCTGATCGAAATGGATGCTCTCTTCTCCTTTGCCAAAGAATAAGACACCAATTCCATTGTCACCTAAAGAGTAAAATAATGAAGGACAAGCTACTTAGATTATTGAAAAAGCCTTAGTTTTTAACAAGTACTTGTTGAGGGCTAAATTTATGCAGAGTGCCAGGGGAACTGGAGGAGAGAAAGGCACCAACAGCTGCTCCCTGGGCAAGGCTGTTACTTCGGTTCTGTGTCTCCTGCCTCTGTAGGCTGATCGGTGGGAAGGCTCCCCAAATACCACCACCCACAGACCACTTGGAACGGATCACCAAGAAGCTCTGTGCAGCTTCTGAAATCTCACACCAAGCCTGAGACCTGAAGATGATACTGCTTAGCCTTCTTAACCTTTCTGCCCACATGCTGGGTACCCATTAGCTTGATGCTGTCACACAGAGATGTGCTGGGCTTCCTTTCCCAGATCACATCTGCTGAAGGGAAAGGTAAAGAGTGGAGAGATCTGGTCAGTGCTGCACATGCTCTGAGAGTTTCTGCAGTATCTGCTGTGGGTAAATGATTTAAAATAACTCGATTTGGCTGAGGATGATTTCTGGAGAAAATCATGTGATTCTCTCCAACATCTAAACATATCTCAGAAAAAGAGAATCTAGGTAGTGGGTGGAGGGACTGCAAACCGAAATGCCTAGAGAGTGTGTATTCCTTGACATAAAGAGGGAGAATTTAGCTCAGGATTATTCAAAGCAGAATGCCAGAGAATCTAAAGTTAATCTTTGACATTCTGGTTTGTGTTGGCCTATTTTCATCCTAGTTGTCATATGGCAGGAGAGAGCCCTTTTGTCCGCCTCTGTTGGCTAAGTTTTGTTTGAAGCAACATTTTAAATGGAACCTCTGTTCTTGCTATTCCTTGTGAAATGATTGCCACATATGGGGAAATTAAGAATATAATTTCTGTAGCAGTCCTTGTGTTCTTATCACCAAGCCAAAAAAAACTCTTGTTAAATGGGTATGAGATGACATAAGGCGAGATAAGATTAGCCTTCTGGGCTAATGTCTCAACTCTTAGCTCCTGTTTGTTTCTCTTTGCCTTTATAATTTTGTTTACTGAACTATAAAATTTCTTATAATTTCATAATTACAAATAAATATGCTTCTAGGGAGGAAGACAGTACTATCAGTGAAATTAAAAGTAAATATATTAGACATATCAGGGCAGACAAATGTTAGTGAAGCAGTTCCTTTAATTAAATATAATTATGTATGTAAATATGTGGTAGACATGTGTATTAAACAAGACTGATTTGTTTTTAATAAGAACTAGGACTAAAAAATTACAAAGGCTTCATGCAGCTTGAAGTTTCAAGTGTATTTTGACCTCTCAAAATTTTATCATCCTGATCTACAACTCTGTTAATCTTATTTGTGTTTCAGTGATATTTTCCTTGGCTTTAAAACTAGGACTTTAAAACTGGGGCTTCCCTGGTGGCTCAGGTGGTAAAGAATCTGCCTGCAATTCAGGAGACCCGGGTTTGATCCCTGGGTTAGGAAGATCCCCTGGAAAAGGAAATGGCAACCCACTCTAGTATTCTTGTCTGGAGAATCCCATACACAGAGAAGCCTGGTGGGCTACAGCCCATGGGGTCACAAAGAGTCAAGCATGACTGAGTAACTAACACTTTCACTTTTACTTCCAGGCTTTTAAAACTAGCTGTTAAGCTCAGGTGAACTTATCTACAATAAGTTCAGAACCTTAGTGCAAAACAAGCAGAACCTCAGTACAAAACTGAAGGGATAAAAGCTTGGATGAAGCAAGCATGTGTCTTAGAAAACAGAGCTGCAGTTCTCATCCCCAAATAGTGTCAGAAAATCTACCTAATCATATCCAATGAGACATGGCAGCCAGCCTTGCATTACCTTGTGGCATGCCTGTAAGTGTTTTTAGAGTGGATCGATATAGAACCCCAGGCAAATGGGAAGAAATCACAGCGTGGATATTAATTGATCTTTTTTCCAAATATTACTGAGATAAACCTGCTCCCCAAGAAATACAGATTTGCATTTATCCCTGAAGATAATCTGATCTTTTATACCTTCTGATGATGGTTCTAATGATTATTCCCTCATATGAGAAGTAAATGAAAATACGGAAAGCACAATGGAATTTGTAGCTAGCTTCCTTCTTCCTGCCTTCCTTTCCTTTTCTTCTTTATTTTATTTTACTTTTGGTATATTATAGTCACTTGGCCTATTGGGGTACAGATGGGGTGCACTGATCTGCCCTGGTAGGTAACACAAACATTTATGCTATCATCTAATCTCACACTACTGTGAGCATGATTCAGGAGACAATCCTTTGTGTTTCTCTTGAGGAACAGAGATCTGATTTTCCTGCTGCTGAGCATTTGGCCCAGTTGTGTTCAGAACTTTTATGATTGTCCATCAGGTTTCAGTGTTAGAAAGAAGAAAATAAGGGCAAGGATATAAGATACATCCTGGGCCAGAGCCTGGAGGAAGGGATTACAGAGAGTGTGCTTGAGTTATCAGAGTCCTGAAAAGTGGTCTGAATGTATCAGGTGAACTAAGACAGGTGTGGAGGGCATTGCTCCTGAGTTCAAGGTCAGGTTCACCTTCTGAACTTCAACCAGAGTCTTTGTATTTCATCTATCTGGGCTTGTGAGTGAGAACCTTTATTGTGTGCCTTTTAACCAACTGGTCAACCACCTCAGAAGAGAGTGGCCATCAATGACTGCTTAGAGAGGAGAGTCTGCAGGGTCCACCAAACAACAGAAGACCAAAGAGAACCTGAAACTTAGCGAGTGGTGGTGCTAGTGGTAGAGAACACACTTGCCAGTGCAAGAGACATAAAGGACATGGGTTCGATCCCTGGGTCAGGAAGATCCCCTTAAGGAAGGCATGGCAACCCACTCCAGTATTCTTTCTAGGAGAGTCCCATGGACAGAGGAGCCTGGTGGGCTACAGTCAAGAGTTGAACATGACTGAAGGGACTTAGCACGTAGCACAGAGAAAGTCACCTACACTTACAGGTTGACCTGAGCATGCCTCAGTGTAGACACTGGGGTCTTAACATCTCTGTGAGTGCTGCTTTCTCCTCCCTGAATAGCTTCAGAGGCCAGCACTGCACAACCCTCCTCCCCTGCTACACCCACAGGTAGAAGGCAGATCAGTCTCACAAATGCTTCAGGGAAGCTTCCAAAGCATGAAAGCAGTGAGATGTTCTTGACTGTGCACTGTGCCCTGAGGTGTAGCAGAAAAGATATCCGAGAACCAACAATGCATCATTCATCCTTTTATTCAGCAGATTTTATTTTTTTCAAATTGAGAATATATTTTGTGTTAGGCACTGAGGCTGGCATCAAATATACACTTTTCTAAAAACCAAATGTGATTACAGTAATTCCAGTCCTCTTGGAGATTACAATTGTGTGTTTGTTGGGAGACGGTCACTAAACAAATGCACATAAATTATTTACAATTTATGATAAATCCTAAGTAAGAAAGGAACAAAGTACTTTGAGAGAGGGAGCAAGAAATGAGGCAAAGAGAGGGTGCATTGGCCTAACTTTACTCTGCGCCATGAAGAACTCTGCACCTTTTCCTCTTAGACTGCTCACATCATGCTTTTTGATTCTATTATAATTTTGTGCACTGCTGTTCATTATCAGAAAATGACCTTTAGTCCCAAGCATGGTTTATAGTCATTTCTAACAATTTAAAACCATTGCATTTGGGTTAGTTACCAAAAACAATGATTATGTTTTACATTGACCATCTGCTTAGTTATTGATCCATGATGATGTGCCATTAGCTCAGTTTCTATTAATTAAAAACAATAATGTTCTCGTGTTCACCTTGCATCCCAAACTGTCTCATTAACATTTATTCTTTTGATACTTACTGTTAGGCCCCCTAGGCTTTTAATTCATTGGACAGATGGATCATTCTAAATTGTTCTAAGATCTAACATGTAAAAATATGCAAATTACTGGGGTCTTTTCCACACACCATCACATTTAAATCTCACTTCATTGCAGAGAAGACTTGCTACTCCCATCTTACAGATGAGAAAACTCATACAAATATAATTGGTAAATGTAAAAACCAACTCATCTCACTCTGGGCCTGGTTATGGTTTCCCTTTGGAAACCCAGATGTTAGCCCAGTTTTCTCTGCTACCCCTGTGGGTTTCTTTTCAGATGCACAGACTTCTCCTTTCATACTTTGATTATTCTTGCCCTGATATATTTTATTAATGATCTTTAGAGTTTTCTTTTTGGGCTCATTTTTATTTATCCTCCTTAGCTGATAGTCCCAGATTATCAACTGCCCAGAGGAGCCAGTAGCATTGGTAAGGTGTTTTGTCTCTCTTTTAAAATTTATTTTTAATTTTAGGATAATTTTTTATGATGTTCTGTTTGTTTCTTCTGTACAACAAGTTTAATCAACTGTGTGTGCATGTGTGCTAAGTCACTGAAGTCCTTTCCAACTCTGTGCAACACTATGGACTGCAGCCTGCCAGGCTCCTCTGTCTATGGGATTCTCCAGGCAAGAATACTGGAGTGAGTTGCTGTGTACCCTCTTCCAGGGGATCTTCCAAACCCACGTCTCTTATGTCTAACCTGCATTGGCAGGTGGGTTCTCTATCACCAGTGCCACCTGGAAAACCCTTAATCAGCTATAAGTATGCATATATCCCCTTTCTCTTGAGTTTTATCTCTCTTTACCTCAGAGTATTCTGTAAAATGGGCATTTGGTACTACCTTCCTTATATAACCATCATCTGCTAAGCTTCCTTTCAGGGGCTTCCCTAGTGGCTCAGATGGTAAAGAATCTTCCTGTCAGTGCAGGAAATCTGGGCTCAGTCTGTGGGTGAGGAAGATCCCCTGGAGAAGGGTATACCCACTTCAGCATTCTTGCCTGGAGAATTCCATGGACAGAGGAGCCTAGGGGGCTGCTGTACATGGGGTCTCAAAGAGTTGGACATGATTGAGTGACTAACACTTTCCTTATATGAGTATTAAAGAGATAATTTATGATATATATAACATATATGATGTATATAATATATACATATATGTTTAAGTATCTGCCACATGTGTCCAGCAAAGGGTATTTTTAATCTTTATCTCTTATTTTTAAAACAAATTCATTTTTCCACCAAACATGGCTTTGCAGTATATAAATTGTATTAAGAAGTTTGTTATGCAAGAAAGAATACTCCATGTTATGAGTTATTTTTACTTACTACATACCCTTCACCCTTTAGAGGCCCTCAAAATGCCTAAACCTACAAGCGCAAGAACTGGGTTAAAAGGAGCTGCCAGTCATGGGCTCTCTAGGTCCAAAAACTTTCCAGAGTCCTCTTGCCAGTCCACTTCAAAAGTCCTTTTTGGAGGGTTTTCTCAGTCCCTAATTTACCTATGTAAATGAACTTGTTCCACTCTGACTAATTTTAGATGGAGGCTGGCATTGAACTGTTGAACTGGCCCCATTGTCAAATGCTGGTTTCAGTAACTGCCATGGCTTGGATATCACAAGCAAGAGACACTGCCCACCATCCATCTAGTCTTCCCTTTTTCAGGAAAAAAAAAAAAGGGTAAGACACCAGTTTTTACTGTTCAGTTGCTCAGTCATGTCCAACTTTTGGTGACCCCATGGAGTGCAGCATACCAAGCTTCCCTATTCTTCACTGTCTCCTAGAGTATGCTCTAACTCATATGCGTTGAGTCAGTGATGCCATCCAACCATCTCATCCTCTGTCACCCTCTTCTCCTCCTGCCTTCAATCTTTCCCAGTATCAGGATCTTTTCCATTGAGATGGGTCTTCACACCAGGTAGTCAGAGTATTGGAGCTTCAGCTTCAGTATCAGTCCTTCCAGTGAATATTCAGGGTTGATTTCCTTTACGATCGACTGGTTTGACCTCCTTGCTGTCCAAGAGACTCTCAAGAGTCTTCTCCAGCACCACAGTTCAAAAGCATCAGTTCTTTGGTGATCAGCCTTCTTTCTGGTCCAGCTCTCACATCTGTACATGACTACTGGAAAAGCCATAGCTTTGACTATACAGACCTTTGTCAGTAAAGTGATGTCTCTGTTTTTTAATACGCTATCTAGTTTCATCATAGCTTTTCTTCCAAGGAGCAAGCGTCTTTTAATTTTATGGCTGCAGTCACCATCCACAGTGATTTTGGAACCCAAGAAAATAAAGTCCATCACTCTTTCCGTTGTTTTCCCATCTGTTTGCCATGAAGTTATGGGATTAGATGGCAGGATATTAGTTTTCTGAATGTTGAGTTTTAATCCAGCTTGTTCACGCTCTTCTTTCACCTTCATCAAGAGACTCTTTAGTTCCTCTTTGCTTTCTGCCATTAGGGTGGTGTCAAGGAAATGGCAACCCACTCCAGTGTTCTTGCCTGGAGAATCCCAGGGATGGGGGAGCCTGGTGGGCTGCCGTCAATGGGGTCGCACAGAGTCGGACATGACTGAAGTGACTTAGCAGCAGCAACAGCATCTGCATATCTGAGGTTATTAGTATTTCTCCCAGCAGTCTTGATTCCAGCTTGAGCTTCATCCAGTCTGTACCAGTACCTCTTCTTTATCCTCATCCTGTCTTCAGTTTCTGACCATCTTATTACTTATTGCAACATTTTCACGAGTAAAGCCAGAGGATGCTTGGATTGCTGTGATTTAGAAATGTCAGTTAAAATTGTGAAGGGAGACAGAGTTGGAACAATTGATTAAAAGGAGATCCTTAGCAGATACCATTTATGCATTCCTGCCCTCTTATGTCATAGAAACTCCACAGAGACTCTACAGTGTAGTGAAAAAGCAACATCTGTGAATTTGTGATTTCTGACTTTGCATGTTGGCTTTGCCAGTGATCAGACTTGTAATGTCAGATTACCACTCTAACCATGGATATCTTCATTTATCAAATGGAAGGAAAATCTGCTACTTTGTAGGTAGTCATTAGACATAATAAAAAGTGCCGATTACAGAACTTGACATAATGATAGGTGTTCAAAATGGTAGCTCATTATTACCTGGAAATACCAATCATGCATAACTTTATCCTGAAAAATAAAATGATGTTAATTTTCAAAGAGCAGGCTTAAATATATGAACAAGGAGTTGTTTGTTAACTCTTGTAAAAAGGTCACTAATGATCTCCTTGGTCCTAAATACAATGGATAAGTTATTTCAGGTTTCAGTGGGCTTGACATCTTGTTATTTCTTGTTACTGTAGTCACTACCTCTTTGGGAAATTCTTTTCTTGATTTCCATGGCACAGGGTTGGCCAAAATTCTGATAAATTGCATTCAAAAATTGACCCCAATCCTGTGCCTAGTCTCAGTTCTTCAATGGGGCAAACTAACAATGGTTGTCTACGGGAGGAGTGATGGGGTGGGTGAGATGGAATTAGAAAATACTCCTTCCCCCCACTCCCCCCGCTCCATGTTGTGATTATTTGAGACTTGTGCAGTTTATTGTATGCTTACTTGGTAAAGTTTTCACTATGTCTTTAGTAATATGCTTTTTTGTTTTGCGATTGTGCATAATCATTGAGACATATTTTTTCCCATTTACCTCAGAATGACACAACCCAATATTTATTAAGAATCTACATTCTTCAATTTTATGCTCCCGTGACCATGTTAATCCAGAATTTAGCCCTATTTGTATTGTGCAGGATCTTTCAATAGAATCTTGCCTTATTTTGCATAGAGGAGCAGTGTAACTTCATGAATAGCAGCATGATTTATGAAACCAGATTATTCAAGTCTGACTGCTGGTTTTAAACCCTTGTATATGTGTGCCTTGATTTTCTCATCTGTAAAATGGGTATAATAAGAATATTATCTCATTGGTTTGTTGTTAGAATTAAGCTCATTAAATAATCTGAAATGTTTTATAATTGTTCCCAGTATAGAACAAAATGCTAATAAATGCTATATATCATTAACACCATTCCACATATTTTCCTTGGGCAATCGTTTCCACGTACAGATGACTTTCATTTATAGATGTTTCTCCAACCCAATCCCTTTCTGAAATTCAAGGCTCATTCCTGCCTCACAGTGTATATATTAATTTAAATGTAGTCCTGTAGACATCTAAAACTCAACACATGAAAATCAAAAGAAATCCTTTTTTTCCCTGAAGTGCCTTCAGTTTGTGACTTTGCAGTTCAGGTAATGGTACCATCATCCAAACAGCATCTAAACCCAAAACTGTGTCATCATGATGCCTTTGTCACATTTTCTTGGCCTCATGTCCTATCCTCTAAATATCTTTCCAGTGGGTCTTTTCCTCATCCACACTGGCCTCTATTCTAGTTCAGGCCTTTGTACACTTTTGTCTGGTCACCAAAGAATCCTTGCAAATAATCTTCCTACTTTCACTGGGGCCCAGTCAAATCCTTTCTCTTCATGGCCGCCAGAGTGATGAATACAAAGTCAAAATCTAAGCCTATTAATCTCTGGATTGAACCTTTCAGTGGGCTGCCAATGTCTCTGATTAAAGTGAACCCACAGCTTGATTTTAAGAAATTTACAATTCTGCCAAACTTACCCGCTCCTGCCATAGAGCTTAGATCTCAGTCCTCCAGCCCCAGGAACTATTTGTAGCCCTCTCTACCTTAACTTTCCCAACCTCTAGTACTTTGCATATGTGGTCTCCTTTACAAGGAATGTTCCTGTCCTTCCCTCCTCTTCATATGACTAATTCATCCTTGTCCATTAGGATTTAAATTTGACACTAGTTCTTCTGGGAAAGCTTCTCTAATACCCAAGATTGAGTTAGGGGCTTTTCCCGAATCTTCCCACAGCACATGAGTCATGCTTGTGTGACACTTGTACTCGAGTGTAGTGGATACACTTATTGGCTATTGAGTCAGACTGCTCAGTTTGAATCCTGGCTCTGTCACTAGCTTGATAAGCTTGGAATAATCATTTGGTGGTCATGCCCTCTGTCCCCTGTACTGACATATGTAATATGACTTCATAATTTCCTCCATTAAAGGAGGTATATTCTTCTTTAACCCCTTGAACTGATATGCACTCTTATGCAGTTGTGAGGATTAGATAAAATAACACTTGCCTGTGCACTTACCAAGTGCATTGTGGGTGCTTTTAAGAGGTCATGCTTCTTACTGCAATTGATACTTATGTATGGATCCATTCTGATATTGTCAGCTTCTTGAAGGCAAGGAACTCTACCTTTTCTTCCGTCAGATCCTCCCTATGTAACACAGTGCCTGGCTTGATACTTGGTGAATGAATAAACATTTTTGAGATTTGGTTGACAAGCTGAGCAACTGCTTTAGATAAAGAAATCATGAGAGATGATGAAATATGCCTAGTCATTTGTGCATTGTCAGTCTGACCCCTGTATACTACTTTATTATACCAAACTTTGATTTACTAAGAATGTTGGAGCTGATCATATTAAATTTAATCTACCACCAACATTTCCGCAGTATAATCTTTTGCTGCTTATGCAGTTATGCTAATTTGCCCATTCAAGTATTCTTTTTCCTAGAAGGGGAAAAGATTGCTCCAATAATTTATGAATTTTGTTTTATTAAACTTTGGTAATATGAGAATGAATGGAGGAGAATATTTTGACAGCTATTCTAGTCACTGTGAATAAAATTTAGGCACTTGCCAAAAATCAGTAAAGGAAACAATATATAAATGACTTGTCATGTCCAATAACCTTGTTCCTCAGTAGTCCAGTCACAGTACCATCTCATCTCTTTATCTCCCATCCTCCATTCTTGCTGTGCCTGAAATTCTTGCTTACACCTCAATCTGCCTCCATGATTAGAAATGTATCTTTCATTGCATTTCCACAAACACCCCAAATCTGGGAGTATTTGTTTTATCAGCATCCACCATCATAACATAGTTAGATTTTCATTCTTTGGTATTATTCATCAATATCACCCATCTAAAAGTTTCTGAAAACCTAATGACATCAAGACTTTGAAGGTCCCAGTCTTCCTTGTCTTCTCTTTTGTCCATCTGTTGACAGGTTGTTAACTAACATCTGAGCTGGAGCATCAACTACTTCATCTATTTTGACATGTATTATACAGCTGTTTTACTGTTCAATTCTGACAGCTTGTTAACTAGTCTTGAGTTATCCACACTCGGAACTGTGGCCATTTTTTTTAACCTTAATCCAAATAATACAGATTCCTATTCTCCTCAAAACATTTCTAATTTAAGAAAGAATTATAATTTTACTAATAAATTTTAAAACAAAAAGATTGAGTGTATTTCCCCAAAGTGTTAATCTATTGAAAAATCTTCAACATATGAAGTTAAATTCCTTATCAGCAATATAATATAGTACTTTGAACCACACATACACAGGAAGAAATGCATTTTTCTTCTTTTTAAGGACTTAATCTGATTCAGATATTTGAAGACAATAAGTGATTCAGAATGAAATTCAGTTTTAAGCTAATTCCAACTTTTGATTATTAAGAATACTCTAGAAACAGGTTCATTTAGTTACAGTGAAACCATTTTTGGACAGTTTCATTCAAACCGGTAATAGATAAACTAGCAGATACTCCTACAAGAACCTGTTTTTAGTCTAAAGGCAGTACAATGAGCAATTAAAGAAAAGACAAGGATAAAAGTTATAAAGGGGTATGAAATTTATTGAACATGTCCCCCAATTAGAACATACAATTCAAATATAGAACCTAGAGAGATGGGATTTAGGTAAAATTTTTTCAGCATTAACTTCATTAAAGATATAAGTTGTTGCAGGGCTTCCAGGTTCAACTAAATTTCTATTCCGAACCAAATCCCCTAATCACCTTTCCTGCCACATAGAGAATGTCGTCAATCTGAATTTCCTGAAGTTCACAAGTCAGGAGAAGTGCAGCTAAGAAATATAATAACTTTACATTTATAATATGGATTTATCCTGAAGACAGAGTTGCAAAGCAAATCTGAATTTTGCTGCTTAGAGAATTGCAGTTCATTTGGCAGTGCTCCAGCTTATATAAACTTGGCAAGGCTTATAGCACCAAGTGTTGAAAGATGTCAGATGATGAGATTTGTGTCCTGGCTGTATCTTGTGCTCCTTGTGAAAATTCAAGTAAGTCACTTTCCATGGTCTCTCATTTCTTCATCTGCAAAATGGGAATAATAGAATCTGCCCTACCTTCAGAGTTGTAAAGACTACATCATCTACTGAATATAGAAATTTTACAGGAATGTCAGAATTCAGCCTGCTGCCCTAAAATGTTTACCTCATTTTTGTCTCATTGTGGCATATTCATATTCCCTTTAATGTGAAGATCTCAAAGTAGGTTATTTTCACCGATTATTATCATCATGAGAGAGATCAAGAATCACAAAGCAATTTGCAGTTGTAGTCAGATGATCAAGGTTGTAAGTATTTGCTGCTTGAAACCTAATGAGGCAATAAACAATTATATCCATCTGAGGAGGGACTGCCACAAAAATTAAACAGGATCATCTCACTTCGGCGGAGATGCAGTGAATTGGTTATGATTATAGCACCAGCCGCCTCTCATGCTCAGTGAGCTCTGGGTGCCTCCAAGGAGGCAGGAAACATAATGTTTTGATGAGCCATGCCTTGTTTTCATCAGCATACCTGGAACCACTTGATGATGTTGTTAAAATGAGGATACTGACTCAGTAGGTATGGGATGGGGCTCCAGTTTCTGATATCTGATAAGTTCCCAGATGCTGCAAGGGCCTTGGTTACTTCTACTGTAGAGCAGTGATTTCTGAAAGTATGGTCTTGAGGTGTGTATTAGTCTGCTCAGGCTGCCGTAACAAAATTCCATAGACTTGTGTGGCTTGAACAAAAGGAATTTATTTTCTCACAGCTCTAGAGACTGGAGGTCCAAGTTCAAGATTGGAGGAGGTTTTGTTTTCTGGGGGAGACTCTATTCCTGGCTTGCAGACAGTTGCTTTGTCCTCACATGGCCTTTCCTCTGAGCTGTCTCTCTTTCTCCTTCTCTTCGCAAGGCCATCAGTTCTACCTTAAACTGTGAACTTCAGTTAATAATGATGTATCAATATTATTGGTTCATTTGTCATAAATGTACTACACTAAAGCAAGATGTTAATAACAGGGAAAACTGGGCAGGGGGAGAGGAGGTGTATGAAAACTGTGTACTTTTTGCCCAACTTTTCTGTAAACCAAAAGCTGCTTTAAAGAAATAAAATTTAATTAAAAACTATTAGATTCCAAAACCTTTATCCCAGACTCAGTGAATCCATCTTGGGGGCTAGAGCACAGGTGTTTTCAAACTAACCCTGTGGGTGACTCTCATGTATGCTGCAGTTCTAGAACCATCAGTAGAAACGGAAAGTGCTAGTTTTGCAACAGATAAATGTGAGTTTAAACTCAGCTGTACCTCTTCACAGCTGACTGCTCTAGGGCTACTCACCCTCTGAATCTGTCTCATTTTAAAATCAGGGTAAAAATAACTCTATAAAGTGGTTCTTCTGAGTATTAAGTGATATGCTGATGTAAAATTTTTAACCCAGAGCATGCATAATAAGTGCTCATGCTCAGTTACAGTCGTGTTGGACTCTTTGCAAACCCCATCACTGTAGCCTGCCAGGCTCCTCTGTCTATGCAATTTCCCAGGTAAGAATACTGGAGTGGGTTGTCATTTCCTTCTTTAGGGGATCTTCCCAAACCAGGGATTGAACCTGTGTCTTCTGCTTTGGCAGGCAGGCTTTACCACTGTGCCACCTGGGAAGCCCATATAATAAGCACTCAATAATTATTAAATATGAAGTTTTTCTATTATTGTTTAAATCCTGGTGAGCAAGAGAGAATTGTGCTGAAACATGAGGGGCTTTCAGAAAAGACTAGACAACAAAAATAATAGGCAATAAAAGAACAGGACAATAATAAATGTAATCCTGGATGCTTCTGCAGCACTCCAAGTTTTATACGTAGCTTTCACTTTCATTACCTGACTTGATCCCGACAATGACCTTGCAAAACAGAAATTCCTCTTTTAACAGATGAGGAACAGAAGCTTAGAAACAACCAGTGGCTTTCTGAAGGACACAGAGCTAGGAAATGTCAGAGCTCAGAGTCTCTAAACCCTAGTCCAAGGTAGTAGTCCAGGGTGGTAATTAAGCTTGAGTCAGACTGGTGGGTTCAAATCCCCAAAATACTGATTAATATTGGTGAAAAATTGGCAGACCAGTTCACCTGAGTTGTAATGTCTTCACTAGTTAAATAGGGATGACAAAAGCATTTACCTCTTAGTGTTTTTTTTTTTAAGGTTAAATAATGATGATATTTGAGATTAAAGGCTGGCACATGTTGAATTTACTATGCACCCATTTTACTGTCTGAACCATTAAATATGGTTCCTTGAGGGGACAATATATATCCATGTTACACAACAAGTAAGCTAGAGTTAGTCCTACAATTTGTGGGAATCTTTGTGCTTATGTCTTGGGGGACTGCAGTGGGGGGTGGGGGGCTGGGACTGGGATTGCTACAGCTTTTAAGGAGGAGCAGTGGCCTGGCACAACACATGTGGCCTATGAAGATCTTCTCTATAACTGTTGGGACATCTGAAGTATCATTAAGATGGTTTAAGCAAGGCAGAGCACCCTAGCCCTTTAGTCCCAAATACCAGAAATGACAGTACGGGTAGCACCAAAAAGATGATTTTTTCCCCTGTGATCTTTGGCAATGACTAAAGGTCCACATAAAGAGAAAGAATTCTGCATTAAAGAATTGGTATCCAAGATCCCAAATAAATATTTTGGAAACAATTTATTGCAGAGTTCCTCAGCACAGTGTCTTCTTTACCTGAATGTGTTGCCTTCTTACAGATTCTAGGGAGAAACATCTAGTAGGATCAAAATAGATACTCAGTGGGTAAAACTTGAGAAGTGGGTTGGCCCAACAAAATATCTGTGTATTTTGCAGATGAAAGAGGAGTTGTATTAATATATTACTTCCTACACTGTGACAGAAGGTCGGGCAGATTTGTCATGGAAATGACAGTGATGCTTTTTTAAAAATTCATCATAATAAGATGATGATAATGATGATATTAATAACTATCAGGATAGTAATAGTAGTGAAAGTCTTACTGAACTTTTGATCTGTGCAAGGAACCTGTTTAAACACTCCATAGATATCCCTTCATTTAATCCTTCTAACAGTTAATTGAGAGAGACAGACACCTTTATTTTCTACATTATAGAGATGAGAAAGTGATGTTATTAGCCCTTGAACACATAAATTGTAAAAAGTTGGAACTGTGATTCTGACCCAGGCTCCTAGAGCAAAATCAACACAGCTGTAAAAGTTAGCTGATAGAAAATGATGGAATTTAGAGCTGGACAGGTGTTAGTGATCATCTATGGAGTAAAAGTTATGAGAGTGGTTTCTGGAAAGAGTTGCTGCAGAATTAGAGATTCCTGTGTACCAAGGCACTGCCGTTAAGTCCTTTATTACATCTAGCAACTCTCTTTAATCCTCACAACAGACCAATAAAATATCTCATTGTTACAGCTGATGTAAATAATTTGCACCAGGCCAGGTCGAAAAGTTAGTAAGTAGTAGCCTTGAACCCAGGTAATGATGATGTCAGTATCACTCCCCTTACTCATGAACTGAAAGGAAAATCAGAGGCATCACAAGAGATCAAGTGAGTCACTTGTGGGATCAGGGTGGGAAAAATATAAAGTGTCATTTGAAACATTCTTGGAATAAGGGGCTAGATTTCAGCTGGTGAAAGTCTCTAAGGGTAGGGTGGGGTTTGCAGCACAAGAAGTGCTGGTAGTTTTGCACAACACTAAGAAATGACTTCCACCCAAATCATAGTCCATTGAGTATGGGAAGGAATTTTATTGCGGTTAGCCCAGGGAACTGGTCAGCTTGACCTTCCTTCTCAAAAGATGCTTCATGCACTTGACTCTTGGGGACACAGAAATCAGCATTTTAATTTTGATTTTCTCAAGTAGTAACCATGGCTACAAGTGGTTTATTGATTAGTCTTTCTCTTCCTGAACATTCCCTGCGTTGGTTTGCTTAAGAGGGCATATGACACTGGGTGATGAACGCCCACGGGGGCGCTGAGCTACCTCCCTGGAGAGTTGCCAGGGAGCCCTCAGATGAAACCTTCCCTGTGAATACTCGTCTGACACCCCATCCCAACCCCCTTCAATCTCTCTCCAAGGTGGCTTTCTCATCTCGGCCTTGCCCGCCCGCGCACCTGGGCGTGAAGGGCCCGCCTTTCCCAACACCTAGCCAAGTCGCATGACTGGTTTGAACTTCAATCGGAAAGTTTCCTGTCTATGAGTTCCAGGACTTTCTGGCGCTCTGCCCGGCTTTGGAGAAGGCATCTCCTTGCTCTTCCCTTCTCGTGTCCTTCGAACTCAGCCTTCGGAGTTTGAGCCCCTGGGGGATTCGGCAGACGGTTCTGTGCGAAAGCGTGGGGCCCTGAAGCCCCTCCGCAGAGCCGGCGCTACGCGCGGCGAGAAGGGCTCTGGGAGGCACCGGGCAACTCTCGGAGTCACCTCCGGTCTCCTTAAGGTCTGGATGCTCTGTGGTCAGAGCCCCCAGGCCAGCACCACCCCAATCCAGTGATTTGGCAGCAGGTGGCAAGAGGCGGCGAAGGGAGGGGGCGCCTGGCTCTCCTGCTAGCGGTTAGCGGCTCCGGTTTCCAGCCTGTCGCCCCCGCCTCCCGCGCTACCCGCGCGCGCCCCCGCTGCCCAGCGCCGCGCCGCGCCGCGCCGCGCCCCCGGCGCCCCCCGCCGGCCTCCGCCCGCACCTGCATCCGCTCCGCGCGCCTTGCCCGCTGCCGTCGCCGACTCTCTCGCTCTCAGCGCGGCGGACGCCCCCGGGCCGAGCAGCGAGTGCGCTCCGGGGCCAGACCCATCGCCAGACGCCTCTGGGCCAGTTGACTCCCGTGTCCCGCTCCTGCGCCCTGCGTCCCCAAAGATGAACGTGAGGAGGGTGGAAAGCATCTCGGCTCAGCTGGAGGAGGCGAGCTCCACAGGCGGTAGGATGCAATAAGCGTTGGAGCGGGCTCCCGCTTCCACTCTGCTGCTCTCACGAGCTGAGACGGCGACCCCTTCCTGGGCTGGGGACGCTTGTTGCCTTTGCTGCATGTGAGACAGTCACCTGGGCGGGACTGGGAAGGGGAGGTGGCAGCGGCGGGAATGGGGGTGCGGAGGAGAGGGGGTGCATGCAAGGTACAGGTCGGGAAAGAAGAGGTGTTTGAAGTGTGTGTGAAACTCGCCAGTGTCAGGGTCCCCTGCGATCCTGTGCCTACTTTTGCCTTCTCTGAAAATTTCCTATGTTGTTTACGCATTTGCCAGATGACTTCAGACCGCACACTTCCTTCTGCTAACACCTGGGGATAGATGATCTGAAATAGTATTGATCCTCCCTCTCCACGGTGCCTTTATGCTCCCAAGCATTTCTTCATTAAAACTCTATTTTCGTCCCCTGGTAATACACAGGCGGAATGTTTCCCAGGTCAGATTCTTCAGCAGGACCCTATATCTTATTTTATTGCCAGCTTCGGTTTAGTGTGTTCAGAGAAAATGGTCCTCAGTGACACTTGGAGATAATTTATACACAGTATAGCCTTGGGAAGGCACCTGGCACTCTGTGTGAGGAACTTGGCTTTCAGAGTATCATGCATTCTGCGAAAGCAGGGACAGGTATCCATAGCAGAATATGGGACCATAGCTCCCTTACCCCCCACCGCACCCCAATAAAGCCTCCTGGGTAGAATCGGTTTGTTTTTAGGTGGCTTGGACCCTGATGCTGGGAAGGATTGGGGGCAGGAGGAGAAGGGGACGATAGAGAATGAGATGGCTGGATGGCATCACTGACTCGATGGACATGAGTTTGGGTGTAAACTTTGGGAGTTGGTGATGGACAGGAATGCCTGGTGTGCTGCGATTAATGGGGTTGCAAAGAGTCGGACACGACTGTGCGACTGGACATGTGTACAAATTTTAGAGGAGTCATAAATCGAATGGAGGTTATTGTGGGGAACCTGAGAGTGATCGAGAGTGGACCTTTCCCAGATAATGTAAAATGAGGGGGTCACACGTGGCCACAACATGGTTTGGATTCGCAGGATGGAAAAGCTGCACTTGCGGGCTGTAAAATTGCAAGGAAAGAGGCATGTCCACATTTTAGGTGTTTATACCCAGGGAAATGGAATCACTTCAACTAGAACTCATTGTCCTAATTTATAGACATTGAGATACGGATATGTTCCCTTTCTTCCTTTCCCTCCAGGGGTTCAAGTTATTGTAACTGGGAGGACCCTAGTCTTTTTTGAATGTAAAGTTTTAGAGAAAATACTCTTTGTAAGTTGGAAAAAACCTGACTGTCACCTTTAGAGCCCCCAGTATGACTTATAATGATGTATAGTTCAAGTTTCCCTCATGACAATAGCAGCCACTCATTGCAAACTAAGTATATCTAGGATATATCTTAGGACCAATACTCATAATCTTAAAGAGATTGAATTTTTCAGAATGAGAGTTGTAAGTGTAGAGAGCTGCATCGTTGATTTCATAGGGTCTCTGTCTTTGCAGTTCTTTCGACTCAGTAGGGTAGGGAGCTGGCTGTTCTTTCAGGAACTTACTCATGCACAAGCCAGTTGTAGGTTCTCAGAGATAGAGATGGTTGTAGGAACAGAAGTCTGAGGAACTGGGTGGCTTGCATTGTTCAGCGTCAGCAATAGCAGCTTTTTGGCTGAGCCTAGTTTTTATTGGCCAGATGGGGATTGAATCAGCTCGCCTCATCTATTCACAGTGCCATAGGTGGCCATAATCTATACTTGTTGGATAAAATGAGAAAGATGAAATCACATATGAGGAGTATGATGTATTAAAAAAGAAAAGACTTTCAGTACCATCTCTAGAATCAGCATGTGTTCATTGTTCATTTGGAGAATAGAAAGCTCCTGATTTATATCTTTCTCAGGTGAGACCAAAGAGGAAGCATTTTCTAGCTTGAATTGATGTGACATCTGTTTCTTGAATTGTATTCACATGTTTTTAGAGTTAATTGTTTAGAAGAAGAAAAACTTTTAAAGTTCATTGTTAACTTTAGAAGAAAAAAAAATGTTTGAAGCACCATTGTTATTTTTTTGTTGTTGTTCTTAGTGTTTCAAGTTTAAATTGGAGAATAATCCCCACATATGTAGTTGTTTCGTATGGTCTCTGTCTTTGCAGCAAAAGTCTTTGTATTTTCAGCAAACTTAAACTTTCATACTTTGATTTGGGCTCAAGTATTGAGTCTTGACTAATCCTGGGACAAGAAAATACTGTCATCTTTAAAGGTTTCAACTCTAATTTCAGTTCTTTTTAATGGCTTCTTGACCAGAGACATATTAATGTCTTTTGTTACCTGGGCATCAACTGGAGAGTTTCAGTGTTCACTTACACAACAAATCGCCAGCCACAGGCATTAGTTTCTGTATACAAAAATCCCCTGGTCAGTAATATGTTAAAACAATAGCTCCTGACCTCTTATTTCCTTTAAAATAAATGGGATATTTGCATCTTCTAACATGACCGTGGTGATTTTTCTTTTGAATATATGTCTCTTGGATGAAGATTTATTAAATGATTTAATCAGGATTTAAATGAAATTTAATTGGAGGATAAGACGGAGAGAAATGGATTAGGGTTAGAGGGAAATCAGGAATTGGAGAAGTGTGTGTGTGTGTGTTGTACGTCTGTATTTTATGACTGGACTCTAGAGCCAGAATACTATGAAAAACAGTTTATGGAGAAACACAGACTACACTAAAGTGAAAGTAGAGAGGGAAATGCAGGAAAGGTAGAAGCAAGGTTGAGTGAGTTGCTAAAACTTTATGATACAATTACTTAACTCACTTCTTACTCCTTTTAACAAGTAATGTATTTACTATGCTAACTAACACCATTTCTAAGTCATAGTAGTTGACAATACTGTGGAGAATGGGAAATGGATGCTTCTCAATAGTCACATATAAGTAGAGAAGGTTTCTTAGGAATCACAGCGCTCACTTCTATTCTCTCTCTCATCAGTTTCTACATTATACCAAAAGCTTGCCCAGAATATATTTTTCATGTCATTTGCTCCCCTGATACAAAATCAAACATAATCCTACTACTGGTGGAGAGACAGAGGGTGATGATTATTCAATAGTATTTTTGAAAGGGAATCAGAAGTAAGGTCAGAGGAAAAAACCCACAACATTATTCATTGGTGTCCTTAATTTGTTCCATCTAACGCATAGATGGCAACTGTTATGTGATGCAATCTACAGCTCAACATGAGGAGGGAAATGGGTGTTTCAGTAGCTAGAAGAGGTCATGGAGAGGATGTGGCCCATAGACTAATACACAAACTGGACCTGGGCAATCGGAGGCCCCTCACCTGCCTCCCCTGTCCTTGGGATGGATGTTCTGCCCACTATTTGCACAGCACAAGCCATTTTCAGGGACACAGCCTTGAGAGAGTAACTTAAGGACACCTGGGCAGTATTCATGACTGTGAAAGTGAAAGTGTTGGTCGTTCAGTTGTGTCTGACTCTTTGTGACCCCATGGACTGTAGCCTGCCAGGCTCTTCTGTCCATGGAATTCTATAGTATTCATGACTAAACCTCATTAAACTCTCTATATAAACCTTTAAGAATCTGGCAGGCAGGTGTGGAGATCTACTCATCTTGCTTCACTCAAGACAAGCCTTGTTATTTAAGGTCCTTTGTTTATTAAACCTGCCACTGACCAGTCTGGAGTGGTCCTCCTCTCTCTTTGGTCTCTCCTTACCCTCCGTGTGTGGGACTCAGTTTCACAATTCACCTAGGAAGCTCTCAAGTTTGTCAATCAACAATAGTACAGTGAAAAATGCTCTTCGTTTTTGTATTGTTTGATGGATGTTATCATGGCCTCAGCTTAAGTTGGGAGTTTATTAAAGATAAACCCAAATTAGTAATTCCACAAGGGTAGTAGTGAAAAGTCTGTTCTCAATCCAGGAAAAGCTTTTTATGGCACAAGGCATTATTCTGTCTTCTTTGTGTTGAATGTAAGAAGGTTCTAAGCAAAACACGCGGTGAAGTGTTAAAATTCAACAACCCTCTTTTGCTTGCTCCACTTTTTTTTTTTTTTTCTGGCCAATGCTTATGCAAAATTTCATAAAATAAGGCTATAGATAGTTTGGAAATTAATGATTCATGCAATATAAAACATGTATGCAAAATGTCCATGGAATCATAGACTGGATATTAGTTGAATCTTTTGATGATATATTTCTGGGCTTGAAGTGCATGGTCCTTCTTAGTCTTTTTTCATCCTTTTATTTGTTTTTCTTGTCTTCATTGGTGTTCTAGAAGATGTGGATAATATTGCTTTTCAATATTTCATTGCAGAGTGTGCTTGCTTAATAGCCTCCTTTCTTAGGGACTTTCAAGCAGATTAATGTGTGTGTGTGAGAGAGAGGTGAAGGGACAGAGGGAAAATGAGTTTTTAATTTGTTTAGTAGCCTTTATTGAAACAGGGCACTCAAAGCCGATGTACTGGGACAACCCAGAGGGATGGGATGGGGAGGGAGGTGGAAGGGGGGTTTGGGATGGGGGACACACGTACACCCGTGACTGATTCCTGTTGATGTATAGCAGAAACCACCACAATATTGTAATTAGCCTCCAATTAAAATAAACTAATTAAACATATTTTAAAGTTATATAACTTGATCTGTCACTATAGGTTTATTCACTCTTGGGCATTAAAGCGCTTCCTTCTTTTTCAAAATTGTTCATTTGGTTAAAGGTCCTAGTGTTCTTTTCTCCACTCACGTTTTTCTGAACTCACTGCCATGCTTCATGCTGCTTATCTTCACTCCTTAGAAGACTGTGAACCCTGGGAGCAGAGCTGTTGTTGTGCCTGCTACCTTGTCGGTAGCATCTGGCATCAAGCCTGACATACAGTATTTGCTCAATAACATATTTGTTGAATGAATGAATTCCTGTTGTATATGTGACATTGCATTATTCTGTCTCTTCCTACTTCTCTCAGATCTCATTTTCTGACCTTTATTTCTTCCTTTGCTCATTCTATACAACTTTGCACAGAGTTCTGTCTTCATTCTCTTATTTCTCTCTAATCAAACTGTGGCTTTGACACATTTTATCTGGATGCAGAAGACTTGTTAGTCTGTAACTCTGGCCCAATCCCTTTCCACATTACCAGATGGACATTTGCGTGCCCTGTTGGTCAGACCCATCAACAAGTTTTACCAGCGCCTCGAAGTCAGTATGTCAGAAAAGACATATACTTTCTTCTAAGAACAATTTATCATCCCAATTTTCATGATGGAGACAACATTTTTTTTGAGGCACTCAGTTAAAAACTAAAGCAAAAGTGATTCTTTCTCTATAGTCCTTCCCACTTTATTTCCTCTCTTTCTATGTGGGATCAGTCACCAAGCCTTATTGATTCTCTTCTAGCTTTTATGTCCAGCTCCTCCTCCAGCTCCCACTGCATTGCTTAAAGTTATATTCTTATTTCCCAGACCATCACGATTGTCTTCTATTTGCACTGAGTGCTACTCCTCACACACAGCCAAATACATTTATTAAAACCTGATTTGAGTCAGATCATTCTCTTGTGCAAAACCTTGCCATTACTTATAGCACTAAAAATACCATCTTCCTAGCTTGAAAGTCAAGGCTTCCACAATGTGGCGACAGTCCTCTATCCCAACATTTCTTTCCATGACTCTTTTAAGGCTACACCTTGACCTGCTAAACTGAATTGTTCCCTAGTCCCCACACATATCTCATATTCTACCTACTGCTTAGAAGGAACTTCTTACCCCAGCATGACCCGCTTGAACACTGTTGAATGTTCAACATTGAATACATCCTCTGAAACACTCATCTTGAATGCAGTGTCTTTCTCAGTGTAGCCTTACTAATTTCCCCTGACCCCTCCCCAAAGAATTATGCTTTAAATTTTCATCAGTCATTCACCTTTGACTTACATCTGAATGACAAAGCAGAATAAACTACATATATTTCTTTGCTGTGCAGTCTTAAGTTATAACACCTTGATGCTGAGTACCGTACATGAATTGCTAATTTTCATATCCCTGCTAATGACTGGCACAGTGCTTCACAAAATAGTAGGTGCTTCAAACATTGTTATGGAATTGAAACCACGCTGCTCAGTGGTAGACCTATCAGAGACCTAAAATTACAGTTCACATTTGATTGCTTGTTAAGGCATCTACTGGAAGTAACACTGTTTTTTTGGTTCTGGCTTTTCTGTTCTGTGGGCCAGGTCTGTGAATAATGTGACAGCAAGATACTGCTCCTGTGCATGTGTGCATGTTCTTGTATCTGTAATATGTGGCTATGAGAATTTACATCATTTCTGAAGAAAAGCTTAATAAGTAACCAGTGTTTTTGGGGTATTTAGAACAATAGGCAATGTCATCTTTGGATACTGTCACTATGACTCTCCGTCATCCTTAATACCTTCCAGACCTGTCGCCCCCAGGAGATTGGTGGTTCAGGGGCCCCTCAGTGAGTGATGATCACCTCTCTTGGTTCCCTTTCCAATAAAAGAGTGGAAAGATGAGCTAAGTACTCCTGAATCATGAGTGTGATTATCAGTACTGGTCTGAGTTAGTGTTACAGAGAATAGCCCTTCATAACATTTCCCAACCCAGATCCTGAATGGCTACACCGACCCCTCCCCCAACCCTGACTACCATTATTATCTTCATCAGATGCTAAATCCTTTTGTTACATCAGTGACTGTGGAAAGGAATGGAAAAATTATAAAAAAAAATTGATATCTTTCAACATTAACATATCCATTTCCTTAGGTGTGTTGTCTTTAGTATCAGACTTCACAGAATCAGGACGTCTTGAAAGGGAATTGGGAGGGCATGGAAACCATGGCAGGGCTGAGATGAGATGAAGTTCAACTCTTTAACTCTTACCACTGGGGCTGTTGCCCTTCTCGCCCAGTTTCTTCACTGTAGGCGGTTCTATACACATACATATGTCCTTAATATTAGAAAGCCTGAAAAAAGAAAGACTCATTGTTTAAACACGTAAGTTCTGCATTCACTCTGACACTCTAATGAATTATTTGAATATGGATATACATATAAAATTTGCCACATTGAGCACTTGGCCTTCATGCCAACATGTTAAAGGCTAATTTTCTTCCCAAATGAACAGCGCCTGTGTGGTCTAATGGTTCTCCCATTCGAAATAGGTTGTCCTTGTAGAGGTACTATTGATGTTTTAGAAACTTCTCTCTGCTACATCTTCTACCCCAATTATTTAAATTTAGGTAAAAATAACTATTCAGCTCATTTTACAATAACAGTGCATAACGTCTTGGTTACCTGAGATCAGGATTGACTTAGTTATGGAAGTGTCCCCCACCACGTACTCAGTAGCATCTGCTCATGAATAGTGAATAAAAGGTCTTGAGGGAATTCGAACTGGCAATTTTTTTTATAGGTCTTTACTTTAAAAAGGTTTTGGAGAAGAAATAGACTTCATCTCCACATGACAACACTTCTTAATATTTGAATAATCTTTTGAGTGAAGCAGTTTATTTAAGAAATGACATTATCTTCGCACAAATAGGAATCAAAATCAGATTTGACTGATGGAGTAAGTCCTGCAAGCTCATGACTATGCATGCTCCCCCCGCCTGTGTCTTCATTATAATAGCAGCTACACACTGTGTTACAGATAGTAAGGTGTTCCCAATAATGTCCCCAAATATGATTTTTTTTTTGACCAGGGAAGACATGACTTCCGAAAGTCTTTAAGAGCTTCATAATAAACTTGGTTGAAAATAGCACATGTAACTATTAAACTGATGTGCATTTCAGCATGGATATCTTGCCAGGGGCTTTCTTTTGGATTGTAACTTTTCATACTTTAAATTTTCATTAGAATAGCAAAAGAAACTACTTACAAAAAATTGGTTTAGCTCTTATCTTTATCCATGTTTTATATGTGGTAAGTGCTCCAGTGATGTTAAATGAATAAAGGCATCTTACGTTGTGGTTAAAGCCTAAAGGTGAAGATGCCCTCTTATACTCCAATCCATCCCATCACTGTGGAAACAGATCCTCTGGTTTTCTTGTTGTGTTTGCAAGGAGTTTGGAAAAACCCAAATAATAATATATAAATAACCAACAGACATTTCTAAAATAACCCCATCAAATCCAGTCCTGAAAACAAGCTTAATTTAGAGAAATCTTATTTAATTCAGAGAAGTGGGGACATACAAAATAGCTGCTGACTATAATGTTGCTGTTCCTCTTTCTTCACCTATAAGATGGTGGTAATTATATTACTTGTAGGTTATAGGGATGGATTCTGTAATGAAGAAATGAGATTAACCAGTAAAAGTATATATTTACGAAGAAACTACATGGTGCTGGCATGAATGAGAAGTGGAGTCTGCCTTTAGAAACCTTACCATTTATTCAAGAGATATTTACTGAGTATGCACCAAGTATTTAGAGCTGAGTATGGGAGAAATAAATAACTAAACATGTGTATTTTAAAATATTTATTGCCATAATAGAGGTAAAGATGAAGTGAGGTGGATTTTGAAAAGCAAGATTACTTCCAGCGGATATAAGTGCCATTCCTTTCCAAGTGGACGCAGTGAAAGCAAACAGTGATATTGAACTTGATCTCTCTCTCTTTGGGATCTTACAAAATAAAACTGTCAAAGAATTGAGCTCAAAATTCTATATTTTTTCTATTGCCTGACTTTTTCCCCCTGTGTTCTGTTCTCCTGTAACATGGGTTTATGTGTCCACCAGTTGAATACATTGTGACGTTACCTAAGCTATTTTAAAGATTTTTAAAACCTATGATGTTGGGAGTCTGTTAGGAAGTGCACCTTTTTAAAATAAGGCAAACATAATTTTGAAGTCTGGAGAATACAAAATGAGTGGTAACTTCTGTTTAAAGGTAGTCAGAAAGGAATAGAAAATGCCTAGCTTTCTTTTTGCCAGTTTAAACTATTCTGGTAAAGGTAGAGGCATTACAAATTAGTATGATTTTAAAAAATTTAAGTAGAATATCACTCTAATTTTTAAATATCACTTTATAGTGATATTTATCATTTATCATAAGATGATATAGTGATATATTGATAAATATCATTTCTCATAAGAATATTATTATATGATTTAATATTGTGAACATTTGTGAACATCGGATTCTACTAAGTCTTTCTTGAATCTTTTCAAAGAATTCTTCCAATACTTTTTTGTATCATTTATTTCCCCCAACTCCCTTTAATTTGAGGCCTCCTACTGAGCTGCATGGTATTGCTGCAATCTGTTCCCTGTTCACTTTCCTCCCATGGTCCAGTTTCATCATAATTTCCTGGTGAAGTTGTGATTTCTGAGAGTTGGTGCTGGCTCTGAAACACAGGTGCATCACATTAATTTGAAGGTTGTGGTGAGAGAAATATTGGGAAACAAGAATAAAGCAATATTGAAAGTTCAGAACCAGACATTGGGAAACATGGAAAAAGGAAGGTGGAAACTGCAAATTACAGCCATATGTAGGGACATGGGGGGAGAGAATTCTCCTGCTATGGATTTACAGAGTAAGCCTCATTTTCGATGGAGGTGTTGTAAAGTAGTTTTAAAAAAGGCAGCACATCCTAAACCTCAAATCTCAAATGTGGTAAATACTAACCCTTCTGACATGATTGAAGTACCAGCTTTGCAGTTAATCTATATAAACCCTTTTAGTTCAATTAAAGTTGTAGATGTGGATTCAGAATGAAAATTAGTGTCCACAAAACCTAAGACTTTAAGATTGTTGTTCACCTCTCAGGATAAATACAATGTAGAATCTACAAACACTACACTAGGAAGATTGAACTGTAGAAATAATTTGTTAGAAACATTGCAATTTAAAGCGCAATTACATATATCTCAGACCCTTGATTGTGAGACTGTGGCTTTTCATAAATATCATTAGAATTGAATTTCAGATCTCAAGCAGTGACAGTTATAACTCTCTTAAATGCAATCTGTTTTCTGGTTGTTTTCAAAATAGTTTTGAGGATGTTATTCAACAGTTATGTGTTTGAAACACAATGAATGATCAATTACCTACTATAGGAGAGACACTGCAAGTCAATATCTCAGAAAATAAAAAGGCAGGCTAGTTGTTTAGGAATTAAGCTTTTAAATCATATCTTCCTTCTCTACCCCAGAATTCTACTTGATCTCAATTGTGTATGGATTAGGTAGAATATGTTGGCTTATCTCATTTTCAAAGACGCATGCTAGATGCTTTTCTAGGACCCTGGGGTATGTTCTTGATGGAGGATATCAGAAGCTGCAGTCCTTGTCTTCTGTGAAATAATAAACTGAAGGAGCATGGGGTAGACCCTCCATAATCACACAGTTTGTTCCTAAGTGATATTGGTTTCACAGAGTCACTTAAAATATAAAACAAGTCATATGTGGAAAAAGACAGCATTACACTGTAGACTAGATAATATTGATACTCCACATATCAGTGAGGGATTCTCCAAATGTGAGCCACTTTATTCCTTTGTAAAACATATTCAGCATCTACTATTTGTCAAGTATTGTTCTAAGTACTAGAATACAGAGATGAAATATATCCCATAGGAGACCCTGAATCTAGTTAAAGAGATAGATATGGGAGATAGTAGTTGGCATGTGCAAAATCTTAGGATAGCACCAAGCACAGAGTGCTTTGGAAAGACATATGTGAGTTACCTCGTTCAGGCTAGATAGGATCACAGTAGGCTCCCTCGACTGGATGGCACTGGCAGATGAGAATGAGTCTTCCAGATAAATACAGCAGGTGGGAAAATGTACAGTTAGGCAGGGAACATTGTGGTTCTAAGGCTGAATCTGAGAGAATGTAGTGGTATAATCAGGCGACAGTGAGAAGTCCTGAGTGCAGTGAAGGTGGGGGTGGAGGGGAACAGGGAAATAGGGAGCTGGAGAAGTAGTCTGCTTCAGGATGTGAAGGCAGCAGGGACCTGCTGGTCAGTTTCAGTCAAGAGCGGAACATGACCACATTTGCATGTGGGAAGACAGCCACAGTGATGGGGCAAATGGACAGAAAGGGAATGAAACCGTAGTAGAGTAGACCTGCAGAGGTACGATTGCAGCAAGACACAATGGGATTATAGAAAAGCATCGGTGATGTGGTGGAAGGTAGTGGGTACACATGTGGTAGAGGATGAGGCCAACAAGATTTGATGATGGGTTGTAATTGGGGTTGGGGGAGAAGGAGGAGCCTGGCTCAACTCCTATATTTTTGGTTTTGATAACTGATGGATGGTGTATATTTACCAAGATGAAAAGTACAGAAGGAGGTTTAGTTGAAATACAGTGAGATCAATTTGGGACTATAACCTTTAAGGTCTTTAATGATGTCAAAATATAGAGGTCTAGTAGTTATTGGTACATGAGTGAGATTGGATTCTCTAGACAGTGGACTAGACTGTGTTAGTCGCTCAGTCGTGTCCGGCTCTTTGTGACCCCACAGACTGTAGCCCACTGGGCTTCTCTGTCTATGGAATTCTCCAGGCAAGAATACTGGAGTGGATTGCCATTCCCTTCTCCAGAGGAACTTCCCAACCCAGGGATCGAACCCTGGTCTCCTGCCTCACAGGCAGATTCTTTACCGTTTGAGCTACAGGGAAGTCTCAAGACAGTGGGGAGCCAGTTAAACTTAGGAGTGACAGAATAAGGAACATTAATTTTGCATAGCTGTGTAGGCTGCATCGTCGACAAGGATGTCATTACGAGATTGTTGCCTTAGTCTAAGCCAGAGAAAACAAATATTTGCACAATGGTAAGGGCAGTGGGGATGAGAGGGGTGGGATGATTGGAAATGAGAAAGGTGGGGAGACTGGTGATGGGTGCTTAATGGTGCCATAATGGAGAAACAGGGAACACAGGAAGACAAGAGGTTTTGGAGGATGGTTACATGGAGGGAACAAAACATGCTCACTCTTAGAAATACTGATTTTGATGTGCTAGAAGAGTATCCGGGTCAAACTGTCCCAAACGCAGTTGGAAATGTGGAGTTCAAGTTTAACTGATTTCAGAGATGCACACATTTATTAAGCATTGTGATGGGTATTGAGAATAGGGTGTAGAGTAATGGCCTTACTCCCAAGAAACTGGCCATCAGACTAAGCTGGAGAGTCAAACTTGGAAATCAGTTGCAAAGAGATAAAGATAACTGAAGACATGAGATTGAGTAGGGGACAGAGTTTAGGATTAGATCTATGAAGAATAAGGGTGGGAGGTGGATGTAAAACCAGGGAAACATGTTTTAGTGAGAAAAAATTGGAGAGGAGAATGTTATGGAGGTCAGTGTCCTCCACATAGATGGCCCATAGCTGCCAACTAATGGGAATGAAAGAGTTTCAAAAAGCCAAAGCCAGTTAAGAGTGAATTGCTACAGAACATTCATGGTGGATGAAGAAGAGTATATAAGGGTAAGACTTGGGGTCAGGCCTAGGTTTCAAATACTGTGCCTGCTACCTTAGGAAGTCATGTGGTCACTCTGTAGCTTAGCTTCTTTATCTGTGCCTAGAACATTCTTGCCCCATATACTCCATTGTTTTGCTTCCTCCCCTTTTCCTGTTCCCATTAAAATATTACTTCTCTGATGATATCATCTAACATAATAATTCCCCTGTGTCTCCCTATTCCCTGATCCTACTTTACTTTCTGTCATAGCTTTTATCATATATTTGTTCAAAGATAAAACTATATATACTATACTACTGTAATGTTATTTATGTATACTATAATAATACTTATATATACTATATTTTTGTGTATATTTGCTTAGTTTTTACTATCATCCTTATTAAAAAGCACTCAAATGTACGTGGAATGGTAAATCAATAAAGAGAACCCATTTTGACAGGTTGTATGGAGGATGAACTGAACCAATATAGCAGATGCTCAGCACAATGCCTGACAGTTACTTAGGATCTGATAAATATGATTTATCATATCATTTCTATGATATTTTGGCCTGAGAAAAAGTCCTTTGATCTCGAGGATAGGCGGTTGGGAGAGTGGCAAGATTGGGAACTGGGAGATGGGGGCAGTTGTGAGCAAGGGGCACTTACTCCCTGCAGGGGTTCAGTCTTGACCTCTAAGGCAGAAGGGACGAGGAAGCCATCCTGGGCGATCTGCTGGGTAGGACCCAGTGGAGAAGTTGGGCTTTGAATGACCAGGGAGGTTCAAAGAGGTTTCAAGGAAGCATTTTGTGGGTTGCATGGTAGACTTCGTGGGGTTCAAACACCAGCAATTTGGCTGGAGTAGATCATGGTCTGAGAAGTGCTGAGGCTGAGACAAGAGATTGAGGAAAATCTCGTGGGGTGGTTTTTATCCAGTGGGCAAGGAGTCAAGATTTCTGAGAGAGGCATAATAAAAGCAAGACCTTAGAAGACTTGTCTTGTCCTGCTGTAAAGGAAGGCGGAAGGATGGAAGGGTTCAGATGGAAAGGACGGCTGAGGGGACATTGCTGTTGTCCAGACTTCTGGAAGGACTGCCCAGTTGTGGGGGACGTCAGAGGGGAAGAAAAGGAATTGGCAGATTTTGGGGACTTCATGGGTAGTCTTTGTGATGGACTGAATGTGGGCCTTGGGTTGGGTGGGTGATCAAGGAGCAGCAGGGTCAAGGATGTGCACATAAGCATGCTCCGTACTCAACTTAGGGGTCTGAATGAAGACCTTTGCTTGTGGTCATGTGAAGCTGTTATCCAGGAGAGAGAGAAAGGAAGTTGTGTGTGTGTGTGGCCAAAAGCACTAAGTCCAACATTATACTGGAGGCGCTGGAGGTGTACTTTGCTAAGGGGAACACTTGGGAGTGTTGAATATCTTTTTTGTTGATAAATGAATTGAGGCTCAAAAGGGTTAAGTAGCTCACCCATAGTCACATGGCTAGTGATGGGGAAGAACAGGGCTGTTGACTGACCAAGGCAGTCTTAACTGAGGCATCCTGGATGCATGGGATAGACAAGGCCAGGTATATGTGAGGAGTGGCACTCTGGGCTGACCTGACATTGTTCTGGGAGGGTGGCCTCAGCTCAGCAGATACAGTGCTTGCTGTCCAGGTTGATGGTACATGGAGCTAAAGGACAAGTGACCTGATAAAGTTCCCTGTGGATTTCTAGATCATACCCAAGGTAAAGATCCAAAGCCAGTGCCCAATTCAGATGATGCTGCATGGGAAGAGCCTGGGTTCCCAGTCTTATGGGTTGGGCAAAGAACCATTCACGCCCAAAGAGTTTGAATGAACATAGCTGGCAGGGTGTCCCTGAGCCTGAGTTGAAGGACTGATGGAAGTGACTGATGTGGGAAGCTAGTGTCAGTGGAGGGTCTGGGGAAGACTGGGCATCGGAAGTTAATACAGGCAAACTTTGGAAGGATGTTAGGATCCCATGCAAAGGTATGATTTTGATTCAGAGAGCATTCTACTTGCATATCTGCCCTCACTCCACTCCCTTCCCTCCCTGAACTGCTGGATCCTGCAACCATATCTCCCACCCACCCTTATGGACGCTGGACACAGGCAGTCTTGCTGAGACTAACCATCTGAGAATATATACCATTACTGCAAGCTATGAACTCCATCCTGTCAGAAGAAGTCATGAATCCCTTTAATATTGTTCCTTAATGAATACAGTTTTAATTAATTGTTTCTTATCTACCAAGCCGGAGTAAGGAGACTGTGCACACTCCCAGGACCCACAGGGGCATTCAAATATTTATTGACCAATGGATAATGGAGTATATTTAAATTTACTGACAAAAGAAGCAGTCAGATATTGTTTTAACTGTTAGGTAAGCCTCATAGTTCTGCCACCATTAAATGCAATAAGCAAGTTCTTAAGGAGTTCAAAGAAATTTTTTCCCTCCCTCTCTCACTGAGTCTCAGAGCACATAACACTCAATTTCACTCCATTCAACACATTTATTTAGTGTGTATTATAAACCAAACATTGTGCTGGGTGCTTGGGTGATACAGATACCTTCTCTGGCTTCACAGATGGCCAGCGTGGAAGAGAGACTTTCAGCAATGCATTTGCAGCCTGCTGAGAGTTTCAGAACAGTGAGCAAAGGATGCTATAGGAACATATGGGGAAAAACTGAATATACTTTAGGGCTCAGAAAATAACTCCTAAAAAAAGTATAAATTAAGTTGACACCTGAGTGATACTTAGAGACAAGTATGGAGAACATACTTAAGGAATTAAAAATGTCCAAAAGAGAGAGAGAGACTAATGATAAATGCTGAAGAGGCAGATAGGCCTGGATGGTTGAGTTTTATTAAGGATTTGAACTTTATCTTAAGAGGAATGAGAAATGATTAGAGGTTTTAAGCAGGGGAGCAAAATAACCACATCACATCTTCTGGCTTTGGTCCCTAAACTCAGCAAAAAGTAAGGCAGTTATCCTAGTGACCAGCAGACTGTTGATTATGCCTTTCTGGCACTGAAATTATTTTCTGTCTTGTTTTTATTTGTTTTACTGTTTACCTTTTCCCTTCTGCCTTGCTTACCCTCTGAAATCTGATTTTGGTCTGTGATTTAGAACTCTGCTAGCCATTTAGTGTTAGGTCAGCAGTCTCCAAAATGTTTTGATCTTATATCCCTATCTGTGAAAAAAATTTGAGGATATACTTTCATTTTTATAGATTTCCTTATAAATTATACACATATACGTCAAGAAACATGCATACTAATTATTAGTAAAGCTGAACTTCTTTTTTTTCTTGGATAATAATAAACATGCTGGAAAGAGTAATGTCATATCCAAAAGGTTTTGATCCTAGTAGCCTCTTGCAAAGGCATTTCTATTTGTTCTTGACTCGTATAAAGAGAAAAGTCTAATATACTCGACTTTATAGCCTTGGACAAAACAGTGAGTGGCAAAAAGCTAAAAAAAAAAGTGTGCCATTTTATCAGTAGTTAACTTCCACATATATTTATGTGTTCACTTTTACAGATATCAAGTGTCACAGAGGTAGTTCTACCTTGCGACACTGTGATTAGCTATTCACCCTTCCTCTCAATGCTTCAAGCCAGTTGCAGCCATCCCAGCTGAGAATTTTCCTATACTGTTCGGACTATGTTTTGTCCTTATTTGTTTCTGGCATACTCTTTCTGCATTTTTAATTCTCCACTGTTTCATGCATGATGGATGTTACAATTCTAGAGACTCAGTCTCTGTCTACAAATATCCAAAGATTACATGAGATACACATATAATAAACACATATCTAATAAAAAATAATAAAAATACAGTATAGGTTACCAGCACTACCATATGGGCATTTCCTGACTTAACCACCGAGAGCTCATCTATTGTTTCTCTTCCATGAACTCACGCAGTGTGGGTCTGAGGCCTGCTGATTTGTGAGGAACCTGAGTCAACACTGTCTACCCAACTCCAACATGTAATTGCAAACTCTCTAGAGGAAAGATTCCTATAGGCCTTCATGGAAAGAGATAGTTTCCATCAAAAGAAGACTGAGCTTTAAGTTTTAAAGATTCTAAAGGATGGGTGCTCATCCCATCCTATAGAAGTGAAAGATGAGATTTAGTTGGAGAGGATGGGCTGTGATGACATGAAAAGGCCACTATGGTCATATGTGTTAACACTGATTTTGTGAAAGCCTTATTAACAATTGAAACATACATCTTCAAACCATCCCTTAGGTTTACTGACTGCAATTCAGTTTTCTGGAATTTAGACTCTGAGAGTGTAGAGATGGGCTATTTTGTTCACTAGATATCCCATGAGTTTGAAAAGGGTCTGCCCATGGTAGGCTCTGAAATATTTGTTGAATGGATCAGCTGCCACGAAAACTAGTGGAAGAGAGAGAAAGGGATTCCAGTGTAGTTATAAGAGCCTGTGCCAAGGCTCAGATTTGTATGAAAACTCAAGCCACATCTGGGGAATGGTTAGAAGGTCCAGGTGGCCTGAATATTGGCAGTATGGGAAGATGTACCCCAGAGTGAAGCTGGAAGAATGGATGGTGGTGGATTGTTTCAAGCCCTTGTGGTTATGCCTGGAGAGTTTAAATGAAAATCTGCAGGCAGTGGGAGGTATTGAAGAATGTTGAGCAAGGGAATGACATTTATTTGTGTTTAAAAAATGATAGTGGTGATTCCATGGAATTCAAGGGGGCTGTTGGAAAAGTGCGGCAGAGTGTGTGGAGTGAGAGACCTAAATTAAAGTAGCGTGACAGGTGGAGATGAGGTGGTAGGTTCAAGAGGCGTGTTGCAACTGTAACCAATATGTCACTAAACATTGGAATGAGGACAAGAAAAGTAGGAGTCAGGAAGTCCACATTCTTGGCTTTAACCTTCAGTGAGAATTCTTGATGTGGTAGCTTTGAGAGTTAGAGGGCGGAGGTACAGGTGGAGAACTTAGGAAAAACCCATCTGACAATTGAAGGTATGTGTATAGGTCTCAGAAGGGGCTAGAAATACAGATCTAGGAGCCAGCAGGTTGCAGATAAAGTCACAAGAACAGAGGAAATCACTTAGGGAGAGAACTGAGCTCAGCTTGGCATCCTAGAGACAAACTAGAATTAAGTGACTGTACCGGGGAGGAGGCATCTACACTTGAGTTGGTGATGGATCATGAAGGAGGCAGAAGCAGTGACCGCCAAGGGAAGGAGGCTTTTCCAGTTCTTGGTCAATTACTTTAAGTGCTTTGCATGGTTAAGTAAAATGAGAGCGGAAAGAATCTGGCAGTTAGGAGGTGGATGCAATTTAAGTGGGGTAGAAGCCAGATTGCAGTGGGTTTGGATGTGAGCGAGGAAACAAAGGAAGAACGAGTGTAGGCAACTCTTCTAAGAAGTTCAGTTGTGAAGGAAAGGGGAAGATGGAGCAGTTGCTTGAGGGAGTAACTGCTCACAGACTCATTTGGTTAAACAGGAGAAATTTGGGCATGTGTGTAGGCATTGACCTGGCAGTAGAGAGCAGTGTCCTAAAAACACCAGAGAGACTCATTCTTCAGTTATATCCTCATTGTGCCTTGTATGTGCCACACAGAGCACCTGTGCTACTATGCAGTTGTCTGTTTACGTTTGAATTACCTGGAGTGCTGCAGTCTTGGGTTGCAAAGAGTCAGACATGACTGAGCCACTGAACTGATAGGAGTACAGAGAAGTATAGAGACTAATAAGAAGTATAGAGGCTATAAGAGCCCCTGAGGATTTCCTACCCTAAATTGATAGTTAATAATTTTACAAAATTATTGGCTTCCAGCCTTCTTTACAGAAAATCAATAAAATGTTAACAATAATGCTGACAACCATTTTGTTACCTTCCATGTTCTCTTTCCTGTCCCCTCCTTCCTGAAGTTACAGCCATGACTGAATTTGGTTTACCTCCTTCCAATTCACTTTAATATCCTTTCATCTGCATGTATAAGTGTGCAATGAACCATGTGTCATGTTTCATGGGAGCCTTAGTCCTTTCAGGTCACTGCAATAAAATACCACAGGCTGGGTAGTTTACAAACAGCATTTGTTGCTCACGGTTCTTAAGACTGCAAGTCTGAGATCAGAGTGCCAGTATGGTCTTGTGAGGGCACTCTTCCCGGCATTCTTCTGTATCCTTACATGGCAGAAGTGGGCTAGGAAACTCTGATGGGAAGAGTCTCTTGTAAGACCACTAATCCCATTCATGACGGTTCCATCCTCACGACCTAATCACCTCTGCCAGAACCCACTACTAACACTACCACATTAGTTAGTATTAGTTGCCCAGTTGTGTCCAATTCTTTGTGACCCCATGGACTGTAGCCCACCAGGCTTCTCTGTCCATGGAATTTTCCAGGTAAGAATACTGGAGTAGGTAGCCATTCCCTTCTCCAGGGGAATCTTCCCAACCCAGGGATCGAACCCAGGTCTTCTGCATTGCAGGCAGATTCTTTATACCATCTGAGCCACCAGGAAAGCCCACCGTCACACTAGGTTTTCAACATATGAACTTGAGGCTGGAAGGGACACAGACATTCAACTCAGCAATGTGTATGCTTTTAAATTTATACAAATGGTATAATTTGTCAGTGATTTTGTCATGGAGATCTAGCTGCCTTGATGGATGTAGTTCATTCTTCCTGAGTGCTATTATTTGTGGAATATTTTATTGCTATATTGGTCTCCTGTGTTGCTGTGTCTGAGTTGTTCTGGGCCAGGGATGGTATGTTGTCATACTTGGACCCCCAGTCGAAAATATCTCTTGTCTAAATAGTCAGACAGTGGAGAGGTAGGGCTTGGTAAGGAGTGTGGGGTGGTGAGGCTCTTTTCTGGGACAGCAGGCAAGAATTTAGGTTTCGAGAGGACTTCCTATTCCACAGGTTACTCTATTCTCTGAAACAGGGATTGAAATTTTTAGGGTTGGGATAAGGGTTTGAGCAGTGTGGTAATAGACTTGTAATCTTTAGCTATATTGGGAAGAAAAGTGACAAAAGTGAAAGTGTTAGTCACTCAGTTGTGTCCGATTGTTTGCGACCCCATGGACTGTAGCCTGCCTGGCTCTTCTGTCCATGGGATTCTTCAGGCAAGAATACTGGAGTGGGTTGCCATGCCCTCCTCCAGGGGATCTTCCAAACCCAGAGACTGAACCCAGGTTTCCCACATTGTAGGCGTATTCTTTACTGAATGAGCTGCCAGAGAAGCCCCTAATTGGGGAGAAGATTATCCCAAATAGTTACTATTTTTCCAAAGAGCCATACACTTTCCACTCACTTCATTTTGCATTTATAAATGACCAGAGCTAAGGAAAACAACAACTAACTTTGGAAACGTTACTTTGCCGCACATTCTTCGTTGCTAATTTATAGTCTTCTTTACCATCGGGTGGAATTGGTGGCTTGTTTTTCAGCTCTGGAGAATTTGGTGATTTAACGCAGTGTTAAGGATTCTGGGAAACATTTATCTCATTGTCACTTAGACTCTTATTAAAGATATTTTGATGCTGAATATGGTGAATTGAGCTGTTTTCTGCCATTTAATGTATTTTGTATGTTACTAGTCCACTGTGGCTTCTATGCAAGACTACTGTAAAATTTCACAGTCTGTGCGTGAGACTTGTGAAGTCGCCCAACCGAGGGCTCCGGAGAGTGTTCCAGGAAATTAAGTCTTGCTAGGCCAGCCTGACTGTGTAATTAATCACTGATCCAAACCAGAGATTTATTCACAAGATCCAAGGGGAAAAGAATACTTCAATATGGTTCAACTAATATATCTCGGATGTCTACCATGGACTAGGCACCCTTCCAGGTGCTGAGTGGGTGAGTAGAAGGATCCAAAAGTGAAGATCATATTCTTCCTATGTTCATTAAACTTCCATAGGTGGACTGATTGGAAAGGGCTTAATGTTTGTTTTGCTCCAATAAATGTTCGGCCTTGTTTCAGCATGTATATGTCTAATTGCATTAGATCTTTATACCCATATTCTGTGAGTAAGTAGAATTACCTCCGTTCTACAGATATGGGGACCAAGGCTCAGAAAGCTCTAGGTCACACAGCAAGTGTCAGAGCATGTGGATGACAGATTTAAGTCCATGTCCATCCAACTCCAGTGCCTTTGTTCTTCTTACTCTTCATAGCATCTCCCAAATTTATATAGAAGACTAATATATCTGCTGTATTAGAAACAAGTTCATGTGAATGAAATCTTTTTTTTTTTTTTTTTTTTTTTTAAGTTCATTTTGCTCTAGTTTATTTTAGGTTTATTTTCTTTTTTTTCTTTTTTTTTTTTTATTTTAGTTGGGGGCTAATTACTTTACAATATTGTAGTAGTTTTTGCCATACATCGACATGAATCAGCCATGGATTCACATGTGCTCCCCCTCCCAAACCCTCCTCCCACCTCCCTCCCACTCCCATCCCTCAGTGTCATCCCACTGTTTAAAAGTAATTGGATAATGTGTAGCTCATTCTCTAGTTACAATTATAAATATATTCTCTTGAAATATTATTGGGGTACCCTGGCCCTAGGATGGGTATGATGTTACTGAGGCCAGGCTGGTGGTTCAGGTCTTCCTGAGCTCCCACTTTTGCTGTCTACCCAACTCCTAGGCCTCCTCCTCTCCTCTGCTTTGGTAGCTCCATTCAGTCTTTGCTCTTTGAGAGTGACTGGGGAGCTTTAGGAGGTTAGGTGGAATATGCCCCTAGTAAATATATTGCTTTTGTGTGGTAGGCAGTGCAAGAGAGCCCCAGAGACATCCGTTTTAATCCATGGGACCTGTGACTGTTACTTTACAAAGTGATAGAGATTCTTCAGATGCAATTAAATTAAGGACTTTGATAGGGGGAGATTATCCAGGATAATCAAGTGCATCCCGTCTAATACGTGAGCCCTTAGAGGTGATGTGCCTTTCCTGACTCTGGTCAGAGAGGCGTGTCATCAATGATGAAGGGTCGGAGAGATGCTTACTCATTGCTTTGAAGATAGAAGAAAGGGGCCACCGGCCAAGGAATGCGGGTGGGCTCTCACGGCTGGAAAAGGCAAATGGGTTCTCCCCTAGGGCCTCTAGAAAGGAATCCAGCCCTCCCAACTCCTTGAGTTTTGCTCAGTGTTGTATGTCTGACCCACCGAACTATCAGATAATACTTATGTTTTGTTTTATGCCCTGAGTCTGTGGTAATTTGTTACAGCAGTAAAACAGAACAAATATACTTGGTCATCTGGTCATCTAAGTATCTCATGAATGTTCCACAATAATATAAGTAACGTACTTAAAGAATGTGGGCTTCCCTGGTAGTTCAGAGAGTAAAGAATCTGCCTGCAATGTGGGAGACCCGGGTTTGATACCTGGGTTGGGAAGATCCCATGGAGAATGGAATGGCAACCCACTCCAGTATTCTTGCTTGGAGAATTCCATGGACAGAAGAGCCTCACAGGCTACAGTCCATGCGGTCACAAAGGGTTGGACATGACTGAGATACTAACACACACACACACACACACTTAAAGAAGGAGCCTTCTTAAGGGTGTATGTTTTTATAGTACTTCTCAGCACAGACTCAGAAGCAATCACTATACCTGGTAGACTAAAGAACACAGTGTTGACAATAATAGAGAGGTGTGGTACCTAAAGTTCTAGGAACACAGATTGTTTGATTTGTTCTTCCTGAGTCTTACTTTACTTGTTGTTAAAGTGATGATTATTAAGAAGTTTAGAACTGGTAACTGTTAAGTGCTTATTTTGGTGCCTGGCACATGTTGATTATTTAACAATTGGTCACAAAGATGATGAAGATTCCCAAAGTGTTGGATTTCCCTCAGTTATTTGAAGGAAAACCACCTGGTTTATTATCATAAACTGGTATAATTTGTCTCTTGTGAAAGATAAACCCTCTTCTTTGAAGAAAGAGGTAAATTCATAGTATAATAATAGGAGACATTCTTGTCTGGTTGTCACATTCAAGCCTTTGAGTGAGATTGCTTTTATTTGAATCCTGGTTCCACTTATTACTTTTTAAATTTGTTCTCATTTGTTAAGTGAGTTAATGATATGAGCCTTCTAGGAGTATTGTATATGTTATAGTTATATGTGTGCTTAGTCACTCAGTCATGTCTGACTCTTTGCAACCCCATGGGTTGTAGCCCACCAGGCTCCTCTGTCCATGGGGATTCTCCAGGCAAGAACAGTGGAGTGGGTTGCCATGCCCTCCTCCAGGGGATCTTCCAACCCAGGGATCAAGACCAGGTCTCCCACATTGCAGACAGATTCTTTACCATCTGATCTACCAGGGAAGCCCTAGACGGACGGGTCATGGTGGAGAGGTCTGACAAAATGTGGTCCACTGGAGAAGGGCATGGCAAACCACTTCAATATTCTTGCCTTGAGAACCCCATGAACAGTATGTAAAGGCAAAAAGACAGGACACTGAAAGAGGAACTCCCCAGGTCGGTAGGTGCCCAATATGCTACTGGAGATCAGTGGAGAAATAACTCCAGAAAGAATGATGGGATGGAGCCAAAGCAAAAACAATACCCAGCTGTGGATGTGACTGGTGATAGAAGTAAAATCCAATGCTATAAAGACCAATATTGCATAGGAACCTGGAATGTTAGGTCCATGAATCAAGGCAAATTGGAAGTGGTCAAACAGGAGATGGCAAGAGTGAACATCGACATTCTAGGAATCAGTGAACTAAGATGGACTGGAATGGGTGAATATAACTCAGATAACCATTGTATCGACTACTGGGGGCAGGAATCCCTTAGAAGAAATGGAATAGCCATCATGGTCAACAAGAGAGTCTGAAATGCAGTACTTGGATGCAATCTCAAAAATTACAGAATGATCTCTGTTCGTTTCCAAGGCAAACGATTTAGTATCATGGTAATCCAAGTCTGTGCCCCGACCAGTAATGCTGAAAAAGCTGAAATTGAACGGTTCTATGAAGACGTACAAGACCTTTTAGAACTAACACCCAAAAAAGATGTCCTTTTCATTATAGGGGACTGGAATGCAAAAGCAGGAAGTCAGGAAATACCTGGAGTAACAGGCAAATTTGGCCTTGGAGTACAGAATGAAGCAGGGCAAAGACTAATAGGGTTTTGCCAAGAGAACACACTGGTCATAGCAAACACCCTCTTCCAATAACACAAGAGAAGACTCTGCAGATGAACATCACCAGATGGTCAACACCGAAATCAGATTGATTATATTCTTTGCAGCCAAAGATGGAGAAGCTCTATACAGTCAGCAAAAACAAGACAGGGAGCAGACTGTGGCTCAGATTATGAACTCCATATCGCCAAACTCAGACTTAAATTGAAGAAAGCAGGGAAAACCACTAGACCATTCAGGTATGACCTAAATCAAATTCCTTATGATTATACAGTGGAAGTGACAAATAGATTTAAGTGACTAGATCTGATAGACAGAGTGCCTGATGAACTATGGACAGAGGTTCGTGACATTGTACAGGAGACCGGGATCAAGACCATCCCTATGGAAAAGAAATGCAAAAAAGCAAAATGGCTGTCTGAGGAGGCCTTACAAATAACTGGGAAAAGAAGAGAAGTGAAAAGCAAAGGAGAAAAGGAAAGATATTCCCATTTGAATGCAGAGTTCCAAAGAATAGCAAGGAGAGATAAGAAAGCCTTCCTCTGTGATCAATGAAAAGAAATAGAGGAAAACAACAGAATGGGAAAGACTAGAGATCTCTTCAAGAAAATGAGAGATACCAAGGGAACATTTCATGCAAAGATGGGCTCGATAAAGGACAGAAATGGTATGGACCTAACAGAAGCAGAAGATATTAAGAGGAGGTGGCAAGAATACACAGGAGAACAGAACAAAAAAGATCTTCATGACCCAGATAATCACGATGGTGTGATCACTCACCTAGAGCAAGACATCCTGGAATGTGAAGTCAAGTGGGCCTTAGAAAGCATCACTACTAACAAAGCTAGAGGAGGTGATGGAATTCCAGTGGAGCTATTTCAAATCCTGAAAGATGATGTTGTGAAAGTGCTACACTCAATATGCAAGCAAATCTGGAAAACTCAACAGTGGCCACAGGACTGGAAAAGGTCAGTTTTCACTCCAATGCCGAAGAATGCTCAAACTACCATGCAGTTGCACTCATCTTACACGCTAGTAAAGTAATGCTCAAAATTCTCCAAGCCAGGCTTCAGCAATCCGTCAACCATGAATTTCCAGATGTTCAAGCTGATATTAGAAAAGGGAGAGGAACCAGAGATCAAATTGCCAACGTCCACTGGATCATTGGAAAAGCAAGAAAGTTCCAGAAAAACATCTATTTCTGCTTTATTGACTATGCCAAAGCCTTTGACTGTGTGGATCACAATAAACTGTGGAAAATTATGAAAGAGATGGGAATACCAGACCATCTGACCTGTCTCTTTAGAAACCTGTATGCAGGTCAGGAAGCAACAGTTAGAACTGGACATGGAACAACAGACTTGTTCCATATAGGAAAAGGGAGTACGTCAAGGCTGCATATTGTAACCCCATATAGGAAAAGGAGTACGTCAAGGCTGCATATTGTAACCCTGCTTATCAATTATTATGCATATCAATAACCTCAGATAAGAGATGATAACCCCTTATGGGCAGGAAGAAAGAACAGCTAAAGAGCCTCTTGATGAATTGATAGGGAGAGTGAAAAATATCAATAACCTCAGATTCAGCACTATGATCATGGCATCTGGCCCATCACTTCATGGGAAATAGATGGGGAACAGTGGAAACAGTGTCAGCCTTTATTTTTTGATGAAATCAGTGCAGATGGTGATTGCAGCCATGAAAATTAAAGATGCCTTACTCCTTGGAAAGAAGGTTATGACCAACTAGATAGCATTTAAAAAGCAGAAACATTACTTTGCCAACAAATTTCTGTCTAGTGAAGGCTATGTTTTTTCCAGTAGTCATATATGGGTGTGAGAGTTGGACGGTGAAGAAAGCTGAGCGCCGAAGAATTGATGTAGCTCGAGGAACTTTATTTATTCAAATAATAATAATTTTTAATAAACCTTTTCCAACTTACAAAATCTTTGGTTGACAACATATCATTTTGCTCTTCAATATCCTAGAGGTAGACAGTGGTAATATCTTTTTAAAAATTAGGAAATTGAGTATTACTGAGCTAAAGTGATTTGTCCCAGTTCGAAGCAAACAAAGGTGGGTGTTAACCTAGTCTATCTCCAGTTCTCCTGTTGTGATTTATCAGTTCAGCAGATTTCTTGAGCATGAACTCTCTGCCACGACCCAGGACGATTTGCTGTGATGCCACAATCCTAAGACAGACACAGTCTTTCTTATCATGGGACCTTTAAATATAGCAAGATTCTAGATATTAAAAGACACGATTTTTATGAGTATTGCCAAATACTGAAATCAGGTTCATGATTGTCATTAGAGATAATATCAGAGGAAATCAAGCATCCTGTAAGTTTCTTCCTGAAGAAATGACATTTAATTGGAAGGAGTGGTATGGGTTCGGCAGCTACAGTGGATGATGAGGAAAAGGAATTTGATATGGTGGGAATCCCCTGAATCAAAGCTTGGAGGCTGAAAGTGAAATGATGTCTCTGAAGAGTTGAAAGAAATCAATTATGGCTGGAGGGGAGTGATTGAAGGGGAGGGAGGTGATGGATGACTGGAGAGATTAGAAAAACGCATCCTAGAGATCACTGACCACCGTCTTAAGGTCTCAGAACATTTGCTTAAGGAGAGCAGATACTATCAATGGAGTAGCATGATCAGATTTACATTTAAAGATATAACTGGCAGAGGGGATTAGATTGCAGAGGAGTAACAGTGTAAGGGTGGCTTCCCAGTTGGTGCTAGTGGTGAAGAAGCCACCTGCCAATGCAGAAGACATAAAAGAGGCGGGTTTGATCCCTAGATCTGGACGATCCCCTGGAGAAGGGGATGACAACCTAGTCCAGTATTCTTGGCTGGAGAATCCCATGGACAGAGGAGCTTGATGGGCTACAGTCCATAGGGTCACAAAGAGTCAGACACAGCTGAAGTGACGTAACACACACACACAGTAGTGGAGGGGAATAGTAGAGAAAAGGAAGAGGAGTAGAGGAGACCCTAGGGCAGCATCCTGAAGGACTCTTTCCATTATGAATGTGGAGGGAGTTCCCTGAAATTACAGCTAATCTACTCCACAGCTAAATTTGTAGTCTCAACACTAACCCTTATGATATTGACAGGGAGGATGGCAAACTGCTTCCTGTGAACAAGAGGAAAAATTTTTATTTTTCTTTCTAACTCAAAAGCCTCATCCAAAGACTGCTTGGCTGAATAGTGTAGAAATTTATTAATAATCAGAAATGGTCTATAAAAACTCTTTGGAGCTATATAGCTATTTATTCAGAGGAGCCTTTTTTTAAAATTCAACAACAAAATTCATTTTTCTAGGAGAATATTTGTATATACTGATTTTCTTGACATGTGACATTTGAACACCAAAATTGTTGGTCTAAATGCTGAAGAATATTCAGTGCACTCGTGAAAGACCAGATCATTGGTTTAACTTATGCTTGACTTTCTTCTGTGACACTGTGGAAATAAAGAGTTTGCTCGCAGCCAAAATACTGATGTTCCTGGAGTAACCATTTCCTTTGGCAATATGATTACCATCTATGGGTATGGATCAGATAAGACATGCCAGAAAAAAACCACTGTATTAAAAAATTTAATAATCTAGGTTGGAAATTGTTAAGACCCAAATATGTGAAAGGTTAAACAGCAGTTCCAGGAAGTATGAAAGTATTCCAAATAACCAGCAAAGGAAGTGGGCACTGCCGGTAGTCAGAGAAGGATTAGCTCATGGAGGGCAAACGTGGCTGGAGAGGGCAGCTGAAGAGATTGACCTCTCGCGTTTGAGGATTGGTGGCATTTGGGTAATGGCAGCAGAAGGGAAAAGTATTTCAAGTGGGTTGGTGAGTTGAGGGAGGCACATACGAGAGCCAGTGAGCAGGCCATTAGGCTGGTTGGTAGAGGATTAGTAGAATGTTGTCTGTATCTGAGATCAGAGAGCAATGGGAAATTGTGGCCCCAAGGTAGTGGTATTGATGGAAGGGGTGAGGTGGGGATTGGCAGAGAGCTGGGTGGCAGCTGTAAGAGGAAGAGGAAATTGGGAGAGCATCTTTCATTGCAGTTTTACTTAATCTTCAACTTACACGATGATAAAAAATAGAATTGAGTGTGGAATTACATAAGGCATTTGGAAGTTGTGTTCTTAAATTTAGTAAAACTTTCAGGTTGTAATAATATGATGACATACAAAAAAAAATCGCTCCTTCTGTCTTTGTCATGCTTGGGGGTGTCATTACATGGGATTGAGAAACGAAACCAGTGCAGTATTTCCCTCTTTTAGTTTGTAGGACTCAACCTCTGACTCATTGGCATATAGCAAATGTCACTGTCCCTCTGTACTCACCACTGATTCGGTTTCTGTCTACTCCTGATCCCTGTTGCACTTGATATTAGTAGGTCTCTTAGTAGTTTGATCATAATTTGTATTATACTTAGTCATTTTCATGTCACTCTCTCTGACTGAATTATGAATCTGCTGTCTCAGTTTTCTTTGTATAGCAAAAACATTTGGCACAGTAAATATTTCTTGATTGAATGGAGGGAGAATTGGCTTCAAAATGTATTTCCTGATTAATCATAAAACCGTGAAGAATATAACAGAAAGTACCTTTTTAAAGGAAGAGATGCTGAATGGAACTTTAGGAAGAGTTTCCTTAGTAGCAGTAAACTTCACTCAACCAAATATTTGTTGAGCATCTGTGGAGTGTCTGGGGACACAGTAATGAGAGAGTCAGACAAGGTCCCTGCTCTCAAGGAGAGTAGAATGTCTTGGAAGAAGCCAGGTAATAAATAGTCAAGAAAACATCAGATAGCAATACTTGCTATGAAGGAAGGAAAACAGCATGATGGACCAAGAGTAATAGAGTAATGCTTGCAGCTTATTAGCCAGGGAAGGCTTCTCTGAAAGAGGGGAGCTATGAGCAGAGTTTTGGATTGGGAGACAGTGTTGTTTATGTGACTATCTTGTGGGGGAAGCATTCCAGACAGAAGCCACAGCTTTTGCAAAGACCCAAAAGTGGAATAAGCTGTGATTGTAAAAAGGTCAGAAAGGAGGACAGAGAAGTTGGAGCGTAGGAAGTAAGGTGGAGAGGTTTGAGATGAGTCAGAAATGTGGGTGGGAGCCACATCATGTGGGAGGACTTTGGAGCCTAGAAGAAGGCATTTGGATTTGACTCTAAATGTGATAGGACATGATTGTGAGGGATTTATAAGGAGAAGTGACAGGATATAATTTACATTTAAAAAACACTCTGGTCAATTTTTGGGAAATGAATGGTGAGGTAGAGAGAATGGAAGCAGGGAGATGATTAGGAGGTAAGGGCGGCATCCCAGGCAGGAGATGTGTTGGGTTTGGGATGTGGATGGAGAGAAGTAGGAGTTGAGATCTATGCAAGAAGAGTTGACCAGACTTGCTGATAAGTTGGGGGGAATGAAGGACAGAGAGGTGATAGGAATGACATTTGGCCTGAACTACTACATGGCTGGTGGTCTTACTTATTGACATGGGGAAAAGTGGGGGGAGAAGATTGAGAGGGGATTGAAAAAAACAGGAGTTCAGTTTTGGATTGGTTAGGGTTAAGGTACTTCTTAGACATCTGAATGGAGATTTCAAGCATGCATTTGGATACATGATTTGTTTTAGGGTAGAGGATTAGGGCTGAAGATATGTGTTTGAGTCTTATACATTTTATTTAATACTGAGACAAAATGAGATCATTCATGGCAAAATCAAGCCTAACAAAGAAAAGGAGGTGAGAACTATATCCCGAAGCTCACAATACTTAGAGCGAGAGCGAGGGAAGACCTAGCAAACCAAAAGTAAGAGATCATGGATGGAGGAGACAGACCAGGAAATGTGACATCACAGAAGCCAAGGAGAAGGGAGTGATCAACTGATCCAAATGCAACTGAGAGTTCGAATTGAGAAGTAACAAATAATCTGTTGAATAAATGAATGAATGATTAAAATTAAAGCAGTATAACATTAAAGATAAATGAGTTACTATCAGAGAAGCTAAATAAGCAATGCTAAATCACTTAAATGTAAGCGTCTTTTAAGAGAGATCTAAAATGAGAAGTTCACGTGTTTGGAGAGACAACATTTATGCAGTTGAAGCTTATAAAATTCCATAAACGCTAGAAGATTCGTGTGGGGTAGAATTAGCTTCTAGGAAGTTGCTTTTTTTTTTTTTTGGCGTTTTAGAGGAGTATTTATTTGGAGTTGAGATGGAGTCTCAGAAGCAGGGGTAAAGATCAAACAATATGCTGTAAACATATGGAAGCTGCTTTTAAATGAAGAAAAGATATAGGAAAATACTTGGCAGATTCTCAACTGTAAGTTTCTGTTGGCATCTATGGTCCACTGATAACTAGTCAGTAAATGCTCAGTTGTAACTAGTGCCATGGTAGTTATTTTGTCTGTTTTGGTATGGTGTTGGCCATTTGCATAGTCGTTAAATTTCTACATACTACATAAATTGAGACTCAATTTAAAGAAGAGGTACCGCTGTGTTAAAAGTACAGTTTTGAGAGGAATAGATAACAATCTTAAGTCAGGAGTCAGAATTTATTTTCATTTCCTTCTATTTTTTGAATTAGTCCTCTTATATCCAGTTTGTGAATTAAGCATTTTTTTTTAACAATAACAGAAATCTCAATGATGACATCACTGGTAAAGTTGACTTACTTATGTATATCTCAAGAAATAAGACCCCACGATCTCCTCTTCTTCTACCATCCCCAACATGTGGGTTTTTTTTTTAATCATTGTAGTCATTGCTTCATAGTCACAAAATGACTCACACATTTTCTGAATTTAATTTTTAATTTTTTATTGAATGTAGTTGATTTATGGGCTTCCCTGGTAGCTCAGATGGTAAAGAATTTGCCTGCAATGCAGGAGACCTGGCTTTGTTCCCTGGGTTGGGAAGATCCCCTTGGAAGAAGGCATGGCAATCCACTCCAGTATTCTTGCCTGGAGAATCCCCATGGACAGAGGATCCTGGTGTGCTACAGTCTATGGGGTCGCAAAGAGTCGGACGTGACTGAGTGACTAAGCGCACAGCATAGTTGGTTTACAGGTTTCCCTGATGGCTCAGATGGCAAAGAATCTGCCTGCACTGCAGAAGACCTGGGTTCAATCCTGGGTGGCTTAGATCCCCTGGAGAAGGGCATGGCAACCCACTCCAGTATTCTTGCCTGGAGAATCCCATGGACAGAGGAGATTGATGGGCTATAGTCCATGAGGTCGCAAAGACATGACTGAGTGACTAACCACACATGCACACATTGTTAATTTACAATGTTGTATTAGTTTCAGGAGTACAGCAAAGTGGTTCAGTTATGCATATCCATCTGTCCATTCTTTTTCAAATTCTTTTCCCATATAGGTTATTACAGACTGTTGAGGAGAGTTCCCTGCGCTATATAGTAGGTACTTGTTGATTGTCTATTTTATGTATAGTACTGTGCATATGTTAACCCCAATCTCCCAATGAATCTCTCCCCTCACCTTTCCCCTTTGGTAACTATAAATTTGTTTTCAAAATCTAAGAGTCTGTTTCTGACTTACACATTTTTGAGGCAGAAAATAAGGGAATATTTTCTTTTATTAAAGTATTCTCAGATGCTCAGTCATGTCTGACTTTTTGTGACCCCTGACTGTAACCCATCAGGCTTCCTCTGTCTGTGGGATTCTCCAGGCAAGAATACTGGAGTGGGGTGCCATTTCCTCGTCTAGGGGATCTTCCTGACCCAGGGATGGAACCCACATCTCTTAACGTCTCCTACATTGACAGGCAGATTCTTTACCACTAGTGCTGTCTGGGAAGCCCTTATTAAAGTGTAAGACTTCATATACACCCACCCCAATGAGCCCATTCCTAAGGTTTCATTTGACTAACTGGAGCTATAAAAATGATTGGGACAGTGAGTATTTGGCAAAAGGTTTTGGGAATGCCATGGTTTATCTAGATAGACCAATCATGATTCATTCCCAGAGCTGGGAATATTGCCATCTTAAATGTAATCATATTTCTGTTAGCAAGGAAAAAAGGGGAAATGGCTATTGGGTTGGCTAGTGATGCGAAGTGCTATGGTTTATTCATGTCCTGCGTTTGTATCAAAGCTTCTTACAAAACATAGATTTTGTATTGCTCAAGCTACATGGTCACCCTCTCCTTAAGAGTGACCATGCCAAGATTCATCCAGTTATCCATCTGGTAAATCCAAGATCTTTGGGTGACTGACGGTCTCCTGGATCACAGCTGGATTGGATTTTTATATTTGAGCAATGGAGTGGGAAAGTTCACAGGCCTCCTTTATTCTGATACACTCATATATACAATTAGACTCCCACTTAGCAAAAGAGGGAATGGGAAGAGCACAGTGGTATACAGTCTGCAGCATACACATCTTGCTGATCAAGGATGGAACTGTTAAGATGAAACTCTGTACCGTGACAGTGGACTAATTTCTTTAGTCATTCATTGGACAGTTTAGATGATCCTCTTTCTGGAGGGATCTTCTTTGCCCATCATTCCCCTTGGCCCTAGTCCTCTCTTATAGGATGTTTCTATCTGTATTCTCTGTGGTCCCCAATGAGGTAAACTGTAGCTGAGGATGCCCTTCATGGACTGCACCGATGTAACAGCACAGATCTCAGCAAGTGATGTTGAAAGATCACAGAATCGGCTTATGGATGAGTGGCTAGTTTCTGGGTTTCATTGGCAATATCTTTTCCTCAAATACTTAGTAGGCTTTCAGTCCTCTTTTTTCCTTAAAATTTCATGCTCTTATTACATAGTCAAATATCTTGCCTGGACATAAGTCAAAGACTCCTTATCTTTCCCTTCAGTGACCTCGACCTAAGAAAATGAAACTAGTTTTAAATGAAACCAATAGTATTTTTCTTTTCAGGCAGAGTATCTTACCATGCTGTATGGGCAAGGATTCATTCCCCAATCTTATAAATTCCCCCCTGCTAAGTTCTAGTTTCCCTAAACGTCTCACTTAATCATGAGGTAGCAAAATATACTTTTCCTATCCAGCACAACTCCAAATTATAAGACTCAGTGTTCAGAATACTTGTGTCATCCCTTGAGTTTTAGTTCTTCTACTGGACACGACTGAAGCGACTTAGCAGCAGCACTCTGATGTAGGGTCACTTCTCTTGTAGGACGATTCTGAAGACTGCAAGATCTGACAAGCTTCTTTACTTTTTCTTAACATTACCACCTCAGTGGGCATGAGATCTGTAAACCGAGGTAAACTAGGTGATAATTTGGCAGACATTTTACCACCACCTGATGAGGGTGTCAGATGTCCTAGCCTACACCTCGTGGCTCTCGCCTGTTCTTAAACCAACTGATTCCATTCAGCTAATTTATCTTTTAGTGTCTGTACTTGTAACACCCTTTTCATAAGAACCATTTTTTTTTAATCAGTTAGTGATGTTTTCCACCTACAGGAATAGTATCTGTTGTATCCTTCTGGTAACAGAATTTGAGATCATTCCTGGGTGAGGGTTTTATAGTTGACTATTAAGAGACGCTACCATAAGACCTCTTTACCAACCCAGTACCCATTAACTTTCCTTGTAATTGCTCTTTGATTTTGGGGGGTGTCCACCCTTCTTTTATTGGATATAATTTTAATAAAACTGTCCTTTGTGATTGTTTATCCTCCCTAGCAGAAGGTGACATTTAGCCTCAGCTATACCCAATCAGCGGAGAAGGCAATGGCACCCCACTCCAGTACTCTTGCCTGGAAAATCCCATGGACAGAGGAGCCTGGTAGGCTACAGTCCATGGGGTCGCTAAGAGTCAGACACGACTGAGCGACTTCACTTTCACTTTTCCCTTTCATGCACTGGAGAAGGAAATGGCAACCCACTCCAGTGTTCTTGCCTGGAGAATCCCAGGGATGGGGGAGCCTGGCGGGCTGCCGTCTATGGGGTCGCACAGAGTCGAACACGACTGAAGTGACTTAGCAGCAGCAGCAGCATACCCAATCAGATGTTGCATTTATAGAACAGGAATTTTGAATTCACACACAAGATCATATGTGTGTTAGAGATCCGTAGGTTTGAATCTTAGCTCTATATACCTTAGTAGCTCTTTGAAATGGGTCAAATTCTTCACATCATTAAGCCACATGTGAAAAATGGAAGTGATAACAGTTTGTGTGTGTGTATGGGTGTCTATCTGAATTAAATGAGTAATGCATATAAAGTACCAATAAATATTGTCATGACTATTACTAATGTCCTGATCGCTCTAGTCATTGTATAGAGCATGGACCACGGGGGAGCAAACCTGAAGGAAAGAAGCCATATGAACAGTGTGTTCACCCCTGAAGCTAAGAAATAGCAAAGGGGTCAGTTGATAGAGGTGGAGGAGGAAATGACCCACGGGTAATTTTGGATGTAGAAAAGAGGACCTACAATATTTAGTGGGCTTTTTTGACTCAGAAGTTGAAAGAGAGGGAGAACTTTGATATTGATAACAGGAAGGAAAATTCTGACTCCTGATTGGTTCCAATTCCCCTAGAGACATAACTCAAGACAAGCTGGCAACAAATGGGTCATTTGGGTTGTTATTTGTGGATTCTCAAAGCCCAGCTTTCCTTAAAATAGCTTTTGCTTTGATTTCCAACACTATGATCCATGCTGAATGCTTAAAGGTGATGGTTTTTTGAAAATAACAGACTACATATTCTGTATATAACTTTTTTACAGGTAGACTAGGATGTTGATGGACAACAGATGATGAGAGATATTGATTCTATTTAAATAAAAATGTAGTGGGTTAGGGAAATTTGTCATCATCAAGAATCTCTGCTAACCAAACCTGTGTTTTAAATTGGCTAGGTATAGGCTGATGAGGAAATACAGACAGTGTTTCCTAGGAAAAGATGTCTGGCATTGCTTTTCATGACTCTTTCCTTTTTCTCAAACATTTTTCTCCAATATTGATGTTTTCCAGTTATTTTATGTACAGTAACAAAAGCTGGACTGTAGCATTTTTCTGAGACATAGTTTTCATAACTAGATAAGAAATACAGGGGATATGTGTTGGTTAAGCTGGAAGTCCCACAGGGCAGTGCTAGGGAGAATCCGATATTTTGAAAATTAGATGCAAGTGGTATATCCATGCATGTCTTGACTCTTAAATCCGTCTAAAACCCAGAAATAACACCCTGGTTATTGGTCCTGAGAGGGTGGAAGGGCATTTAACTCAAACATATGGAACCAGTGCTTCCAGGACACAGTGAATCACACCATCTGAGTCAGCTGGTAACAGGGAGCTGGGGAGCATCATCACAGATCGGCAGCCGGCGCTGCAAGCAGTGGTCTAATGGGGAAACATCTCTGCAGGGAGACAGATAGCAGGAGGGTTTGCACGCAGACAACACAAAATCCACACCTGTGGTTGTTTACAGAGGGCAGACAGGCCCATCGAAAAGATATCATTTGTATGGTGGAAAGCCCTAGTAGCCATGTTGGTGAAATAAAAAAGAATATAATATAAGAATGTGAAATGGTAGGCTTTGCAATTCAGTGTCTGATATTAATAAGCCTCAACTGAGATAAACCCAAGAGGCAGTCTCCAAGTTGTGTATCCTAGCACCTGTCATGCTGCGTAGCACATAGTATGTACTTGGTAAGTGTTTGTGGAATTAAAATCATTTATTTATATCATGTGCACAGATTTTTATACCTCTACCCAAAAAGAGATAGGAAGGCAGTTCAAGGATATAAGAGGATAATGGGGAAAAGGGTAAATGATTAACAAGGAGGCTGAGAGTCAGAAAGACTTCCTGGATTTAAATCTTGACGTCTTAACTGTATGACCTGAGCAAGTCTTTTCTCCTTTTTGAACTCTTACTTATTTCCAAATAGCTGGACTAATGCTTATCTATCAGAATTCTTAAAAACATCAGATGAGGTACATGTGCATAGCATCTTGCACCAAGTTTGGCACATAGTATATTCTCAGTAAAGGTTAGTTTGTCCTCCTCACATGTTTTAATTATATGCTACCTCTTGGTACCTATTTTGGATTAATCTAAAGCATGAGCACAAAGAAGGCCATGGCACCCCACTCCAGTACTCTTGCCTGGAAAATCCCATGGATGGAGGAACGTGGTAGGCTATAGTCCATGGGGTCGCTAAGAGTTGGACATGACTGAGCGGCTTCACTTTCACTTTTCCCGTTCATGCACTGGAGAAGGAAATGGCAACCCACTCCAGTATGCTTGCCTGGAGAATCCTAGGGACAGCGGAGCCTGGTGGGCTGCCGTCTATGGGCTCACACAGAGTTGGACTTAGCAAAGCATGAGCAATGATGAAGCTCCAATACTTTGGCCACCCCGATGTTGAGAAAGATTGAAGGCAGGAGGAGAATGGGACGACAGAGGATGAGATAGTTAGATGGCATCACTGACTCAATGGACCTGGGTTTGAGCAAACTCCAAGGGATGGTGAAACAGGGAAGCCTGGTGTGCTGCAGTCCATGGAGTTGCAAAGAGTCAGACATGACTTAGCAACTGAACTGAAAGCAGGAGTCAGAAGCTATGCTTCTCTGTACAATTTTTTTCCTGTTTTTGTAAATAAGACTTTACTGGAACACAGCCATGCTTAATGGTTTCTGTATTGTCTACGGCTGCTTTTGTGTTACACGAGCAAAAGCATCCTCATAGCCATTTTACATCCATTGCAAAGCTCCAAATACTTATTGTATGGGTCTTTACAGAAAAAAAAAGTTTGCTGGTCCCTGGATTCATGATTCAGCTGGGCTTATTTTCTTACCTTTTTTCTGTGCATTGTTTTCATGTGTGTACCTTTCAGTCTGTTTTCTGTTTGTATCTTTCAAAGCAAGAACCTTCTTATTTTGGCAGGTTTACCACTCAGCTTTAAGCTCTGTATGTAATTGTTTTCCAGTTCCTTTACATTTCACTGATTCATTTACTCATTCATTCAAACAGGCGCCATCAAGGGCTAGAGACAGTGTGGACCAGAAAGGTGAGGCCACTGCTATTGTGGAGCTCAGTGTGGACTTTGCCCAATTATATAAACAAACGCATAAAGAGAAGTATGAGTAAACAAACCTGAGAAAATTAACACATGAATAATTTAAAAGGACGCTGATTTCAGAGAGAAGCTTGTGATGGATCTGTGAAGTCAAGGTTGGCAGAGGACGATAAGGAAACCCCTCTCTATGGAAATGACATGTGAACAGAAGCATGACTGAGAAGGGCCAGTTCAGCAAAGACCCAGGGAGAGAGCGTTCCAGGCAGAGGAAGAGGCTGGGGCAGGGACCACTAGCTGGAAAGGAGCTTGGCAGGTTCGAGGGCTGAAAGAAAGCTGGTGATGCCAAGGTGTGCGGGAATGCTGGTATCGTGAGGTCAGAGAGTATATATAGGGCATATTTTAAAGGATTTTGCATTATCATGTTGTGGTAGACTGAAATGTTCTCTCCTCACCCTCATCCCTATGCACACATCTAAGTAGTGATCAAGTTCTGACCATTCCACACCATGACATCTTTCAGATCCACCCTGTTTTTTTAACCACCTTCAGTCACCAGCATCTTACTCCTGGATCATACCCAGCGTTTGCTAATGACCACCATAGCTGGCCTCCCTGCAGGCATCCTCTCCAATGCCGAGTATATGAGAGTTCTATTTCATTCCCCTGCTTCAAGCCTTTCCCTAGCTCTGCCCAGGTCTCTGCTGCAAGCTCTGGCTTCTGGCTCCTCTGGTCTTGTCTTCCTCTGCTCTCCACACAGAATCTTCCCATCAAGCCTTCAGGATCCAGTTCCTTAAACCTTCCCTACATCTGGTTTTTCCACCACCACCTCCTCCGTTTCTCCCTCCTTATATTATTTGGCTAATTCTTACTCCTGCGTCAGTTTAATCCCAAGTGTTTTCTCTTCTGAGAAGCCTCCCTCTCCCTCTTCAGGCTGATGTAGAGCAGTTTCCAAGCCTCTGTTACACTCTGAGCATAACCCATCAACACTGCTGACGGCTCTAATCCTTCACCTGCCTTGATTGTCTTTGTAGCCCTTGTTGCCATGTGACGTTTATCTGATTACTCCTATTATCTTTCACCTCTCTTACTAGAATTATGGCTCTTTGATTGCTAAGACTTTGCTTTTTTCAGTGCCAAATCTCTGGTCCATTTCTGGGCAAAATAAATGGGTTCATTATTTTTTGCTGAATGAAAGAATGGTCTAAGTCACCATCATCTCCTGGCCCACTGCAGAGGCCCCACTTTTGATTTCTGTATTCCCTACCTGATATTCAGAGAGAAATTTAAAAAATATGGATGGGTAGATAGACAGGCAGACTATGGACTATCAGAAGAAGTCTTATTTCTTATCAGAAGAAGTCTTATTTCTTATTGTGATGAAGGAAACACATATTATGTCATAATATAATATTATATAATATATACAGCATAATATACAAATCTCTCTCTAAAATCATCTGTTCACAGACTGTCTACCTCTTCATCTCTTTTCACCTCTGCTTTCTCTCTAGGCTCTAGTCACACTCTAGTCACACTGGTTGTGTGACTGGCCCCTCTAGCCCTTGGCTGTGCCAGGATCCTTTTGACCTCAGGACCTTTGCATGTGCCACTCCTTTGGGCTGCACAGGGTTGGTCTTGGCATGACCAGCAGCTTCCAGTGTCAGCTTATGCCTCGCTCTCTCAGAGGCTCCTTTCTGTAGAGCCCTACTCCCCACCTATATTCTGCTCCTCCATCTGCTTTATTTCCTTTATAGCTCTTACTCTATTTGACTTTTAAGATTGTGCTTATGTGAGTCTTTGTCTGATTTTTACACTAGATTGTAACCTCTGTAAGCATGTGGACGAAAGTCAAGGCTGAATCCTTCACCTTTGTATACCCAGTGTTGGGCACAGTGCCTGTACAGAGAATATGCTCGGATATTTGCTGAAAAAAATTAATAACTGGAGCTCCTCACACACCACCATAGACATTAGTCAGGTTCTCCATTCCTGAGGCTAGATAATAAACACCTGGACAGCAGGGACAATATTCTCATCACTTTGGGTCCTCAATATCCAGAACGATATTCAGCACATAGTAGGGGCCCTGATATAGATCATAAAACATGACCATGTTGAAAAGTCAGGAATGTGCCAAATAGGCAATAACAAAAGTAATGCTGCCATTGGAGTTATGGCACAAGTCAGTTGATAAATGGAGAAGGGATAAAGAAATGGCGCTACCTCCTTTTTTGTACTCTAGGAGATCTTTAGGGGTGAGTTGATGCTTTGCAGAGGTTGTAAAATTGTTAAGAGGAAAATATGCAACTGCAGATGTTAAGAGAATCATTATTTGGAAGAGCAAAGACTGCAATGAGAGAGAGCATTTGCTAAGGAAGCCAACTATCGCTTTTGATGTTAGACAGGGATCAGGCAGACATACATGTGCTACAAGTCCCACACTCAAGATGTGCTCTGTGCATGTGTGTGTGTGTGTGTGTATGTGTGTGGTATGTTTCAACACACAAATTCTTACTGACTTTCAGAACTTAGGAAAGCTTTTAGAAAGCCCACTTCAAAAGTCAACTTGGTATATTTCAGGAATGGAGCTATAAAGAAATATTCTCTTTCATTTTAAAGGTTAGAGGGTTTCATTGCATGGATAGAGATGTTAGAAAGTACTCGTCAGTTAAAATGAGATAATCCTCTAACCAACTTTCTGTTTATCCTTTAAGCCATTAAAACTCTGTAGACTATATAAATAGATGCCACCCTGTGTACAGAAAAGTAGCATCTTGTCTAACTGACAAGTACAGGAGTGTTTGCAGTAGATGTTAGGGAATGGGTGTCTTTTTATAAGCCTTACTTGTTTTAAATCTTAATTTAAAAAGCAGTAACACCTCAGGAGAGACGATATTTTGAACTACTTTAGAAAAGAAGCCTTTTCAATGAAAAGATATCAAAACTGATGCTTTTTTTCTTCAAATCAGTATTTCATTTAGTCAAAGTTGTCAACTTATTGCATGAACTAAAAAAGCTCTAAGCAGTCAAAAAGTAATAAGGTTGCCTTTCACTTTTATTTTGAATAGAGTTTTTTTTTTTAAATGGGTAGCAGATTTTAGCTAGTCTTTAATTAAGGCAAATCACTGGCCAAGCAAGGGAAAATCATGGCAAACTAAGGGCTTCTGCTCTTTAAAAACGCTAATCACTTAATGAATGAGCTTAAAAAAAAAGCAGTCAAGTTCAGATCTACATGTAATAATAGTTCATATGACTTTTTTAATCTTCTGAAGAAAAGTATATTAAACACTGAAGCTGTAAAGTAACCGGCTGGATAATCAAATTTCATTTGCCTCTTAACTCAGAGTGAACTAGATTAGAGACTAATGAAAAGCCTCCCTTACGTAATTTAGTTCCTTATGGCTTTGATTTTTCCCAAATTGCAGCTTTACTGAAGAGCAGGCATCTGTAGATGCCATGCTTAATCATGGTTGTTTTCAGAAATAAAATCTGTAATTTCAGAATGAATTTTGGGGGCATCTCTGGGGCTTCACAAACAGGTCCTGAATAAGATATATTTAACTCTCTGATGAAACTAGGGATACTTAATCCGTAGAAGCATCCAGACTTCTCTGGCTTGATTTTTGGATAATCTTGAAGAGATCCAAATTTTCATGAGAAATCATTTAAGCCACTTGAAACAAGACACTCTTCTACATGTCGCTTGTGTGTTTTGCTCTTTAAAAGTTATTTTTTGAGAGCAAGTTTTGAATGTAAGCTGATGTCGTGTGGACCATGCAGGTAACAGATTTCCACTGAAGTTGAGGATGGAGCTGTCAGCTCTGCTGGTCACAGGGAAGATGTGACCCCACATCTTAGCCATGCTTCCTCCTCTGGGGTGGGATGGATCAGCATCTGGGCAGCGTGTTGCAGAGAATGCTGTAGTTCCTCTGAGTTCCTCCTGGAGGCTCTGTGCCCTCCCACTGTCTTATGCTCTCAGAGTGCAGTCATCTTCATTTCTGTATTCACCAGGTATTTATTAAGTACCTACTCTGGGCAAGACATTGTAATAGGAGTTAGAAATCCAGAGGTCAGCCTTCATGTGACTTCTGTAGGGAAAGAGTCAAGACCTGAGAAACAAAGCAATTATGAAGCAACATGTCTTCAGCCTTATAGGAAGTCTATGAAATAATCAAGCAGGAGAAAGGAACTGAATTGGAGGGGATAGGATTAGCCTTAGATAGGCTGTTCAGATGGGATTGCCCTCAGGAGATGACTTTCAAGCCAACATGAGAAAGGTGAGGAGTTAGTCGAGTAAAATTCTAGGCAGAGGAAATTTGGTGTGACTGAGGAACTTAGAAAAATTTACTTAAAAGGATGGCAAGGGAGGGTGAGGGTGATATGAGGTTGGAGAGGGGCTAGGATCATTTGGTACCTCATAGGGTTTATCAAGGACTTTGGAGGTTATTGTAAACTTAATAGAAAACTATTCCATTTCTATGTGTCTGGTTCTCTTTTTTCCCTATCATAAAGTACTTTTATGGTCCCTTTTTCTTTTCATCTCATTTCCACAAATTACTGAGCATTTGCCCTATCTAATGCAAAATTCAGCCCTCATGAAGTTTGAAGTCCAGGTGGGGAGATGCACATCAACCTGGGTACTATGTATACTGGAGTTTTTGAGGAATAAAACTCAAGGAAACATGCTCCCCACCTCAGCACACAAGCTTGGAAATAATGTGGGATGAGGTATAACACAGTTGACATTTATGCTTTGCCCGGTCTTTGTTCTCTGATATCAATTCTCAGTTGAGAATTTCTCAATTGAGAAAGTCCTTAATTTCTTAGTGAGGGGGATCTCTTTAGGAGATGATAGCTCATGTCTGTTGGAGACTCTCAGTTAAGTTTGCTCTATACTCTTAATACATGCCTTTCACAGTTTATTTTTTTCTGCATTCTGTGACCATACACAGAAATAAAAAAGTATTAATATTATTTTTTGAACACTTCGTACTGATATGACCCCACATTGTGTATGATTGCCTGTTGACTGTCATTTATTGTATAATGATGGAGACCTGGTCGTACTAAAAGAATGGTCATGCTGACCAGGAAGCCATTGTGGGGGAATATGACCTTGTTGGGGAGCTTAAGAGCAGGACTCCTTACAGTGGTGACACCTGACCTGAAGGCTTGGAAGCAGTTCAGTTAAGTTCAGTTGCTCAGTCGTGTCTGTCTCTTTGTGACCCCATGGACTGCAGCATGTCAGTGTTCTCTGTCCATCACCAACTTCAGAGCCTGCTCAAGCTCATGTCCATTGAGTTGGTGATGCCATCCCACCATGTCATCCTCTGTCATCCCCTTCTCCTCTTGCCTTCAATCTTTCCCAGCATCAGGGTCTTTCCCAGTGAATCAGTTCTTCACATCAGGTGGCCAGAGTATTGGAGCTTCAGCTTCAGCATCAGTCCTTCCAATGAATATTCAGGAATGATTTCCTTTAGGATGGACTGGTTTGATTTTCATGCAGTCCAAGGGACCCTCAAGAGTCTTCTCCAACACCACAGTTCAAAAGCATCAATTCTTTGGCATTCAGTTTTCTTTATGTTACAACTCTCACATCCATACATGACTACTGGAAAAAACGTAGCTTTGACTAGACGGACATTTATTGGCAAAGTAATGTCTCTGCTTTTTAATATGCTGTCTAGGTTTGTAATAGCTTTTCTTCCAGGAAGCAAGTGTCTTTTAATTACATGGCTGCAGACACCATCTGCAGTGATTTTGGAGCCTAAGAAAATACAGTCTGTCACTGTTTCCATTGTTTCCCCATCTATTTGCCATGAAGAATTGTGGCTAGATGCCATGATCTTAGTTTTTTGAATGCTGAGTTTTAAGCCAACTTTTTCACTATCCTCTTTCATTTTCCTCAAGAGGCTCTTTAGTTCCTCTTTGCTTCCTGCCATAAGGGTCATGTCATGTGCATATCTGAGGTTATTGATATTTCTCCTGGTAACCTTGATTCCAGCTTGTGTTTCTTCCAGCCCAGTGTTTCTCATGATGTACTCTGTATATAGGTTAAATAAGCAGGGTGACAATATACAGCCTTGATGTATTCCTTTTCCTAATTGGAACCAGTCTGCTGTTCCATGTCCAGTTCTAACTGTTGCTTCTTGACCTGCATATAGGTTTCTCAAGAGGCAGTTCAGGTGGTCTGGTATTCCCAACTCTTTAAGAATTTTCCACAGTTTGTTGTGATCCACACAGTCAAAGGCTTTGGCATAGTCATTAAAGCAGAAGTAGATGTTTTTCTGGGATTCTCTTGCTTTTTTGATGATTTAACAGATGTTGGCAACTTGATCTCTGGTTTCTCTGCCTTTTCTAAATCCTACTTGGACATCGGGAAGTTCCTGGTGCACATACTGTTGAAGCCTCACTTGGAGAATTTTGAGCGTTAGTTTGCTAGCATGTGAGATGAGTGCAATTGTGTGGTAGCTTGAATATTCTTTGGCATTGCTTTCTTTGGGAATGAAAAGTGACCTTTTCCAGTCCTGTGGGCCCTGCTGAGTTTTCCAAATTTGCTGGCATATTGAGTGCAGCACTTTCACAGCATCATCTTTTAGGATTTGAAATAGCTCCACTGGAATTCCATCACCTCCACTAGCTTTGTTCGTAATGATGCTTCCTAAGGCCCACTTGACTTCACATTCCAGGATGTCTGGCTCTAGGTGAGTGATCACATCATCATGATTGTCTGGGTCATGAAGATCGTTTTTTGTGTAGTTCTTCTGTGTATTCTTGCCACCTCTTCTTAATATCTCCTGTTTCTATTAGGCCCATGCCATTTCTGTCCTTTATTGTGCCCATATTCACTTGAAATTTTCCCTTGGTATCTCTGATTTTCTTGAAGAGATCTCTAGTCTTTCCCATTCTCTTGTTTTCCTCTATTTCTTTGCATTGATCGCAGAGGAAGGCTTTCTTGTCTCTCCTTGCTCTTCTTTGGAACTCTGCATTCAAATGGGTATATCTTTCCTTTTCTCCTTTGCCTTTTAGCTTCTCTTCTTATCTCAGCTAATGAAGCAGTAGCTAAGCCCAAACAAGGAGAGTATTCCACACAGAGGGAAGAGCAAGTAGGAAGCCCTGGGGCAAGAATAAATGAAAGAAGGCCAGGGCAGCTGTAGACAAGTGGACCAAGCTTCTACTCTGTAGAGATGCTATAGGTGGATGCAGCAGAACATCACCCGGGGGACACATGTCTGTTTTGTGCAGGTTATCATACATCCTGAATAAAAGAGACATTAAAGTAATAGAGTTGTCATCCTGCTTGGGAGTATCCTTACTCCTTAACACAAGAAGAGACTTTCAAAGCAGAAAGGAGCCACAGAGAGTAATTTAGCGCTTGTTTAATGGACAAGAAAACTCGTGCTAGAGTTGAAATGACACCCTAGTCACACACTGTTAATCCAGCGTTTTTTGCTATTACTACAAACATTCACTGGATACAATTCCAGCTAGACTTATATTTCAGAAGGTCTTTTCTTTTTCATTATTTTTATCGTTTCTTTCATCATAGATTTATTGCCTTATGTCTACTATAAGATTTAGGAGTTACATTGGAAAATATTATTGTTTAAGGAGAGCTTTACACTGAAGACAATACACTCACTTTATACACATGAAATATGCAAATATTTAAAACCATGCTTTTGCCAAATGTTAGTGAGAACTGGGGAAATAGGAACTCTTTGATACTACAGCTTGCAGTGTAAATTATTCTATCCCTTTTAAAAGCAATTTAGCATTGTAAGATAGAGCATTCATGTCTAAGTAAAATTCTTGGAGCCAGTCTTGCAGTTGTGCGCAAGAGATGTGTTTAAGAACATTCATGACAGTCCTGTTACGTAAACGTAAAAAGAGGTGCACAGGCGTGGTAAACATCACATTTGGACAGTATCAGGAAGTCTCTGTAGATGGGTATAACAATGTGTGTAAGGTTTTATTTTTTCCTTTGGTTGGCTAATACATCACTATCTTTTGTTTAATAATTCTTTTGTGAGTTTAAAAAATACATATGTATAAAATAAAATATATAAATATTTTAAAATATAAATAAATATAAAATAAATAAAATAAATATAAAAGTATTGTCACAATTTCAAAATCTTAATATTCTTTTACTTTTCCAAAAATATTAGAACAATACTGCCTGTCCATTTGGGCTGCGGTAAGATAAGTGCCAGATACTGGGTGATTTAAACAGAAAACATTATTTTCTCTCAGTTCTGCAGGCTGGGAAGGCCAAGGTCAAGTTGCTGGCTGATCTGGTGCCTGGTAAGGCCTGCTTCCTGGTTTCTGTCTTGTCTCTGTGACCTGACAAGGTGGGAGGGGGTTAGGGGGCTCTCGGGGGTATCTCACAAGAGCACTGATCCCACTCAAGAGAGCTCCATCCTCAAGAACTAATCACTCTGCAGAGGTCCCACCTCCTAAATGCCATCATATTGCGGAGTTGGGATTTCAAGGTACACATTTTGGGAAGACACAAACTTTTGGTCTATAATGAATGCCTAGAAACATTAATGCAGTTTTGACTGTTTGGAGACACCTTAATCTTCAGGCTTTTGGTTTAGGGCTTGAGGGTCACCATGCTACAGAATGGTGGGTACGCACTAGCACATCAAAGTCCATGCCAAGTTTCAGCAAACCTTTTCTGTATAAGGCCAGTTGATTTGTCTCCTGGCTTGCGGTGCTGGAGAAAGCTTCTGAGAGCCCCTTGGACAGCAAGGAAATCAAACAAGTCAATGTGAAAGGAAATCAATCCTGAATATTCACTGGATGGTCTGATGCTGAAGCTCTAGTACCTCGGCCACCTGATGCAAAGCTGACTCTTTGGAAAAGACCCTAATGCTGGGAAAGATTGAGGGCAGGAGGAGGAGGGGACAACAGAGGATAACATGGTTGGATGGCATCACCAACTCAATGAACATGTGTTTAAACAAACTCTGGGAGATAGTGAAGGACAGGGAAGCCTGGCGTTGCTATAGTCCATGGAGTTGCAAGGAGTCAGACATGACTTAGCGACTGAACAGCAACAACGTTATTGTAATAAATGACCACAGACTTAGTAGCTTAAAAAAAAAGAAACAACATTTATTCTCTTATAGTTTTGGAGGCCAGAAATCCCAAATCAGGGTGTCAGCAGGACTATGCTTTCTCCAGAGGTTCTAAAGGAAAAATCCTCCTGGCCTTTGCCAGTTTCTGTGTCTCCCAGCCGGCCTTCATATTGCCTGGCACATGGCTACATAATTCCAACTTCAGCTTCTGCATTTGCATTGCCTTCTCTTCTGTCTGTGTCTTACCTCCCTCTGCTTTTCTCATGTAAGGACACTTAGCTTTCATTTAGGGCCCACTCAGCTAAAACAGGATAATCTCATTATTTCAAGTTCCTTACCTTAATTACATCTACAAAGACCTTTTTTCAAATAAGATCACATTCACAGGTCAGAACATGGCTGTGTCTCAGGAAGTAATTAGAGGACTCCTACAGCAAAGGGCTATATATTTCAGGATTTGTGGCCAATTTGGTCTCTGTCACAACTACTCAACTCTGCCATAGTTGTCTGAAAGTGGCTTTTGATGATACAAATCTAAGGAACTTGCTGTGTTTCATTAAGACTTTATTTACGAAACAGGTGAGTGGTTGGATTGGACTAGGGGTGATGCTGAAGTCTGCAGTCCTGGTCTTCTGTGCAAATGAGCTCTGTATGTAGCTTTAATTTTTTTTCTTAAACAATGCATATTTATAGTACACTCATCAGCGTACAGTGAGACGGGCAGTTTCCCTACTGTGTGACGTGGATCAGAGATAAATCCATCACAACAATTTTAAGAAGAAACAATATTCACTTTTGCAAACTACCAGGAGAACCCAGGTCACTGTTAGTCATAACTGAGCCTTGTCTGGCCCTTAAACAGTCTGGCAGGATGACATGAGGACCCCTCATAGGCTTGTATTGCTCGTAATTATCTTCTCCAGGCCAGAATATTGGAATGGGTTGCCATGACCTTCTCCAGGACATCTTCCTAAAGCAGGGACTGAACCCAGTTCTCCTGCATTGCAGGCATATTCTTTACCATCTGAGCTACCAGGGTAGAAACAGGGTGAAAAAAATGCCTTTGTTTAAATCTATTTCTACTTTTCTGGGAAATTCTTTCAAGAATTTACTAACACCATCCAAATGTTGAAATTGTTCCTTTATGACAGCTGCACCTTTGAAGCACATACAGAAGATGTGCAAAATGCTGGTGGCATGGTAAATTTGGCAGAAGGCTCTTTAAAAGAAAGATCCTGGAGGAAGCTGCATTCAGGTGCAGGCTGTGCCAGCCCCACATAGAGCCACAGACTGGCATCAATTCAGTGTAGCGCTGAGAGTTACCCATGTTTCTGAATTCTGCTTCCTGGACGGGGTGATGCAACCTTGTTTTAAGAGATGTGGTATGGTGCCTATGACAGAAGACAGGATGACCCCTAGGAGGACAGAGAGGCACGTTAGCATCATCCTGAACCCAAAGTCCAAAGGAACATTTGCATGAAAGGAATGCTCTTTAATTATTTCATTTCTGGAGCCTTTGGGGCTACCATGTAAAAATCTGGCTTCTTCTTGGATAGTTCCTTCATTGCCACAGTACTTATGCATGATATTGAAGAGATAACCTATCAGAAGTACAATCTCAAATTGCATTTCTAGATGGAGATTAGTAGCTAATATTTATTGAGCATAACACTGCTCTAGGGGCCATGTTCAAATTTTTGCGAGTTACTTACCTGTGCTTACTTTAACTCAGTGGTTTTCAAGGGGAAGGGGGTGAATTTGTTTCCCAGGAGACATTTGGGAATATCTAGAGACAGTTTTTAATTGCTAAAACATGTTTTGCTTGTGGAGCTATTCATAGCATCTACTGGGTAGGGGCCAGCCATGCTGCTAAACAACAAGTGCACAGGAAAGCCTCTTGCTAGAAAGAATGATCCAGACCAAATGTGTATAGATGCCAAGAGGATGAAACCTATTCTCATCTAATAAGCTGTATGTCTATCTTACTGATGAAGTTACAGGCTTGGAAAGTTGTGTTGATGTTGTCTGTTCAAGATAACTCAGTCTGATTCCACTGTTTTTTATATAATTAAATTTATTTTTAATTGAAGGATAATTGCTTTACAATATTGTGTTGGTTTCTGTCCGATTCCGCTGTTTTGACACTTAGCTTTTGTAGTAGATTCCTTGTTTTGGTCTGAATGTTTGTATCCTTCTAAAATTCCCATGTTGGAATTCTAGTGCCCAGTGTGATGATGTTAGAAGGTAGAGCCTTTGAGAAGTGATTTGTTCATGAGGGTAAAGACCTCATGAGTAGGATTAGTAAGTACCCTTAAAAAAGATCCCAGGGAGCCCCTTAGAGCCTCCCACCATGTGGGACAGGAAAAAGTGCCAGCTATGAACCAGGAAGAATGCCTTTACCTGACCCTCTGGCACCTTGATCTTAGACTTCCTAGCCTCCAGAAGGGTGAGAAAGTTTTTCTGTGCACAAGTCACCCTGTCTGTGATATTTTATTATAGCAACCTAAATGGACTAAGACATTGCTAGACTTTGAAAAAGATATTTGATGAGACACAGGCTCAGTGAGCCAGATTTTGAAGACATGTACCAACTGACTTCCAAGGAAAGTGAACTCAATGTATATAGAACATCTAATTAATGTAACATTAAAGCGTGATGTTAGATACTGTTACGGACATTATAAGTGGTTCCTTTGAAGTATCATTGTGTCCATTTTTGAGAGTAGGAAGCTGAGGCCCAGAAGCAGTTTAATAAGAATTTGAATCCAAATGTGTCTGCCTCTAGAATTGAATGCTTATTAGGGCACAGAAATGGTAAGAGCTGAAACTAGGGAAGGGATAAAGGGTTTTTTTTCCCCTGTTCCTTCTTAATGCAACGTCCTTATGACAGTATTTTTTTAGAACGTGTACTAGATGTCTGAAATTGTGGATTATTCACGGCCTTCTGTTTCCAGCCCCACATATCATAATTCCTTAAGGTACATGATAGCAGTGACAGCAAAATCCAGAGTAAATTCATTCTCTAGTTTGTTAACCACCAAGTGATCACCTTCACTGTAACAAGCTGCAGGATATATTTTGAAGGGATGTGGCTGTAAAATTTTTAATTGTTAAAATGAAAACAAAATATCTTTGTTTGAAATACATTATAGGGAAATGAGACTTCTGAAATTTATGATAATGAATAAAATAGTTGGAGCATAGAAATTAGGGTCATATGAAATTTATATTACTTGAAAGGGAATCATTTACATAACTTCCTAACGTATCTGCCATTTATGATTTAATAGTTCTTTTTCCCATTTAAAAAATACATATTTCATTATAGCCTATTATCTTTTCCTTTGTTGATTTGATAAGATTTCTATAATTTATATTAAAAAAGAATAATAAATGGGTTTAATAGTGTCCTTAAGCCTCTTAATACTTATTTTTTTCCCTTTACATGACAATATTAAAAGAAAATCAGTGCCTGCAGTCTTCCTAAACTGATTCTAAATGGCCATTTCTGCTTGAGCTTTGAAAAACCAATTAATACTGAAGTGGCAACATTCAATCCTTCTTGCACTAATGTTATTGGTAGCGGAATTAGAGTAGCAATGAAAACATTTTTCCATATGATTAGCAATATTCTATCATTGTAATTCCTTTTTGCTTGAGATGAACTTGAATTTCGCTTATTTTATTATTCATACATCTAGTCTATCTAAAGGGATAAAAAGAGAGTTCCTCTTATGACCTGCATTATCTGTATCAAAATAGATGACTTCAGAAGGAATAAAAAAACGAGCCATCATTTCATCCACAGGTCTGTCAGATTTAAACATACTGTGAATGTGATAGACATAATTAGAGATTAGAAACACTGAATTCACTTTTACTTCTTTCCTCCCTGAAGAATATTACTTGTTAGCACTAGTAACTCAATGATAAAGTAGAACTGAATGAGAAATTACCACTCTGGCTTACTTGGTACCCATACTCCTCCATCTTCTTTCCCTGTTTGGTGTGGTGGGTAGGGGTCCTCTTGGTACCCTGCTTCCCAGTTCATGGTATGTGGGATGTGACATAGATGCACTACAGCAGTGATGTTGTAGATTGCGTGTGAGTTCATCTTTCTGCATCCATCTCCTCCAAGAGAAGGTAGGCTGATTTCCTATGGCAGTTGAGTTCACAGTGTGCATGCGTGCTAAGTCGCTTCAGTTGTGTCCGACTCTTTGCAAGCCTTTAGACAATAACCCTCCAGGTTCCTCTGTCCATGTGATTCTCCATGGAGTGGGTTGCCATGCCCTCCTCCAGGGGATCTTCCCAACCCAAAGACTGAACCTGTGTCTCTTATGTCTCCTACATTGGCAGGTGGGTTCTTTACCTCTAGTGCCACCTGGGAAGCCCAGCAGTCCTGTTAAGTCCCTTTCAATCTAACCTGACCCAAATCCTCCCAAGCCTTAACTGTGTTGTTCTGTTCAGTGATCCCCAAGTAGCTCTCTGTTTGATAACTTGGTCCCTTCCCGCCTTTCCACCTTTATCTCAAGTCATTCTTATACTTGCTCACTTCGTTTCAGCCAACGGGCCTCCCAGGACTTCTCACATGTTACCAGTCCTGCTTAATGGCTGCTTATCTGCCATTTCCTTGACAAAAAATCTCCTCCTTTTACTCGATAAAGTCTGGCTCCCGTGCTCTCTGGGATTCAGATGGAACATCATCTTCCCAGAGAGGCTTTCTGTGCCCACCCCGTCTTACACAGGGGGCCCTTTTCCTTTTCTTTCAGGCCACCCTATTCTCATACATCAAAAATACATAATTTTACCATGTTTCCTTGTTTTATTAGACTTTTTAAAATAGCAAGGGCCATGACAGCAAAACTTTGTCTACTTAATTTACTTCTATATACCCAGTATTACTCTGTGTTAATAACTTAGCTAAGTGCACTGAAAAATATTTGTGAATTAGTGGATGAGACTGCCTAATGGCATCCTGTGTATGACTGGGGAAGTACCCAGTGTTCGTAAAGATACAGTCGCAGATCTTAAATGACGGCACCTGAGAAGTCCTCCTGTCTCCTAGTTTCTTTCTTCTTTGCTCAAATTTCACAGATTATCCACATGACCCAGGCTATTATAAAAGCACACACTCTTCAAGCATTTCAAGAATTTTAAGTAATATATCTAGTGACTTAGCCATGACTCAGACATAAATTCTAATGTCCTCTGAGGCCATTTGTAATTCTGGGTCTGCTAAGTTTGTGAAGTGTCTGTGCTTGGTTGTATATGAGGCATTCCATGAGATTTTGTGGGTATTACCTTTGGGCAGGTCAGTGGGCTCAGGGAAAGAATGAGGGAAAAAGGAAGAGGAGAGCCCATTTTGAATACAGAAATATCTCTTGACTTGTCAGCCAATATTCTTTGTTTTTTGTTGTTTATATCCTCCTTGAGCTCCTCAGCAGCCTCTTTTATGAAAAAAAGAGTTTGTTGATGGAGTATTGGATTAGGCTTGCAAGATTAAAGCATGAGTATCACTAGGTTTCATTTTACCAGGACTTCTAGAAATAAACTCATCTATCATTGTTCTTATAATAAAAGTATTTTGTTAATTTTTACAAATTTGGTCACTGTGAGTATATAGAAGAGAACAAACAATCATTCATTTTAGCCACCCCCACTTGACTTCTGAGAGCATGAACCCCAACACCCTGTCTCTAGCACTTAAGTAGTGTGGGCACATGTTGAATGCACAACATTGTTTAGTAAATAACATATACATTGCCGATGTCCAAAAATTGGTGGATTCCTTTCTTTGTGTACCTAAATGTGTATAATTAAGAGCTGTGGCTGACTAGGTTATAGACATAAGTGGGTAGTGCTTTGTCTCTAGAGTTTAATGACAATAATAAGACCAACTAAAAGTGGGTCTACTTTTCATTATCACTATGCTTGGTCAATTCTAGAAAATGACAGTGATGCAGTTCCCACCCTCAGCCACACCCACTCCCACTACCCCACCTAGTACCCCATAGGTAAAGAGCACACTGTATGTGAATTTTATCCCAAGAATTTTAAATAACATTTTATCATAAGCAATTTCCAACTGAAAACTTTTACAACTTCTGATGAAAACACATGGCCCTGTATCTAAATCATCTTGAAAGTATCCCTGATCTTTGCATATCTCTTGTGGGATTCCTAAGGGTAACATAAAACACAGATAAACATTTAAGGGAAATGATGTGCATCCTAGCATGAGTAACGGCAGAACTGTAGACATAGATTAAATGTTGAATGCTGCAGAAATAAGCCAGTTAATCATGGTATACTTATATAAGGTGGGCTTTATGTAGGAATTAAAATTATATTTATGCAGGCTTTTAAAATGAAGTATAGAACACTCAATATTTTCTTAAGTGGATGGAATCTGAAGCATCTACTAACTGATTGGAAACACATACAGTAGAGAACATAGAAAATAAAAACACAGAAAAAATACATAGGTTCACTGAGAAGGGCAATATTGGAATTATTTAGGGAAGTATAGATTATGGCTACAGTAACAGTGTATTTCTGGGAACTAAATTTTGGATCAAAAATCTAAACTTAAGATACAATTATTATAAGTGTATTAAAATACAGTTATAGGAAAGTTTGAAGAATGACATAATGACTCAGTTGGTGAGTCAAGTGTGCAAAATTCTTGCTTAGTCTCTTGATGGCTTTTGTGACTCTTCTTACAAAAGCTATGGCAGTTCCAATAAGGTGCCAAATCCACTCCAGCTTCATGGATTGGCGTTGCTTTCTCATTAAGGGGAGCCAGGAGAGAAGGCCTCTTACTTGGCTAAAGTGAAGGCAAAGGTGAGCGTTCTTCTTTCAGGAAATGAATCAGCCAACCAAGCTAACTCTAAACTCGCAGTAGGTTTATAATAGCCTTAGTCTGATTTTCTATTAATACTATTGCCTTTTTTTTTTTAATGTTGAGGTGCTTCTGATTTTTCTAATTACTTTTCATTCTGGTTTATCTTTAAGATCCATCAGCAAATTCCCTTAGTGTTAATGTTCTGAACTGAAATTTTAAGAAACAATCAAAATTATTGGCTTTTTAATTTTTATTGAAATAGTTGATGAGGTGGTACTAGTGGTAAAGAACTTGCCTACCAATGCAGGAGACATAAGAGACGCGAGTTCAGTCTCTGGGATGGGAAAATCCCTTGGAGGAGGGCACAGCAACCTACTCCAGTATTCTTGCCTGAAGAATCCAGACAAGATGGACAAAGAAGCCTGGCGGACTGTGGTCCATAGGGTCGCAAAGAGCTGGACACAGCTGAAGCAACTTGGCACGCACTCAGTATTATGTTAGTTTTGCATATACTACATAATAACTTGATATTTGCATACATTATAGAATGATCACGTGGTAAGTCTAGTAGCCTTCTGTTCCCACACAAACTTATTGTGATCTTATTAACCATATTTCTTATGCTACATATTACTTCCCCATGACTTATTATTATTTAACTGAAAGTTTGTATTCTTAATCCCATACACCTATTTCATCCTCCACCTTCTTACCGGAACCTCCTACTCCCCAACCACACTTTTGGCACCACCTGTTTGTCCTCTGCATCTATGAATCTGTTTTCTTTTTTTAGATTCCACATGTAAGTGAGATCCTGTGGTATTTGTCTTTCTCTGACTGACTTAGCATCATGCCTCTAGATCCATCCATGTTGTCATAACAGCAAGATTGCGTTACTTTATGGCTGTGTGTGTGTGTACACCACATCTTCTTTATCCATTCATCTGTCAATGGACACTTGGATCGCTTCCATATCTTGGCTGCTGTAAATTTATCTACAGTGAACACTGGAGTACATATGTCTTTTCAAATTAGTGTTTTTGTTTTCTTTGGATAAATATTCAAGAGGTAGACTTGCTGGATCTTATGACAGTTCTTCCCTCATAGCAGGCTTCCCTCATAGCTCAGTCAGTAAAGAATCTGCCTGCAGTGCAGGAGACCCGGGTTCAATCTCTGGATCAGGAAGATCCCCTGAAGAAGGAAATGGCAACCTAATTCAGTATCCTTGACTGGAAAATCTCATGGAGGAAGGAGCCTGGTGGGCTGCAGTCTATGGGGTTGCAAAGAGTCAGGCATGACTGGAGTGACGAACATTTCAATTCACTTCACTTCATGGCAGTTCTACTTAAAAGTTTCTGAGGAACCTCCATACTGTTTTCCATAGTAGCCCTACCAGTTTATATCCCCACCAACAGAATAATACACATCCTCACCAACAATGTTACTTGCTATCATTTTGATGATAGCCATTCTGAGAGATATAAGGTGGTATCTCATTTTGGTTTTGACTTATATTTCCCTGACGGTTAGTAATGCTGGACATCTTTTCATGTCACTATTGGCCATCTGTGTGTCTCTGGAAAAATGTCTATTCAGCCCCCTGCCCATTTTTTATGCGGGTTGTTTGTTTGTTTTATTGATGTTGAGTTGTAGGAGTCCTTTGCTATTTTAGACATTGTGTGTATGTACTCAGTTGCTCAGCTGGGTGTGACTCTTTGCAATTCCATTGGCTGTAGCCCATCAGGCCCCTCTCTCCATGGGATTGTCCAGGCAAGCATACTAGAGTGGGTTGCCATTTCCTCCTCCAGGGGATTTTCCCTCCCCAAGGATGGAACTCATGTCCCTTATGTCTCCTGCATTGGCAGATGGGTTCTTTACCACTGCACTCCCTGGGAAGCCCACCCCTTATGAATATATTGCTTGCAAATATCTTCTCCCATTCAGTAGCTGTTTTTTTAGTTTTGTTGATAATTTCCTTCACTGTAAAAAACATTTTCATTTTGATGTAATCCCATTTTTTTTTTTTTGCTTTTGTTGCCCTTGCCTGAGGAGACATATTGAAACAAATATTGCTAAAGCTGATGACGATCCTACTGCCTATGATTTTCTTAGAGTTTTATGGTTTCAGGTCTTATATATAAGTCTTCAGTCCATTTTGAGTTTGTTTTTATAGAATTTATTTTTGTAGATGATGTTAGAAATAGTTCAGTAGGATTCTTTTGCATCTAGCTGTCTATTTTCCCAGCACCATTTATTGATGAGACAACCTTTTTTCCCCATTATATATTCTTACCTCCTTTGTCATTGGTTGAAAGTGTTAGCTTTCATGTCGGGACTCTTTGGGACCCCATAGACTGTAGCCTGCCAAGCTCCTCTGTCCATGGAATTCTCCAGGCAATAATACTGGAGTGGGTAGCCATTCCTTTCTCCAGAATCAATTGTCACTGATTAATTGACCATAGATGCATGGGTTTATTTGTAGGCTCTCTTCTGTTTCATTGATGTCTGTGTCTGTTTTTGTGCTAGTACAGTATTCTTTAATGACTGTAGCCTAGAATATTGTTTGAAATCAGGTAGCATGATACTTCCAGCTTTATTCATTTTTTTCCCAAGACTGTTTTGGCTTTTCAGGTTCTTTTATGTTTCCTTTCAGATTTTAGAATTATTTTAGATTTGTGAAAAATGCCATTGGTATTTTGATAGGGATTACATTAATCTGTAGATTGCTTTGGGTAGTATGATCATTCAAAAATTATTAGTTCTTTGAATGCAGAAGCATAGTTTATCTTTCCATTTGTGTGTGTTGTCTTCATATTTTTTCATCAGCTTGAAGTTTTCTGAGTATATCTTTTACCTCCTTGGTTAGATTTATTCCTAGATATTTTATTTTTTGATGCTAAGTAAATGGGATTATTTTCCTAATTTCTCTTTCTGCTAATTCATTATTAGTATATAGAAACACCACAGATTCTGTATATTAATTTTGTATCCTGCAACTTCAGTAAATTTATTTATGAGTTCTATTAGTTTTTTTGGTGGTGACTTTAGAATTTTCTATGTTTGATATCATATCATCTGCAATCAATGTCAGTTTGTCTTCTTCTTACCTATTTAGGGTTGTTTTATTTCTTTTGTTGCCTGATTGCTATGGCTAGGACTTGCAATACAGTGTTGTAGGAAAGTAATAAGCGTGGGCATCCTTGTCTTGTTCCTATTCAAATACTTCCAGCTTTTCACTGTTGAGTATGATGTTTGCTATAGGTTGTCATATACGGCCTTCATTATGTTTAGGTATGTTCCCTCTATACCTACCTTGTTGAGGATTTTTATTGATTGAACACAAAGTTCACTCAGGTTTTCCATAAAATGTTATGGAATGTTTCAAAAGCTTTTCCTGCATCTGTTGAGGTGATCATATGATTTTTTTTCCAATTTATTGATGTGGTGAATATCGATTCACTTGTGGATGTTGAACTATCCTTGCATCCCTGTGTTAAATCCTGCTTGATCATGATGTCTGATCCTTTTCATGTATTGTTGAATTTAGTTTGCTAATATTTTGTTGAACATTTTGTATCTATGTTCAATCAGTGATATTGACCTGTAATTTCTTTTTTTGTGGTGTCTTGGTCTGTTTTTGCCATCAGACTGGTGTTGGCCTCATTCCTGAATACAAGGAAGGAATGCATCAAAAAGCAACCAAACAAACCAGTTGTTTTAGGTGTAAGGTTGCTTTTTCTTGTTCCTTCATTAGGAACACATTTCTCTGTCTCCTCATTTTACCTCATTCTCTGCTTATTTCTGTATATTAGTTTGTTGGTTACTTTTCACAATCTTAGAAAATGCCTATGTATACTCCCCTCTAGTCATTAGCTGCATATGCTCTAGGGGTACCCCCTATTGGACTGCATGGGCCCTTCTGTTATTGCATGGCTAGCTACTGTGAGTGTGCCAGTGGGTGAGACTGACCCCTGTCCTGGTTAACTGCCCAACCCTGTTTTGTTTGGTGGTTGCTGGTCCACTGGTTGGGTCTGAGTCCTAATATGGCTTGCTGCATGGCCTGGGGAATCCTGGTGCTGGTACCAGTCCAGTGCTGTGTGGGGCTCTGTCCCAGAGTGGCTGGTTGTGGGATCTTGGGGGTCCTGGAACTGGCGCCAGTCAACTTATGGTTGGTAAGTCCCTGGGGCTAATAGGTTAGACAGAGGACTCCAAATGGCTGCAGTCAGTGAGAGTCCCAATTGCCTCCTCCTTTTCCAAGAGGTGCTCCAAGGTTAGCAGGTGGCTCTAACCCAGGCTTCTTTCCAGTTACTGCCTTACTGAGACTTGGAGTGTGTGTTTTGCATATGCCCTTTAAAAGCAGAGTATTCGCTTCTTATAGCCCCCTTGCTGTCTTGTATGCAAGTCTCACTGGCCTCCAATATCAGACTTCTGGGAGCTTATCTTCCAAGTGCAGGACCTTCTCAGTCTGGGGTGCCTGATGTGGAGCTCAGACCCCTTGCTCTTTGGGGGGAGCATAGTTATGATTATCCCTGTGTTTGGGGGTTGCTAACCCAAGGGTATAGGTCTTAACTATGTCTCTACTCCTCCTACCTCTCTTGTGATTTCTTCTTTTTCTTTTACTTTAGTTGTGTAAAATCTTTTCTGCTAGTCTTCAAATAGTCATTGTAGATAGTTGCTCTGTAAATAGTTGTAGTTTTGTTGTGCCCATGAGCTCAGAGTCATCCTACACTACCATCTTGGCCACAGCTTATGTTTTTGTGTTTGAAATATCAACTTCATATTTTCCCACTATTTAGAAAGGCTATTGCTGTTAGAAGAACAATCAAAGGATTAATAATCAAATATTGTTTAAATAGGTTTTAGCTTATGGGACAGAGTAACTGCAATATGTATTCCCAATCTTAACAACATTCTGAATATTTTAGCTTGATTATTAAAGTTCTATATTGTTTACATTGTAGCACCTTCATGGTCTCTCTTTTTTTGTTTTTGTTTGTTAAAAATTTTCTTGCCCTCCAAACTCTAAAAGACAGAAAATGTGTCTTTTTCACTTTCATATTTCACACTGCAGCATGTTGCCTAGAACTTATTTTTAAAATGAGTTAAAATAACCCTGAATTATGATTAGGATAAAGTTTTAAGAACTTCTTTGTGTTATATAAATCTGTTTACTGTTTGAGGATTTTTAGAGCAAGAAAAAAAGTTTGACACTTGGACTAGAAGAAAGTGAAGTTGAAGATCTCCTGGCCAATTAAGTTGGTATATAAATTAGAATCTGGCTTTTAAAGATATGCTATTATTTTGCTGTCTTATCAAAATTCCTGGAATATTGGAATGTTGGCAGAAGGGAAAAAATATCTTTTTATTCCTAAATCCCTATGTCTATAGTCAGTAACTTTACTGACTTATCTTGAGGATTGTAAACATCCTCTTAAAAATGAAATGTGGCTGAAAGGCATACTATTCCATTACTTTAAAGATAAAACATAGATTTAAAAAATCTTTTATATAAAGCTTTGTACAAAAATATCACACAAGAGAGACTAAAGAGTTAAATGCAAGAGAGAAAGGCATGGTTCTATTTATTGATATACACACACACACACACACACACACACACACACACACACACACACACACACACTACAACCAAGGTGTAAACAAATATGAACATGCCATTTTCATGATTAAAATATTTTATGAATCAAGTTTAAAATATTTTTACATGGTCATGAGGCTTCACATTACTTAGCCCCAACTGACCTCACTCACATCAGCCTCTGCCATTCTCCTCTTCTCTCTCTGTCTTTCACTAAGCCAGGTCTTCTTTTATATCCTATAATGGGCATGCTGCCTCCTACTCCAAGCTCATTGCAAATACAAATTGTTTTTTTGGATTTCTCCCAGCATCACCTATATGAATGCATGTACTTATTCTCATTTGAATCCCTAGACCCAGATCCCCCTAGGATGTGAACTCACAGCAGCTTGTGCTCTTCTTTCAAGCATGTATCACAATTGTAAACAAATTGTGTTGTTATTTAGAGTTAATTGTCTATTCTCTCCATGATAATGTCGATTCTAGGAAGGTAACAACTGTCTGTCTGGATCATTTTTGTCTGTGGTTTTAAATGCCAGGCAAATAGTAAATGCTTATATGTAAAATAGAGCAAGTTATAGCCTTTGTTTTGTAGGAGAGTTATAAGGAGGAAATGAGACAATCTGTGTCAAGAGTTCAGCAGACTTGTTTGAAGATATCTAGAGCCCTGGATTATTGGTGGAGTTGGTAAAGCCTCACCAATACAGTCTGGACAGCTTTCCTCCCTCTGATAAAACATCAGAGGGCAGGTTTTATGGGCCACTTCCTCTTTTTTCCTTGCTCATTTTTTTCATTGAAATCTATTTGACATACAACATTGGTGTAAATTTAAGCTCTGCAATGAACTAATTTGACACATTTATATATTATCATTGCCGTTGCAGTGATAATTAGTACCTCTGTCATGTCACATAACTATCCTTTGTTTTGAGTGGTTAGAATGATTAAGATCTAGTATCTTAGCAATTTTCATGATTATAATACAACCTTGTAAATTTCACTATACTGTGCATTAGATCTGTAGGACTTACTACTCATTTCAAGTTTATCCCGTCGAGCAGAATCATGCAATTCTAGCCCCTGGTAACCACCATTTTACTCTGTTTTTACAAGTTTGGCTTTTTTAGATTCCATGCAGAGGTGGTATAATACAGTATTTGTCTTTTTCTGTCTGACTTACCTCACTTACCTTTTCTTCAAGGTCTATCCACATTGGTACAGATGGCAGGATGTTCTTACCTTTCATGGCTGAATAATAGCCTATTGTATATGTGTATGCCACATCTTTATTCATTCATTCATTGATGAGCATTTAGGTTGTTTCCATATCTTGGCTGTTTCTGAATAATGCTGCAGTAAACATGGGAGTGCATATATCTCTTCAGTATTCTGGTTTCATTTCCTTTGGGTGTATATTCGTAATTGGAATTGTGGATCACATGGTAGATCTAATTTTAATTTTTCAGAGAAACTTTCATATTTTCCATGATGGAGCACTTTCTAATAAGTTTCTTTTTAATCATGAAAGGTATAGAGTGGTCACTTCCTTCTTATCATGTTTCTCACTATCATGATTGCATCACCATCAAGACTCTCACTAACCTAAAGAAATCCAAAAGTCATTAATAATAATTTGACATTTGAGCATTTATGTTATGCTGGGCCCTATCTTAAGTGTCTTAAATGTATGAAGTTGTTTAATTCACACAGTGATTCTATGAAATACAATTATCGTCATTCCTGATACTGAGAAGAGAGATTGCCCTGATTACATAGTTAATAAACAGTAGAACCGGGGTTTGGATTTACAGTGTGTATCTTTTAGTGGGCATGCTTTCACCACTATGCCATGCTGATGAAATGGTTCTGAAGGCAACTCTGTTGTTCATTGCACAAGAGTTTTATCCTCTCTCCTTATCACATACCAAGAGAAAAAGAAATGTATGTTGAAATCAGGCGGCTGTCCCAATTTGACTGAAGGTGACTTCATCTTCCTAGGTCTTTGGTCATTCGAGGTTATCCTGCCACCAAAACAGAAACAAAAAATACAAGGCCTATTAAGTCTAATAAGACATCAAAGATGTTCCACAAAATTCTCCAACCCACTCACTTTCTAGTTTAGAATTGGGGAAAAAGGTAGTGTCCATAGTAAATGGAAATGACCCTCTACTCACATAGAAAACAGGGGAGAATGTCAGGGGAAGAAGAGAGAAGAGATGAGAAATCCTGGATTAAAGGACAGCAGACAGTGAGAGGCAGCTGCAAATATTCGCTACGGAGAATGGAGAACAGCTCTACAGAAAGGATAGACATACCCTCAGATGCCTTTAAGGAGCAACATTTAAGGAAGAAGTTGAGTACTAAAATATGAAGACAGTTAACTCAAAGTATTCTCTTTACTAAATTGTAGGATTTCAACCCTACACCATGTAAAAGGAACAAATTAAAGTTTTCTTTGAAAATAAAAAGCACCCAAAACAACCTTGGTTGGAAGTGCCAATATCTTAACAATGTTAAAGAACAAGGTAGCACCAAACTTCCATTTAAATTATTTATAAATGATAAAGTAGCACTAATCAGAATATGAATTTTTAGTGTTCATTGTTGAATGTTCTATAATTCTCCACGTTATGTCTTTGATGACACCATTGGCTGAAAATGAAAAATTTCACATTATCTCAATATTGTTACTCAGATACTTCTTTGTAATTCATATTTTTCTTCAGATAATCTTAGTCACAAATGATATGCCTGTTATCTTTGTGGTACTTTATTCTTCAAGATAGCTGGGAATTGATGACCTATACCTAATTAAATTGAAATAAGTTTCTAAGAAAAAAAGCTAAGCAAGTTTCTAAGAAGTTGCCTTAATGTAAGTGTCTGTTTGTTGTCTTATTTTTTAACTCAAATTGTCTCCTAGTTGACAAATTCTTCCAGACATATATATCATTAAAGTGTAGGATGCTACTAGAATAACTTCTTTTCAGGCAAAGAATAATGATAAGCAGAATCCTAAAACAGGAAGTAAAGGTAGCATTTAATATGCACACAGCAGCATTCAAAATTCAATTCAGATGTAATCTACTGCAGCATTATATGTTGGCCTATAAAAGTCTCATGCAAATATAGCTTTATAGATTCAATGAAGAGTTGTTAGTTTTAACTGCATTTTAACAACTAGACCACATAAAATCTGTGGTCTTATCTTTGGCTAGAGAAAATGATCTAGTCTCAAAATGACTAATCTGTTAAATTCAGTAGTTATTTATTCAGTGCCTCCTATTGGGCAACATATACATCAGCGACATGCAAATGTTGGATTGCTTTGCAATGAACCCTTTCTTGTGTGTAATGACTTTATCTGAGGAGAAAATTAGAAATTAGGGGAAGAGAAATGAAGCAATGTGAATGTCATAGAGACTCAAAGAGAAGCCTCAAAAAAAATTCTGATTTTATGAATTTTACTCTTTGGTGGGAATTGATCTACCTTTTCTCTCTCTCTCTTTAGTCACTAAGTCATGTCCGACTCTTGCGACCCCATGGACTGTAGCCTGCCAGCCTCCTCTGTTCATGGGATTCTCCAGGCAAGAATACTGGAGTGGGTTGCCATTTCCTTCTCCAGGGGATCTTCCTGACCCAGGAATCGAACCCAGGTCTCCTGCATTGCAGGCAGATTCTTTACCAACTGAGCTATGAGGGAAGCCCATGTACTTCTTGAAGTCTAGCAATTTTAAAGTCTAAAGAAGCCTGGTGTTGAAACAATATATTATTAATGACACAAAAAGGACATCAGAAGAAATATTACCAAAAACTGTTTCAAAATCTGGTTTTCTTTTCCTAAGTGGAGGAAAAAGAAAACCAAAGCATAAATTAGAGCTTGATTCTGGCATAGATATGCAATGACATATATTTTGACTTTGTATATTACTATGAAGATGTTCTACTCTTATAATTCATTTGTGAGTTTTTCACAAGTAAAAAACTTTGCTTCAGGGTACTTGGTTTAATTTTTTTTAATTAGTTTATTTTCTATTTTTAAATTTACAATATCGTATTTGGTTTAATTTTGTTGTTGTTGTTCACTCACTAAGTCATGTCTAACTCTTGGTGACCCCATGGACTGCAGCACACAAGGCTTCCGTCTCCTTGACTATATCCCAGAGTTTGCTCAAACTCATGTGCACTCAGTCAGTGATGGCATCCAACCATCTCATCCTCTGTTGTCCCCTTCTCCTCCTGTACTCAATCTTTCCCTGCATCTGAGTCTTTTCTGATGAGCTGGCTCTTTGCATCAGGTGGCCAAAGTATTAGAGCTTCAGCATCAGCCCTTCCAATGAATATTCAGGGTTGATTTCCTTTAGGATGACTGGTTTGATCTATTTGCTGTCCAAGGGACTCTCGAGAATCTTCTCCAGAACCACAATTCGAAAGCATCAATTCTTCGGCATTCAGCCTTTTTTATGGTCCAGCCCTGACATCCGTACATGACTACTGGAAAAACCATAGCTTTGGCTATACGGACCTTTAGATACTTTTTGGCTGATCCATGCCCTTTCATACTCTGCAGGTATTTGTTATTCTACTGCTTTGGACTTTCTGGAAATTCATTGTGTCTGCATAACTTGTGATTGGCAAAATGTAGATGGATAGCACAGATCCCAGAAATGAGCCTGAAATGATATGCATATTAAAGTTTGAAACAAGGAGATATTTTCTAAATTGGTGGTCCAAAACCATTGTCACTTGCGGATCCTCTGAAACTAGAGATTCACTGGCCCCTCCCCAGACCTAGTGAATCAAAATTTGTAGGGTGGTGGTGGGACTAGGGGATCTATTGTGCTGTCCTCGTTAAGCTCCTTAAGTGAATATCACGCACAGCGAGGGTTGCAAGCCACTAGCCTACATAGTTGACAGTTGTACAGAACTTCATAATTTACAAAGCATGTCACAATTTTTTATCTCACTTAATCTGGTATGATGGACATCAGTACTATGTTATAGACAAGGAATACAAGCTTTAAGAGAGGTTAAATGATTACCTGATAATGTACATCCTAACTTTAAGTCTAGGTTTCTGATTTAAAAAATCACTGGCTCTTTTGCTTTTTGACTTATTTTGGGGCCATAATATACATACAGGAAAAAATGGCAATGCCATTAGTGTACAACCCAGTGAATTTTCTCAAACTGAGCACATCTGTGTAACCAGCCACACAAATGCCCTCCTCTGTCCTCCTCCAATCACTAATTACTCTCATGAGAGCAGTTACTATGCTGACTTCAAACAACATTGGTGGGATTCATCTACTGTTTCATGATTTCAATGAATAGGATCACCCATTATAGTCTCAATTGTGTAAGCTTTCTTTTAAGGATCATTATATTTGTGAGACTGATCCGTGTTGTATTGTACAGCAATGATGAATTTACCCTCATTACTTATAGTGTTTCTTTGTGTGAATATATGACATAATATTGTTCATTCTAGTAGTTTCCATGGAAGTTTCCATAGTTTCAGTTTTTATCTGAGTCCAGCAGAACTCTCTCAACATTTTAGTGCACATCTTTGGTGAACAGATACAAATTTTTATTGAGTATGTACCTAGGAAAATCCTGCACTTTCAAATTATAATTTTTCAGTTGTAAGTTGGCAGAAATCACCTCTAGCTTTTCCCTTCCAAACCTTTCTCTTCCTTTAGTTATTATAATCCTCACCACCACTCCTAACTTCATTAATCAAAACCTCTCTGAAACAAGAAAGAGGCAAATTAATTTAGTCTAAGACATACCATGTCTATTAATTCCAGATTTATTTCAAAGGATAGTATCTTGATTAAAGGGACAGCTTTCTGATTGTGGAAGTTCAGGGCATAAGACCATCATAGGCATATCTAAGCAAATGGTTTTATCTTATTTTGATACAGAGTTCTGTTTAAAAATTTTTTTGGACAAAATGTTATGAGGCAACACAAAATGAGTAATATGAGTAATTAATTGGTTACTCACCAAGTAACCATTGCTTGACCGTGTGTACTTGCATAGATATACTAACTCCCTTAAGGTCCCAGCCCCATTCTACCAGATACCACTGGTCAGAGTATGTCAACCTGCTCAAAGAGTGTGTTCATACAGCTTCTGTTACAGCATCAGTGTCCCTCCTTCAGGTATTTGATTACCTGGAATCCTTTTCTGTGAATCCTAAGGATGCTATGGGACTTCCCTATGATTCTGTCCCATGGACCCTAGATCCTTAGCTTTAAGGTTCACTGACATCATTAAGTCAGAGTAAGTATTTCCTAGTGTCTTTATCCATGGAGTGGGAAGGGAGGTAAGGTTGATTAATAACAACTGCATGGGTTTTTCAATAGGACAAGTAGTTGCTTCTCTAGGCCTTAGTTTCCTCAGGTATGAAATTGATATAATATTTTCATTAGCTTAAATAATATAATAGATACTATGAAGTTAATACAAATATTTGGTGCTGAATAAATGGTATCATTAATAGCTGCTAAAGGTCAGGGACTATGTCTTATTTATCCCTAAAATAATATTTAGTAGGAGGCTTCTTATAAATTTTTAAGGGAACTTATGATTTACATAAGTCCTGCTGGTTGGGGGATGATATATGCATGAAAGAGGAAGCTCCTTTCTCCCTGGCCCCTATTCCCTTCTGTATGAATGCTGACTTACTAACAAAACTATAAACTCTGTCTTTATGCTCTCCAAATCTATTCCTGGTAGGGAGAACATTCTTAGGTAACAGCATCACAGGTAGGGGATTCAGGTAGGGTTAGGCAGTATTTGCAAAAGAGTCAGAGCATATTATAGAAGTGCAGAAAGAATTATGTTAAGAATGTTATCATTAAGGAGCATAAATTATATTTAAATTCAGCTTTGTCTGAGTCCTCAGGTCTCCATCTAATCAAGCATATTAATAAAATCAGCTGAACTATTTTAATTGCTTTTCATCTCCTGGTCTAGGCTTCAACATTAGCTATTAATTGCTTCTGAATGGTATGTACTGTCACATACAGCAAATGGATACAGGCCTTCATTTAGGATGTGATCATCAATAGACATTCACTGTGCTTCTAGCAGAGTGAATCTGAATACCATCACCAACACCACTGGCAATTCTACTACCAAAAGTACCGACAATTCCACCATGGATGCCACGACCATTTCCACTACAAATACTAACAATTCCAGCACCCCTAACAATTCACTGCCTAATACCACCGGCAATTTTGTCACCAGTACCAACAGCAACTTCAAAACCAATATTCAAAGTGATGCTAAAGGTCAACAGATATGCTGGGCTCTGGGAGCCCACGTAGACAAAACATGATCTATGACTTTACTGTATTCCTAGCTTGACGGAGGAAATACAAAGTTGGCACTATTTGATCCTACTTGACCTGCATGGCCCCATATGTCCTTCATCTTGAGATACCCGCCGCTCTGCTTCCCACACATTGTTTGATAGCCACATTAGCTCACTAAAAATACCAGGGTTTTTCCTACTTAAAGACATTTGTGTCTGCTGCACTCTCCTCCTGGTGTAGTTTGTCTCTGATCTTTACAAGTTGAAACAATTCATACACTTAAATTCTTAGCATAAATACAACTTCCCAAGAGAAACCTTCTCTAGCCTTCCCTCTCCATTAGGACGACAGGGAAAATAGTTTGTAATTTACATAGTTGATCAGCATTTGACGTAAATGGTATCTAGCATGCTGCTCACAGGTAGTTATTAGTAGTAATGGTAAGAACAGAACTGGATAGGTCATTCATTTGACTGGAAATAAGGAAACAGATTGAATGTGAAACCAAAGTCCAGGAGACTGGACAGACTCACAAGAGAGAGAGGTTTCAGGTCAGAAATTGGGAGGCAAAGCCTAGAACAGTTAACATGAGCCACAGAGACAAAAGCTCTAGACCAGCTCTGAGTCCTTTGACAGGTGCTGGATAGTTAAAATAGTGTGGTTGGCGAATGGAACACAGTGCACAAAATACGCAAGTAGCAAAGGGAAGGGTATATAATGAACTATTTCTGATTTGATTGAGCCTGAGGGGGAAAATAAACAGTCTTTGATGAGAGTGGATGTTAATAACCATTATGTGTCATGGCCCTTTCAGGAAATCTGTACCTTTCTGATTTCCTTTTATCTCTTTCTCCTCCTTGGGCTCATAGGCTATGGGTGCAAAGTTATTATGGAAATGTGGACTTGAAGTTTTCACTCATGTTTCTTGTAACTGATTCCTATGAGTCTAGCCAGGAAGAGTAAGTATTTATTCAACAGTTCTATTTTTGTTGCTCTTTTGTTAAAAGTTAGAAATTATCCAACACACTTTGCATAAAATTCCACAGAAAATATTCCTGATTATTCTGGCCCACACCAGATTCTCCCCTCTTTAACTTATTCTGTGTATGAGTAAGAGTGTTAAACTTATCTTCAATTTATCCTTGTTCAGAGTTGATTTAATATAGTGGAGTTAAGAGCAAAGATTATGGAGATAGGCCACTTGGTTTTTGAATCTCAGCTCCAGCTCTTATTATCAGCGGAGATCTTGGATGAGTCACTTAGCCTCTCTCTGCCCTCAGTTCAGTTCAGTCGCTCAGTAGTGTCCAACTCTTTGTGACCCCATGGACTGCAGCACACCAGATTTCCCTGTCTATCACCAACTCCCGGAGCTTGCTCAAACTCATGTCCATTGAGTCAGTGATGCCATCCAACCATCTCATCCTCTGCTGTCCCCTTCTCCTCCTGCCTTCAGTCTTTTACAACATCAGGGTCTTTTCAAATGAGTCAGTTCTTCACATCAGTTGGTCAAAATATTGGAGTTTCAGCTTCAGCATCAGTCCTTCCAATGAATATTCAGGACTGATTTCTTTTAGGATGGACTGGTTGGATCTCCTTGCAGTCCAAGGGACTCTCAAGAGTCTTCTCCATCACCACAGTTCAAAAGCATCAATTCTTCAGTGCTCAGCTTTCTTTATAATCCAACTCTCACATCCATACATGACTACTGGAAAAATCATAGCCTTGACTAGACAGACCTTTGCTAGCAAAGTAATGTCTCTGCTTTTTAATATGCTGTCTATGTGGGTCATAGCTTTTCTTCCAAAGAGCAAGCGTCTTTTCATTTCATGACTACATTTACCTTCTGCAGTGATTTTGGAGCCCCCCAAAATAAAGTCTCTTACTATTTCCATTGTTTCCCCATCTATTTGCCATGAAGTGATGGGACCAGATGCCATGATCTTAGTTTTCTGAATGTTGAGTTTTAAGTCAACTTTTTCACTCTCCTCTTTCACTTTCATCAAGAGGCTCTTTAGTTCTTCTTCACTTTCTGCCATTAAGTGTGGTGTCATCTGTGTATCTGAGGTTATTGATATTTCTCCCAGCAATCTTGACTCTAGTTTGTGCTTTATACAGCCTGGCATTTTGCATGATATACCCTGCATATAAGTTAAATAAGCAGGGTGACAATATACAGCCTAGAAGTACTCCTTTTCCTATTTGGAACCAGTCTGTTTTTCCATGTCCAGTTCTAACTGTTGCTTCTTGACCTGCATACAGATTTCTCAGGAGGCAGTCAGGTGGTCTGGTATTCCCATCTCTTGAAGAATTTTCCACAGTTTGTTGTGGTCCACACAGTCAAAGGCTTTAGTGTAGTCAGTAAAGCTGAAGCGACTTAGCAGCAGTAGCAACAGCAGCAGCAGCAGCAGCAGATGTTTTTCTGGGAGTCTCTTGCTTTTTTGATGAGCCAACGGATGTTGGCAATTTGATCTCTGATTCTTCTGCCTTTTCAAAATCCAGCTTGAACATCTGGAAGTTCATGGTTCACGTACTGTTGAAGCCTGGCTTGGGGAATTTTGAGCATTACTTTGCTAGCGTGTGAGATGAGTGCAATTGTGCGGTAGTTTGAGCATTCTTTGGCATTGCCTTTCTTTGGGAATGGAATGGAAACTGACCTTTTCTAGTCCTGTGGCCACTGCTGAGTTTTCCAAATTTGCTGGTCTGTTGAGTGCAGCACTTTCACAGCATCATCTTTTAGGATCTGAAATAGCTCTACTGGAATTCCATCACCTCCACTAGCTTTGTTCATAGTGATGCTTCCTAAGGACCACCTGACTTCACATTCCAGGATGTCTGGCTCTAGGTGAGTGATCACAACATCGCAGTTATCTGGGTCATGAAGACATTTTTTGTACAGTTCTTCTGTGTATTCTTGCCACCTCTTCTTAATATCTTCTGCTTCTGTTAGATCCATACCATTTCTATCCTTTATTGAGCCCATCTTTGCATGAAATATTCCCTTGGTATCTATGATTTTCTTAAAGAGATCTCTAGTCTTTCCCATTCTCTTGTTTTCCTCTATTTCTTTGCATTGATCGCAGAGGAAGGCTTTCTTGTCTCTCCTTGCTATTCTTTGGAACTCTGCATTCAAATGGGTATATCTTTTCTTTTCTCCTTTGCTTTTAGCTTCTCTTCTATTCACAGCTATTTGCAAGGCCTCCTCAGACAACCATTTTGCTTTTTTGTATTTCTTTTTCTTGGGGATGGTCTTGATCACTGCCTCCTGTACAGTGTCACGAACCTCCATCCATAGTTCTTCAGGCACTCTGTCACTTCCACTGTATAATTGCAAGGGATTTGATTTATGTCATACATGAATGGTCTAGTGGTTTTTCCTACTTCAATTTAAGTCTGAATTTGGGAATAAGGAGTTCATGATCTGAGCCACAGTCAGCTCCCAGTCTTGTTTTTACTGACTTATAGAGCTTCCTTAAAGCTCTTCCTTTAAGAACTCTTCCTTAAAACTCTCTGCCTGAGTTTTAACTATTGCACTATTCTGCAAAGTGATGATAATATTCATATGTAATACTAGATAAGCTGTAGAATATGACATTGAAATGAGTATGAATCATGAGCATGAATCAGTTTGAACAGTACCTGGCACATAGTAAGGGCTACACAGATATGAAATATCATGATTGAACAACTAATAACAAAACACTAGATGGGGAGTTTTAAGTTTTTTGTAACTGTCTGAAGTTTACATATGAAAGTTAGAAAGTAATTGCTAAGACTTTTCTGTAAACACAGCAATAGTTCAGCAAAATCAACTGGTTTTAGTCATCAGCAACATTTTCTTTTTGGGTTAGAATACATCAAAGTTGGTTACAACCTCTTTTAAGCTTTTCCATTATATAACCTCATCTATAATAATAACTGTGTTGGTTAAGGAAATCATTATTCAAAGGACTGAATCATCTACATGCAAATGAGTTTAGCATAATTTCCTTAAGCATAGTAATCACTAAAGAGAGAAGATTCATTTTCTTTCATAAGTCTATGTGTCTGAAACAATTTAGCAACGTAAACAGGGTGTAGGTTGGCAAGTCAACATTTAAAATCTCTTTGTGGCATATTTTTACAGTAAAATTCCATCCCCAGGCAATTATCACCTACCTTAAAAAAAAAGTATTTCCTATATATTTTATCTCAAGAGTCTCTATATTACACAGGAAAGTCAGTTTTCCCTTTTGAAAAAAATGTTTTACTTAGACTTTGTCCTGAAACTGACAATTATGTCAAAAACTTGCTATTTGAAACATCTTTGATTAAGACTAGGGCTTTCAGCATACTTCCTTACTGTGTGACTTCATTCAGTCTTCTCAGTGTCTTCAAACTTCTTGTTTGTGCATCTCCAAGACATAGCCATTTGAGCACTGACACCCTAGAAAGCTAAAACAGCCATTATACATGTCTTACTGTCCTAGCATAATGAACACTGTACATGTGAGACAAAAGATACAAAGGACACGAGGAAATAACTAAATATAGCAGTTCTTTTGTGCCTTGAGTACCGCAGGTATTGGATGCATTTACTTTGAATATCTGATATTTTAATAAGTCTTTAGAGACATCTGAAGCTAGTAAACACCACTTCTCTTCATAAGACACAAAAATCATGATATTTTTTCAGTGTGAAAAACCTTTGGATTCATGAATTGCATATTCACGGTTTTGATCTAAGCTTTATTTAGATTTTGTTCTGCACCCAGCAAGTTGGTTATCTCTCTCTGACTCTGGCAGAAAACCCACAACTTGCTCCTTTTGTAAGAACACATGAGGAATAAATGTTGAAGAGGAATGTTAAGTCCATTTTAGTAACTCACTGAGTAACCTTCCCTTATATGATTAGAAAGATTGAAAATGGGTTTGGAGAGAAAATGGGATATTGTGTGAGAATTTTTGTGTTGTGAACAAATGATTTCTGAAGATGTGCCTTTTGTTTTGTTTTCTGGCATCTTTAAGCTTAGCTTCAGTCTAATATAGTCCAGCAAAGCTTTTCGCAGTCACAGTTATCAGACTCCTAACATCAAACCTGGAAAATCATAATATGTTTTAGTAGAATTTCTGAGCTATTTATAAAAACACTGTTTATAAAGTTGTCGGAACCTTACTCATTCCTAAGCTATACAGAATGGTGTGTACTTAAAGAGATGCTACTTGTATAGGCTAATGTAAGTGTTCTGAGCATGTTTAAAGTAGTCTCAGCCAAGCAGAGAATGAGATGGTAAGAAAAATAGGAATCCATTGGCCTCATGCACAAGGGAAAGGGTGTGTGTGTGTGTCTGTCTGTCTGTCTATGTGAAATCACTTCAGTTGTGTCTGACTCTTATGTGACCTCATGGACTGTAGCCCTCCAGGCTCCTCCATTCATGGGATTATCCAGGCAAGAATACCAGAGTGGGTTGCCATGCTCTCCTCCAGGGGATCTTCCCAACCCAGGGATCAAACCCATGTTTCTTATGTCTCCTGCATTGGCAGACAGGTTCTTTACCATTAGAATCATGTGGAAAAGGGATTCTAGATTATTATGAAAGTGAGTAACAACCGCTGGTGGCATATTAGAAGGTACAAGTTGATGGACCTATGTTTTAAGAGGTGATGTCTGTCCTTTGAATTTTAGTGCCAGTGTTCCCAACTTGGTGGCAATCAGGACACAGGGCCATGCTCTCTGCTGATGCTCAAGATGCCCATTAGCAATACACAGAAGCAGGTGTATTTAAAATGTAATATCCTTAGTACTTTGTACAAACTAGCAATCCTTTTTTATTGGAAGGAAATGATTCCTCTCCCTTAATTATTCCATCTGAATATCCAGTCTTGACATTTAAAGTGAAGCATGTTCAAATTTCCCTTGAAATTCAAAAATTGTGCTAAATTAGGTTGTTTGGTGGGAAGTGAGCCTTGCGTTTGTTAAGGAGAGATTTGGTTATAAAAGTTTGATTGACTTAAGGCTCTGAAAGTGGGTAAGGTAAATAAAGCCAGTGGCAAGAAAATGAGAAAAAGAAGTTGGTGGGCAGGTGATTCATTGCCATTTCCTGTAGTTCCTCATCTGATGACAAAGAGCTATATAGATCGTCTGTCAAGAAATGAACTGTTTCTTTTAGGGTTCTGCAGTAACAGTGAAGCAAAATGTTAAGCAGTTACTAAACATGGTATCTGTGTTTGTCTTCATGGAGAGACTAGTGCTAGCTTCTCTTCCTGTAGTCAACAGTAGCTGCTCAATCGAAGAATGTTGACTGGAATTTGGAAAGACTTTTTAAAAATGAGATTGATTGGTCTAAATATTCCTTCCTTCTGCTCCTGGATCCTTTTCTTCTCTCTTGCCTTCATGCTTATTTATCAAACACGAGTTATATGCCTGGAATTGTATAAGGTGCTGAAAATGCAGTTCCAAAGAACAAAAAAAATATTGGTCTTTCATGGAGTGTATATTTTAATGGACAAAATAGAACAAAGTAAATGTATTCACTAATTACAGATTGTGACAAGTGACATGCAGGGCCCAATCAGGTAGCTCAGTTAGGAAGTAACTGTAGAGGTGGGGAGGACACAGTACTGCAGTCAGCAGAGCACCTCTGAGATGGTTACTGAGGGATGTGCTGCAGCTGGCCGCTCTTGAAGATATGAGGGGAAGGGGTCCTGGGAAGAGGGAATGGCAGTGGCTGAAGTGGTGACATCACCTTTCAAAATCTGGAAGAGAGGTAGTATAGCTAAACTGCTCCTGGCATTTGATGGTCCCACTTAGGATTTTTTGACTTTATGATGATGAGAATGTGGTACTCATTCACAAGCATACTTCACATTTTGAATTTTGATCTTTTTCCAGGCCGGTGAAACGATATACCAGACTTTCGCTTGATGCTGGGCAGTAGCAGTGAGCAGCAGCTCCCAGCCATGTGGTCATGAGGGTGACAGTTGATACATTTACAATTATTCTGCACCGATACAGCTATTTTGTTTTTCATTTTCAGTGCAGTATTCAGTAATTTACACAAGATACTCAACACTTTGTTATAAAATAGGCTTAGTTTTGGCCAGTTTTGCCCAACTGTAGGCTAATGTGTTTTGAGCATGTTTAAGGTAGGTTCAGCCAAGTAGAGAATGAGATGGTTGAATGGCATCACTGACTCAATGGACATTAATTTGAGTAAACTCCAGGAGATTATGAAGGACAGAGGAGTCTGGTATGCTGCAGTCCAGGGGTTGCAAAGAGTCAGACCCGGCTTAGCAACTAAACAACAACATCAGCCAAGCTATGATGTTTGGGGTGTGTGTGTGTCTGTATATGTGTATACGAAGTCATTTCAGTCATGTCTGATTCTTTGTGACCCTATAGACTTCAGCTTGCCAGGCTCCTCTTATCCATGGGATTCTCCAGGCAAGAATACTGGAGTGGGTTGCCATTTCCTTCTCCAGGGGATCTTCCTGACCCAGGGATCGAATCCTCATCTCCTGGGTCTCCTGCATTGCAAGTGGATTCTTTGCCACTGAACTACCTGGGAAGCATGATGTTTGGTAGGTTAGGTGTATTCAGTGCATTTTAAACTTATGATATGTTCAACTTATGATGGTTTGGCAAGGTATAATCCCATCATAAGTCAAGGAAGATCTGTGGTGAGAAAGCCGATTGTGTCATTTGTTTCCTTTTGGGTGTCTGTAAAACTAACCTGGCAGACAGTGGTTTAAGCCCTTCTCATGCACCCACTTTTGTTCCTGTGCTGGGTGGGTTTCTGACTAGGCTATCAAGATATGGCTGTCTACCCTTGTTACCAAGCCAACCCAGTGCTCACATCCACCATATACTTGCGTAAGCACTTATTCACTCAACAATGTATTGCTGGGACTTACCAAGGCCAGATACTGTTTTAGGCACTAGGAAAACAGCAGAAGATGGACACAGCCTGGGGTGAATGGGGGAAAGGTGGAGAAGGCAGATGATAGAGAAGAAAAGTGAGTGTCACTGGAAAGTGCCAGGTAGAGATTTGAACAGGGAAGTGTGATAGAGGACTAGTCTGGAGGGTCCGATGAGTTCTCCATGAAAAGATGACACGTGTGAAATGTAGAGATGAGCATTTCCCACCGTGAATGATACCTCAGTGTGACTCCAAATGACATCGCAAAGTGAGAAGAGCCTGGCAGAATTCGCTGGCCCTTGATTTAGTTTGGAGGAGCTCTTGAATTGTTCTGACTGTAGGTAATTTTCTTACATGCCATTCATTGTGAGACAGGGAACATAGAGAGCCTCAAAAAGTCAAGACTTCTAATAATGACAGTGATATCATTTGTTGAATGTGTATTATATGGCAGGTATTAGGCTGAGCGCTTTTATGTGAGTTACTTTCCTAAATGCTCACAGCCCTACAAAGTGGATTTTATCTTTGTCTACATTTACAACGGAGGAAATGCGGTCAGAGCAGGGGAGTGACCTGAGGTCATAGAACTTGTGAGTGTAAAATACGGGATGCATGTCCTGCAGTCAGGCCTCAACCCCCAGCTAATGGACAGCTGTATGATGTACTGCTTTCCTAGAGAATGTTTCCATTATGTTCAGTACTGATGAATAGTTTGTTCTAGGAGGATCGAATACAAAACTAGCTCCCCACACACATTTTTGTCTGAGGGTTCAAAATACAGCCTTGCCTCTAGGTTGGAAAGGTAAAGAATTTGTACTTTTGGTGTTTCTTAGTGTGGTCGTTATGGCACTTACTCTCGAATTCCGTTTGGGTGTGTGAAGAAAGTATTTACAAAGACAATTCCTATTCCGGAAGAGAGGTAAGTATGTCAAAATATGTGTTCAATAAAATTACAGATCTACTAGATCCTCTGTGGAGTGATACAACTCATTTTTATTTGTTGAATCTGCAAGAAAACAAGGGAATTGTCTTTCCCTCCCTCCCTCCTTCCCTTCCTTCCTTCTTTGCTTATTCAAAACAGCCAAATTCAGAGTCACAGATGGTCATTATATTGAGAAATTCTTTACAAACAAATTATATTTGTTCCCTTCAGAGTTTTCTAGAGGTAATGGGTCAGACTTGGGGAGCTGATGAATTGCTGACAAGTGTCCATGACTCTCACATGGTGTTGGGTTGACATGTGATGGTTGAGAAATATGATGTGGGCATTTTCCTCTAGTGAGAGCTTCTTCAGCTGTACTTTCTTCTCTGGCAGTGCTCCTCCCAAGGCTAAAGAGCATTGTATTCAGAACCAGGAGGCCCTCTGAGTACCACCTTCTGCATCCACTCTTCACCATTACCTTTTGTTGAAATGGAGTGTTATATTGCACAGTAGCTTGTCCTCGAGAATTGGCCAGCATGCTGTCAGCAAATGAAAGCATAGGATGCTTTATTTGTGCCTTGGAAAAAATATCTGTTATTGGTGTGGGTCTTATTGTCATCCTAAAATATATCTTCCTACGTCTCCCACAGATAGGCCACATCCTTTCTTGCCATAAATAGCAAGCAGAATGAGGAACTCTCAGCTTGACAGAAGCGTACAAAGCAAGCTTGGTCTCTCACTCACCCCATGTTTGAATTCCTTCTTCTGTATTCAAAGCAAATGGTGATGTGAGTTGTCCTTGAATATTTTTAATTAAAATAGATAATTCCTGTGTACCTTTTTCCAAACAAAGGAGTTTCCACTTAACCATTCACTTGTATATTCATCCATCCTCCATCCACGTCATTCATTGGCCAGACAGTTGGAAGGTTTTTAATCAGTTAGGAACGAAGCACTTTCCTACATGCCAGGAATTTTGTGAGGCACAGATGCAAAGGCAAAACACCTTGAAAAGATCCACACCCCATTTTCAGTCAACTTGTAGTTAAAAAAAAATAAAAAGATACAAAATGTAGGCAGTCACTGATACTGCAGAGTGACATTTGCTATGATGGAAATATGCATAGAGTTAATTAGGATCATTTTTCTGCCAGAGCAGTGGTCAGAAAAAAGTACATTCTTTGCTTTTAGATAGAACACAAGATCAGTGGTTCATCACACATGGTTTTGTGTATTTAGGATGTTTAAAAACTCTTTCATTAATGTACCTTTGTCAGTCTAGTCTATCTCCCGTCACCTTTACAAATGTTTTATAGTTTTTTTCTATTTAAAAGTCCTTACTTTTATAGAGCTTATTTGCCTCTTTTTGATGCCAATTTAGTGCTCTTAAAATTTTATTCTATAGACCTAGATAGCATGGAAGATAAGGTCTAAGATGAGTCTATTTTTATTTCAAGGTTCTGAATACACTGAATTTAAATGAATTTCAGGGAAAAAAATCAAGTACTAAAATTTTTTGTCAAGTTATTTATTACTCACTTTTATTCTCTGGGCAAAGTGTAGCACCTCAGAAGCTCACATATGTAGTAGCATCTGGTCATTCCTGATGAGAAGTTCTTATTCAGGAAAACCGTTATTCAGACCCTTATTCAGGAAAACCTCTCACTGATGAGGTTTCCCATTCCATTTTCGCTCAGAAGTTCTCCATATCTTTCAATAAAAGCTGCTGCTGCTGCTGCTAAGTTGCTTCAGTCATGTCCGACTCTGTGCGACCCCATAGAATGGAAGCCCACCAGGCTCCCCTGTCCCTGGGATTCTCCAGGCAAGAACACTGGAGTGGGTTGCCGTTTCCTTCTCCAGTGCATGAAAGTGAAAAGTGAAAGTGAAGTCGCTCAGTCGTGTCCAACTCCCAGCGACCCCGTGGACTGCAGCCTACCAGGCTCCTCCGTCCATGGGATTTTCCAGGCAAGAGTACTGGAGTGGGGTGCCATTGCCTTCTCTGCAATAAAAGCTAGAGCTTCACAAAGTCTAGTCACAAAGTCCATGCTAGTTCAGAGTCCCTCTGCTCTTTGCCTATTGAGGTCAGGGACTCAACGATTTGAAAGAGACTGTTCTAGGCTGCCCCTCAGCCATAATCTCAGGTTTTGTTTTAACTCTGCCTGGTCTCCTGCACTCTTGCCTTTCTTCCTCTGTGGGGCTTTTCCTCTGCCCATCAACTATCCCCCCACATCCAGATTCCAAAAGCCCCTCCCCTCCTTTTCCTGAAATGTACACATTCCCTAACTTCTAAGTCCACCTCTGGAACATTTAAGATCAAATAAGTATAGGACTGAAGAATAGGAACATCAAATTTGCAAAAGTCAATGTTTCTGGAAAACTATTCCTTTCACTGTTTTCTGCCCCCTTTTAAAATACATTACTACTTCTTCTTTTTAAAAATTTATTTCCTTTTAATTGGTGTGTTTCCCTGGTGGCTCAGACAGTAAAGAATCTGCCTGCAATGCAGGAGAATTGGGTTCGATCCCTGGGTCAAGAAGATTCCTTAGAGAAGGGAATGGCAACCTACTCCAATATTCTTGCCTGGAGAATCCCAAGGACAGAGAAGCCTGATGGTCTACAGTCTATGAGATTGCAAAGAGTTGGACACAACTGAGTCAGTCTTTCTTCTTTTCTAATTTTAATTGGAGGATAATTGCTTTACAGTACTGTGCTAGTTTCTGCCATACATGGGCCTGAACATATGAATGCCTATGGCTGATTCATGTTGATGTGTGCCCTTTATTTTTTGAGTAGCTTCTCAAGCCACGCCTTCCAGATCTGAATGTTTTGTGATGTTATGTGAATTATTCTCTCCAAGCCTCGGTTTTCTTCATCTACAAAGGTGAGATGGTAATATCCACTTTGGGGCGCAGTTGAGTGTGAATCAAGCCCATGTTGTTTAAATACTTGGCACAGTACTTCCCTTCTTAGGCACCTTTCCCCTTGAGGTCTGTTAATTATACAATGAATTTAAAAAGAGAAGATAACATCTCAGAGATGTAGTGTTAACATCTATACTGTTATGGGTGAATTTAAAATGCTTGCTTCACTGTGAAAAAATTTGGAGATGAAGTGACAGTTAAATGAACTTAAAGAGAAACACACTCCATAGAAAAGAGTGTGGGCCATCTCAGAAGGTGAGAGAGACCTGAAATACAGCATCATTAGTTTTTTTGAGCTTGGTAATTTCCTAGGCTAATGAGAGGGATTATTCCATTTATTTTAGGGAAGGGGCAGAGATTTCCAGAATTTGGGCCACCACTGACTTTTTGACATTTTATATTTGGTCTCAGAACTGTCATGGTGCACGTTGGTGTGTCAGTTAGATTCTAATGTATTAACAGTGAGCATAGAGTGAGCCTCAAGGTCTACTGGAAGTCAAATATTCTGCCGTATTGGACCTATTTGATTCTAATCAGTTTATGTCCATGTCTTTGGGCTATGTTACTCTTTTAAAGGTTGTGCCCTGCCTCCTTCCCTTCTGTTTCCATACTATTTAATAGCATTTATTATCACATGAACAAGGTTACTTAATTATAAAAGTAGTAGGTACACTTTCTGCTTACTAAAGGTTAGCATATTAGTAGATTCAAATGTTTGTCAGTGGGAATCAGGAGAAAGTGAAAGTTGCTCAGTCGTGTCTGACTCTGCAACCCCATGGCCTATATACAGTTCATGAAATTCTCCAGGCCAGAATACTGGATCGGGTAGCCTTTCCCTTCTCCAGGGGATCTTCCCAACCCAGGTCACCCACATTGCAGGCAGATTCTTTACCAGCTGAGCCACAAGGGAAGCCCAAAGATACTGGAGTGGTTAGCCTATCCCTTCTCCAGTGTATCTTCCTGACCCAGGAATTGAACCAGGGTCTCTCGCATTGCAGGAGGATTCTTTACCAACTGAGCTATCAGGGAAGCCCAATCAGGAGAGATCCTTTTCAGTTAGTGTGCAAACAAGTAGAAAAGGCTTCTTCCATGTTTGATGTATACTTTTGTATATCATGGGATATGGATCTGTAGTAAATGAAGTGGCAAGATCTGAGATCTCTATGAGTAACTGCTAGTGTTTGTTTTATATGAACCAACAGAAAAATACTGAGCCAAATTTGGGCCAAGGCAATTTAGCTTACTTAAATACTTTAGAGTTGAATGATAATACTTTTGGAAATGGTCAGTAACAGTGGGCTACCTGAAACTCACCTAAAAATGTGTAGAAAATTGTAGATACAAATGAGCTTAAATTTTTACTTCTGTGCACAAACCCAGATATTTTGCTACTTTTTAACTCTGCATGTTACACAAGAATCTGATGCTTTAATACCATTTCTAGCACCAGAACCATTAGACTGGGCCAGAAGCCCTTTCAAATCCAAGGATAGGGACCTATTTATAATTATGTATTTCCTTGAATGGATTTGAGATTGATGTTTTAAATCCTCGTTATCATTTTATTGATTGAAAATAATAATTACTGTTTTTGCTTGAGGTACTATTTCCCTTTCATTGCCTTAATATTTAGCTTCTGAAACTTACTACAATTAAACATATCAGTGCTGGAAAAAAATAGTTGGCTTCTCTATATTGACCCAATTATGACCGTACTTTTTTGTTTTCCTTTATTTTGATATACTAAGTGAATTTCTCTTTGAATAATTTCTTTGAAGAGTGATTGGCTAACTAATTTGCCAAAAAACATTTTAGTCAAAAGAAGAGAGCAGAGTTTCTCTAAAGTGAAATAAAGGGATGTCTTTTAGAAGAAAGCTTGAAAACTAAGAACTTTTGAAAATACCGTAATATACAATAATGCTTAAAAAAATCAAACATATTCCTGAAAGAATACAATTTAACAATTTAATATAAGAAAACTTGCCACATAAAGAAGGAGTTATCTTTGGGGAAGGAAGAAGTGGGAAACCACAAGTTAATAAGGATTTATCTTTGTTTTTGCCACTTCTGGCTTACTTTGGTCTTTGGTTAATTCATTTAAAGAGTTAGAGGTTAAACTGTAGAGTCATGTTTAAGTTGTACATGTTGACAGCATCCCTGGAGGTGCACCATATTGCAGAGCTCAAGATGCTGGAGACAAACACAGCTGGGTTTGGATTCTAGTATGTTTATTTACTGGGCAATCTAGGAGGTTGCCCAGGAGGATAATTAAAGGAGCTACTGCAGGATTAAGATAGATTTTTGTAAATGCCATACAGTAAGATGGAAGTCCCATGGACAGAGGACCCTGGAAGGCTACACTCCATGGGGATCACAGAGAGTTGGGCATGACTGAGTGACTAACACATTCAAGATCTTAATATATACTTTTTTTTTATCCTCCCTTCCTTTTTTTCTTAGGAATTGACAGAAAATGGCATTTTGTTGAAGAAACTTTAAGTCAAAGATAGAAAAATGGCCAAGGGAGAAATGTGACTAAAAGACACCAAAGTAACTAGTTGCTTTGTAATTTTTAAATTAACTCTGAATAACAATAGATACCAATAATGGAGATATAGGCATTCATGCATTGATAGTAAAAGTGTAAATTGGGAAAACCAAAGTAATTAGGCTGTGTGAAATATCTCAAAATTCCATACCTTTTGATTTAGTAATTCTGCTTGTTCGCTCTCAGATTATTGCATTTTCTCACAGTGATTTATAAACAAAGATTTCTGTTAGGCTGTTTCTAACAAATAGAAAAATATTATGTGGCAAGACATGTTGTTATTCAACACAATAATTTCAGTGAATGCTTCATAACATGAGAAAGGTCTCTCAAGACCATATCTTTTTTTTTTTTTTAAAGCAAGATAGTTGTACAGAATCTGATTTAAATTATACCCAAAAAGGAATATATGAATTATCAAAGGCAGGAAGTTAAGACTCAGAGGGCAAAACTTGCTGTCTTTGAATGACAGGAGTTTTGGTAAGGTTTCTTATTTTCACTCTTTTGTGTTCACTAAATCTTTTTCAGTGTGAATGAACTAATTATTATATATTAAATTAAAATAGGGAACAAATGAGTCTATCTGTTAAGTTGAAGAAAGCCAATCACCAAGCTGAGTTCAGGAGGGGCTGGGATTCTTCAGTCTACAGCCAAGCTCAGCTGATGGACATTTATCACATGGAGTTTGCTTGGCTTCAATGTGATTCCTCTGGGTTTCCAAGCAAACTCAAGTTCAGCTATGCTTAGAAACTGGTGGACCTAATGATTAGGATCTTGGGTTTTCAGACTTCTCTGTTTCTTGAAGATGTGCAATTTCTTAAAATTGGTGAAGTCACAGCATGGCTTAGGTCACGTTTATTTTGCAATCTCGATACATTGGGAAAGAGTTCCATCTATAATCAGGGTAATTTTATGAAAGAAAGAGCTCTATCCTCAGGTGTAGGTAGCACATTATGATTTGAGACTAGAAGACAGTATTTCAATTGGATGAATATTGCCTCATGAAAACCTCATTGTATTTTTCTTTGAGTTTTATTCTAGATATGTAAAAGCATCACCACAGACCAGCATCCTTTGGAGAATTCCCACATAAGGAACCACTGCCTTCCCCATAATCTCCTCACTGCTTTCTAACAATAGTCAGTCTCCTGTAGGAATGAGGGCACTGAGGCTCAGGTGGCCCAGGTGGCTTGGACTTGTCTGACAAGATTTTGTTGTACCATCTTTAAGTCCTCCTCTGTGTGTTCATGTTGTCCAGAATAAAAAGAAAATTAAATAATTAAATACAGAAATTAACTTAGGACCGACCTAAGCTTTAAAATAGTCAGCTCGTTAAAATTGTTGAAAGCCTTTTTTATCGTCTAGATTTAGCCAGGTGGGGACCAGGAACTCAAACCCAAAGAGGAGGTATGTGCTTCTTAAGAGGGTGATGGTGATGGATGAAAAGATATCAACCAATGGTGGTATTTCACACATGGAGAGCTGTGTTCAGAGAACACAGTGACCCTCTAGACAAAGACAGAGGTTTCTATCTTGGGAGAGGCTTTTACATTTCCACTCTCAGAAAGTATTTTTATGTTCTCCCATCCTAATTGCTCTGAGGTCTTGTTCTTTGTTTGAACCCATAGAAAATTCCTTGGTGTCTGCTTGAAGTTTGAGCAACTTGGAGTTAAATTTGTAGACTGTCCATCTCTTTGCTGGGCCAAGGTTTACTGCCTAAGAAGATTCTGTAAAAGGAGAAGGGCCAGAAATAGAACTGGATGTAGAGTACATTTAGTGACTCAGGAAGTGCTGGGGCATCTGCACTGTGACTGGTGATTTGTATTAAAAGCGCACTAAGTATTTTAGGGCAGAATAAGCAGTGGTTAAGAAAGAGGTTGGCAGGAGGACAGTAACTATCAGAGAACAAAGAGGAGTAGGAAAAATCAAGAGCTGCAAAATCCTTGTTTAACAGTTGAAATTTAGTTTAATTTGACATTGAAAAGAGAGGGACTTAGAATAAATCTAAGATAGAATGCACTAGCATGATACAGTAATGTTAAAAGATAACCTGAAGCATGTTAAAAATTTTAAGAGTGTATTTGAGCAAAAAATAACTTTTTGTCTGGAAGTATCTAATTTATCCAGAAGAAGCTCTGAGGGGCTGTACAAATGAAAGAGTTTTACAGGCAGAAGGGAGTAAGAATGAGCAGATTATGTTATACAAAAAGTAGATTGGTTATTACAGGGTTACTTTGCTTTAGGGAAATAGCAGGAGTCACTATCAGGCAGATGATCTAACTAGTGTTTATCAGGTGATTCTCAATTGTTGTTGTTCAGTCACTAAGTTGTGTCCTACTCTTTATGATCCCATGGACTGCAGCATGCCAGGCATCCCTGTCCTTCATTGTCTCCCAGAATTTGTTCAAACTCATGTCCATTGAGTCAGTGATGCTATCTAACCATCTCATCCTCTGCCACCCCCTTCTTCTTTTGCCTTCAATCTTTCCCAGCATCAGGGTTTTTTCAATGAGTTGGTTCTTCGCATCAGGTGGCCACAGTATTCAGCTTCATCATCAGTTCATCCAATGAATATTCAAGCTTGGTTTCCTATAGAATTGACTGGTTTGATCTCCTTGCTATCCAAGGGACTCTGAAGAGTCTTCTCCAGCACTGCAATTTTAAATTCTCAATTCTTTGGCATTCAGCCTTCTTTATGGACCAACTTTCACATCTATACATGACTACTGAAAAAACCATAGCTTTGACTATATGGACCTTTGTTGGCCAAGTGATGTCTCTGCTTTTTAATATGCTGTCTGAATTCATCATAGCTCTTATTTCAAGGAGCAAGTGTCTTTTAATTTCGTGGCTGCAGTCTCTGTCCCCAGTGATTTTGGAGCCCAAGAAAATAAAATCTGTCACTGTTTCTACTGTTTTCCCCATCCATTTGCTATGAAGTGATGGGACCAGATGCTATGATCTTAGATTTTTGAATGTTGAGTTCTAAGCCAGCTTTTTCACCATCATAAAGAGGCTGTTTTAGTTCCTCTTCGCTTTCTGCCACTGCAGTGATATTATCTACATGTCTGAGGTTGTTGATATTTCTCCCAGCAATCTTGATTCCAGCTTGTGATTCATCCATCCTGTCATTTCACATGATGTATTCCACATATAAGTTAAATAAGCAGGTTAACAATATAGAACCTCAATGTACTCCTTCTCCAATGTTGAACCAGTCCATTGTTCCATGTTCCGTTCTAACTGTTGCTTCTTGGCCTGCATACAAGTTTCTCAGGAGACAGGTAAGGTGGTCTGGTATTCCCATCTCTTTAAGAATATTCCACAGGTTGTTGTGATCCACATAAAGACTTTGGCTTGGTCAGTGAAGCAGATGTTTTCCTGGAATTCCCTTGCTTTTTCTATAATCCAGTGGATGTTGGTACTTTCAGCTCTGGTTCCTCTGACTTTTCAAAATCCAGCTTGTATGTCTGGAAGTTCTCAGTTCACATACTGTTGAAGCCTAGCTTGAAGGATTTTGAGCATGACCTTGCTAGCATGTGAAATGAGTGCAATTGTACAGTAGTTTGAACATTCTTTGGCATTGCCTTTCTTTGGGATTGGAATCAAATTCTCAATTGACTGGTTTAAATTTAAAATGATTTAAAATTCCATTTCTGGGAAAGCTGAAGACGTAATTAATTCTTGGCTTAGTGATGTGGGGCTTGATATAAGCAACTCCATTTTGAGCCTGTTGTCTTTTGTTTGTTTGTTTTGTTTCTATTAATAATAACCATCTGCTCTCATTAGGAAGTATCTTGTATATTCCCTTTTTGTTACTGAAGCCTGTGATCAATTCTAGGATGATCCCGTATGACAGATCTTGGCACTGTATCAGCCATTTAATGACAATGGTAACAGTGTTGGTCTTAATGGAGCTACTTTTTAATTTGCTGATTTTGATTTAGTCAGTGTGTTTTTGCTGACTTTTAATCCTTTTTGATTCAACTCCAGGCAGTTGAGTGATGCCTATCTGAGACTGGCTGACCACCAACAGATAGGCTGGTCTGCAGCTGGCCTGTTGTATCACTATAATTTTGGGAGTGTGCCAATGCTGATTTTGGACACGTACAGCAGTAATCAGCATCTTGCAGCAAGCAGCAGCAAGCAGTAGCTGGAAGCAAGTTCTTAGTTTCTTGGACCAGGTGTCCTAAGCACTGGACCATAAGGGCCAACAGTTAAAACTAGAGTCTTATTTCTTGCCTGCCTAAGTCAATAATGAATTCAGGCGAGGAGGCAGAATGTAAAGAGTAAAGTAGAAAGTTTATTGTAAATAAAAGTACATGTGGAAAGGTGCATGGGTGAACAGAGTCTCTCCTTTGGGAAGTTTAAATCCTTTATAAGGGGGCACTTTCCCAGGTCTTTGTCTTCCCTCAGGCCTATTGCCTTGTTGTCCTCCCCCGGTTAATTTGGCTCAAGTGCCGCCCATGAGGTGTGCACGCACCCCTCAGCCAAGATGGATCTCAAAGTGAAGGCTTCTGAGAGGAGCCAGACTCATTATGACCTGGAATTATCCCCTGACTTTTGATCCCAAGGAGCCTTTCTGCATATGTGTAGTGTCTCCTTTGTCCCAAAAAGGGTGGAGTATAGATCTCTTAATCCTTCACTCAGAGTTTTGCCCATCTTTGGCCTTGCCATGACTATTACCTTGAGATGTATACAAAAGACAGAGACTGGTTATTTACCCTGCTTCTGTTGGAGTACAAACAGGAGGCTTACTGTAAATTCCTCAACTAGAGTCCATCTATCTCTTGTCTCAGGGAGTGCAAACAGGAGACTAGTTGTCAGTAGCCAGTATCTGAAGGCCACTTCTTTGTGCCCCATGAAATGCAAACAGGAGGCCAGTTGTAAATGTCTAACCAGGAGCCCATCTATCTCCTACCTCAGTGCTAATAAACTAGATCCTAGCTTCCCAGGAGACAGATCATTTTTGCTTTTATATGCATATCAAACAACTGAGTAGTCCTACCATTTTATTTCTTTGAACTTTCATTCACTTTTTATGATGAAATATACATTAGAAATTTTAAAAGAGGCTTCATGCTGTCAATCACTTAAAAATCCAGTACATTACTTTTTCAAAGACTTTCGTGAGGTAGTCTGCTTGAAATCTGTTTTTACTTATTTTTTAAAGAGCATTTTATTTTATTTTATTCTATTCTGTGGAGCAAGGATATATTTGGCTCTAAAATTAATTCTACGTGAACAGTTGTCATCTTCTTTCCACTCTGTCTTGGAGAAGGCTTTTCCTGCTACTTCTCTTCCTGGTTACTGTATTCCTCTTTAAATACTCTGCCTACAGTGCCCCTTCTGTGCCAAGGTTTCTTCACCTGGGATCCAGCAACAGAATTCAGGGTTTCAGTAAACTTGTATCAGAGCATAAATTATGTCTTTATTTTATTAACTTCTGGCTAAATGAAATTCAGCAAGGTCTTCAATTATGGGTAACAATGAACCACAGAAATTTTGTGCAACCCCTCACCAATAAACTCACAGATATAATCATAGTATCACATTGCAGTTGTTGCCAACGTGGTTAAAAATTAGTGTAGCTATTGGACCACACTGCTACATATTGATAGTTAATATTTTTATAATGATGCTGACTTAAAAAATGTTCGTAACCTAAAAGTGGAGAGTTACGTTATACTCAGTGGGCATTTTTAGGACTTCAAGCCTGGAGGCAGCATCTCAAGTAACCCTGAGAACTGCTCTGAGCAGGCAAGGTGGGGAGGCAGGTTATCCAGAAGTTTTGCAGCAAATGCAGGTAGTCTGAATGTCAAAGGATAATTGGTAAGTAAAGGAAAACCAGATATCCCAAGTTAAAGACTTTCACACTTCTCTATGTATGGGAAGATGCAAGAGTCTGGGTTCCCTGAAATCTTTCCTTTGGTATACTCCTCAGCTTTCTGGGGCCAGTATCCTGTGTTTTCTCATCCTGAGTTCTCTCAGGGCTCACCATCTCACCATCGACTGTGACTACAATTACTGATGACTGTGACACCCTTTGTTTACTGATAATGGCAGGAAATACTTTATTTCACAATGAAGGTATATTACTGTATCACAGTTATTCTTGTAATATTTTGATAGCTTTTCCCAATATAATTAGTTCCCTTTATGATCCTATGTATGTTATTTTATTCATTTAAAAGCATTATTCTGAGAAGGGAGTCTGTAAGCTTCGTAAAACTGCAAAAAGAGTCCATAATTCAAAAACTGTTAAGAACTTACATTGGTTTCTCTGGAGTTACCTCTTTCTATGTAAGCCATAGTTTGAATGTCCTTTACTTATCTTAAAAAGCCTATAACTCAACAAATTTGTTTTCTTCCCAAATTCTGTGATCTATTTTCATATTGTATGTGAAGTAAAAGCATTTTTAGTGCCAGTTAGAAAAATGAATCAGACATTAAATTAACATTTACTGTAATGAAATCAGACCTGTATAATTATCACAGCCCAATTACACTCATCTAAAACTTTGCTCTGTTTCCCTTTTCAGCATCAAATAATCAAAACTCTTGTTCTGCTATGAATGATAAAATGTTCTTTTTCCAACTGCTAAATACAGGCATTGACTTTTATCATAAAAAGGCTTCTATACCAATTTAAGTGATTAAATATTTATTAAGTGCTTACAATGTACTAGGCACTGTGCAAATAATCTTCACTTTTATTGGTATATTAATATTTCATATAACACACAACGTACTAAATGCAACTTACCCAAATCACCATAGAATATTTTAAGGTTAGAAAGCATTGTTAGAAAACAGGTGGAAAAAAAATAAAGCACAAAATACATACTTTTGCATATTTATTTGTCTGAATTGAGTTCCAGAATTAATGAAATTCTGAGCTTTTGTTGGCTTTTGGTAGCTCTGTAGCTAATAGAGAGGCAGCCCCATTTGCGGTGACTGGCTAATTGGAGCAGCTCTCTGTCACTTCTATTGTGAGAGATGATGTCAAATCTTGGAAAAGTGCCTGAACTCAGATGTCAGGTGGATCCAAATCTGCATCCTGGCTCTACTGTTGATACTTCTTAGGTCTGCTACTGCTGCTGCTAAGTTGCTTCAGTCATGTCTGACTCTGTGCGACCCCATAGATGGCAGCCCACCAGGCTCCCCCGTCCCTGGGATTCTCCAGGCAAGAACACTGGAGTGGGTTGCCATTTCCTTCTCCAGTGCGTGAAAGGGAAAAGTGAAAGTGAAGCCGCTCAGTTGTGTCCGACTCTTTACGACCCCTTGGACTGCAACCTACCAGGGTCCTCTGTCCATGGGATTTTCCAGGCAAGAGTACTGGCGTGGGGTGCCATTGCCTTCTCCGCTTAGGTCTGAGACCATGTTAAAATTAAATCTGAGCTTCCGACTACCTGTCTTGAAAATGAGAATTATAAAATACGACTTGCAAAGTAGATATGAAAGTCAGAAGAGTTATATGGAAAATGCCTGCCACAGTTGTCTGGTACTTACTGGTTGCTTAATAAATTTTAATTGTTATTTGTTGTCAAATTTCTGTTCAGATATATCCCTTTTCCAGCAGTGAGTTCAAGAATTATGTCAAATCCTAAAATCAGTTTAACATTTACCATGACCCAGAGGACATAACATATTTGGGGAAATACAATTTAGAAATGATAGGCATATGATTTTGTGTATACATATATATATATATAGAGAGAAACACACACGTATAGATATATAATCAGCCCTGTGTATCTACAGGTTCTGAATCTAAGGAGTCAACCAACTGCTGATTGAAAATAGTTTTTAAAAATTCCAAAAAACAAAACATGAATTTGCCACACAAAAGTAACTATACAGAGCATTTACATTGTATTTACAGCTGTTTATGTAACATTTACATTATCTTAGATACTACAAATAATCTAGAAATGATTTAAAATATCTAGGAGGAATCGTGTAGGTTATTTGCAAATACTTGTTATCGTTGTTCAGTCGCTAAGTTGTGTCTGACTCTTTGTGACCCCATGAACTGTAGTACACCAGGCTTCTCTATTCTTCACCATCTCCTGGAGTTTGCTGAAACTCATGTCCATTGAGTTATTGATGTCATCCAACCATATCATCCTCTGTCCTCCCCTTCTTCTCTTTGCCTTGATATTTCCCAGCATCAGTTTTTCCCAATGAATTGGTTCTTTGCATCAGGTGGCTAAAGTATTGGAGCTTAAGCTGCAACATCAGTCCTTCCAATGAACATTCAGGGTTGATTTCCTTTAGGGTTAGACTGGTTTGATCTCCTTGCACTGTACCATTTTACATAAGGAACTTGCGCATTCTTGGATTTTGTTGTTTGAAGTGTTCCTGGAAGCAGTTCCCCAGGTTTAACAAAGGATTACTATACATTAGAAATTATATATATATATGTAGATAAGTCTAAGTCCTATATATATATGTGTGTGTGTGTGTGTGTGTGTGTGTACACACACACACACACATATAATCAAATGGAAAATACCAAATGCAGTAAAAACAGTTACTAAATGTCATGGTATACATTTATATCAATTATAGTGTTGAAAGTGTTGCTCAGTTGTGTCCAACTCTTTGCAACTCCATGGACTGTAAGCCCTTCAGGCTCCTCTGCCCAGTGGGTTGCAATTCCCTTTTCCAGGAGATCTTCCCAACGCAGGGATAAAACCTGGGTCTCATGCATTGCGGACAGATTCTTTATTGTCTGAGCCGGCAGGGAAGCTTTGTATGTTAATTATAATCCCAGCACTAAAACAGAAGAGACTTTAATGAAAGGGCCACTTACAAATATGTGGGTAAGGTTAAGGGAACCGACGCAGGGAGGTGCAGCACTGAAAGGTTAGCAAACACGGGAAGTCATTACTACTCCATCAACCGAGGAGAGCAGGAAGCCATCACTAGAAGCTGGAGAGAGCTGTGACTGTCTCTGTAGAAGAACTCCCCCTGATGGGAGTTTACTTCCTTATCTAGAGGAGCACAGCCACTCTCCACCACAATGTGGGAGGAAGCCCAGAAAGTATTTATCCTAATCTCTGTTTTCACTAATGCTAAAAACGTATTGGGAGCCACAGAGCTCAGGAACCCAGGTATTGGCAGCCTAGTGGAACAGGATGGGAAAGCATGGAGAGTGGATCTGACCAGTCTAACAGAAATTAGTGCAAATTTAAGAGGCATTTAGAAATTTAGAGAAGGAGGGAACCATGAGAATTAAAATAGTCACAGGAAGTTGCTCTGACCATGAAAGCTCGGTCCTATAAATAATTCCTACCTTAGACACAAATGTATACATCCAAATAAAATGTGACCTGGTCATCCAGCTGACAAATGATATGGTCAGGAGGCCCACTGAGATGATGGTATGGCTCCTTTATGAGGCTCTATCATCAGTCATGATGAATGTGATATAGTTCCACAAAAGTTCACATTTTAGCCTTGAAAGTCATTGGGCAATGTAGAGAGAGCTTCACAGGCAAATTACCCTGTGTAGACTGAGTGAACCAGTGCATCATGGGGAGATAAAGATTTCAGCCAACCTGACAGTAGGTCTCAGTCTCGTCCTTAAGTGGCCAGGCAGTCTATTCAAAGAGGAACACTCTCTGTTGTCCTGGAGTCTGCTGAATCCTTCACTCACTGTTGTTGATGACTCCTATTCATTTGAAACTTTCTATTGATCTGTTTATGTGTGCATGCTTGCGCATGTAGTCACTCAGTCGTGTCCAAGACTTTTGTACAGTCTGTACGGGCTCCTCTGTCCATGGGATTATCCCAGCAGGAATACTGGAGTGGACTGACATTTCCTCCTCCAGGGGATCTTCCTGACCCGGGGATCGAATCCACATCTCCTGCCATTCTGCCTTGCCAATGGGTTCTTTACCATGAGCCACCTGGAAGCCCCATTGATCTGTTTACAGAATGCAATTCAGGACTTACTTTTGTGACAGGGATGCTTTCAACAAGGGATTCCTTTGAGTCTTATTTATAATTTTGTTGTGGTAGATAAGGCTGTTTCTATGTTCAGAGACACTGTTTCCAATGCTTGGTCTTATTTTATGCAAAGGAAAATTTCGGACCTTCAGCAGTCACTCAGCAAATCATTCATTCACCAGACATTTTCACAGTGACTGTTTTGTGCCAGGCACTTTGGTAGTTATTAAAGATTCATTAGCTAGATCTAAGAAGGTAAATCATTTTCATTTGTTTTAATTCTAACCGACTGTTAGATACCATTACTGTATCTACTGTAAACGGTACTGTTTCCGTATCTTTATCCTGAGATCACTTCTCAGGTCTAACTTGAACTCAGCATCAGAGAGTTCTGTCCCTGATGAGCAGTGTCTTCGACAGGTGTGTACACAAGCAAACTAGCACCTTAGCTCACCTGGCTGGCCATTGCATCTGTCAGGTCTGGTACCACTTCTTTTCAGTGAGAGGAGGTCTTTGTAGTAACAGAAAAGCGCACATCAAGTATGTATTACCTCGCACCCAGAAAACTCTCAAAATCTTTGTTGAATAAATTAATTTAAGGGTTTAAACATTCAAAGGAACTAGCCTTTTTGGGACAATGTGTGGTTCTCACTTTCTCTCTAATTCCTACTACTTTTGGATTTTAAAAAGTGACATTGGAAAATTCACATATAAGTAGGTACATACCTTTCTGCGGTTCACATGTCTAAGGATTTTCACTAGTGGTATCTGTGAATCTATATATGAATAGTGAGGCTAATGGAGCATATTTTTATATCACCGAGTTTTAAGCTTCAGGCCACACATTGAAAAATAAGGTAACATTTTCTGTCTGTGACACTTTACATGCATGTTCATCCTGGCTTCATAGAAAAAGTTGGGGAGACATTTTTCCTTTAGTGAAAAATAATGAAACTTTACAACTCAGAACAGTTTTAACAATTCCTAAAAGATGTTTCTCAGTACTATTTCTCTTCAGGAGCACCTATCTTGGTGAAATGAATTAAATCATTCAGTGTTACAGTTATTCAAATATCCTGTGAGACAAAGAAACAGTGAATGAATCACAATAATTGAATCCATTTTCTGTTCCTGTTTAAGATAATTTTATCAAATAGTATCTGGATTTTTTTCATATCTTTCTTGCTCCCTCTTTCCCCTCCCTTCTTCAAGTGTTCTAAGGCATAAAACCATCTCTTTTCTTCACTATTCTATACCTTAACCTGGATTGAAGCAAGAGCATATTCATACCTACCATAAGGGAGAACACCTTTTCCTTTTTTCTGTTAGGTTCTTTGGCTGGTTTAATTATTAAATACATAAGTTAGACTAACAGGTGAAAAAAAACATTTAATTTCCTATATACAACAGACCCAAAGATTTGAGATTTAAGGACAAGTTGGGTAACTGTGGCTTTATGAGCCATCCTGTACTTTATGGAATAGAGGTCTGGGGCTTCAAAGAAGAAGAGTGTGGCTCACATGATAATAAGAAGAGCAGATGTTTGGTAATTAAAAGTTGGCCCTGCCATGCAGATGGGTCTTTCAGATAAGAAGTTATCTCTGGAAATAGTTCTCTTTCTGGTCCAGCCTCTCTGTTTTTAGGTACTTAAGGGAGAGATAATAAGTTTTTTTTTTTTTTGAGTCTGCTGGATCTTGATCAGAAAATAATCTACATGCCAAAATGCCATATTTTGGGAGTCATGTGTTCTGTTCCCCCTTACTACAATGGTGGAAATACCTACTGATTCACTTTAACCCATAGATCTCTTCTGCCTTTAGCAAGATAATAAAAATATTCAAATATTCAGGAGCAAAAGCAGCAACTTGATAGAACAGATGCTGGCCCACAGTGCTGGAACAGGGGCCCAGAAACCCCGGGCATGAATGCCAGGCATCGTGAATAATGGGAGGGCCCAGGGGAAAGAAAAATGTAGATGGGCAAGAAGGGATTTTATTCTCGGTGTCTAGGAGAGAGACTGCAGAGCAGTTCTGATATTTTGACATTTGATACAACCTTATGACTATTAACCCAGTATCAACCCTTTCTAGTTGGGATCTGCTGGGCCCTGCTGGCTGTCCCCTTTCCTGAGAGTTGCAGCTGCAGGACAAGGCCTCACTGTTCTCAGTGCTTTTTATCCTTCCCCACATTGTGGTGTGTTATTTTTTTCCCCCTTTTATTATTCTTTTTCTTTTCAAATTTGGTTAGCTATTATTTTTCCAGTGCTCCAGGTTGTACACTAATTGCTTCACATGCATCATCTCATTTAATCTTGTCAACGGATTGAAATGTGGTTCCCTCTCTTGCCAAAGAGGAAATGAGTTCCAGAAAGGTTTCTTTTCTCTTTTTGTAACACTTTATTTAATTAAAGTGTGGGTGATTTACAATGTTGTGTTAATTTTTCCTGTACAGCAAAGTGATTCAGTTTGATACATGCACACATATATATACACACATTCTTTGTTTTCCCTGTGGCTCAGACAGTAAAAAATTTGTCTGCAATGCAGGAGACCCGATTTGATCCCTGGGTTGGGAAGATCCCTTGGAGAAGGGGATGGCAACCAACTCCAGTATTCTTGGCTAGAGAATTCCATGGAGAGAGGAGCCTGAAGGGCTGCAGTCCATGGGTTTGCAAAAGAGTCAGACACAACTGAGCAACTAACACACACACATACACACATTGTTTTAAAATATTCTTTTCCATTATGGTTTTTTATAGGATATTGAATATAGTTCTCTGTGCTATGTACAGTAGAAACTTGTTTATTTGTTCTATATGTAATAGTTTGCATCTACCATCTCCAAACTTCCAAAACATCCCTCCCCTGCTCTGCTTTCTTGTTCAGAAAGGTTTCTAAGATCTTGACTTGTCCAAGGACATGCAACTGGTATATGGTAGGCCTAGGATATGAACCTATATTTGGCTGACTAAAAAGTCCACATATTTACAATGATGGTATATCCAGGCATTTTGTATTTTAATTTGAACTTTTAGACTGACGTGTTTTGAATAGATCCTGTTGCCTTACACCAGGCATCATGGTGTGTGTGTGTGTGTGTGTGTTTGTGTGTGTGTATGATATAGACAAACAGATCTAGATAGCTGTATCTGTATCTGTGTCTCTAGACCTATATCTCTAGAGAAACCCACGAAGGCCTTGCAGGCTCTTATCATCCCTGCCCTATACGAAAAACATCACTGTTTTGGGAGAGGAGTGTTCTTTTATTTGGGAAATACCTTAAAGAGCTCTCAGATTACATAGGTAGGCTTCAAGGGCTAGTCTAACTAGGAGAGAATAAGAGGAAAAGAACTGAATTATTTGGCATAATAATTTAAACTGACTTCTGGAAGTTCAAGAAAAGTGTCGAGATTATGGGATTTGGAGAGGAAATAGGAGCCCTGAAGTCATGAGGAGAGTAGAGAGCAGGGGACGGCCGAGACCACTGCGCAATCCCCTCCCCGAGACAGGGGAGGGGATTGCGCAGTGAGATGGAGCACCTGGAAGGAGGGAAAGCCTCCAGCTTGAACGTCCAAGAACACAGTTTAGGGTGTGTTTGGTGTCTGGACTCTTCCCCTCCCCCAGCAACATTAATTTCCAGCCATTCGGGGACCACTGGGCACCTGATGTGCTGTGGAGAGAGGAGTACAAGCTGGGGCTGAGCCAAGTGGCCCCAGGCAGTGTGGAGGGAGTATGCGCTCAAAGGTCAATGAGGGTCCAGCCAGGAGAAGAAACCAGGGGTCAGAAGTGACGAGAAAGTATAGGCTACCTTTCCCAGGAGCGCTCAGAAGTAACAGCAGCAGTGCTGGACTTTCCCAAGCAAGCAGGATAGTGGCTGACGTCATATTGCTTGGATATTAGAGAGACTGAGAGTGGAATATGATGGCCTGAGTTGGTATCCTAACTGATGCGGACACTGCTGTGACTCCCAGCTCAAAAGACCTCATGTCAACACCCCCTCAGTTTCTTTACCATTAAAATGGAAATAAGAATAACAGCATCCTCATAGGGTGATTGTGAAGATTTGATGGTTAACACTAAGGCAGTTGGAATAGTGTCTGGCTCTTTTCCACTTGCCTTGTATTACTGTGACCCCACGTCACTGGGCTATACGGAGATGTTTATTTCACAGAATTTTCAGTGCTTGGAGGAAACACAGTTGCTTCTCAGATATTTTTCTTCGAACTCCTACTTGTTCTCCCAGTAAGAACATTCTAACAGGTATTTCTTTTGCTGTCAACTAGTTTTTACAAACACCTTTTGCCCTCAAAATATTGCATAAATATCTGGGCAGAGGAAGTTGGGTTCCGTTCACTTTGATCAGTTTTCTTTTTGGTGCTGTTCTGGAGGCATGGGATGGGATAACCTGATGCTCTGTCATACTCTGCTTTTGTGGTTATTTTCCCAAGAACGTTCTCTGGAATGTGTTTCAAGATGGATTCTCATTTATCTCCCAATCAGCAGTCAGTTACCTTTTTTTTTTTTTTTTAATCTTTAAAGGATCTCAGCACTTTTGTGTTTCCTTGAGGAAATGAAACTGAATGAATTATTTATTAATGGTCAACATTTACTGGGTGCCTAGCCTTTTCTTGTGGTTTAGTGGTGAAAAAGCTGCAGGCAGTGCAGGAGACGCAGGAGACATGAGTTCAATCCCTGGATCAGGGAGATCCCCTGGAGGAAGAAATGGCAACCCCCTCCAGTATTCTTGTCTGGGATATCCCATGGACAGAAGAGCCTGGTGGATTATAGTCCATGGGCTCCCAAGGAGTTGGTCATGGCTGAGCACACACACACATATGAGCTAGACACTATTCCAAATGCCTTAGTGTTAACTGTCAAATCTTCACAATAACCCTATGAGGATGCTGTCATTCTTATTTCCATTTTAGTGGTAAAGAAACTGAGAGGTGTTGGCATGAGGTCTTTTGAGCCAGGGGTCTGAGCCATGTCAGTAGCAGTTGGGACACCAACTCAGGCCATCATATTCCACTCTCAGCCTATAGAGCCTCTTGAGAAGATAGCTTTAGTTTATTGGAAAGAGCACAGTCTGGCCATTTCCATTTTACTGTTGTCAAGTCTTTTTAAGAAAGCTCCTGTGCTGCTTTGACACAGGGCGGTTAGAAATGAATGTGTTCAAATGAGAGCCTTTGGGAACTGAAGTTGCTGGATGCACGTGGAAATATTGCCCAAGAGAATTCAGAGACTGGAAAGGCTCACTCTTTCTTCCCTCTGATTATCCTAGAACAATTCAAGGCTTCTAAATAGAAATACTGTTTTGGCTAGATTGTAACATTGTGTAGGAAACAGGGATCAAGACCATCCCCAAGAAAAAGAAATGCAAAAAAGCCAAATGGGTGTCTGAGGAGGCCTTACAAATAGCTGAGAAAGAAGTGAAAAGCAAAGGAGAAAAGGAAAGATACACCTATTTGAATGCGGAGTTCCAAAGAATAGCAAGGAGAGATAAGAAAACCTTCCTCAGTGATCAGTGCAAAGAAATAGAGGAAAACAATAGAATGGGAAAGACTAGAGATCTCTTCAAGAAAATTAGAGATACCAAGGAAATATTTCGTGCAAAGATGGGCACAATAAAGGATAGAGATGATATGGACCTAACAGAAGCAGCAGATATTAAGAAGAGGTGGCAAGAATACACAGAAGAACTATACAAAAAAGATCTTCACAACCTAGATAATCATGATGGTGTGATCACTCACCTAGAGCCAGACATCCTAGAATGCGAAGTCATTCCTTAGGAAGCATCATTATGAACAAAGCTAGTGGAGGTGATGGAATTCCAATTGAGCTCTTTCAAATCCTAAAAGATGATGCTTTGAAAGTGCTACACTCAATATGCCAGCAAATTTGGAAAACTCAGCAGTGCACACAGGACTGGAAAAGGTTAGTTTTCATTCTGATCCCAAAGAAAGGCAATGCCAAAGAATGTTCAAGCTACCACACAACTGAACTCATCTCACACGCTAGCAAAGTAATGCTCAAAATTCTCCAAGCCAGGCTTCAGCAATACATGAACCGTGAACTTCCAGATGCTCAAGCTGGTTTTAGAAAAGGCAGAGGAACCAGAGATCAAATTGCCAACATCCATTGGCTCATCAAAAAAGCAAGGGAGTTCCAGAAAAACATCTGCTTTATTGACTACGCCAAAGCCTTTGACTGTGTGGACCACAACAAACTGTGGAAAATTCTTAGAGTTGGAAATATCAGACCACCTGACTTGCCTCTTGAGAAATCTGTATGCAGGTCAGCAAGCAACAGTTAGAACTGGATATGCAACAACAGACTGTTTCCAAATAGGAAAAGGAGTATGTCAAGGCTGTATATTATCACCCTGCTTATTTAACTTATATGCAGAGTACATCATGAGAAACGTTGGGCTGGATGAAGCACAAGCTGGAATCACGATTGCCAGGGGAAATATCAATAACCTCAGATATGCAGACAACACCACCCTTATGGCAGAAAGTGAAAAAAACTAAAGAGCCTCTTGATGAAAGTGAAAGAGGAGAGTGAAAAAGTTGACTTAAAACTCAACATTCAGAAAACTAAGATCAAGGCATCTGGTTCCATCACTTCATGGCAAATAGATGGGGAAACAGTGACAGACTTTATTTTGGGGGGCTCCAAAATCACTGAAGATGGTGACAGCAGCCATGAAATTAAAAGATACTTACTCCTTGGGAGAAAAGCTATGACCAACCTAGATAGCATATTAAAAAGCAGAGACATTACTTTGCCAGCAAAGGTCCATCTAGTCGAGGCTATGGTTTTTCCAGTGGTCATGTATGGATGTGAGAGTTGGACTATAAAGAAAGCTGAGTGCCGCAGAATTGATGCTTTTGAACTGTGGTGTTGGAGAAGACTCTTGAGAGTCCCTTGGACTGCAAGGAGATCCAACCAGTCAATCCTAAAAGAAATCAGTCCTTAATATTCATTGGAAGGACTGAAGCTGAAGCTGAAACTCCAATACTTTGGACACCTGATGTGAAGAGCTGACTCATTTGAAAAGACCCTGATGCTGGGAAAGATTGAGGGCAGGAGGAGAAGGGGACGACAGAAGATGAGATGGTTGGATGGCATCACCGACTCACTGGACATGAGTTTGAGTAAACTCTGGGAGTTGGTGATGGGCAGGGAGGCCTGGCATGCTGTGGTCCATGGGGTCGCCGAGTCGGACACGACTGAGTGACTGAACTGAACTGCTATATAAGATTCTTATGCTTTATCTTACGTTGAGTAAAAGATGATTTAAAAACTAAGGTAATGATCAAGGTTATAGGAAGGTAATTTTTTGTGAATTTAATAGGGAGAATGACCTGGAAGGGTTCCTGAAGATTATTTAAACACTTAAAAATGTAGACCACGTCTGTAAATTAGGAGGTTCCAAATGAGTTTCTTTCCTCTACTCACTGTGAAGAAAACATGGCTCTGAAAAATGAAGAAAATTTGGACGAGAAGGCTCATTTTAGACTGACTGTCATCAAATTCAAGTGATTCCCAGAATTATGGTGCTTGTCATCAAGGGAACTTTCACTTATTCAGGAGATTTGGTGAGAGCCATTTTTTGACATGGGATGGTGTGGTCTAGCTGTGGCTTATATTAAAGGACCCTCAGCACCTGGACTTTTTCCATTTTAAGGGAGCTCAGCTGTCAGCTGTATAAGAATGATTACCTTGGAGGGGCCACTGCTGAGCTGGCCAGTGGCTTGGTCTACTGTAGAAACTATATTACATTCATATGTGCGTTTCGAATTATAGAAACCAAAAAATGTTGTGATGGGGAATTTGCAGGTTAACACTGATCTTAGTGATTTATATCAAAGGTTTCTGCTCTCTACATCAATAGCAAGCATGCTGTCTGCAAGCTCCATTTCTGGTAAACATTTTTTTATTTTTTTGTAAAAGGTGAGACCCATTTCTATTTGCAGTTGGATGCGTTGTTTAAATGACCCCTTCTTCCAGCTCATGGCACTGAAGCAGTTCCGTTTAATTCAACAATTTATTGCATCTTTCTTGTTTGCAGTGTGTCATGGAGACTGTGATTTAGATTCCAGTTTTCAGTATAATCTAGTGAGGAAGAAAGACACACACTTAAATAATTCTGATAGTGTGCCTTATAGTAATCCTGAAAGCACTGTAATAAAAGATTCCAAACTGAGCTGTAGACAGTGGTGGAATTGGATTAGAAGTGTTGCTCTTTTTCTGAAACAAATACGTTTTTTACCTGTACTCTTAGTCTATTTTTGTTGTAATTATTGATACACATGGATAGAGGAAGCGTGTTCTATACCTTCTTTTCCATTTCTCTGAGCCCTCCTGCTAGGTATCCTATGTGCGATATGCAAGTGGCTATTCTTACTTTTGAAGAATGTTTTAGGGGACCAACCTTAAAAGAGAGGAGATTAATGCATTTCCTAGTATTTTGGCTTCCCATAGCCAGACCTGTCTCCACTTGGGGCCATCTGTGCTGGGGATGGGAACAGTAGCTCCCCACATATATGATGGCAAAGGACAACAGGGATATTTATGGTAGTGGGACTGCTTCCTGCTTCTTTCTTTGAATAAGCACTCAGCATATGGCATGACCCCGGTACGCCTCAGGGAATAAGGGAGGAAGCAATTTTATATAACAAATTTCAGCTAGCTGTGCTAATGGAGAAGACTTGCTGTGAATTGCCTGAATCCAACGATGGTTTACAAACAAAGTCTCAGTTCATAGTGTTTGTACCAATTTTGATTTAAGCTGCTGATTAACAGTAGTATGTATTTATACATGTAGCAAAGCAAATTGGTTCAATTTGCAAGCCTCAAGAATGTAACTCTGGAAGTTTTATTTAAAGCCACCAGGCAGCTGTGGCAATCATTTCAGAAACAATTCTTCTAGTCTAATGGCATTTATTTTGGGGTTGAAATTTATTTTTTATTGAGTTTGTCAAAGTCACTTTATAGATAGATTCTTAATAGCTTTTTTTTGGTGAATGTGTCATTAAAACCTCTCTAGCAATTTTAAAATAATCTCATTTGTCATATTTTAGTGTGAAATTTAGAAAATGATACATCAAGTAATGAATTTTAGGTTGATCTCTTTTCCTTTGGGGTTTCCATTTCCCTCCCCACCCTCACTCTTGACTCCCTCTTTTCTTCCTCTTTCCCTCCCTTCTTTTCCCTCCTTTGTTTCTGTTGATAATGGAAGTGATCTTAAAGAGTGAGCGATTGTGTCTCAATAGGTTAGTAAATGATTGAATCATTTATTGTTTTTTTGTGAGGATCCACCTTTCAGAAGTCAAACAGATGAATCATCACTCTGAAAAGAAACTCACTAGTTATTTAACATTTTTTCTCTCTTTTCTTGAATGAGCATTACTTGTATGTGTGACTTTTAAACTGTTTAAACATGAGATAGCAGGGGGGAAAAAGTCAGCTTCTAATTATAGGTCCTTGGGAAAACATGTGATTTCATCACTAAGCGCTAATTTTTAAAAAATGTTGTTTCAACCATCTCATTTGTTTCTTGAAGCATCACTTTGTGAAAGTCATATCATTATGAGATTCAGTTCAGTTCAGTCAATTCAGTCACTCAGTCGTGTCCGATTCTGCAGCTCCATGGACTGCAGCGCGCCAGGCCTCCCTGTCCATCACCAATTCCCGGAGTTTACTCAAACTCTTTTCCTTTGAGTTGGTGATGCCATCCAACCATCTCATCCTCTGTCGTCCCCTTCTCCTCCCACCTCTAATCTTTCCCAGCATCAGGGTCTTTTCCAATGAGTCAGTTCTTCGCATCAAGTGGCCAAAGTATTGGCCAAAATATCCAATTAACAGGTGGGATATACTAAACTGAATTGTCCTTGTGTAGATCTGGTAGAGAAACCAACTTCCTGAATTATGTTTACCTGCCAGTCTTTCTCTCTCTTCTCTTCCTGGAAGGTCATTAAAATTACTTGTGTGAACTTACTTTTTCAGGGTTTTGGATCTTTGCTATAAGGACTTGGTGCTCAGCCAGAGGGATTCCAGGAGCTCCTTTTCTTTTTTTCTTTCCTAGCTGATTTACAAGCATGTGTTCATTTCTCCTCCCCACCCCTCATATTGTTTTCCATTATAGTTTGTCACAGGGTATTGAATATAGTTCCCTGTGCTATAGAGTAGGATTTGTTTATTCATCCTTTATATGATAGGTTGCCTCTGTTAATTCCAAATGGGGCTTCTGCTTTTTGAAAAATCCTAAGTCTAGCCACAGAATCCTTTTATCCAACACCAGATATGTGAATTAAAGTCAGGGTTTGAGTGAGAAGAAACATTCCTAGTCTCTTTTACTGAAAAACAAATCTATTTTTCTAATACTTGCCATTTTCTGACAACCTAGACATGAGCATGAGTGACAGATGTCTAATAACTGGAGAAATCTTGAGATTTCCAGTCTGGCAGTGTTGATACAAGACCCATATGTGGTATCTTCTCATTGCTTATTCGTATGGGGCATCGTCATGTGCATGGCAGTCTTTCATAAAATGCACATGCAAAAATAAGTTTTCCATGAGAAAAGTTATCATGAAAAAGCATGTTTGCATCCCTAGGTGACAGAAATAAAAGGAGTTATTGTGTTGAATATTCTTGATAATAAAATTCTTTATAATATATTGTGTGTACCTTGCTTACAAACATGTGAGACATTTTCATTTTGTGTAAAATAGATTGCAGTATTATCCATGGAAGTTAAGTAAGAAGCAACATAAATGGAATTCAAACAGCTTAGCTTATACCTCATAATGAGGAAGTATGCTGAATATTGTAACCCATTTTTTGATTATCATATCCCAACAGTGTGAGTCCATGGGCATGTGCAAACATTTATCTTATGTGAACTATATAACAAAGTCACTCTTAGTCAAAGTCTCACAGAATTGTTATATATTTTTAAGTATATTACAGCAAAATCAAAGATGCTTTTGCATTTAAAGCAAAATAAAATTGTAGTTTGTTTAATATTTGCATTTGCCAAGCAAAACTGATACATATATGTATCATATATATTACATGTTACTATATATCATATTACATACATATATATAGATAATAAATAAGTCCTTTAGTTTGTAAATATGTGTTCATAGGTCAGCTTTAGTCACAAGTCTCAGACTAATTTCAAATTCCACAGCTAAAAAGAGCAGGTGGAAATGATGGTACAGTTTCAGGTGTGGTTCCATCTAGGAGCTCAGACAAAATCATGACAAGTTTTTCTCTCTTTTCCTCCTTTCCTTATCTTATTCTCCCTTGCTTTTTCTTGCTCTCAACCCTGCATACTGTTGCTTTGCTTTGGGACTAGTCTTGTTCACCCTACATGCTGTGGGTGAGATGGCTTTTAGCATTCTTAACTTTATCTCGTTCTTTCTTCTTTGTTCTGAAAGGAAAAGTGACACTCTCCTTTCCCATCCATATATTAATATAAAAATAATGGTATGGATCTAATTATCTGATTGTTATTATAAACCTACCCCCTGATGGGGCTTCCATAAGCCATAAGTGGGTAAAGAATCTGCCTGCAATGCAGAAGATGCAGGCAGATAAGATTTTGATACCTGGGTTGGAAAGGTCCTGGAGGAGGGCATGGCAATCCACTCCAGTCTTCTTGCTTGGAGAATCCCGTGGACAGAAGAGCCTGGTGGGCACAGTCCATAGGGTTGCAAAGAGTCAGACATGACTGAAGCGACTTGAGCGTGTACTCCCTTATGGACAAATAAAAATTGAGAGAGGATGGTACATATTTGATTTTTCAGATATATGTCACATGCCCACTGCCACAGGTAGGAAGCAGAATGCTGTTGCTATTTGCTACATCCATGAATATTAAAATAGATTTTCTATCACTTTCTGAGATAGACCATTTGTAAAATTAAAAGGATTTAATCTGTGAGGTTCATAAACCATTTATATGGATAACACATTTACTAAAAGCTGCCTAGGAATTGTATGCAATTGACTCTGGGTTGACTTTGCTAAAGAATAAGCTTTCCCATAGAGTAACATTTTTTGGTGATACTGTCAAAACCAGCAATATAGACATTTAATTTTTTTTTTTATTAAGATACACACTTGGGAATTCTGCTTTCATTTATCCATTTCATTCAGCAAATACTTATTCTGAATACCTACAGTCAGACTGGGAATCAAAAGTGATCAGGACAAATATAGCCCTTATTCAAATGTCACCTTCTCGACAAAGCATTCCCTGCCTCCTCCAATGACAGACAGAACCGCTCTGTTCTACATTACCCCTCCACTTTGCCTGCTTTTTTGTCTCCATATTAGTCACTGCCATCTTCATTTATTCTTATGCATCTCTCTTGATTAGAAATATAAGCTCCCTTAGGTCAAGTGGCTCAGACTTCCCTGGTTGCTCAGATGGTAAAGAACCAGCCTGCAATGTAGGAGACCAGGGTTCAGTCCCTGAGTTGGGAAGATCCCCTTGAGAAGGAAATGGCAACCCATTCCAGTGTTCTTGCCTGAGAAATCCTGTGGACAGAGGAGCCTGGCAGGCTGCTGCTCATGGGGTCTCAGAGTGGGATACAACTGAGCGACTAACAGGCCAAGTATGTTTGTTTATTTGACCGTTGATTGTATCATCATTGTCTAGGACTGTGTCTGGCACAAAGAATGGTAAATGTTGTGTTGAATGAATAGATAAGGTCTTGGATATCATTTCTGTCTCTGTCCCCTCTGTATGGATACTAGGTATGCTAACTATTGTACATGCTAAATTTCTCTAAGAAGCAAAGTGAAGCAATCTAAATTCACAGAGGGTGAAGATGGAGATGCTCATTTGGATTAGATAGTCAATGAGGCCTTGCAGAGGAGATTATAATTGGACCTGAATGACAAGAGGGTGCTGTGCAGGCCAGTATCTGAGAGGAGACTTCACAGTAGTGAACAAATATAAAGAGCTCAGAGGTGAGATTGTATCTGGGCTAGTCAAGGGGCAGCAAGATGGTCAAGGAGACTAGAGTAGGCAGTGGAGAGTGAGAGGAAGACAGGTGATGTATGCTGGCTTCAGAACAAGCCCCATGGTTAAGATGGGATTTTATTCTTAGTAGAGAGAGAAGCAATGTGAGGACTTTTGAGCAGAAAGATGACATGTTCTGAGCTATGTTTTTAAAAAGATCACTTAGACTATTGTGTCAGCCAAAAAGGAAAACCAACTGAAGGTCATTATAAGGAGGATGTTTTAGACTAAGTAATAGCAGTGCAGGTGGTAACTGTAGATTCTGGACATATCTCAAAGGTTAAGTCAAAGAATAATGGATCAGATATGAAATGATAAAAAGAGGCATTAAACACAGAACTCTGCTCAATGTTATGTGGCAGCCTGAATGGGAGGGAAATTTGGGGGAGAATGGATACATGCATATGTATGACCGAATCCCTTTACTGTTACCTGAAACTGTCACAACATTGTTTGTTAATCAGCTATACTTCAATATAAAATAAAAAGTTTTTTCAAAAAAATAGAGGCATTAGATATGACTTTAAGGTTTGATTTGACTTTTTAATTCAAATGATTGTATCAATTCACCAAAATCTGTTAACCCTTGAAACTAGTGAATTTTGTTAAGTTAAAGTTCATTGTATTGTTACACTGAAAAAAATCTTTGAGGAAATAAGTCCTACTTTTGTAATATTTGAAATATGAGAAGCATGACTACAATGAGCACATATAACTACGGAGGGGAGATGATCAATTCTAGGACTTTACAGATTGACTAATTGATGACAAAATACTCAGTCTTTAATATACATGTGTGCTTAACATATGCTATAATTTCGATGTTCTTGAGCAGTTTGTTTTGTGCTGGAAAGTATGGTTGTCTTTTGTAGCACTGAGAATTTTGGAATAAGGTGGGAATTGGCTGGATGGGAAGAAGATGCAATTTAGAGATTAAGAAGATAAAATGTCAGAGTTCTGTATACATAGAAGAAATTAATCAGTTTCAAGATATAGCAAAATAAAAAAATGACTATAGACTGTGATGCTAGCAGAGTCCCAGAGTTGTATCTGTGTCTGTATTCTTATATCCATATAGGGTGTGTATGTGACTTTGTGCACGGTGGACATTCACATGAGGTTTAGGGTCTAAACTTCCTTTAAGAACAAAAAATTTCACCTGATTATTTTTTGTCAGTAGAAATCTGAGTACATATGGTAGTCAATTATCTTAAGTGTGGCTGAGATATCTTCACAGAATTCAACTCCATTTTTTAAATTCTCTTTAAGCATATTTAGGTGAGATGAGGTAATCACACTCTTTAGCAAAAAATAGGAAAAAAGCATTTAATAACTTAAAGTTATAGTTACCTGAAATTTGAAACATTTTAAACCCTTCTAAGTTCTTCATCAAGCTATCTCTTGGTATTAAATACATGAACTTCTTTTTGACAATGTTTGATGCAACACCACTTTGATTCACTTTCTTAAACTCTTTTCAGAAAAAAATTGATAACAACTCTCTAGCTGCAAAAATAAAGCTCTAGAGATGGTTCTTTTTGTAAATGAAACACTATTATAAGTAAGTGGTTGTTAGTCTAATAGCACATTAAAGGCTAATTAAATAAGGGAAAATGGTCCTTATAGGGACTGCAGGACAGTGGTAACTTTGAGTTGTATGTTTCTCTTGACCATTACGCCTGCTTGCACAAAAAAAATCATGAAATTTCCTGAACTCTGCCAAATGTGAAAGGGGGGACTATTTCAGTAACAGTCTGTCAGGTTATGTATGTTTATATAAAGCATGTTACTTACACATACTCTTTTTGGTTTTATACCCTATGTCTGATTAGGTTTCCTTTTCTAAGAGCAGTGTTTTCCAGAATCTCCTTTATGTCTGATGTTGCTTTAGGGTTGTTTACAAGAAACTAGATAATCCTATGTAATCCTGTCTCTACTCCTCAAATTCTGTACAGTTTTATTATAATGTTTGTTTTTCTAAAAGTTCAGTATCTTCTAACTGCACTTCTAATAGCGCCAAACAACCAGTACATTATAAAAATATCACTTAGAATATTCTGATTTTATTTACCAGTTAATATAATGTCAGGCATATATGTTGTCTTAAAGCAGTTATCAGTAGGGTATTCCAAAAATTATTACAGGAAGAAAAAATTCTTTGATTCTTGTTTATGGGGAAAATTTTGAAGCTGTATTAAAATTTTACTTAAAAAGAATATTAATAGCAAAAGTACACACAGTTGGTGATGCCAGGTTAACTTGGTTTTAACTTTATTTTTAAAGTGTCACTTTATTGTAAGATATTATTGTATATTAAAAATACCATTGCTTCTAAAAGAAAGTTTTAGTATAATATTATCACTAACATTTTGAGTTGTGTCCTTCATTGTATAGCCATAACTTCTACTTAAATTCTATGGAGAGGTAGGGAATGAAATGTAGCAGAAATTAGGTCACTAGAGTTTTAAGTTAAATTCCATTTCTGAGAAATCTGAGACACTTCCATTTTTTTCTCTTTGTATTAGTAATCAGTGCAGAAAATGACAGGAAAAGTGCTTCTTAGAGTTATCAAAAAATTAAACTTTTTTCCCAGCCATATTTCTTCTTTGTTGTCCCTTTACACTCCAAATATCCAATTATAGATGTGGCACCATGATAAACCTTGATATAAGATATTAACTAAAATGTTTGTAAAGATAGTCACTCATAACTTTATATCCTGAATGAGAACCCACAGATAAATTTAAGCCTGGTTTGAGATTACCCCTCACATGTATATCTAAGTGTTTACTAATTATTAATGTGCATCTATACATCTGGTTGCCATCTGGCAATGGCACCCTACTCCAGTCCTCTTTTGCCTGGAAACTCCCATGGACGGACGAGCCTGGTAGGCTGCAGTCCATGGGATCGCGAAGAGTCGGACATGACTGAACGACTTCACTTTCACTTTTCACTTTCATGCATTGGAGAAAGAAATGGCAACCCACTCCAGTGTTCTTGCCTGGAGAATCCCAGGGATGGGGGAGCCTGGCGGGCTGCCATCTATGGGGTCACACAGAGTCGGACACGACTGAAGCGTCTTACCAGCAGCAGCATACATCTGGTGGAATCATACTGCAAGATTGCAAATAACCACTCTCCCCAGGAACCAGCTGGGCTCCATAAATGAGTGAAGTGTCTCTGGTGATATACATCAACACATGGTAAATGGCCCCCTTCGGGTCACATCCACAGTAGTGAGTGAAGAAGACCATGGCACCCAGCTCCTGTCCTTTCCAAAGAGGTTAGCCACTACTCCGCTTCATCAGATTATGGCCACCTGGGAATGCTGCTAGTTCTGTTAAGACAAAAATCTCATTTTAATGGAAAAGCACCCAATTTTTCAATGTTGGTAACTGATGGAAATTTTAAAGGAAATTATTTGTGCTAGGAAACCTTGTTGAGAGTGTTTGAAGGGCAAATCCAACTAAAGTTTTATGGTAACTAGAAGGGCTTCCCAGGTGACTCAGTGTTAAAGAATCTGCCTGCCAATGTAGGAGATGAGGGTTCAATCCCTAGGTTGGGAAGATCCCCTGGAATAGGAAATGGCAACCCACTCCAATATTATTGCCTGGAAATCCCATGGACAGAGGACCCTGGCAGGCTTACAATTCATGGTGTCACAAAGAGCCAGACAAAATTGAGTGACTGAGTACATGGTAACTGTGAGGGAGACAGAGGAAAGAGTGCATGATTGAAGGCAGAGAGTAGTTAAGGACCAGATGGCCAGATGAAGGATCACAGTGGCCCATATTGGAGAAGTGAAGATAGATACAGAGAAAAAATCAAGAGGTGGGCTAAAGACCTTTAGGAGACAATAGGCAGGACCTAGAAGCCAATAGTGTAGCGATAAAAGCCTGTGGAAGAACTGAAGTTTCAAGATTCTTGGGTCCTAGGAGGAAAGAAAAAAAAAAAAAGGCTGCCGGGGCTCAGGTGGAATGTGCTTATTTTTATCAGTAATCTGAAATCCAATTATCTGGCTTCCGCAAGTGCAGACACCACTCTTGCACACACAGAATAATTATACCATGTATGGGCTCAGTTTTGATTTTCAATCAGAAGATGCATAGATACCATTGCTACATTTGCTTGAAAGGTCATGGCTTCAGAGGCTTAGAGGCTGGAAAGCAAAGATGAAAATAGAAGCTGAGTGCTTTTGTGAAACAGATGGGGGAAAAGCAAATGGAGGTCAGTCTATAGTCACTGGGAGGAGAGAAGAATAGAGAAAGTCAGAAGCTAAAAATCTCTCATGGTGACCATGATGCTGAAAAAATAGGAACGGGAAATATAGCTGTGAATATCCCCATTCTGAGTTAGCTTGACACTGAAAATTGAACAATTGATGGTTCTTTGAGCTTCCTGTAGCGTGAATGTTCTGTCTGTTGCATAAAGACAAAGTTTGAATCACCTTTGAAATTGTGTAGATATCTGTCATCTCTATTCAGAGATAAAAATAGGAAGAGTTTGGCAGGGGGTGAATGTTAGAACAGGGAATAAAAAGCAACAGTCATGTCAGTTCAACAATATTTATTGGGCGCTGTCAAGTGCAAGATGAGGCCCTGATGATTCCATATTGATTAAGACATAGTCCAAGCTTTCAAGGCAGATAAACAACTAATAGCAGTTACACAGAACAGACATCGCATTTGCCATTTTAGAGATTGAGCTCCAGTGTTCAAAGGGTAGATATCTCAGTGGCAATGTCCAGTTGCTGGAAAGAAGGGCCTGATTTCCAAAAGAGACATCATGATTCTACACAATTGCTCTAAATATAGGTTGGGAATTAATTTTAGCAAAAGGCAGAGGTGACTGACATTTCCCAAAGAGAAAATTAAAGCCGAAAGAATGGTGTGCTAAAGGTGGAGCCCAGAAGAAGAATCTTGAAATCCCATAGTTCAGTTCAGTTCAGTTGCTCAGTCGTGTCCGACTCTTTGCAACCCCATGAACTGCAGCACGCCAGACCTCCCTGTCCATCACAAACTCCCGGAGTTTACCCAAACCCATGTCCATCGAGTCGGTGATGCCATCCAACTATCTCATCCTCTGTTGTCCCCTTCTCTTCCTGCCTTCAATCTTTCCCAGCATCAGGGTCTTTTCCAATGAGTCAGGTCTTCGCATCAGGTGGCCAAAATATTGGCATTTCAGCTTCAACATCAGTCCTTCCAAAGAACATCCAGGACTGATCTCCTTCAGGATGGACTGGTTGGATCTCCTTGCAGTCCAAGGGACTCTCAAGAGTCTTCTCCAACACCACAGTTCAAAAGCATCAATTCTTCAGCTCTCAGCTTTCTTTATAGTCCAACTCTCACATCCATACATGACTACTGGAAAAACCATAGCCTAGACTAGACAGACCTTTGTTAACAAAGTAATGCCTCTGCTTCTTAATATACTGTCTAGGTTGGTCATAACTTTCCTTCCAAGGAGTAAGCATCTTTTGATTTCATGGCTGAAATCCCATAAGAAGGGATTTATTAGATCCACACAGGATAAGCCATAATTTCATCATTCATGACCTGTACGTTGAGGAGCGTGTAAGCATTTGGGATCATAGACCCTGGAAAGACAAGAATTCAGATAAAGATTTGGAGATGGTGAAGTTATATGTGCCATTGAGGGGAAAAAGGGGTTCCAACCCTGCTCTGTGTATGAAAATGTAGGAAGCAATTTGAAGTTAAACATAAGTATAGATACTATGCTGAATTCCCTCCCCTCTGCTGTCTTGCCTTTCAGATTTAAATCTTGTCCCAACTCCTGCATAATACCTTAGCTAATCAAACAGTTTGTTAATTCTGTCACTTCCAAGGCTCTAGAGCACTTGTATCTGTTCCTTCCTTGACAGTTATTGTTTTCCCATCTTGCCTTATCGACTTGTGTGTGATTACTAGGATGATGATTGTAGGGCTTCCCAGGTGGCTCTGGTGGTAAAGAACCCACCTACCAATGCAGGAGATGTAAGAGATGTGGGTTTGATCCCTGGGTCGGGAAGATCCCCTGGAGTAGGAAATTGGAAACCCACTCTCGTATTATTGCCTGGAGAATCCCATGGATAGAGGATCCTGATGGGCTCTGGTCCATAGGGTCACAAAGAGTTGGATAGGACTAACGTGACAACATGAAGCATGAAGCAATGATGATTGTTAAGTGTTCATTCAAACTGAACCATTTTGGAAAGTGAGGCTGGGAGAGGGAGAGTGCTGTTGGTGTTAATAATAATTCCTGAGGGATGACAGGCATAAGGTGGGGGCTGTCTTTAGCCACCAGACTTGTGGGCATTGAACCTATTTCCCTAACTGTGCTACTAAGGCCTTGCATAGAGTAGGAAAAAGTGACTCCATTAGATACCATTGAGAGAACTAAGGAGGTGATTACATGATCCTAGACTCTTCATTTTCTAGATGAGGTAACTGAGGTCCAGAGAGATTATGTGACTTGCCTATGACTGCAGAGCTAGTTACATTGTAGGCCTGTTTTATTCATGTCAAATTTTGTTGGCTTACCGATTCCACAGACTTGTGTATTTTTTCCTCGGGTATTTCCATGTAGTTATAGCTGGTTGATTAATAATGTCTTGCCTCTTTGGTCACAATTTGTTTTTGTTTTTTTGCTTTTTAAATTCTTGTTTTATATTAGAACGTAATTGATTAACAATATGTTAGTTTCAGGTGTACGTCAAGGGGATTCATTAATACATACACATGTATCCTTTTTCAAATTCTTTTCCCATTTAGGTTATTACAGAATATTGAGTAGATTTCCCTGTGCTATACAGTAGGTCCTTGTTGGTTATCCATTTTATTTATTTAAATTGGAGTATAATTGCTTTACAGTGTTGCATGGGTTTCTCCTGTATAACAGCATGAGTCAGCTATATGTATACATATATACCCTCGCTCTGGAGCCTCCCTCCCATCCCCTCACCCCCATCCCTCTCCTCTGGGTCATCACAGACCACCGAGCTGTGCTCTCTGTGCTTTGTAGCATATTCCCACTAGTTACCTGTTTTACACATGTTAGTGAATGTATGTCGATGCTACTCTTTCAGGTTGTCCGCCCTCTCCTTCCCCTCTGCCAGTCATGTCTGCATTTGGTCAGATTTTGATGTCAGCTTTTTCTACCCAGATCCGCAATGACTGATACTGTGCTGAGCACATTAAGTGCTCAGCAAATGCTAAGTGAATTAACAGACTATCACCGAAACACTGATCCTTATCAATGAAAGGGGACTTGGGAATAATATAGTCAGGTCCTCTCCTAAATAGAGAGGATGAAACTTAGAGCTCATCACATGATTTGTTCTTGACTCAATCAGCCAATTAGTGATAAACCAAACTAAAACTCATTTCTCCTGTGCTTAGTCCCTCAGTTGTGTCCGACTCTTTGAGACCCCATGGACTGTAGCCCACGAGACTCCTCTGTCTATGAGGATTCTCCAGGCAAGGATACTGGAGTGGGTTGCCATGCCCTCCTCCAGGGGATCTTTTCAATCCAGGGATTGAACCCAGGTCTCCTGCACTGCAGGCAGCTTCTTTACCATCTGAGCCACCAGTTCTCTTAGGTCTTTTAATTTCCAGGCCAGTATTTTTCCTACTGTATCTTACTGGTTCCAAAGTGACAGGCAGCAAAATCTTAGCGACCTAAAACCTAAAGTGACATCATAAACTGATTTATAGTTTTTTATGTAGTTTTCCAAACACTGCCTTATGTTACAGGACTCTCTGCTGGCAAGGCTGGCGAGGCAGCTGAAGTGTTTTACAAATTAGGGAATCAAAAGTCAGAGTTTAAAGGCACTTGAGACCAAAGTGGTTCAATTTTCTCAAATACAGAGAACCCAAAGAAACTTGTTCAGACTTAGTACTAGTCTTGAAAGATTTCTTTTTCTAATTCAGCAAAGCAAAGCTCTGTTAACAAAGATGTTCTTCAGGAAAGGATTTGGGATTATATGTTAAAAAAGCTTTCTCCAGGTTTCTTGTCACCCAAGTTACATGTGCTGATTTGCTTTTGCTCTTGTGAGGAATTCTTACAGCAAGAAAATCGTGCTCTTTGTTATTTTAGCTAGAAAGGTGAATAGTTTTGAAATCATGTTTTGAGTGGGCTAAGGTAAGTGTATAGGATAAAATGTTCAGAATTCCAGTTAAATATGTAAACAGAAAAAGGAAGGAAAATATCTACAAATTGGTTGCATACAGAGCCTGGTTAAAGCAAAAATGCTTCAGGTGTGATGCTGAATTACTGATGGGATGTGCTCTGAACAGCCTCCAGAGTGCTAGGTTTCCAGGTAGAATTTCAAGGGGAGCTTGGTCTCTGCAGGGCTGCATGCTCTGTCTACTTAGAGAGTATTTAGCTTGTGGACTATGCTAAAAATGTTGACCTAAATCAACGCAATTAGCAAATCAAGTTTCCAGGTTGTTTTGTTGCTTTGCTCTGCTGAAGCTCCATTGAGACTCTTTCTGATTAAATTAGATGTAAATGAGAAAGTGAGACGAAGAGGGAAACACTGTCAACTCTTCCAGAATCTTTGGTAAGAGCTGAATAGCTCTGTCCCTGGGTGTGTATGTTGGGGTTGGGGGTTTCATTGAGATTGTGAGTTACCAGATGGAAGGGAGCGATCTTGCTTTGCTCACAATACTTATCTCCTGGAGGGGACCTAGGGCACGAGTTAGAAGGGAACCTAGTAAACATTGGTCAAATAAACCAGTGAGTTACAGTCTGGAACCTTCCTGAGCTGATTCCCTGGGCTTCCTGACCAGTGACCTTACTGGGTTGCAATGGATTGTTTATATGTTTCTCTGTATTTTTTTCTTTCTCTTGTCAGTTTTCAATCTCTTTTGCCTTAGGCTTCCCTTGTGATATAGCTGGTAAAGAATCCGCCTACAATGTGGGAGACCTGGGTTTGACCCCTGGGTTGGAAAGTGAGAAAGGAAAGGCTACCCACTCCAGTATTCTTGCCTGGAGAATTCCATGGACTGTACAGTCCATGCGGTCACAGAGTCAGACATGACTGAGTGCCTTTCACTTTCCCTTTCAGTGATGTTTAATGCATACTCATTTGAATAAAAGATTAAGGAATGAGTTCTTGGTAGCATTTCCTCCCTAACTCATGTAGGTTGGGGGGTGGGGGGTGGGGATGATTATTTATAAAAAGAGCATAATGCTTCTATTTGACCTAAAGCACCATCATTACATACTGAATATAACATAAATATAACCATAATATAATATGAACAGTATATAAATAAACTGTATTATAGATAAAATATGATAGTATAAATCATGTATGTAAAACATGCTATAAATAATATGTAATTATTATGATATATAGGGAATCGCAAATAATGCTAAATGTAACAGTAGGTTTTCTTTTGTTACTCTTGGCCTCTTTTCCTCAATATACTTTACAAATTTAAAATGACAGACACACAGCCAGTACTCAACTCAGTTAGTTCAGTCTTAAAGCTCTAGATTTAGTCCATTTTGCATCCATATGGCAAGTTAGTTAAGCCTCACCAAGACTCAATTTAACTATCTTTAGAAAGAATCTGTAGTAATGTCTACTTTGTGTTTATTGTAATAATAACAGCTAAAGTTTATCAGGCACTTACTGTGCTCAAGACAGCACCATAGACCTTTTCTCTATTCTACTAACCTTCAGGTGTAGAGACTATTATCTATGTATTATCGTATGTAGTCTTACATAAAGACTATGTAATAGTCTTTACATAGACTCTATGTAACAGAGTTGAACCTGAGACATAGAGTGATCATTTATAAGAAGGATAAAATACCTTGTAAACCACATATTGTCTTATGCTAAAGTTAAAGAAGTCTTATTAGAAACATAGAAGAATTTTTGAGGAGCATGCAAAAGACCTTTTCTTTTGTTAGTTTTCCTGGAATGGTGTCAGGCATCGACCAGGAAACTCCACATCATCCATTAGAAACAAACAAAAAAATACTAGATGCTTGAGAGCAGTTGGTGATGGACAGGGAAGCCTGGCATACTGCAGCCTATGTGGTCACAAAGAGTCAGACACGACTGAGCGAATGAACTGAACTGAGAAGAAAACAACCAAAGAACCGAGGCGTAAATCCCTCAGACTCTGCACTGGGGATACATCAAACATTACAGGGTTGGATTCCATGTTGGGGGCAGGTCTCAGGATTGACAGAAGAGGAAGAGGCCATGGGGTGAAGAGAGGGTAGCTAGATTCAACAAAATCTCTGTACTTTTTAGAATCTAGGAACAGAGTTTCTTAGGGAATTGTAAGATTTTTTTTTATGTCTAGCCACTTTATATTGAAACTGTTGTAGATGGCATATAGCTATGAAATGATTGATTTAAAATCAGAAATATTATTAAGGCAGAACTGGGATGAGGATTCTGGCATCTCGTTTCCTGATCAGTATTTCCCTCCCCATTTATTCATGTATTCATCTAACAGGAAAAAAAAAAAGTGCCTTTCGAGTTTCAAGTTAGCTTTTTTTCCCCCTAGTCATCTGCTATTCATTTTTCTATTCATTTTCCATTCATCTGATAGCCCTTTTTACAGATAGTCTATGTGGCATGTTTCCCCCAAATTAGCCCCCATCAGCATAGAAGGGACTATTTTCGGGTCCCCTCCCCCTGTGGGAATGCACTCTGGTGTCTCAGGATCCTGAATTTAAGTTCTGAGCTCCTCCTTATCCCTATAGCTGTAATTTGTATGAATTCTTGGTACCTCTGAGCCTGGGCAGCACTTCCCCTGTACCCTCCTCTTTCCCTATGCTCACTGCTGGGCCTCCTTCTCCCTCTTCTAGCAGAATATAAATTTTATAAAGTCAGCATATTTCACACTCATTTTTATCTTTTTTCCTTTTTTCTCTAGAGTTAGGTATCACTCCTCCCTTCACAAAAGCAAGCAAGGTCCTTTACTTGCTTATGGGTGTGCCATGTGCATGCTCAGTCATGTCTGACTCTTTGCAACCCCATGGACTGTAGCCCGCCAGCTCCTCTGTCCATAGAATTTTCTAGGCAAGAAATGCTGGAATGGGGTTGCCATGCCCTCCTCCAGAGGATCTTCCTGACCTAGGGATCGAACCCCACACTGTTTGTGTTTTCCTGTGTGTGGGGGGGGGATGAATTTTGATCTACATTAGCCTGCTTTGTGTGACTATAAGCTTCACGATAACGGAGGATTTTGTCTGCATTTTTCACGTATATGTGTCAGTAAGTTTAGAATCTTGCAAAAGTGTTGAGTACCTAGTTACTGAAAGAATATGTAGTGTTTGGGTGAAAAATCATGAGAACCGGAGCATGCTTGACTTGGAATAGATGGACTGAGTTGAATGGGACGATCCCCTATTTCACAATAATCTTATCTGGATCAAACTGAAATGAAACAATATCATTTTATATCATTTTTTAAAGTTTAAAAGTGTCAAGACTATAGAACTGAAAGTAATTGGCCCCTATAGCAAGACCACGTATCACCCAGATTAGTAACCAGTTAAAATGCTTCTCAGTAGTGTTGTCTGAGTTGCTGGGATAAGAAGATTCTGCCCAAGGATTTTGTTGTTTGTGCTGGTTTGGGAAATACTGGTTTGTAAGTAAGTCCTAAAGAGCTGCATCAGATCATGACCAAATATAAGGATTTCTAATATTCCTTTAAAGTAAATTATTTTATTGAGGTTTTGAAGGTACTTGAGGTTTGTAGGCTTTGTTTATTTCACAAAATGACTGTTTTAGTGGCTTTCTCTTGAGTTCCTTATTTTTGCCATTGTAAGTATGGTGTAGGAATACTGGATTAGGATTTATAATATATGAATTCTAGACCTACTTCTGCCACCAGTGAGTGTTTTCATTGTAGTTAAGTTGCTTATCCTCTCTTGACCTGAGTGTTATTTGTGTAGTGAACGTGGAATCTTGTCTTATCATAACCTTCCCTATCTTCTGAAGCATACATATTCTATCATAATCATGTTAATATTAATGTATGATTGATTCAGTACTTTGGAGCTATTAAGTTTGCTTGCTGTGCATAAAGGTTATAGAAGAACAGCATCTGCCTTCTTGGAAGTTTTCACATCTGATATTCTTCTTCTATACTGTTAAAATAATTGTATTAATGATCAAAATTAAATATAAATTTAGGTAACTATTCTGTCATTTTATTTAGGGTGTGTCGTGTGTGATACTGATTAATTTGTGTCTGACAACACAATAAAGCATGGTGATCAATATATCCCATTGATGTTTTTTTCTGCTGGGGTGGTGTGAGTATACACCAATCAGGCTGATTTTTACTGCTGATCAGACTGAATGAAACACAATTTCAATAATTGTTTTGTTTTGGTGTTTCTTCTCTGATGTCGGTATTGATTTGTGGGCAGATTTTGAAGACAGGCTCTTATAACAGAAAGAGACGTGGTTAGGTTAGAGCGAAAACCACTTATAGCAAAAATTACGTGCTAACAATGTGGTTTACCTTGATGTTCTCTCTTTACAGAGCCTCTTCTCAAGATGTGCATAATTGATATTGCCATAAGCACGCTCCCATTCTTTTTGCACAGCTAAGAGAATAGAGTGGCTTATAATGCAGAAACAGAATAAAGACCCAGCATTGTACAATAGAATTAAGCCTGTTTTATTTCATGAAATATTCCATTCATTAGAAATGAATGCAGATGAGCTGAGACAGGCAGGTAGCCTGAGCTTGTTCTTTATTTTGTTTCTCCTAGAAGAGATGATATCAGCAGATGGTAAAAACTCCATAAAGGACTGTCATGTTCCAATCACTTATTTAAATCAACATTTTTTTCCTAAAGAAAACGTGTGTTTCATAAAGTAACCCTTTCTCTCTTGTGACATTATCTTCTTAGATATCCCTCATTTATTATTGATCACATGTACTTTTTTAAAAACCCTTTATTTTATATTGGGCTATAGTGGATTAACAATGTGTTAATTTCAGGTGTACACCAAACTGATTCAGTTATTCATATATGTGTATCTATTCTTTTTCAAATTATTTTCCCATTTAGGTTGTTACATAATATTGAGCAAAGTTCCCTGTGCTATATAGTAGGTCCTTATTGGTTACCTGTTTTAATGTAGCAGTGTATACATGTCAATCCCAAATTCCCTAACTTCCCCCCGTTTCTCACCTTGTAACCATAATTTCAATCTTTAAATCTGTGAATCTGTTTTTTTGTTTTGTAAACAAGTTGATTTGTATAATTTAAAATTTCACCTATAAGTGGTATCATATGATATTTGTCTTTCTGTTCTGACTTACTTTACCCAGTATGAGTCTCTAGGTCCATCCATGTTGCTATGAATGGCATTATTTCATTCTTTTTGCAGTTGAGCAATATTCCACTGTATACATGTACCATATCTTCTTTATCCATTCCTCTGTTGATGGACATTTTGGTTGCTTCCGTATCTTGGCTATTGTAAACAGTGCTGCTGTGAGCATTGGGGTGGGTGAATGTATCTTTTCAAATTATGGTTTTCTCCAGATATTTGTCTAGGAGGGGAGTTTCAGGATGATAAGGTAGCTCTATTTTAGTTTTTTTTAAGGAATCGCTGTACTATTCTCCATAGTGGCTATACCAATTTACATTTCCACCAACAGTGTAGGAGGGTTCACATCTCTCCACACCCTCTCCTGCATTTACTGTTTGTGGATTCTTTGATGACTCTGAGATATTTGCTGCCAGAGTAAGAACATTTTCCAGGTATAGAGTACAATAAGGGTGCTCACCTGGTCAGTGTCAGCTGAGATCCAACACACAACATTTACTGTAGCAATGATCAGGAACCTCCCTGATGGAGGAATCAGCCCTTCGGGATATTTTAGAACAATTTTGAGAGTTTCTTTATAATAAAAATGATAATGAGGAAGGTGATTGATTCTGCTAGTCAAATACTTTCTGTCCTCGCAAATTCTTGCAAGAAAGATGTTAATATGTCCTTTACATAAAGAGTAATCTGACACTGAGGACATTTAAATAACAGGCTAGAGGTCACATAGCTGGTAAGTGATGCAGCCAGAATGTCAACTGAGCACTAAGCAAAGCTGTCCTCACAGCTTTGTACTGCTGCCTCCTGTTACTGGCTTCAGTGTCAGTCTGACCAAGTCTTCTCAAACACCCGCAAGTGTTGAATCCCTGTACTGAAGGCAGGTGGCGCTATCAGCTTTTCATGTAGGACTAGTGCTTTATTTTTCAAGAGGCGCGGAGAATTAATCCATAAGTGGAATTTGAGAGGCTGCTCAATCCCTGAGTTATTGGGGACAATGCAACTTTTTTAATCATCTGGAGTGAGACTTCCCACAAAGTTAAACCTCCTAAATGGTAGCCAACTCAGCAGTAAAACTCAGAAAGGAATCTCCTTTGCAGTGATTGTGAATAGACAGAATCAAATAATACAGCTGGGGTGAAGTCAGGATCTGCGCATTCTACCTGGAGTGCAGCAATGGTTTCACTGTGAATAAAAAAGAAAGGTGGGATTTCAATGCTTCTGAAGGGAAAATGACCAATTAAGAAGGAGAGGCAAAGGGGAAAAAAATCTTAAAGGGAAAAAATGGAGAAGAGTGTGACAAATAGCAGAGAAAGAATGCATGGCTGTGTCAGAAAAGATAGGAAAGGTGAAGTATGTAAGGGGTGACAACAGGGTGTCAAGTGACAGCTATTCTAAGAGCAGAAAATAAATCTAAGACTAAGGGAAGAAATCATTTCTGTGATTAAGAGAAGAATTAGGGGGCAAAGAACAATTCAATTATTAGAGATAACACTGCTGATTATTTTTACTGTATTTGCTAAGCACTTCTACATATGATATTTCATTTAATCCTCACAACAATTGTGTGTAGTAGGTTAAGTGGATGCTTTAATCTCTGTTTTAGAAATACAGAACGCTACTGTCTGTGAGGCTGAAGAACTTACCTACTCCCTTGAATAAGTGATGAACCTGAAACAAGAAAATGCGTGTTCTGGCCCCGTTTAGATCTCTTTCATTATGGACTGCTGGGCATTATTGTATAATGTTAAGAGGGTGTATAATGTTATTATAGAGTGGCTTTGCCACACATGCATGGGACATTTAGTTACTCGACTACTCTGGTCTTCTTAATGTGAGGTAGCCATAGGGATAAAGATGTATAAAGAATACAGCCCAAAGTGTATTTAACCTGTTGCATTTTACTAACCTGGGCTAGTTATAGTGCATTCATTGTAGAATAGAGGTCAAGTATGTCATTAGGTATACTGGGACAGTCAGAGAGGGTGGTGAGCTGAAAACTCATTGGCCTTTGCAATGGAAGCAGGAGGCCACATTGACTCACCCGCAAGACACAGAGGGAGTATGGGCTACAGTGGTCATCCTTTGTTCCTGTCTGCCCAGGCTCTCTTTCCTGTCCTATCTTCTGGGGTGTGAATACAGTAGGTGGGACTTACCCTTCACCCCTCCTCGGCCCTCAGGCAACAGGGCCTGGCGTGTGCCCCTCACTGAGCCAGTCAGTGCCTTCCTTGGTTGCTGTCTGCCAGAGTAGGTGGAAAACACTGTTGCTGTCCACAAGTATTGATCAGGAGTGTGGGTCTGGAGTTGCTAGCTACTGTCATAGCCCCCTCATGGAGGGAGCCAGATAGAAAACGTAGAACAGAGAGCCCCAGTCCTCACTGATTAGACCTCCCGAAAGAATCACCTGCATCCTTGAACTCGAGGTAACAAATAAATCCTTAGGTTTATATGACTTGAAATTTGGCCCTTTTACAAATCAGAGTCATATACAAATACAGGTGTCTGGTGGGTAATGATAGTAGTCAGCACTTAGTGAAATGCATGCTGTACTGTGAGATATTTTTCTGAGAACTTTTATGCATTAATCATTCTCACAAAAATTCTATGAAGCATATACCATTATCATTTCCATTTTACAAAATGAAGAAAGTAAAGCAAAGAGAGGTTAGATGACTTGCCCTTAGATCACAGAGAGAGAAAGAAACAGAGCTGGGGATTTGAACCCAGAGCGGGAGAGAGAGGTGTTTATATACATATGTATGCCCTATCTATCTATCTACTTTACCTCTCTGTAATGTGAAAATTTTCAGTAAGAATGGAATTAATGTTTCCGATTACAAGATTAATGTTGGTTATGTGCATGACAATAAGTATTTTAAATTTTATCCCAGGATTATGGACAAAATTGATGTTACTACTGGAACTTAAAAAAATAAACTTTAGATTTATGAGTATTTTGAAAGAGTATAAATAGGAAAATGAAAATAAATGAGTATAATATTGAAGTATCCATAATATAAGGCATTGCCTCTGAAACAGCAGCTAGTTAGCTGGTCAGATCATTTTTAGAAGGAGAAAATAAAACAGAAACCTAGAAGCAGTTCAGTGTAGGTACCAGAACACATTTTATATGATTGTTACTGAGAGAAACATTATAGTGAGGAAGAATCTCTATAAACAGATACTGAGGATGAAAACATTTTGTGGGCCAGAGCATATAACTGAGCCAAGGACTCTGACATTGTAAAGTTAGAGATGTCATCATAAAGCTAGAAAACAGAAAAACCCTGTATCAGAAGTTGCAGGAGAATTAATATAGACCGTTTAAAAATATCTCAAAGTTCCTAGGTTATTTTATGTCAGTGAACCTGAGTCTATTTTACAAGGGTTCCCAACTCCAAGTTACAATTAGTGAATCCTGTGCCAAAATGTATGTGGAATTGAAAAAGTTAACTTTCTCACCAGGTACCACTGGTATGTTATTGTGCTTAGGCTCCTCTGTCTATGGGATTTTTCAGGCAAGAATACTGGAGTGGGTTGCAATTTCCTTCTCCAGGGGATCTTCCTGACCCAGGGATCAAAACCACGTTTCCTGTGTCTCCTGCATTACAAGCGGGTTCTTTATCCACTGAGCCATCAGGGAAGCCCACCACTGATACGGGCTACCAGAAAAAATAAATTTTGTTATTTTAAAAATTTTGTCAAGGTCCTATCACTTCCTATTGTATTATGCAAACAAATGCAAAAAAGGCTGTAGGTATACACTATTGAAAAATCTTTTCTTTTGCTTTTAGAAAAGAAATGTCTTAGAATCATGATAACATCTTAGGCCTGGGGGAGGCAAATAGGACAGATTCAGCCCTCCATCTGTTCTTGTAGGGCTGGTGCACTTAGGATGTTTTTAATATCTTAAGTGCTTGGGAAAAAAATCAAAAGAAGAATAATATTCAGTGACTTTAAAACACTAGATGAAATTCAAGTTTCAATGTTCATAAGCAAAGTTAATTGGACTATAGACTCAGTCATTAATTTACATAGTGTTTATGACTTTTTTGGTGCTGTATCAGCAGAATTGAGTAGGGACCCTGTGAGCTGCAAAGCATAGCGTGCTTACTCTCTGGCCCTTTACAGAAACAATTTGTTGACCCTGACGGAAAGATAAAGCTGTGATCCTGGGAAACACTTGAAATGCTTATCTCATCCTGAGAAAGAGTTAATGCCTGCAAACAAATAAATAAAAAGACTAATAAATGTGTGCGTGTGTGTGTATGACTTAAGCATCTTCCCTGTTAACACTGATATTATAATAAAATAAAAGTTTATTGTTTTATTAAAATAAACTGTGGTTAACTCAAACTGTGCAGTGATATTTTAAACATTTTTTAGTGACAAGTTTATACAATCCTCTAACAAGTGGACTGTCAATTTCATTCCCATATTTTATTTAATAATAGACTTTATGTAAACTATGTTTTGTTGAAATATATAACTTCCTGAAGATAATGTAGGAAAACATTTAGGTTTTAGAATGAGGTTTTCTTAAAGTGCCTAATTTGACTTGTGAAATGAACAGTACCTGGATTTCTTTCACCTCATTAACAGATTTAGTAAGGCTATTAGGATTAAAAATGCATGTCAGCTAGCAAGAAGATTATGATTCCTGTGCTCCACTGTATGACAATATAGAAATCTCAGTTAGACGGTGTATATATATATGATAGGAAAAGAAAAGAATACTCAAAAAAGGGCAACGTAACCCTATACTTGGAGTTTACAGTCAGAATTGTGCTTAGGTTGTCTGTCTATAATTACCAACCTCCTTGCTTTTTTTATCCCTTCATTCATAAGTTCTACCCATGTATTTTATGTCTTTAAAGCATTTTTATTTCTTTAAAAATATTTAAAGCATACAATATGTACACTATTTATCTAGTTCCATAGATTAAAGAATGGTAATATAATTCTCTGTGCCCACCTCCTTCCTCTGCCATTTTTCCTGAGTGTTCTTAGGGAATACTGTTTTATCTTTGATTTTAATTGCTTTTGTCCTATATCCCTCTGAAATGCTGTAAGTTTCTTCAAGGTATGATCGTTCACTCATTCTTCTTCCCCTCCCCATGATATCTGGGGTGTTACCTTTAACAAAATAACGACTTGAATAAATGTATGTAGAATGAATGAGTGAATATACTGCAAGCTCCCTATAGAGAGAAATCTTTCATTATCTATTTCTTACAGCTATTAACTTAGGGGCATAGAGGAAGGAATTAGCAAACGTTGCCATTGAATTGAACGATAAGTCCTGTTTTTCTATTCAGGTGCCCTTCTGAATGTCCAGATTCAGGCACTGTCAGTTATAAGTTGTTTGAATATTTTCTCCAAAGTACTGAATACAATATAGCAGGACCCTCAGAGGTTATTGAAGTGCTCAAGGCTACCTTATCCATTTATTGAAGACCTCCATGTACATATTCTATACAGGTCGTATTCTTTCTCTCTCTTTCCAGCTATTTCTGTTTCTCATGTCAAGTTGGTGTGCCTTTGCTGTTCTCATTACATGTTTGAAAGTATCATAGAGCTCATGTCATTGGGTGCTTCAGCTCTAGGCTAGTCTTTTTCTCTTTTCCATTGTCCAGGTCCCCCTACTCCTTTTACCATTTCCCTGTCCTCCTTTGGGGCTTCCCTAGTAGTTCAGCTGGTAAAGAATCCACTTGCAATGCAGGAGATCCCAGTTCGATTCCTGGGTTGGGAAGATCCACTGGAGAAGGGATACACTACCCACTCCAGTATTCTTGGGCTTCCCTGGAGGCTCAGCTGGTAAAGAATCTGCATGCAATGTGGGTGACCCGGGTTCAATCCCTGGGTAGGGAAGATCCCCTGGAGAAGGAAGGGCCACCCACTCCAGTATTCTGGCCTGGACCATGGACTGTATAGTCCATGGGGTCGCAAAGAGTCGGAGACAACTGAGTGATATCTACACTACTTGAAAAGTGAAAGTGAAGTCGCTCAGTTGTGTCCGACTCTTTGCGACCCCTGGACTGTAGCCTACCACGCTCCTCCGTACATGGGATTTTCCAGGCAAGAGTACTGGAGTGGGTTGCCATTGCCTTCTCCACTACACTACTTGAGTTGGCTTTATTAACCAGTGAGAAATTCTTCCAAAATGGCAGTTAACTTCAAATAAACCGTGAGTATTTGAGCTATTCATCTCTACTTATCTTGGTTACTTTTGCCAATGCTTACTTAGAGAGGCTTTTTTTCCCCCATTTTTCTTACTTTTAATAGTTCTAGAAGATAATTATTAAAGCAACAATAGTAACAATACATTGTGTATTTATAGTATATGTAAATCAGAAATGATGGATAAATATTGAGAATATATTATTATAAGAACCTTGAAGAACATGTGAAATGATATATATTATTTGAAGCTAGACTCTAAATAGAGAGGTGTATTTTAGTACTTCTTTTATTATTGAAGTATACCTGAATTGCAACATTGTGCTAGTTTCAGGTATACAGCAAAGTGATGCAGCTATGTATATACATATATATGTATATATATCTGCATTGTATTATATATATATAATTCATATTCTTTTCAGTTATATATTATTATAACATATTGAATATAGTTCCCTGTGCTATGCAGTAAATTTCTGTTATCTGTTTTATATATAATGGTATGTATCTATTAATCCCATCCGCCTAATTAATTCCTTTCCCAGAGGCTGTTTTTTTTAAGTTCTAATTTCTAGCTTTTCTAAAGAGGAAAAGGGGGTGGAATCTGACTGCTTCATAAATAAAATAGCCAGTGCAGGAGATATAAGAGATGAAGTTTTGATCCCTGCATCAGGAAGATCCCCTGGAGGAGGGCATGACAACCCACTCCAGTATTCTTGCCTGGCGAATACCATGGAGAGAGGAGCTTGGTGGGCTACAGTTCATGGGGTTGCAAAGAGTCAGACATGACTGAGTGATTAACACTTTCACTTTTTACATTGGAATAGTGAGTCCTATTCAGAGGCAAATATTACTTATCAGAAATTTGTATAGGTGAAAATACATGCCAGGTAGAAATTGCAACATAGTGTTTAGAAAAGACAAAACCATCCCTGTGGAGCTGTGGAGCTCCAAAAATCTAGTATAAAGCATTTGCACTTTAAAAATGTAGGTCAAATTCATAATGAGATAATGTATGAGATACATATTATCAGAGCACATGCATGATAGACATTTTAAAAATTCTTAGTTAACTCAGAATCAGATTTCTACATCTTTATAGCTATTTTTGAAAGTTATCAAGACGAAGAATTATTTTTGGGTCTGAATGACCAGGTAAGTCATTTTATTGATGAATAATTTCTCCCAAAATAATTTCTCCCAGAAGCCTTTTACTTTTTTAATACACCTATTGAATCTGCCAAAGTATATAATTTCTTGTGATTGCCATTAACTCCTGAGAGGACTCCTGAAAAGGAGGTGAATTCCAGTCATTTCCAACAACACAGGCTTTTGCTGCTGAAAAACCATCTTTAATTTGCTGCTGGGTAAAATAAATAACTTTTTGATAGAGGTGAAAGCAATACTTTGTTTTCAGATAATCTTAAACAGAAAAGAAACTGACTCTTTTAAAGAAGGAGCCACCATAACATTTTACTTATAACTTATTTATCTCAGAGCTTATTTAAAAAAACAAATCTCAGTCTTTGCCCTTTGACAGTGTGGATATCCATTCATTTTAAGGACTTTGGAAAATTTCAAAACAACCATTTGACCTATAGATTTCATAGGGCTCAGTTCATATGCATGAAATAATTTTAGGAGCACGAGGATATGTTCCATAAAATTAGATAGCCATCTTGAAATCACTGAAGAATGGTCAGATGGAAAGCATTGCTCATGCAGAAATAAAATCTAATGGTGGACATTTCTAGGGGTATGCGAAGGGGAAAAGAGACATGAAGAGGGGGAATAAGATGGCAGATCAGATTCTATCTCCACATAAAGAGGAACATTTTTGTGACAAGTTTCCTCTAAAAGGAAATGGATTGATCACAGAAATTAATGAAAGTTTAAAGAGACCAGTCAACCATTCGTTAAGAATGGTGTAGAAAGAATTTCTTTGCGGTTGCTGAGTTTGGCTTAAATGATCTGTATGGACCTTTTAAATTCAATGATCTAGGAAAGTAAAATGATAGAACGTTCCAGGTTTAAAAACGTTGAGGATCACTGCCTTATTTCATGAGCATTATAAGAATTAAATAAAATACCTCAGAGCTCTTCCTAAAAGGACAGCTTCAGCAGAAAAAATAATTTCTGTAATTATTTTAAAAGCATATGAAATGACTATTTGGAAAGTAAATAAAAGGCAATTTATAGTGATTTCTTTCACATACTGGGTATAAACAATTTCAGAGCAGATACATCTCTGTGAGGAAAATATCTCAATGAGATCAGTTAGTGCAATTTGGTTGTGAGCAATTGAAACTGGTGGTGCATAACATAAGCAATAGTAGAATTTATTGATAAAACAAAATAGCTCACAGCATTGAAGGAAATTCAGAGACATTGGTTTTGGGAAGAACAGGAACCAAAGCCTCTGTGGAGATCGGGATATCAGCAACTCATGTGTAGTATCTCCAGGATGGGGCATAATGCTGGCCATTTTGATCTCTGTGTCATTCTACTCAATATTCAAATGCCAGTGAAAAGATGTTAAGAGAATACAATTTCAAGGCCTAGCCTGGTTCATATGCTTACTCCTTGGCCTGGGAAAGAAAAACTCGGTGCTGGCGGGTAGCAGAGATAGTTTCCCAAAGTGAAATTGAGGTACTGCTATTACGAGGAGGAATTTAAGCTGGACAGAGGCGCACACTGATATGCTCCATTGAGCCACTTTGGTTTGAGCAATGAATGCTTAACTTCTCTCATCTTTCTTCAGTGTGCTCACCCTTCTTAAAATACATGCAGAAGAGTGGGACACAATATGGAGGTGATGAAGAGCTGTACATATAGAAGGAAAGGCATTTGGAAATTCAGAGAGCAGCTTGTACAGAGTTGTTCACAGTGAAAACAAACAGAGGAGCCCAACTAATGCAGAATGTCTGGGCTCAATGGAGGGTGATTGTTGTTGTTATTCAGTTGCTAAATCATGTCTGACTTTTTGTGACCCCATGGATTTTAGCATGCCAGGCTTCCCTGTCCTTCACTATCTCCCGGAGTTGGCTCAAACTCATGTCCGTTGAGTCAGTGATGCCATCCAACCATCTCATCCTTTGTTGCCCCCTTCTCCTCTTGTCCTCAGTCTTTCCCAGCATCAGGGGCTTTTCCAATGAGTCAACTGTTCAGGTGGCCAAAGTATTGGGACTTCAGCTTTAGCATCAGTCCTTCCAATGAATATTCAGGGTTGATTTCCTTTAGGATTGACTGATTTGGTCTCTTTGTTGTCCATGGGACTCTCAAGAGTCTTTTCTAGCACCACAGTTTGAAAGCACAAGTTCTTTGGTGCTCAGCCTTCTTTATGGTCCAACTCTCACATCCATACATGACTACTGGAAAAATCATAGCTTTGACCATCTGGACCTTTGTCGGTAAAGTGATACCTCTGGATTTTAATAAGCTGTCTGTGTTTCCATAGCCAATGTGAAATTCCTCTTGGCCAAGATAGTTGATAGAGGATTAGCACAGTCATATCTAATATTCTCTTTTAAGTTGTTGCGTGTACTTACCATGCCCTAAGTTTTATCCACTATTCCAAATGTGCCCTACGTGTCTGTGCAACATGATCACAAGTTCATATTTCTTTGGAATGATGAAGAACCAGTGTGGAATGAGTTAATAACAGAAGAGGTCTATATAAAAGGCACAGAAAGTTGGGAAGCAGGCCCTTGATCAAAAAATGAAGCTGTCCTGAAATTCATGAGAATGGTAAGAAAGACACAGGGTGGGTAGGGACAGTTTCTACACAATTTAAAAATGGAGATATTAGGCATTGCACTTACTTAGTTACATAACCCCATGACAGAACTTTATCCTGCAGCTGTTTTGTCTGATGCCACACTTGAGTTTGTGCTCAGTGTTGGTTCAGGTTTTTCAGAAAAGAATGTAGTTGAACAAGAGTGTATGTTTTCTCTCTTTTATAGGAGAGATGGAGGAAGTGAAGCACCTCACATATATTACAGTGAATTCTTCAAATACCTGTTTGGCATTTAGAAAAATTCCCCAAAAGATGTAGAGATATTTAACCTCAGATTTTTGTAATTGTCTGCTTATATCACATAAACTTTCATATGATAAATTATTGTCTAATTTAAATAATAGCTTGCAAGTTCTACCAGAATATGATTTTATTCAGATATAATTTTGATTTATTATTCATTCAATTACATTTTCCATGTGACTATAAATGTCAGCATATCTATCCATTTATATGTACTGAATAACAAATTTACTGAAACTCAATGTTGAGAGAATATAAATTTCAAAAAACAGAACATTTATCTTTGTCTAAACTGTTGGAGTCATGTTGCCTTCTAAAGGGTAATTTTAATTCAAGGAAAACAATTGTGTCCTTAAAAATAACTTTTTCTCTTGCTTAGTATATCCTAAGTAACTTAACTATTTGAGGGGAATGAGTATAAAATCATGTGTAGCAGTAAATATCATTTAACTATCATGGATTACAGGAATATGAGATATTCAAGTGTAATTTTGTTCCTATTTTGGTCAAGTATAATATGAGAAGGAAATTTTGTAGTCCATTGAGAAAGTACAGAGGATTTTTTTAACCTGAGGATACAAAACCGCAGACTGCATTTACCTCCCTATAGATAGAAATGCACACCTTGTGAAACTGACCAAAGGGAAATGGGCCATTCAGCATAGAACTTGGTACAGATTGCTGAACGATGTTTTTTTGGGGGGGGGGGCGGTAATTTTATTTAATTAGTTATTTTTGACTGCACTGGGTCTTTGTTGCTGTACATGGGCTTTCTCGAGTTGCAACTTGTGGGGCTACTCTCTAGGCTTCTCATTGCAGTGGCTTCTCTTGTTCTAAAGCATAGTTTCTAGGGCAAGTGGGCTTCAGTAGTTGAGGCTCACAGGCTCTAGAGTACAGGCACAGTGGTTGTGGTACACAGGCTTAGTTGTTCTGTGGCATGTTGGATTTTTCTGTACCAGGGATCTAACTGGTGTCCCCTGCATTGCAAGGTAGACTGTTAACTACGGGACCACCAGGGAAGCCCTGAACTATGTTTTAAGTGACATCATTGGACTATAGAAAAATAGACCAATATGAATTCAAAAAAGGGTTGTGTGATCTTAATATTATATATCAGGAGATATTAAATGAGGATAAGGCAGAATACATAGAAGAAATTCACTAAGGAAGGATTTTCACTCTTCCTTAGCTGAGATGAGAAGGTTGTCCAGGAAACCATGCCCTCTCACCATTGTAGCCCATTGTAGAATTATTAGTCCAGAAGGGCCTTATAGCTAACCCATTGCAGTGGCCTCACTTTTACAGAATGAGAGTGTGAACAATTTGTCAAGACAACAAATATTTAGATCGACATAAAAAGACCTGGCCCCCGGGTCTCCTGACTTTTCTTCATGTCATTTTCATGGGCTCCTCTTAGTTATTGCTGCTGGTACAGCGTGAGGATAGAAAGATTGTGCCCCCCTCTTTTTTGCCCTCTGGAGCCTCAAAGGAAATAGCCAAGGGTAATTACCCTATTTTTCACAGTATAGCAGCAGATAGGCCTTATTATCTGGTATAAAGTATGTGAATTAGAAATTACTTTTTCATCATTAAGTTTTGTAGTCAATATTTTATGGCACTTAAGTGAGTAATGGATTATTTTTGTCCCAATTCATTATTTATGGAATGCTTTTAACAGAATTTAATATAATTTCACAAAATGACAGGCATAGGGAGAAAAATTGGCCTGGGGATAATTGGCCCACTACTGCCTAAAAGAATTCTTTTGGTAGAAATATTGATGGAATTTCTAAGAAAAGCTATTCACTAGCAATGGCATATAATCAACATTAGATCATTCAGGGTCCAGAAAGCCAATTTATGAAATTTTCTTTCTGTCTTTGTGCCATCTCAATTAAATGAATTTAAATTTGGGAGCAGGGTCATTTTGAACAATGTACATGACTGCATCATAAATTTACTTATTTAATTATGCTCCTGAGCTGTGGAGGAGAAAGGGAAAATTTGTGGAGACCCTCAAAATGGTTGGTTGTCAATTTTGGGGACTCTGTTTTGTATCTTTGCCCCTGACTCTTGATATGTATTCCTGTTTGTGTTTGAGCTTACAAATCTTTCCCCCTAAATATCTGCATTTTGGGAAAAGATAAATCCATCCAATTCCTGAAATAAGGTCATTAGTAGATCCAAGGCTCTGATCAGAGAGCTGTTTTCAGGACCCTGGAACTAATTAAAACCAAAAGACATGTGTTCTTCTGGGAAGAAGATTCTTTGCTTTTTGACCAGGGACTTTTTATTTCCCTCTCCCATAGCATTTCTCTCTTCTTTAGGGAACAGCTCCTTTTACAGTGTGAAATAAGGTGTCATGTTAAAACATCATGATGTTAGAGATTAGCTAACTGCACATTTACCAACATCCATGTTTTTTGATTTATTTCAAAATACATATCTTTTTTTTTGAGTTCCTGAAATGTAGAATTGAGAAACATAAAATGAGATAGGTGTAAACACCTTTCTCTTGGGTTAGAACTTGGAGAAATAGGAGATTTCTTGGCATCATTGAGCACCTAGGTTCTTCCAGCAGGTTATAGCTTCTCAGTCTCAGATGAAAGTGAAGCAGTTATCTCCCTTCTACTCTTTACTTTCAGGCAAAAGCTGTTGATGTACAAGAATTGAGTTTTCCCAGGGTGTCCAAAGAGGAAAAGGCATATCATCAGGAAGTGCAGCTGAGTCCTTTCGTTCATTTCTCTCTGTAATTTAAAAATTTTTGGTATGAAATATATAATGCTAAATATTTCACTTAAAGATTAACAAAATAAAAAAAAATGTACCCAGTTTCCCTCTCAAAGAAAAAGCAGGTAATTTAGGGTTCCTCTCTGGGCGTCTTTTTGACTTAACAATCAGTAACTCCCAAAAGTAACTACCACCCTGAATTTTGCCTTGCTACTCCTTTTAGTTTTACCACCTGTGCCTATTCCCATAAGTAAATACAGTATATTTAGTTTTGGTTATAGTTGAACTATATAAAATTGAGTTATACTACATATATTCTTTTGTGATGTTTTAATTTTTAAATATTACGTGTTTGAGGTCAGTCCATATTGAAGCAATTACCTGGGGTTCATTCATTTTCATTATTGAATGGAATAAGCATACCTCATTCAATTTATTCTTCCTATTTTTGATTAAAATTTGGTTTGCTTCTAATCTTTCGTATCACAAACAGGAAAGATCATTCTCATGCATGCCCCCATATGTACAAACATTTCTTTAAAGAAGAGTTGCTAGAACACAGAGTGAAAATTAAAAGCATAATTTGTGATGCTAAAATGTTTTCCAAAGTTGTTTACTCCCTTGTAGGTACTCCCGTCTACACTCTGGTAATTGCTGAAAGCTTGAATTGATTAACACAGTCATCTATGCTCACTGTTGGACAATGTAGAATTTTGAGGTGGTTGGCAGGTATACAATGATTTTTCATAGTTATATTGCATTTACCAAATTCCTGATGAGACTGACCATGTTTTTATTTTTGATAGGCTATTTAAAATCTTTTAGGTTTTTTAAAAAAATAATTATTTGGAGTACTTTTAGGTTTACAACAAAATTGAGATAGAGGCATGGAGATGTCCCATAGACCCCCTATACCTACATGTACGCAGTCTTTCCTTATTGTCAATATGACTTGAATCTTTTTTATTTTATTTTATTTTTTACCAAGGATGAACCTACATTGACTTATAATCACCCCAATTCCATAGTTTATCTTAGAGTTCATTTTTGGTGCTGTACATTCTGTGGGTCTGAACAAACTTATGATGACATATATCCCTCATTATGTATCACATAGAATATTTTTGCCATCCCCCAAATCCCCTACCTATTCATCTCTCATCTTTAGAAACCACTGACTTTTTACTCTGTCTATAAATTTTGCCTTTCCCAGAATGTCATAGTTGAACTTCTACAGTATGTAGCCTTCTCAGATTTGCTATTGCACTTAGTAATATGTGTTTAATTTTACTCTATATCTCTTTATGATTTGAGAACTCCCTTCTTTTTAGTGCTATATAATATTCCATTTCCTGATTGTACCAAAATTTATGTATTTATCGACCTACTGAAAGACATCTTGGTTATTTCCAAGTTTTGGCAGTTATTAATAAAACTTCTATAAATATCCCTGTGCAGATTTGGGTATGAATATAAATTTTCAGCCCCTCTGGGTTAATATAAAGGAGTGTGAGTGCTAGATTGTATGGTAAGAGTATTTTTAGTTGAGTAATAAACCACCAAACTATCTTCTAAAGGGGCTCTACCATTTTACATTTCCATTGCAGTGCATGAGAGTTCCCATTCCTCCACATTCTCACTAGGATCTAGTATCATCAGTGTTCTGAATTTTGGCCATTCTAAGAAGTATATAGTGGTATCTCACTATTGCTTTAATCTGCATTGTCTTGATGATGTGTGATGTGACACATCTCTTCATATGCTTATTTGTCATTTACTTCTTTGATGAGATGAATGTTAAGGTCTTTGGCCCATATTTTAATCAGGTTGTTTATTTTCTTACTTTTGAGTGGTAAGATTTCTTTGTATATTTCAGATAACTGTCTGTTATCAGTTGTGTCTTTTGCAAATATTTTCTCCCAGTTTGTGGCTTATCTTCTAATTCTCTTGACTTAGTCATTTGCAGAGCAGAAGTTTTATTTTTTAAAAAATTTTCAATGAAATCTAGCTTATCAGTTATTTCATTTATGGATTATGTCTTTGGTGTATTTTAAAAAGGAATCTTTATACCAAAGATCATCTAGGTTTTCTCCTATGTTATTTGTTGGAATTTTCATAGTTTTGCATTTTAGATCTATGATTCATCTTGAGTTTAATGATCCATTTTGGTGAAATGTGTAAGGTCTATGTTTAGTCTTTTTAATATGTAGACATCTGCTTGTTCTAACATCTTTTGTTGAAGTAACTCTCTTTGCTCCATTTTATTGTCTTTGATCCTTTGTCAAAGATCAGTTGACTATATTATGGAGTCTGTTTCTGGACTGTCTGTTCTGTTGCACTGATCTTTTTGTTATTTGCCAATACCATACTCTATTGAAGTGTTATAAGTCTTAAAGTTGTATAGCATCAGTGTTTCAACTTTGTTCTTTCTCAATTCTGGACCTTTTTCTTCCTCATATAAACTTCAGAATCAATTTGTCAATATCCATAAAATAATTTGCTGAGGAGTTTAGTGGATTGCATAGCATCTATCTACGGAGTTGGGAAAAACAGACCTCTTAACAATATCGAGGCTACCTATCCATGGACATAGAATATCTCTCTATTTATTTAGTTCTTTAATTTCATTCATTAAAATTTTATAGTTTTCCTCATATATATATTGTGCATATTTTATTAGATTTATACTTAGGCAATTTCACTTTTGGGGTGCTAATGTGAATCGTATTATGATCTTAACTTCTAACTACACTGTCATTGTTGGCATATAGGAAAGCAGTTGACTTATGTATATTAACCTTGTATCCTGCAACTTTGCTATTGTTGCTTATTAGTTCCTGTAAATTTTTTTTGTTGATTTTTAAGATTTTTTACATGGATAATCATGTTATCTGGGAAAAAAGTTATATCTGTCTTCCCAATCTCTATACCTTTTATTTCCTTTTCTTGCCTTGTTTCATCAGCAAGTACTTTTAGTAAGATATTAAAAAGGAATGGTGAAAAGGAACATCCTTGCCTTTGTACCTGATCTTAGTAGGAAAGCTTAATTTTTCTCACCATGAAATATGGTGTTTGATGTAGGTTTTTGAAGGTTGTCTCTAACAAATTTAGAAAGCTTCTCTCTTCTTAATTTACTGAGATAATTTATCATGAATGAGTATTGGATTTTGTCAGATGCTTCTTCTGTATCAGTGTGATCATGTGATTTTTATGTGTATGTGTGTGTTGATGTGATAGATTAAATTAACTGATTTTCAAATGTTGAACTGCCTTACATATCTAGGTGAAATCTCACTTGTGATGTATATTTATTTTTATACTTTTTTAGATTTAGTTTGATAATATTTTGTTGAGGATCTTTGCATCTATTCATAAGAAATATTGGTTTCTTTTCTTGTAATGTCTGTCTGATTTGGGTATTAGGGTAGTAACATGCATCTGCTTCTGTCCTGTGAAGGAGATCATAGAAAATTGGTATAATTTCTTCATTAAATGTTTAGTATTATAGAATTTTCCTGTGAATCCATACAGGCATGGTACATTCTATTTTGGAAGATTGTTGATTGGTTCAATTTCTTTAATAGATATAGGCCTATTGAAATAATCTATTTCTTCTTGTGGGTTTTTTTCAATATTGAGTTTGTCAAAAATAGTCAAACATTAATGTAGTGAGTGTTTTGTCATCTCTGGTATGTCTTTTCACCTTTTAAAACTTTTATATAAGTGGAATTTGCCACTGTCGTTCATGGTTTACACTTTGTATCTGATTTAAAAAATAATCTTACTCTATTCCAAGTTCATAGTGATGCTTTTTCTGTATTTTATAGAAATGTAAAAAAATTGCCTTTTTATTTGTGAATTTGATTCATCTGGGTTAAAAGGAAGTTTCAAATTTATGTTTTTTGACTGTGTGGATAATTAGTTGCCCTGTGACCATACTTATTCCTCCAATTAAAAAATTCCACCCTATATTGTCTGTATATTGTGCTGAGTGTCTTTGAACTCACCACATTATACCTTCCATTCTTATACCAGTGTTGCAGTACATTAATTATCATACTTTTGTTTTAAAAAATATTTATGGCCAAGAAAATTTTCTCCTTTGTTTTTTCAAGTGTATCTTGACTAGTGCTGGCTAGGACCTTTGTTACAATACAAAAGTAGTGATAGCAGGCATTGTCTTGTCCCTAGTTTTTTTTTTTTTTAAGTATTTTAATATCTCGCATTTCACTATTATAGGGAATGTTCACTGTAGGCTTTTTGTACTTGTCATTTATTTATTTCAGAAAATCCCTTGCATTTTGATTACTAAAGTATTTTTAATGTAGTTTAAAATCAGAGTGTGATGCCTCTAGCTTTGTTATTCTTTCTCAAAATTGCTTTGGCTATTAAGGGTCTCTCTTTGGTTTCATATACATTTGTCCATAGGGTCACACAGAGTTGGACATGACTGAAGTGACTTAGCATGCACACATGTACCTTTTAGGAATGCTTTTCTTCTTCTTCAAAAAATGCCACTGTAATTTTAATTGGGATTGCATTGAATTTTTAGATCACTTTGATCAATAACAATATTTTAACAATATTCTTCCAATCCACGAGCTTAGGATATCATTCTATTTATTTGTGTCTTTTTTTAAATCAGTGACACCTCTAAGACATTGCTGAAATACTTTTTTCTTTTATCAGTGTCTTAGAGTTTTCATTGTACATGTCTTTCACTTTTATGGTTAAATTTATTCCTAAGTATTTTACTGTTTTTCATGCTTTTGATATGGGATCACTTTCTTAATTTTTCTTTCAGATAATTCATTGTTAGTGAATAGAACCACAACTGATTTTCATATGTTCTGCAACTTTACTGAATTTGTCTATTAGTTCCTACAATGTTTTGTATTGTCATCTATAAACTGAGAAATTTTTACTTTATCCTTTTCAGTTTGTGTGCTTTTTCTTTTTCTTGCCTAATTGCTCTGGCTAGAACTTTCATTACTTTATTGAATAGAAGTGGTGAGAGTGTTATCTTTGTCTTATTCCTGATCTTATAGGAAAGACTTTTAGCATTTCTCTATTGAGTACAATGTTAGATTTGTCCTTATTATGTTGAGGTACATTTCTTCTCTACCTCATTTGTTGAGAGTTTTTTTTATCATGAAAGAGTTGAAATTTGTCAAATCCTTTTCCTCACCTACTGAGATAATCTTATGATTTTTATCCTTCATTCTGTTAGTGTAGTGTACATAGTAATTGATTTGTAGTAATCAAAGTAGTATGACACTGGCATAAAAATAGCATAAAGACCAAAGGGACAGAATAAAGTGTCCAGAAGTAAGCCCACAATATATGGTCAACTAATATTTGATAAAAGCATCAAGAACACACATTGGGTAAAGGATAGCCTCTTCAATAAATATTATTGGGAAACTGGATATTCACATGCAGAACAGTAAATCTGAACCCCTACCATACACCCAGCATGAAAGTTATCTTGAAATGGGCTAAAAACTTAAATGTAAGACCTGAAACCTTAAAACACTTAAAAGAACACATAGGAGAAAAGCTTTTTGACTTTGGTCTTGGAAATGATTATTTGTCTATCACACCGAAAACATGGGCTTCCCTGGCAGCTCAGACAGTAAAGAATCTGCCTGCGATGCAGGAGACTGGAGTTCGATCTCTGGGTCAGAAAGATGCCCTGGAGACCCACTCCAGTACTCTTGCCTGAAACAATCCCATGGACAGAGGAGCCTGGTGGGCTACAGTCCATGAAGTCATAAAGAGTTGGACATGGCTGAGTGACTAACACACACACACACATCACACCAAAAACACAGGAAGCAGGATAGAAATAAATAAATGTGACAACATCAAACTAAAAAGCTTCTGCACAGCAAAGAATGCAATCAATAAAATGAAAAGGCAAATTACAGAAGGAAAAATTAACTGCAAATAAAGGGTCACTGTTATGTATCTTGGAATGAATTTCTTTTTATTTGTATTGTCTTTATATTTTTTCATAGAGTTCAGGATTCATATCTTTCAACAGTTTTGCAGTTTTCTGGTATCTCCTCAAATATTATTGCTTCTTCATCTCTATTATCATCTTCTGGAAAATCAATTATGCTGTGTTAGATCTTCTTATGATACCTTGGTATATCTTAAATATTTTTCTTATTTCCTATGCCTTTATTTTTCTGTGCTTAAATTAGGATGATTTCTTTGAAACTGCTTCCGAGTTTACAAATCTAATATTGTGTGTCTAATCTGTTTAGACATTTTTTGAGTATTAATTTCAATAATTATATATTAATAGAAATTCCTTTAGATTTTTAATACACTCACTTATTTTTAAAATTGAGTTTCTTACCCCTAAGTCATATTTTAAATTTTAATTTTTGGTGGTATTAATATATGTAGCTAGCATTCTGTGGCAGTAGTTCCAATAAGTGAAGTTATTTGTGGATCTTTTTCTACTGTGTTTTTTCCCCAACTCTTGTTCATGTGCTCAGTCACTAAGTTGTGTCTGACTATTTGCGACCCCATGAACTGTCCATGGAATTTTCCAGGCAAGAATACTGGAATGGGTTGCCATTTCCCTACTCCAACGGATCTTTCTGACCCAGGGATCAAACCCACATCTCCTGTGTCTCCTGTACTGCAGGCAGATTCTTTACCTGCTGAGCCATCCGGGAAGCATGGTGCTTTCCCCCTGTTTTTAACTTAGAGCTTCTAATTTTACTTAAAATTTTATAAATGGGAATCCTTTGAGGCCTAGGTTGAAGGAGTTTTCCCCTAGAGAAAACTTTTGTTTGTTATTTCAGACATCAGGGAGCACTGCGACACCTGGAACACTCGACATTAAATCCTAGCCTTGCTGCATTTTTAATGATACAGTAGTGTAAATTTAGACTGTGAATCCATATGAGGTCTAGCTTGCGATTATGAAATCTCAGGAGAGTTTATTTACGCTCAACACAGTGCCAAATTCAGAACAGGCAGGTTTGCTGGTTATCTTTTTGTGTGGCAAGATTAAAGTGAAAGTCGCTCAGTCGTGTCTGACTCTGTGATCTCAAGGATATACAGTCTGTGGAATTCTCCAGGCCAGAATACTGGAGTAGGTAGCCATTCCCTTCTCCAGGGTTCTTCCCAACCCAGGGATCCAACCTAGGTCTCCCAAGTTGCAGGTGGACTCTATCAGCTGAGCCTCGAATCCACCTAAAATATTAAATGGAAAATTTCAGAAATAATTCATAAGTTTTTTAACCATTACATTTATTTTTGTACTTAATTAATTTTTGTACCACACAGCATGTAGGACCCTAGTTCCCCGGCCAGGATCAAACCAGTGTCCCCTATATTGGCAGCATAAAGTCTTAACCACTGGGACATCGGGAAAGTCCAGCAAGATTATTCTTCGTCAGTTTTGTTGTTCTGTATTTATGTGTAGATTTCCTGTCCTCTGTGCTCAGATTATATTTCAAAGAAGAATCTTAAGTTTTCTAGAATTTGGCAGAAATCCTCAGGATGAAAGCCAACTTTGGTACTTAATTTTATCAACTAGTATCAGCTATAACTATATTTTTGGCCTCTGAAATTCTTCCTTTGTTTCAGTTTATTAATACATTAAATTTTTCAATATTTGAAAAATATTTCCTCTGTAGTGTTAGACATTAAAGACTCCCAAGAAGTGCATTTTTAATCCATTTCCTTTGGTTTATCCCTGAGGCTCTTATGTTCCTCCCTTCTTACTTTTTTCTCATTAGTTAGTTATGGAACTTGAACACAGTTTTATTAGTTTTACTGGGAAGGAATTTGAGATGTAATGACTAGCCATTTTTTGTTTAAGTGTACAGAATACCACTTTAGTGTGAAGTGTTTAAACACAAGTGAAAATGATTTTGTATTTTAACATTTTTTCTACTTGTGTATGTTCATGTTGTTAACTAGTTGGGTTATTATTATAGTCTTAAGTCTACTTTTACGAGATAATACATTATTTAGCAAAAATATTGCATGTGAAGAAATATTGACACTATACACTACCTTATTCAAAGTAATTTCCATTGTAATTTATTTTCTATATTATTTAGTTCTGTATATTTTTAAACATTTTTTTCTATTGACAGTCAAAAAATTATTTTAAGGCTTCTTCTACCATCATTCCTAGATTTTCAATTCTTATTAAACATCTCAAGCATAACCATTTTTACTTATTATTAACTCAGTTCTCATCAGATGCAAATGATATGTATACAGTTAATTTAGAAAAAATACTTTTTTATTATTCATAGCAAAAAGTTTTTTCTAGTTTGTAATTAATTGTGTTATATTTAATTTAATTTTATTTTTAGCATCTTTTTGAATTGAAGTAGAGTTGGTATGGAATATTGTATAAGTTAAAGGTGTACAATATAATGATTCACTATTTTAAATGTTATATTCCATTTATACTTATGAATTATTGGCTATATTCCCCATGTTGTATAGTATATCACTGTAGCTTATTTTATACCTAATAGTTTGTACCTCTTACTCCCCTACCCTTATGTTGCTTCTGCCCTTTCTCACCATGATCTTTCACATTTTCCTGTTTTGTTTTCTTCACAGCCTATAAATACTGGGAATTATTTTGTTCTCCCTGCTAAAATATAATTTCCATTAGAGCAGGGCATTTTCCATCTTATTAACTTCCACATCCCTGATACTTAAATACGTGCACAGAGTAAGTAGGCTTATGTTATTAGGTTAGTGCAAACATAATTGCAATTATGGACCATGAATCTTAAATCATTATAACTGGGCTGAAACACTTCTTTATTAATCAAGATAGAAACCATTGCAGTTAATACATTTTTGCCAAGGAGAAATAAATTTGTTTTTTCCTGTAGCATAAAAATTCATGCTTCAAGATTCGACAAACTCTTGAAAAGTATTTTCTTCCTCCTGGTTATGGAAACATTTCCCCTGCATCAAGTTGTTGAAATGCTTGAAGAAGTGGTAGTCCATTAGTGGGAGGTCAGATGAATATGGTGGATGGGGCAAAACATTGTAGCCCAATGCATTCAACTTTTGAAGCATTGGTTGTGCCACGGGCAGTCGGGCGTTGTCATGGAGAAGAATTGGGCCCTTCCTGTTGACCAATGTCGGCTCTAGGTGTTGCAGTTTTCAGTGCATCTCATCGATTTGCTGAGCATATTTCTCAGATGTAATGGTTTTGTGGGGATTCAGAAAGCTGTAATGCATCAAACTGGCAGCAGACCACCGAACAGTGACCATAATCTTTTTGTGGTGCAAGTTAGGCTTTGGAAAGTGCTTTGGAACTTCTTGGTTTCACCACTGAGCTTGTTGGTGTATAAAATCCACTTTTCATTGCTTGTCTCAATCCAATTGGGAATTTGCTGCATAGAATAAGAGAAAACGACATTTTAAAACTATGATTTTTTGATTTGCGGTCAGCTCATGAGGCACACATTTATCAAGCTTTTTCATCTTTTCAATTTTGTTCAAATGCCAAATGACTGTAAAATGGTTGATCTTGAGTTCTTTGGCATCTTCTCTTGTAGTTGTAAGAGGAACAGCTTCCATGATCCTTGCAGTTGGTTGCTGTCAACTTCTGATGGCCAGCCACTGTGCCTCTTATCTTCAAGCCTCTCATTTTGTTTGCAAAACTTCTTGAAACACCCTTGCACTGTACATTTGTTAGAAGTTCCTGGGCCAAATGTGTTCTTGATGTTGCAAGTTGTCTCAGCTGCTTTATGACTGGTTTTGAACTTGAATAAGTTGCTCAGATTGGCTTTTTGTCTAACATCATCCCCTAAGTCTAAAATAAATATAAAATACAAAGCAAGTAATGTCATTAGTGAAAAAAACAAAAACTTAGAGCAAGAAATGTGCATTAAAATGATGTATAAAAAACCACATTTGTTTAAGAATGTGTTCCAGTATCAAAGGGCAAAGTTTAACAGTGCAAAACTGCAATTACTTTTGTACCAACCTAATAAATAAATCAGTGAATGAGTCTACATAATGGAATTCTCCTTAATATATTATTGTTATAATAATATGTAGCATTTATAGTCTTATTCAGTTTTTAAGCTATAGTCACTTACTTTATGTCATTATCTTCAATCATGTGGGAACAGTTCTAATTGTCATAAATGTTATAAAGAATTTTCATCTAAAGGCAACCTGATGACAGGATTTTCAAGATACCTTGCACAAACATTATGTTGAGAATTTCAGGTTCTAGTATAACTCTCTTCATCCTCTACAAATACCTTCATTGGGAATAAAAGTGATACATTCGGAAGCAGTTACCATGGTAAACTTAGATTTTCAGTAATGAAAGTGAAATTCCTTTGTTTAAGCCAAAACTAAATGTCACAGTTGATTTTCTACTTGTGTGTGTGTTTTTAATGTTTATTGTTAGGAAGGTTTTTTTTTTTTTTTTTCCCTCCCCTTCCTGAGTTAGTAACATCTCTCAGTGACATTTGATTAGGTAGGGCAAAATGTCTGGAATTCAATTGGCCCTATACAAATTTGTTTAACACTTATGTCAGGGCCTTAAATGAAAAATTTGCAAATAAGCCATGGGTGTGGTAGAGTTTTAGCATCACCAAAATTGACTTCAGAAGCATCATCTTCTATTTACTTTTCTTCTACTAAGAAAGAGCATGTCAGTTAGCTTTTGCTGTATAATAAACCACCCACAAAATTAATGTCCTAAAACAACAATCATTTATTAACTTGTATTACTATAGGTTGGCAATTTGGGCTGGGCCCAGTTGGACAGTTCTCCAGGGGTCCCCGGGGCTCAGATTCACAGCCAAAGTCTGCTAGGGTCAGGCTGACATTGGAAGAACTCCTTCGTATGTTTGGGTACTAACTGCACTGATGGAGACAACTGTGTCATGTGTCTCTAGTCTCTTGCAGGCTGGTCCAGGCTTCTTCCCATGGTAGCAGCAAGGCAGGGCAAGCTTCATAAGCACAAGCACTTATCAAGTCTCTGCTTCTGTCACACTTACTGAAGCGTGTCACATGCCAAAGACCTGATAGCAAGAAGTAGAGATCTACATTCCATCTCTTCCTAGAAGAGCTGTGAAGTCACATTGTAGACGGGTGTACATATATAGGATTGGGAGGGATTGGAGATCATCTTTCGTGATTTACTAGAAGGGCTTCCTAAAAATCCTCTCTTAAAATAGAAATATCACAGAGCCAAGACACTTTAAGGTTTAATTACTGAATGGATTTTTTTTTTAGCATGAATTCTCAGAATAGTAGTTCTCATTTTTGAGATGTGTAAGAAATATCTTCTGTGCCCATTGATATGCAGACTCCATCATTCTCTCTTACCCTGTTCTTATTCAGTGTATTTGGGGTGCAGTCCATGAATCTTTTTTTTTTTTAACTGACAAATATATTGTAATGTAGGAGATCTAGAAGGACTGTATTTTTCTGAAGACCGATAGAAATGGTATGCATGCCAATGTCTAGGCAAGAAGTGTGAGGCAATCTGTTGAAAGCTTACATTTCTTTAAAATTCATATTTTATCTGAAAAGAGTTGAATCATATAGCATATGGTTTTCTTTAACCCCTCGCTAAACTCAAGTTAAGCTCTCGTGAGTTAAATTCCTGTTTGCCCATGTGATATATTTTCTTTCATGTAAGTAAACTTAAGTAATAAGAAAAATTCTTTTTTAAGATATATACTGTAGAAGTGCAAAGTTATAACTGACAATATCACTGCTGTGAAGTCAGCTCTTGTATGAAGCATTTGTCTGAAAAGGATCTTTCTTATCGATTTTAAACATTATGGTGTTAAGAGAAGGGAGCAGTTGAAATATGGAAGTAGCAAATTAGATATTTTTCCAAGCCATGTATGTGCTATTTCTAAATAATGAATTAGGAAAAATTATATTAATATCAAATTTCTAACACTTTGGCCAAGTATATTATTTATGTTAAAATGATTGGATAAATATTTCAATCAAATACTTTGTTTTGGTAGAAATCTTGTATTTTAACTTGTAAATTTGATTTGTATTCTGTTTAAATATATGCTAGGCATGTATAGGCTATATATGCTAGGCAAATAATCTCTACCACGTTATAATACACATATTGAAACAACACTGTGAAAACTAACAGTTTACCATGGAGCTGACCACTAGTTGTATGTATGGTTAGAAAATAGCAAGAGACATTTTTATGTGTAAAAACATTTGATTTTGACTAATGTTATACAAGAGTCATGGGCAACACATTGAGTTTAATGCTTAATGGCTATATCTGCCCATTTGATTATTGGATTGAGACTCTGGATTTATCCTTAGTAAAATTCCAGAGGAAAGGGACTATCTTTTTTCAGCTTCCTATAGAAAAATCACGGGAAGATTTCTGGAGAATTGCTCTGCTTCTGGAGACTGGCAAATTTAACAGTTTTATTAACATCTAATAAAAAATTCTTGGTGTGCTGTTTGCCATTTTATTTTCTTAAAGTGTAAGAAAAATTGAAATATTATTTGTCTTATGTCTTGTGAAGATAATCAGTATGTCATATGTCTTTTGGTAAATCATATGCTTGGATGCCAGGTAGAAATCTGATAAATCCTTTCATGATCTTGATGCAAAGTCAATGCCTGCTGTATTTACTGTTGGTACATTTTGCTTCCAGAGTAGGTTGGAGACCTTTTCTATTCCCTTGTGTTTTATTTTGTAAACATTAGTTTCAGAATTGCAGCTGTAGCTACTTTTAATTTTAAGATATATATCAAATATGCTTCCTGTCAGGAAAATCTTTTTGCAGAGATGTGAATTAAGAAAGATGTTATTAAGCAGATTTGTTATTTGTCAGCTAAGAAGTAATTTAGAGTCCAACTGAGAAATATTAGTCTTCCCTTTTTAAGTAAAATTCTCTCATTGGGACATTTTAAAATAAGAGATTTAATAAATAAGGTTTAAAATTTTAATTTTAAATATTTTAAATAAATTTACTTGTATATAATATAAAACGATGTAACTGCTGAGACTTCAAGCACCTATTCATTCATTCATTCACCTACCTCATCTTTATTGAAAACCTACTATGTGCTATGTAATAGTGGAGCTGTGATGATTCCCAAGAAATTCTAAAATGAAGACATTTCCATTGACATCACCACGTATACACTTTGTATTTGTTTATTCAGAACATTAAAACATTTTTATGATGTTTATCCTTGTGTTTTCTAATTTCTCTGAGAATTTTCAAAATCCAGTGTAAAATTAAGTTCTGTCCATCACTTAATTCTTAAAAATTTTCTTGTGCAACTTAAATGGTGGGTAAAATTTTAAAATGATTTTCTTTCTTTCAAAATGGAATGACTCTGACTTCTTTGTCCCAGGGAAATGTATCATTTTTAGTATTATCTGGTGGAAAATTCAGTGACCCTAAAAGCATAGTCTATGGAAATTATCCAGGCCTCAATCCAGGATATGCTGGTGTCTTACTTAATGTTGGATATTAGAGCTTTTGAATGGGGCCTTCAACAGCATCGACTTTAAACTCATACTTCGCAGATTAGTCAAGACACACAGGACAACTGTCAAAAGGCCAGGTTACCCACATGGGAGCTGATCATCCAAATGCCAGTGGCCTCTGGCCATACTTCATAGAAATTAAACAGTACCAGGTTTTCACCAATTAACAGTGACTGATGTTGATACCTGCGTTTTATGACTAGAAGTCATAAACAAAGACTGTTTTTTCCTTCAATAGTAACATGGTCCTTAGAATGTGTGTTAGTCACTCAATCCTGTCTGACTCTTTGTGACCCCATGGACTGTAGCCCACCAGGCTCCTTTGTCCCTGGGATTCTCCAGGCAAGAATACTGGAGTGGGTTGCCATTTCCTTCTCCAAAAAGGCTGATAAAAGTGTGTAAAATCAAGATGATAACCGTACTTAGAAGCACAGTCTCAATAAAGCATCACTGAGATCTGAGGAAGTTATTTTCTTAGGAATTCCTGCTTCGGACTGAGTTAGCTTGAGACACTGATCACCCCAGTGTCCTAAATCCATCAACAGGAACACAGATGCTCTATTTGTTATAAATATCTACTCAATCTTTTAAACTGACGGCTAGCCATGCCAAATTAAGAAGACTCTTGGTCCTTAGAATGAATTACAGAAAATAGCTGAAATTGTATTTCAGTGTCTTTTCTCACAATGGATATGTCTGATGGTCACCCATCAGCAATAATAATGTTCAGTTAGCAGTTGTGTGACATTCAGTTCTTAGTGACAAGGATTTTAAAACCTTAGAGTCTGGAAGTAGTATGGCCCTCTATGTGGAAATCAGCTGATTTTTGCTGGGTTTGTTTGCATACGAGCAGCTCTATCAGCATGAATCAAATTTAGATTAAAGAAAAAAAACTCCTTAATGATCATTGAAACCAACTGAAATGTCAGTGAACTTAGAGACATCCAATTATGATGCAAATATGAAATTAGCACAGCAAAACAAACAAAACATCTGGACTTTTCTAAAGCCCATTCCACTTCTAAGAATACGTTAGGTTAAAATTGTATCTTGATTTTATGAATTAAAATGAAAGAGAAAGAGAAGAATTAGTTGCCCCTCTGGTAATGATCTGTTTCTCTTGATCAGCTGAATTCAGTGCCCATAATTTTGATGTTTTTATATAGCCAAAATTCTTCTTCAGATTTGTATAGATCCTGTTGGCTAATTTTCAAAAAGTGTTTTCTTGCTGTAGATAAATCAGTTCTGTATGTGGGTCAACATACATAGGAAATCAAGGTTACAATGTTCTCTCAGTGTGTTTACATATAATTTAGTGTCTTTAAAATGATTCCTTGTATCATATTTTGTTTATTCCATTGACATTTGATGTACGCTATATTGAGAGACAAGAAAAAATAAGTCCAAAGAGATGTCTAATTTTTTATGATCATCTCATATTTTATTAGATATCTGCCTTCTTTATTTTAATTTTCAACTTTCTAGTTCGTCCCAAATGATAGAGTGAAAAAATGTATTACTTTTAATAAAAAGCCTCTTTTTATTATTTAAAGGGCATTTAGTTAGCTATATCAATCTTAAATATTTTGATACTTTCTATTTGAGCACTGCTCCAGTATTTTAAACCACTAAATGTAATGAACATCGAAGATTAAATCCTAGTTTGCAGTGTCCCCGAGTGACCAAATCTCATATTGTGTGTCAAAAGTGACTGCCTCATAATTTTCTCTCTGAAAATATGTGAACATCTCTCAGACCTTAGAATTTGGAACAAATGATACTTTTTATAATTTGCTATGATACTTTGAACATTAAGCCTCCCTCCCTCTGCCTCTCTCCATGTCTCTCCTAGACCCTCTCTCTCACTCTTTCTCTCATACACACACTCATCAATAAAGGTAATCACAATAGTAAATTAGTTTAAAATTTGTTTCTTTAAAATACAAATCATTACATTGTTTCCTTCAGCACAGTCATGTAGGCATCTGGGATTCTATTTCTTTCTATTATTTAATAAATATTTCTTAAGTATTAAGCTTCAATAATATAAGATGCTGTATAAATAGTGGAAACTAAAACAATGTAGTCCTGACCTTCACGAAACTTAATGTTTGTTGCAGGAGACAGGTTAACAAATATCAAATTATACGTGAAAGGAAATGAGAGGTACTATAAAGAAGAATAAAAGAAGGAACTGTTTTGCCGTGAGTGGTCATGGAACACAGCCCTGAGGAAGCAGAAATCAAAGTGGGGATTGAAGGGGTCTGCCTTGCAGAGTGTCCTGTGCAATGTATTGTGAACTGTGCAGGGGGTGTTGGAAAGGCGAGAACTACCTGTTTCCACGAACTGAAAGAGGCCAGTGGCTGGAGGCAACAGTCAATGGAGAGAGCACTGATAGAAGCAGCTTAAGGGGATAGGTAACTTCCAGAACATTCAAAGAGGCTTGGGTTTTATTCTAAGTGTAGTAGGTAGATATTGCAAGGTTGTTGCCTCACCTAATGTTAGGGCAAATTGAATTGTATCATTTCCTTTTATTTCCTGAAAAATCTTTATTTAAAACTTTATCTGAGCATGAATTTTGTATGTATTACCTATTGTTTAAGAGATTGGTCATTCTAGAACCAGAGAGCAGGTGGGCTTATCATCTGAAAGAGCTACATGGCTTTGCATGTTGGAATGCTCTAAGGCCAGCTGCAAGAAGAGGCTAGTTCTGTCCTCATTGGTACATATACAAGAAAAGATCTTTTTCACTAGTCGTATAAGATAAGTTATCTTGATGATGTAAATTTTGTTTTCACTCTTGAGCACTTGTTTGGGCTTCCCAGGTGGCTCAGTGGGTAAAGAAGCTGCCTACAGTGCAGGAGTACAGGAGATGCGGATTCGATCCCTGGGTCAGGAAGATCCCCAGCAGGAGGGCATAGCAACCCACTCCAGTATTCTTGCCTGGAGAAACCCCATGGACAGAGGAGCCTGGCGGGCTGCAGCCCATAGTATCAGAAAGAGTCAAACACAACTGAACATTCACGCAGACTGATAAGAGCTTATGTTAAGACAGAGTTTTTAAGAGGATAGTATTATAATTATAAAATCCAGAATAGTTCTAAACATCATGGAACATTTATTTAAGTGCCATCTCTTGCAATGGTGTTCAGTAGATTTTTCTGTTATGATGAAAATGTTCTGTATCTGTGCTGTCCAGTATAGAAGCCAGTTCTCACATGTGGCTTATTGACTATATAAAATTTAGCTGATGAGACTAATGAACTGAATTAATGGTTTTAGTTCATTTTAAATAATTTAAAACTTAAGAGCTAGCGACTACTGTACTGAACAGCCCAGATCCATTATGTACTTACTATGCATTCTCAGTTGGAGAAGACCAGTGGAAAATACGCAGAACATGCTCTCCAAGGATGCACAGATTTATAAATATGATAAGATGTAGGTATGAGTCTCTAGACTATAACATAGAAATGAGAAGCACATGACAGTTTTGGGTTACTCACTAGGAGTTTCAGAAGAGGAATTAATTCTTTTTGAGTGAAAAACCAAGGGGCAATGGTGGGAGAGGTGATAGTGGTCCTGGGCTCTGAAGGATGGGCAAGGTTGCTAGCATGTGGGATTGGAATGAAGGGCATTCAGAGCAAAAGAATCAGGAGGAAAGGAGAAAAAAAGAGTCAGCATTAGAGATATGAAATAATAATAATAGTTAACATCTACCAAGTGCTAACTGTGAGACCTTTTTCTGAGAACTTTACATGCATCAATTAATTTTCACAACAAATTTCTAAGGTTAGATGCCCTCATTTAATCTCAATTATTATTATCCTCCATCTACAGATAAGAAAACTGAGGGTGAGAAGGTCAAACATATTTCCCAAGGTCAAATGGTAGTGACAAATCTAAGATCTGAATTCAGGAAACCTGAGAGTCTTGATGGAAGCTTGGAGATCAGGTAATAAACAGATAGGATGATGAGAGCACATAGGCAGACACAGTTTCTCAAAGGAATCCCACACAGAGAAGAAGGCAAGAGGACAAAAAGAGTGGTAAGGGGCTTCCCATGTTGAGGGTTAAGGAGAGAACAAAGGTGTATTGTACACAAAACAATGTGTATTGAGAGAGTTTTAAGAGGATGTGTTTTGGAGATGTGATCAATAGACTATAAAGACCTCTAAAAGTCTAAACCTTCAACCTAAGCCTTTCTGTAGACATTTTATTTTATTAGGGGATGGGAAAGGTGGTATCTTAGTTGTTGAATTTCTAAGATTTAATCAAATGTCTCTGGGTAGAGTTATGGGCACTATTAGCTAAAAATAGTTAATTGCGTGATGGGTGTTTTGTATAATATCATCATACATACTATGTTAAGGTTCATTTCTATAATACCCATTCATCTGGTGATTTCATTGTAACTTCTTCTGAACCCACAGTTGGTTTCTGTTACAGTCACTTTTAAAAAAAGATTATTTTTTACTTTTGGCCATGCTGAATCTTCTTTGCTGAGTGGGCTTTTATCTGCTTGCAGAGAGTGGAGGCTACTCTCTAGTTGTGATGCTCTTGCTTGTCATTGCGGTGGCTTCTCTTGTTGCAGAGCATGGGCTCTAGGGGTGTGCAGGCTTCAGTAGTTGTGACTCCCAGACTCTAGAGCACAGGCTCAGTAGTTGTGCCACATGGGCTTGGTTGCTCTACAGCACGTGCAATTTTCCTGGATCAGGGATTAAACCTCTGTCTTCTACGTTGGTAAGTGGATTCTCTACTACTGATCCACCAGGGAAACCCTTACAAGCACTTAAATTTTTTTTGTTGGAGTATATTGATTTACAATGTTAGTTTCCGGTGTATCAGTTCAGTTCAGTTGCTCAGTCATATCCAACTCTTTGCAACCCCATGGACTGATGCACGCCAGACTTCTCTGTCCATCACCAACTCCTGGAGCTTGCTCAAACTCATGTTCATCGAGTTGGTGATGCCATCCAACCATCTCATCCTTTCTCATCCCCTTCTTCTCATGTCTTCAATCTTTTACAGCATCAGGTTCTTTTCCAATGAGTCAGTTCTTCGCATCAGGTGGCCAAAGTATTGGAGCTTCAGCATCAGTCCTTCCAATGAATATTCAGGGTTTATTTCCTTCAGGATTGACTGGTTTGATATCTTTGCAGTCCAAGGGACTCTCAAGAGTCTTCTCCAGCACAACTCAAAAGCATCAGTTCTTTAGCACTCAGCTTTCTTTATGGTCTAACTCTCACATCCATACATGACTACTGGAAAAACAATAGCTTTGACTAGATGGACATTAGTCAGCAAAATGTCTTTGCTTTCCAATACACTATCTAGGTTTGTCATAGCTTTCCTTCCAAGGAACAAGCATCTTTCAATTTTGTGGCTGCAGTTACTGTCCGTAGTGTTTTGGATCACAAGAAAGTAAAATCTGTCACTGCTTCAGCTAATCTACAGTTTGTTCTCATGGAAAAATGCAGTTAGTACCTACAATTGAGAATATATTTCTGGCGATCATAGCAGCTGTTAGCCTAAATGGGACAGATGGTCCAAAGGTCTTTAATGGGGGGAAGATAATGAGTTGCTTGGAGAGATCGGAATAAGAGACTTCATGAACTTTGTTTTTCATTAAAAACTATTCTGTAATAATATTTTCATAGGCAATACTTCCATGAGAAGACTAGCTTATAAACAAGATCATTTGCATCTAGCTCTTAAGTGATAAAAATGGTAAAAGTGCATTTTTTCTGTCAATGTGTACTTGTAGATATCTGTCTACATATCCTCAAGAAAATGATAATGCTGTTATTAAAGCTAGAGGTCAGGTCTTTTTTTTTCAATCTTACTTGAAAACTTTGAGGATTGTATGATTTAAAGAACTATTACAGCTTTAGTGAACTTTACTGGTAATAATACTAGTGATTATGATGTGGTTTGGTAATATCTTAATAGTTATACCTAGCCAGTTGTATCATGATAAAAGTTTTGCATATATTTACACATTTGTTTTCTACAACAATCCTTATTATTTCCCCCATTTTATTTATCCTCATTTTACATTGCATGTTTTGTTCTGACAATCTATTACTATCTCCACTTTACAAACAAGGAGGTGCAGGCACCAGTACCTAAAATGACTTGCCCAATATCACATAGCTAGTTAGTGCTGTTAGTGCTAATGAGACAAGTCAACTAGCAGATGGTTCTAGACTCTACATTTTTTATATAATTTACATTTTAGGGTTCATTCTTGATGCTCATTCTGTACATTTTGACAAATGGGTAATGATGTGTATCCACCATTATTACTTCATACAGACTTAGTTGTAATGCTTCAAGTGTCCTCTGTGCTCATTATTCATCCCTCCCCCCAACCTCTGGCAACCAATGATATTTACCATGTCTCCATAGTTTTGCCTTTTCCAAAATATCATATGGTTAGAATCATATAGCATATAGTCTTTTCAGACTGACTGCTTTCACTTAGTTAAATGTATTTGATGTTTTTCCATGTCTTTTCATGGTTCATCTGCTCTGAATAATCTTCCATTGTCTGGAAGTACCATAGGTTCTTTTCCCTGTTGCCTTTTTAAAGAAATGCTATATCTTTTCATTACAGCTGGTATCTTTTCCTGTGACTCTACCCTGCTTGTTAGGCATGCTGCCTTGTACAGGGACTAGGTGTGATGATTAGGAGACCAGGTTGTCAATCTGAACTCTCTGCTCAGACCTCGGCTTCACTGTCAGTTTCTTTGGCAAACCATTTAACCTCTCTGTGCTTATTTTTTTTCTTTTTAACTTTTTATTTTATATTGGAGTATAGCCAGTTAGACTCTACATTCTTAACCCAGTGTACACTATGACCATAGGATTTCTTGTGAATGATTAAATGAGTTAACCTCATGTATAATTTGTGATTATAAATCCCTTATAATTTACCTAATACATTTGCTTATATTATCTGAGTCCCTGAAAAATCTATCAAGTTGGTGAAAATGGACTTAAGAAAGATTGTGCACGTCTTGGCCAAAGATGCACAAATAACTCTATGGTAGAGCTGGGACCCATGCCTCCGTTTATGGCAACAAGTTCTACATCAATTTTAATAGTTTTTGCTGGAGCAGGACATTATATCCTATAGGACTGAACATTGAGATAGTCATTAAGGATACCATATATCCAGAGGAGATTTTATATGTGCTCTTAGTTTGAAGGTAGTGATAGGATTTGTGAAGTTTGGATAGATGGAGCTTCAGTTCCCTCTTCTGCTTAGAACTATGTCAGCCTAAAAGGGCCTTCTTTAGTCTTTTGGTCCTCTCGGGGTTTAGTCAGTTCCCCTGATGCCTGGAGAGTGTATGCTGCTGCTGCTGCTGCTGCTAAGTCGCTTCAGTCGTGTCCGACTCTGTGCAACCCCATAGACGGCAGCCCCCCAGGCTCCCCCATCCCTGGGATTTTCCAGGCAAGAACACTGGAGTGGGGTGCCATTGCCTTCTCCGTAGAGAGTATATACGACTTTCCTAAACTTTTAGGCTGGTATTTATGCTTAAGTATCGTTTTGATTAAGGATCCATGGCTTTTCATAGAGTCTTAGACTAGAAACGATTAAGTTAGAAAGATGTGCGTTATAAATCTATGATTCCCAGTGCAGTCTTGAAACCCTGGCTCATCTACTCTGAGCCTTGCCTTTCTCACCTCTAAAATGATAATAAATATATATAGAAGAATTTCTCTGGCTGTTACATGAAATGATGTATATAGAACATATAGCAGTATGTCTGGCATGTGCGAGGCACTTAATAAGTGTGGAAATTATTTTTAGTATTATATTTCATTCAGTGGTAACTCAGATACAGGACATGAATGATTCTACCTTTATACAGAAACCAACAAAAGAGATTCATGACTCAGTTTCAGGGCATGTTTCTATCTCTGCATTAATGGTTCATCAGATGAAGGTTAAATAAGTGGCTGAAGGGGGCATACCCTTCTTCAATATATTTTACTGCACTTACTGAATTATAACATAGGCATATGCTATAGTGATAATTTTGACACATTGAAACGTAGCTCTTAATTTTTTTATCTATTTTTTAATTGAAGAATAATTGTTACAGTGTTGCATTGGTTTCTATTGTACAACACAAATCAGTCATAACTATGTATATATCCATGCACATATATTTATATATATATATCTCCTCCCTCTTGAGCCTCCCTGTCATGCCCCCATCCCTCTAGATCATCGCAGTACTCCAGGCTGGGCTCCCTGTGCTATTTAACATTTTCCCACCAGCTATCTAGTTCACACATGGTAGTGTGTATATGTCAATGTGTAGCTCTTATTTATTTTAAAGGGCTTTCATGTGCAACTGAAATAATGGTGTCAGTCTGTTTCTTTTCTTAGTACTCTGTTTACTTGTGTTTGTTTATGGTTTGTACAAGTGATAACTGGATACATGTCCTTAAACTGCTATTCTTGTGTTAAGTTTCAAAGTTTATGATCATCAGACAGGTTTCTCGAAAGTTTTTCCTCTAGGGTGATGTTATGGCCTGACTGTTTATGTCCCTCCAAAATTCATATGTTGAAGCCCTAATCCTCATTGTGACAGTATTTGGAGATGGGACCTTTGGGCAGTAATTAGGTCACATGGATGAAGCTTTCATGATGAGGGTAGTGACCCTGTATGAAGAGACTTGGGAGAGCATGGTTCCTCTTTCTGCTTTCCACCAATGGCCTTACTGAAGGGGCTTCTCAATTTTTTAACATTCTGTGAGAGCCTGAGATCTTTATATGATCTGGTGGTTGATTTTCCATCACAAGATATGATGTTAACACAGACTTGAGTTTGTATTGATTTAAGAAAGAAATTGGCATTTGTTACAACTTGGATTTGTGGACTAGCACTTAATTTTCACCTAATACAATGATTACACAAAAAACTCTTTTACAAAATCTTGATATTTAATAACAGGTCTAACTTTTTGACAATTGACTGCTCATGATGTTGTCTTATAATGTTGTTTAATTGTTCATTGTTTGTCTTGTTTTCTGAGCTAAGATGTAAACCCCTTGGGTATTGGGACCTTGTATTATTTCTTTGAATCCTCTACAATATCTAGGGTATCACTTTAGATATCTGATCTTGATTCCCACCATTATATCTTTTTTCTGGAGAGTACTGTAAAAATCAGTATTTATTATTTATACAATACTTATCTTTCTGGACTCTCAGAAGATTGTGGTCAGTTAACAGCACTCATCTTGAGGGGAAAAATTAAGAAACAAATGGGTGAGATCATCTAAAATAAAGTACTTTTCTTTTTCTCTAGAACTAGATGCATTCTTTCCCCCCGCCCTTGTTTTCTGAGAAAAGACAAAGGAATAAGAATGATTTTGAAGCAGTTACAGTTGCATCATGTCTACACTAATCATAGCTACCAAGAAGGCCCTAATATTGTTATTATGATATGCCAACTTGTTGGGTGTATATGATACTCACAAGTATTTATTTTGTTGAGTCAAACAGCATAAATTTTATCCAGCTTCCCATTGCTTAAAACCTTATTGATGATTACTTAACTGAAGAATTGATATTACTCATAACAAACACTGAGTATTTGTGGATATTAAGAATTTCTGGACAATTACCACTATTAATTGCCCTTTTGTTTCATTTACAACCGTAACAAGGGTTCCCCTGAGGCCTTAATTGTGTCATTTAAGACACATTTCACAGTTTTCTTGGAATCCCCTCAAATGTGTCAATATAAAATTTCTCCAACTATCAGGCTTATTGTATCCTTATCTGGTCATGTCACATAATCTTTTTTCTGGGTCTAATCATGCAGACTCCTTGGCTTCCCAGGTGGTGCTAGTGATAAAGAACCTACCTTCCAATGCAGGAGACCTAAGAGACACGGTTTCAATCCTTGGTCAGGAAGATTCCCTGGAGAAGGGCATGGTGACCCATTCCAGTATTCTTGCCTGGAGAATTCCATGGACAAAGGAGCCTGATGGGCCACAATCCATAGGATCACAAGGAGTTTGACACAACTGAAGTGACTGAGCATGCCCAGAGGAAGAAAAAGGGGGAAAAAATAGAACTATACCTGATGTTGCTTTAGCTCTTCTTTCTGAAACTTTCTCTCCTTTTAGGAATCTAGTGGGCTAGTACCAGAAGCTGCCCTCCTCACTTGAGTGAAAGGCAGTAAATCCTATCCATTTTCCTGAGTTTAGACATGGGTCTCCTTACACAAAGCCTGCAACAGGATCGTAAGAGGAAAGTTTATATTGAAAACACCTGGAGAGCATTATTATCCATTTCATTCATCCATTCAGAAGCTTTCCTTAAAATATGAGTTGTGGTTCTATTGAAGTTTAAACATTTCCTTCTGTCTTCCATCTAATTCCTTATACAGCACCATGTATGTAACCTATAGTGAGTAGAGAATGGGAGAATTCATAAAGTAATCAGATGCTGGGTTTTACTCTTATCCATCTTTCTCTAGCTTTGGAGCAGAGAAGGCAGTGGCACCCCACTCCAGTACTCTTGCCTGGAAAATCCCATGGACAGAGGAGCCTGGTAGGCTACAGTCCATGGGGTCGCTAAGAGTCAGACATGACTGAGCAACTTCACTTTCACTTTTCCCTTTCATGCACTGGAGAAGGAAATGGCAACCCACTCCAGTATTCTTGCCTGGAGAATCCCAGGGACAGTGAAGCCTGATGGGCTGCCGTCTGTGGGGTCGCACAGAGTCGGACACAACTGAAGCGACTTAGCAGCAGCAGCAGCAGCTAGCTTTGGAGACAGAGGCAGCTTATCTATGTATGATTAAATAACCTGTTGGATCTTAGATTTTTAAAGTGTTATAAATCTGTAATGTGTTGATATTCATTAAGGAATCCCTATTTTCTTACTCTGTGTTACATTTGTCCACATTTTTTTTGAGCCAGAGGGTTAAAGTTAAGCATGTGATACATATCTTGTTCTGCTTAATGTAAGTAGGCATAATGCTTCCTCTTCCCTATTCCCCTACCGTGTCCCATCTCAAAAGAGCAAAACAGGAATAGAGAGTGTTGTGACCACAAAACATATGTACGTGCTAATTCAATGGTTAGTATTGGAAGATAGCATAATCTTCATTTCTCTTCCCCATTTTAGCATGATACTAGCTTTCTTAATTTGTTGATCTTACTCAGACTCTTACTCAAAGATTTCTTGTTGCTCACTGTTTGAATTGTAATGGAATTGATTCCTTCTCTTTGGGGAAACAATGGCTAACTATTGGGCAGTCATCTTCAACAATAGCCTTTCCAAGGAGAATTTTCTGATTTGTGTGGTGTTTGGGTAGAGAGAAGGTGAAGGAGGAGTAGATAAAGATTTAGAGGAGAGAGCAGACTCCTAGGAGTTGTAATTAATGCCTGCTGTGTAGTTTACTAGCTCTGCAATTTTGAACAGTTTAATCCTTCTGTGTCCCACTTCCCTCATTTATGAAACTGAAGAATCTGTTTGTGTACTGTATAGGAAGACATGAGATCATGTGCACAGTCATGTGATGTCCATTGGGTATTAAATAAGTGGCAGTTTTATTAATTTGCTCTCTTACCTTCTTTCTCCAAATGGCTGTGTCTGTCTGTGTTTCACAGACTCAACTGGTGCCACTCCCCTCAAGGTTACCCTTCCTGGTATTTCTCTCCATGCTCTTAGTCCCCAAACCCTAGTTCTTCCCAGTGAGCTGTCAAAATGGAGGCTCTGGTGTGAGCCCTCAAACTGTGAAATGTCACTTCCAACTACATTACCTTCAAAGAAGGGCACAAGTGCTAAGCATAGTAGGCAGTTCCATGGTATGTATGATTCTTTGATTAATGTTTCAGTTCCCTCTAGGATGTCACCTCTGAACAAGCAGGCATGGGCCTCATTAATTAATTTCCTTTAAAATTCCAACACCTAACACAATGTGTGACCAATCAAAGAGGCACTCTACAAGTAAAATAAACTCATGAATGAACGTGCAGACCATTTAAGTAGCAATCAGAGTAATCTGTAGAATGTAAGGTAAAAATAACTAAGCAGGAAAAGAAATTTCCTCTGGTCTGAGTAAGTAAACTGCAGATACTTATTAGGTATTAGTTTGGCTCAACTCGGTCGCTCAGTTGTGTCCGATTCTTTGCGACCCCATGGACTGCAGCACAGCAGGCCTCCCTGCCCATCACCAACTCCCAGAGCTTGTTCAAACTCATGTCCATTGAGTAGGTGGTGCCGTCCAACCATCTCATCCTCTGCGTTCCCTTTTCCTGCTGCCTTTAATCTTTTCCAGCATCAGGGTCTTTTCCAATGAGTCAGTTCTTTGCATCAGGTGGCTAGTGTATTGGAGTTTCAGCTTCAGCATCAGTTCTTCCAATGAATATTCAGGACTGATTTCCTTTAGGATTGACTGGTTGGATCTCCTTGCAGTCCAAGGGACTCTGAAGAGTCTTCTCCAGCATTATACAGCATAAAACCATGAATGTTCTGTGTCATATGATATAGTAGATGAATGCCCAGGTGTGCATGAGGAAGTCTGGGAGGTCAGAACCCTAAATTCAAAATGAGTTAATTGAACCCTCACTTTCATATCCAGAGGGATTTATTCTGCACCTATTTATTCTGCTTCCCTGTCCTTCACCATCTCCTAGAGTTTGCACAAACTCATGTCCATTGAGTTGGTGATGCTATCTAACCATTTTATCCTCTGCCACCCACTTCCCCTTTTGCTTTCAATCTTTCCCAGAATCAAGGTCTTTCCCAATGAGTTGGCCCCTCATATCAGGTGAACAAAGGATTGGAGCTTCATTGAGGAAATGCATTTCTTGAAATCCTTGAGCTGTGAAGCCCAGCTTTGTGTGTTGGGAATTTGCTGTCTTTAGAGAGTTTCTTTTCAGAGTAGCTTTTTCCTTGAAAAGTTCTAATAGAGCTTTTGTGACTTCTTTGTTTTTCTAGGCTAGAACACAGGTTAGATCATCCCAAAATTCTGGGGAGAGCCACACCCAGAATAAAAAATTTAAAGCTAATGGTACTGTGTTCATGAAAGAGAAATGAAAGTAAATAGAATTTAGAGGAAATTCCAAAATTTGAATATTTTCACTAAAATGGACCTTACAGAGCATTTAAGACTAGCCATTTAGTTCATATATTAACTATCCATGGCCTAAGGAAGATGAGTGATGAAGGCAAGTCCCAATCCATGTTGGGGTATGACAGCATCAAAACTATACCTCAGATTCTAAAATTATTGATTACCATTCATTTGAACCCATGATGAGTATATGCCAAAATGCTAGGTGGAAAAGTTTTCATTGTGATCAAATTATAATTACTTTGTAATTGAATTACAGTTTTTATCTTATTTTCTTATCTTGCCAAACACTTTGGATCATCATATGAAATCTAAACTCAGCTTTCAAGGCAGTGTAATATTTTGTTCATCCAGTCTTATCCCTAACTTTTGTGTAAAGTTCTACACACAAATAACTTAGTTACAGAATTAATGTTGAGGCCAGCCTCCAAGTTTCCCTTCATAGAGGATGCACCAGAAGTCAATTTCACTTCAATGAGCAGTTCATGGATGCAGCTAGTTGCATGTGTAGTAAGCATTATAAAGGTCAAAAATTTTGTTCCATTAAGTGGACCTCTGATTAATAGGGGACTTTAATGCCAATTGGCAAGTGAAGGAACATTGGCACAAATATAGTAATGACTTGCTACATTATTTAAGATTCTCATCAACTTGGAGCCATGGTTTATTAACATGGTTTCTGGGAACCTCCTCTATATTTCTAGAAAGAATAAGTGCTTGATGAATTAATTAGTAACCATCAACTTGTATTAATTATGTAGGTGATATTAGTGTGATTTATTGATATGAATGCCAAGCCTTATCCTTCAAGTCCATGGTCCTAGTGGTTGGGGTGAGATGTGCTTGCTAACCATCCAGGGCTTGGGATCAGTGTGGCTAGAAGGAGGAGTTTTTCTGCTTCGCATATTCCTCAAGAAATCCAACCTAGAGGGGGAGTTTTTGTGGTGGCAAAGCCCAGGGAAATGGTATAAATGATGAGGAACTTTTTAGAGTGAGACTACAGGATAAAGAGTAAAGAATCTTGGAGCCCAATTAGGTAAACCAGAAGTCTAGATATAGATTTCTGCCAACTTATTGTTTTTTAACAGTTTTATTGAGGTATCATTTACATTCCATAAAATTCACCCATTTTACACATACTATTCAAATGATTTTTAATAGATTTATAGAGTAATACAGCCCTTAAGACATGTGGTTGTTCAAAAGGCTCTGGCCTTCTCTCTTTCCTCAGCCTACCATGCTGGGTGGGAGAATCCTCAAGGTGAGAATTTCATTTCTATCAGAGATAAAAGTCAATGAAACAATATGCTTAATTTGTGCCTTTTGTCTTCTCCATTAAATCATATTTCTTGCTCTTTATTCAGGTAGAAATTTTAAATGTCATTAGGTTTCTGATGTTCAGGTTTCAATTTACTGTTTATTTGTGTGTCAAATGGGGTTAGAATGGGCAAGAATGAAATTACATGTTAAGGAAAGTAAGTGCTAGTGTGGTGAGAGATACTGGGGCCAGTGAAATATTCTCTGAAACATGAGACTATTGAAGTTCAGAGAGTCTAAATGTATTCATTTACTCTTTCATCAGTTATTTGCTTAGTGACTTCTGCATTCAAGCCGCAAGGTTAAATCTTAATGAGAATTTTTAGGAAAACAGGCGCCCACTCCTGACAGCTGAGCTGACCTGGCTCTAACAGGAAACTCATGGTATATATCCAATTTCAGAGAATACCTGCATCACACAGAGTAATTGTGAGATCATGAAGGAGTGAGACAAAAACAGGACAACTCCATAATCATGTCTGATGACAGACAGAACAAAAGCACAGCCCAAACCACACAAATGGCCAAGCATGCCTCCCTCCAAGTTAATGGGGAGTCTGCTATTTCTTTCCCAACTATAGTTTAACTTCGCATTGCAATTTTTGCTTCATAAATAAAGAAATAAATAACATAAATAAATCAAGATCAACAGGAGAAATATCAATCACCTCAGATATGCAGATGACACCACCCTTATGGCAGAAAGTGAAGAAGAACTAAAGAGCCTCTTGATGAAGGTGAAAGAGGAGAGTGAAAAAGGTGACTTAAAGCTCAACATTTGGAAAACTAAGATCATGGCATCTGGTCCCATCACTTCATGGCAAATAGACGGGGAAACAGTGGAAACAGTGTCAGACTTTATTTTTCTGGGCTCCAAAATCACTGCAGATGGTGATTGCAGCCATGAAATTAAAAGACGCTTGCTCCTTGGAAGGAAAGTTATGACCAACTTAGATAGCATATTTAAAAGCAGAGACATTACTTTGCCAACAAAGGTCTGTCTAGTCAAGGCTATGGTTTTTCCAGTGGTCATGTATGGATGTGAGAACTGGACTATAAAGAAAGCTGAGCGCCGAAGAATTGATGGTTTTGAACTGTGGTGTTGGAGAAGATTCTTGAGAGTCCCTTGGGCTGCAAGGAGATCCAACCAGTCCATCCTAAGGGAGATCAGTCCTGGGTGTTCATTGGAAGGACCGATGTTGAAGCTGAAACTCCAATACTTTGGCCGCCTGATACGAACAACTGACTCATTTGAAAAGACTCTGATGCTGGGAAAGATTGAGGGCAGGAGGAGAAGGGGACGACAGAGGATGAGATGGATGGATGGCATCACCGACTCAATGGACATGAGTTTGGGTAGACTCAGGGAGCTGGTGATGGACAGGGAGGCCTGGCGTGTTGCAGTCCATGCGGTCACAAAGAGTCAGACACGACCGAGTGACTGAACTGAAATAAATAAAAACATTCACCTATCCAATCATCAAATTACCTTTGTTCTCTTAACAACTCCCAGTCTAGAGTAAAATCACATTTTCTCGACTCTTCCACAAAATCACTTAACACAAATCCAGATCATATAACAAGCTCCTCATACATATCCTCTCCTGAGATGCCTGCATCCACAGCTCCACATGACTTCTGTCTCTTCTTGTGATGAGCCAGTAAGTCTGACTTGGCTTAATCACTCATCTGGCCCTTGTGGTGTTTGACCACTCATCTGGCCCTTGGGGTATTTGACCTAAGTTCTGGAGGTAAATTGGGTGTTGTTCCAATTCATATGGAGCTTGCTTTCTTGTCAGAGAGACAGACATTCTTAACAATTTACTTAGTCAGTCAGCTGTGTCTGACTGCAACCCCATGGACTGTAGCTCACCAGGTTCTTCTGCCCATTGAATTCCTCAGAATACTGGAGTGGGTTGCCTTTCTCTTCTCCAGGGGATCTTCCTGACTCAGGGATCAAACCTGGATCTCCTGCACTGAAGGCGGGTTCTTTACCATCTGAGCCACCAGGGAACTATTTACTCGGTAGCAAATAATTACCAATGAAACCGATGATTTGTAAAAAGGAATTTAGCTGTATGCACAGCAGGGGTCTGGAAGCTTCACTGAGTAAATATCTCTTGAGCTGAGAAGTGACAGATAATAAGAGGCTGGTGAGAAGGGTCAAGAAAAAGAGACTCGAGAAAGTGTTACTCTGGAGAATCTGAGTGAAGATTAATATGAACAGAGGTCAGAGAGGGGTGGGAACAGAAGAGGTAAGTTTTAGAGTTTCTGGGTGTTGAATATTTAAATCTTTCTTGCCAAGATAAGAAGAAAACCATTGAAGAGTCCTTGAGGAAGATCATGATATCATATCATAGTGCATTGTGCAAAGATTTTTGAATGTTGTGTTAAGGCATTGGTGAGAATTTACAGTGAATGTGGGGAAACAGGTTAGGAGGCTTATTCAGGTAAGAAATAATGAAAGGGTCGGATTATAACAGAGGAAGTAAAGGTGTAGAGATTGAGACTTGTTTTGGACATACTTTATTGCTAAATTAACAGGATTGGGAAATGGATTTGGGGCAGGGTAATGTGAGGAAGGAGGAGGTATTCTGCCTTGGGTGATGAAAAAGGTGGTGTAGAGGCTAGCTAAATGCTATGCTTACTGACTTCACTAATGTTATAAAACTACTTGTGACTTCCATGATGGCCCAGTGGTTGAAACACTGTGTTTCCACTGCAGGGGGCACAGGTTTGATCCCTGGTTGGGGAACTAAGATCCCACATGCCATATGGTGTGGCCAGAAATCAAAATGAATAAATAAGTATTGGAGCTAAAATACATCTGTTTTCTGGAGCAAACCTTTTGCTTTTTACTTTCAATGCTTGTTTGTGTTATAAAAAGAAGTAAAAGAGACAGTACGGAGCTAGGAGACTTTCAGAACAGGTTCATGATTAGAGTGCAGCAAGCAGAGATACTATCTTGAAATACAGCATCATGTTGTAATAATCAACCATTTTTAAAGCTCTTTTTACATTCTGAGATTAATTATTTGGAATCAAACTCTCTCAGATTCCTCTGATCAGCAGAGTGTTTTCTGGAAGTAGAGGTGAGGTGGAGGTTGGAGAGAGGAGAATGAGGTTGAGAGAATGTAATTATATGTGTGGAAACCACCTCTTTCCCTTAGATTTCATTAGATTTGGGACTGTTGTGTTTTTTAAATTGAGTCATTCTTTCATTCATTTACTTGACTTTTGCCTTCATTCAAAAACATTTTCAGAGTGATTAATTCCCCTTGTCCTCTGCTAGAAGTCAAAGATAAATAACAATGAGTAATTGTTTTATAATGGTGACTGTGGCAAGGAGTCAGGAAGCCTACTTTTAGTCTCAGTTCTGTTTCTGTTTTCCTGATGGTTCTTTAAATTATCCTTTTCTTTTACTGGCAACATAGGAATAAGAAAATACATATCCTGATTATCAAACTTTATATGGGAAAGCAGTAACAAAAAATGGTGTCCTCCTAAGTGATGGGCAACATTAAGAAGTCGGTTATATACTGTGAGCTTCAGTTCCTTGTAAAATGAGAATATTTCTCCTTTTCTAACATTTTCAGAATAAATAAATAAGATATGTAAAACTATGTTAAATACTAAATAGCCTAAGTAATAAATACTAGTCATAGTAAATATTAAAATACTAAAAATCTAAAATATTATTGAAGAAAGTCATAGATTTTAATGTTTTGGACACATTGGACAAATGTTTTCATTTTGATATGTATATTAAATAGATGTCCCTAGGTTCTTGTAGTGTGGCATATTGAAAAAGAGTAAAATTCCTACATTCTCTCTCCCATGAAAAATTTCAGAGTTATAGTCTCTTTTGTGTTCTACCTACTCCATCTAGAATATGTATTTTGTAAAGTCTTGAGTTCTGTTTGCATTCTCTGTCTCCTCCCATGTTTTTCTGGATTTCTGTCTGAATAGCTCTTAACAGCAGTGTCTCTAAGAGAGAGATCACAGTGTCTCTAAGAAAGAGATGCTTCTCAGCCTGGCATCTATATCTTGGTGTCACACAGCTGCAAAAACACCTTCATGTACCAGTTACCACTGCTTTCCAATCAATGTTCCAGCAGATGTGCTTTATCAGTGGTGTACCAAACTAATATTGCTTTGATCACCAATCTCTTCTTAGTGACTTAAACCATTTCATGGCACAATTTCCATAACCACTTTTCTAATGTTCTCCTTCCTCCCTCTCTTACGCCACATGCAAAATTAAAAAGGAGCTCTTTTGGGGAATACCAGGTGCCCACTGGTCTCATTTTTAAGTTTAGTTACAAACCACTCCTCTTATCTACTTCTTACCTGTTACTTACCTACTACTGTATATTTATCTACTTATTTTGGAGTTTCCATTTCTTTTACTCCACATATTTATTTTCTCATAAATTAAAAAAAAAATGCTGAGATACTTTCTATTATGGATTGAATGGCAATAGTGCCTTGGACATGATGCTGTAAAAATCTGTATTAGAATAGAGTCTCTTCTACATACTAGTTAAATCATATGAGGAAAATATATAAAATTCTCTGAAACTCAGCCTCCTGTAAAATGGACATAACACTTCACTGGATTTTTTTCTGAGAAATCAATGAGAGAATATGTCCAAAGGAACTGTGCACAGTGCTTTGTAAAGTAACTGATTTAGAGAATGTATGTGAAATGTTTGCCCCAGGAGGACTAAAGAAAGCAGGAGAGATTTCTTATGAGAAATGCTGGCAAATGTTATTACTTGAATTCCTTTTAGAAGCTGTATAGAGCTTGATTACCTGAGGCACCAAAGAGGGTTTATGTCCTCCATCACAAGATTGCATGCAATATTTGGCAGTGTATTGTATTCTGTTATATCTGCAATTTATTTTGGGAAAGAGTTGTATGGGGAGTTCTATATTAAAGTAAGAAGTGTTGAATTTTTTCTTCAATTCCTCTGGGCTCTGCTTTATCATTGGCTTATTTTTTTTTTTTTTTCCAGATCATCATGTGAACAATGATAATAGTAAAAACCATTGAAAACAGAGAATGGAGATGTTTGAGGAATGGGTTGTTCTCTTAGGGCAAATAATTCATTTGCTTCTTCTGATTGTGAATTTCTATTTTACTTAGAAGTATTTTGCCTTGATAGTCACTGTTTTATTTGTGTGTGTGTGTGTGTATCCTTTAGAAATGGTAACTTCACAGTATTAATTGATCCAGCCTGATTCATGTTTTAATCCTTGCTTTGGCTAAAGAAGGAGAGAAAATGGTGCTAACATTTTGCTAACATTTTAAAACCAAATATAAATCTTAAGTGAAGATTATATGTAGGAAATGGAGTGCAGCAAATATTTAGTTGAAAACAATAAAATCAACAGTAGAAGTTGCTAGTCATCAAGCCCCAGAGCATAGCCAAAATTCCTAGAGGTCTAGAATTAATGTAGTAAATACCCTGATTCAAATAATTTCATCATTGATGTCATAGTTTTATTAACGAGTTGGCAGAATGAACACTTTTAAGAGTGTTCTCAATGGAACTCATTGTTCAAGAGCTTTCTCTATGCTCAGCTGTCAAAGATTTGTGCTCTATGTAGAGATTAGCATTATGGAGAATTTTTGCTCAAACTGAGTGGAGAAAAGAGCAAGATAGACTGTATTCCATAAAGAATCTCTACTACAAAACAGTTAAAAACACTGGATAACATATGTGAAGTATCTTTTCAAATGCATTGCTGAGCTGGCAAGAATTCAAGGGAGAGCCTTAGAATCCAAAGTGAAAAAGAAGCTAATGTCTGTAGCTGTAAGCCTGAGGTTCTTGAGCTGTTCTGATCTGCCCCCAAGATACTTTCTCATCATCGATGTCTGTGACTTTCTGTCCCTGTTGCAGAAAGCTGGGACCCTTGAGGTGTGCAGAAAATGGGCAACAAGAAAATATTTGTCTCAAAACTAGCAAGGGATAGAGGGGGAAAAGTAAAATTTCCTTTTGGAACTTGGAACCACCATCCAGCCCTCCCATGTACATTCCATAAAACATTTAAAGCTAAAGTGTATTTTAAATATATCTGTAAGATACAGGAGCAGAATCATCATCAAAAGAGCAAAGGGAGCCCAGGAGCCAGTCTCATGTGTTCCAGATAAGATTTCGTATTCATATTCTTTTTATCATCATTCAGAGGAGTGACGAGATTCTGTTGTCCTCATCATATGTTCAAGCCAGGCCTGCAGCAACATAGATATAACAGGTCATCCCTTATCCAGTCACACTTCATGCACAATGAGATTCATTCCCTATAGCACTCTACCGTCCACCTCCCCTATCTCTTTTATTTTTTAAAACAGCAATTATTACCATCTGATATACATTTTGCTACATATTTATATGTTATCCCTACTGAAATCTAAATTTCATAAGGGCAGTGCATTTTATTTTTTATTCGTTGTTTTATCTCCGGTACCTAGAATAGTGCCTGGCACATAGAGGATTTCAAATAAATATTTTAAAATGAATAAAAAAGTAGAATTTGTAGAAATAAAATATGTAACAATTATAAGTGTGAAGGTGGACCTGACCTGCAGATGAGATACATGTAAAGAGAGTATTAACAAACTGAATGATAAAAACTGAGGAAATTATCCAGTAGAGAGAGACAACAGAATGGAAGACATGAGGTTAAGAGAGATAAAGCACCATAGCTTTCAGACAGGAAAAAGAAATAAAAGCTATTCAAATTGAAATGGGGGAGAGGTAAGACTGTCACTATTTACAGATGACATAATACGGTATAGAGAGGGCTCTAAAGTTTTCCAACAAAAAATATTAGAACTAATAAATGATTTCAGCAATGTAGCAGAATGCAAGATTAATATATAGAAATCTGTTGCATTTCTATACACCAATAAAGAAACATCAGAGAAGAACAGTCACAGTTAAAATTGCATCAGAAAACAAGACACAAAACCTAGGAATATACTTAACCACGGAGGTAAAAGGCTTATACACTGAACACGACAAAATGTTGATCAAAGAGATAGAAGACTATTCAAAGAAATGGAAAGATATCCCATGCTTTTGGTTTGAAAGCATTAATATTGTTAAGATGCTCATACTGCCAAAGTTACTTACAAACTCAGTGCAATTCCTATCAAAACACCTATGATGTTTTTCAGAGCAGTAGAACAAATAATCCTAAAATTTCTGTGAAACCACAAAATGCCCCGAATAGCCCAAGCAACCCTGAGAAAAAAGAAGAAAGTTGGAGAGATAACCTTTCCTGACTTCAGACTATACTACAAAGCTATAGTAATCAAATAACATGACACATAGATCAATGTAACAGAACCGAGAGCCTAGAAATAAACCCACACACTTACAGTCAATTAATCTTTGACAAAGAAGGCAATAATTTATAATGGAGAAAAGAGAGTCTCTTCAACAAGTGGTGTTGCAGAAACTGGACAGCTACATGTAAAATAATGAAATTAGAACATTCCCTCATGCCATATAGAAAAATAATTTCAAAATGGTTTAAAGACCTAAATATAAGACCCACCTCCATAACACTTATAGAAAAGAACATAGGTGAAACATTCTTTGACATAGATGGTAGAAATATTTTCTTAGGTCAGTCTCTCAAGGCAAAAGACATAAAAGCAAAAATAAACAGATGGGACTTTATCAAACCGAAGTACTTTTGCATAAGAAAGGAAACCATCAACAAAACCAAAAGACAACCTATGGACTGAGAGAAATATTTGCAAATGATGTGACCTACAAGGGGTTAATATGCAAAATATGTGAACAGCTTATACAACTCAATATCAGTAAAATACAGAACCCAATCAAAAAATGGATGGCCAACAGGCACATGAAAAGGTGCTCAACATTGCTAATTATTAGAGAAATACAAATGAAAACCTCTTCACATCAGTCAGAGTGGCTATTATCAAAAAATTACAAGTAATAAATTCTGTAGAGGATGTGGTGAAAAGGGAATCCTTGTATACTGTTGGTGGGAATTTAAATTGGTGCAACCACTATGGAAAAACAATATGGAGGTTCTTTAAAAAACTAAAAATAGAACCACTCTATGATCCAGCAATTTCAGTCCTGGGTGCTGCTAAGTCACTTCAGTCTTGTCCGACTCTGTGCAACCCCATAGACGGCAGCCCACCAGGCTCTGCCATCCCTGGGATTCTCCAGGCAAGAATACTGGAGTGGGTTGCCATTTCCTTCTCCAGTCCTGGGTAGATAGCCAGAAAAAATGAAAACTCTAATTCTAAAAGTTACCTGTGCCAAGTGTTCATAGCAGCATTTACAATAGCCATGACATGGAAGCAACCTAAATGTCCACCAACAGATGACTGGATAAAGATATGGTTATATATTATACAATGGAATATTGCCAAGTGTAACAAAGAATGAGATATTGCCATTTACAGCACATGAATGAATCTAGAGAATATTATGCTTAGAGAAATGAGTCAGACATAGATGAACACTATCTGATACCAATTATATGTGGAATCTAAAAATAATAGAAATTAATCTCTATATAAAACAGAAACAGGCTCACAGACCAAGAAAACAGACTTATGGTTACCAAAGGGGAGAAGTTGTGGTGAAGGACAAATTACCAGTGTGGAATTAACAAATACAAACTTCTATATGTAAAATAGATAAGCAACAAGGATTTACTGTATAGCACAGGGAATCATGCTCAATATCTTACAGTAATCTAAAAGAGAATATAAACCTATCACCCCTAAAAAATAATCACTATGCTGTATTTCTGAAACTAACACAATATTGTAAATCAACTATACTTCAACAGAAGGTGAAGATAGGAAGAGTAAGAAAGTCTAATGATGTCTGTTTAAATAGGGAGAGTCAATATTTGAAAAGTAGATCTGCTCCTTGACAAGTTCTAAACTGAATTATTGGTTATTGTTTTGAAGCAGTGAATAGAGATTCTGAATTATGAGAGATAGTTATAAGTCAAAAGGGATTTTCAACAAACTTCCTTTTGTTTTCTACCTCACAATACTATTATTATCTGTATTGATTTCTTAGTTTTTGATTCCATTTATCTTCTGTAATTATTTCACAAGTCTAAATGGTCCAGACCTTTGTATCTTTATTATAGAGGTCTGCAATTTCTTGTGTAGATATTTTAGGTATAGATATATCGTATCTGTCACATGCTCTTCTTTGTTTTCCCTTAAAACCACTTCTACAATTTATATATTTGTCAAATTATCATGTTGTAGACTTTAAATGCATACAAGTACATTTGTTAATTATTTCTCAGAGTTTTTTTTTTTCTTTTAAAGCCATTTTAGCTTATGGTCCATACAAAAACAGTCCATGGACTAAATTGGGCTTGCACTGTAGTTTGCTGACCCCTGTTTCAGGTGGTAAAGTCAGAGAGAAATTGATCTGTAGTCAAAGTCACTATTTTCCTGAAACAAGAATATCTGCATCCTTTATCTATTCTACACCTACATAATTGACAGACTGACATGCACTTATAAATTCTTTTTTCTTTTTATTTTTTTTTATTGAAGGATAATTGTTTTACAGAATTTTTTTGTTTTCTGTCAAACCTCAACATGAATGAGCCGTAAGTATACATATATCCCCTGTATGTATGTATGTATGTATATATACATACATAAAGTCTTGTTTGAAGTGCTGAGAAGAAGGCTTGTCCCTCATGTAAATGTAACAAAGTAGCAAATATTCAAAATTGCCAGTTACTTAAAGCAGACTATAAAGACACTGAAGAATATCCTTTTTCGAAGTTTTTCCTCCATGTACCCTTATATTGCCAGTATCTTGGCAATGACTGGTCTAAGCTTCTGGTACTACCTTCTCAAATTAACAGCATATCAAGTCCAGTTTTCATCACTGTAAAAGGAAGGCTTGTCACAAGATAAATTATCCTCAGACTTTGGGACAGGATTTTCCTCCCGTGGCACAAGTACCCTTAGACATTTGTTCTGACATTTCTTACAGTGCTTAGCATTGCATTTTAATTATTTGCCAAAAATATTTGTTTTTCCTCACAAAAGTTTCTTAATGACATGTACTCTGTCTTATTCTTTTTTGTGTTCTCAAATCCAGTATTTGTCATTTGTATGTGTGTTGATAAAGAAGCAAAATTACTCTTAGGAAAGGGAAGTTTTAGAAGAAAAAAGCCAGGGGAAAATGGGATAGTGTCTTTGTAGAAGCCTTGTTTCCAAATGAATATGGGTTTAGATACATGTTCAGTCACTTTGGTAGGTATTTGTTTGTACAATATAACATAACTAAAGAGTTGGCAAATTTTTGTAGGAGCCTAAATGGTGACTATTTTACACTTCGTGATCATATCCTCTCTGCCATAACTGCTCAACTCTATCCTAATAGGGTGAAACAGACAGACGCTATTAGACGATTGACCATAGTTATGTTCCAATAAAATTTATTTGCAGAAAGAGGCAGCATGTTGAATTGAGCCCCTAGATTGTGTTTGTTAATTTCTATTCTAGAGAGAAGAATGGGAGGAAACCCACTAAGTTTTGCCACAGAGTTGATGTATGACATACACATTACAGAATTCCCGAGTTCAGGAGTCTTTCTTCAGTGGTGTTCTAAGGGCCTGGCATTGAATTGTGTCTTACACTGTTTCCACTTCTCTACCTCCTTGCACCAGGACCACCCAACACCATTTACTATCCTATTTTTAACACATGGAAGTCCATGTTCACCTTTTTCCTAGGAAATAGCTAAGTGATCTGAGAATTAAAATTTAAGTGGATGCTAGTGTGCTGTTTTGTTAAGCACTGCTTCTTTTTTCTTCATACAGTCAGGTATTATATATCATTTTTGCACTGGGAACAATACTCTTTTTTCCCAATTTATTTATTTATTTTAAAGTTTAGTAGAGCAACTCTTATTTATTTTTATTGGAGTATATGGGAACAATACTCTTAACCAATATTGATATTAAGGGCTATCAAAACAAAGTAAGTATTGATTAGCACTTGAGAAGTCTTGTGCAATATTCGTAGCATTGAAAAAAGTTTGAATGTGGAATTTGGTGTTGTCAACCCCTGGATTCAGTTCCTGGCTCTGCTATTTACTAGAAATAAGACCTTGACCAAATTTCTTCACCTCTTTAAATCTCAGCTACACCATCTGTAAAAGAGGGACAATGAGGGGTGCCTTTTCATTAGATTGTTGTGAATGCCACAGAAAATTATTCTTGGAAAGCACCTAGAACAGTTCCTGGTCTGTAGGAAGAACTTGGTAAATGTCACCTATTATCATTACCAAAGGTATATCATTAAAGTACTGAGTAGGCTATTCTTGGTATGTTCATGCTTCCAAGACTATAACAGTTTGAAATTATAGGTGTTTTTTTCCTGGAGAGATTGTTATGTAAGAACTTCAACTTACAGTCAACTAAGTGTTCATAGACCAAATAGCTAAGTCAAACATGTTAGTAATCTTTAACTTACTTAAAGGACTGATTCTTTTGAAGCAGAATAACTTTTGTCCATCCCAATGTTGTTGGTTTGTTTCATATAGTCCCAGAATAAGTAATACAGGACATTCAGTTAGTTTGGGAGGAATGCATAAACATAAAACTGAAACAATATAAGTTATAAATCTTCAGTGACCATTGAACACATGTTCTTCTCTGCCTTCAAAGTATATTTCCCAGAGGAGCCCATTTGGTTTTGTCTCACTGTTTGGATAATATGCTAAAAAAGAGTGACATATGGATTTTTATTTCTAATCTTCAGTGTGTATGATACACATACCCGAATCATATGCACATATGTCTGAAGTGGTTTCATATATTTGTACTTAATCTGCTATAATTAGAAGTTATCATGTGTGTGTAAATTGTGTATATGCTTTCATATTTTATAGAGCTAAGTGCAACATTGGAAAGGGAGAAAAAGAAGGAGAATTACAACTGCAAGCTACTATTTGGTGGGTTAGGAGTGGAGGAGAATCTATTAATATTCTCTTTTCTATCCTTGCATCATAAAATTCTGCTTTATATCTTGGCATTATCTTTTCTCTTAACAGTGTCCATTCCTTCATCTGCATTATTCTCATACATATAGTGATGATAGTAAGAATGTGTTTAGAAATCTATCAAGCGAAACAGCTACCCTACTCAACTATTACTGTTAACTAGTTTCTTCAGACTCAGTGTATTCTCTAAGAATCAGAAATAAATATATGTCTTGTCATGATATTATGCATTTCTCTTGTTATATAATTGAAAGGTCATGTAAAATTCACTGTACCTGGGATAAATAATCATAGTACCAAGAATATAACCCATCTTATTTAGATGAAAACCAAATATAGTAATGAACCTCTGATGGGGAGCTTGCAAAGAAAAAAGAAGTTTTAAACATTCAAATGTGGTAATCTCTAGTAAGAACAAAGGCTACACCAGACCATAGAATATAAATATTGTATAAGAAATGAAAATGGACTAAGTATAATGAATGGATCTTTTAGAGAGAATGATGAGGCAGCAAGCATAGATAGAATAGTCATGTAATTCTGGGAAGTATCCATGGACGAAACCTGTTGAGAAGTTGGGAGGTAGGAATGGTCTCTGTGATCAGTGATTATAAGAGACACTACAGTACATTCACTTAAAATAAAAATGGACCCCTTTGCTCAGAGTGTGTGCAAGCTTTGCCAATGCCAAAGGAATTAAATCTAAAGGGAGCATGATAGACATCAACTATTGATGACAACTTTTCTCCGTTTGTTTATCATTTTACAAGCACCTAAAGGGTGACATGTCCACATGTCAAAATATTTAATCTTTCAAACACCAGAATTAAATCATTGCAGAATACATCAGCCCCATATTCACACTCTGAATGTTTATTATTTACACATAAAAAATATTCTCAGCCCAAATTGTTTTGAATAAGATATATTATTTTATAAACTATGATCATTGTTAAATAATACATAGATTTATTATTTAAAAATAAAAGCACTCCCATAAAGTCAAGTGCTTAGAGATGGTTTGTTGTTGTTCAGTCATTCAGTCGTGTCTGACTCTTTGTGACCCTATGGACTGGAGGACTCCAGGCTTTCCTGTCCTTCACCATCTCCTGGAGCTTGCTGAAACTCATGTCCATTGAGTCGGTGAAGCCGTACAGTCATCTTGTCCTCTGTGGTCCCCTTCTTCTCCTGCCTTAAACCTTTTCCAACCTCAGGGTCTTTTCCAATGAGTCGACTCTTTGCATTCGGTGGCCAAAGTATTGGAGCTTCTGCATCAGTCCTTCCAATGAGTATTCAGGGTTCATTTCCTTTGGGATTTACTGGTATGATCTCCTTGCAGTCCAAGGGACTCTCAAGAGTCCTCTCCAACACCACTGTTCAAAAGCGTCAATTTTTTGGCACTCAGCTTTCTTTATGGTCCAACTCCCACATCTGTATGTGACTACTGGAAAAAACATAGCTTTGACTATACAGACTTTGTCAGCAAAGTGATGTCTCTTCCTTTTAATATGCTGTCTAGGTTGGTCATAGCTTTTCTTTCCAGGAGCAAGGTTCTTTTAATTTAGTGGCTGCAGTCACCATCTGCAGTGATTTTGAAGCCCAAGAAAATAAAGTCTGTCACTGTTTCCATTGTTTCCCCATCTCTTTGCCGTGATGGGGAAAGAGGAGTTTTTGCCAAGATGGGGAAAGTGATGGGACCAGATGCCATGATCTTAGTTTTTTGAATGTTGAGTTTTGAGCCAGCTTTTTCACTCTCCTCTTTCACCTTCATCAAGAGGCTGTTTAAAATCTCTGTGCTTTCTGCCATAAGGGTGGTTTCATATGCATATCTGAGGTTATTGATATTTCTCCCGGCAATCTTGATTCCAGCTTGTGTTTCATCCAACCCAGCATTTCACATGATGTACTCTGCATATAAGTTAAATAATCAGGGTGACTATATACAGCCTTGATGTACTCCTTTCCCAATTTGGAACCAGTCCATTGTTATGTCCGATTCTAACTGTTGCTTCTTGACCTGCATACAGGTTTCTCAGGAGGCAGGTAAAGTGGTCTTGTATTCCCATCTTTTGAAGAATTTTCCACAATTTGTTGTGATCCACACAGTCAAAGGTTTTAGTGTAGTCAGTGAAGCAGAAGTAGATGTTTTTCTGGAATTCTCTTGCTTTTTAGATGATCCAACTAATGTTGGCAATTTGATCTCTTTCTCTGCCTTTTCTAAATCCAGCTTGTACATCTGGAAGTCCACATACTGTTAAAGCCTAGCTTGGAGAATTTTAAGCATGACCTTGCTAGCATGTGAAATGAGTGCAATTGCATGGTAGTTTGACATACTTTGGCATTGCCTTTCTTTGGTGTTAGAATGAAAACTGACCTTTTCCAGTCCTGTGGCCACGGCTGAGTTTCCCAGATTTGCTGGCATATTAAGTGCAGTATAGAGACGGTTACTTCCTTTCAAAAATTGGAGGGAAAAGCTTCTAAAAAATGACTAATTTTCTCTAAGAGTGCATGCCTCAGGTACATAATTTACCATCTTCATGGAAAATGAAAGATTCCAGTGAACTTACACTACAAATAATTGAGGAAGAGAAGAAAAAGGGTACAGAGCATTTTATAGGTGGTACAATCCAAGTTCCTTAACATCCGGAGAGAAATGGAAGTAGATATTAAAATTTGAGTTTCAATATTTTAATGTATCCCATTACAAATAAGTCACAGATATGTTCATTGGGTTTTAATTTTTCTTTAAAAAAAGAGTACATTTCAGTTGTAGAATTTACCAGAGATTGTGCAACATGTCACATTAATATTTTTATTAACCTATTTCAAGGGAAACAGAAAGGCACAGAAAGGGATATTTTATGGAATGTACACAGAAAAGTGGCATCCAGAAGAACATAAACAGTGCAGATGGGGAGAATATTTAAAGTTCTGGAATTTTCACTTACTTTGACCAAACCCTAAGTAACCTGTTTCTTTTTTAAATTGTTCAATCTTGACAGCTGAGGTCCTATATAACACTATTTCACTTCATGGGCTTTGCACAGAGTAGATCCAAAGGGAATTTTCCCTTGAGAAACTATATTGGTTTGCTAGGGGGGCTGTAGCAGAAGGCCATGAGCTGGGTGGCTTAAACAGTAGGAATTTATTGTCTGCCAGTTAAAGAAGCTGAAAGTCCAAAGTCAAGCTGTCAGTAGGCTCCATTGCGTCTAAGGCCTCCCCGTGGCCTTCAGGGGGCCGCCTTCTCCCTGTGTCTTCACATAGTCTTTCCTCCGTGCACATTCATGCCTGGCTCCTTATCTGTGTGTCCTAATTACATGTAAGGATACCAGTCAGATTGGACAAGGGCTCATCTGAATGGCCTCATTTTAATTTGTTGTTCTTGTTGTTGTTCAGTCACTAAGTAGTGTTCAACTCTCTGCAACCCCATGGATGCAGCCTGCCAGGCTTCCCTGTCCTTTGTTATCTCCCAAAGTTTGCTCAGATTCACACCCATTGAGTCAGCGATGCCATCCAGCCATCTCGTCCTCTGCCTCCCATTTTAACTTAGTTACCTCTTCAAAAACTCTGTCTAAACACAGTCCCATTCTGAGGTACTGGGTTAGGGCTTCACATATGAATTGGAAGGGGCTAGGAGGGGAGTACAGTTCAGTCCATAACAAGAGCCAACACTTTGCTGTATAGTGCTTGACAGTAACCATGAGTTTTGCTGGAGAGAGAAAGGGAAATTAGGGTCTCATACTCTGTGAACCTCCCCTGGAGTAAAAGCCTCCCCAGAGGGAGCAGTATGTGTTTTTAGCTTCCCTCCTATTGGAATTATTATTCTACTCAGGTGCCATCAAGGAGCTGCCAGTGCTCACAGGTGTATGTTTTCATGACATGAAATAATTGATCTGAAAGTGATCTATTCAGCAGTTATGAATGTATGACTCTTGACATAGAATAAAATTAAGTAAAATCTGAGGTGGTCCAATACATGCAGTCTTCGCCTCTGCTATATTTTCATGTTTTTTCTTTAAGTGGAAGACACTTTGTATAGAAAGATATTGTATGATTAAATGGAAATAAATATATTTATTCTTTTCCAATCTTTTCTATTATACCTGGAGAATTCCATGGACTGTATAGTCCATGGGGTTGCAAAGAGTTGGAAACGACTGAGTGACTTTCCCTCACTTACTTACACTTAAAGGTGCAGCAAAACCTGTGAGTGTGCACTACCACTGTCAGCCCTGCTTCAGTTTTCTTCTTAGGAATAGAAAATTTCTGTTGCCAAATGTGTGAGGCAGTAGTTTTCCCTCTCACATCTGTTGCTGCTGCTAAGTCGCTTCAGTCGTGTCCGACTCTGTGCGACCCCATAGACGGCAGCCCACGAGGCTCCACTGTCCCTGGGATTTTCCAGGCAAGAGTACTGGAGTGGGCTGCCATTGCCTTCTCCGTTGACTCTGAGCCAAAAGGGTTCTTTCCAAATATATTTCACATGCTGTTAGTATTTAGAATAATGCCCTTCATTGTCATGCCCCGTTTTCCAGGTTTGGTATTTGTAAAGAGATCAGAAACTGTGGATGCTTCTCATTGTTACAAGTTGAAATCCAATGGATAATTTTGTAAGTCATGGCTGTCTATAATCAAGTATTCTCCCGCATGAATTTAGAGTGGCAGTTAAACCTTCTGGTACACTCCGTGTTTGAAGTTGAACTCTACGTTTGAACCCATGAAGTCACAACTGGGCTCTCCCAGATAGAAAACCCTTGCTCCTCCTTTTGTCTGCCTCAACCCCAGCTATAAACTCAAGGGGTCATGGGCTCGATCCCTGGTTGGGGAAAGGAACTAAGATCCACAAGCTGTGTGGCTAAAAGAGAAAAAGAGGGCGGATATTGGGATAAAGAGTGACTAAGATGTTGGTGCCATTATCGTTTGCTTTCTACATTTGAGGAAAGTCAAAGTTAAGGGTATTAAGTAATCCACCTAAAGTCACACAAGTAGCAAACCAGTGGAGCCAGGCTTCCTTCAACCAGCTTGGGAATGGACACAAGCGTTTCACTCACCAGGTGAAATCCCAACATGGCATTCATTGCCTTGGCCCAGACAAATTTCTTTTTCTGTCCTGTTTACTGGAATAAACTGAAAGTACTCAAAGGAGTACTTGAAACCCTTCACGTCCTTTTCACTTTTTTTCTTCTTCATTCTCTCACAGGCGTGTTTCATTCATTTGCCAGTTAACCAAGAGAAATAGCGGTCTTCATAAAATGATGCATTCCAAATGGATACTTTTGTTGACTGTGCAAGCAGATAAGGGAATAATACATTACAGTTGGCTGAATGCAGGAGCTGAGCTTTAAAGTTATAAATTACGATTGTGATGCTACAGAATGCATCCGTTTATCCTCTCTTGTCATTAGCTTAGGTAAGTGGTGGCTTCACTTAGCATGAAGTAATGACATTCTGAAAGGCAGGAATTCCATCACATATTGAAAGATATATATATTTAAGTTATTTTTAAAAATTGTAATGCAATGGTTAACTAGATTATGCTGAAGCATCTTTTTTTAATTTATTTTTTATTTACGGATAAATGCTTTACAGAATTTTGCTGTTTTCTGTCAAAACTCAACATGAATCAGCCATAAGTATACTTATATTCCGTCCCTTTTGAACCTCCCTCCCCATCCCACCCCTCTAGGTTGATACAGAGTCCCTGTTTGAGTTTCCTGAGCCATACAGCAAATTCCCATTGGCTATCTATTTTACATAAGGTAATGTAAGTTTCCATGTTACTCTTTCCATATATCTCACCCTGTCCTCCCCTCTCTCCAGGTCCATAAGTCTGTTCTCTATGTCTGTTTCTCCATTGCTGCCCAAAGGTACTTTAGTAGGAGAGTGTGGGATTTTTAGGTTTGAGGATAGAGCCCTCTTCTGGTGATCAGCAGTACTTCCTCTCCTCAATATGTTAACTTGTCCTGAAAAATCAATTTTTTAAAAAATTTCAAGTTGAAGAGTAGATTGTATATAATCATGAAGCAAGATTTTTGGTGAGGTAAATTCATTTCTAATTCTGATATATATGAAATTTGAATGTCCTCTGTAAAATGCTCTGCAAGTAAGGTAAAGTGTGTATAGCGTGTCTTAATGTTCAAGTAATTAATTGCCTGTAAATATTTCCAGCATTGATGAAATGTGTTTTTAATCCACAAGCAATTTTGAAAATGTTTGGAGGTTTGTGTACCCTTATCAGGAAATGGTTATTTAATTGTCAACTGTTATTTCCTAAAAATGAGTATGTTCATGTTGATTGCTTTGGATCAGTTTCATGTTTCTTTCCAGCTTCTCATCCTCTTTTCCTACGGCTTAAAGCTAATATGCACACAGACTGCATGTAGTTTGTTCCCAGGCTCCTTTCCTTGGTGCCTCCACATAATGGTTTTGCCTGGAGCCCTTTCCATGAAATGACATGGTCAGCTGACTTCTTGTGGCAGCTTTATAACCAAAGTAACATTTCCATGCTCTTCCTGCTATCGATGGATAGCGAGATAGAAAATGTGAAGAAATCAAATTTCAGTTCTGGGCTCACGTTCAAATCCATATACTTTAAACTGACTACAAACTGAATCTGATGTTCATTTTTACAATTGTTGGAAACCCAAAGTTAGGTAGATTGTCTTAGGCATCACATTTATTTAATAGAATAGCATAAGGCTTGCATAAAGTGATTCTGTCTCAGCCCTGATATTTTTTAAAGTGAATACAAATATAATAGCTTCTTTTGTGCATAAATTCAGTGACCTACGCAGAGTTAAATCTGTGTTTATACAAATCTTAAGAAACTAATATACACACAACTTTTTAAGTTGTGCACATATAAGCTTAGCTGTGAAAGATGCAACCAGTTCTTAACACAGATATAGCAAAGACATTACATAGTCTTAAACCAGCATTCTTGTGTGACCCACATGCTGTACCTAATAATGATATGGAAATTTAGATTTTTAGAAGAATCATTTCTTGTGAAACGAGCTGCAGAGATGACTTTTCGCAGACTAGCCTTCGAATGAAGGTGCAGCTACTGCCATCTTGTGGTCATATTCAGGAGACAAGCAAAACTGAAGGTTTCCTTGTCTAGTTGGGAGTAGCTCTCTTCTGTTATTTGCTAGGATCAATTGCAAACTGAAATGAAGTATTAAGACTGTAATCGATATCTTCCTTAAATTAGAGTCTAAGAAAATTTTACTCATTCACGAAGTTAATGAAAACTTATATAGATCAAAATACGTGTATTAAAATATCTCTCTAATAGCTTTATTTTTTATTTTTACTTCCAGTTTTATTGAGATAATTGACATGCAGCACTAAGTGTAAGGAGTACAGAATAATTATTTGACTTGTATGCATCAAGAAATGATTACCATAATAAGTTTAATGAACACCACCATTTCTTACAGATTTAAAATTAAAGAAAAAGGAAAATTTTTCCTTGTGATGTTAACTCTTACGACTTACTCTCTTAACAATTTTCACATGTAACATATAGCAGTTTCCATAATATTATTCATGTTGTACATTGTACCCCTATTCTTTATCTTATGGAAGTTTGTGCTTTGGACCACTTGTGATTTTATTATTTGTTGTCTCCTTGTGTGACTTCCTCTATGAAACCATCCCTGATTTTCCAGCATTCTTAGCTGCCAGTGTATGTAATTTCTCTGTCAGAATAGCATGTTCTAAAGAAAACTGTGAACTTTGGGACCAGATGGGACTGAGTTCTAATGCCTGCTTTAGCTGTATGACTGGAGGCAAGACACACAACCTCTCTGAACTTCAGCTATTGTTTTTATGAGGACAAAGCCATGATCATAAGTCGCAGCAGGTTGTTGTGAATATGGCAGGGGCTCATGTGGGGCCTAGCGGGGGAGCGGTTAACTCTTATTAAAGAACTAAAACATTGGTATTTGTTCATAGTTATTTTTTGCAAGTCATCTGTGAATTACTTGAGGGAAGGAGCTGCCTATCCATCTTGGTCTTAGATATTTAGTGACCTCCCTGGCACAGGGTAAATATCCATAGAATGCCTGCATCTTGTTCCATCTTGCCAACCAGGCTATAATTTCATGTAATTAGGGGCTGGGCATGAGACTTCTATGTATTCCTTGCCATTTGTAATGCAGAGCTTAGAGTAGCTGATTAGCATGTAAAAGATGAATCTTTGATTGATGTACTTAAAATTATGTGCCGTCCACTTCGTTATTCAGCTAAGTATTAATTAATGCAGTCTCACTTCAGGTATATATTGAGCAGCATTCCCAGGATTTTTCATTTTCCATTTCTCATAAAATTTCAGCTCCTTATTTCTATTGTTGACTGCTTGATCATATCACTAATAACATTACTCTTAAATTTATGTGAACTTCATCTGTGAAAAGTAATAGTTATTTTTTTTTCTTCTTTCCCTCCCAAATGTTGAAATGTCCTAGGTGATTTACTTGCAAAAAGAGTGAGTATCTCCCTGGTTGAAATAAGACAGACAAGGATTATTGTTGACTTGTGGCGCTTGACTTTGCATTTCTGTGGGGAAAATCTATCAAGTGGCCTGCCTTCAAATTTATAGATTTTTTTTCTTCCCTTGTTCGTTGCTGTCCTACTTAGAGCAAGAGGTGTATTATCTGAACGAAGTTTCCATGGCAGAGTTGATGGGTGAGTCCCTTCCTATCTCTTACAGTGGCTCACTCATTCTAAAATTAAACACAGGCAGCTTAGAGAGTTGTATAGAAAGTTGTTGCTCAGCTCAGGAGATTGTTGGCTGTGGAAACACTTCCCCCCACAGCCTGCATGTTGTGCTCAGCAACAGCTGTGATACTGTTCCCCAGGGACACTTCGCCTCCTCATTCCTCACTCCTTCTTGTCACTTTAAAAGATGTATGTTTCAGAGTTTTCCCGGGGCTTCTCAGGTTTACCTCTGGTTAGTTACAGATTCTGTGGGACAAGGTGGATGCTAATAAACTCAGAAAATCCTGCCTTTGATATTTTTGACTTGTAATGCATTTGTAAATGCTTTGGAATACCCAGCACTGCAAAGATACAAAATACAAGTGGCTTAAGTTTCTGACACCTATGAATACATCTCACCAGAGCACAGCATCTTGGAATCTAATTTGCTGAAGCTTTGAAGCTATTGTACAGAGAATATAGTGCTGTTAAAGAATTTGAGAATCTAAGGGTTAGCTGTAGTTCGAAAAGTGATGTTCATGATTAGTTTAACGTTACTGGGACTGTATTTTCCAGGTTTAAATTTCAACACTTCTGCTCCCTAACTTGGGCTAGCTGCCTGACCTCCCAACACTCATTTCAGGGGAATGTTAAAGGTAACTCTGCTTAAATTCTTCTGTGAGACTAGAATTTGGCATTAGTGGGCATTCAATAAATGTCCTTAGTGTCATGTTAGTTACTAATTATTATTTGTTTATTGCTGTGCTGGGTCTTCTTTTGCTACCCGGGTTTTTCTCTAGTTGCTGTGAGTGGCGGCCTACTCTCTAGTTGTGATGCATGGACTTCTTAGTGTGGTGGCTTCTCTTTTTGTGGCACACAGCAGTTGCAGCACATGAGGCTCAGTACTTGCCATTTCCAGGCTCCAGAGCACAGGCTCAGTAGTTGTGGGGCACAGGCTTAGTTGCTCTGTGGCATGTGGAACCTTCCCAGATCAGGGATTGAACCCATGTCCACTGTGTTGGCAGGCAGATTCTCTACCACTGAGCTACCAGAGAAGCCCTTGTGTTAATAGTAGTAGGGTTAGTATTTGTACTCATAGTTATATTGCTAATGATCATCAGAGGTTTCTTTCCTTCTTGAATTTTATGGTTATGATTGCTTTGACCCACATTGAGTGTCCAGCAAAGTGATTTCTGGTCCCTGTTCCTCCACTGCTGCTGCTAAGTTGCTTCAGTCGTGTCCGACTCTGTGTGACCCCATAGACGGTGGCCCACCAGGCTCCCCTGTCCCTGGGATTCTCCAGGCAAGAACACTGGAGTGGGCTGCCATTTCCTTCTCCAATGCAGAAAAGTGAAAGTGAAGTTGCTCAGTCGTGTCCGACTCTTAGCAACCCCATGGACTGCAGCCTACCAGGCTCCTCCATCCATAGAATTTTCTAGGCAAGAGTACTGGATTGGGGTGCCATTGCCTTCTCCCCCTGTTCCTCTACACGGAGTCTATCACTGAAGTTCCTTCTTACCTGGGGTGGCTGCTGCTGAGGCAGAGGCCACAGAGCTGATAAGACAACTCGCCATATTCAACACCCCTTGGAATTTCCAAGAAATAATTAAAGGCTGAATTTCCATGATATTGGAGACCTTGTAACTACAGGTGAGAGATTCAGCTAAGAAGTATTGCTTATCTGACTTAGATGATGGTAACTCACATTTATAATGTGCTTACACCACACTGAGCACATACCAAATGATTTATGGCATTACCTTGTTTAATGGCGATAAGATCTGTATGAAGTGACAATTATTATTTCTCTTTTATTGATGAGACAGTGGGTTCTGAGAGCTTATGTAACTTGGCAGTGTCACACAATAATAAGTATGTTGGGAAAAATTCAAATCCAGATTTATCTATTTTTTGAATCCACACAATGTTTGAAAAATAAATTACCTTGCTTCTGAGGTAATAAGATGTAATGAGAAGAATTCTTCATTCTTCATGCTGGATGGGTATAATAAGAGAATATGTGTTCAAAGCTTACTGTGCTCCAGCTCCTCATTTAAAGCTCGTGGAGAGACTTATTTCCTCGTGTTACTGATGAGGCACCTGAGGCAGAGGGGTGGCTCACCTGGGTGGAACATGGCTCACCCAGGTCATGTGACCAGTGAGCCACAGAGCTGAGTTCCGAGCCCAGTCTGGCTGCTCAGTCTACACAGTGGTGATGATCACATAAGAGATCAGGGTTCTAGTCTCAGCCAGGGGTATTTCTGAGGCAGTTATTGGACAACTCACTTAAAAACTCTAGGTCTTGGTCTCCTCACTTGTAAATTAGTGATCCTACTTGTTCCATCCTCTTTAGAAGCTCTGTATGAGAAACAAGACACCTGCATAGAAATGCTTTCCAAGTTTATAAAGCACTATAAACTATAACCATTTATTATTGTTATTAAGTCTTGTGCTATTTGTGCAAACCAATGAAATGTACATAAAATGCATATGTTATAGAAGCAATCTGCTCCTTATATAGCCTATAACCCTTCATAAAATAAACAAGCCAGCAAACAAACAAATGCATAAAACAGGCTCCCCTTTGCTGTTTTAAGCTTTAAGATGGTCAAAAAGTATACAATGAATTGAGTCTTCTCAATGTTAATGGAGAATATTTTAGGAATAAACAAGAAGCTTTGAAGTAAATGTAAAGATTTATATATACAAGCTCTTAAATCAGTCAAAGATACAACCTGTTTTTGGAGGAAGGAATCACATTTTTAGTGCTTTAAATTTTTGTTCCGAATGGTGACTAATTTGTCATTTCTTGTCATTATTTTGCTGGAATTGATTCATCTCAGAAAACATGGATGGATTTGATGAGTGGTGCAGCTTTTGCTCAGAATTGAGTTGTATATGTGGCAGTTAATTTATACAGTTGGAAAAAAAAGACAAAGACAACAATGCATTCAAGTTAATACTGGATTCCTAAACCCCTATTCTGTTCTACCTTTGGTCTGAGTGCTGTAATCTCCTGGAAAAATTGAGAAGTATTTGCAGAAATACAGAAGATTTTCATTGTCTGTTGTGGTTTACAGAGTTGGTGTGCAGCTGAAGCATAGGGCACAGTGTGTTATTCCCGGTGCTTGTGGCTCTGACTTCAGGGGTCAATGCCAAGTCTTCCATTTATTTGGAATTTCCTTATACTTTAATGTTTCTTCTCTCAGCCCACTCTCTGTCCTAATCACCCCCATTTATTCATTCCACAGATGTTCATTAAACCTCGTAGCATAGTAGTTAAGGGCAATATGAAGATGAAATACATGTGGTGGTTTTTAGCTTTGAAGAAGGCAGTGGGGAGGGATGAAGGAAAGAAGGTAGGAACAGAGACTTAAATTTCAATGGATACCTGCTAGTCAACAAACAGTGACTGAATTGCTTAGTGCATCAATGCTTTTTAATTATAAGAAGTTATGAGGTAGATGTCTTGATCCTTATGTTCAGATGTGGAAATTAAAATGATTAAGTTTGATATTCATAGTCATTTGGTTATTCTCTGTCATCTTTGACATCTCACCTCATAATATGTCTTGTCCTGACCTTAATGACAAGTTTAGTCTAAGCATTGTTGGTGAAAAGCAATAGAAACTTCTTCTTAAGTGTTTTTAAAAATAATATATTTTTGACATTATTGCCTTGAACAAGAAAGTTCTGGGATATGCTGGCTTCAGAGGCTTCCTGAAATGTAGTCTGTTAGCTTTGTTTAGCCTCATTCTACAGATGGTCTCCCATGTGGTAAGTGAGAGAAGCATGACTGCACACAGTTATAGGCTTACGGCATCAGCATCTCATTTTAGAGAACTGAAAAGAAAATGGGAATCTCAGAAAAATGTGATGCCTCTCCCTACAAGTGGAATTTATATATTTATTTTAACGTTTTGAGATAACATTGGTAAATAACATTGTGTAAGTTTCATGTACATTATATTTCTACTTCTGTATACACTTACATGTGGACATCACCAGATGGTCAATACCGAAATCAGATTGATTATATTCTTTGCAGCTGGAGATGGAGAAGCTCTATGCAGTCAGCAAAAACAAGATTGGGAGCTGACTATGGCTCAGATCATGAATTCCTTGTTACCAAATTCAGATGTAAATTGAATAAAGTGGGGAAAACCAGTAGACCATTCAGGTATGGCCTAAATCAAATCCCTTACGATTATACAGAGGGAGTGACACATAGGTTCAAGAGATTATATCTGATCGAGTGCCTGTAAAACTATGAACGGAGGTTCATAAATTGTACAGGAGGTGGTGATCAAAACCATCCCCAAGAAGAAGAAATGCAAAAAGGCAAAATGGTTGTCTGAGGAGTCCTTACAATTAACTGAGAAAGGAAGAGAAGTGAAAGGCAAAGGAGAAAAGGAAAGATACATTCATCTGAATTCAGAGTTCCAAAAAATAGCAAGGAGAGAAAAGAAAGCCTTTCTAAGTGGTCAATGCAGAGAAATAGAGGAAAACAAGAGAATAGAAAAGACTAGAGATCTCTTCAAGAAAATTAGAGATATCACGGGAACATTTCATGCAAGGATGGACACAATAAAGGACAGAAACAGTGTGGACCTAAAAGAAGCAGAAGATATTAAAAAGAGGTGACAAGAATACACAGAAGAACTGTACATAAAAGATCTTCATGACCCAGATAACCATGATGGTGTGGTCACTCACCTAGAGCCAGACATCCTGGAATGTGAAGTCCAGTGAGCCTTAGGAAGCATCACTATGAACAAAGCTAGTGGAGGTGATGGAAGTCCAGTTGAGCTACTTCAAATCCTAAAAGATGATGCTGTGAAAGTGCTGCACTCAATATGCCAGCAGATTTGGAAAACCCAGCAGTGGCCACAGGACTGGAAAAGGTCAGTTTTCATTCCATTCCCAAAGAAAGACAATGCCAAAGAATGTTCAAACTGTCATACAGTTGTACTCATTTCACATGCTAGCAAAGTAATGCTCAAAATCCTTCAAACTAGGCTTCAACAGTATGTGAACTTAGAACTTCCAGATGTACAAGATGTATTTAAAAGGCAGAGGAACCAGAGATCAAATTGCCAACATCCGTTAGACCATAGAAAAAGTTAAGAGAATGCCAGAAAAACATCTACTTCTGCTTCATTGACTATGCTAAAGCCTTTGTGTAGATCACAACAAACTGTGGAAAATACTTAAAGGTATGGGAATATCAGACCACCTGACCTGCCTCCTGAGAAACCTGTATGCAGGTCAAGAAGCAATAGTTAGAACTAGAGTGGGAACAATAGACTGGTTCCAAATTGCAAGAGGAGTACGTCAAGGCTGTATATTATCATCCAGCTTTATTAACTTATATGCAGAGTACATCATGCAAAAGGCCAGGCTGGATGAAACACAAGCTGGAATCAAGATTGCCAGGGGAAATACCAATAACCTCAGATATGCAGATGACACCACCCTTATGGCAGAAAGTGAAGGGGAATTAAAGAACCTTTTGATGAAGGTGAAAGAGGAGAGTGAAAAAGCTGGCTTAAAACTCAACATTCAAAAACCGAACATCATGGCATCTGGTCCCATCACTTCATGGCAAATGGATGGGGGAAAAATGGAAACAGTGAGAGACTTTATTTTTTGGCTCCAAAATCACTGCAGATGGTGACTGCAGCCATGAAATTAAAAAACACTTGCTCCTTGGAAGAAAAACTGTGACAAACCTAGATAGTATATTAAAAAGCAGAGAGTTGACTTTGCCTTAAAAGGTTCATCTAGTCAAAGCTATGGTTTTTCCAGTAGTCATGTATGAATGTGAAAGTTAGATCGTAAAGAAGGCTGAGCACCAAAGAATGAATGCTTTTAAACTGTAGCATTGGATAAGACCCTTGAGAGTCCCTTGAACTGCAAGAAGATCAAATCAGTCAATCCTAAAAGAAATCAACCCTGAATATTCATTGGAAGGACTGATGCTGAAGGTGAAGCTCCAGTACTTTGGCCACCTGATGCGAAGGGTTGACTAAATTAGAGAAGACCTTGATGCTGGGAAAGATTGAAGGCAGAAGGAGAAGGGGACAACAGAGGGCGAGATGGTTGGATGGCGTCACAGACTTGATGGACATGAGTTTGAGCAAGCTCCAGGAGTTGGTGATGGACGGGAAAGCCTGGCATGCTGCAGTCCATGGGGTTGCAGAGTCAGACACAACTGAACAACTGAACTGATACTCTGCAGCTTGCTCACCACCAAAGTTTAGTTTCCATTTATTTATCCCCATACAGTTGACCCTTTACCGATTTTCTTTCTCCTCTGCTGCTGCTAAGTCACTTCAGTCATGTCCAACTCTCTGTGCAACCCCATAGACAGCAGCCCACCAGGCTCCGCTGTCCCTGGGATTCTCCAGGCAAGAACACTGGAGTGGGATGCCATTTCCTTCTCCAATGCATGAAAGTGAAAAGTGAAAGTGAAATCACTGAGTCATGTCCAACTCTTTGCGACCCCATGGACTGCAGCCTACCAGGCTCCTCCATCCATGGGATTTTCCAGGCAAGAGTACTGGAGTGGGCTGCCATTGCCTTCTCTGCTTTCTCCCCTGGTAACCCCCTAAGGAACATAGGGCTGCACATATCTTTTCGAATTAGCATTTACATTTTCTTTGGTTTAATACCCAGAAGTGAAATAGCTGGGTCCTATGTGGTTCTATTATTATTGATTTTTTCAGTAATCTTCCTACTATTTCCCATAGTGACCATACCAGTTTACACTTCCACCAACAGTGTAGGAGTCTTCTCTTTTCTCTATATCCTTGCCAGGCACTTATTTTTTGCCTTTTTGCTAATAGGCATTCTAATGGGTTTGAGATATCTCCTTGTGGTTTTGATTTACATTTCCCTAATAATCAGTGATTTGAACATTTTTTCATATGCCTATTGGCCATCTGTACCCTGTCTTAGGTATGTTCAACTCCTCTGCCCATTTGTAAATTTGGTTTGTTTTTTTGTTGTTGTATGAATTCCTTATGTATTTTGGATTTTTAACCCTTTATTGAATAAATGATTTACAAATATCTTCACCCAGTCGCTAGGCTGCCTTTTTATTTTATTAATGATTTACTTTGCTGTTCAGAAGCTTTTTAAATTGGTATAGGGCCATTGGTTTATTTTTGCTTTTTTTCCTCTTGCCTGAAGAGACATATCCAGAGACATATCTAAGACTGATGTCAAAGAGCATACTGCCTATGTTTTCTTCTCAGATTTTTATAGTTTCAGGTTTTATATTCAAGTCTTTAATCCATTTGAGTTCATTTGTGTGTATGGTATGAGATAGTGGTTTAATTTTATCTATGTGACTGTTCAGTTTTCCCAACACCATTTATTGAAGAGACCATCCTCTCTCCATTGTGTGTTCCTTGCTCTTTCATTGTAAATTGATTGTACATACCTGTGTGGATTTATTTCACAGTTTTGTTCCAAAGATCTATGTGTCTGTTTTTCCTCTGGTACCATGCTCTTTTGATTATTATAGCTTTTTAACATAGTTAGAAGGCAGGATTTGTTTCCCAGGTGGCACAGTGGGAAACAATCTGTCTGCAATGCAGGAGACTAGGTTCAATCTCGGGAAGATCCCCTGGAGGAGGGAATGGCTACCCACTCCAGTACTCTTGCCTAAAGAATCCATGTACAGTGGAGCCTGGTGGGCTACAGTTCATAGGGTCACAATGAGTGAAATGTGACTGAAGTGACTGAATATGCATGCTTGAAAGCAGGTGGTGGGATATTTCCAGCTTTGTTCTTGTTTTTCAGGTTTTCTTTGGTTATCTGGGGACTTTTGAAATTTCATATGAATTTTAGGATTTTTTATTTGTGTGAATAATCTCTGAGGTTTTGATAGGTATTGCATTGAATCTGATTATAGACAGTCTACAACTGAATCAACTGTAGAGTGACTTAGGTAACATGGGCTTCCCTGGTGGCTCGGATGGTAAAGAATCTGCCTGCAATGCAGGAGACCTGAGTTTGATCCCTGGAGAAGGGAATGGCTACCCGCTACAGTATTCTTACCTGGAGAGTTCCATAGACAGAGGAGCCTGGTGGGCTACAGTATATGGTGTTGAAAAGATTTGGGCACAACTGAGTGTCTAACACTTTCACTTTAGGTAACATGGATATTTTAACAATGTTAATTCTTCCAGTCCATGAGAATGGAATATCTTTCCAGTTTTTTGTGTCTTCTTTAATCTTTCAATATCTTATAGCTTCAGTATACAAGTCTTTTACCTCCTTGGTTAAATTTATTCCTAAGCATTTTATTCTTTTTTGTTGTGATGGTAAATGAGATTGTTTTCTTATTTTTTCTTTATGCTGACTTATTCTTGGTGTATAGAAGCACAACAGACTTATATATTGACTTTGTACCCTGCAACTTTACTATATTTGGTTATTATTTCTAATAGTTTTTTTTTTTGGTGGCATTATTCATAATAGCCCAAAAATGGAAACAAGTCAAATGTCTATCAACTGAATGGAAAAATAAAATGTGGTTTATCCATGCAGTGGAATATTCTTCATCAATAAATAACAATTAAGTACCAATTTATACTACAGCATGGATGACATTTATGCTAAATCAAAGAAGCCAGATAAAAGGGCACATATTATATGATTCTGTTTACATGAACTGTCCGAAATTGGCAGTCCATAGAGACAAAAATATATTAGTGTTGATTTAGGGCTGGGAGGAAGTGAGAATTAGAGATGATAGCTAAGAGGTATAGAGTTTAAGAGCCATGAACGTGTTCTAAAACTGATTGTGATGATGGTTGTACAATCCTGTAAATATACTAAATCCATTGAATTGAACACTGAATGGATGAATTGCATGGTATGTGAATTATTGATATATTCCAATAAAGCTGTTGGAAAAAAATATCTGGATAAGAGATCTAAGCATCTGTAGAATTTTTGTTTTTAAGTTCTCTGGGTGTTTCTGGTACACATTAAGAATTAAAGCTAGTACTTTAGGTGGACCAAACTAATCCGTCTCCACTGCCGTGCATATAGTTTCAGTGACCTTTGTTTGCAAGTGATGGGTAGAAGTGGGGGCAGTCAGTAATATATCTTCATAGTTCAAGAACAATTTCATTCCAGTTTAACATCAGCTAATTTGGTTTACAAGACCATTTACATGCAAGAACTGACACTTGGTCATGGAGTTTTGGATATATTAAATTAATGTCAACTCAACATTGACTCAAAAATAGTTGATCAAATTTACTCTGGTAAAGAGTAAAAGGAAACTAAATTTAAGACATGATCATAAGATAAATGAAAATGCTGTATGAAGAAGCCAGGAGTTGTACTTGATGATAAATTCGACATTTCTACTTGACATAGTTGAATTTTCATCAGATTGTGCCAAATGAAAATATATCTTTGGGGATAAGATGTTTGGCTTTATGGTTGCACTCTTGAGGTTTTTAATGTCTACTTGTATAGTTTCACATTTGAAATATATCATTGTATCTGGTTTCAGGAAGACATCTTTGTGCAGATGTTTTTGTTGGCAGATTGATATCTTAGAATATGAATATGTCGAGGATAAAACCACCAACTATCTTTTTTATATAATTTAAAAAATTATCCTTTTTTTGAACTATAGTTAACATGATATTCATTTCAGGTGTACAACATAAGGGATTCAACATTTATATACATTATGAATTGATCACCACTACAAGCCTAGTAAAAATCTGTCACCATACAAAGTTATTAATGAATTATCTCCATGACTTATTTATTTTTATAACTAGAAATGTATATTTCTTAATCCTCTTTACTTACTTCACCTAACACCCCACCACTCTACTCCTTGCTAACCATCAGTTTGCTCTCTCTTATCTGTATCTCTGTTTCTGTTTTATTTGTTTGGCTTTTTAGGTTTCACATACAAGCATAGTTCATTTTATCGTACTTCATAGATCTTGCAATTTTTGCAGATTGAAACTTTGTGGTAACCCTGTGTTGTTGGATGATAGCACTTTTTAGCAATAAAGAATTAATTAAGATATGTATATTGGTTTCTTTTAAACAAAATGCTATTACACACTCCATAAACCACTGGATAGTATAAACATAACATTTGTATGCTTTGGGAAACCAAAAAATACATGTAACTCGTTTTATTGTGATATTCCCAATATCTTTATGGTCTAGAACCAAGCTCACAATGACTGAGGTATGCCTGTGTAAGTGAAATCATACAGTATTTGTCTTTCTCTGTCCCACTTATTTCACTTAGCATAATACCCTCTAGTCCATCCACATGTTACAAATGGCAAGATAGCATTCTTTTTTAAGGACGAGTAATAAGTGAGGGAGGACAAGAGCCACTTTGGAGGGGCCAGCCAGGTCAGGGGAGTTGAGTGAGGTGGGTCCCAGAGAATGCCATAGTGGGGTACACAGTTTTAGTTCTGTTGAAGGAGTGGGGCAGAAATGGCACCTGCCAGCCCTGAGCCAGCGAGATAAAAGAGAGGAAAAGAAAATTGGGACCCACCAGTGCTTTCGTCCTCAGAGAAAGTGCCATCAGATCCCTGCACCTCTGGTCCCCTATCTTTATGTCAGTCAGTGATCTCCTCTGTGTAGGACCAGGTTTTTTCAAGCTGCTACATCTGTGCTGGGACTCAGAGGGAGTGGATTTTTGTGCAAGCCTTGAAAGAGGGAAATATCAATTTCCCATAGCACTCCGGCTCTCCTGGACATCAGCCCCTAAGGGTTTCAAAGCCAGATATTATGGGGGATCATCTTCCCAGTGAAGGGCTGGGGAGCCCAATGGAGAGCTCAATCCCCTCACTCCTCAGAGCTGGGCAGGGGGAGTACTCCATAGTTGTGACATCCCTCCCACTCCTGGATCACTGCCCTGAGGGTGTGGGTTCTGACTAGACCGCATCTCGGCCCCTCCTACCCATCTCAATGAACCACCAACTTTCATATCATTTTTTTGCAGCTCTCAGTTTTTATTTAAAATATAGACGTTTGTTTATTTTAATCAGAAAATGTTTTATCTAGGTTTAAGAATATTTTCTTTGGGCATAAAAGGTTTTGATCACTTGAAAGGTTTTTAAGTTACCATTACACACGTAGTGATATGGCACTGGATTTACTGGAGTCATAGTACATTTGTTATATATGTATATATATACATATATATATATATCTATAACATATATATATGGCTTTGATTAAATAAATATTTCTACAAAGATCATTATGAAAAATAGCAGCTGCTGATCCCAAATGGTTCAACTCTGTTTGCTGTCTCTTGGGTCAGATAGCATAGATATGCTGTTACTTCCTGATCATTTCAGTTTTGGACATTGTTGGCCGACTTCCTACAGTGGAAGATGGGGATTTAGTTCTCTTGACCTACTCCACCAAATGCTCATTTGTAATACTTTCATCTTTCCACTGTAGTTATATGATCACTTTGAATAAATCAGTCTACAATGTTTATCTTATTACAGCTGTAAACCCTGATGTCTGGAAATCCATGAAATTATATTTCTTTTCTCTTCCATCTATTTCTTTGCCTGGAGATGTCTCCTTTTTTGTTTCTTTCCTTTTATGTATATTTATTACTAATTTATCTTTAAACTCTCTCTCAACTTTTAACAGTTCTTTCCATGTGATCAAACAGTTCAGGTTTGTTTTTTTTTTCTTTTGTAAATCAATTTTATTTTCGTGGAGGCTCTTCTCCTGGAACCTCCTGGTTGCTACTATCCGCATTTATTTATTCACTTCTAGGCTTGTTGTAAAAGTTTATCTTGGGATTTCTCTTTCCTGTTCACTTGTGCTGGATTTCCTTTATCTGTGCTCTCACTCTTCTTCAAGGTACTATTTTGTTTAACTCTTTGTTTTGAATTAACTGCAAATTAACAGGAGTTTGCAAAAACAGTGATGAGAGGACCCATGTACTCTTCATTCAGTTTCCCTCAGTTGTTAGATTGTATGTAACTACACCAAAAGGTCAAATTCAGGAAACCGATATTATTATAGGTATTATGATACTATAATTATAATTAATATTATATTTAGATTTACATTATATTAATATTAATTATAATACAATTATATAGCATATTGTATCAATATAATATAATAATATAATGGCTACCCACTCCAGTATTCTTGCCTGGAGAATTCCATGGACAGAGGAGCCCGGTAGGCTACAGTCCAAAGGGTCACCATCAAACAATTTAAAAATTCAAGAGGAGAAGAGCTGTTTCATTTACTCATAATTTGACTTTGTTTTTCTTCCCCCTTATGTTCTAATATTCCTTTGTCCTTTCTGTATAGATAATTCACTAGCTGTTCTTCTGAAATAGTGTCTTTTGGTGACTGTCTCTTGGTTTCCCTTCATCTGAGTAGAATGTCTTTGTTATGGTTTGAAATGTATCCCCTCCAAAAGCTAACTTGTTGAAAAGCTAACTCCCAGTAGCTCAGAATGTGACCTTTTGTAATGGTGTCACTGCAAATGCAGTTAATTAAGATGAGGTCATAGTGGACCAATGAGTCGGTGCTTCCCATCAGGTGGCCAAATATTGGATCCTGAGCTACGGAATCAGTGCTTCCAATGAATATCCAGGATTGATTTTCTTTAGGATTGACTAGTTTGATCTCTTTGCTGCCCAAGGAACTGTCAGAAGTCTTTTCTGGCACCACAGTTTGAAAGCATTAACTCTTCAGCCCTCAGTCGTCTTCATAGTCCAACTCTCACATCTGTATATGAATACAGGACAAACCATATCTTTGACTATATGGACCTTTGTTGGCAAAGTGATGTCTCTGCTATCTAATACACTGTCTAAGTTTGTTATAGCTTTCCTTCCAAGGAGCAAGCACCTTTTAATTTCCTGGCAGTAGGTCCTGTCCACAGTAATTTTAGAGCCCCAAATAATAAAATCTGCCACTGTTTCCACTGTTTCCCTATCTATTTGCCATGGAGTGATGGGATGCCATGATCTTATTTTTTTGAATGTTGAATTTTAAACCAACTTTTTCACACTCCTCTCTCACTCTCATCAAGAAGCTCTTTAGTTCCTCTTTGCTTTCTGTCATTAGAGTGGTCTCATCAGCATATCTGAGGTAATTGATATTTCTCCCGGCAGTCTTGAATTCCAGCTTGTGATTCATCCAGGCTGGAATTTTGCATGATGTACTCTACATCTAAGTTAAATAAGCAGGGTGACAATAAATAGCCTTGACATACTCCTTTTCCAATTTTGAACCAGTCCATTGTTCCATGTCCACTCCTAACTGTTGCTTCTTGACCTGCATATAGGCTTCTCAGGAGACATGTAAGGTGGTCTGGTATTCCCATCTCCTTAAGAATTTTCCACAGTTTGTTGTGAACTACTCAGTAAAAGGCTTTGACATATTCAATGAAGCAGAAGTAGATGTTTTTTCTGGAATTCCCTTGCTTTCTCTATGATCCAATGGATGTTGGCAAATTGATCTCTGGTTCCTCTGCCATTTCTAAATCCAGCTTGTATATCTGGAAGTTCTTGGTTCACATATTCTTGAAGCCTAGCTTGAAGGATTTTTTAGTATTACTCTGCTAGCATGTGAAATGAGTGAAATTGTATGATAGTTTGACCATTTTTTGACATTGCCCTTCTTTAGGATTGGAGTGAAAACTGACCTTTTTCAGTCCTGTGGCCATTGATGAGTTTTCCAAATTTGCTGGCATATTGAGTGCAGCACTTTAACAGCATCATCTTTTAGGATTTGAAATAGCTTAGCTGAAATTCTGTCACCTCCACTAGCTTTGTTCGTGTAATGCTTCCTAAGACATACTTGACTTCACACTCCAGGATGTTTGACTTTAGGTAAGTGACCACACTATTGTAGTTATCTGGGTCATTAAGATCTTTTTTGTATAGTTCTTCTGTGGGTTCTTCTTCATCTCTTCTGCTTCTGTCAGGTCCTTGCTGTTTCTGTCCTTTATCATGCCCATCTTTGCATGAAATATTCCCTTGATACATCCAGTTTTCTTGAAGAGATCTCTAGTCTTTCCCATTCTATTGTTTTCCTCTATTTCTTTAGAAAGCCTTCTTATCTCTCCTTGCTATTCTCTGGAACTCTGCTTTCAGTTGGGTATATCTTTCACTTTCTCCCTTTCACTTCTCTTCTTTCCTCAGCTATTTGTAAAGCCTCCTCAGCAACCACTTTTCCTTCCTGAATTTCTTTTTCTTGGGGATAGTTTTGATCACCGCCTCCTATACAGTGTTAGGAACCTCTGTCCGTAGTTCTTCAGGCACTCTGTCTACCAAAACTTATCCCTTGAATCTACTTGTCACTTCCACTGTGTAATCATAAGGGATTTGATTTAGGTCATACCTGAATGGCCTTGTGGTTTTCTCCATTTTCTTCAATTTAAGCCTGAATTTTGCAATAAGGAGCTCATGATCTGAGCCACATTCAGTTCTAAATCTTCTTTTTGTAGACTATATAGAGCTTCTCCATCTTTAGCTGCAAAGAATATAATCATTCTGATTTTAGTATTGACCGTTTGGTGATACCCATGAGATGGGTCTTCTCTTGTGCTATGGGAAGAAGGTGTTTGCTATGACTAGTGTGTTTTTGATAAAACTCTATTAGCCTTTGCCATACTTCAGTTTTGTATTCCAATGTATACTCCAAACAAGTTTTTACTCCAAACTTGTCTGTTATTCCAGGTATCTCTGGACTTCCTACTTTTGCACTGCAATCCCCTATGATGAAAAGGACATCTTTTTCTTTTTTTTTGGTGTTAGTTCTAGAAAATGTTTCAAGTCTTCCTAGAACCAGTCAACTTGAGCTTCTGTAGCATCAGGACATGGACTTGGATTACAGTGATGTTGAATGGTTTGCCTTAGAAACGAACTGAGATTATTATGTCATTTTTGAGATTGCAACCAAGTCCTGCATTTTGAACTCTTTTTTTTTTCTAATTCTGAGGGCTACTTCATTTCTTCTAAGCTATTCTTGCCCACAGTATTAGATATAGTGGTCATCTGAATTAAATTTGCCCATTCCCATCCATTTTAGTTTACTGATTCCTAAGATGTTGATGTTCTACCTTGCCATCTCCTGCTTGACCATGTCCAATTTACCTTGATTCGTGGACCTAACATTCCAAGTTCCTATGAAATACTGTTCTTTACAGCATCGGACTTAAACTTTGGTTTAAGTTTAAACGTCTGGTCCAGTTTGGACCAACTGCTTCATTCTTTCTGGAGCTATTAGTAATTGCCCTCCACTCCTTCCCAGTAGCATTTTGGACACCTTCTGACCTGGGGGCTCATCTTTCAGTGTCATATCTTTTTGCCTTATTATACTGTTCATGGGATTCTCATGGCAAGAATACTGGAATGGGTTGCCATTTCCTCCTTCAGTGGACCATGATTTGCCAAAACTCTTCATTGTGACCCATCCATCCTGGGTGGCCCTGCATGGCATGGCTCATAGCTTCATTGAGTTATGCAGGCCCCTTCACCATTACAAGGCTGTGATACATGAATACTGGAGTGGTTTGCCATTTTTTTCTCCAGGGGATCTTCCTGCTCCAGAGATTGAACCTGCATCCTCTGTGTTTCCTGCATTGGCAAGTGGATTCTTTACCAACTGCGCCACCTGGGAAGTGCTGACATGGTGTTGGCTCCTCCTCTATTCCTGAAAAATATCTTTTTCATTGTCTTGGGACTTTATTTGTGCCTTTTGGCATGTTGAGGTTGTTTGCTTCTTTGTCACTCTGTCTGCAATATTTGAGGCAATGTGGAAAACCAGAGAATTCCCCACCATGTCATTCCTTGGGTTCTTCAGTGTCTAGCCAATATGTCTTCTCTTCACCTTTTGGAATCTTGTTATATGTGTTATACTTAGAGTGCCCCGAGTTCTTACATGGCGGAAGAGTAAGGAAAAGGCTGTCTACTCCATCTTTCTAGAAGCAAATGTCCCTTCTTTTTTAATTTAGGCTTTAATGAAAATGTATAGGTTGCAGGTGTACAATATAGTATTTTGCATTTTTAAAGGTTATAGTCCACTTATAGTTATTATAAAATATTGGCTATGTTCACTGTTTTACAATATATCCTTGTAACTTGTCTTATACTAATAGTTTTTACCTCTTAATCCTCTACCCTTGTAATACCCCTCCCCCATGTCCTCTCCCAACCAGTAACCACTAGTTTGTTCTTTACATCTGTGAGTCTGCTTCTTTTGCTGTGATATTCACTAGTTAGTTGTATTTTAAATTCCATATTAGAGTGATATCGTGTAGTATTTGTCTTTATCTAACTTATTTGCTTAGTTTTTCCATATTTGCTACAATGGCAAATTTTTATTCTTTTTTAATCTGAGTAGTATTCGATCGTATATCTATACACCACATCTTTTTATCCATTCATCTGCTGATGGGCACTTAGGTTGTTGTCATATTTTGGCAGTTGTAAATAATGCCTCTTTGAACAGTTGGGGTATATGTTGCTGTTAAATCACTCAGTTGTGTCTGACTCTTTGCGACCCGATGGACTATAGCCCGCCAGGCTCCTCTGTCCATACAGTTCTCCAGGCAAGAATACTGGAGTGGGTTGCCTTTTCCTTCTCCAGGGGTATATGTATCTTTGGGAATTAGTGTTTTTGGTTTTTATTGGAAGTCTTTTTTTAAAGGACAGTTAGTTAAGGATCTCCTTCAGTGGTTTTCTGTGAAAGGTTGCATGGAATTTAGTATTATTTTTATTTTAGATTTTTATAAACCTGAAAATACTTTTTTTTCTGTCCTTCCACTTTTTGATCATTTGACTGTATATAGAAATTTGCGTCTGAAAGCAGATTTATCAAAAACAATAATGAAGCTTATGCTTTAGGGACTTTTATTTGCATATACCACTTTTAAGACCTTATGCCTAAGTTTGCGTTTACAATTTTAAATAATTTTTCTTAAAGAGAACTTTTCCAAATTGTATAAGCTTCAGGCCTCACAAGACCTAGAAATCCTTTACTTTCAGATATTTGGAGCTAACATTTTCTAGCTTCAGTGATGTCCATTGACATTGTGATTTTTAGTTCTTTGTATTTAACTGTATTTCCCCCTCTTTGAGGATCTAATTACTATTATTGCTACACTAGAGTACATTTGGATTATATTAACTTAGTGCCTCCAAAAGTCTTATTATTTTTACCTATGCATTAATTGTAATCAAATGATACATCTAAAGTTCTGTAAAATGTACTTCCGCATTTGCTTTAAAATGCTGTTTTTAATATTTTCTGTTAAAATATGTAAATCACATCTGTAAAGCAACAGAAGATAATTCTTTTAAACTTTGTTTAAGGAAGACAAACACACAAAAAATGTAGACGCATTTCACTTTGAGGAGTTGCTATGTGGCCTCCTTTTTGATCATAAGGATTATAAAAATTGTGCATTTTTTTCTGCCCTGAAACTTGGTTTCAGAGGGAGAATAGAGAATTCAAGCTGGTAAAGGCAGGGCAGTTTTTCTGTATTTATTTTTAAAGGACCATTTATATTTGTAATAATCAAGCTACTATTTATCTCACCTGTATGAGAATTTTTGGTCCAACCATGATCATAGTCTAAAATTACAGATTCCATAGGCAAATCTTCCCCTGGTTTGGACATTTAAAGAAAAAGCATTCACTTTTTCTAATGGGTATATGTCAGTTCATTCAAGTTGTTCACACAAAAATACCATAGGATAGGTGGCTTATAACCAAAAGAAATTTATTTCTTGCCATTCTGGAGATTGGGAGTCAAAGATCATTGTCCTGGCAGATGTGGTGTCTGAGGAGGACCCGTTTCCTTGTTTATAGATAGCTAAGTTCTCATTGTAACTTCATGTAGCAGAAAAGGACTAGGGAGCTCTCTTGTTGTTCATTTACTTAGTTGGGTCCTATTCTTTGTGATCCCATGGACTGCAGCACGCCAGGCTTCCCCGTCCTTCACTATCTCCCCAGACTCTCTATCTTTCAAACTCATGCCCATTGAGTCAGTGATGCCATCTAACCATCTCATTCTCTGTCATCCCCTTCTCCTCCTGCCTTCAATCTTTCCCAGCATCAGGGTCTTTTCCAATGAGTCAGTTCTTCACATCAGGTAGCCATAATATTGGAATTTCAACTTCAGTATCAGTCCTTTCAATGAATATTCAGGACTGATTTCCTTTAGGATGAACTGGTTGGATCTCCTTGCAGTCCAAGGGACTTTCAAGAGTCTTCTCCAACACCACAGTTTGAAAGCATCAATTCTTCAGCACTCAGCCTTACTTCTTCAGAGAGAAAGCTCTCTGGAGTCTTTCTCCATACCTCCTAATACCATCACATTGCTGCTGCTGCTGCTGCTAAGTCTCTTCAGTCGTGTCCGACTCTTTGCAACCCCAGAGATGGCAGCCCACCAGGCTCCCCCGTCCCTGGGATTCTCCAGGCAAGAACACTGGAGTGGGTTGCCGTTTCCTTCTCCAATGCATGAAAGTGGAAAGTGAAAGTGAAGTCGCTCAGTCGTGTCCGACTCTTCGCGACCCCATGGACTGCAGCCTACCAGGCTCCTCAGTCCATGGGATTTTCCAGGCAAGAGTACTGAAGTGGGGTGCCATCGCCTTCTCTGACCATCATATGAGGGTTTAGCATTTCACATACGAATTTTGAGGGCCACACGTAATTCAACCTGTACCACCATGTGAAAGAGGAAAACTCATTAAAAATATAAGTTCTACATAACATTATTTAAGAATTAAAGAACTGAAATGTGAAGAAAAAAGTAATAAGCCAAGAAGTTTCTGTGTTTGTAAAGGACTCATTAAGATAGCTGAGAAACAGTTTATATTTCCTTGCCTAAAAATGACCAGCCATTTGCTAGTCACAGTTCATCACATGAATGCTGATGAATGTAAGATAGTAGGTGCTAATACACATGTAAACATAATTAGAGGTGACGATATTTTGTTCTGTTCAGTGGTGTGTTTGATGTTAGTTTTCTGCCATTGCATCCTACTGTAGAAACAGTATATTCATGTCATCCTATATTTAATGTAAACATTTTCCATTTTTAACTCTATTTCCTTAAAATGGCATGCTTTGTAGAGTATGATGATACTTTGATCATTGTATAATAGTGATAATTGATTATTGATTACTGCTAAGGAGCTAAATATTATCCAGGTGTGTCAGAAATATAAATTCATGGTGAGTCAGAGTGAAAACATCTTTGAGGTCATTAACTTCGGTTTCTTCACTTTATCATATATTAGAAGGAAAGGAGGCACAAAAAAGAATAAGATGATTTTCTGTAGGTCACAGTGTGTCTAGAGTCTCCCTTTGTGATTTTTTTGTTCACTGCACTTTCTACTTTGCCATATTAGCAATACAGAAATACCCCATAAAACAAAATGAATGTTAAAGCAAACTCTGGTATGAAGTAATTGGCAGCTGGCCAGTCTGTTCTCTCCCTAGTACCCTTTCTTATTTCGTTAACTTTGCAATAATAGAACCCTGTATTTGTTTGTGGTTGAACCTAATAGTAAGGTTTTTTTTGACATAAAATATGATTTTCATTTTAGGTTTATAACTAAACAGAGTTTATGAACACAAATATGAATATGCTGTGGAACAAAGCTAGCTCACTAAAAATAAGAGATTCCTTATAATGTACTAAAAATACTTTGCATATCATAATTCCTGCAGGTGCAGAAAAAACAAGTGGCATGATGTGACTAACCTTATTTATCATGCCAAGCTACTTTATGAGCTTCTATAGGAAAAACACTGAGATAACATCTTTTTGCATAGTAAAAGAGATTGTCCTCAAGAGTAGAATGACTAATTCTAAGAGGAGGGGAATAATTTCTAAGCACAAAATCACAGGTATAAAGACAAGAAGACTAGTATATTTGACTGAATCAAGATTTTGAATGTCTGTGTTTAAAAAACTACTATAGATAAAATGAAATAATATAGAGCAGGGGAAATATTTGGAACATACATGAAAACATTTGGTTAATTTATTTTTAATTTTGATGTAAACAATGAAGTAGAAAACCTGGCATACAAACCTGAGGCATTTAGAAATATAGAAATGGCCAGGAAATACATGAAAAGAAAATGTCCACAGCTAATAAACGTGAATAGTAATAGCATTCCATTTTTCTTCATTATTCTATTGGACTAGCTTTTTAAAATACATAAAAGTAAGTGTTGATGAGAATATGGAGAGAGTAGCACTTTTATAGGAGTGTGAATTGGAATAGATTTCTGGGAATGAACTTGGCTCTATGTATTTATAGTCTTCACATTTTAACAGCCCTTGACTAAGGAGCTATATTTCTAGTATTCTTTTATATAAAAATCAGAACTGAGTCCAAAGTTTTTAAAACAGGATATTAGTACACCTCCCCAAAATTAAAGAAACCGAAATATTTTAAAATAAAGCATTTCATATGGTTAAATACAGTCACTATAAGAATATTGAAAAACAGAAGTTTTAACAGTATGTTTTAGGTGAAAATCATCCGATTGCAAGATTGTTTGCTTTTGAAGTTTATGTAACTAGATTACTTTTGGGAAGTAGAAATGAAGGGATTATTATTTCCGTATTTCTACCCTTTGGGATTCTCTGGTAGCTTAGCTGGTAAAGAGTCCACCTTCAATGTAGGAGACAACGGTTTGATTCCTGGGGAGAAGGGATAGACTACCCACTCCAATATTCCTGGGCTTCCCTTGTGGCTCAGCTGGTAAAGAATATGCCCAAAATGCAGGACACCTGGGTTCGGTCCCTTGGTTGGGAAGATCCTCTGGAGAAGGGAACAGATACTTACTCCAGTATTCTGGCCTGGAGTCACAAAGAGTTGGACGCAACTGAGTGACTTTATCACTTTCACTTTTCTGCTCTTCTGTATTTTAATGGTTATGTGTATATTTTGTAATGAAAAATATGTTACTTAATAAATTAAAATATGCAATCAACTTTTCCATAATCTACTGAAATCTAAGCATTTAAAATAAACCAAGGGAAAGAGCTGGAGCTGTGTATAGATTTCTCTCCTGAAAAAGTACATTTTAATGCTTACCAGCAGGTGGCAGTAACAAATAAGCAGTGTTTTAGAAATAAGGAACTAGACTTCGAAGTGTGTCATCTTTTTCTTAGATGTGCAGGATTGTAATTATAGTACCAGGATGATGTTATGATTTACAGTCATTCATGTACTTAGATAAAAATGTATCTTTAAATATAGATGATCAAAAGGATCTAACAAAATAACATAGAAATTTTAGTGCTTTTCAGAGGAAAAGAATTTACACGGTTACATGTTCATTGTCATTCCCACTCAACACAGAATCGATAACTTTTGTGTTAAAAATGTGAACCAAATTCATAATCTTAAGTTTTAAAAGCTCTCTATGCCGTAAGTATTTCAGTATTCTTTTTAATCTCAAATCATAGAATTTAGAAACTTGCAACAATTTGTCTTCTAATAACTCCAGGTTTTTAGGAAATATTAAAACACACATACACACTTTAGTGTAGTGTTGCAATTACTTTATACTTCATTTCTAATTCATTCAGTGATTATGTGCTTATGGTGAGAGCATCTGAAGGTTTCTTGCTTGGTGGCTTGGAGGCAGTGATCACTGGTGTAATTGAGATTGATTTCCTATATGGAGCATGTCTCTCAGTTTCCTTTTGAGGAATGGTATGTATTTAACAAGGGCAAATTCTTGGTAGTTTTGTCTTTTCCAATTCTGATTTGCTTGACCTGATTGATCCAAGAGTCAAATACATACTAAATTGGATCAGCCCATGATAAATATACTTTGGTACTCAGAGCAAGTTGGTATTTTCTTTTGTTAAATTATGAGTATATTACAAATCAATTTCTGGATTAAATTCTGTGTTTAATGGGCTCCCACTGTATATGATTTTTCCATGGCAGAAGAAGAATAATTATTAATATTTCATATATTTCACAATCTATTATTTTATTTTGTAAGTTTGCTCTCATTCCAGACTTGTGAAGATTTTTATAACTGTATTTTGAAATAAAAAATAAATAGCTGAGACTGAGGGGATTAATGAAATTCGGGGTCACAGAACTTATTGCAAAGTTGGAAAAAGAAGACTTCAGTAAGCTCTCTATTCTCAGCCATGGACTCTTATCAGCTTCCTAGCCCCATCTCCTTGCTGTCCCTTGGTATCGCTGGCTCGTCAGCTCACATCTCTCTTGCCTAAACCCCACATGGCTGGGGGCTGTCCTTGAAACTGAAGGTTCTCTCTGCCACACCCCTGCTCCAGATCCTCTGCTGCTGCTAAGTCACTTCAGTCGTGTCCGACTCTCTGCGACCCCACAGACGGCAGCCCACCAGGCTCCCCCGTCCCTGGGATTCTCCAGGCAAGAACACTGGAGTGGGTTGCCATTTCCTTCTCCAATGCATGAAAGTGGAAAGTGAAAGTGAAGTCGCTCAGTCGTGTCCAACCCTTATGGAACCCATGGACTGCAGCCTACCAGGCTCCTCTGTCTATAGGATTTTCCAGGCAAGAGTACTGGAGTGGGTTGCCATTTCCTTCTCCGAGATCCTCTGCAGCTTCTTCTCATTCTCAAAATAGAACTTCTCTCTTCTCAGCAGGGTGTGCCACGCCCTGTGTGATGTGACTCTGTCCCCTACCCTTACTTGGCATTCTTGCTCTTCTTCACTTGGTTCCCATCACACTGTCATAAAGCAACTCTCTTCTGAGCCTGTGACACTTGAAGTCTTCTCCTTGGTCCTCTTCCTTACCTCTTTTCTCTGAGGTCACTCTGCGAAGACAGATTCTGTGACTTGCTTCTGGTCTTGTCTATCCATTTTCTCAGCTTTGGTTTTCCTCATTGTAAAGGTTACTACCTAACTCTCCACGAAAAGTACATTGTTTCATTGTTTATTTTCTGTCTCTTTCACTAGACTGCAGTCCCCACAAGGCAGGGCCTTTGTTTTGATCACTACTGTATCTCAGTGCCTAGAGCAATATGTAGGTGGCGGACTCCCTGAATTTTTATTTACGTAATTTAATGAATGAAGAGATAAAAACCTGTGCTTTGACTCTCAGTCCACTATTCCACTGCTTAGTTTCCAAGGGATAAAATAAGATTTTGTTTACAGCCAGCACCAGACTTTGCAGTGAGCACCTGAAGGGTTGCCCCTTGCTAGCTGTTTGCTCTAGGACAAGTCAGAGAGTCTTCCTGTCTCGCTGTGTTTCACTTATAAGATGAGATGATAGTCGTCTTTCCTTTATCTTCTTGATTAAACTGTAGGAAGATCAAAAAAGAAATTTTTTTAATAAGATCTTGCTATCTGTGAGAAATCAAGCAGAGAATAATTATTTGAGAATTTTAGAATCACTAATCTGGCACAGGTGCTGTAGATCAGTAGTACTGGCAGTAAAGGGAAACCTGGGGGGCATTTATTTTCAAGCTGTGAGGGAGGTGAGAACAGGATTGGGAGCCCAAGACTCTGAAGACAAAGGAACTTCCATGTGAGTCCCTGCTCTGCCCCTTGCTGCCTAAGTGACTTTGGGCAGATTATTCAGATTCTCTGGGCCTCAGTTTTCCTTGTGTAAAACGGTGTAACTAAAGCTGCCTTGAAGGTTAGTATAGGGATATTACAGGAGACTGATGCATGTCAAGCACAGTGCTTTATTATTATTGCAAGTGGGATGACCTGGAACAAACCTTGCAGCACCCAAAGATCTCATCCTCTCATTTGAAATGATATACTGTTCAGATCACCAAGTGCCCCACTAGTGGGAAGAGACCTGAGTGTTCCTGTCCTTGCACTGCCTCCTCTCAGTCTGGTTAATCCAAGAAGTGTCACCCATATAGGGTTAGTCTCAGGTGAAAACCAAGTGGAGACAGAAAGTACAATCCTAGTCCACAGCTGCTACTACAGATCATGGCCACATGGTGTCACTGTTGCAGATGGCTCCTTTATAGTCCTAAAGCCTCTTGTTTACTTTGTGCCTTTTGCTAACCAGCTCCCAGGAATACCACCGTGCTTCGGCTCAGGGGTGCCAGCTCTCAGTCCTTATACAAAGGGTGCTATGGTCTCCAGATCCTGAGGGATTTCCAGTGTCAACCACAGGCTTTGCTCAAGAATGAGTGACCCCCAAGGCCATGTCCGAGCTTGACTCACCATCATGGGGAGTTATTTCCTCTGTATTAGGCAGCCCACTTTCCCTATAAGAACCAGTTCTGCAGAACAAGGTATTAAATAGTTTTTGCTATATGACACAAGCATGTACTGTTGCCTTCTCTCAGGGCAGTGTACATTCTTTTGCGTAATTAATAAGACTGCTCAAAGGACCTTACAAGATAAAAGGGACTTCCTTGACAGTCCAGTGGTTAAAACTTCACCTTCCAATGTAGGAGTGCAGGTTCAATCCCTGATGAGGCAGCTAAGATCCCACATGACTCACGGCCAAAAAAAACAAACCATAAAACAGAAGCAATATTGTAACAAATTCAATAAAGATATTAAAAATTGGCCCACATAAAAAATTCTTAAAAAAATAAAAAGATTAGATTCTTAACAACAGAAACAACAACATGCTGATCTTACATTCCTGTTCAGTTCAGTCGCTCAGTCATGTCTGACCCTTTGCGACCCCGTGGACTGCAGCACGCCAGGCTTCCCTGTCCATCACCAACTCTTGGAGCTTGCTCAAACTCATTCCATAGAGTCAGTGACGTCATCTAACCATTTAATCCTCTGTCGTCCCCTTCTCCTCCTGCCTTCAATCTTTCCCAGCATCAGGGTCTTTTCCAATGAGTCAGTTCTTCGCATCAGGTAGCCAAAATATTGGAGTTTCAGCTTTAGCATCAGTCCTTCTAATGAATATTCAAGACTGATTTCCTTTAGGATGGACTGGTTAGATCTCCTTGCAGTCCAAGGGACTTTTAAGAGTTTTCTCCAGCACCACAGTTCAAAAGTATCAATTCTTCAGTGCTCAGCTTTCTTTATAGTACAGCTCTCATATCTGTACATGACTACTGGAAAAACCGTAGCTTTGACTAGATGGATCTTTGCTGGCAAAGTAATGTCTCTGCTTTTTAATATGCTGCCTAGGTTGGTCATAGCTTTTCTTCCAAGAAGCAAATGTCTTTTAATTTCATGGCTGCAGTCACCATCTGAAGTGATTTTGGAGCCCCAAACAAAAATGTTTCTCACTGTTTCCATTGTTTCTCCATCTATTTTCCATGAAGTGATGGGACTGGATGCCATGATCTTAGTTTTCTTAATGTTGAGTTTTAATCCAACTTTTTCACTGTCCTCTTGCACTTTCATCAAGAGACTCTTTAGTTCTTCTTCACTTTCTGCCATAAGGGTGGTGTCATCTGCATATCTGAGGTTATTGATATTTCTCCTGGCAATCTTGATTCCAGCTTGTGCTTCATCTAGCCCGGCATTTTGCGTGATGTACTCTGCATCTAAGTTAAATAAGCAGGGTGACAATATACATCCTTGACGTACCCCTTTCCCGATTTGGAACCAGTGTGTTGTTCCATGTCTGGTTCTAACTGTTGCTTCCTGCCTGCATACAGATTTCTCAGGAGGCAGGTGAGGTGGTCTTGTATTCCCATCTCTTGAAGAATTTTCCACAGTTTGGTGTGATCCACACAGTCAAAGGCTTTGGCTTTAACATTCCTGTTAATATTTTTCTTATTTTGACTGTCACAGTGGTAGTGAATATTCTGTGATGGTCACTCAGCTTAAACGGGGAAGAACACTAGGCTCCATCAGAAGTAGGCACAGCTGTGACTTGGGTCTCATAGAGTCATTGTGTCAGTACAAAGCTTTTATGGAGAGGAGCGAAGGGGTTATGAATTGAACTGCCCAGGCAAAAACTCTTCTTCCCTGTACCTTCGCAAAATCTACTCTTTAGCTCCTGTGCTTCCCATGCTTTCCCTTCCAGCAGGGCCAGGTGTTTAGAAGGGGCCTGGGCTATTACCAGTTCTAAGAAGCACAAGGGGCAATAGCCAAGACAAAAGAGGGCAGGGTGGGAGGTCTTTCCATCTTATCCCCGTCTGAGCCCTCCGTGGAGAGGGCAGCAGAGGCTCCCATAAGGACCAGTCTTCTCAGGGTGGGGAGCAAAGCCTCAGCTAATCTTAAAGAACACATTCACCATGTTCTAGCATCTTCTAGAAGCCAGGGCGGTAGTTGACAGTGATTTTTATATTCAGAGTTCTGCTTCTGGCCAGATATGATTAATCATCACCAACTATGGGTTCAAATATGCCACACTTTATTTCATTTTTATATAAATACATTTATGAAACAAATGTCCTAGTGTCATGATATAGCCCAAGGCTCTGTCTTCTTCCACTTTCTCTCCAAATCAGACTAGCTCGTTTATAAACTTTATCATTGTGCTTTTCTTCTTCATCTTCTGAGTGGCAAACAGCCCATTAATTGGCACTCAGCATTGCCACCTTGAGCATCTTTACCTTTCCTCTTCTTCTAAACTTCAAAATTTGTCTCCAGGTTGGCATTATAGCCACATTCCCAGGACTGCCAGTCTATACCCTCTCTTTTCACCACACAGTTGTCTAAAATAATTTACTTGTTATCTCTAGCCATTATGGGAAAAATTCTTGCTTATCATACATACATGGTTTCCAGTTCTGCAGGTCTGTGAAACTTCTGCAATAAATCAAATCTCTTCTTACTGTTTTCCCACTATTATTCTTACTTTACCTACAGAATTACACTGTTCATTACTAAAATGTATAATCACATTTAGGCCAAATGATCTAATTGCATAAATTTTCCTCTGATCCAGAGTTCCTGGCACTCAGATCATTTCCTAGCAAACCTATTACAACTCACAGGCCTCTTCCAAATTCTGTGCATTGGCTCCAGGTTCTTTTTTCAAACCATAAAACCAAACTTGAGAATTTTTACAATTTGAAATAAATCAGAGATTGTTTTCTTCCTTTCTCCAACCCTCTTTTTTCCACAAAAAGAAGGATGCTTGGACCAAGATTGAAAGGAAAACAGCATCTTTGTAGAAAAAGCACTCTACCTATGTTATTTAATCCTCAAAATAACCAACTGTGGAGATTTACTTTTCATTATTCCCCTCTCCTGAGAAAATTGAAACTTAGAGAAGTAACTTATCCAAGATTAATCAGCTCAGCAGACAGATCCAAGTCTTTCTGTACTTACCACTTCCAATTAATATCCTGGCTCTCATAAGACATTAAAAAACAGTGAATTTATCCTTTCAGATTCTTTAAGGCTTTGCTTCACAACCCTGAATGGACTGTTGTTGTTAGTGGAATAATATTCAATGGCTGAAATTCAAAATTTAAACCGGTTCTTTATATTCAGTAAAATCAGCTTAAAAAAAAAAAAAGGTAAACCTTCATGGTGAGAAAAGAGCAAAGCTAAGTGTATTTGTTAGTTACAACAAGGCTCACCTCATAGACTGTTTTGTGCAGAAGCACAATGATCACTGCTTTGTGTATAACAGGCACATGGCGTGTGCTATTTTGTTAGAGAATTACATAGCCATGGGCTTTGTCTATTATACATGGTCAACAAGGGTATTTTAAATCCTAATGGAAGTGGATCATTTGGGCAACCAAATGAACTCAACACTGCAAGGTTCAGGACTTGTTATTTAGTGAACCTGTGCTCCTTATCTGGGATGCATTCCAAAGTGTCCCATGACAGGTTCACTGTGCACCATGCACTGTCCTAGACAGGAAGACTTATACCCTCTCACTCATCTGTGGATAATAGACTTTGAACGTTAGAGTACTTCTCCGATTGTGGCATGAATCCACCCCTTCCAGTTCCAACACTCTGGTAGAAGAATCTCATTGCCCCAATCCACTGATAACTTGGATAAAATATTTAAGTATTGGTCAGTGGTTATCATCTTTATTTAGAGTAAACTTCATTAAAATTAATTCCACCTGTTTCTTTGTACTTTTAAAAATATGGCTAGAAGAATTCAAATTGTCTATACAGTACATATTACATATCCTTTAGACAGTGTGGCTCTAGTGGATTTCCACTAGTCATTTTAAGGATCATTTTATGGAATAACTGATAATCTATTTTTTTTTTTGAATTTAAGATTGTATCATTAAATCTTTTTTCTCAAGCCATGATTTTTTAATAACCTCATAATTATCCATCATATGAATGGCCAGTGTATGTTTAACCACAGCGTCTTCTTCTGTCCCCATTTAGCCATTTAGGTCATTTCCAATTTGCGAAGTAAGGACTTTTTGAAAATGAATTTGTTTTTAACTAATACCATTTTTCTTCTCTGCCTCCATTGGAGTGAATTTGGAAAAGATAAATCTAGAAGAAATCATTAGAAATTAAATAACTTCATTATAGGAAGCAGACACTTTAATGTTATGATGGATTACGTTTTCCTTTTTTCGATTTCCTGTTTTACAAACTTATATATTGAATCTTCATTCTTTTTTATTTGAATGTAATTATTTTATTTTACATTTTCTTATAAGTTATTGTAAAAGGAAGAGAAAGAGATTGTGTAATATATATGTAATATTCTTTGGAGTGAATATACCATTTTCCTTTGGTGTTGGCTTTATAAGCTGAATTCTGTTTTGGACACATGTAATGTATTTTTTTCCTCCAACATTTAGATTATTTCTAGTTGTTCACTGAACAAGTCTCAGTAGAGCATTTAAGAAAAAGTACAAAAAGAAAGACTGTGTATCACATTCTAGTAAATGCCATGCTTCAGCTTAGAAATTATATTGTTGAAAAGTTATAGGATGCTCTTTATCATTAGAATAAATAAAGACCTTGTGTCTCCTAGTTCTCTTTTTCATTTTGCTGTGCTGCCAGCAGAACAAATATTTATTAATAAAATCATTCTCCCAAAGCTCATCATTCTCCTACTTACTGACCAAATATCATATTACTTTAATAAAAACACGTATTTAATTAACACTTGAATTTAAGCCAATTTTTCCATTATTAATAATTTTTATTATTTGTACATGGTTGTGTTATGAGTGTTTTCAGCCGCTTAAATTGCACAGTTGCTACCAGAATTTTTCTTGTGCTGTCATGGCTTATTATAAACGTCAGCAGAGCACTAAACAATCTTTCACTGGACCACTAGATTCTAGTCACTGACTCTGGCTAAGTTTGGGCTGTGGAAGTGAAATATTAAGAAGGGAGCTTGTGGGGGAGGGAGTAATTGTGCTAAATTTTCAGCAGGGGAAGCCATGAGTAATTGACATGCAGAGCAAGGTTACGGGCGAGGACACCATCACTCATATTTATAGTCAGCATTGCTGCTAGTGGGTGCTGTTCTTGAGTATGAGTACAGTGTAATGGATGAGTTTAAGGCTTGTAGTCCTTTCCTTTTCAGGTTAGATGTAACAGGATGTGGATGTGAGTGAAAATGGAAAGGGAAACAAATCAAGAGCAGGAAGCCTGAGTTGAGCAGTGTATTGAGCTCCAGCAGTGAAGAAGGATGAGGATTGTAACCCATGCTGTAATTCCATTCCTCCCACGTCCTTAGCCCTGTTCAGGTGGGTATTAAATAGCAGTAGCAAGGAGCGGAGGCCAAAGCATGCACATGAGGATTCTGGAAACGTAGGTTGTTATTCCAATTCAGGAAAATAAGTTAACCTTTGAGGACTTCAGACTCCTCGGAAGTCAACTCTAATATGGGGGTTGAGCCCAGGTCAGGATAAGTCAATATGTCTCCTCTTCTATAACTTGATACTTGGGAATGACTCCCTAAAATTCAGTGTTTAAACCATATTTGGGGGCAGCTAAGGGATAAAAGTGACCTGATCTATAATTAATGTCTGTGAAAAGTAATGTGATTGCTCTCTCTAAACAAAACCATCTCAGATCACCTTACAAGTTAAATATTCTGTTATCTTTGACTTTAGAAGATTTGTGTGTTCTGCTAATGTGAAACTGAAAAGATTCAGTTGAATGCTTTCACTTCTTTAAAAAAAATCAGTAATGTATTAAAATTATTTGTGTGCTTTGTAAATGGCACATAAAATAGAGCCAGTGTTGATTGAAAAGCTGTGAGGTGACAATAAGATTCAATCTTAGGGAAATGTGTAAATCCATCTAAAATTATCCAAAGCAAGGGTTCTTACTGACCATGGTGTTGTGTTAAATAATGATTAATTTATCATCATCATGATAAATTTAATTAATATTTAAAAATCATCAGGAGTAAAATAGAAGAATGGTGCAAGTGATTATTCTTAGTACCAGGTAAATTTTACATGGGGATAGCTTAGTCCATTGTATTTTGTAAGTTAATGGTCCTTTCTTTCACAGTAGTCTAGGAACCTATGGTTATATTTTGTCATGATGGATGTCAAAGCCATAGGTGACACTAGTACTGGGATATTTTAATGAGTTTTTCTCTGTTCCAGGATGCATTCAAAGTGTTTGACACAATTCAGTTTATTGTTCATACAAGCCTAATAAATCTATATTATTATTTTTACTATCATTCTTATAAATTAAGAAACTGAGGCACGGAATAACTATAAAGTCTACTCAGGGTCATATTGCTGGTAGACAGCAGAGTCCTTAACCTGATAGTAACAATAATTACAATTTTGAAGAACTGCTTGCACTAAGCACTACACTGGAAGCATCCCATTGATGATCTTGTATCAGGTCCGTTCTACTGATGAGGTAACTGAGCCTCAGGTTGGCTGAGCAACGGGTCCACCTTCACCCTGCTAGTGAGCCTCATAGTTGAGAACCTCTGATTCCAAAGAACATGATGGGTTCAGTGCTTTAAAGGCCTCTCTTCTTTTTTAAATTAATTGTTATTGTAGCATAGTTGCTTTACAATGTTGTGTTAGTTTACTGTACAGCAAAATGAATCACCTGTATGTATACATGTATCTCCTCATTTTGGATTTCTTTCCCGTTTAGGTCACCACAGAGCACTGAGTAGAGTTCCCTGAACTATATAGTAGGTTCTAATTAGTTACCTATTTTATACATAGTATCGCTAGCTTGTATACGTCAACCCTAATTTCCCAGTTCATCTCCTGCCCCTTCCCCAAAGGCCACCATTCTGTGTGTGGTCATACATCTGTGGATATTCCTTTTGCTAAAGCAGAGTGAATAAAGTACGGGTATTGAAATCTGGATCCCATTCACTACTCTAGGTTTACAGAATTATAAATCGCAGAAGGTCTGGAAATTCATCTTGAATAAGTGTGTGCACAGTCCTGCAGACATTTCACCCTGCATAGCTGGCTGGTTATTATTTGGGTCAAAGTTCAAAGGTTACTTTCTCAGAGAGATATTCTATGTTCACACTATGTTGTGCTTTTACAGTACCTCCTAAACATATGAATCCCCTCTCCCACATAAGCTCACACACATTTACAGTTACTCTCTGTTCAATTACTTTGTTTTATTTTCTTATGAGCATTTATCACTTTGATTTTGTCCTATCTATTCTTTACCAGGAAATAGTTTCTTAAGAGCAGAGAGCTTGTGGTTTTGTTGACCACTCCATCCCCAGAAACCTGGATAGTGTTTGGGACACAAACTTAAACTTGTTATTAAAATGATACATTTTGTTTATTCTCCTCATTAAAAATACCAATAGCAGCAAATTTTTATTGGCTAAGTTTCCCTTGTGTCTTATTTTATGTTAAGTACACGTTTTATGAATTTATTTCTAACAGTAAAATTAGGAAGTTGGTCCTGTCAACTTCCTGAGGAAAATAAGTCATACTAAGGTTGAATTACTTGCATAAGAACACACACCTAGTGGTTAAGAGCTACAAGCAAACTCGTAGAGACTAAACCTAATATAGCTCTTATCCGTGACTGCAAAATGTCCTGCACAATTTGATCTATTCCTTGGTTGGTTTTCTCAACAGATATTTATGTGGTTTCGTTACTAATTTTATAGATAAGATGTAAATTCAACTAACACTTATTGAACACACCTACAGATGGTATGACAAACATCATTAGTTAATCTATAAGTTAAATAAGGAGGGAGACAATATACATCCTTGATGTACTCCTTTCCCAATTTGGAACCAGTCCATTGTTCTATCTCTGGTTCCAACTGTTGCTTCCTGACCTGTGTACAGATTTCTCAGGAGGCAGGTAAGGGGAAAAAGGGAAATTCAAATAACTGACATTGGTATTGTTGGCAATTGGTTAATCTGTAGTACAAACCCAGGACTGTAGATTCCAGGTCTCCTGTTCATTCTGTCATATACTAAAGACAAATAGCATCATCAGCCATGGGTTTGCTTTCCATTATTTTCAAATGATATGTTGAGAGGAAGAGTTCAGTTCAGTTCAGTCGCTCAGTCATGTCTGACTCTTTGTGACCCCATGGACTGCAGCACGCCAGGCTTCCCTGTCCATCACCAATTCCCACAGCTTGCTTAAACTCATGTCCATCAAGTTGGTGATGCCATCCAACCATCTCATCCTCTGTTCCCTTTTCCTCCCACTTTCGATCTTTCCCAGCATCAGAGTCTTTTCCAATGAGTCAGTTCTTCACGTCAGATGGCCAAAGTATGGGAATTTCAACTTCAGTATCAGTCCTTCCAGTGAGTAATTAAGACATTTCATTTAGAATTGACTGGTTGGATCTACTTGCAGTCCAAGGGACTCTTAAGAGCCTTCTCCAACATCACAGTTCAGTAGCATCAATTCTTCAGTGCTCAGGTTTTTTTAAGGTTCAACTCTCACATCCATACATGACTACTGGAAAAACCATAGCTTTGACTAGATGGATCTTTGTTGGCAAAGTACTGTCTCTGCTTTTTAATATGCTCTCTGGGTTAGTCATAGCTTTTTCTTCCAGGGAGCAAACATCTTTTAATTTCATGCCTGCAGTCACCATCTGCAGTGATTTTGGAGCCCAAAGAAATAAAGTCTGTCATTTTATTAGATAAAGTTTCCATTGTTTCCCCATCTGTTTGCCATGAAGAGATGGGACTGGATGCCATGATCTTAGTTTTTTGAATGTTGAGTTTTAAGTCAACTTTTCACTCTTCTCTTTCACTCTGATCAAGAGGCTCTTTAGTTCTTCTTCAATTTCTGCCATAAGGGTGGTGCCATCTGCATATCTGAAGTTATTGATATTTCTCCCAGAAATCTTGATCCCAGCTTGTGCTTCATCCGGCCTGGCATTGCACATGGTGTACTCTGCATCTAAGTTAAATAAGGAGGGAGACAATATACATCCTTGATGTACTCCTTTCCCAATTTGGAATCAGTCCATTGTTCTATGTCTGGTTCCACTTGTTGCTTCTTGACCTGTGTACAGATTTCTCAGGAGGCAGGTAAGGTGTTATTTAATGATAAGGAAGAGTTATTTCACGATAAACATTATGACTCTAAAAAGTGCTCTTTTGGGGCCGATAATAATTGAATATTGATTCTTGATGGATATTTAGTCCAATCTCTATGCACGCATTGATTTTTTTTGGCAGAGATCTAACTTACACAAAGAGGTATCCTGAGTTATTTTCTTGTAATTTTGTTTCTCTGAAAGTGAGTTTTAGTTTGTGTTTTGTACCCCTGAATGGCAACTGACAAGTTTCTGGAACTCTCATTGATTTGCTTTTGGGATAAAGAATAATTTCAGGAGTAATTCAGAAGTATCAAAGCAAATTTGTGCCCCTTTAAAAGAGGTCAGATAGTTACCAAACTAATAAACATGCATTTTGGCTTCTCCCATACTAGAAAGAGAGGCTGCAGTTAAATTGTAAGGATGAAAGGTGTATCTTATAATGCTTAGCTCAACTATTTTAAAAGTTATCTATTCAGAAGCATTGAATTGCAAACCAACAAAACACAAAAACAATAAAACTAACCACAGCAATCTAGAGATTCCAAACTGAGCAAATAGAAAAAATGTTTCTGTATTTCTCCAGGAACTAGGGGAAAAGTAGAGAAAAATCCATGTTTTCAGCTATAATACCAAGTGATATTATTTAAGGTTGACAAGAATTTTTAGATTGTCAAGTAAATATTCTGATTCTAAAAAGGTAGACAGGTCCATAAAATTAAAAATGTTTTATATTCCTTAGGCTGTTTTAGAAGTGATAGAACCATTTATAGCTTCTAATATAATCAAAGGAAAATACGCAATTTATTGTATCAATTCAACCATAACATGCCAGAAGATCATTACTACTCTGCCATCAGCAACTACAGAAATTGTGAGAAGCTAAATTTCTGCAACTCCATCAGAGTTAGCACATCAGTAATTATTTTTTTTTCTGAGAAGTGTGTTAATATAAACCCAAATGCTAAATTTCTGGTGACTGTGTACTGAATGTTAAAGATCTTTCATTAATTCCACATTTTTAACCACATATTTGACTGTCTATCAGTTGAGTGATATTGGGCAACTTTCTTATTCTCCATAAATATTGACTTCGCCATCTGGAAAACTGAAGTAATTGTCATACCTGTGCTCAAGGTAATTTATGCATTCACTTATTAAACAGGTCTTTCTTGAGCCCTCATACTGTTCATAGGTTTCTTAAGGCAAGAATACTGAAGTGGTTTGCCATTCCCTTACCCGGTGGACCACATTTTGTCAGAACTCTCCACCATGACCCATTAATCTTGTGTGACCCTATACGGCATGGCTCATAGTTTCATTGAGTTAGACAAGGCTGTGGTCCATGTGATCAGTTTGATTAGTTTTCCGTGATTGTGGTTTTCATTCTGTCTGCCCTCTGAGGGATAAGGATAAGAGGCTTATGGAAGCTTCCTGTTGGAAGAGACTCACTGTGGGGGAAACTGGGTCTTGTTCTGATGGGCACCGTGCTCAGTAAATCTTCAATCCAATTTTCTGTGGGTGGGAGGGGCTGTGTTACCTCCCTGTTGTTTCACCTGAGCCCAAAGTATAGGGTAGGTAATGAAGATACCTCCAAAAACAAGACCAGGAGCTGACTGTGTAGCATAAACAAGACTGGGAGCTGACTGTGGCTCAGATCATGAAATCCTTATTGCAAGATTCAGATTAAATTGAAGAAAGTAGGGAAAACCACTAGACTGTTCAGGTATGACCTAAATCAAAGCCCTCATGATTAAACAGTGGAAGTGACAAATAGATTCAAAGGACTAGATCTGATAGACCAGGTGCCCAAAGAACTATGGATAGAGGTTGGTGACATTGTACAGGAGGCAGGGATCAAGACCATCCCCAAGAAAAAGAAATGCAAAAAAGCAAAATGGTTGTCTGAGGAGGCCTTACAAATAACTGAGAAAAGAAGAGAAGCTAAAGGCAAAGGAGAAAAGGAAAGATGTACCCATTGAATGCAGAGTTCCAAAGAATAGCAAGGAGAGATAACAAAGCCTTCCTCAGTGATCAGTGCAAAAAAATAGAGGAAAACAATAGAATGGAAAAGACTAGAGATCACTTCAAGAAAATTAGAGATACCAAGGGGACATTTCATGTAATGATGGACACAATAAAGGGCACAAATGGTATGGACCTAACAGAAGCAGACGATATTAAGAAGAGGTGGCAAGAATACACCGAAGAATTGTACAAAAAAGATCTTCATGACCCAGATAACCACGATGGTGTGATCACTCACCTAGAGCCAGACATCCTGGAACATGAAGTCCAGTGAGCCTTAGGAAGCATCACTATGAACAAAGCTAGTGGAGATGATGGAATTCCAGTTGAGTTATTTCAAATCCTAAAAGATGATACTGTGAAAGTGCTGCACTCAGTATGCCAGCAAATTTGGAAAACTCAGCAGTAGCAACAGGAAAGGAAAAGGTCAGTTTTCATTCCAATCCCAAAGAAGTGAAAGTCGCTCAGCCATGTCCGACTGTTTGTGACCCCATGGACTGTAGCCCACCAGGCTCCTCTGTCCATGGGATTCTCTAGGCCAGAATACTGGAGTGGGTAGCCTTTCCCTTCTCCAGGAGATTTTTCCAGCTCAGGGATTGAACCCAGGTCTCCCGCATTACAGGTGGTTTCTTTCTCAGCTGAGCCACAAGGGAAGCCCAATCCCAAAGAAAGGTAATGCCAAAGAATGTTCAAACTACCACACATTTGCACTCATCTCACACATGCAAAATAATGCTCAAAATTCTCCACACCAGGCTTCAACAGTATGTGAACCGTGAACTTCCAGATGTTCAAGCTGGTCCTTTCTCCTGGGTCCTGGTATGTGCAAGGTTTTGTTTGTGCCCTCCAAGAGTCTGTTTCCCTAGTCCTCGGTAAGTTCTGTAATCAAATCCTACTGGGCTCCAAAGTCAAATTCCCTGGGGGTTCTCAGTCCATTTGTCAGATCCCCAGGCTGGGAAATCTGTTGTGGGTCCTAGAACTTTCTTAACAGTGCAAGAATTTCTTGGGTATAATTTTTCTGCAGTTTGTAGGTCTTCTGCTTGGTGGCTCTGTGGTGAAGTTAATGACAACCTCTTCCAAGAGGGCTTATGCCACAGGCTTTGTGATCCAGGTAGCTGCACCCAGAGTCCCTGCCCCTGCAGCAGGCCACTGCTGACCTGTACCTCTGCAGAAGACTCAAACACAGATCTGGCTCAGTCTCTGTGGGGTCTCAGGGTCCTGGTGTGAACAAGGTTTTGTTTGAGCCCTCCTAGCATCTCTGGCAGGTATGGTGTTTGATTCTAAATGCAATTTCATCCCTCCTACTGTCTTGCTGGGGTTTCTCCTTTGCCCTTGGATGAGGAGTATCTTTTTTTTGGTGGATTCCAACATTCTCCTGTCGATGGTTGTTCAGCAGTGAGTTGTAATTTTGGAGTTCTCGCAGGAGACGATGAGTGTACGTCCTTCTACTCTGCCATCTTAAGGTACTCAGTAGTGAATTAACCAAGTTTCCTGTCTTGAAACAGTTTAACGAGGGAAGACAGATAATAAGCTATTAATAAATAAATTTATGTAGTGGTAAGGGTTCTGGAAAAATACACAGCAAAGTGAGAGTGATACACAGTTGTAAGAGAAGTGAAAGGATGATTAGGCAGTGGGTATATATAAGTTAACTAAGGAAGCTTCCCTTATAACAGTTGAGCAGAGATCTGAAAGAAATGCTACTGAAAGAATCAAGGTGAGGAGGAAACTACATATGGATTGATTTGCATGATGCTAGCTGTGGGAAGTTTCGGATTGTTGCTGCATGCTCACTTAATTTCATCTAGTTATTAATATTTATTTTATGTATACATTTATCTTCTTTTGATAAGAACATTTAACATAGGATCTACCCTCTTAAGTTTTTGAGTATACAATACAGTATTGCTAATCGTAAACACTACATTTACAGCAGATCTGTGTAACTTATCTCACATAACTGAAACTTGATACTGATTGAATCCCATTTTCAGTCTTTAGAAAAGTGAGCCCCCTGAGAAGAGAGGATACTTGTGTCTTGTTCATTGTTGCATCCCTTGCACTCACAATGCCTGGGTGGATTTTGAGTACAACAGAGCTGAGGCTCTTTCAGTAAAGTTTTGTCTCAACAACGCTGAGACAGCAGAAGTAGGGAGATAAGGGCCAGAGGATGCAGGGGAAGATGCTGAGAGGATTAGGCAGTTCTGAGGTGGTAGTTCCTTCTGCCTGCCTCCCCAGCAGAATGTCAGCAGAGATACAGACCCAGAAGTTTTGGGGGCATGAGCTTCACTCTAGTTTCAGAAAAGATATGATGCTTCAGTAAGTTTCCTTAAAAGCAGCTGTGTAACCTACCAAAAAACCAACACAGGTTAGGTCCCAAGACCTGGAGATAAGCCCAGACTCCCCCACTGACCTGGCTGAGGACCTTGGAGGGAAATGTACAGTAAAGGATTTAAAAGGCATAAGCTTTGTTTCTGTTCAACTCAAGCTTCCCATACGGACTTGTGTAGAGCCAAGGCACATTCCTTAGATCCAAAAGAGTCTTCCTTCCTTTTATACATTCAGTTACTACTTACTGGCAAATGTATGGGTCCAGCCTCTTGATTTGCGGAATACAGAGTTTTTTGGGTCTTCAGTTCCTTGTTCCAAACTCTTGCATAAGACATGAGATCTGACAGTGTGTGATGTTTAAAATTGGTATCTGTCACAAGGTCGATGCTGTTTTATTTGATGATGTGCTGTGCTATGCTAAGTTGCTTTATCGTGTCTGACCCTTTGTGACCATGAGCCCTTCAGGCTCCTCTGTCCATGGGATTCTACAGGCAAGAATATTGGAGTGGGTTGCCTTGCCCTCCTCCAGGGAATCTTCCTGACCCAGGGATCAAATCCGCATCTTTTATGTCACCTGTATTGGCAGACAGGTTCTTTGCCACCAGCACCACCTAGGAAGTCCTTATTAGTATAGAATAGAAATGATTGTCTTTAAATAACTTGAGGATAACTAGCATCTTGTGTACCCATAGACTATTTGACAAAACTTAATGATTTATATAGCAGTCTCTCAAAGTCGGGGGCTTCCCTTGTGTTCTTTCCCCCAGATAAGGAACCCACTTGCCAACACATGTAGATTTGGTCCCTGGATCGAGAAGATCCCCTAGAAAAGGAAATGGCAACCCACTCCAGTATTCTTGCCTGGAAAATCCCATGGACAAAGGAACCTGGTGGGCTACAGTCTATGGGGTTACAAAGAGTCAGATAGAACTGAGTGATTAAACCACAACAACTCTTAGGTGAATTTGCTTCTAATTAATGTACATTCCCCACCCAGATCTTAGCTAATGTAAAAGGACCTTTGTAGACTATGCTTAAGTATTAGGAACCTCACCACGCTTTTTTTGTACTGTTTAATTGCAGATCTTGGAAACACTTATTCAAAGATGCCAGACATTTAACTCAATTTCTGGTTCAGTTTTGCTAAATTGCAAACATCTTTGAAAAACTGATAAACAGGAATGAGCCTTCAAATGCCTCCAGAAAGGCAAAATGCTCAGGGAAAAAAAAAAAATCTCTAATTGCAGCAGCACATTTTATGGTCAATAAAGTATTCAATATGCTCTGCAGCAGGGGTATTTCAACTGAGAGTCAAATAAAAATAACTGTGCATGTGATAGCTCAATGAAAAGTTTCTCTTCTCAGCAAGAGATAAAAAACCTCAGCTGTTTGCAGCCTGGCATATTTGATGAATGGCTTGCACAAAGAGAATGTGTGGATTTAGTCTAGCTAAAACAAAACAAATTCCTGGTAGTAAGCTAGTAAGACAAGTTATGTATTTGATTCTGATTGATTTGGGATTGTTTAAATGAAAGCTTTTCTTAAATAGGAGTCCCCATGCTGACCCCATTGATTTTTCTTCCCTGGAAGGAGTAGCATTCTTCTCTCCCTTTCTTTCTTTCTTCTCTGTTACTCATCCATCCATCCATCTATTCATCCATCCCTCTTTCCTTTCCTCCATTCATTCTTCTCTACCTCCCTCTATCTATTCATCCATCCATCCCTTCTATTAATATTTCCTAAATGCATGCTTGTACCACATTCAAAGGCTTATGCTAGTCAATATCCCTTCTTTAAAAAAATAAAATAAAAGAGATTTGCTGGTGGAAAAAAAAAAACTGAGAAACATGAGTAAAGTTTTGTGGAATCTCAGAGGAGGGAACAGCTAACAGCCCTGGGGAGCTAGTCAAAACCACACAGTAACTTTTGAGATGGGTCTTCAGGGAAGAGGAAGATTATGCCACAGAGAGTAGTTTCATTTTAGTAGCATTGCCACCTTTTCCTTGAACTTCTCTTATCTGGAGTTCATTTACATCTTTCACATTGTGATTATGCACATAATTATTGATTGTTTCATCTGATGTTATGCTAATAACCTTCCTCCCTAAGGTTCCTTATCCTCATGGCTCTACTGGTTTTTTTCCATCCGCACGTTCAACCTAGTTATGGTTTCATACGAATTTAAATGGTTTTGGAAATTCTAGTTACATTAATGAAGTTTGGACACATTACCTGGCAAATGCAAATGATACTTTTTGAGATAAAAAAAAAATCAGTTCATTTACTTTTCTTAAAGCTTTATATGATGAAAATTTCACATGTAAATGAGAGAGGATACAGTGTAATAAACTCCATGTACCCTTTACCCAGATTCCGTAAGTATCAACAGTTTGCAACCTTGTTTCAGCTGTTCTTTGATGGGGGAAGCACTTTTTAAAATAAATGGTAGACGTAATGCTTATTTTCTGCAAATTCTTACACATGCATCTCCAACTGAAAAGAACATTTTTATATATAAGCCTCATATAATTATCCGGAGAAGGCACTGGCGACCCACTCCAGTACTCTTGCCTGGAAAATCCCATGGACAGAGGAGCCTGGTAGGCTGCAGTCCATGGAGTTGCTAAGAGTCGGACACGACTGAGCGACTTCACTTTCACTTTCATGCATTGGAGAAGGAAATGGCAACCCACTCCAGTGTTCTTGCCTGGAGAATCCCAGGGACGGAGGAGCCTGGTGGGCTGCCATCTATGGGCTCGCACAGAGTCTGACACGACTAATGCAGCTTAGCAACAGCAGCAGCAGCATGTAATTATCACACTTAGCACAACTAATACTATTACTTAAAAAGTTAATACTCAGATCATATTTACATATTCACATTTCTTCATTTGTATCAAGAACTTTTTAAATACTGCGTTTGTAACATCAAAGTCCTTTTTTAAGTTTTTAAAAAGAATTTTTATTGGAGTCTAGCTGATTTACAATGGTGTGTTAGTTTCAGATGTACAGCAAAGTGAATTAGTTATGCATATACATATGTCCACTCTTTCTCAGACTCTTTTCCCATATAGGCCTTACAGGGTAATTGAGTAGAGTTCCCTGTGCTATATAGCAAGTTGTTATTAGTTATCCATTTTATATATAGTAGTGTGTATATGTCCATCCAACCCAGTCTTTCAATTTATGCCTCTCCTCCATTGTCCCCTGGTAACCATAAGCTTGTTTTCTACATCTGTGACTCTACTTCTGTTTTGTACGTAAGTCCTTTATATTGTGTTTGGCCTTTGTGTTTTTCAGGTCTGTTTTAATATAAAATACTTGTTCCATTTTCCCTTTTATTCAGGCCTTGAGTTTGAGAATCTTGCCGTGTGTTTTGGATGATATCTTGCACCCTGGACTTGGCTGAGGGTTTCCTCATGGTGTCTCTACTCACACACCCTCTGTTCAGCCTGTCCCTGTATAGCTTGATTATTAATAAATTTGCAAGTCCTGGGTAACTAACCAAGCAGCAGTTGCTGGGAGGCAGATGAAATTCAGTGTGTTCCCCAGAACTACCATTCAGGAAATTATTCTCTGTGGTTTGCTTTGGGGTAGAAGATGGGACACCTTACTCTGTGCAAAGGGGCAACCTTAATTAACGGTACATGCTAGCAGTCTTATCGTACTAAGAGGTAGGTGACTCCATTTAACTCAGTTTATGTGCCTAATGGGATCATAAATTCATAGCCAGGGCTGAATTGTTTGAGGCCCTACAGGAAAAATAGAGTGCTGACACCCCCAATATGCGTTCTCTCATCTTCTCTACAGCTTGTATTTTCAATATAAATCAGTGTTAGGCATCTGGAAAATATAATTTGAAAGGACAGTAGAGTATTAGCCTTCTTAAGGCAACCACATGGCTCAGTCTTATACCTCATAGATACACAGGATCAGATGGAAAAAATGTATATGAAGTATATAACTTACTTCATACTTGGTCCCAGTAAGTGCTGAATAAATGCTGAATATAGTTAGCCACTTTTCTCTGAGGATGCCAGTGTTCCATTTATTTGATAGTAAAACCATCTTTCAGTTCAATAGCTGCACCCTAATTCCCAGCACAGCCTCAGACGTCGAGATCAGGAGGGAACCAATGTGCTGCTCTCAACGCTGACCCTGACTATGAAGATTTCCAGGCTCTGAAGTCATTAGGAAGATTCCCCTTCACATTAGCATCATACCTCCTTATTTCTGCTTCTTCCTTTCCACATTTCCTTGATTGGATTGAATTGTACAGCCCTAGAATATTATGCTGCTGTGCTGTGTTCAGTCATGTCTGACTCTTTGCAACCCTATGGATTGTAGCCCGCCAGGCTCCTCTGTATGAGCCCTCAAAATTATGTGGACTTGCACCCTAGGAGGTGATTTTTGTGTCTAATTCCATATAGTATTCGTGAATTGGGTGTGCTTTGGTGAGTCTTTAGAATTTCTTTAAGTGAAAATGATGGTCATAATCTTTTCATTTATAAAAAAAAAAACTTCAGAGGACATGAAGAGTATTTGTATACTCTATATATCATTTAATCCTTAAGCAATGTTGCTTTAAATAATTTTGTGCACAATAAACAGTGAAGCATGGAGAATTTAGACAACTTGTTGAACATTATTGAGTAGGAAATAAAGTCTGTTTCTAATTCTGTTTGCTTATTAAAAATATTTTAGGATACTTCCTTTTCTGGTTTTATAGTTACATAGAGTACCAAGATAGAAGGTAGAGTTCTGCCAAAGAAACTTGACTAGAAGTATGAAATATGAAGTGATGGGAGGTATACTCAAAGAGGGGCAAAAGAGAACAGGAAATTCATCAAGGACCCAGGGTTTAGGAAGGATCTGCGGTTCAAGCAGTCATACCCTGCTATGCTTTCTACTCAAAAGTCCGTAAGGATGAGAGGCTCAGGCCCTCCATGTGATGGTAGCATAGCATGTGGGAGGTCAGTGATGGGAGATGTAGATACAGAAGTAAACAGAAGTCAAGTGATGAAGGCCCCCATTGATGAGTATTTCAATGATGTATCCAAGAATGGATAAGGATATAGAGAAATTTGGGAGTGGTCAAGTACTTTTTCTTCATAATTATCGCTTGCATGTCTCGAGGTGGTGTCTAGTGAGGAGAGGTTAATAAAGGTCAGAGCAGTGAGGAATTGGCACTTGCCTCATTTGTCCTCCATTTGAACCTCCAAAACAATAGGACAATCACAGCTGTCAAGGTCAAGGTGAACTTGCGCTGAAAATAGCTCATGATCCAATCCTGACAAAATAGTCTTTGAGGATATGGACTTTGGAGAAATTATTTGCTGTCTGATTGTTTTGGTAGGAACACCATTGATTTCCCATTGGGGAATGAGCCCTGAGGAAGTGAGTCTTGCTTTCTGCTCTGATGGGGACAAAAACAGGAATGCCAGGAGCTTGGATCATATCTTCCATTTAGTTTTGAAAACCTTCTTAGATCACATCAGTTCTGAGAGACTGTATTTGAAGTAATTTGCCTCACTGATATTTTTATTGCATAAAGTGATTCACAATCAAGAGTTGTAAATTTAATTTTCTGAATAGTAATTCTAAGCTATTAAAGAATTGAGTCATTTATTAACTCTTGAAATTTTAAAAAGCAGTATTGAACTATGTTTATTACTGAACTAACTGCAGTCAGTTTTCTTGCCTTAGATACAATTCATCTGATGCTCTTCTCAAATTCAGAGAGTGTTGTGAAAACCCAAGAGCTGCATGTGAACAGCAGGATTCTTTGTTGCTAACTTTGTGCTTTTTATTCCCCACCAATGCTAAAACTGTCTTACCAGGATCAGGGCCATCTATTTATTTTCTTATCCAAGTTCAGATGACTGAAAGTACAACAGATGATTATTTATGACAGCACAACAACTCTAAAAATAACTCAGTCCCCAGTTACTCCTCTTTTGAAACATCCCCAATAATTCATCTCTCTATGTGATAAATGATTCATACCTGGGTCCAAAGTCAGTCTTCAGGAGATAAACCCACCCTTAAGGTAGAAAGATTCTAAAATAGAGAAAGGACTGGAAGACCAACTAAGCATGCACTTTTATAAATTTCTTTCATATATTCAGTTGTCATATTTCCTAAATACATATCTAGTACAAAATTGACATTTACGCTGAACCATCACCAACAACAATAAAAAATAAAGATTTCTATCCACTGGACAGCTTATCAAATGCTTATTTCATAATTGTCTCATTTAACCTTGTCAACAGAACAGTGTGATTGATATTATGATTGTGTCTTTTGAAGATGGTTAAATAGATATTCAGGGAGGCTAACTGGATTGCCCAGTGGAAAGCTGCAGATTGGGATTGGTACCTGTTCATTCCAGCTCTTGTGTGTGCTCTTTCCATCACACCAGTCTACCTCCAGCATTCAAGGAGATAGCTTTTGTGAGATGTGGCATTATTCTCTCTGTTCAGTTCAGTTCAGTTCAGTCGCTCAATTGTGTCCGACTCTTTGCGACCCCATGAATTCTCTCTGTAAACCACTGTAAATAACTTAATTTTCTAGAACTGCAATAGCAAATTACTACAAATGAAGTGGCTTAAAACAACAGAAATTGATTATCCTTCAGTTTTGCAGGCTTGAAGTCCAAGATCAAGATGCTGACAGGGTGAAGTTTCCTCTGAAAACTCTAGGGGAGTAATCCTTCCTTGACTCTTCTAGCTGCCCCTTGATTTGTGGCAGGATCACTCCAATCTCTGCCTCTGTCTTCACATGTCTTCTTACCTTTGTGTCCATGTGGCCTTTTCTGTCTCTTAGAAAGGCACTTTTATTGAATTTAGGGCCTGCTCTAAATTAGGGCCATACTAGTGAGATCTAGTATGATCTCACTTTGGACCTTACCTTAATTATATCTGCAAAGACTATTTCCAGATATGGTTATGATCTCAGTTTTCAGGGGTATGTAAATTTTTGAAAGGACTCTGTTCAACCTATTTTCTAATCTAGTAGGAAAATTAAAATATTGGTTAACATTAATATTAAATTAATGAGCTTGGCTGAAGTCCTGATACTTCAGATGGTCAATTGATTGCCCAAAGTTTAAAATTTGAGACTTTTCATGATTGTGTCTGCTTTGATTCTCTGTATTTTACCAAAGAGTAAAATATATTTCACTAGCCCTGATGGTACAATATTCTGTACCCTGTACTTACTAAAGTTAGTTCCCGTATTTTGGAACTTGTCAGAACTTGCTGTGTGTTTCCCTCTCAGTCATAGAGAAAGAGAGCAGATATTGTCTTCTGTTATTGAGATGCCTAGAGAACTTATAAAACATGGCTCTGATCATCAGACCTATGCAATGAATATTCTCAGGTTGACAGACTGAATAGAGAATGGTCATCAGCTCCCCAGAAAGTGAACTTGATCAACTAGTGATTCTCAAATCTTACTTATAGGAATCCCTAACTTCTTCCATACAAGAGATAAGTGATCTCTTATCATTTTTATTCTGTCAGTAGTGACTGGCAAAGAATAAGGTGGGGTTGGCAGTGAGGTCTTAAATTAAGGTGTCACTCATATCAATAGAAGAGTTGGTTAAAACCCAGGTAACAGTATGAAAGCAAAGCATTTAAGTAAGCAGCTGACATGTTAACCTAAGCGTGATAGAATTGAAACTGAACTTTTACAAATTCAATCAAATTTTACCTAAATTCTGTTTTACATTATAGAAACAAATGTGTGTTGCTTTTTGGAAAGCAAAAAAATATGTAATCAGAAAGAAAAAAAAACAAACCTTCAGTTTTATTATCCTAAAGTAATGACTGACTATAGGTTTATTTCTTGCCTTCTTTTATTCTGAATATCCATGTAACATAGTCCTTGCATCCGGCTTTATTTTTAAAATATAAAATTTCAGATATTTTATGTTTTTCATGATCTTTATAAATATTTTTGTAGCTGCATAATATCTTACCAAGAGTTGGATTTACATAAGAGTTTCCCCAGTGTGGGCATATAAATTGTTTCAAATAATTTTGGTATTGTAAAATAACACTCAGATGGGTAATATTTCACTGAGGATATCTCCCAGAAGGAAGTATGCTGCTCTCTATATTTTTATTATCTTTTTCTTGTTTATATTGATATACATTGAGAAATAGTATTTTTTATATTCCTGATCTATATTGCAAATTTGTTTTCCAAAATAGCTTGCTAGTTTACGTTGCTCTGTAGAGCATTATTCAGTAGCCTCATTGAACTGAATATCTGCCACCGCTAACAGCATTAAAATATTTGTCTCAGTCACTACTAATTTGAACAGGTAAGAAATAGAATCATATTTTATCTTTAATTAACATTCTTTAACTTGCCAGCAAAGATAACATTTTAATTTTTTTTGCACAATACTTTTTGAATTGCTGATTTCTATTATGAGCTCAGTTGTATCCGCACCTCCCCGCTCCCCCCCCCCCCAATTCCTGCACTGAAGTCTTACATCAGAATGTGTTATATTTGGAGATAGGACCTTGAAAGAGATATTAAGGGGAAATGAGGTCACATAGGTGGGCCTTAATTCAATATGACTGATGTCTTAATGCAAACAGATCAGAATAACACAAAGACCAATAGAGAACCATGTGAAGACACAGAAAGAAGGCATATGTAAGAAAAGGAGAGAAATCTAAGAAGAAACCAACCCTGCTAGCACCTTGATCTCAGACTTCTGGCTTCTAGAACTGTGAGACAATAAATTTCTGTTCCTAAGCCATCCAGTCTGAGGTATTTTGTTATGGCAGCTCTAGAAAAATAATATGTTTCTTGTCAATTTATTTATTAAGGTCTTGGAACTTTTCTTAGTAATTTGTGCAGGCTGTTTTTAGGTTAAGTATTTTTTTTTCTATTTGCTTTTTCACAGTGTCTTATTTTTTAGCTTACAACATGTATATTTAATATTTTCCCACAGTTATTCATATTTTCCTTTGTGTTTTTCTTCCTAGTACTTCAAAGCTTAGAAAATCTGTCTCCCATAAGAAATTTGGCACGCTGTCAGTTCTATTTTCTGTTAGTTTTTCTGTGGCTTGATGTTGACCTGTATAATATAACTATTCTCCATGTTTGAGAACTCATACTCACAAAAGTAGGTGAATTTCAAATTTACAGGGCAAAGCTTTCTGTAAGATTTCTATGCCTGTGTAATATCCACTCATCTTTATTTGAAATGACCCATTTAAGATAACAGTTATTTTCAGTGGCTTTTACTTCATTTTGAAAACTTGCATTGTCAAATGGAACAATAACCTCTGTTTTGAAATCTTCAAATTTATTAAGATCAACAGTTATAAAGACAAAGAATCTCAAGGTAAACAACAGCTGCAGCTCTCTGAACTCTGTTCAATGTCTTCGAAATTCTGCTGAACTCGTCTTGCAGGTGAAGGGCATATTATAAGATGAAAGAAAGAGTCCCTTTTGTTTTCCATGTTTTCGCTTATGATTCTTATGCTAACAAAAAAAAATTAAACTACTGTTTTATGGATCATTTTATCTAATGTTTCTGTTTTTTTCTTGTTAAGATCTTTATAGAGCTTATTTAGCAATGTTTATTTCTTTTAGGTTTGTACTTGGGCCCATTAAAAAGTTCACCTCTTAAAATACATTGTTATTTCTTTGTTGGTGGTATTCATTTCAAAATATATACAATTGTCTTGATTTGTGAGATAAAATTATCTGACCATTGTAGGATTTCTCCTGAGTTGACCTATCTTTATATCAGTGCTAAACAGTAAAAGATGCCATTTAAATTACTTTAAATAAGGATTTGGATGACTCTCTGAAGAAGAAAAGAATATATTCCCTTTACATTTTTTTTTTAATTGAAGTATGGTTGACTTACAATGTTGTGTTAGTTTCAGGTGTACAGCAGTGATTCATACATATTTTCATATATATTCTTACATGTATTTGTCTATGGATGTATTCTTTTTTAGAATCTTTTCCATTATAGATTATTACATTAGATTTATCGTCAACTTTAATGTGCATAGTTCTGTAAATGTTGGTTTTACGAGTCAGAACCCCCTCAAACAAAAGTCAGACCCTAACCTCACGATGTTTGAGTTTATAGTAGTGTTTCATTAATAGCCTCCTCCTCTGGTCTGAAAACACCTTGAGAGGTGGAACTAGGTCTGAGTGTACTCCTTTGTGTCTCCCTCCATGCTTTCAGTGCTTTGAGTACTGATTTTTATGAAAACAGTTAACTTGGCAAATTTGCCAGTATTGTCGTCTGCCCCTAATTCTTATATGAGTTAAAGAGTTCCATCTTAGGATTTCCATCTTTTCAATGTTGGACTTGGGGATGATGATTCATATTTAGAAATCTCACAAGAGACTGAGGAAGATGAGGTAGAATATCAACTTCTTACTTCACAGAGAAATAAAATTGTCATATCACAGGTTTCCATCAACCTGTCTCCTTTACTCACAGTAGACAATCCACATAAGGAACCAAATCATAATCAAGAAGATGGCTTGACAAACATGGAATCACTCTGAGTGAAATTAACTGTTTTTCATGCTCAGCCTGATGTAATTGTTTGGAACATCCATGTGCAACAGAAGACTGTCCCCGCCAGGGTGTTCCTTTGTCTCGTCACCTTTTCCTGTTCAGTACTTGGTTGAACAATGAAAGCACGTTGAAACTGTCGTTTTTGAACAACTCTGCAAAGCAATCTACCTTTTCCTTAATACATTTTCTATGAGACACAGTAACACCATTTCAGTATTGCACTTGAGTTTCTTATTTATGGCAAAGAAGCTTTGGTTTTCTCTATGGTGCTTTTAAATTAGGAGTTGATTTTACATTTTAACAACCGAGTTTTGAAAGTGCTTTATTCTAACCACAAATCTGCACCTGTTTTTGTTTCATTGTATTCATTAAATTCTCTATTTAAAATTAATACAATAGGGTAACAATACAAATAATGCAATAGGGAGACAATCTGGATTGAGTCAGATTTTCCAGAATTTTATAGCGAGCCAGTGGTGGGACTCAAGATCTAAGGGATGCTGGATTCCACTGAGGCCCACTGCTTTCAAATCCCACTTAGAATCATCCAGTCTATCCCAGTGATGAAGGATTTCTCAGTATATGAGATAGCAGGGCATGACTTAGATTTCTAGAGTACTCAGCATGCCCCTAGGTAGTAATTTCCTGTTGATAATATTCACTTTTTCATTGTTTCCATCATTGAGTATCCAACAGACCTACATCCCTCTCCAGCTCATCTATCTTTTCACATGGTAACTTATTTTGTGGAGACAAAGAATATTGCCCACCGTGGCTGGAGGCCTACTTGCTATAGCTGCCTTCCCAGTGAATGAGAGGCTTCCACTGTAAAAACAAGATAATAAAATTGGGGTTGACAATGTTACAAGTCAGCACTGAGTAATGATGCCACTTGTGATTGAAGAGGAAAAGTTAAAATTTTACATAACCTCCTTCTCCTGCCTCTGTAACTCAGCTTTCCCCTTGCAAAGTCTAGATCATCTAGGTTATGTAGTCTCAAAAAGTGGGGCCTTGCAATACTAGGAACTGGAATTAATCTCACTCACCCTTGTCCTGCTCTTTGCAATTGTCCCTTCAAACCTGCTTAATCATACCTGTCCAGGCCAGGCATCCCTCTCTCCATCTTGACTACTGTTCCCGCACTTGCATGAAACCCCTTAGTTTAAACCATCCTATTAACAGCTAGTGTTGCCCACTACAGTCTGTCTATAAAAACTCTGTAATCCCTTTGTTCAGGGCTTGGAGCTTGGAGTGTTAACTCCTCTGGGCTTGCTGGCGTAATAAACCTGAGTTCTGCAACTCTGAGTGTGGTGCTTGGTTTCTTGAGTACTAGTTTCTGCAACATGATCAGTATATCCTTTCATGTTCATACCTTTTAATCTAACATACTGGTGCTTTGTGTGTGCATGCTCAGTTGTGTCTGACTCTTTGTGACCCCGTGGAATGTGCCTACCAGGCTCCTTTTTCCATGGGATTTCCCAAGCAAGAATACTGGAGTGGGTTGCTATTTCCTTTTCTAGGGGGCCTTCTGACCCAGGGATCAACCTTGTGTCTCCTGTGTCTCCTGCATTGCAGGCAGATTCTTTACCTGCTGATCCATCAGGAAAACCTATATTGATGCCCACACGGGGTTATTTATTTTCCTATACTCTCTGTGTCATTGATACTCAGATTTTCTCTCTTTCTTTCTTCCTCTTTTTGGTAACATAGTTTTCAATCACTGTTTAAGTGCTTCTGAGTAAAATATTTATTTTCTGTTCAGTCGCTCAGTCATGTCCGACTTTGCGACCCCATGCACTGTGGCATGCCAGGCTTCCCTGCCCATCACCAACTCCCGGAGCCTACTCAAACTCATGTCCATCACATCAGTAATGCCATCCAACCATCTCATCGTCTGTTGTCCTCTTCTCCTCCCACCTTCAGTCTTTCCCAGCATCAGGGTCTTTTCCGTGAGTCGGTTCTTCCCATCAAGCAGCCAAAGTGTTGGAGTTTCAGCTTCAGCCTCAGTACTTCCAATGAATATTCAGGAATAATTTCCTTTAGGATGGACTGGCTGGATCTTACTGAAGTCCAAGGGACTCTTAAGAGTCTTCTTCAACACCACAGTTCAGAAGCATCAGTTCTTCAGCACTCAGCTTTCTTTATAGTCCAACTTTAAATCCATACATGACTACTGCAAAAACCATAGCTTTGACTAGATGGATCTTTGTTGGTAAAGTAATATTTCTGCTTTTTAATATGCTGTCTCTTTTGATCATAGCTTTTCTTCCAAGGAGCAAGTGTCTTTTAATCTCATGGCTGCAGTCACCATCTGAAGTGATTTTGGAGCCCAAAACAATAAAATCTGTCACTATTTCCACTGTTTCCCCATCTATTTGCCATGAAGTGATGGGACCGGATGCCATGATCTTAGTTTTCTTAATGTTGAACTTTAAGCCAACTTTTTCACTCTGCTCTTTCACTTTCCTCAAGAGGCTCTTTAGTTCTTTGCTTTCTGCCATAAGGGTGGTGTTATCTGCATATCTGAGGTTATTGATATTTCTCCTGGCAATCTTGATTTCAGCTTGTGCTTCATCCAGCCCGGCATTTCGCATGATGTACTCTGCATGTAAGTTAAATAAGCAGGGTGACAATATACAGCTTTGATGTACTCCTTTCCAGATTTGGAACCAGTCTGTAAATATTTATTTAGAGTAATATAAAACCCTGAGTATATTTTCTTTCTTTTTCTTTCTTTGACTATTTGCAAACCTGTAAAAGTGAAGCTTGGGTTTAATAGCAAATTCCTGTTTAAATGTATGTGAGGAGAGCAGATGTGTTATATTTATTAAACCATCTATTATATGTCAGATTCTCCACTCTATTCTTTCCATTCATTATTTTACTTAAACCACAAAATACAGGATAAGTTTAAATTTATTGCCATTTAGGTTTCAACTATAGTGTTGGAGAAGACTCTTGAGAGTCCGTTGGACTACAAGGTGATCAAACCAGTCAATCCTGAAGGAGATCAGTCCTGAATATTCATTGGAAGGACTGATATTGAAGCTGAAACTCCAATACTTTGGCCACCTGATGTGAAGAACTGATTCATTGGAAAAGACCCTGATGCTGGGAAAGATTGAAGGCAGGAGGAGAAGGGGATGACAGAGGTTGAGATGATTGGATGTCATCACTGACTTGATAGACATGAGTTTGAGCAAGCTCTGGGAGTTGATGATGGACAGGGAAGCCTGATGTTTTGTGAAAATGGTAGCACAGTGAAGTTAAGTAATTTCCCAAAGGTGCATACGTGACAGCCTCATGATTTGAACAAGGGTCTGAATAGACCTAGAGTATGTAGTACAGAGTGAAGTAAGTCAGAAAAACAATGAGAAAGTCAATCATGTATTATTGAATATATGTGGAATCTAGAAAAATGGTACCAATGAACTTATTTGCGGGGCAGGAATAAAGATGCAGATATAGGGGACAGATATGTGGACATGGGGGTGGGGTGGTGTGGGTATGAATTTGTAGACTAGGATTGACATATATACACTACCTTGTGTAAAATAAATAGTAGTGAGAAGCTGCTGTATAACGCAGGGAGGTCAACTCAGTGCTCTGTAATGACCTAGATGGGTGAGATAAGGTTTTAGGGAAGGAGCCCCAAGAAGGAGGAGATATATGTATACACATAGCTGATTTGCTTTGTTGTACAGCAGAAACTAACAAAACATTGTAAAGCAACCTCAATTAAAAAACAGCTATAAAAAATCCTATGTTTTTTATCTGTCAACAAATGTACATACAGTATAATTACAGCTCCATAAAAGCAGGGTCCTTCTGTAATTATTCACTATTGGACCTTTGGTACTTGCCAGTTCCCAACATATGTGATTATAATTAATTTTTTGTGGAAGGAAAAAAGGAAGAAATGGATAGAAAATAGAGTGAAGGATGATGGTGGGGAAGGAAGAAAGATGGAAGGTCTGTGAAAATAGTTTCGCTTCAGGTAGCTCAAGCATCACTTCTATAGAATATAAGGAATTTGTAAACTTGCTTAGTGTATATATGTTAATAATTATTGAAAAGGTGTCACTGTATGTATGTATATTTGTGTGCATATGCGTATATATCTATGTGTGTGTTCAGTCACTCAGTCATTCCCTACTCTTTGCGACGCGTGGACTGTAGCCCACCAGGCTCCTCTGTCCATGGAACTTTTCAGGCAAGAATACTACAGTGGATTGCCATTTTCCTCCTTCAGGAGATCTTCCTGACTTGGGGATCAAACCAGCATCTCTTGCATCTCCTGCATTATCAGGCAGATTCTTTACCAGTAGTCTCTTGGGAAAGCCCATATATATATGTGTGTATATGTGTGTATATATAATGTATATTGGATGGCATTATATGCATATATGACCTTGAGTATTTTGTTAAACTGTGGTTACTCAAGTGTAGGCAGTGTCATCCATATTTTTGAAGCACTCTCTGGCTAATGTCCTATGTGAAGATTAAAATAATTTGCTTTAATGATTGAATATGAAAGCAAATTTAATCAGAAATCCCCTGTTTTCTTGTATATATCATTTTTGGTTTTGCTATGAATCCACTATTGGATACTTTGACTTGAGCATTTTGTTCATTCATTTTTTTCTCCTTTGTCATAATGCTAGTTAGATTTTAATGAAAGAAACTAAAAATTGGCTTTAAGATAAAGGATTTACTTCAAAGAAGCAATTCAAGACAAAAAGGAAAATATTTTTGGATACAACTGAATTTTGACAAGTATTGTTTTCACAGGTCATAATGATATGAGTAATGAATAAAACAATAGTTCTTTTATAATATAGAGACTCATTTGAAACAATTCTAAGCTGTCATATATGTTTTTGGCAAGCACATTTTTCCATATAAATTTTCCTGATACTTTTTATGAAAAACATGTTGCAACTAGTCTGTAAATAATTTTGTCTAAGTTATTTTGAGAAAAATATAGATGAGGCAATCTGAGAGCTGCAAGCTTGAAAAATTGTCCTTTTGGCAACATTGATTCAATTTTCAAACTTTGAAGTTAGCTTTTAGAGTTTATATTTTACTTTAAAAGGCAATTGCATAAAACTTTTATTATGATATATATTCAACATACATTTTAAAATTTTGTGGAGTCAAGAGCAGGTGAAAAATAATGCGTTGCAAACCCAAGAGAAAAGTAGTATATTAAGAACACCATTTTTTGAGTCAGGCCCCAGGGACGGCGGAGCCTGGTGGGCTGCCGTCTGTGGGGTCGCGTAGAGTCGGACACGACTGAAGCGACTTAGCAGCAGCAGCAACATGGATTCAAGCCCTTGCTCTGCCTCTTACTAAGTAGTGCTCCTTTCTTTGACAAGTTACTTAGCCTCTTTTATTTATTAATTCTATTCAGTCCCTGGTAGCTCAGCTGGTAAAGAACCCACCTGCAATTCAGGAGACCATGGTTCAATTCCTAGGTTGGGAAGATCCCCTGGAGAAAGGGATAGGCTACCCACCCCAGTATTCTTGGGCTTCCCTTGCAGCTCAGCTGGTCAAGAACCCACCTGCAATGCAAGAGACCTGGGTTTGATCCCTTGGTTGGGAAGATCCCCTGGAGAAGGAAATGGCTACTCACTGCAGTATTCTGGCCTGGAGAATTCCATGGACTGTATAGTCCATGGGTTGCAAAGAGTCGGGCACGACTGAGAACTTTCAGTTTCATTCAGTCCCTAAAATACTAAGAATGTATACTTTACATGTATTGGATCTTAATGAGATTGTGATAAAAAGATCATTATCAAAGAGTAATCACACAAATTGGTGATAAAATTGATCCTATTATGATAAACACAATATATAAACTTTAGAGTGAAGTGACACGATTCTTTATCATGAACATGAATTTTAGTATAATTTTCTGTAACAATAATTCATTGTCTTCAAGCTAAACATTAATAGTTCTTGGAAGATTATGAAAACAGATTTTTGAATATTATAGGAGAACTCTTTCCTCTGTTTATAAAACAGGCTTAAACATTCAGCTTTTTATGATAAGCAAGTTAATTATTATTAATATTATTTAATATTGGCTGCACTGGGTCTTTCTTGCTTTGTGTAGACTTTCTCTAGTTGCATGAGCGGGGACTACTCTTCATTGTGGTGCACAGGCTTCTCATTGTGGTCGCTTCTCGTATTGTGGAGCACAGGTTCTAGGCACATAGGCTTCAGTAGTTGCAGCATGCAGGCTCAGTAGTTGTGGCACATGGGCTTAGTTGTTCTAGGGTATGTGGAATCTTCCCAGACCAGGGATAGAACCTGTGTTCCTGCATTGGCAGGTGGATTCTTATCTACTGTGTCACCAGAGAAGTCCAAGCAAGTTAAATTTTGTAACTCTCTGTATGTATTTTTACCTTTCCTTCCCCTTCTGAGCAATATGTACTAGCGCTCTGTGTATTTAAAGTGCCTGGGTCAATAATCTCGACTCCCTAATTGTTTCTTATTGAAGTGCGTAGCCTGTGATTTCACTGTGAATTTAATCAAAGCTGAATCAAGGTTATTTGTACCACTTAATAATGTTACTCAATAATTCCAAGATATCAAAATATTTATATTCCTCAAACCCTTTGATTATTCCTTTCATAGTTAGTGGCTGCTGCTTCTGTTTAATTGCTCAGTTGTGTCCGACTTTTTGCAACCCCATGCACTACAGCCTGCCAAGCTCTTCTGTCCATGGGATTTCCCAAGCAAGAATATTAGAGTGGGTTGCCATTTCCTTCTCCAGGGGATCTTCCTGACCCAGGGATCGAACCTGAGTCTCTTGCATTAGCAGGCAGATTCTTTACCACTGAGCCACCTAGGAAGCCCATATTTAGTGGCAGACCATCACATATGTCTGCATATCCAGAGCTGTTGACTGCAAAATACTATACCATTTAAACAGCCTATGTAATACATGCTGTTACAAATTGAGGAGAAAGAGAGGAGGACAAGGAAGCACCAGACCAAAGAGCTGACCTTGATAGCTGGAAAAGCATCATGCCAGATATATTGGACTTGGCTGACCATAATGAATGAGTGAGCAAAGATTCTAACTTTTCCACATCCTGGCCAACAGAGTGTATTTTATTTTTTTATGATAGCTATCCTAATAGATGTGAGGTGATATCCACTTGTGGTTTTTATTTAATTTCTCTAATCAGTGACTTTGAGCATCTTTTCATATAATTATTGAAATTATTTGAAGACAACTATTTGTAGGTCTTCTTTGTAGAAATGTCTATTCAAGTCCTTAAGCCATATTTTACTTAGGTTATTAGAGTTTTTTTCTAATGAGTTATAGGAGTCCCTTATATATTTGGCAGATAAACTGCTTCTTAGATTTATGCTTTGCAGATATTTTCTCCCACTCTATAGGTTGCCTTTTCACTCTCTTCATTGTTTACTGTATCACAGAGACAATAGCATTGCCACGTTTATTGCAGCACTATTCACAATAGCCTAGAAGTGGAAACAACCTAAATGTCTACCGATAAATCAGTGGTTAAAGCAAATGTGATTTATATGTGGGATAAAATGTTATCATCCTTTAGAAAAAGAAGGAAATATTGTAAGACATGACAGCATAGATGAACCTGGGAAACTAAGTGAAAGAAGCCAGTCGCCTCATGATTCCTTTCATATGAGGTAAATGCCCAGCCTCATACAAGCAGAGAGAAGAATGGTAGCTTCCAGGGACTGTGAAGTGAAAGTCAAAGTGTTAGTTGCTCACTCATGTCTGACTCTTTGTGACCCCATGGACTGTAGCCTGCCAGGCTCCTCTGTCCATGGAATTATCCAGGCAAGAATACTGAAGTGGGTTACCATTTCATTCTCCAGGGGATCTTCCTGACCCAGGGATTAAAGCTGGGTCTCCTGCATTGCAGGCAGATTCCTTACCGTCTGAGCCACTAGGAAGGTAGGGAGGGGGCATAATCAATAAGGATTATGGGTAAGGATTCTTATTCATAACTTATTCAATCCTTAACTGAATAAGGATTCAGTTATGAATATGCTCTAGAGATCTTCTTTATTACACCATGCATATACTGTGTCAGTACTGCATTGTACACTTCAAAATCTGTTATGAGGGTGGAGCTCTTGTTAAGTGCTCTTATCACAAATTTTTTAAAAATCAAGTTATAATAAAGAAATAATAGAGCATTTTCTTAATCTGATAGAGTAGCTACAAAAATGAAAATTTTTAAAAATGGGTAGAGCTGGAGGGAAAAAAAATGAGAGAGAACACAGTCAAAGCTTACATAATTTGACCAGAGCTGCCATGAAAAGCAGGACACGAGTGAGGATAAAATACATTCTTAATTGTTAGACATCAATGTAGCACAAATCTAGGGCAATGCTGTTAATTCCATGCAGTGATGCTTTTCAGCCATTAAGAGATTTTGTTTGAGGGACTCTCTTTAGAAGACTGAGAGTTGTTTTGTCTTAGTAAATTATTAAATCTGTAGTTTTCCATTTATTTCTAACATGTAGCTATATATAGAATTCTACTGTAATCCCTTGCCTAATTATCTGGAGTGGATGGTCAAATAGTTCCATTTCATTTAGAAAGCTTCAATTCCTTTGCCTCTCATGTTTCATCTAAAGTGATCATCTTAATAGTATAAGGTTTGCTTTTAAGGTTTGCTTTTAAAATTCTATAAATAGGTTATAGAAGGAGAAATAAAAGGACAGATTTAAGAAGCATATTTTCTTTCTCTCTTTTTTTTACGTTTAAGTGCATTTTATTAACATACATGTGCCTTCTAACATTAATAAATTTGTTTAACTTTTAATCTTTTCACCTTTCATTAACTTTGGTACTTAGATTTTATAGGATGAACTTTATTTATGTCACTTGTATTACTTAATTGAAGCAACAGAAATGAAGACCCTGAGCTGAAAGGCAACAATGACCAAAATGAACATCAAAGTAAAACCTGTGTTTTAAAGGAGGAAGAACCCTTGTCTTGGCATTGAGATATCTGAGTATATTCTCATGTTGGTTTCTATGGCCTTAATTCAGTGTTGGCTATGTGGCTTTAATTAAATCATGTTACTTTTCTTGTCTCTTCTGGTCACTTCAGAGATTCTAAAATTGACTTTAAATGGTTTTCCCTCTTCATTGGGTGACCACTTCAAGATATATTTTAGGGAACCAAAAAATGTAAAGACTGGTTGAAAGGTAAGATCAATATATGGAAACAGGGCTTGTAAAAATAAATGGAAAAATATTAGCAAATAAATGATGTGCATTTTAGTGCACGTTAAGATAACCTTATTATGTAAGATGACACTCAGGATTGATAAGTGGCAGTTACTCAGAGTAAGAAGGCCTTGGAATTCTATTCAGACTCAATCAATTGGTTGCAGGTCACCAAATATCTGTGGGCCTTGATTTTCATCCCTCTAATGAAGAGATTGGAGTAAATGATCAAACGTTTTTTTTGCTTCTGGCAGAAGTCCAAGATACAATCTTAATTAAATCAGCATCAAGAAAACCAAAAGGAAAGTTCTGTTATAGTTAAACATGTTTAGGAAATCAAAGATTAACTCCTTGGATGTATTTCTTTCAGGTTTTTAATGAGCACTGTGTCAAGTCCTGGGAATTCAGAAATAGATCCCATAAAGCATCGTCCAGATAGAGAAATATACAGAACCCAGGGATCAAACCCAAGTCTCCTGCATTGCAGGCAGATTCTTTACCATCTGAGCTACCAGGGAAGCCCAAGAATACTGAAGTGGGTAGCCTATCCCTTTTCTAGGGCATCTTCCTGACGCAGGAATTGAATTGGGGTCTCTTGCATTGAAGGTGGATTCTTTATCAGCTGAGCTACCAGAGAAGCCCAATAATTATTTTTCATTTTTCTTTTTTTTTTTTTGGCTACACCAGGTCTTAGTTTGTGGCACAGAAGATCTTTAGTTGCCGCATGTGGGATCTAGTTCCCTGACCAGGGACTGAACCCTGGCTCCCTGCCTTGGAAGCTTGGAGTCTTAGTCAATGGACCACAAGAGAAGTCTGGATATATTTCTTACAGGCTTTTTATGAGCACTATATGTCAAGTCAGAGGGATTCAGAAATAGATCCCAGAAAGCAAGGTCCAGATAGAGAAATATACAGAATTGACTATAGTGTCATAAGATCATTACTACCATAGAAATGTAAGCAAAGTGCTTTTGAGACATACAGAAGAGAGAAGAAGGCACAAATTTAGCTTGAGGTTTCACATAATAAGTACTTGATGTATGAGCATGAGCTTATCAAGAGGAAGATTTGAGAGGAGAGTGTGAAGGCCCAAGGTTTGAATGTTCTGAGGCAAGGAAGCTTGTTTGGGAAACTTATTACTTCTGTGTGATTGGAACATGAATATTAGGATAAAAATCATGAGGGCCCTTTGAATATACCATTTTATACTATTTAGATCTACCTTGTATAAAATGAGGATATTTTAAACATGTTTAAATAGAAGAGTGTTTGGGGCACCTAACTCTAGAGTATATGGAACTGGTTGAAGGATGCTGAGACTGGCAGCAGAAGTCAGATGGCTGTTACTGTCATTCAGGTGAGCGGTTAAAAAATAGGGATGTGAACTGAGACAAAAGTTATGAAAGAACTATTTCAAAGGTTCTATAGTACTTGGCAGTTGTATGAATCAGGATGGTTTGGGTTTTGCTGGAATAATGAGTAAGCTTCAAATATTAGGGCTTAAAACAACAAAGTGTATTTCCCGCTGAATATACATAACCAATCCGAGTAGAAATTTAGAAGGAGGTATTCAGAAATTCTTTGCTCTCCTTCAGTTGACTGGTTCCACAGTCACCACATCAGGTTTAAATGAACAGGTCACATCACACACTGTGTGTAAAAGCTGTAATCTGGAAATGACCCACTTCACTTCTGTATACAGTACATCCTGTTAGCAATTCAACTCATTTGTGCTGTGCTAAGTCGCTTCAGTCCTGTCCGACTCTTTGAAACCCTATGGAGCCCACCAGGCTCGTCTCTCCATGTGGCTTTCCAGGTAAGAATCATGGAGTGGGTTGCCATTTCTTTCTCCAGGGAATCTGACCACCCAGAGATCAAACCTGCATCTCTTACTTCTCCAGTATTGGCAAGCAGGTTCTTTACCACTAGCCCCACCTGGGAAGTCCCATCATCATTATTAACTTCAAGGGAGTATCAAAGTGCAATCCTATAGGGCTCTGGAAATGAGAGCTAGAAATAGAGGAGCAATTCTAATAACTAATTCTAATAGCGAATAATTAGATTTGGAGGAAACAGGATGAGAGAAGTTAGGACAACTTAGATATTTTTTAGCTTGGACTTTTATTTCTACAGGCTGGTCTCTATTCTGTGTGTGACAAATTTTACTTCTCTGTATTCTCTCTTTTTCCAGGAAGCTCTCCTTTACCGTGACTAGATAGGAGCCAGGGCTTCCCTGGTGGCACAGACAGTAAGGAATTCACTGCAATGCGGAAGACCTGGGTTTGATCCCCAAGTTGGGAAGATTCCCTGGAGAAGGGCATGGCAACACACTCCAGTATTCTTGCCTGGAGAATCTCCATGGACAGAGGAGCCTGATGGGCTATATAGTCCATGGGGTCCCAAAGAGTCGGACATGACTGAGCGAGTAAGCACATCACAGATAGAGGGCCAAGGTTAGATGTCTTCAGTGGTATACTGACACATGTTTGATAATTGGCTATCTTCTTGGGGGGGATGTTTGGTAATATATTTGTTGAATATGTTGAATATATTCAACAAATAAAATTTGTTGAATTCCCTGGTATAGATACTCCCAGCATGACAAACCTCAAGCTATTGATGTGATGCCAACACATAAAGTTGATAAGAAATGCCCAGCAGGATGCCATTATATAACATTTCCACCATATGTGTGCAACAGAAATGAACTCAAGTGTATAGATAATTGTTGCTGTTGTTCAGTTGCTCAGTCCTGTTCGACTCTTTGCTACCCCACGGACTGCAGCATGCCAGGCTTCCCTGTCCTTTGTCATCTCCTGGAGCTTGCTCAAACTCATGTCCATTGAGTCAGTGATGTCATCCAACTATTTCATCCTCTGTTGTCCTCTTCTCCTCCTGCCTTCAGTCTTTCCCAGCGTCAGGGTCTTTTCTGATGAGTCGGCTCCTCATATCAGGTGGCCAAAGTAATGGAGCTTCAGCATCAGTCCTTCCAATGAATATTCAGGGTTGATTTCCTTTAGAATTGCCTTGTTTGATCTCCTTGCTGTCCAAGGGACTCTCAAGAGTCTTCTCCAGCACCACAGTTTGAAAGCATCAATTCTTTAGCATTCAGCCTTGTTTATGATACAACTCTGACATCTATACATGACTACTGGAAAAAACAGCTTTGTGTATACAGATGTTTGTCAGAAAAGTAATGTCTCTGCTTTTTAATATGCTGTCTGGGTTGGCCATAGCTTTTCTTCCAAAGGAACAAGTGTCTTTTAATTTCATGTCTGCAGTCACCATCCACAGTGATTTTGGAGCCCAAGAAAATAAAGCCTGTCACTCTTTCCATTGTTTCTCCATCCATTTGCCATGAAGTGATGGGACCACATGCCATGATCTTTGTTTTTTGAATGTTGAGTTTTAAGCCAGCTTTTTCACTCTCCCCTTTCAGTTTCATCAAGAGACTCTTTAATTCCTCTCGGTTTCCGCCATAAGAGTGATGTCATCTGCATATATGAGGTTACTGATATTTCTCCTCCCAGTCTTGATTCAAGCTTGTGTTTCATCCAACCGAGCATTTCACATGATGTACTCTGCTTGTAAGTTAAATAAGCCAGGTGACAATATATAGCTTTGACATACTCCTTTCCCAATTTAGAACCAGTCCACTCTTCCATGTCTGGTTCTAATTGTTGCTTCTTGATCTGCATACAGGTTTCACAGGAGGCAGGTCAGGTGATCTGGAATTCCCATCTCTTGAAGAATTTTCCACAGTTTGTTGTGATCTACACAGAGGCTTTAGTGTAGTCCGTGAATCAGAAGTAGATGATTTTTCTGGAATTCTCTAGCTTTTTCTATGATCTAATGGATGTTGGCAATTTGATCTCTGGTTCGTTTGCCTTTTAAATCCACCTTGTACAGCTGGAAGTTCTCGATTCACATTCTGTTGAAGCCTATTTTGAAGGATTTCGAGCATTACTTTGCTAGCATGTGAAATGAGCGTAACTGTGTGGCAGTTTAAGCTCTTTGGCATTGCCCTTCTTTGGGATTGGAGTGAAAACTGACCTTTTCCAGTTCTGTGGCCATTGCTGAGTTTTTCAAATTTGCTGGCATATTGAGTGTAGCACTTTAACAGCATCATCTTTTAGGTTTTAAAATAGCTGAACTGGAATTCCATCACCTCCACTAGCTTTGTTCGCAGTGATGCTTCCTCAGGCCCACTTGACTTCCACACTCCGGGATGTCTGGCTCTAGGCGAGTGATCACAGCGTCGTGCTTATCCAGGTCATGAAGATCTCTTTTGGATGCTCTTCCGTGTGTTCTCGCCGCCTCTTCTTAGTGCCTTCTGCTTCTGTGAGGTCCATATCGTTTCTGCCCTTCATTGCGCTCATCTTTGCAGGAAATATTCTCTTGGTGTCTCTAGTTTTCTTGAAGTGATCACTAGTCTTTCCCATTCTGTTGTTTCCCTCTATTTCTCTGCTTTCCTCTATTTCTTTCACTTAAAAAGTCTCTCTTATCTCTCCTCAGTATTCTCTGGAACTCTGCATTCAGATGTAGAAGCTGTTGTTGTTTAGTCGCTAAGTCCTGTCAGACTCTGTGATCCCATGGGCCTCAGCATGACTGAGGCTTCCCTGTCCTTCGCCATCTCCCAGAGTTTGCTCAGACTCATGTGAAATTGAGTCGGTGATGCTGTCCAACCATCTCATCCTCTTTCATTTTCAGTGATACATTGCTGTTAATAATGAAATAATTAGGAAGTTATAGAGTTTCAAGTATTTATTATCTCTGCTTTAACTCTAATTGTAACTCTGTCTACATTAGTTTTTAATAATGGCTGTATTCAGTGACTGGTTTTCAAAAATTCTGAAAATTTTGTAGTTGGCTGTCGCAAGTGCTCACAGCCTGGCTACAGCACATCCCTGCAGCTTTTTCCTCTGTGCTCACATGACGTTCCTTACTTGTTCCATTATCGCTTTTATCAACTTTATTTTAATTATTCGTTTACCCATCTGTCTTCTACACTGGACAGTGATCTCCTCAAGGCAAAGTGTTTTGTCCCACTGTGGAAGGTTTTAGTGCTTGACATGGTACTTGGAACACAGAAAAAAGTCAGTAAATACTAGATGAGATAATGAATACATGAAAACATGTTTTTCATGAAGTAAGCAAATCAGTGGTTTCTTTTTTTTACTGACCCCTATTTGCAGGGGCCAAGTCATTTCATTTTATTAAGAAAGAGCCACTCTACACAGTTGCTCTTATGTTAAGCTCTCCCTACCTGCAAATCCTCAGCTGTTGAAAAGAAAGATCTTCAAGCCTGGATTTGCTCCTTGGGTGAGGGCCAATTTCTTTCGAAAATACCTTTAGGTGAATGTGTGTTCAAGACCTGGACTATAGCTTTAGAGAATTCTGTTGTTCTTTTTGGAGTTTTATTATTACATTTTCCTATGTAAATAATCTATATATAATCATTTCAATTTTATTTTGGTCTCCCAAAGGAGATGTTATTCAAAACATCAGTTCTGTATTATGCTCTATTCCTGTGCTTTTAATCTGGCACATTATTGGTCATATCAGAGTGACTAAAACTACTTAAGATTTGACTGTTTCTATACCAGGTAAAATAAATCCAATATTACTTTCTAAAGCCCCTTATTTATCTTCTATAGTTTCCATTTAATGAGTTAGTTGTATCTTTATTATAGGAATGCCATTGCATTCTACTTTGAGTTTAGTAGGTGAAAATCTCATTGCATTGTGATTTTGTTTGTAGCTTGATTCACTCAGTATCTTGACACTGACTTAAAGTCGTCTTCCCAGTATACATTCAGCTGAACTAGCACTGCAAGCGCAGCAGACCATTGCAGCTAAGAGCAAGAGTGCACAGCATGACAAATTGCAGATACTTGCTATAGCTAGATTATTAGACTCCTTATCTAAATTGTTTACATGTCAAGTTTCTTTGATAGCCCAGAATAATTTGGATAAATGAACCTCCCAGTCAGTAATTGCATTTCACTAACAGTATTTTAGCGAATGTACATAAAAGGTAATAATTGCTTCCACCAGCTCTCTGTCCTGCAGCATGTCACAGCCCCGGGTTCTGATAGTGTCTGACACTTATTGTTTAAGTCATATATTTCTAAAAGCAGAGGCCTCTGCAAGGTCTTTTCCCAAATGCTACCGTCTCAAGCTGCAAGGAGTCAAAAACCAGATTATGTCTGCAACTTTCCATGGATGTCATACACATTTATGGGAAAGTCCAAATGTTTGGCCTCAGGAATTATCAAATGGACAACATGAAATAGAATCTCTAGACACTACGGGGTGGGGAGGGGGAGGGAGCTTTCAACCTTGCCCTTCCTCTCAAGACATGGCCACAGCCACCGAGAGGTTGTCTTGCCCTTTCCTGGATGAGAGTCCTGTTCTCCTAAGAGCTTGCTGAAATCCATGGGTATTCATGAGCAGGTGTTGCCTGAGGCAGATGGGGACAGGAAGGGAAGACAGTATGCTACAATTCTTTATGAAAAGAATAAAAAGAAAAATCATTGTCTTACAGGTTTGTAAAAATTTATAAAAATTGACCTTATTATTCCCCATCAGCAGGCATTGGTTTCAGATTCCTACCATGTAAAATTCAGCTGTATTATAAGTTAAAACCTGTAGTTGTGTCTCCAGAGATGCCCCAACAGAACGCTTCCGTGTGCCAGTGTATGTATGTGTGTGGCAGGGATTGGGGGGTGGGGGGAGTGTCTATATTAATAGGTTTGTGAAATTCTGTACATCCTTTAACCCTTTTAAAAAGTTGCTAACACATATTAATATACTTTAGAGTCTCTGAGAAATCCTCCAGGAAAAATCGTGTGTGTGTTTATTCAATCTGTTACTTCCCAAACAGGGTCCATTCAGGGAACAAAAATTACCCAGTAATTCACACTAAGAAATTTGATTATTCATGATAGCAAGATTGGAGTGAAAATCAGGCTGGCTTCTAAAAAGTAAGGAAAGCTCCAAAGACTGTGTGCATTGCAGACATGAGGAGCTGCCATGGCCCTGGGGATAAAAGTGTTTATAGTAAGCCTCATCCTCCTCCTCAAGGCTGAGATCCAGATTGCATTGGGGGGTTGTGGAGCTGTTGAAAGTTAACCATTTTCTATGAAAACATATTATCTTTAGTATCAATATAGTTTTTTCCTATTTTTGGTTAAATGAAATCACATAGAAATAGACGAACAATGTGTTGGAGTAGAGTATTTTGGGATGGGTTTTTAAAACTTTTTAAGTTCATTTCTCCCGTTGACTATCACATGATATGAATCCTGGTAATACTAAGTCAGAGCAGACAGCAGTAGATGAACTATGACTTTTCAACACTAATGTCCTCCTTTCCTTGATGCCACCTTAAGAGGTGAATATATTGAGGCAACAATGTTGCAATGAAACAAGGGGAGTAGGGGAAGGTACTTGTTTTTAGGGATGAACTCTGGGAGGTGCCATTGAATGGCAGGATATTGCCAAGCTCTGACTTTGGGCAGATCTGGGCTAACTCTTGCCTGCTATGAAATAGCTACAGTGACTTTGGACAATATTAAATATTTTACAGCTACTGAAAGGGATAAATTTTAAAAAGCAGACCTTCAGAGTAGCCAGAAAGAACGCAATAGGTAACAATCAATATTGTTTCTCTTCCTTCTTACTTCTATGGAATTGAATTTAATAATTAAGGGAAGACAAAACAGCTACTTAGTATGTCTTGAAGTCTGCTTAAAAATATGAAGCTATTATTTGAATAAGTGTCATAGTATTTTCCCTATTGTACATCATTTCATCCTAGAATGTGGCACTGGAAAGGTCTTCAAGTGTAACTTAGTATCATTAATAAATGGAGTTCAGTTGAAGTAGGTTATTTATCTTTCCCTCATATACTATATACATTTTGCATATGCCACAAAATGAAAAACCAAGAAGTAATTGACAAACTTATGTTGTAACTAAGAACTAAGCCAAGTTTATAAAACCAAGATTATTCAATTAAATTATGTGTGTAAAATATATATATATATATTTATATAAAATTATGTGTGTAAATAAATATATATATAATTGGAATTATTGGAATACAGTTGACCTGAACAACATGGGTTTGAACTGTATATGTCCACTTATATGTGATTTTTTTTAGTAGTAAATACTATAGTACTGTAGAGTCCAAGATTGTTTGGATCTTCAGATGTGGAACTATGGATACAGGGGGACTGCAGATATGGAGGGCTGACTATAAATTACATGTGGACTTTTGATTGCATCGAGCCTCACACCACTAACCCCTACATTGTTCAGGGGTCAACTTTCTGTATAAGAAATAAAGAATACTGGTTAACTCTTGATTCTCGAGTTTCTCATTAACTGCTGAGGTCTGTCCTGCCTCTGAGGTGTGCCAGTACAGGGCTGTCTTATCTTTCTGGGTTTTTTGTTAATGTTTTGGCAGAATAAAATGATAATATTGTGATAGTATTATATCCCATAATAAAGTTGATCATGATTTATGTCCTGGGTATCAGAAGACTGTGCAAAGCACTGCTAGTTAGCGACTTGTTCCCATAAATACCTGATAGTTGTTCACATCTTTGAATATTAACTATAAGTAAATGTATACATTTTCTAACATTTAGGATATCATGGATGAAGGACTGGTATGGTGACCAAAAATGTTATGGTTCAAGACTAACACAGAAATGAGAATGAAGATGGTATTTGTGGCACATTATTTTTGCCCTATATCCTTTGAACTTTCTAGCCTACCTAATATGCAATGTGGTTACCAATAAACTCTTCTACATATCTGTGTTTTACATCCAACTCTTTTCTCTCCCCTTCCTCTACTTCTTCCCTCAGCCTCCACGATACTGAAAGTATATTTTTATGTCTAAACGTACAGACAGAGATCTGCTACTTCTCTTAAAAATAGTAGCTCTGTGTGTGTGGTATGTACCTTCTTTTAACATGTGCAGGAGGCTAGCTTATACTAGAAAGATTTATAACAAATAATATTGCCTCACAGTAGGACAGGCTGTCTAAGCAATAATGGGGGGTTCAATCACAAGTTTGTCCGACATCAGGATGTATTTCTAAACTGAGTAGGAAAAAGGCCCGGGTGACATATGTGATTACTTCCACTTACAAGGTTGTGATTCTGAACAGATGCTAATTTCAAAGCAAATTAGAATCAAAACACAATTTCAGTGAACAGGTAACTAGACAAAGTTCTCTAGCTGTTCTATGAATCTCTTTGCCCATAGGATTGGTTATCCTAATATTTTAATTTTTTATTTCTTTCTTCATGCCAAAACTAATTTTCTTTGAGGTATCTTAATATTTCCAAGACTCACAGGCTTCCCTGCAAAGACTGTAGGCATTATTAGTAAGTATCCTATCTTGTCACTGGTGTGTTAGGGCTCCTCCTGAACCAGTCTAAAAAAGCTACTTGTTGTTGTTTAGTCACTAAGTCTCGTTTGACTCTTGTAACCCATGGACTGGAGCTAGCCAGGGTCCCCTGTCCATGAAAGAGATTTTCCAGGCAAATTTTCACAGGGCACGTCAGCTGTGTGCCAGCACTGTGCTACAGTGGCCATAAAGTTAAACACAAGACAGAATTCTTTCCTTCAAGAAGTTCACTGTCCAGAGAAAAAGATTTTAAGTGGCCAGATGATAATACTAAATGCCAAATGCCAATGAAGAGTTAAAAGATCAATGTGGTTAAGAGCTAGGACTTGAATCCACTTCCTCAATTTAATAACTGAGTGATCTTCAGTAAGGCATCTCTTTTTTCATTTTGAAATAATCTTATGTCCATATTATAAGATTGGATATTTTTGGCATCTGCTTCCAGTAAAGATGGAGTAACAGGGACAATATTTACCTCCCAACTGAAAGAAGTGAAAAACAAGCTAGACCATAAAATAACTGTTTTCAAAACAGGGCATCAGGCTATAGAGGGAAGTGATCCTGGGAGATGGGAAGTAAACTAGCAATGTCTGACTCATGCTGGGTTTTCTGAAACAATTTTATCAGCAAACCTTACATTGTATCTAATTTGTGATTTATTAAACTTTAATACATTAAATACTTTTCAAACAGTATTTAACTTTTAGAATGTACCAGTATTATAGTATTATCCATAGATGTTTATGTATTAGGAGTGTATTGTATTCAAATGGAAGTAGAAAATTTTAGTGTGTGAAATACATGTATCATTTATAAATAAAACTGCTGCCATTTAAATATTTTCTTGGTTAAGATCAAAGCTTGAAAAACCTTCTGATTTCTCTTATCCTTCCAGGAAATTCTTGGTGGAATGAGCCTTAAAAATCTCTCCAATATTTATCCTATTTGCAGCAGTATTAATGTTTATTTAATCCATTCATTTATTAAAATAGTTTGTTTTTAATTAATAAGCTGTACTGTGGCTTCATAGAACACAACCAAAATCTTTAATCTGCTTTAATGTGAGTGGGCATGGTGAAATCTAATCACAGAAGTCTTGAACTTTGCCTTTAAGAAATTCTAGTGGAATAATTATAAGCTTCTGATAAATTATATTCCCTGGATTAACACTGGGATCTGAAGATTTACCACAGTATCTCTTCTAAGTGATCATTATTGTATTCCTTGTTCCTTTCCAATTTAGGCTAAGCATGGCAGATTAAATGCTAAAGTGTCTCTAATAATGAAATTAAAAGATTGTGTATCTAGTAAGATGCCTTGGTCAAAAGTATGTGACTAAACAAAAGGCAGTCGGGACCCTAATCATTCTTTTCCAGATATAGATCTTCAAGTATTTGTTTATTTAAAAAGTATTTATTGAGGGCCTCGTATGGATTAGGCACCTTACCAGGTGCTCAGCATATAGCTGTAAGCATAGAGATGAGTTTGTTCACTCAGGAGCTTAGCTTCTAGAGGGGAGAGGCAAATCAGGAAATGTAAGAACCAAGCATGTGTGTGTGTGTGTGGTGTCATATTGCAATAAGGCAACAAAGGGGATAGAGAGTGTGCAGTGTGAGGAATTTTTTAATAGGATGGTCTGGGAAAGCCTCATCAAAAAGTTGACTTTTAAGTAGAGATTTAAGGGGATTTAAGTAGAGATTTAAGACAATGAGATCTAGACATGTCCTTAAGAAGGAGTTCCAGGCGGAGGAAACAGCAGGGGCAGAACTGCTGAGGCTAGACATGTTCGTTGTGGGTTTTTGTTTGTTTGTTTGAAGGAGCTTCAGCTCTGTGTGAACCAGAGTTAGCAGGGAGATGAAGTAAGTGAGATGAAGTTCAAGAGGAATTGGAGACAAATGGTGAGGGTGGTCTAAAGATTCGCCTCTACTCTAAATGGGATAGGTAGTCATTGGAGAGACTAGAACAGAGGTGTGGCATGATACAGATTTTGTTTTAAAAGGATCACTGTGACCAGTTAAGAATGCTGCTGCTGCTAAGTCGCTTCAGTCGTGTCCGACTCTGTGCGACCCCATAGACAGCAGCCCACCAGGCTCCTCCATCCCTGGGATTCTCCAGGCAAGAATACTGGAGTGGGTTGCTATTTCCTCCTCCAGTGCAGGAAAGTGAAAAGTGAAAGTGAAGTCGCTCAGTCGTGTCTGACTCTTCGCGACCCCATGGACTGCAGCCTACCAGGCTCCTCCGTCCATGGGGTTTCCCAGGGAAGAGTACTGGAGTGGGGTGCCATTGCCTTCTCCGCAGTTAAGAATAGACTGTAGGTATTAGGGTAGATGCAGAGAAATCAGTTAAGAAGCTATTACAATAAACAGGCCCCCCCCCAAAAAAAATCATAGCAGTTTGGACCAAGTGGTAGGAAAGTCTTCAGCTTGTAAACAGAATCCACATTATTTGCTGAAGGATTAGACGTAGAGTGGGAGGGAAAAGGTTTGATTTTATTTTTAGCTGAGCATATGGGAAAGCGATGTTGTCATTCACAGAGATGGGAAAGACTGCAAGATGTGAACACCTTTGCAGCAAGAGATTTGGAGTTTGATTTTGATGACTTTTGAGGTGCCCATTACACATATAATTAGCTGTGCTAATATATGAGTCTAAAGTACAGGGAAGAGACTTAGCCTTGAGGTGTGTATTTGGAACTAGTCAACATTGCCTGGGATGAACTTACCTAGAATGTGAGTGTACACAGTGGAGAGAAGTTCTGAGACTGACTTTGAAAGACCACAGTGTGGGAGACTAAGAAAGTGAAGTTGCTCAGTCGTGTCCGACTCTGCAACCCCATGGACTGTAGCCCTCCAGGCTCCTCCATCCATGGAATTTTCCAGGCAAGAGTACTGGAGTGGGTTGCCATTTCCTTCTCCAGGGAGACTAAGAAGGTGTGGCTATTTTGAGTAGGAGCAAAACCAGGAATGAAGCAGCATAGACACCAAGTAAAGAAGTATGAGGGTAATGCCTTGGCTCTTTACTGGTAATGTTCAAGATGTGGCTTTTGTGTAGGCTACCATTCTGCAAAACATGCTGTACAAAAGCAAATGACCCTTTTTAACATAGCATGTGACTCATTTTATGTGCTCCAAGTGGTAGAGTGTTGACTGATGACAAATTTGAGGGAAAAAAACATTATCAGCTTACCATATTCTTGGCAATGTGTAGCACCAAACACAGTATTTAGATCCTTCTTCCCTAGGCAGATTGAAAATTTGGCTTGACAGAATTTAGTTTTACTTCTAAATAATGAAGCAATAGTCTTTCCCCAACACTGAAAAGAGGACTTGGAATTTAATAGCAGTGTTCTTATATATGATGAACAAAATCAGGATTGATTCTCTGATTATCTATGTTGTGTCTGGCACTGTGCTTGCCATCAAATGAGCAATGGTGAACAGCATAATCTCTCAGTGTGCAAGCTTTGGGGGAACAGTGTAGTGTGATAAGTGATTTATTTGTGAAAGTAGAAGGAACAAAGGATGCTCATATCAGGGACATGGAATATAATCTTAAGGTCTAAGCAAAAACTTTCCCCAAAGCAATTCAAACACTGGCATTAAATACCAACATTCCTCAGGACCATTTAAATGCATATATTCCTGCTTTCTTAATTCTTGTCTTATGATGATTTTCCTTATTTTTGCTCTAGGCCATTCCACAGTTTGGCAAAAATGTTGCTCAACCTCTTTTGCTACATGATAGGCATCTTTATGCCTAGTCACTTCCACATTCAGTGTTTCATATGTTCCTTCTTCTTCTTTACTTTTTTTTAGCTCTTTAAAATTCAGTTTATTAGTAAGCATGAGACATGCTCCTTTGAGACAATGTAAAGGCTGTTGAGTCTGGCTATTGAGGGAACAACTGCTTCATTGCTTGCCCCAGGAGCAAGTCATTTCAGTAGTACCATCATATTATTTATCCAAGAGGAGTCTGAAAGGAGAAGTAAACATCTCCAGGCTAATGGTATAACGATGTCCTAACTTCTTTGGATCTAAGCATCAAGATTAATGAAGTTATGAGACAATAACACCGTTATGCATAGACTTCTTACTCTATAGTTTGCAGATTTTAAGCAAATGCACTTGATAAGAATCAAACTCTATCCATTTGTGTATTTTTAACCTACACATAGCATTCATTTGCTCTAGATTAAGAAAACACATATTGCCAAAGCAGGAGGAATTCTTTAAATGATTTCTAGAAATGTTCAAACTGAAATTTATTTTCTTCCACTTAAAGCAGGAGCTCCTTTTTAGTACAGCAGATCTCTGATTAATTAATTAGAAAAGTTATTTTGTATAATTTATTACGTGCTTGCTACATGCCAGGTGCTTTGCTTGGAAATCCACAATTTAGGAAAAACACAGTTTTTGTCAGAATTTAGCGATGCTTATTGTACAGTTTTAAAGTGGAAAAAAATCCTTATGTAGAAGAAAACTATTGCAAAAAAAAAGTTTTTTTGGTGTCCTCTGCTTTCACTTTTAGAGAAGATTCAATAAAATATCAAAATGATAAGGTTGTTTGTTTAGGCTATACATATAATCTGTTTACTTCTGATAAAGCAGAGATTGCTGGGCTTTGTTACAAAGTAACCCTCCGCATTTGTCAGAAGGTGGAAGGCTTATGTCTACTACTCTGCCAGAGTGAGGCATGTCAGAGATAGTGATTCTATCTTTGAATGTCTCTTTCTCTTCAAGTGGTCTACTGGACATAGATGATTTCATTTGCCAGCTTTGTAGCTGATTTTTTTTTCTTGCCTTTTTTTTTTTTTTTTTTTTTTTTTTTTGCATTGAGCATTTTATGGATGACGTCTAGGTGTGAGTCTGAAAAATACAAGTTTCCAGCCATACTCCAAAACACCAGTTCCAGATTTTTATTCACAAGTTGTGTGAATGTTGTGACAGTCAGTCTAAGGAAAAAAAAAAAAACTGGAGTTTTTCTCTGGAGATGGTTTTGAAATATTTACTGAGAAGACTGATTTTTGGATCTGTGTTTTGTTGGAGAGTTATTGACTTACAAGAAACCTGCAATTCCTTAACAATAACATTAGGCATCAGAGCATTGTGAAGGCAGAGGTGTCAAACAAATAATCACTAAGATTTCACACGTTTGGAGGCTGAATGGGGTTGAGTAAATACAGAGTTCGAGTGTTTTGATGTCTCACAGAAACTTTTATGAAGCTAAAATGATTACAAAGCAGATCCCAAAAGGAAGGAATGAGGACAGAGAAGAGGAAGCTCAGCAGATAATGTAGAGGAAAAAAGATTAGGCCAGAAATACAAAGTCCTTTCTCTAGCTTTCGGTTATGATGTGGATGGCATACTACCCAAATGCTGAGATGTAAAGCAAGCTGTGCCACTCGCTCCTTGGCGATCTCAGATGAGGCTGGTGTGTCGTTTCATTCTTCAGTGAGCGGCGGGTATTTACGGCTACCTTGAAGTCTTCATCAGCCCTTCACGCCAGAATAAAAATACTGGGAAACGTTATGTGTGAGGTGTAATTTTTACTAAAGGAACACAAGCCTGCGTGCTAAATCTAATAATTTAATAGCAATCCTTAGGCCAACAGAAAAGAGTGTTTTTTTCCCCTAGAAGTTTGAAGATAACCGGAGATGTACAATGGGCCTCACCGAGTTTACATGGGGTGGGGACACTGTCAAGTGATGTTTTCTCACAAGCTATGTGCAGAAATGCAACACCTTCATTTTATAGTCACAGTTCAGCTAAAGTTTTAGCTGCTGTTTATGTAATGAGAATTCATGTATGATGAATGTCAAGCATGCACTGTTTATCTCACATGCATTATTTATAACTCTTTTCACAGCACTTTAGGGATATATATAGGTGGTCTTGAGACTGAGAAAGGCCAAGAAAATGTTATTTGGGTAAATAGTATTAATAAGGTGGAAAGCTGGAATTCAAACTCTGGCTTTCATGATTACAAAACCCTTTTTTCCTGTTTCTACATCTCATCGGTTCTCAGGAATCACTTATTACCTGGGCTCTGTGATAGTTGGCTCAGGTATGTCTGATCAAAGAGAAGAGATGCACGGGTCCTGAATCCTCAAAACCATTTACCCGTCATTTATAGAGGGTAAAGCGTCTGCCTGCAGTGCGGGAGACCCGAGTTCAATCTCTGGGTCGGGAAGGTTCCCTGGAGAAGGAAATGGCAACCCACTCCAGTATTCTTGCCTGGAGAATCCCATAGGCGGAGGAGCCTGGTAGGCTACAGTCCACGGGGTCGCAGAGTCGGACACGACAGAGCGACTTCACTTTCACTTTATACACACTCTATCCCAATTCAGGACCTCCTTTGAATCTTTTCTCCAACCCATGAGACATTCCCCTATCTTGATGATCTTCCCTACAAGTTGTATCCTTATTCTGGCCCTTCCAGGATTGTTCATTGTTCAGTGGCTTAGTCATGTCCAAGTCTTTGCGACTCCATGGACTGCAGCATGTCAGGCTTCCCTGTCCTTCACTATCTCCTAGAGTTTGCTCAAACTCATGTCCACTGAGTTGATGATGCCATCCAACCATCTCATCGTCTGTCACCCCCTTCTCCTCCTGCCATCAATCTTTCCCTGTCCCAGGGTGTTTTTCAGTGAGTTGGCTCTTCATATCATGTGCCACAGTATTGCAGCTTCAGCTTCAGCATCAGTCTGTCTAATGAATATTCTGGGTTGATTTCCTTTAGGATTGACTGCTTGCTTGCTCTCCTTGCTGTTCATGGGACTCTGAAGAGTCTTCAACAGCACCACAGTTTGAAAACATCAATACTTTGGCTCCCAGCCTTCTTTATGGTCCAACTCTGACATCTGTACATGACTACTGGAAAAACCGTAGCTTTGACTATACAGACCTTTGTGGGAAAAGTGATGTCTCTGCTTTTTAATACTCACCTAGTTTTGTCATAGCTTTTCTCCCAATGAACAAGCGTCTTAATTTCATGGCTTCAGTCACTGTCTGCAGTAATTTTGGAGTCTTAGAAAATAAAGTCTGTCACTGTTTCCATTTTTTTTTCCCATCTGTTTGCCATGAAGTGATGGGACTGGATACCATGATATTAGTTTTTTGAATGTTGAGTTTTGAACCAGCTTTTTCACTGTCCTCTATCACCTTTATCAAGAGGCTCTTTAGTTCCTCTTTGCTTTATGCCATAAGGGTGGTGTCATCTACATATCTGAGGTTATTTATATTTCTCCCAGCAATCTTGATTCCAGCTTGTGCTTCATTCAGTCTGGCATTTCACATGATGTACTCTACATATAAGTTAAATAAGCAGGGTGACAGTATACAGCCTTGATGTACTCCTTTCCCAATTTTGAAGCAGTCTAGTACAAGGCCTGAATATGAAATTGAGTCAGTGATACCCTTGGCTCCTTTCCTATGGATTGTATGTAATACAATCACAGCACATCAAGGCCTTAACACTATCACAGAGAAAAGGCCTTGAAAATATAAACCCAAGGGAAGCAGTGTGTTTTTCATAGTGTAGACTCAATATCAAAAGGACCACAACCCAGTAATTTCCCTGGGGAGTCTGTTACATTGAAGTTGATGGAAGAGTCAGGAGGGAAGTCCTGCACTTGTCTTGGAGAGTAGATTGTATGTGTGGCCAGTAGTTTATATGTGCAAATTCTATAACTATGTTTGTGAATTTCCATGTGTTGTGAATTTATATGTGTTGTGAATTCTTTTTTTTTTATTCTTTTAACCTTGTCTCCTCCATTTCCCAACATACTACTTCTCCATAAATATACCAAGTTAAAGACTTACACCTAATATCACCAGCTGTGGAGTTAAAAACTTGTCAAAAGAGAAATTACTATACAGAAAAGGAGAAGCAGCAGTGACTATTAGCATAATGTTTTCCTGCAGCTCTTGTTTACTCATTTGGGTCCCACAGACTCTGCCTAAGAAATTTGGGAAATAGATGAATTTTAGCAGCACAGAAAAAAAAAATGTTTAGTTATAGTAAATTTTTTTTTAGTTTTTTAGTAAGTGAGGTCTGAATCAGCTTGTTTGAAGAACTCTTATCATCTTTGTGAACTTATGACCCCTGGAAAATAAATGAGATTGGGAACTAAGGCAGCAGATGAACCATTCGATCTTTCTACATTTGCTTTATGAAATGTATATAAAGTAAAGATGTAGGTTAGTACGTAGGTAGGTGAGTAGATACATATTCATACATACGTGGACATATAGATGGGTTTCCCAGGTGGCACTAGTGGTAAAGAACTCACCTATAAGTACAGGAGATGTAGGAGATGCAGGTTCAATCCCCAGGTCAGGAAGATACCCTAGAGGAGGGCATGGCAACCCACTCCAGTATTCTTGCCTGAAAAATCCCATGGACAGAGGAGCCTGGTGGACTGCAGTCCATAAGGTCTTCGAGAGGTGGACACGACAGAAGCAACTTAGCACACATATTGCACACAACTTAGCACACAACTTAGACATATTGATGCACTGATCCTTGTGGAACTTATTTTGTCTGAAGATGGCCCTTTTCTTACATGTTGCTAATGCTGAAATCCTTTGGCCTCCTCTCTTTGACATTAGACATACAGCAGATGTATTTATAGTTATGATAATTGAAATAATGTTTAATCACCAAGTGGCACAAAAATATTACCATGGGATGTGAAAATAGCAAAATGTGATATACGCAGTAAAATGGCCACAGCAGCATATTTTCATGAGACTTCACAAGATATAACAGCCTACATGGGGTGGGGGTGAGGTGCGTGGAGGTGGTTTCAAGAGAGTCAGACAGTCATCATCCTGTCATATCAGGGAAATGCAGGGCAGCAGCCAGCCATGCAGTCTTGCCAAATTTGCTTTTACAGTTTGAACTGACTTGTGATTTCTATATTTTCAATGGAAAATTCTGGTGGTTGCCCAAATGGTATGTGGGATTAAACCTGCATAAGCTAATGAAAAATAAGAGCACTTTTGGCCTCCAGGGAGCTTGTGTCACTCAGTTCCCTTTCCCCTCTGGGTTCACTCATGTCTCTGTGCTATTGAGGTGCTGCTGTTGCCCTCCTCAGAATATGGAGTGTCCTTGCCTTCTCTTTTAACCACTTGCAAAAAGCCTACTCATTTTCCTAAAATTCATTGCAAACTCCTTTTAGTAACACCTACCCTGAGCACATGGTCCCTCCCCTCCTCTCTCCATCTCACATCCCCAAATCTTGGATCTAACCACCTGTAATGCACTGGAGTGGTTTCCACATCTTTCTTCTCAATTGGACCATGAGAGTCAAAAATTCAGAGTTGGCTTCAATGCATTTTTATAGCTTTTTCAGTGCCTAGCCATAGAATGAATAAAGGAGTGGTATTTCATCAAATATCTTTGTGTTTGTTTGTTTTTTTTTCCTGATGAAAGACAGAATAATGAGCTCAATGGAATAGTAATTTTACTGAATATGACATTTATGATCTTAAGAACTCTTTGGTTTTAGTGCAAATCAGAAAATGGATATCTTTGAGATAAAATAATCCGTCTCTTTTTACACCAGTGATGTACTCGCATAAATAAAACACATAGGCCGTGCTTAGAGCACCTTCAAAGATAAGCATTATCTAAATGCAAAGTCATGTCTTACAAATATGACATGTAATTGGGAAGAAATTATCTTTAATATGGTCATGAGGATGACTTTATGTTGGTTTATTATTATGGAAGAAGGGAATGATTGTGTAGACCATGTGAATAATAAGTGCTGAGTTTATAACTAGGCTTTATCAGTATGGCAGAAAAAGCATTATTGGATGTATTAGAGTCATATCTGCAGGCTTGAGCTCAACAACATAATGATAAAACCCAGAAAGTGTTTGATAATTAGAAGGTGGGTTAATTTTTATGTGATATTTCTGCCAGTTGATTAAGAACTTCTGCTCTGATACTTACTTGCCCCCAAAATTACTTATTTTCAAAAATTGTGTGGCTGAAATATATTTTATTTTAACTGATTAAAATACGCAAACTATGTTGATTAAAACTGACATTGAACTTTGTAAAGTGTATCACTAAAGGTGGTACCTAGTCTAATGCTTCCTTTTTACTTAATGCTTTGTCTGTACTTAGAGTTCCTTTGTTCATTGTTGGAATCTTAGAATACTGAGAAATAAAAACACAAAGAAGAAAATATAAATCACCATCAATCCCTCAAGTGCAGAAGTAATTGTCCATAATCTTGATGCAGAGAAGCTGAGTAATATGGCCAATGATGCACAGCTAGTAAAGATAAAGATGCATTCTCTGGAATCCATACTTTAAATCATTACACCACACTGCCTTCACTGAACACTTACTTTGTATGTAAACATTGGAATTAGCTTACTGAACAGTTTAAGGAAACATCGAATCAAGGCTTTAAAGTTACATAACAACTTTGAATCATTCTCTTTTATTGTGAAGCATGATCATTTAAATCTGTGAGAACGACTTGGTAATCATGGATAGATTCTTCTAAATGAAAAAAAAAAAAGAAGAAGAAAAACAGGAAAGGAAGGAAGGTTCTAATGAGTGAACAAACATTTCAGCATTTGGATATGAAAATCAAGATGGGAGAGTCTGGTTTCAATTTAAATTTTCTTGACTTCTATCAGCTGTGAGGCTCCATTTGTCTTTTGAAGTTTGAATACTATCTTTTATTCTCTTGATCCCTTTATTCTACTTATATTCTACATGGGGGCATTAGTGAAATTTGGAAAATACTTCATGTGATATTTTATGTCATACTTATGTGATTTGTGATATTTAATGAAATGTCCTAATGTACATTTCTTGAGAATGAAAGATAGAGTTGTGTTTAAACAGAGCCCTGAATGTTAGAAAAGAACTTTTATCACCAGTTGGTGAATAAACTGGCGGTTACAGATACAGAAGAGGTATCAAGTAACTGGCCCTCCTCCTGCTGTGTCTTCTTCCTGCCACAGAAGTTTCTTTTCTCCACTGCTGACAAAGGGTCATGGCGCGGTGCTGACCTCTGTTGCACCATTGATTTCTAGATGGCTTATGGAGAGTCACGTTCATTTATTTACTCTACAAATGTTTGTTGAGCTTTTTGTTCAGTGAACTAGCTCCAAATTACTAGGTCCGTTGAGCTGGTAATACAAGCCTTGGCCTTTATGAAGTACTGTTATTTTCACATTTACATCCATTTTCAAGACCATCACTCCAAGTTCATGCAAGGAGAATCTATAAGCTTTTCTCTCTGTATGCTGGTCAAGAAGCAAAGAGAGTAGAATCTGAAAAGTGCAAATTCTGACATCTAAAATTAAGATGCACTAACCCAGGCAACAACAAACTGTGGAAAATTCTGAAAGAGATGGGAATACCAGACCACCTGATCTGCCTCCTGAGAAGTCTGTATGCTGGTCAAGAAGCAACACTTAGAACTGGACATGGAACAACAGACTGATTCCAAATTGGGAAAGGAATATGTCAAAGCTGTATATTGTCACCATGCTTAGTTAACTTATACGCAGAGTACATCATGCAAAATGCTCATGCTGGATGAAGCACAAGCTGGAATCAAGATTGCCAGGAGAAATATCAGTAACCTCAGATATGCAGATGACACCACTCTTATGGCAGAAAGTGAAGAACGAGAGCCTCTTGATGAAAGTGAAAGAGGAGAATGAAAAAGTTGGCTTAAAACTCAACATTCAGAAAACTAAGATAGTGGCATCTTGTCCCATCACTTCATGGCAAATGCATGGGGAAACAATGGAAACAGTGAAAGACTTTATTGTTTTGGGCTCCAAAATCACTTCAGATGGTGACTGCAGCCATGAAATTAAAAGACACTTGCTCCTTGGAAGAAAAGCTGTGACAAACCTAGACAGCATATTAAAAAGCAGAGACATTACTTTGCTGACAAATATGCATCTAGTCAAAGCTATGATTTTTCCAGTAGTCATGTATGAATGTGAGAGTTGAATCATAAAGAAAGCTGAGTGCTGAAGAATTGATGCTTTTTAGCTGTGGTGTTGGAGAAGACTCTTGAGAGTTCCTTGGATCGCAAGGAGATCCAACCAGTCCATCCTAAAGGAAATCAGTCCTGAATATTCATTGGAAGGACTGATGCTGAAGCTGAAACCTCAATACTTTGGCTACCTGATGTGAAGGGCTGACTCATTAGAAAAAAACCCTGATGCTGGGAAAGATTAAGGGCAGGAGGAGAAGGGGACGGCAGAGGATGAGATGGTTGAATGGCATCACGGACCTGAGGGACATGAGTATGAGCAAGCTCTGGGAATTGGTGATGGACAGGGAGGCCTGGCATGCTTCAGTCCATGGGGTTGCAAAGAGTCGGACCCGACTGAATGAAAGAACTGAATTGAACCCAGGCAAAACTGAAATTTGAGGATTCAGGAAGAGTTCATTGCAAATAGGTTTGCTCATTAACATAATCGCTTAGTTTTATTTATACCTTGGTTGGAAAGTTTTCAGAGTGATTCCACAAACTTCCATCATCATTTAATATTCTTGTGTTCCTGCAATCATAAGAATATCCATGTTCAAAGACAGAACTTTTTAAATACTTAGCAAAATAGAAGTAAAGTCTTTTTATGAAAGTTTAGGTGTGCTTCCTTTGAAGGCAGCTCTCCTAGTTTGTATGAAGTGTTTTCTTTTGTTTCAGAACTTCTTCGAGTTACTTGGGTTAAAAATATAATTATCAATTTTTGCCTGTAAAAATAGCCATTTTATGTGATTCAACCTAATAGATATAAATACAAATTTGATAATAAATATGTTTAGGTAAGGTGGTATTTTAAATAGGTGTATTTTTCCGATAACCAGAGCTCCCTTCTAATGTTATAACTTCTCTGTTAACCAGATGAGATGGAACTCTCTCTAAGCACAGTACCTACTTTCCTCTCTTGCCAAGTAGAATATCCCTACTTTTTTTATCAGAGGCCCCAAATTATTACTACAAATATTCTAATCATAATCTAGTGTGATGATGTTATATTTTCAAAAGTTTTGAAGTCTGAAGATGTGTATCTGAGAATGTGTTCTTGGTTTTTTACAGTTTTTATCTTTTTGCCCCACTAGTAAACTTCTCTTAAATCTGTGTGTTCTAAGTGTCTCTGTAATACCACAATATGGGAATATTCAAGACAAAAGAGACAAAAAGATGCCAGAACTAGGAGAAGACTTGAACTGATCCCAAGTCATGTTGATGATACACTACAAGACAAAGAAGCAATTTGTTAATCACAGATTCAGAGTACAAAACAAACTTGAAATGGAAACTGTATTAAAGAAAGAACTATAAGCAGAAATAGAGGGCTCATGTTTGTGAACACTGATCAAGGGTCTTGAACTCAGAAAACAAAGGAAATAAGGTATCAGGTTAAGTTAATATGTGTAGACTCTCATCAGTTCAATCCAGTCAAGAAAAATAAGCAAGGTAGCAGAAGTGAAATGAAGTACTGTTGCCTCTCTGTCTCAGTCTTAGGCTTCTGGTAAAGTGCAGGTGGTCAAAAACTTGCAAGGTGGGTTTTCCATCGGGGCGAGTCCCATTGGTTCTGATATAGTTAAACTCTTGCAAAGATAAAGACTCAGCTTTTCTAGAGAGTCATACAGTGCTCAGTGCATTTAACTTACTGCTTATCACCTATTAGATTCTAGGGAGCTATTTAGCTAATATATAGTAAAGTATGCAATTTTGTCAAAATCAAATGTAAAATCTGAGTCACTAGGGCTCTAAGCAAGAATTCACAGAGATTTCATTAATCAAGTCATAGCCATGAACCAATGGTCCTTCCTCAGGAGGGATGTTGCTTCCCCAGGAGACATTAGGTAATGTCTGGGGACATTTGGGGTTGTCACAATTCGGGGAGTAGTTCTGATATTTCGTAGAGGCCAGGGATTCTGATAAATATCATACAATGCACAGTAAAGTCCCTAACAAAAATTATCTGACCCAAAATAGTATAGTATCAAGATTGAGAAACACTGGCTTAGGAAAACTGAATGTTAGAGAAGAACATGGAATCTGCAAGCACCCTTTGAAGCCTGTAAAACTTCATGGTTTTAGAGGTACAGGGTGACATAAACTAAGTAACTCCAATGTGGTGGTTTCACCTTTGGAAGGACAGTAGGCAAATTGACCCAGCACAAAATCTTGCCTCACCGCCTTTATCTGGGTTTGTAGAGAAGTGATTTCTTAGATTTTCTAAACTGACTTATTCTGAGCTCTTAACAGTCAGTTACCTGAGAAGGGAGGAATAGCTGTTAGTAACTAAGAGACAGCAATATTTGGTCATTTTGCATGGCTGTGTTAATAAATTTTGCACCCTAATTTCCTCCAGTTAGATGGATCCCTCTACTTTAATGCTGATCTTAAAGAAACCAGAACTATATCAAAGTAACCTGATTTTATAGTTCCTTCCTTAATAAATGTTGGAATGAATGAATTAATGAATAATGTAAAAGTCACGTGAAATATTTTGTAATGATGGCACCCGAAACACAAAGAAAATATTAAAAAATACTTATTATGAAAACTGTAAATCTTTTCAAGAGGAAAGCAAATTAATTTTAACACAGTAACTTTTTTCCAGTTAGTACTTTTTTGACTGATGCAGTTCACCCTTGACATTTGTAGTCCTATACAATTTATAGAGCAGATGTAATTCATGCACTTCTTGGGCCTGATATAAGGAAAGCCATATGACCCAATTCACGTTTGTTAAACTGAGTGGAAAATAACTTATAGCAGAAATGGCAATGATATACTATCTAAAGTTCTATTCATTCAAAAGAGCCATAATGGAATAGAAGGGATTTTTTTTTTAATTCACCAAGGAGAATGGAGAAGGAAATGGCAACCACTCCAGTATTCTTGCCTGGAGAATCCCAGGGACGGGGGAGCCTGGTGGGCTGCCGTCTGTGGGGTCGCACAGAGTCGGACACGACTGAAGCGACTTAGCAGCAGCAGCAGCAGCAAGGAGAATGTGGCCCTCTCATCCATTCTGCAACAAATAACTAGTTTGGCAATAGCTAAAGAAGAAGCACACGCTACACTGATGTATGGTGTATGGTAGCTTGATACTATAGTATTGTATAGTAACTTGATACTATAAAATGTAATACTTTAAACAGGCAAATTATTTTAAAATTGCTGTATTAGTCATAGGTGATTTTAAAATGTCATTCATAGGTAGCTTTAAAAGCTGTAGATAAATACTTCTTTATCTCAGAGAAAATGTGCTGAGTGGGTAAAGGAGTTGAGGGGTTTGGGAGAGCTGTCTCAGAAACCTACTGCCAGAAGCTACCAAGTCATAATCTCTCTTCCCTTTCTTTCTCTCCCTCCTTCTTTCCCTCCCTTCCTTCCCGTCCACTCTTTTTTCCTTCCCTCCTTCTCTTTTTGATCCTCTCCTCCCTCTCTCTTCAACCCTGTGTATGAATCTGGCCTCTCTGTCCCATTTTCCTTCCTTCCCCGTTCATGCCCTAGATGGCTAGTGATAGAGAAGGGCTTATTCTTATGACCTCACAAAGAAGAGGGGCGGTCTGGGAAGGGATGGAGATCAGTGCCAGGGGAGATTGTATCCAGAAAGGGAGAGAAAGGATCATTTCCAGCCTCTGTGAGTGAGAAACTGCCGCTAGGAACCATTTATGATACAGTCACTTCAACTACAGTTCATCTTAAGAGGAAGTTTATAATTTTCAGATGTTAGCAAAGGGGACAGTCACCCCCTGCCCAAAAGATGACTAAACATGGCTCTCGATTATATTTTATAGTTTGATAAATTCCTCAGTTGTCTAGAGGGAACAAAATCTGATGACATAAATTGTTTATCTCAGTATAACTAGTGTAGAATCACATCTTATTTCTAAACTGTTCAAAACTTTTCAGCATTGAATGGAAGCACTAAACTCTTTTGTCAAAAATGTGTATATACTCATACCATTTTATAATCTTTTGAGGTCCCTCCATGGGTCTGTCCATACTTTTGAAGTGTGAAGTACAATTGTTTCAGCAAGCTTTTTCCCATCACTGCAGTCAATGTTTAGATGATAGAGAGAATGCAGATATATTCCTATATTGTTTATAAGTGATATTAACTCCTATTATTATCCAAATGACCTTCATAGCAGTATTGAGATGGTTCTCCTAAGGTACTTGGAAGAACTTTAGATGCTTCCTCCAACTCTATTTGATATTTGCTTTGAAAGATTTCCTTCTCGATTTTGGATCTAAAAATAAAAGTACCAGCAGCAACTTCCACTGATGTGATATCTGCTATATACCAGATACTTTCCAGTATGTTCAATATACATGATGTCATTCAATTCTCATAAGAATTTTATTGGGTAGGCTTATTCTATGGGTGTCATGAATTTCCTTACACATGATTAAAATGAGACATAGACATTCTAAAGTGACATGGCCAAAATCATGGATAATATGTTCAAAGAGCTGGCATAGGAATCTCAGACGGTCCAAGTCCTTGGTTTTTGTTCTTTAAAAGATGTCCAGTGATAGAATAAGTACACATGTGACCTTCTCTTCTGTGTGAAGAATACTGAGAAATAAAAACAGATGAGAATGAAGACTGAGTTGACTGATGGCTGCTATGGCCAGATTTTTTTTTCAGGTTTCTAAATGGAAAAATTGCCCTTAAATCCCACACAATAGCAGCCATCCATGGCACTGTGTGAAACGTTGTGGAAATGAATCTGTGTTTTGGCAGCAAAATGGAGATTCTGGGCTAATCTCAGAAGAAGGGTATGGAGAGAATTTATCTTGGGAGAAAGCTATATGAGAAAGGTCTCAGGAGTCATACTGTAAAAGATAAAATTCATCTGTACTCATAGACAATGAGTGAATTTTCAAAATGTGCCCAAATGCTCATGAGATAAACAGTATTTTATAAAGGAAAAATTATAAAAATATTGGAAGCATACTTCTCAGACTGATTAAAGATTGGGGAGAAAAGGTTTTTTCCCGTAAACCTCCTTCACTGACACACAAGTAGTTACTCTATAGGACTAATAGTAGACCTACCTCAGTTGAAATTAAATCCTGTTTAGTTTGCCAAGCTCTATCTTATAAAATTCCTTAAGTGTAATATAGTATATAGGTCCCTCTATGAAACTATAGTATCCATTAAAAATATTTCACAGTAGTAAAGATTATATTATTCAATAATATTTGTTATTTTTCTAAGCAATTTTATTAACTTTTGCTTTGAGTACTTCTCACACATAGTGTTTGTCTGTTGCATTTCAGCACTCCCACTGTAGAACACCGTGGTACTTTTGCTCTAAGTCATAGGAGTGATGCATGTGGGTTTGTCAGGCTCTGTGGCAGACAGAGAGTTGGACACTGATGTCTCATGATGCTTCAGCACATGGATTTGGGGGTCAGGCAAATGGTAAAATATAGTTAGGATATGATACTTGGGCTCCTGGTGGCTCAGAGGGTAAAGAATCTGCCTGCGATGTGGGAGACCTGGGTTCAATCCCTGGGTTGGGAAGATCCCCTGGAGAAGGGAACGGCTGCCCACTCCAGTATTCTGACCTGGAGAATTCCATGGACTGTACAGTCCATGGGATTGCAAACAGTTGGACATGATTGAATGACTTTTACTTTGACTTTCTTTCATGGTACTTAATATCACAGCACATTTAGGAGAGTTAGTGAATCACTGCCTCAGTTCCTCCATCCTTTTTGAGGAGAAAACCTACCTCAGAAGCTTCTTGTGAAGATTAGATAACAGGACAGAATTTTCACAGTGATGGCCTGCCCATAAAAAGTGTTCAATAGATGTCACTGGCATTTTGCAAGCATAGAACCTGTAAGAGAAGTTCATATTACAGATTTATTATTTTCTCCTTTTGTCTATATGTTACTTCTGTCCAAAAACAGAACATAAAAATAGCAGAAAAAATTTGCCTATGTTTCCTATAACTTCATGAAACTAATTTTTCTTTTAGTCTACATATCTTTCTCATATATGTATATTAAAATCTTTCATATTTTCATAAATTCTATAGTGGTATATTCCCAGTGTTAGCACTATACCATGAGAGCAACTGTTTTGTTTTGTGACAGTCTCCTTTTTTGTGTGTCTTCTGTTGTCTCCCACCAACAATGCAGGTTGCCATTCTTTGCAAATGATAAAGAGTACAATGATATATAGATATACACACATGTAGAGTATGTAGTTTTATTTCACAGAATGGGTCACATTACATACATGTCTCTGTAACTTGTTTTCTATCTGAACATAATGTAGTAGGCATGCATCTGAGTAAATGATATGAATCTACAGCAATAAAAACTCCATATCATAAGAATGTATACATAGGGTTATTTATCATAGTATTGTTTGCAGTAGCATGGCAGGACACCTGAATAGTCCCGAATAGCTGTCAGTAGGAGTATGGTAAATAGACTGAATTACATTCATATTATGAAACGTTGTATGGTATTAAAATACATATTTTTTAGATCTCTTTGTGTAGACATTAATTTTTTGAATTAGAAAAGAATACAGGGATTATTTAATCCAGTGCCATTATTTTACACAACAGGGCATTGAGACCTGAAGCAACTCACGCAACTCTGGGCTTTGAGAAATCCAGAATGCCTGCTAACTCTCAGTCCAGAGCTTGTCTCACAACCTCCCACTCTTGCTGCATGAGCTATCGAGTTAAACATGGAGCAGGGGGTCAGCTGTGGATGGATCTGAATATGAATTTGCAGCATGCATTAAAAAGGCTTTTAGTGTGACTACTGCAGTGGAAATTGAATAGTACAGTTACTGTCCTGGAGAGTTTGTTACATGAAAACTGCATTAGGTGGTTTTCGGTTACAGCACACGGTTAGTGTCACCCATTGTCACGTATTTGTTCTCTGACTGATTTTCCTGCAGAAGGTCAGAGTCCTGTGTTACTCTGCTCGACACCACCGTGGCAGGATCCTGAATATTTAATTGCGCTGCTCTGATGAGAGGGGGGTCTGGAAGCAAGTTCCAGGGGAGTCTGTGCAGTGTGATCCTCTTCTGACTGCTGTTTGGAAATGAATCCGTGGAGCACACTCAAGGACATTCAAGAGGCACAGCAGATTCTGAGGCATTCTTTTCCTTCAGCTAGTCAAAACTGAAGTCCTAAAAAAGTCTTTTTTAGAAAATGTTATTTTATTGTGGTAAACGTCATATAATATCCATCTCCTGAATTTTTCACTCTCCTAAACTGACATTCCATCCCCATTAAACACTAACTCCCTCCCCACTTTCCACCCCTCTGCCTCTGGCCCCTGCCATCTACCAATGTACTTTCTGAGTTTATGAATTTGACGCCTCTAGGTATCTTATATAAGTGGAATTAAACAGTTTTTGTCTGCACCTAATGTATAGTGGAATACATTTTTAAGGTTAACTTAATATATATCCTACAAACAGATTGTACCTTCTTTGTTTTTTACACTATACAGTAGATTCTCATCAGTGCTATACAGTAGATTCTCATCAGTTATCTATTGTATACGTAGAAGCATGTATATGTAAATCCCAAGCTCCTAATTCAGCCCACTTACCACGTCGCCCACAGCATTTCCCCATTTGGTGTTCATGTTTGTTCTGTCTGTCTGTGTCTCTATTTCTGCTTTGCAAGTAGGTTCATCTGTCCCATTTTTTTTTAAATTTTGAGTATAATATAATATTTTGCTTTATGTGAATGAAAGCAGGAATATATAATTTGGAAAGAATAGCATCGATTGTGTTTTGTTGTTGTTACATTGCTTTTCCATAATGGTGTGCCAGTGTGTGCTGTCCTGTCAATTTCATCTGAAAGTTGCATGTCGTGGCAGCTCTAGTGGTTATCGTGGCATGATGGAGGCAATTATTAGCTTCAGGACTAGATGTGCTCTTTTTTTTTGGCATTTGGCCTATAGTATTAGTGTAGTTATAAAATCATCAATGGAAACTTTAACAGGAATTTTGCAAAACAGAATCATAAATGTGTTAATGAATAAATATGTTTCAATGATTGTCTAATGCCATTACATATAATATTTCTAACTGTTTAAATAGTGAGATGGAGAAGGAAATGGCAACCCACTCCAGTATTCTTGCCTGGAAAATCCCATGGACAGAGAAGCCTGGTGGGCTACAGTCCATGGGCTGGTAAAGAGTCAGACATGACTGAGCGACTTCACTCACTCACTCACTCACTCAAATAAGTGAGAAATCCTTTTTTGTTGAACAAATCAAGAAAATTTCAGATTTACTATCACTTATTTCTCATAATCTTTAGTTGTTTTCTTGTTTTTATTCTAAGTTCTTCTTTGATTGTTTTAAGTTTACATCTTTTTTAAAAAGAAACTTTTATAATAAATATATAGGGTAAGGCAATTCAATCTTGAATGAAAAATAGGGCAAAGCCATTTATAACTGAGATGCTGTGACAACAGCCTTGTAGGTCACCTCTGTGTCCTTTAGGAGTTCCATCTGTAGTCAGCTTTAACTGTCACTTCTACATGGATGACTTCCACATGTAACCTTCTACCCTGACCTTTCTTCTGACAGCTAAGCTCACATTTCTAAATGCCCAGTATGTACCTTCACATCATTTAAGAGTGAATTACTGACCTCTGCCTGGAAAGTAGTAAAAACTCAATAATTTCTTTTTTTTTTTCTGAATCAGCTGATCATCTGTATGTGTTAGCTGAGAGTTAGGACGAGGCCAATACATTTATTGCTCCTTTCAATTTTTTTAAAATTATGCACTGCCCTTTAGCTTGTTACCTGAGACTCAAAATTATCTTTTATGATATCTCACCTCACAGGAGAATGAAGCGGAAAGTCCTGTGCTTCTTCCTTATGAAACAAAAACAAATATTGACTGGATTCAATTTACTCATAATTATATTTACCAAATTAAAGAAAAACACATGGTAATTGGAAAAGAAAGACTAATATTCAAAAAATATAATAGTAGGTGGGAGGGAAGAGAACTAGCATGTTTTATCCTAATCCAAATCATCTTTGCAGCCTAATTGTTTTTAATTACCTTGGCCATTCTAATAAATTGTTGTACATAGGCATTGTCACCGTGCTTATGTGTGCCCATTAGATTTAGGACAGCTTGTGGTTGATGACTTTTGCTGAAGCCAAAATGAGCAACCTAATTGTGTTAACCCACCCTGTTGATTGTCTCTGATATAAGACAATGAAGCTTCCTTCACTCACATGTAATTTGTTTTGAAATGAAAAGCAGGGGATGGATTACCAAGACGATATCCAAGCCTCTCAACAATTGCAGGTGACTTTAGGCTGCCTGGTGGATTATTGAAACATTCATAGAATCATAATTTTATCATCTTCAAATTGTAAGTGACTCTTCTTTGACTTCATTCCAGGGTAGTAGTCGGCTTAAGTTGTTTTGATTATCAAAATTCTGCTTTTGAGGACTCAGGAGATACTAAGTTTGTAAGATTTCCTACCTGAATCCGAGGATTCTATGTATGCTGAAGGTGGGGGCCAAGAATTCTTTTAAATAGGCATTCCAGCTAGTTCTGATTAAAATAGGCCAAATACATGCTTTGAGAAAAACTGTAGAGGAGTGTGGATAAAATTGAAGTAAATGAGTTCCAGGGATCTCAATAAATAAAAGCATTTATAAATGAACACTTTAAAATTGATATATACTTGTAGAGTATTGTTTTATAGTCCCAACATATATTTTTTCGGCCCAGAGATTACACAGCTGCTTAATAGTAAAATGAGTTTGAGTAAAAGTAAATAACTTGATATTTAATTCAAGTGCTAAATTAGAACCCAGGTCCTTACTCTATGGGCTTCCCTGGTGGCTCAGGTGGTAAAGAATCTTCCTGCAATGCGGGAGACCCAGGTTCAACCCCTGGGTTGGGAAGATCCCCTGGAGGAGGAAATTGCTACCCACTTCAATATTCTTGCCAAGAAAATCCCATGGACACAGGAGCCTGGAGGGCTATAGTCTATAGGGTTGCAAAGAATCAGACATGACTGAGCAACTAAAACTTTCACTTTCCTTACTCTGTATGGCCCATTAGAAACTCTGGGGGCGTGTGGGGGGGGGGGGGGGGGGGGGGGGGTGGGGGTGGGTGGGTGTGGTGGTGGTGGTGGTGGAATCTATCTTAAGGAAAAGAAGCTAATATAAATTTTTTCCACCTCATACTTTTCAGTCTAATTTTGTGAAATAATGGGCCTTGGGACTCTTCACGTTGTCCTTTTTATAATCTGGGAGTAAATCTGTGGCTGAGAAAGTGGCAACTTTCATGCAGCTAGCACCTCAGTCTACCAGCCTTCCAAGTTCTACATGCTGACCCAGAAACCCATTTCCGTGCCCACGCCCTCAACCATCTCTGCTGATGAGGACTCTTCAGTGTGCTTTTATTTTCTTTGAAGGATAACACATGCCTCTGACTAGTACTTTCAGGGCTCTCCAACAGCAAAACGCATCTATTCCTAGCTCCCATGACAATAATAATAATCAGGCTTTCAGACAGGGCTCTGGGTAGATGCAGCCCCAGTTAGGGAGTCCTCACTCAGCCCTGGCTGGCACATATTTACAATGGACTGTTTCCCTGAAGTATGTCATAAACAATTTTATACTTACCTCTCAAGTCTCATGTATGAAAAATTATGACTCTCCTTCTTAAAAGCAAGACAAAAAATAGCTGGAAATTCAGCTGTCTGGGTTTTTAAGACAAACCATAATTTGTCTTAAATACATACTTTTATGAATTTAGAAAGCCAACTTTTTTCCCTTAACCAATCAATCATGTTTATTTTTCAATTTTAAGGATCAGTGAGGGTCACCCAAGTGTATTTAAGACTTGCTTTACCTGAACGTGGGCTTCTCAAGAAGAGCTGGTCAGAAAAATAAATAAAATTCCAACATGTAGCTAGGAGAGATGCATCTTGAAATGAGCCTGCATTTTCACATTCCCCTGGAACTTAACAAGACCAGTGGTTGGTTGTGGAGTCATCTGTCATCTTAAGATGTTTGGTTTTTACTACGTGATATACCACTTGCCTTTCAATTAAATTTAGCTGTATCTAAACTACAAGAAGCTTTAGTACCCTCTGTACCACGTGCTATCAGTGTTAACTAGTTTGTACATCTAGAAAGTCCTTGAGCCCTTGTGAGCAGTTGTAAAGTTTGCTCACATTTCTCTGTAAATAACAGTAGTTTTTACTCAAGCACTTCAGAAACATTAAGGGCATCTGTTGTTTTTGAACCTGCAACCTTGGTTGTTGATATTGTGGGAGGTAATGGTTTTATTAACCCAAATTAGCTGATAATTAAGAACACTTTTCTTTTTTCCTTTCTAATGCTCTGTGACATTTTGTATTTATTTTCCTAATTATGTTTCGTGTGTTCCTGAGGATAGCAATAAGCAACAATATTTTCCTTACATACTCCCAACAGTAAATAGACACAGGCAGTGAATTCACCAACAAAACTGGTGATTTATAGTTGCCTTTCCTAGAGGAAAAGTTGCTCAGATGGTGCTGTGTACTTTAACATCGGAAATGAGACATAAAGGCTGATTTCAAGAAAGTTCCCTAACAGAGTGACTTGCAGAGTATATTAACTGACTGTCCAGAGGTTACAGAAAGATACATATACTGAGAAGGTACCCATAGGTGTACTCTAGGTATTCATGTGGCTCCCTTTTGCACCTCCTTCAAATCTTTGCTCAAATATCACATCAATGAGGATGAAATGATCACCCCATTTTACTTGTACCACCATTCCCTCCCTCCATTCGGCATATTCAATTCTCCTTGCCCAATTCTACTGTCTCCCCTACACCATTATATTGTGTGTGTGTGTGTGTGTGTGTGTGTGTGTGTGTGTTAGTTGCTCAGTCATGTCCAACTCTTTGTGACCCCATGGACTGTAGTCTGCCAGGCTCTTCTGTCCATGGAATTCTCCAAGCAAGAATACTGGAGTGGGTTGCCATTTCCTTCTCCAGGGGATCTTCCTGACCAAGGGATCGAACCCCAGTCTCCTGCATTGCAGGCAGATTCTTTACCATTTGAGCCACCAGGGAAGCCCCATTATAATGTAAGCTCCATGAATCACTGGTTTTGTTTGGTTGTGTATATTCAGAACCTAAAATAGTAATGTATAATAGATGTTAGAAAGGTATTTAAAATTTTAAATTTAATGTTTAAGTGAACTATTTAATTTGAGATAATTGTAAATTCATAGCAATTAATTGTAAGAAATAATACAGAGAGATCCGTAGCAAAGTAGTTTCTCCCCATGGTAACATCTGATAAAACTCTAGCAGAATATCATAACTAGGATATTTACATTGACAATAATCAATGTCTGTTAACATGGTTTCCATCAGCATGTATCATTTGCACATTCACTTCCCTCTGACCCCTACCCTTTTCTTACTCTTTGGAATCCACTAATCTGTCATCCATTTTTATAATTTGTCATTTCAAGAATGTTGCATACATGTAATCATGCAGTATGTAACCTTTTTAGATTGGCTTTTTTTTTTTTTTTTTTTTTTTGGTCAGCATAATCTTCTTGAGATTCATCCAGGTTGTGGATACCAATAGTTCATTCCTTTTTTTTTGCTGTGGGTGTTCCACCATTTGTTTATAGATTATTTCCAGTTTGGGGCTGGCAAAAATGCTATAAGCATTTATGTAAAGATTTTTGTCTAAACATATATTTTCATTGCTTTGGGATAAATGCTCAGGAGTGCAATTGCTGAGTTAAATGTCTGATATATGTTTAGAATTTTTTTTAAAAAGCTACCACACTGTTTTTCAGAGTGGCTGTACCATTCTGCATTCCCACCAGCTGTGTGTGAATGGTCCAGTATCTCTGCATCCTCACCAGCCTTTGCTCTTGACAGTAGTTTTTCATTGTAGCCATTACACATCGGATTTGTAATAATGCCTCACTGTAGTTTTGTTTTGCATTTCAGGAATGACTAATGGTATCACGCATCTCTGCTTGTGCTTTGTTGCCATTCATATATCTTATTTTGATGATATGTCCTCATGTCTTTTGTTCATGTTCTAACTGTGTTGTATGCTTCTTACTGTTGAATTTTGTACATTCTTTATATATTTTGTTTAAATAGTAGTCAGATATTTTGTCAGAAATGTGGTTTGCAAATATCTTCTCCCACTCTAGCTTGTGTTTTCATCCTCTTAATGAAATCTGAAATGAGTGAGAGTTTCTAAATTTGATGATATCCAGCTTAGAAATTTCTCTTTTATAGATAATGATTTTAGTGTCAAGCCTAAAAAAGATCTTTGCCTAGTCCCAAACTGTAGATATTTTCTACTTTTCCTTAAGCTTTTTTAGTTTTACATTTAATTCTGTGATCCATTGTGAGCTAATATTTGTATAAGATGTGAGATCTTGGTGAAGTTTCTGCCTGTAGATGTCCAGTTGCCCCAGCACCACCTGTTGACAAGCTTTCTATCCTACATTGATTTTCTCTTGGCATCTTTGTCAAAAATCAGTTGTGGATAATTGTGTAGATTTATTTCTAGGTTTTCTGTTCTGTCCCATAGGACTATGTGCCCATCTCTCTACCTATACTACAGTCTTGATTAGTGAAACTACATAACTTTTGAAATCAGGTAGAATTATTTCAAGACTTAATCTTCTTTTAAGAATTGTTTCAGCTATTCTACTTCCTTTTTCTCTCCATATAATCCATATGATCTATTCTGTATTAAAAATAATCTTGTTCATATTTTATTGGAAATGTGCTGAACCTGTGTATGAATTTGGGAAGAACTGGCATCTTTACTATGTTGAGTGCTGTAATACATGAACACAGTGTCTCTCTGTTTATTTAAATATTTTATTTCCTTCAGCAGAGGTTTTGTAATTTTGGGCATACACATTTGCTACATGTTTTGTTAGATTTAAACCTCAGCATTCATTTTTTGGGCCATTGTTAATGGTACCATGTCTTAATTTTCAGCATCCATGTTTATTGATAGTATAGATGACTTCTCAGTAGTACAGTTAATTTTTAGCTAGCATCCTGTGACCTTGCTAAACTCACTATTCATTCTAGGAGGGTTTTTTTTTTCTTTAAGGTTTTTTCCTGTATTTTCTATGTAGACAATAATGCCATTCTCCAACAGAATAATTTTATTTCATTCAGTCCCTCATCATTAAGTATAATATGACTAGTAGATTTTTGTAGACATATGTGCTTTATCAAGTTAAGAATGCTGCCCTCTATTCCTGTTTCATTGAGGTTTTTTTTTTTTATTATGAATGCATGTTAAATTTGCTACATATTATTTCTAAATCAATAGATATGACCATGATTTTTTTTCCTTTAGTCTGTTAATGCAGTAAATTATTTTGATTATTTTTTCCTTGTTAACTCTTTCAGTCACTTCCTTTCTATTTTCATAGCCTTAGACTGAAACCATGTGGTCTGAAGATTTCTTTTGGGGGGACTTTTAAAATTCTATGTGGTCGCACAGAGTCAGACACGACTGAAGTGACTTAGCAGCAGCAGCAGCAGCCAGGTCTTAGTTTCAGGACTTGGAATCTTGGATCTTCATTGCAGCATGCAGGATCTTTAGTTGTGGCATATGAACTCCTAGTTGCAGCACGTGGGATCTTGTTCCCTGACCAGGGATGGAACCTGGGCCCCCTATGTTAGGGGTGTGGAGTCTTAGCCACTGGGCCACCAGGGAAGTCCCTACCATATCTAACTTTCCAACAAATGAACAAAGTGTCCTATTACCCATTTTATAGATAAAAAAGTGGGGCTTTAAAATAATTAGCCCCAGCTATAGAACTACAATGGTATATTTCTTCTGCTTCTTTCAGACTTTGGGATACTAACACTCATGGGAAATGCTTAGGAGAAAGAACTTTAAATAAAGTATATTGCTAACTTTTTTGCATAAACCTATCCCTTTTTTAAACAATCTCAGATACTTTCAACTAAAGTTCTGAAAATTTGTAACACTGTCTTTAATAAAAAAGTACTTTGTGAGAATTGTGAGCTCTCACAACTGTTCTCACTATTAAGTACAATTGGTAAGGAGCTAGCAAGTTACATTTTGTCTTTTAGAAATGTGAGGAAACTGAGGCAGTCTTTCTTTCAGGATAATGCAGTAAATTAGTGTTGGAGCTCTGTTGCATGGATGCAAGCATAAGGGCTTAAGAGTTTTGATTTCCAGTCTATTGTATTTTAAATTAAACAGTGATTTTTCCCCCCTAATTTTCAAATCTCTGAGCCTGGACAGTGCAGAAAACACAGCCAAATTTAGGTAACAGCTTATTTTTCAACCCTGTGCCCATGAAATGGAATATGTTTATCGGTGACAAAGGAACTTGGTCTCTGTTTGATGGTAAATCTTCAACTCTGCTTGTTTAGAATCAGGGTCAGCTTCTCAAATGAGCCTTTTCACCATTTAGGCTTTCTGAATCTGGTTAACACTGTGTCAGGGGATTGTCTGGTATCTGACCTTGAACAGCATGCTTTCGTAGTTGCCCTTCTGCAGGGAGTGGGGATCATTTTGCAGTCTTGGACTTGAGATCCCTCTCGAGCAGGCTCAATTGCATTAGCAAGCTCCCTTTACTGATATCCAAAGGGTTTCAGCCCCAGTGACCTGTCATCTGTCCCCTCACCTGCTTACATGCTGATTCATTGATGAGCTGGCATCACAGGCCCCGCCTCCCACTGAATGGTCTGTGAGGTTGCGATTGCTGCTGGAGAGGGGACGCTGAGCTGAGCCACAGTGGGTTACTACAAGTGTGAACCGGCAGCCTATCTGTTGCCACAGAAGAACTTGGTGACCAAACCGAGAAGCAGCCCTCTCTTACCACCCTGTTACTGTGCTATCTGTATCCGGCTTCTCTAGCTCTTTAAAGGAATTTCTGATTCAGGCACTAACAGCTAATTCCACAGGAGTTGTAAGGCAGCCTGTGACATAAACTGAGACAGAAGTTTTCCCTCAGAGACTGTCTTTTTTTTTTTTTCATTGGCAAAGACTTCTGGCTCTTCTCAGAGGAACACCTTGTTGCTTAAGATGAGTGGCTGTAGAAAACGATGTAAACGCGAAATATTGAAGTTTGCCCAGTACCTTCTCAGACTGTTAACAGGTTCTCTTCATGCAGGTAACGACTGTTGTTTTTTTTTTTTAATAGAGGCTGATAGAGCATGGTACCGAAGTTGAAATGAAAGAGGAAAGGCTCACTATTTCTGTGTTGTGTTTATTTTTAATGTTGTCAATAAAATACAATCGTGAGTGTTTGCTGAGATTCACGTTTCTAAAAATGTGTGCAGTGCAGCTCTGATTTGGGGATAGAACTGGAATCTGTGGATATATCTTTTATGTCTTTTTGGCAGTGTCGCTGTTAAATGTGCTTCAATTTAAGGTGGCAGTGTCTGCAGAGTAGGAAGATTTTTTTTTTTTAAGGCATGATTGTGTGAGGGGTTTTTCCCTCTCTCCTGCTTGCTGCAGTTTGCTGAAAAATCACAAAACTGGTGTTCCTGCAGGTATTTAGAAATTCTCTAGAACTCTTTGATCATTATAATCCATAGATCATTTCTAGCATTTGATTGTAGAGCTTAGCAGTGAAAGAGTTAAGGACATTTCTTTTGGATTTCTGAATTCCTTGCAAAATGTGAAAACAGTTGAAGAGTATAATGTCCATGAGAGCTTTGATATTTGTTTCATTGCAGTGGATTTTAATGTTTAATAACTTGCATGATTGAAATAGAAACTCTATTTAAATCTAAGTGTTGATAGAAAATATTTTTAAGATGTTCCAAAATTATTAGCCTAAACCAGCAGTTTTGCTGCCCATGAAATTCCTAGGCAATGCTGTCATTAAGATAGTGACAGGTGGGACCAAAACTACTTTGGCTTTGATAATAGATTTTTTAAGGGACCGTCAAACTTATGCGGAGCAAAGCTGGGTTGATATAATACCACTCTTTGATTCTGGCTATGAAGAACTATTGTTAGCTTTATTTTTTCAACTTACATTTATCTTCTTAAGTCTAAATCGTGAGAAAGAAGAGTTAGTAAAAATACCTATACACCATGGTGCAAGGTTGAGAGATGAACTTGAGCAACATTTTCTTTAGAAAGTACTCCTATGGTGAATAGCAGAACTTCATATATAATTATGTTGACAATCTGATCAGGAAAAACAGTTTTAAGGGGATAACTGTGAAAATCAAATGATTTCTGAGAGCATTATTAAATATTCATAAATATTTTTAACAGATTTTTATCAGATGCTAATTTTTAAGCAGTGAAAATTGTGTTGGCTTTCGATGCTTTTCAGAATAGTCACTGACAGTCTGTACCTGCCCTTGGTGAACTGGGAGCTCTGTTGTATTTTTTACCCAATTTTTACACTTCTGTTCTTAGTCGCAATATGACTTTGCTGTATCATGTCTATTGTGATCAATGGTATCAATGTATTTGCTGTGAACATTCAGTTACAGATGGTGTGCCATTTATGAGACCGTGTCTTATTGAATAGTGCTCAGTAGGGGGTCTTTCATCTTGCTATAAAATTAGAGAAATATTTTATAAAAGAAAGCTTTCCATAGTGTGTACTTTGATAAGGTAATTTTAAGGTTCTACCTGTTTCTTACTGGATTTGGGTGCAGTGCTCTGCCTTTTCTTGCTCAGTCTGTTTGAGTAGTTTTATGAAACTCTGATTTCAAAGAATTTTATGAAGATGGTAGATGGTTGTGACGTCATAAACGTAAGCATTGAATCCAAAATCTAGTGATTGGCTAATGACTGCGTGGTAATTTATAATATGAAATTTATGGAGAGCTAGTATAGCAGAAATATTTTAAGCCTATTTAATGTATATTTAGAAATCAATATAGGTAGAATTTCTTCTCTTCTTTCTGAGCCACAGGAGAAAAACATAAGAACTTTGAGAAATAGATTATTATAAAGTAGTAAGTTAGATTTATGACCCAGGAAATGTGATTACACAAACTTGTTTCTTGTAAAAATTCTTTTCAGCAGAGTGTCTAATACTAAACATTGTAAAAATCTAGCTAGAATCTTTACAACTGTTCAAGATGCAACTTGGAAAAGCCAATTTATGCATTTACTAGATGCTGTGATAATATACACTGTTCATATTGCAGAATCTAATGTAAAATTCATTAGAGCACTTCCAAGTCCCTTAGCTAGCAATTAATGAAGAAATAGGAAGCAGAGTTGAATTAGTTTAAAAATTTTGCTTTAAGGTTGGATATGCAAGCAGTTGCTAATTGTATCCTGAACAATCAGCGTATGTCTTTGTAGTTATCAAAATTTAAAAAGATATGAATACGCCATGGATGCTTTTTCTTTTTTTTTCATTTTACAACAAGGCCTTTATCTTCACTTCTTAAATTGAAGATGTGATCTAATGAAATATAGTGATTTGGTTTACATTTGGAAATTGGTTACTTCTATAATACATAACCTGTATTGTTGGCAGTTGCCTTTCATTTGATATCAAAATGCCCATTTCCATGCCTTTATACAAACAGAAAATTTGAAGGGCAAGGAAATTTTCATGGACAAAAACTCTCCTTTGATGTGTCTTATTAGTGTTATCACAAGTTAGAGGAAAGCCGTTTCCTTTTCTGGGAGATTTTCATACAACTTTGGCAGTGCCTGGGATGGCTTACAAATAAATAATTCAAAATCAGTGAATCATTTAAAAAAATATTCTTTGTTAAAGAGTGCAATTCAATAATAAAGGTTTGTCCAGATAAAATAAGATGCTTTCACTTTACCAGAAACTTTTTACATATTTTTATCATGGTGAATCATTTGCCAAAGAGTGGATTTTATAAACACATGTATTGGCCTTACTTATTATGAAAAATGTAAGAATTTTAAATGATTCTTTTGTATATAATAAATCTCAGAAATCTATATGAAAATATTAAAAGTTAGTGGCTACCATGTTCAGTGTAGTAAGGTGCGATACAGGATGAGTTATCCTAATTTGTTTTCAATTTAAGACCTCCATCTTCTTGTACAGTATTATATTCTAATCTAGAAGAGTCTCACAATAACAAATATGTTTCTGTGCATCTAAAAAAGTGGAGATGTTTTATGAGGATTTTAGTCTATTAGTATGAGACTTAATTCTATCGATGGACAATTTGTATACTATAGGAATCCAAAAAACACCCTGTCATATAAATGCTGAACCATTTGAAAGGATAAATAATGTTACAGATATTGAATTTTAAGTTGTTTCTTCTATATGTGTGAAATTTAATATTGGAATGTTTTATGGTTCTTTTAGGGAGGTTGTTTGGGCACATCAACTCTCTGCACGTAGTTTTCTTGAAAACTCAAGACCTGAACACATTTTTCTATTAGCAGGAATTCCCAGAACATATGTGTGAGGTAGCTCTTGCCTGGAGTTCTGTTTCAGGCTTCAAGATGACAGGCTACAGGTGTGGTGAAGTTCAACTCTTCACCTGAGGGGAACAAAAGCTTCAAACCAAAACATTCTGTTAAACTTTGAATTGCTGTTTAAGTAGTGGGTTGCAGTACTTCAGGTGTAATAAAATTACATTACTAAAAGCATGATATAAGCATTCATCATTTCATCAAGCAGAGGACTTTAAAGAGAGAGAGAAAACCGTTTGTTTTACAGGTATGCATTGAGCTGCTTCCAGTCTTATCATTGTTGAAGGGACTGTGGATCCAGCCATTCACAAGGCTAGTGATTTAAAGATTTAGATTTTTGCTTTTTTTATGTTACATTTTTAAAGTGTGAAGAGAAAATAAAGGGCGATATTTAGCCAAATAATACACTTAAGAAAACCTGTTTTTAGCTACTATGCACACTTCCTTCTTTTCCCTCCTGATTACAAATCACAGAATCATGTTTTCAGTCCCCTTTGACCTCATTTTTTTTAATCCCTGTTTTCATCTGATGCGTATCATGCAAAGGATGCGTTGCTGAAAATGTCACAATTAAAAATTCATAAAACTCAAATTTCTTCCTGGCAAGGTGACAAGAGTTTTTATTTCACAGTTCCCGTGGCCCTGACATGTGACAGTTGAATAAACAGTTCATATTCACTTGGCCTGCCTGCTTTGAAATTATGCTACTCTTGATTACGTTTACATTCAAACTTTGCTGATAAAGGGAGATTATATTTTTTATAGCACTGTGTAAAATTTGCGTTACTGAAATGCACATGTAATGCCACCAATTTTTAATGAATTTTCTTGAACTTCTTCTTTTGAAACCTGCGCTCAAGTGAGAAGAAAGCAAAGGACGATGTTTTTCTTGGCTGTCAAAGAATGTATGTAATTCTGTTGCTTTTCCTAGTTAGGGTTTACATTTTAAACTTTATCAGAAGAAATATTTTGGCCTCTGTTAATAAATTTGATTTTATGGGATATTTTGAAGGCTGCAGCTTCTTGCCTAATCTCAAATTCTGCCGTTCCCGCCAGATCTGGTTAGAGGATCCCTATGTTCAATGGGTAAGCCGCCCATATATGCAGGATATTGGTTGCCCCTTTCATTTCTTAAGAAAATCTGCATAGTAATGATAACTTTGTATTTTAGGTTCTTTACCACTCAATTAGTGCATTAGGTAGACTTGTAGGGCTTGAAGACTTACAAAAATGAGATTGTTTTGATTATTGTGAGAACTTCAAAGTAGTCAATGATATGATTTTATAGTCATAGTCATGTTAAACTCTTAAAATGCATTTCTTGACTCACGGACAAAATTAATCACGTGGTCTCAAGGGACGAACTCACATTCATAGAAGGAACTGTATTTGCCCCTATTTTTTAAGGTAATCAGAGATTTCTGAGCCACAACTTTAAAAGTTACACATCAGTGCCTCATTTAAATATGCAAAGAAATATTGAAATTTCACCACACAGGCTGTTGAGGATATTATACATTGATTATGATATGTATCAGTTATGTTCCTGGCAGGAAAGAGATCTCAAAAAAAATAATGTAGTGAAGGGGCCATGTGTGTGGGCAGAGTAAGGAAATGAACAAGGGGAGGTGGGATACTGGAGAAACAATGAGTGGCTGAAGGGCCAAGGGATGGAAAATGTTTCTGAAGCTGGGAGAGGGAGTCTGTGGGCAGAAGGCTGCTTGACAGGAGCTGTGGCCTTCAGTCCAGGGACACAGCCAACCCATGCTGACCTGAGAGGAAGAAAACACAGGGGAAAAAAAAAATTGCTGGTGTTTCTCCAATCTTCAGATTGTTGCTTGTGCTTCCGTTTGCTGACCCCATCCTAGAAGCCAGTGGGAAAACTATTCTAAGTAGAAGAAATATGCTCATGGCCATGTTTATTATTTTATATTCACCCACTACCACTGACAAAGCTTTCTTTGTTTAAAGTTACTAACACTGGTCGTGTTGCCCCACAAAAGATATTGAGAGAGGAGCAAGCAAGCTCATATCCTTGGTGTGACTCATAAGATTCCTGTCAATCTAACACATCTTTCACTATAGTTGTTTACTATTTACTTTGACCATCTAGCTTCTGTCCAAAATTTCTCTGTGTCTCTTAAACCCTAGAAGTAACATAAACCTACATCTTTAAACAAATGGACTATGTTTTTTGAGGAGATGTCACCATGATCAGCCATGTTAAATGACACATGAAGTCAATACGATGTTTCTTTTAGAAGTAGATGGTATTACACCCTCAGGATGGTATGGTTATGGTTGGTGCTTGCTGAGCACAATAATGGATTTTCTTTCATAAAGTATATTTCTGTTCCAAGCTTCTTATTCCAGCATGGGGATACATTGTGGGTTTGCAGGGAAGGGATTAAGCTATGAGGAACTGTTCTTTCTTGTGTAAGAAGGCAAAGTCCAACTGCCCATGATGGAAATCAACATTGATACATTTTTTTTCAGTGTATGCCAAAAAATTTGACAAAGTAGTTTTGATCATTCTTTGCAAACAGTTGCTCTGTGCCTACTGTTCTCCATTTCTTCTACCTGATAAAGATAGTTTAATACAATAAAAATGTCTCAAGATGTTCTTTATGTGGGACCAGTATTCACTTTACTTTTTAAAATTAATTTTTATTGGAGTATAGTTGATGTACCATACTGTGTTGGTTTCAGATGTATAGGAAAGTGAATCAATTATACACATGTCCATTCTTCTTTAGTTTCTTTTTTGCATATAGATTATTACAGAATATTGATTAGAGTTCCCTGTATGGTAGGTTCTTATTATTTATCTATTTTATATATATTAGTGTAAATATGTTTAAAAGGTGAATTCATAGGACTCTGCAGCAGATCAACATATATTAATAGGTGAGGAGGGCTGACTAATTATTATTTTCAGGGAAAGTGAGTCAAGAGAACTGAATGAGGGGGCCAAGGTAGGAGGAGAAGAACTATTCCAAGTTTTGCTTAGAAGAGTTAACTCGCGGAACGCATTCCATCATTTGACATCCTTCTTCATGTATCTCATGTCTGGCTCACTCTCTGGCTCTGTTTTACTTCCTCTAATGTTGTTTCATCATAGTCTTAATGACTATATTACATTAAAACAAAAAATAATAACTCTTAGAATGTGTTTCCAGGAGAGCTGTTCTCTGGTCAACGTCCAGCTGTGCTTCTGGAGAACAGCAGCATGCCTAGGGGAAGAGTTAGGAACTTTGTGTTGGACTTGCAGCTCTCTCCTTATTGCTACAACTGTGAAGATCATCCAGCTGCTCTGAGCAGGGTCAAATCCCTGTAAAATGGAGATATTCCTACATATGTTTCTCTTCCTAGCAAACATTCAATAAATGGGTAACTTTTCTCATTATCACTGAGCTGATATCCATAGGCTGTTCTGTTTTCAAAATAAATTTTCCCTAAAAGTAATTGGATGCCTAATCATTATTATGCTGCCTGGTAATTAGGAATAAATATAAAGTAACCAATAAAATGACTGCATTTTAAAATATTGCCTTTTATTATGTTAGTTTTCAATGACTATATTTGCAATTTATTGATTCAACTAAGATGTGTTAAATGGTGGTTAGGAGCTTGTGTTTTTGTAAGCTATTTCTTCATGATTCTTACCTGCCCCACATTACTCTGCTAGTGCAGCGAATAAATGCAGGACAGTTAACTCCACAAACCTACATGTGCTAAAATTTCCAAAAGAAGAGGGCAGCTTCTTGTCTCTTGAGGTTTTAGCCAAGGAGAGCTGAGGACAATGAGCAACCTAGATGAGGCATTAAGCCTATAAAATATGTTCTGCTGAAAAAATTAGACGGAGAGAAGCCAATGAGAAGAGAACCAAACAAGGAAGGTGAGAAAGCATCTGGGAAGGAGAGAAACTGGGGGATTATTTTCAGAAAGAAGTTTTGCTGAAAAGCTAAATTGCCTACAGTACCAGATTGCTGCAAAAACCACCAGCAGAACCCGTCAGAAGGTTCTGTTCCTTGTCCAGGCAAGTGGTTCTGTGGCTTACTGAGCAATTAGGTAGTGAATCAGCTAAGCACCTGTTCACATGCTATTTCTCCTCCACCCTCTTAGATCTGTCTTCACTCTCTGATATGCACTGATTTCATTCCCTTTTGAGCTCTCATAGTACAAGTTGTCTATCCTCCATTGTTTGGCATTTAATTACTCATCAATCTTGTATTATTTTATAGATTCTGGTGTTGGAGTTGTATTTCAAGTAGACCTGAGTCTTCTAAGTGACATAAGATGTTTAATTATCTAGCATTTACCCTTACACAGTGTTTATTGCATGTCTGTTCAAAAATATAGATTTGTGGCAGGATATTATAAATAAGTTTCTTTCTCCATATAATTTAATGTGTTCCTTTCTGACTCACATTATCGGACTTAAATGATACCACTTGAGCATCCCATGGGAAACCTAGCCAAATCCAGGATGTGGTGGGACTAAGATAGAAAACTAGATTTGGCAGAATCCAAACTGTATCTCTCTTTCACTATACAGTTCTCTCTCCTCAAACTCAGACACATTCTGAAGACCTGTGTGATGACTTTCTCAGCTCAGACATATCTTGTTAAGTCATTTCCTATTCATCCAATCCAAAATAACCCCTCCTACAATGACTTTCTTTTATATCACCTTTTTGAAATTTCTTTTACAGACAAGTTGACCCAAACTGGGGCACTTTGGAGGGTAAAAGGAGGCAGCCTTAATAATCCACAGCAGGAATATGGGCACAAACCGAGGTGGTTCCCGACAAACCGGATATATGGTCATCTTCTCCACAGAAATGATCATTATCTAAAATATTTATTTATAATTGTCTAAAAATATGGGATGTGAACTTCTTTTAAAGGATCCTGTTTATTTTGTTCTTTCTCGCAATCTAGTGTGTAGATCATGCCTGGCACATACTAAATATTTAATAAGTCATTGGGTGTTTGACTAAATTGCATACCAGTACTTTTTAGGGAACAAAGCGCTACAACATCTTAGACCTCTGTTTTACTATGTGTCTTCCCCAAAGTTGGTAGGCTTGTAGTTGTTTGCCTGTTTCGCTTCTGATCTCAGCCATGTCAGCTACTCATTCTAATCTCTGCTGTAGTTCTTCTGCTTTCTTATCTCTGCCCTGTACTTCTTCCCATCATAGAAACTGCTGTAGATAATCCAGAGCCCACAAGTCTGGACTCTCTCTAATTGTACACTAAGGAGGTAGAACTATACATTTTAAGATCGGGGCAGGTAATGTATAGTTCTCCATTTGTTTCAAAATCATATATCTTACAAGTGATTTATGTATTAAGTTCTGTGTATTTGTATTTTCTCATATCTAAAATGAACATAGTATATATGTAATGATTGCACTTTAATGTTTTTAAAATAATAATATAGACGTTTCTAGATTTTTTCAATCTGAAACTATGATAAACCTCCTAGAACAAAAAAAGATACCACCTTGAATGTACTATAACTAGATAGATAGATATAGATATAAAATCAGGATTTCAGTTGATCTGTTTTGTATCTACAGTTTTATTCTCCAGTTTGAATATATGTTTGAAAAAGTTTTAAGTTCTCCTAGCTTAGTATTGGGGCTTCTCTGGTGGCTCAGCAGTAAAGAATCCACTTGCGATCTGCAAAGCAAGAGATGTTAGTTCAATCCCTGGGTCAGAAAGATCTCCTGGAGAAGGAAATGGCAACCCACTCTAGTATTCTTACCTGGGAAATCCCGTGAACAGAGGAGCCTGGTAGGCTACTGTCCAAGGGGTTGCAAGAGTTGGACATGACTTTGTGACTAAACTACCACCACCAGCTCCGTATTGCCACAATGGAAAGATTTCCATTTTGCACAGTTACCAGGTTAGGATAAAAGATTTAAAACATACCAAATCAGTTATACTTCTATTCTGTAATACATCCTTGCAATACATACACCCTATTTTATTTCAAGGTATGCATAGAAGAGTTTCCTAACCATTTGATAATTCTCCGAGCCAAACAAAAGTCAAAAGCCTTCAAAGAGCTATAAAGCCAGTTCTATAAAAGGCTTTAAAGATCAATTTTTGCTGTGTCTTGTAAAGATTTCTTAAGGGAAACTATATAGCCTACTGCTGGGCAAATACCTAAATACATGCAAATGTGTCATCCATTGATGCCCTCCTAGCCCATCTCCAAGTAAAGCCTTAGTCTGTGATCTTGAACAGTTAAGAAGCTTGTTCAAATTCAATACAGTGAAAAGTACACAACACAATGACAATAATAGAAACATTATGTAGATTATGCTACTTATATAAATAGTTGAGTTGGAATATGCTATTGGATCATTGATGTGTAAAATTTCAGTGGATCATAAAAATCTTTAAGTCTGACTTCTTTATTTTCAGAAGAGAATGTTAAGGTCAGAATTACTCGAGTGATTTTTATCAAGATTGTGGGAGCTGGCTAGTCCTGTTACTAGTCCATTACATTACTATTCCGGAAGACATTGTTCTTTTAGCCTTACATTGTGATAAGTGCCTATGGTGATGTCTTGCTCTGATAGAAATACTTGGTCTTGGCAGCCGAAAAGACCTGAACTTAAATCTTAGCACCGTGTTATTTAAGTAGGTGACCTTGAGCAAGTTGACATTCTTCCCATGACACTTGCTTCCTCATCAGAAGAACTGGGTGATCCCAATTCAGGCTGCTAACAGGTACTTTTTAAAGACAGCATTTTCTAGGACAGTAGTTGGGATCAGTACTCAGTCAAGCTGTCTTAAACCCTGTTTTGGATACTGATGTGTGCGTGTTAAGTCACTTCAGTCATGTCTGACTCTTAATACCCTATGAACTGTAGTCAGCCAAGCTCCTCTGCCCACGGAATTATCCAGTCAGGAATACTAGAGTGGGTTGCCATGTCCTCCTCCAGGTGATCTTCCCAACCCAAGGATCAAACCCATGTCTCTTATCTCCTGCATTGTCAGTGAGGTTCTTTACTGCTGGCACCACCTGGGAAACCCTTTTGTTGTTGTTCAGTTACTCAGTCATGTCCAACTCTTTGTAACCCCATGGACTGCAGCATACCGGGCATCCCTGTCCTTCACTGTCTCCCAGAGTTTGCTCAGACTCATGTCCATTGAATCAATGATGCCATCCAACTATCTCATTCTTTGTTGCCTCCTTCTCCTCCTGCCCTCAATCTTTCCCAGCATCAGGATCTTTTCCAGTGAGTTGGTTCTTTGCATCAGGTAGCCAGAGTATTGGAGCTTCAGCTTCAGCATCAATCCCACCCCTGTGAATACTGATATATCAGAGCAAAGTATAGCAACTAACATCATTCAGTTGTATTCAATTCCTCAGAAAAGGTCAAAGTGTGTTCCATTCATATCAATTTAAGTTTTTTGAAAAGCAAATAAAATATGTAACTCAAAGACATTCTTCAAAAATAATAAAATGTAAGAGCTGTATACTTGAAGGGTTTTACTTAATTATGCTTTAGTGTTCTTTTATAAAAAATCCTCTTCTATCTAAAAAGAGGCCACAGCATTTGTGTATTGCGTTAGTATGTGCAACAGAGATATTTTTGCTGAAAATTCATGAGTCTAAAGTCCTTAAATTTTTAAAAATTAGTAAGAAAAGCCTTTTCTTTCTAACCAAAATTAAGAATTGTATGTATCAATCTTGCCTATTTCCTAGGATATAAAGTATAGTAGAGTTTAAAAACAACAATGAAAAGTAGGACTTGTCTACTTCGGAAGTCAGTATTAAGAACTTGCTGATTTTTAAAATTCTTAATGAAATGTTATAAGGTGATGGGAGGTATGCATAGGTATCAAAATTCTGTCTTTAAGAAAGTCATATTTATTTCATATAACCCATTCTTTTATGTTGTAAGACTTCAGTCATTACAAAGAAAATAAGATTAATCTGAAGAGGCATACTATTATGAATTTGAATTTTTAAAATTTGAGTTATATAAACTTGAGAAGTGCACAGCCACTACTTTCTTAGAATTCAGAAGAAGAAAAGTAGTCACTGGAAATGTGAAGTCAGTTCATTCAAGCCTCTAAGAATTTAGGTAATGATATGCCTTCCTTTGCCTTCATTTCATTTAACATGATACTGAGATTATTATTTCAGTGTAAACATTTTATTTTCCTTTTTGCTTGTGAATCTGTATATTTCCGATTTTGACCTTTATAGACTGTAGACCTGTGTTTGAAATCTGGCTTCACCACTCATTAGCAGGGTGACCTTGGGCAAATTACTTCACCTCTCGTAGGTTCAGTGACATCATCTACAAAAGGGGATGACAGTGCCACCTTCGTACAGGTTTGCTAATTTTGCAAATAACTTAAAGACAAGATAGAGCCTGGCACAGTGTTATTGTTCAGTAGCAGATGTTTTTGTAATAATAATGCATGGAGTAAGCTCACTAAACATTTATTATGCTTCAACTTCATGTGCACACTCAGTGAGTATGGTGAGGAATTTGAAGATGCATGAGATACCAGCTTGCACCAAAAAGAAGCTTGTAGAGAAGTTAAAACATATATAATAATCTTGTTACAGACTTGAATTGTGAAATAGCAGGAGAGAGGTACAGATTGTGTATTAGAATTCAAAGAGGGAGTCCATTTTTTGCTGGTGTCTAGAGAGACACACTTAGTGGTGGACTTTGAACTGGGTTTTAGTAGCTATGCACTTGGAGATGCTGAATTGGCAATTTGGCCTTTCCAAGAAGAAGACAGAAACAGAGGAAGGAGATATATCAAGATAATGTGTTGTTAGATATCATATATCCAGCAGATATTTGTGAAGTGCTTACCTTTTTGGTAGGCACTATTCTAGGAATTTGGAATACATCAGTAAATGAAAGATAATTGCCCTCAGGTAGCAGGGAGATGAAAATAACCATGCTAAGTTGTTTAATTAATAGTATGTTAGTGGGAGATAAGTGTTCTGGGTAAAAACAGAACAAGGTGAGGTAAGCTTGGGAGGGCTGTGTAAGTTAGGGTGTGTGTTAGTTTGCTACAACTTCCATAAGAAAATATCACAGATTTGGTGGCTTAAACAAGAGAAATGTATTTTCTCACATATGTGGATCCTGGGGTCTAAGATCAAGGTTTTTGGAGGTTTGGTTTCTTTTGGGGACTGTCTCCAGGGCTTGCAGATGGCCGCTTTCTCACTCTGTCCTCACATGGCCTTTGTCCTCTGAGGATAAGCCTCTGATATCTTCCTATGTGTCCAGATTTCGTCTCCTAAAGATACTAATCAAATTGGATTCGGTTTCACTCCAATGGCCTCATTTAACTGAATCACCTCTGTAAAGTTGTTATCTACAAATACAACCACATTCTAAAGTATTAGGCATTAGAACTTCAGTATATCAATTTTTGGAGAACACGGTCAACACACAATAGGTGGTTAAAATTTAAATTGAGTGGTCGGGATAGATTCTTCGAGAGAATAATGTTAGATCAAAATCTCAAAGCATACAAGAGCTCCACGGAAATATATGAGGAAAAACAGATACCAGGCAGAGAGACCAGCCAGTGCAAAGACCCTGGGGCAGGCTTGTGTTGTGTGTGTTCAAGAATAAAAAGCAGGGTAGTTAGCTGGAGCAGAGCAAAACCAGAGGGTAGCTAGCGTAATTGGAGATAAAGGCAGAGAAGGAAGATCAGAATATAAAACATTTTATTTAGGTCATTGTGAAGACCTGGATCTTTGCTCTGAGTGAAACTGGGAGCCATGGCAGAATTGAGTGAAAGTTAAATTTAGTCATGCTAACAACTGGTTGCTTTTTTGAGATATAGAATAGAATCAATTCAGTTCAGTTCAGTCGCTCAGTTGTGTCTGACTCTTAGCGACCCCATGAATCGCAGCACGCCAGGCCTGCCTGTCCATCACCAACTCCCAGAGTTTACCCAAAACCATGTCCATCAAGTCGGTGATGCCATCCAACCATCTCATCCTCTGTCATCCCCTTCTCCTCCTGCCCCCAATCCTTCCCAGCATTAGGATCTTTTCCAATGAGTCAACTCTTCACATGAGGTGGCCAAAGTATTGGAGTTTCAGCTTCAACATCAGTCCTTCCAATGAACACCCAGGACTGATCTCCTTTAGGATGGACTGGTTGGATCTCCTTGCAATCCAAGGGACTCTCAAGAGTCTTCTCCAACACCACAGTTCAAAAGCATCAATTCTTCAGCACTCAGCTCTCTTGACCGTCCAACTCTCACATCCATACATGACCACTGGAAAAACCATAGCCTTGACGAGACGGACCTTTGTTGGCAAAGTAATGTCTCTGCTTTTAAATATGCTTTCTAGGTTGGTCATAACTTTCCTTCCAAGGAGTAAGCGTCTTTTAATTTCATGGCTGCAATCACCATCTGCAGTGATTTTGGAGCCCCCCAAAATAAAGTCTGACACTGTTTCCACTGTTTCCCCATCTATTTCCCATGAAGTGATGTAACCAGATGCCATGATCTTAGTTTTCTGAACGTTGAGCTTTAAGCCAACTTTTTCACTCTCCTCTCTCACTTTCATCAAGAGGCTCTTTAGTTCTTCTTCACTTTATGCCATAAGGGTGGTGTCATCTGCATATCTGAGGTTATTGATATTTCTCCCAGCAATCTTGATTCCAGCTTGTGTTTCTTCCAGCCCACCATTTCTCATGATGTACTCTGCATATAAGTTAAATAAGCAGGGTGACAATATACAGCCTTGACGTACTCCTTTTTCTATTTGGAACCAGTCTGTTGTTCCATGTCCAGTTCTAACTGTTGCTTCATGACCTGCATACAGGTGTCTCAAGAGACAGGTCAGGTGGTCTGGTATTCCCATCTCTTTCAGAATTTTCCACAGTTTCTTGTGATCCACACAGTCAAAGACTTTGGCATAGTCAATAAAGCAGAAATAGATGTTTTTCTGGAACTCTCTTGCTTTTTTGATGATCCAGCAGATGTTGGCAATTTGATCTCTGGTCCCTCTGCCTTTTCTAAAACCAGCTTGAACATCTGGAAGTTCACGGTTCATGTATTGCTGAAGCCTGGCTTGGAGAATTTTGAGCATTACTTTACTAGCGTGTGAGATGAGTGCAATTGTGTGGTAGTTTGAGCATTCTTTGGCATTGCCTTTCTTTGGGATTGGAATGAAAACTGACCTTTTCCAGTCCTATGGCCACTACTGAGTTTTCCAGATTTGCTGGCATATCAAGTGCAGCACTTTCACAGCATCATTTTTGAGAATTTGAAATAGCTCAACTTGAATTCCATCACTTCCACTAGCTTTGTTCGTAGTGATGCTTTCTAAGGCCCACGTATCAAGGTAATCCAAGTGTATGCCCCGACCAACAACGCTGAAGAAGCTGAACTTGAACAATTCTTTGAAGACCTACAAGACCTTTTAGAACCAACACCATTATGGTGTATCCTTCAGGCCTCTGAATAGAGATGTACCACCACATAGCAGTGTTTTAAGAAGCCTACTTGGCAGCAGATGGCTACAGATGACTGTGATGGTAAAGTCAAGAGATCCTGATGGCCTGGAAATGGAGAGACCAGGGCAATCAAAAGGTAAATTCAAGAGCACGATGAACACATTGAGCAGCTTTGCCATTTTCTGTGCCAGAAAGAAACCTTCTGTGATAATATAGTAGTTTTCAAACAGCTTTAAAAATATATTGAAGTGCTAGAATACTAGTATTCTAATTATATATTCTTTGAGTTAAAATAGAGTTCTTCAAGTAAGTCAGGCCGGATGCCTTTTACAATTTAAGCCTTTGGATGAGTGATGTTGAAAATATGGATTCGAAAGAGAAGATGATCAATCAGTAATCTGTTAGTGGCCTGAGAAACTCCCAATCTGCATTTCCAACATATTTGATTATTTATTGGTTCAAAGAAAAATCTTTATCTTTATTTTTGTTTTGTTCTATGAGTTACTTTCATAATCTAATTCTCAACTGTATTTTTAAAGTACTTTTATAGATATCCATTATCTTTGCTAAGCCTATTTAAGTCATTTTTTTTCCAATATGTACTTTGGAAGATTGATAGGTAAAAAGACATTTAACTCAATCTTATGTGTCCCTTGAATCATCTCAATCATATATATTCACAGAGAAATTTTCTTCTTCCTTAAAAATAATCCTTTATTGTTATAAAGTATGATGGCAATATTAATTATATAATCCCATCTGGACTATTTAAAGAAATGTTAGTATTTCATGCACTATGTCCAAAGTTATGCAAGTTTGCTTTCTAACATATATATTCCCAGTTTATTGAGCCCCATCTTCCCAAATGCAAGTGATGATAAGTAAGGCCAAATCTGAAACACTCAAATAGAATAGAGTGCGATAACACCTTATAAATCTTCTTTAAGAAATAAAAAGTTACAAAGCATAAAATAGACCTCAGACTCAGAGATGATTTATTTATAAGTGAAGACGTATAGCATTCCTTGAATGGATATATTTCTGTTGACAGCATTTCTTACAGATAGCTATGTTCTGAATTTGGACTAGTTGAAAGAAGCATGAAATATCTCCTCAGCAATGAGGAAAGGATAGGAGGATCTCCTGTTCATCTAAAATAATCGTTGTTTACAAAAAACACAGAGGTACTTAAGGGTCCTTACTAGGATTTCCAAGAGAAGAGTCATTTTCCAGACAAGATTTGAGGATGACTTCTCCAGGTTATGATGTGACTTTGGAAATGCCACTCTTAAGCTTATAGGCAGATGTTTGAATTAGGAAGATGATAGACTTCATTTCACATGCCCTGGTTTATCTTTGTGTAAAGGGGGGTTCTTATGTGTTAGAAGTTCCCAAACTCTGGGAACTAATAGACAGAAGTGTCACAGATGATGATAATGAAATGAGAGAGTGAAGACAATGAATTCCAGAGCCCGGAAATGAGGGGCAGTGACTTTCTGATCCATTCCCTTCACTTGGCAGAGGAACCTGAGGTCCCAGGAGGCTAAGTTCATTGAGTCCCTTGATCCTTGGCATAGTTGTCTCAGTATATCTTTGTTGTTGGACCAAATTTACCTAACAATTTAGTGTTCATACTCAGGCTAAAATTCCATTCTCAGGCGAGGAACCCCTTTCTCTATTTGTAGAGTCTAGTTTACATGTCCTCCAAGTGTGTGTCACTTAAATTGGTAGATGTAAGCTGACTTTACATGCCTCTCAAACTTGGCATTAAAATGCACTTGGAACACATAATAAGGAATCTGACCTTTTTTGTTTTATATTTCAGTCTTTTTGTATCATCAGTGGACATCTTTGAGTTAACTGCAAATATGTCTTTATTACCATGCCAAAACTTATTACTCTACAATTTTAACAAGAGAACAAGACAATAAGATAAACCTAAATTTCGAGAGTATACTCTCATTTTGTTTAGAAGATATTTTATGGATTTCTTCCATTTGTGGCAAAATAATAATTTTATGAGAATTATAGTTACTTTTACTCAGAAGTATACAGATCAATTTATACCTCCAGAAAGCTTATATGAATTACATGTAGAAAAAACTAGCATCCATGATCCTCTAGGGGCATCCCTCATACCTCAGTTGGTAAAGAATCTGCCTACAATGCAGGAGACCAAGGTTTGATTCCTGGGTTAGGAAGATCCTCTGGAGAAGGAAATGACAACCCACTCCAGTATTCTCACCTGGAGAATACCATGGACAGAGGAGTCTGGCAGGCTACAGTCCTTGGGATCCTGAGAGTCAGACACGACTTAACAACTAAACCACAACCACCCACATGATCCTCTAGAAAAGGGAGAAAAGTACACAGGTGTGCATGCACAGACACACACACGCACATACACTAAATCTTGCTTGATATGTGAGCTTCCATGCCTGCCGGGGCCACGTTTCTGGTTACTGCTCTAAGAAAAGGTTTAGATGTGGACTTAACTCAATGAGCATAACAAAAAGCTGTATTACTTGACCTCTGCTGACAAGTCATTAACATTCTTCACTCTAAATCTGATCTGTTGGTAGAATTTTAATGCTAAAGTGTTTAAAAGAGTCAGTCTATTTTGATAGGACACAAAGAGTCGGACACAACTGAACAACTGAACTGGAGTTTTATCTTCATTTCTGTCTGTTTTCGAACACTTCCTGCAAGGCATAGAATAGATGCTAATGCCTTTCAATCTGAAAATGAGCTGAGAATTTGTTGGTTAACTTTCATGAAAACTTAAGTCTTCTGTGACATTAACTACAACTCAGTCAAGTAGAAATGATGGACCATCTAACCAAGTGATAGTTAAATAGTGCTTAATACTTATGCTAAAATCAGCTGTTTAAAAAAACTGTTTAAAGTTGGCTATTTACTTGGAATAATGTAAGGGGATAGTTCATTATCTATTATCATTAGCTAGTTCAGTATATACAGTATTTTAGTACTATACTAACTCAAGATTAGAATAATGGTTTTAAAGAGAGTGTACTTCTCAAATATAAAATTGTTTAAATAGGTTTAAAAAATTTTGCCAGAGGTGTAAGTTAAATTTTTAGAATGTAGGATTTGGAATAAAGTCCAATAATAGTGTTATATTAAAGAATTCTCTTTTTTTTCTTTAAAATCTTTCATTAAAAAAAAAACAGCATTCTTACCATTATACTCCATTTTAATTAACTTACATCATTTTTATTTCAAAAGTCACCTGCCCCTCCCTCTTACCCTTGTAAGAAACCTTACAGTATCTGAACTAGACAGAAACAAATTAGAAAGGCTTCCCTGGTGGCTCAGAGGGTAAAGAATCTGCCTGCAATGTGGGAGACCCAGGTTCAATCCCTGGGTTGGGAAAATCTCCTAGAGAACGGAATGACAACCCACTCCAGTATTCTTGCCCAGAGAATCCCGTGGACAGAGGAGCCTGGAGGTCACAAAGCATCAGACGTGACTGAGAAAACAGTTATCCCTATCCACAGATGTATGGTAGGCTGATTAAAAACAAAACTGTATTTAATATATACTGACCATTTTTTTTCCTCTCCAAGTGATAAGTAAATTGTCATCAGAAAGTTATTACCTCAATTAAAGTCCCTGAGCATTCTAGGAATAGATTCTATTATTCCCCTTCTCAAAAGAGGAAGCCACAGCTGGCAGAGGTTAAGGAATGATCACAGGGCAGAGTTGGTCTACATACAGTGTCCTAAATCACCTCTCTCACCTATGGCTACTTTGTATGTTAAGTAAGCATCAGTCAGGCTCTAAGAAGTCAGCCAAGTACACAGCTTTATTGCAGGGTTCTTAGTACATCCAAAAGAATTTACTTCAAGCTTCAGATATGGGCCCCAAGGGAATGTGTTTGCTCGAAGTCTGGCCTTTGAGTAAGAGGGGCATTACTGGGGTATCACTCAATTTTGTAAGTATCTAACTTTCTTTCTGGAAATCATTAGACTTTTAAAACGAATGCTTACTTTTGCAAGCTATCTGGGTTTTTTCCGTGTCCTTCCGCTCCAACTTGTGCATTACAATGTTAAGTATCAGGCTTAGTACTCTGGTGTAGAGTTCAAAGTACTGCAACATGCCTGCTTCTGAGTAATGTAAACAGAAGGGGAACCATAAATCATATAGACCCATTAATAGCAATGGAAAAATGATGACGTATAGCCAAGTGAACAAGTAGATTCTGCTGACAGTTAAGTTGTGATGAAATTTCTGTGACAGGCATAATATAGGAAGACCATCCATGTAAAAAAATAACTCAAAATGGGCCAGTGGTGGGAACTTTCCACACACTTACTTGATCTCCATTATAATTCTAAAGTAGATCCCAATGACTTTGTGATGGGAATTATATCAGGCACCCATGCAGAAGGAAAAGTCTTTCAAAAACATGTTATTGGCTTCTGAAAAACTGGCATGGTATCAGTTATGGCAGTTCAGAATCTTCTTGATCCCTGTAAGAGTTTCTTAAATGTGGCTGGCTATAGGTAAAGATTATTTGTTTGTTTTCATAGCCAACCATCCTTGTTAGATTTGGGAAATTCAGTAAGCTCTGACTATTCATAATTCAAAATCTTAGTGACACATTTTTAGGTTTCTAAATTAGTTTTATGAGGCATGTGATAAAAATAAAATCAAAGTCTGTTGAACACTTATGGTGCTCAGTCAACTCTGAATATGACCTGTAAGAAACAGTAGAAACAAAATGACATTGAGTAACCCATTTTTATTTCATTTTTATTAAAAGAAAAAGAATGATTAAACCAATGGCAAACATAAGAAGCCACTAAAATTTTTTAAAGAACTTTTTATTCATGAAGTTATGTCTACTTATTTTATCAGATGTGGTTGAGGTGCTAAATTTAGATTAAATGAAATTGATTTTCTTTTACATTAAGAAATATATTTAATATGTTACAGTTTGCTTTCAGATATGTACCTTGTTTGTCTTGATAGCACATCCTAGGTGAGGATTATTTTACTACCAATGAGGGGAAAAGTGGAATCTTATCAGTTATGCCGAATTGTTATAGAAAACTAACATATTTTAGCGTAGACAAATTCTATCACGGAATATTATAACTCTCACTTACTGAACATAATAAATATTTCCCCTTGCATCCATGCCTTCATACAGCAGTTGTTAAAAGTCCATCCACATCACACATTTAGGGTGAAGTTCATTTTTTAGATACAGAATGTAACTCTAATATCCATAGCATCTTTTTTTAAGATGTATTTATTTTTATTTATGGATATTCTGGGTCTTCATTGCTTCATGCAAGCTTTCTTTAGTTGCAGAGAACAAGGGCTACTCTCTAGTTGTGCATGGGTTTCTCATTGTGGTAGCTTCTCCTGTTTCAGAACATGGGCTCTGGGGCACATGGGCTTCAGTAGTTGTGGCTCTCAGGTTCTTGAGCGCAGGTTCAGTAGTTGTGGGGTCTGGACCTGGTTGTGCTGAGGAATGTAGGATCTTGCTGCAGCAAGGATAGAACTGATGTCCCTTACACTGGCAGGTGTATTCTTAACCTCTGGACCACCAGGGAAACCCTATCCATCAGTTTCAGTTCAGTCACTCAGTTGTGTCCAATTCTTTGCAACGCCATGGGCTGAAACATGCCACGCTTCCCTGTCCATCACCAACTCCCAGAGTTTACTCAAACTCATGTCCACTGAGTTGGTGATGCCATCCCACCATCTCATCCTCTGTTGTCCCCTTCTCCTCCCATCTTCAATCTTTCCCAGCATCAGGATCTTTTCTAAGGAGTCAGTTCCTTGCATCAGATGGCCAAAGTATTGGAGTTTCAGCTTCAGCATCAGTCCTTCCAATGAACATTCAGGACTGATTTCCTTTAGGATGGACTGGTGGATCTCCTTGCTGTCCAAGGGACTCTCAAGAGTCTTCTCCAACACCACAGTTCAAAAGCATCAATTCTTCAGCACTCAGTTTTCTTTATAGTCCAACTCTCACATCCATACCTGACTTGATAATTTCACATTATTAGGCATTCATGCCTGATCTGAATAAATCATTCATTTTCCTTGCCATCTAACTGAAAGCAATATCTTGCCAGGTAGCAGAAGAGTAACCTTGGCCGTGTTCTTGTTCTGCATGTGCAGGAAGAGTATTGTTTGTAACCCAAGCTTCTATCTACAGATCATTTATTTCTCTCTGTCTCTTTTGTGAGTGTGAATTGGAATGTAATAACATCGAATAGTGTGATATATAAACCTTGCCTAACCAGGCACACACAGATTAGCAGACTTTGCAGTAAGAGGGTGTCTCACTGCACAGCCTGTGCCACTGTAGAATTTTCTCTCCTATCAGGTACTTCTGTGCTTTACTGACATACAGTCAATGTGCCCACTAAGGGTTAATGCAATTTCATTCTCTTTTTAAAAAATAAAACATTTTTTGTAATGTTATTTAATAATATTTTCCTCCTACACCCATTGTGGAGACAACCAAGTTATAGAATAAAGAAGCAGTTAATTGTCATCTCATCTTTTTCCAGAATAAGCTTTACTTGTGTTGTACACATAAGGAATCATCATGGATTTGAAAACTTAATACAAAAACATAAAATCATGTCTGGGCACATGGTTACTGAGTGGACTAGCACAGCACCCTGTGCAAACTCTTATCATAGTGCTGCTTTTCTATTTTTTTTTTTATCCCTGGCTGTTTTTCCAGCATCTGCAGTGTAAGGTGTCCCTCATCTTCCTTCATGCAACCCAACCCCAAGATCCAGAGTCCAGTAAGGGTAGTGATTCCATTATTTATATACTGTGTCTTTAATTCTAGCAGAACATATCATAGATTTCCAGTAGATCATTTTTGAATTACTGAACATGTGCAATCAAGAATAGAAGTAATTGGGACTCCAGAGAAATATGTACCTTCCCTCTGGACAAATGTGAAAAGAAGAATTGGAAAGCTCAAGTGAGATGAACAGGAATTATATGAAGGTCTCGCTGAGGTCTGAATGTTAGGGTCCCTGCCAAATATGTGTTGAAATCTTAGTGCCTAATGTGATGGTATTAAGAGGTAAGCCTTTGGAGGAAGTTTAGATCTTCAGGATGGAGTGGGATTAATATTCTTATAAAAGAGACCTCAGAAAGCTCCCTAGCCCTTTCCATGTGAAGCACCCATCTATGAACCAGGAGGTAAGCCCTTGCCAGCTGCCACAGCCAATCTGCCAGTGCCATCATTTTAAGACTTCCTGGCTTCTAGAATATGAGAAATAAATATATATTGTTTATAAGCTACCCAGTTTGTGGTATTTTGTTACAGCAGCTCAAAATGACTAAGACAGGCCTATGAAATCATGGAAGCTTTCTGCAGCTTTTCCCTTTCATGTCTTACCACCTCTTTATTCTATGAAAGACCTGAAGGAATGTCGAAAGGAGTTTCCATTATCGTTTTTTATCTAAAAGACAGCTTTGACATTTTCGCTTAATGTCTATAAAACTGTTCTGGAGAAGTACCATGTGAAACACAGAGATTAGTATTGTTAATTTAATGCAGTGAGCTTAGAGTCTTTATAAGATACCATCTCCTTTTGAACTTTATGTTTAAATCAGTAGAGACCAGAACAGAATTTTTTTCCCAAAGAATATTAACTTTGCTACTTCATATGTCAAGCAAATAGAAAAGCAAAAGAAAATACAAACACTTGGGCTCTAACATTGGCATAAATTACACTGATATATGGGAAAGGAGGCCTTTTTTGATTTGTTTTTTCTCATAAACTGCTGGGGAAATTGGATGAACTTGCTCTATGGATAATGGATACAGTAATTCGGAGAGATGATCTGTTGCAGTGATACATTTGCAAATGTTCTAATGAGGTAAAGACCCAGCTCAATTGATGACATGAAGAAAACAAAAGTTATTATGGACAAAATACCATATATCTTATCGTCAAGCTGTTCCTCTGAATCAGAGAGAGGCAGTGTTACCTCAGTGCATTATGCTCTCATCTTAAAAAAGTAACAAAGCTGAGACATTCCAGTTTTATTTTTATGCATTCCCTTTGAAAAGTACTCTCTTGTTTTGGCTCCAAGAAAATGTTTGAAAAGACTGTGATATTCTCCTGGAGGCAGGAATGAGTGCCGTGTAGGTACAGTCAGAGAAATGCTTTGAGCAAAATGTCGGCCAAAGAAAATAATGAGACTTTTTTGTCAATGATTGTTTTGACTTGTGAGTATCTTTTACTACATACATTTTAATAAATTATCTTTTATTTACATTTTGCTACAGCTGATGCTGAAGTTAGTTTTTACCCTCCTCATTTACAATAATTGAAAATGATGAAAGACAAAGGGACTCCATGTGTGGTTAGGGGCCAGATCAGGACTTCAAGGCATATACATAGTTTGCTGCAACTGAGCTTATACATAGGAAATAAAGACCTGGATAACTAAGGTCTTCTGCATTCAGCATCCCTGCACAAGTTCTGCAATGTGGTTAATCCGCCTTGATGATTTACCTTCTTGCCCATTGTAAACAGCAATTCATAATGCCCCTAAAAGAAATTTCATTATATGAAGGGTCATTAGTTAAGAGCCTGTTTGTCTAGTGGATACTCTGTTTTAAATTTCCATATCTGTGATTCTTCTTGGTGTCGTGAAATGTTTTTGGCTTTCATTCCAATGATAGGTGAAAGTGAAAGTGTTAGTTGCTCAGTTGTCAGACTCTTTGCAATCCCATGGACTGTAGCATACCAGGCTCCTCTGTCTATGGAATTCTCCAGGCAAGAATACTGGAGTGGGTAGCTATTCCCTTCTCCAGGGGACCTTCCCTACCCAGGGATCAATAAACTTCTACTAAGAAAGTGTGTATAATTATTTAAAACATGGGAGTGAGGGAGGGGCAAGACTGGGATGGAAAAAGCAGTAGTGACCATTCTGCAGCTTTTCCTGACTTCTTTCCAAGTTTGCAATTTTTTTTGTACACCCATGGTGGATTCATGTCAATGTATAGCAAAACAAATACAACACTGTAAAGTTAAAAAATAGAAAATAAACTAATTAAAAAAACAAAAGGTTTATAACTGTACTACCTACTGTGATATATTCAGTCCCACACTCTTGTTTTTCATGCTTTCTCTCTTCCACTGTTCCTAGTACTGAGGAAAAAAGAGAGTTAATGTTGCTCTATCTTAACCAGAGAGGCGCAGGACATGGAAGAGTCTGTGGAAGTTTATAAAATTCTCACTTCAGATCCTTTACCTGAAATTTGACAGTACATTGGCTAATCAGAGAACCAGTAATAGACTCTTAAAAGAGTGATTTTTCCTTGCTGAAAAAATAACAATGGCAGTGATTGATCGAGGTCCTTTATATTTTATTTAATATTCACCAAAAAATACTATATAGTAATCATTAATAGCCAGCCCATGCTATAGATAAAGAAAGTAAGCATCAGTGTGTTTAAGTCAGGATCTTCCGAGGACTAGAAAGCTGTGTCATGTTCATCTGTTTTTTTTTTTTGAAATATTAAAAATTTAAGAAATACCAAATAAAGTTGCAAAAGATTTTGAAACTATTTATGTTACAAAATAAAAAATTTAACAGTAAAACAACGCAAAAATGTTTCTAATGCACAAAATCTTCACAATATGCATATCTAAAAAATTAATCCATAGTATATTATACATGGCATGGTTGGATAAAGGAACAGGACTTACATTTATATTGTAAATGTCCTTTTTTAATCTCTTATGTGTATCTCTGAGAAGCAACTAAGATACAGGGGATTAAGTAAGCTGCCCTTAGTCACACAGCTAGTAAATAACAAAGCCAAAAGATGAACTGAGGTGTCTGACCCCAGAGTCTATGCTTTTAACGGCTCTGCTAGACTGTTTCCCTAGGTGGGTTTACATCTGAACATTTTTATTCACCATAAGATCCTTCAAGCTTTTAGATAGCAAGAAGATGAAAAGAAGTATTTTTTTGGATTAAATATATTATGAGAATAAGTATGTTCTCAGTTTCCTACCATGTCTGTGACTGTTTAAGTACTAGATTATAGAGGACATTTCTTTTGCTTAATGACCTCTGTTTCTTATTTACAGGTAGACCCACCAAAGAGCATTTGTGGGGTAGTTTACATGTCACCAGTGTGGTTTGGGGGCCAGAGAATCTGGGTTCAAATATCATTCTGATGTTCTGTGCCTTGGATTTCTTACCTGCAAAATAGTGGTGTTGTGGGGAGATTTCAGAAGCTGAATAAATGTTTCTATCAATAACACAGAGACATCCGTGTATTAGACGTCAAACTCTTCTGGAATGGATTTGGTCAGAGGTGGTCCCAAAGAATGTGTACAAGTATCTGCAGGAAGATTGGTGGATTCTAAAGGATCTTTCAGAAATGAAGGAGTGTTAATCTCAACTCAAAGGTATTAGGCCTTAGCACAAGCAAGGTCGTGATCACAGGTTCAAGACCTGTATGGCTCAATTAACAACAACACCTAGAAGCTATTTATAAGACCAGTCCTGTGCCACTGAAGGCATACAGAAAGCAGGTGCAATAGCTTGGATGTAATCCTGGCTGCCACTGAGTAGACAGGAGATAGCAGCCATCTCAGTGCTCCCAGATTCTCATACCTCCCCTCTCCCCTATTCCCTACTATGGCCCAGGGTCAGCTTTTCATAATTAGGAGACTGTCATGAAACTCTACCTTACATTTCACCAAAAGGGTTTTAAAAAAGAAGGTGGCAGGCTCCATGATAGGATATATATTTTTAATGTCACCTGTGTATACTTTATTTTTTAAAAAGGATCAAGAATGAAAATGAGTTTCAAACTACTCTTGACAAGGACACTTAAACAGTTTAAAAAACTCATTTAAAATCATTTTGTAAGTCTTGATGAGAAGAATTGCTTTGTCTTTTTCACTGATATTTCTAACATGGCCTTCACTCTAGGTCTTAACCTTCTCCCACTTGCCTGCCTCAAATAAGATTGTTTTGAAACAGTTCCTTGGTAAATAGCTATTATAGCAACATTTAAAAAATAGTCAATATGTCTCTTTTTCATATTGTGTTAATTATCAATTTAAAATATATCTACTTTGTGTTTGGCGGCTGCACGGTGCTGGAGCGGTGGCTCCACTGCGTGGGAGCAGGGAGAGGTGGTCACAGCAAACACCCTCTTTCAACAACACAAAAGAAAACTACACGTGGACACCACCGGATGGTCAGCACCGAGATCAGATTGATTATATTCTTTGCAGCCAAAGATGGAGAAGCTCTATACAGTCAGAAAAAACAAGACCGGGAACTGACTGTGGCTCAGATCATGAAAGCCTTATTGCCAAATTCAGACTTAATGAAGAAAGTAGGGAAAACCACTAGAACATTCAGGTATGACCTAAATCAAATCCCTTATGATTATACAGTGGAAGTGACAAATAGATTTAAGGGACTAGATCTGATAGAGAGGGCCTGATGAACTCTGGACAGAGGTTCATGACATTGTACAGGAGACAGGGAGCAAGACCATCCCCAAGGGAAAAAAAAATGCAAAAAAGCAAAATGGCTATCTGAGGAGGTCTTACAAGTAGCTGTGAAAAGAAGAGAAGTGAAAAGCAAAGGAGAAAAGGAAAGATATACCCATTTAAATGCAGAGTTCCAAAGAATAGCAAGGAGAGATAAGAAAGCCTTCCTCAGTGATCAGTGCAAAGAAATACAGGAAAACAATAGAATGGAAAGGACTAAAGGTCTCTTCAAGAAAATTAGAGATACCAAGGGAACATTTCATACAAACATGGGCTCAATAACAGACAGAAATGGTATGGACCTAACAGAAGCAGAAGATACTAAGAAGAGGTGGCAAGAATACACAGAAGAATTGTACAAAAAAGATCTTCATGACCCATATAATCACAATGGTGTGATCACTCACCTAGAGCCAGACATCCTGGAATGTGAAGTCCAGTGGCCCTTAGGAAGCATCACTGTGAACAAAGCTAGTGGAAGTGATGGAATTCCAGTTGAGCTATTTCAAATCCTAAAAGATGATGCTGTGAAAGTGCTGCACTCAATATGCCAGCAAATTTGGAAAACTCAGCAGTGGCCACAGGACTGGAAAAAAGTCAGTTTTCATTCCAACTGCAAAGAAAGGCAATGCCAAAGAATGCTCAAACTATCACACCGTTGCACTCATCTCACATGCTAGTAAAGTAATGCTCAAAATTCTCCAAGCCAGGCTTAAGCAATACGTGAACCATGAACTTCCAGATGTTCAAGCTTGTTTTAGAAAAGGCAGAGGAACCAAGAGATCAAATTGCCAACATCCACTGGATCATCAAAAAAGCAAGAGAGTTCCAGAAAAACATCTATTTCTGCTTTATTGACTATGCCAAATCCTTTGACTGTGTGGATCACAACAAACTGTGGAAAATTCTGAAAGAGACGGGAATAAAGACCACCTGATCTGCCTCTTGAGAAACCTGTATGCAGGTCAGGAAGCAACAGTTAGAACTGGACGTGGAACAACAGACTGGTTCCAAATAGGAAAAGGCTGTATATTGTCACCTTGCTTATTTAACTTCTATGCAGAGTACGTCATGTGAAACGCTGGGGTGGATGAAGCACAAACTGGAATCAAGATTGCTGGGAGAAATATCAATAACCTCAAATATGCATATGACACCACACTTATGGCAGAAAGTGAAAAAGAACTAAAGAGCTTCTTGGTGAAAGTGAAAGAGGAGAGTGAAAAAGTTGGCTTAAAGCTCAACATTCAGAAAACTGAGATCATGGCATCTGGTTCCATCACTTCATGGTAAATAGAAGGGGAAACAGTGGAAACAGTGGCAGACTTAATTTTCTGGGCTCCAAAATCACTGCAGATGGTGACTGCAGCCATGAAATTAAAAGACGCTTACTCCTTGGAAGAAAAGTTATGACCAAACCTAGACAGCATATTAAAAAGCAGAGACATTACTTTGCCAACAAAGCTCTGTCTAGTCAAGGCTATGGTTTTTCCAGTAGTCATGGATGGGTGTGAGAGTTGGACTATAAAGAAAGCTGAGAACCGAAGAATTGATGCTTTTGAACTTGGTGTTAGAGAAGACTCTTGAGAGTCCCTTGGACTACAAGGAAATCCAACCAGTCCATCCTAAAGGAGATTAGTCCTGAGTGTTCATTGGAAGGACTGATATTGAAGCTGAAACTTCAATACTTTGGCCACCCGATGGGAAGAGCTGACTCACTGGAAAAGATCCTGTTGCTGGGAAAGATTGAGGAAAGGAGGAGAAGGGGACAACAGATGATGAGATGGTTGGATGGCATCACCGACTCAATGGACATGAGTTTGAGTAAACTCTGGGTGTTGGTGATGGACAGGGAGGCCTGGTGTGCTGCAATCCACGGTGTCTCAAAGTGTCAGGCATGACTGAGCGACTGAACTGAACTGAACTTTGTGTTTGGTTTTCTTTTTCAAGTAGCCCTCACCCTATAATTAGAGCTAATGCTTAAGTTTCTCATTGAATATACTCAGGGATTTTGTATTCCTCCTGCCTTTTCTCAGGTGTAACAACTGTTTAGTTGTGCAATACCACCTTGTACCTTTTCCTTGGTTAATATTTTAGTCCTTCGGTTGGTTCTGTGTATGGGATCTGTGGTTCCTGAGAGTGAACACATGTAACTGCAAAGCTGTTACAATCATTTTTATATAGAAACAATTATTTTAGACCACAAACCAAAACTACGTGAAGATGATGTTATGTGGGAGGCCTAAGTTGAAAGAAATAGGGTCCTAATTAATGCTGCTTTTGTGCTATTAGCATTTTTCTGGGTGGATTACATAATGCTACATTTATAACAGGAGACAAGTTCCCAGTGCTGTTTAGCAAGTCAGTTTATAGGCAGATGTTATAGTGTGCCATCTTGCAGGCCAGTGGGCAACATTTATTTCATTCCATGGTGTTACTGGGCGGGGAAGAATGTATCTTGTGGATTTTAACAGGAGAAACAATATATATTCAGAGAGTAAAGCATGTGACTTTGGAAAAATTTTTATGGACAGAAATAAACAAAAATGACTATGTAGAAAAAATAACGAGCAGCTGTTATTTTCCATGACTGGAAAAGGTTTTAAACAAAAATATAACAACTGGCAATATCTCCCCAAGCTCTACAGGCCTGCAGAGTCAGAAATATCTCAGGGCATTCCCACCTCTGCTTTCTGTTCTTTTCAGTTTCAGGATGAAGGTGACAGGGTGTTTAAAACACCAGAAGCAGTCACACTCTTGCTAATATACATTGGTCCAAAAGAGGAAGCCCTATCACACTTCTGAAAAGGAGCTTCCGACTCCGACTTTTTTCTGAAGTGCCTGCAGACTACTAGGGCTGTGTTATGCCATCCCTACCAGGATGGGAGAGTTCTCCTTAACAGCTAGAAAGCCTCTCCTCAGCCTTAGGTTCAGACCTAAAACATTCATCTTTTTTTACACCTTGAGAAATAAAGGCTCTCAGCAATTTCTTATACCAAAATTATTTGATGTATTTTCCTTTGCCTTTTGGCACTGATTTAAAGGTAGTATTGCAGATCTGCTATTTTCTTTTTATTGTTGTTGATGCTACTTTCCTCTCAACATTCCAGGGATATCAGTTGGGTAATAAGGAGAAAAAGAATCTGTGAAGTGTGGTGTGCTAGGAGGAGAGTGGGGGTTGTCAGAGAATAATGGATCTATTAGTAACTTGGGGTCAGTTTGGTTAGTCAGTCTGAGCCACAGAGTTCTCACCGAAAGGACCGATTTGATAACAGCAACCTCACAGAATTGGGTAGCAGTACAAGTAAGAAAGTGAGAATGCTATGTAAATGAGAATCATGAGTATTGTTGATATGTTTTCATCTCTACAGCCACTACTGGCAAGTGGCACTAGGTTTCAAGAATAGGCCTTCTTTGGACTTCTGGCTAGGGACTGCTTGAGCAAATTAGGGTAGTGGTTGGAGAACCAACCCCAAGCACAGTGAGCCAGCTCTGACCTCCATGTCCAAATTGATGGTGCTAGCCTCTTTCCTTCTGCTGAGTTGTTTTGTTGTGTTCTTAATGTCAGAAGCAGAGCACACCAGTTCACCGTGGAAATTCCTCTGAGCTGCACATACTCCAGTCTTCTCCAACTGTCCTCTGTAACTGGCCTAACCCATGATTCCACATCTTCAGGGAAGTTTTGAAAAGATGTGTGGGCAAATCAATAGAAAGTTAAATACTATTATGCATGCTGCTTGATGTGAAATACTCCTGAATGTATTAATAGAACTTACTTTAAATGGAAAGTAAAGAGTTATATAATAGAGTCTAAAATATACAGAAAAATCATAACATAGTTAACACAACCAAAGTTTATTGAATATTTCTAATGTGCAGGGCATTTGGAGTAGGTAATTTAAGAGACATGAAGAATAACATGTCCATTCCTGCTTTTTATAACTTACAGTCTAGATGAGGGGATGAAGAGGTATATATAAATAAGCAGACTATATACAAAGATTGTATTTGATATGATATAGGGGGATACAGGGGGGTTGGAGGTTATTTCTTAGTAAAAATTCCCTGGACTTTTAATAAAAGATACATCTTAAATGAGTCTTTTATGATGAGTAAAGATGAAGCTACAGGAATTCTAGTTGAGGGACTAGCCCCGAAAAAAATTTGGTGGCAGGAAAGGACAGCTACAATAAATAAACAGTGACTAGCCTGAAGCTAGAGTATAGAGTACATAAAAGATGAAAGAGAATGAAAAACTCTCCTTGCTTTTTTAATTAGATTACCCTCATTAATTACTTAATCTAATACTTCCTCTAATCAGTCATGTACTATCATTAGCTTACAAATATAGAAACCAGAGCCCGAGGAGATTAATTCATCTATCTGAATGAAAACAAGTAGCTAAAACATTTAGGATTTGACATCATAAATGTTAGATGTCAAACATCTAACATCAGATTTTCTTCTGTTACAGTAAACATACTTTTTCTGCAGTGAAGTTGCCATAACAATAGTACCAAATATTGTGACTTATTTAGTCCCTACTGGGTGCCACAGTTTTCCTTTTTTAAACCCTAGGAAGTACCTAAAATGTAACAATTATTATACAGATATCCATGTGCAGAAATTAACTCAGAGAATGTATTTGGTATATAAAATAATGGAAGCTAAGATTGAAAAAAAGAAATAGAGATAGAAATGGGATAGGTTTCAATACTTGGTAAATTTTTCCAGCCCTGTCAGGACTAAATGAGGAAATGAAAGATCCTTAGTAAAACTTTTTAAATGGATTAATATTCAGAATTCACAAAGAACTATTAAAATTCAGTAAGAAAGCAACCTGATGAAAAATGGGTCAAAGACTATAATATTCAATAGATACCTCATAAAGAATATAAAGACATGGCAAATAAGCATATGATAAGATACTCTACATCATGTTATCAGGGAAATGCAAATTAAAACAACAATGTGATGCCACTAACACCTGTAAGAATGACCCAAATCCAGAACACGGACAACATCAAGTGTGGGCGAGAATGTGGAGCAACAAGAACACTTACTCAGGGCTGGTGGAAATGCAAATGGTCCAGCCACTTTGGAAGACAGTTTGACAGTTTCTTACAGAACTAAACATACTCTTACCATACTATTCATCAGTAGTGATCCTTGGTAGTCATCATCCTTGGTATCTACGCAAAGGAGTTACAGACTTATGTCTATACAGAAACCTTCACATGGATGTTTTTAACTGCTTTATGTATAAATGTCAAACCTTGGAAGCCATCAAGGTATTCTGTTGATGAACAGAAAAGTAAACTGTGGTAATATAGACAATGGAATATTATTCAGAGCTAAAAATAAATGAGCTATCTAGCTGCAAAAAGACATGGAAGAATCTTAAATGCATACTACTAATTGAAAGGAGTTGATCTTACAAGGCTACATATTGTAAGATTCTAACTATATGACTTTCTGAAAAATGTAAAGCTATGAAAACAGTAAACAGATCAGTACCAGAGATTTGGGAACTAGGTAGAGATGGGGTCGCAAAGAGTCGGACACGACTGAGCGACTTCACTTTCACTTTTCACTTTCATGCACTGGAGAAGGCAATGGCAACCCACTCCAGTACTCTTGCCTGGAAAATCCCATGGACCGAGGAGCCTGGCAGGCTGCAGTCCATGGGGTCGCACAGAGTCGGACACGACTGAAGTGACTCAGCAGCAGCAGAGATGAATAGGCAAAGCATAAAGGATATTTAGGGCCACAAAAATGCTCTTTTACCATGCTCTTTTACCATGCATCTGTTACCATAGATATATGTGCATCTATGCAAACCCATAGACTGTACAACACCAAAAGTAAGCTGTAATGTAAACGATGGACTTGGAGTGATTATGCTGTATCAATATAGGTGCATCACTTGTAACAGAGGTACCATTCTAGTGGGGGCTGTTGATAAAGAGGGAGGCTATGCTGTTGGGGGGTAGACAGTATATGGGAAATTTATTATTTTCAGTATCCTGTGGGAAACTGTTTAAAAATTTTCTTATTTTCATTAAAAAGTTTGGCTGTTGAGTGGAACCAACCTCTAACTGTTCTAAATATGTTTAAAAATTATCTTCCCTTAATTTTATGATTAAAATGAGATGTTCTGGTTAAAAAAATGATGTGCACTAAAGTGGCAAGTGGAACCATCAGCTTTTCAGCCACTATTTCAGGTTTTCTCCATAACCAGTGTTTAAAAATTGCATCTTCCCATCTTAAGATTATGGCCTCCTGAGGCAGTGAGATCTTATCATTGGTGAAAAATAACTTGTGTGCATGTCTTTACTAAGTTGTGGCAATCTTTGTACGTAACTACAGATCATCAGCTCCAGGCAAAAATACTGGAGTGGGTAGCCTTTTCCCTTCTCCAGGGCCACAGATTTCTTTTCAGCTGAGCCACAAGAGTAGGCTCTCAGTAAAAGTCATTGATTGAATATATCAATGAGTGGGTGAATCAATCAATCAATCACTGATTCTAGTGATTATCATTTGCTGAATAGCCATGCTTTGTTCTCAATGGTATTGTTAGCTTAAGATGAGGCATCATCAATACCTTGGAACATAAATATGTTATTATCTTTTCTGAAAATGAAAATTATATTTTAGACAACTCCATTTTATATTTCTGTAGTTACCAAACAAATTAAATGAATTCATAAAAGATGCAATGGTAGATTTTTTAAAAATTATTTTTATCTAGTGTATCATACTGATGAAATGTTCAGGCTTCAAAGAACCTTAGATTTGACTTAATATTAAGTCAGCAGTATTTTTAAACTATTTTAAGGCATAAACTGTCATATATGTTATTAGTCCAGGCTAAAATGTCTAGTTGATTCCTCTTTTACTTAGATTCATATTAAATATTAATATAAATATCTGTATTAAATATAGAATCCAAAACATTTGTATAATATCTTAGTTACTTTTTTTTTCACTGAAAAATGAAGACATTATGTAAATAGGTTTTATTCCATTTCTTACGTACACACTTCATTATATTAAACTACCCAGCTGATTGCAAAGCAGCTAAAGTTAAATTTTCCCAGATGGATTTTCAGGTGAAATTTGTGAAGCTAATCTGATAATCAGTGGACTACTTTGTAAACTGTATATAAATTATACATATAATTTTGAGAGACTTTAAACTAGTCTATTCACTGATTCAGCTTTTTCAATAGGATACATTTGCAAACTGAGTGTTGTCATTCCACGCATTACCAACCTCTTATTGGAGAGCACTTACAGAATCGTGAAAGTATTAAAGCTTGTGAGAAGGTCATGGTGCAATACAGGGAGGGAATATAGGCCTATTACCCTCAATCTAGTGCTCATGACACTCTGCTGCCCCTCCTTTCCTCCCAAGACCAAAGTGTGTTATATTAAGAATACGTATTATGCGATGCTCTAGAGCTTTGTTATGTCTTCCTGTGTCTGATATAGCACTGGTCACATTATTTAAGATAAAGTGGTGAATTCTTCACATTAAATAAGCTATCTACTTACCTCCTACAGACATAAAAGTGTTTAATAGGATTTTTAAATGTGTTGCTTCTGGAAAGCCTGTTTGGTAGTAGTAAGAGTTTCCTTATTTTCAATATTTCTCTCTGTGATTGTGTATCATAACTAAATGATATTTAAAGATATTTGATGACACCTTAGTAACACTGTGCTGCAGATTCATCAGACATCAAATTATGAGCAAAGATAAACCAAAATGGTCTCTGAAGGATCTCAGCAGGTTTCACAGGCTTGTGTACCAAAGCTGACATATTGGCTCACAGAAAGAACCCTCTTCAGAGTTTAGTTATTCTCTTGTTACAGATAGGTCCAAAAGATAAACTTTTCTACTTTTGGCCCTGTAGACTAGGAAAAGAAAAATATAGCCTAAATGAAACATTGATAATACTAAGTTCATATACTAGTCACAATTCTACTTAGGATAATTGTTAAATAATGAGTATCTAGGTACCAGTCATGAGTCAAGCACTATCCCAGGTGTATCTCTAAGTCTTCACATCAGCGTTACAACCGAAGAATTGTATTTTGATTTTCAAGATGAAGAAATGAGGATTAGATATTTTTTGCCTCACTTGAGATCAGTCACAAAGTGTGGAATGTGGAAAGGGAGTTAATCTGACAACAGACCTGTAGATCTGTTATCACAGCAAAGTATGCACCAGAAAATAATAAACGAACACAGGTAATAAACTAATACTCATGAGCAGCCTTAATTTTCTTTAATTAAAAAACAGATTCAAAACATTATGAGAGAACTAAAAAGCAAATGATCACTGAGCAGGTTTAGGAAAACTCAGCATTGCTTTCTGTCATTGTCTTATGACTGCTGAATGTGATTTATATTTATCTGATATTATTCATAATATTAGCTGAGATTCTTTGAGCTACATCAGGGAAAGCTTCTTGAAGAAAAGGAAATAGTAGCACTGACCTGAGTGATTAATTAGCTAATCATAAAGGGTATGGGAGAAACAGGGATGCAATGGTTGAGGGAGTGTTCTAAGTGTGGAGAAGAGTGTGTACAAAGGCACATAGATAAGAGACTGTTATGGGTTGAATTGAGTTCCCCAAAGTCATATGTTGAAATCCTAACTTCCAGTACCTTGGAATGTGACCTTATTTGGAAAGAGGGTCATTGCAGATGTAATTAGCTTAGAAGAGGTCATACTAAAGTAGGGTGGGCCCCTAATCTAATATCACTGGTGACCATATAAGGGGAATTTAGAATTTGCCTGCAATGCAGGAGACCCTGGTTTGATTCCTGGGTCAGGAAGATCCACTGGAAAAAGGTTAGGCTACCCACTCCAGTATTCTTGGACTTCCCTTGTGGCTCAGCTGGTAAAGAATCTACCTGCAATGCAGGAGACCTGAGTTCGATCCCTGGGTTCGGAAGATCCCCTGGAGAAGGGCAAGGCTACCCACTCCAGTATTCTGGCCTGGAGAATTCCGTGGGCTGGATAGTCCATGGGGTCACAAGGAGCCAGACACAGCTGAGTGACTTGCACTTTTACTAGACAGAGATGTGCACAGGGAGAACGCCATGTAAAGATTTATGCAAAGATAGGAGTGATGCATATAGAAGGCAAATAACACCAAAGATCGCCAGAAGGTAGGGAAGAAGCATGGAATGACTTCTCACTCACAGCCCTCAGGAGGAATCAGCTAGGCTGATGCCTTGATCATGGACTTGTAGCTTCCAGAATTGTGAGACTATAAATTTCTCTTCTTTAAGCCACACACTTGGTCATGGTAACAGTAGCAAACTCATACAGAGGCTAAGAGGCATGTCATTCAAAGACATGCATTTTGGCTCATGACTCTCAGTCATTAAAAAAGGGGAAACTGTTCTCTGGTAACAGTTTCTCTATCTCTTGGTAAGATAGCAGAGAAACACTCAAGAACTTTTAAAGCATTTCCATCCATAATGATCAATATATTAAGAATATATTGTAAGGTTACAAGTTATGTGCTATGAGCTATTAAATTCAGTTAATAACCATGTAACACTGGGTTATATGGTTGTTCAGTGAAGTATTTGGCATCTATGATGTTCCATGTTCTATAGGATAGTAGTCAAAAGCTTAGACTGTCAACAGAACTGTGAATAGAGACTCCACATTTTAGGATGTAGATTTTGGAACATATACTGCCCTCTGGAATATCAATATCCCAAGGGAGAGGAGATGTATTGATATAACTGAATAATTTTGCTGTACAACTAAAGAAACACAATACTGTTAATAATACTCCAATATAAAATGAAAAGTTAAAAAAAGATTACAGTAATAGCATGTTTATTCATTTTCATGTTTCCTAGTAAGGCTGAACATTGAAGAATTGATGTTTTAATTCAAGAAGGTCTGATAGTGAAGCTCCAATACTTTGGCCAAGTGATACAAAGAGTGGACACATTAGAAAAGATCCTGATGGTGGGAAAGATTGAAGGCAGGAGGAGAAGGGGATGACAGAGGACAAGATGGTTGGATGGCATCACTGACTCAACGGACATGAGTTTGAGCAAGCTCCGGGAGATGGTGAAGGACAGGGAAACCTGTCATGCTGCAGTCCATGGGAATCACAGAATCAGACACAACTGAGCAATTGAACAATAGCAGCACTATAATAGAGCTGTGCTATTATTATTGTTACTCTTGTTTTTGTTACTTTGTTAATGTCGAGATGTTCATTTTATTATCCCATCCCTTTACACTCCTGGCCTCTCCCTGCCTGTGAGATGTATTGTCAGTTTCTGGCTGTGTTCCCTGATTCCTCATTTCTGGTTTTTGATGGGGCGTGATGATCAGATGGCCGTGATTAGTTCTCTGGCGCGTGTTTTAGATTATCTATTAAGTAGCCATCTCCTCAGCCACTGAGGCATATGGTCAGCACTTCCAGGGCTTGAAATAAATCTGCATCTTAACATGTGGAATTTTATTATGCAAAAGAGAGCTCACATGGGGCCTAATCTTGTTATTTGTTATGCTGCACACATCTACATGTGCATTCTGGATAGAATCATGCATTAGGCCCCAGGCCTTCCCTTTTATAACAATGCATAGATACTCTGGGTGAGAATATTCTAGGCAGTAGCATCAGCCCTGAACTGTGCAGGGTGCAGGAAGGGAGCCAAATATGAGGAGTAATTTTCCCTTCTTTCTTTTGAATGCTAGTCATTGCTTTTTATTTTTAATCGAATATTTATTTAGCACCTACTATGCACTAGCTTTTTCCCAGGTATTTGGATGGTGGTGAACAAGATGGCACTGCCTTGGATGCAAGGTGCTTGTTAGAAGAGATCACCCCTTAGTGCTAATTAGGAAAAAAGACATCCTTTCTCCAGGCTGACTAAGTTCTATCTCAGGACACCCACCATTGCAAATGGAGTGTGAAATGGATCTCAACTTGCTTCCTCTTGACTAAGTGTCATTGGACTAGGCACACATTTCAGGCAATTGAATTAATTAACAGTTACTAAAGGGCATGCTCAGCAGATAACAAGCAAGATGGCTATGGAATGCTCTGAGGACTGCTTGGTTTAGGGGACATGTGTATTTTGGAGACATTTATTAGATTTCTTTCTGTACCCTCTAACTAACTGACTTCATTATGTGATTGAGTAGACAGTATTGGTTTATCTGCAGTACTTAGTTGAGCAAGTATATCAGGTTTTACATTTTAAAACTAGCTGTTCTTTATTCCAAGATTTTTTTCCCGTGTTACTGTTCTAGAATATAAGTAGAAGAGATTAATGGCAAACACGATGTTTGTTTATAGAAGTTAGCTCAAGAGTATTTTTCCCGTATCAATAGAAACTTCTTTGAGTCTCCAAAACATGGACTTTTAGTTTTTTTTTCCAGAAGTGTCATGTCATCTAAGTTAATAACAGCAACAAAACCAAAAATGCAGGCTCTGGAAACAGAGATATGGATTTGGATTCTAATTCCTCTGCCTGCTTGCTTTGTTACCATGGGCAAGTTGCTAATCCTTTTAGAGGGCTGGTAATAATACTACATTCTTTGTGAGGATTAAAGAGAGAACGCCAGTGAAGTGTGCAGCACAGCCCCTGCACATAGTAAATATTCAATAAGTGGTAGCTGTTATAGCTGATGCTGCTGGTGCTTTTTAAAATTCAGAAGGATCTGCAACATGTAAACGAGCACCGCATATACCAGAACAATGGGTTCTCTGTGTATCTAAATGGAATACATGTGTGGAAAAAGATGTGATAAGCCCATTGTTGTGCACCTGGACAGTTGAGAGCATGTTTACTTTTATGACATTGTAAAAACAGTATTGGCTAATGCATATATGACTGTGCCACACTCTTTGCTATGTACTTCCTATTAAGAAACTCATAGCATCCTTCTAATAATCCTGTGGGTAGATTTCTCTTTTATTATTATTTATCTGTTTGTTTTTAATTGAAGGGTAATTGCCTTACCATTATTGTGTTGGTTTCTGCCATACATCAACATGAATCAGCCATAGGTATATATATATATATGTTCCCTCCCTGTTGAACCTCCCAGCCCATCCCACCCCTCTAGGTTGTCACAGAGCTCTGGTTTGAGTCCCCTGAGTCATACAGCAAATTCCCACTGGCTATCTATTTAACATGTGGTAGCGTATATGTTTCCATGCTACTCTCTCCATTCATTCCACCCCTTTCCTCCTCCCCTTGCCACCCCATGTCCATAAGTCTGTTCTCTATGTCTGTGTCTCCATTGCTACCCTACAAATAGCTTCATCAGTACCATCTTTCTAGATTCCAGATATATGCATTAAACTACAATATTTGTTTTTCTCTTTCTGACTTACTTCACTCTGTATAATAGACTGAAAGTGAAAAGTGAAAGTGAAGTTGCTCAGTCGTGTCTGACTCTTTGCGACCCCGTGGACTGTAGCCCACCAGGCTCCTCCGTCCATGGAATTCTCCAGGCAAGAATACTGGAGTGGGTTGCCATTTCCTTCTCCAGGGGATCGTCCCAACCCAAGGATCGAACCCAGGTCTCCCGCATTGCAGGCAGATGCTTTAACCTCTGAGCTCCCAGACTATAGGGTCATCTAATGTGGGTAGATTTTATTATAACCATTTTGCCGATGAGAAAACTGAGACTCAAAGATGAGATCTGTAGCTAATAAGCTGCAGAGGTGCAATTTCAATCCAGGCAATCTGCTCCAACTCAAGTGTTTTTAACATCAATGATATTCCAAAATTCATTGTTAAATAGGTTAAACCTATACATTACAATACGCAAATGTGTGTATTTGCCTAAAAATGCTAATGCATCATGACACTGTAGAAAAATCTTCCTCTGTTATTCTTTGAGGTCTATAGCCACACTTACACTTTTCCCTCACAGGCTGAATTATAAGGCACATCATATGCAAAATGAGAAGCTAAATTGAAACCTCTCTCTGTTGCCCAGCAATGGATGATTGTTCCACACTGCTTGAGTTAAGCATATCCTTAGGCATTATTCTCCTTGTTTACTTCCTCTCACCCTGACTCAAGTGACTTGTACAGCGGTTCTATATCCAATTACATGTCATCTAGGGGCAGAAGGATGGCATTAATATGGATTAATTATATTCTGCAAGCTCTTTGGTGATCTTTGCCCTTCAGTGCTGAATCAAGTGATGTATCAGTTAGAAACTTGTGCCTGGCTGAATTTAACAGAGATCTCACTACTGTAGCTTCCAAAGTAGGCATTTATTTTTCTCACAATTCAGGAAGTACAAGAGTACCCTGTCCAGTATTAATGCTACAGGTTCTTAAGTCCTCACTGCCCCTGACTCCTTATGTCTTCCACACTGCCGTCCTTCATTTGTGTCTTTTCCTCTTCTAGTTGATTCCTCAAAAGCACAATATGGCCATTCCAACTCCTACCTCATAAACTCATTCCAGACTGGGGAATCCCAAGTATTTACCCTGACATCTTTTGGACAAGACTATACCATAAGGGACAATGGATCAATGAGACTGGCGCATCTTTCCACCAAAACAAATTCAAGTTCTGTTAGTCATAAGTATAAATGTAAAATGGGCAGCTGGCAGTGTCTGCCATAACTGAAAACTCATACTGAAAAAGTGATTTCCTACTAAGGCATATGTGATATTCAAGCAACCCATATGTATTGTCTACTGTGGGTCTTGAGGTTTACATCAATGGGAGCATGGCTCTCTTGCCTTAAGAAAACTTCCCACCCAGAAAATTAGATAGATGTGCAAGCAAATAACTACAAAGTGCTGTGCTAGAGGCATGCACATTGGAGCTTTGAGTTATCAGTGGTAGGACAGAGGCATACAAATTTTAGTTCTGAATAGTTAAATATTAAGAGTAATATGAACACTAATGCTAGCAGTAATGGTTGATCTTTATTGCATATTAACTAAGCCGGGCATTAAAAATTATTTGTGTTATATAATATATAATTTTAATATTCTTATATATAGGGTATACATATATTGCACACCAACTTTATATGTTTTTACAGTGAAGTTATGTGAGGAAAATGAAGTTGAATAACTTTCCTCATGGTGAAATACCTAGTGAGTTAGAGAGCTGGGGTTCCAAACCTACATAGTCCCGAGCCCTGTTAATCTGTTAATCTGCAATCCATAGTGAGGATACTGAGGAAGCTCCATTTGGCTATTTTCTGGGGATTTTTTGGCTTGTTTTTTGTTTTATTTTGTTCTTAAAGAAATCCAAAATTTCCTTTTGATATTTCCAATTGTGTTGAACCCTTTAATTCGTTCAGCATTCATCACATTTCATAACTTGGTCTTACCCAGGATTGTTGGGGTTTAGCTCAATCACCCAATTGCACAGAAGGATACAAGCTAGAATCTTTTCAGGTAGGGAATGTTAAGTTACACATATTCACATTCCTCTATTATGAATAGAATACTTTTAACAATGTAATTACTTGGTCAAAATATCCTGTTTTAACCCTTAATCTTAACTAAGATTCTGTCCTCACTCCTATTTCCAGAGATGCTCTCTTGCTGCCTTTCCTGGAAAACCCTCCTGAAGATAATAGCTAACTTGTCTTGGCTCATGCTCTGGTTTCATGATGCTCCATTCAATGCCTTATGTATTTGGCAGAATTCTAAGATGATTCTCCCCACAAAGATACACACCCTTATATAATATCCTTCCCTTGACTGTGGGAGGGACCTGTGGTGATGATGTCATATCAGTGTCATTTCCATAATTAAGTTTTGTTGTTTAGCACAGTTAACTTTAAGAAGGTGCTAAGTCACTTCAATTGTGTCCAATTCTTCATAACCCTATGGACTGTAGCCCGCCAGGCTCCTCTGTCTATGGAATTCTCCAGGCAAGAATACTGGAATGGGTTGCCATGACCTTCAGGGAGTCTTCCTGACCCAGGGATCTAACCTGCGTCTCTTAGGTCTCCTGCATTGGAAGGCAGATTCTTTACCACTAGTGCCACCTGGGAAGCCTAAGGAGATTACATTAAGCGGTGGCGTCACTAAAATGTGTCCAACTCTTGCTACCCCATGGACTGTGGCCTGCCAGGCTCCTCTGTCCATGGAATTCTCCAGGCAAGAATACTGGAGCAAGTTGCCATTTCCTTCTCCAGGGGATCTTCCCAACACCAGAATCAGACCCGGGTTTCCTGCATCACAGGCAGATTCTTTACCAACTGAGCTACAAGGGTCTTACATTCAGTGGGTCTAACCTAATCACAATAACCTTTAAAGTTAAGGCTCTTTCTGGCCAGAGATTTGAATGTGATAGGAATTCAATGAAAGAGGGATTCTTCATTGCTGACTTTGAAGATGGAATGGGGTGCATGGCAAGGAACTGTGGATGGCTTCAAGGAGCGGAGAGTACCCTATGCTGTCAGCCAGCAGAAAAATAAGATCTCGGTCTTTTAACTGCAAGGAATTGAATTCTACAGCCACAGGAGCTTGCATAAGGACCCCAGGCTACAGATAATGAGAGAGCCTGGCTGACACTATGATTTTGGCCCTGTGAGACTATTAGCAGAGAACTTTGTTATTCTGTGCCTGGATTCCTGACTCATGGAAACTGAGAGATAACAGTTTCATGTTGTGTTAAGTTATTAAGTTTCATGTAATGTGTTATGCAGCAAAAGGTAGCTTATACATCTAGGCTTTAGTTTCAGACATTAATCTCTTGCCCTGACCTCAAAGGTTCACAAGTAGACTAACTCACCCAGGTTATTTATTGGGTGCTACTATCAGCTTTGCCCAAACTATCCTGAAAGTGAAAGTGAAAGTCACTCAGTCATGTCTGCCTCTTTGTGACCCCATGGATTAAACAGTCCACAAAATCCTCCAGCCCAGAATACTGGAGTGGGTAGCTCTTCCCTTCTCCAGGGGATCTTCCCAACCCAGGGATCGAACCCAGGTCTCCCACATTGCAAGTGGATTTTTTACCAGTTGAGCCACCAGGGAAGCCCCATACTATACTATGTACCCAAACTATACTAGAGGCATTACCATCAAGGTGAGAAATAGGGTCCCATATCATAAATGTTTTAATTTTTATTATATTACAATTTGTACTAGAAAGATTTTACCAGAGTTTTCCCATATCACATACCTTTTACCACTCCCTACTATGACTACCAAAATATGAAAACAAAACACCATCTGATACACTGATTAAAATTCACAATTCAGTGGAACAAGGACAAAGTCCAAGGTGAAAGAAAAATTTTCAAATGCACAATTAGTCAGCCCAGGCACTAAGGATTTTCCAAGAAGTGTGAGAAACAATTTGATGCTCCTTTTCTTGCTGGATGCAGTACAGATGCTGTAGAGTGGGTTAGGAAGGAAAATGCTTCTTCTGTTGGTTTCTACTACAAGGAGTACTCTAGCAATCTATTTTAGTCTTCATTAACATATGAAGATTGAAGGGTTAAAACATGGTAGACATCATTTGTCCAGAACACACAGTGGTTTTGCATGGGGAGGGAAAGGCTGAAGATTTGTGGTTGTGTGCATTTTTGGTAACTGTTTGCAAAGTTGGAATAAGGTACCTGCCTGCAATAAAATATGACCCTCACTCACTCTTGTAAATTGCTTTTGCCCATTCACATTTAGAGGTCATTAATCTTGTTTCCCTTTATGGATGGACGTTCAGCACATTCCCCACAATTGATTCAGCTCTATAGTTCAGAGTGGTATAAAAAATTCACAAAGTGCTGTTGGAGAAAAATGTTGCAAGGGTACAAATAAGAAAGGCTATTCTTTATCTTACCTACAGAGAAACATAGGCATCTGCCAAAGGGGCTTGAAAAGGATCAAAAAAAAACAAGATATAAATAGCCAATGAATAATCATAAATTTTTAGCCTAGAAGGGACTTTTTCAGGCCTGCACAGTATAGGAACTTCTGTTTACACAATTGATAAGAAAATAGTCCTATAGCATATGCTTGAAAGCATCCTGAATGTAGAGGAACTAACCAGCTTATAAAACATCCCATTCTTTCTATGATTCCTTTATTGCCCAAGAGAGAGAGATGCTTACTTTGAACGTACTTACATTATAGTTGTCATACTTTGTTATATTTCTTTCTGATTTTTATCTTTTCCTTGAATCTTCACTAAATGGTATTATATGTTAAATATTTGTAGGCACTTAGTGTATTTTTTTATGTAAGTTTCAATGAAACCATGGTTTCATTGATGATATTTCTAGATACTGTCTCCTTATCACTCACATGACTTTGAGAATGATAGTAAAATTTAGCCCTGTGTACATGGTTCAGGTACTAATATTATTTGCATGATCTTTTTTTTTTCTGATGTGTTTCCTCCAGGCCATTCCAATACAGTTTTATAATTATCTCTCTAATATACCTGATGCCCAACCAGAAATAAATGTGAGTTATGGTATCTGGTTACCTAGAAACAAAGTGTTTCAGCCTTAAATGCAAGCCATAAAGCCAAGGTGGGGGGCTGCAACCTTCTGTCTTTCCTTATATTCATTTAAATTGATTAAGAATGTTAAGACATTATTAAATCAATACTGAAAAAAATCTGGAATATATTAGTTACAACTAAAGTAGCATTTCATAAAGTGTTTAATCAGGAAGAAGGAAGTAGATGCCATTGAACAAACACAAGGAAGTTTAAAATCACACCACTAATTTCTGACTTCCTGTGATGTACAGGGCTTGTCTGTCTTCACTGATGTACATGATAAATAAATGTGATAAATATGACATATACCCATACTTTACTATTGTAGAGTTAGGGCAATTAATGATTGCCATGATTTTTTTTGGTCTATGTGTAAACCAACATGTTGGCAAAAAATTATTGTTTTTAATTTTTTATTGAATTTATCTGTAATTTCTGCCCTTCATGTTTGAAATTGATGTGAACTGTTGGCTTCACACATTTGTGCTTCAGAACTTGGGAATAAGGAAGGTGTGTCTGGTGGCTCTTTCCACTACAGGTAGGATATCACCATGCCTATAAACTACATCTTCCCCATAATTTACAAAAGCAGAGAAATTACTGAACCATTTCTAAAGAGCCTCAGATAGCTGCAGAATCTCTCCTCTCCAGAAGGTAATATTCAATATAAGTTCTTACCACTTCTTTGCATATTTAAATTCTCATTTTTAGGTGATAAATTATGACATGTGTTGCCTACAAAAAAAATGTGACATTGCAGCATGATAAAGGAGGAATGGCTTGAAGAATTAATCATTTGGAATATATTTCATAGGGTTTTTATCAATTATTAGAGATTTTTCAGGGATTGGGGATGAGGAGATCAATGTATGCATCTGTTGTTTAAAACTAGCTATTGGTGTGGTAAGGATACCACCCAAGGGAAATGCCTGAGGAACAGAATATGGCTTTTTTTGTGTGAATCTTAGTATGGCTGAGTGAAGTACACAGATTGAGAGCCAGAGCTGAAGTGCTGAGAGCAGTTAGAGAGATTTTTAGTCTATATTTTGTGCAAATGAAGATAAGAGAAATGAAGAGCCAGCTAGAAGATGGGGGATATTGACCACTAGAACTGAGGCCTTAAAGAGGAATGTGGTGATTGTTCTTTTTTATAACATGTAATGTGAACTTAATTTTCTTCTTTTCATGAGTTTCTCAGTCAACTGTCCACTTCTTACTAGTCATTTGTAAGATTAGATCGTTTTGAGAAAATAGAAGAAAATGAGGATTATGGTCTAAGGCCCTGGTCAAGAATCTGCCTGCCAATGCAGGAGACACAAGTTCAGTCCCTGGGTTGGGAAGATCCCCCGGAGAAGGAAATGGTAACCCACTTCAGTATTCTTGCTTGGGAAACCCCATGCACAGAGGAGCCTGGTGGGCTACAGTTCAGGGGGTCACAAAGAGTCAGACATGACATAGTTTCTAAACAACAACAACAGGCACAGAGTAAAGGTCCCTGGAAAGTGCCCACCTTTATCCCTCCCCCACTGAAATCAGGATCACATATTGTCCTCACGTTTAGATCAAGATAGGAGAAAATGGAGCTTTCCTGGTAGCTCAGTGGTAAAGAATCCACCTGCAATGCAGGAGATGCAGGTTCAATCCCTGGGTTGGAAAGATCACCTGGAGGAGGGCATGGCAACCCAGTCCAGCATTCTTGTCTGGAGAATCCCATGGACAGAGGTGCTTGGAGAGCTGCTTAGGGTTGCAACCCCCATAGGATCACAAAGAGTTGGAACATGACTGAAGCAACTGAACATGCAGACATAAGAGAAATTGATAATTTTGGAAAAAAAATAATTATGAGATTTTTATTCTTACAGGAAAGAAAAATTATGGGAAACATTTTTTCCTGGAGAATTCTAAAAACATTTATGTGTATTCTTCAAAGCAAAGTATGTGTGGATATCTGTATTGTGTTTCCAGTATGGTTAAACTAAGACATGGTTAAACTAAGGCATGATTAAGATGTAAAACAAACAGCAGCTTAAAGAGAATTATATTGAAAGATAGAGTTAATATTAAATGTGTTTTAAAATTTTTCTTTTAGAATATAGTTTACAATTCTGGAGCATCTTTAAATCACTTTTTTTTTAAGAAAAATTTATTTTGTTTCTCCTTAAAAATTACCAGCTGTTTTGATTCTAAACAAATTGGAATGAGGAGAAGTTGGGAGAAAATAAAATTGCAAATTTAACCTTTCTCATCTCACGGGAGACTGTGCCTTCTCAAGAATAATTCCCCAGTTTGCCATTCAGTGAGAGAATAAAGTTGTTTACGTTTAAAGCAATGGGCAATAGAATGATGATTGACTTATAATCAATGACTTGTGTTAAGCAACTTTATATTTGGTGCTGGAGGGAGTGTCACACAAACGGAAAGTGAAGGGGGCCACAGCTGGACAACCAAGAATATGTCATATATATTACCATGTCCTGTGCCCTTGTAGTGACCATGTTGCTAGGCACAGTGTTGCATAGTTGGGTTCTTCAAAGACTGTTAAATTGAAACTATCTCATTAAAATATTGTTTTTTAAAAAAGAACATCTGATGGGAAACATAAAATTGTCTTTGGGGATTATTCCTACAGTAATTTAGTGTAAGAACTCAGTATCTCTAATAATTGTATAGATTTACATTGTGCTTCTTCTTAGTTCTTACTTATGCCAGCTAGTGCAACAACACAGATTCATTAATGAGATGGATAGAGCTATAGAGGAGTTGGGCTTAGCTGGAGTAGGAAGGTACATTTAACAAGATAGCAAGAAAGGCACTTAACCAGATAAGATGCTCTTCTGGGCTGTTAGAACTAGATTGACAACTCAGGTAAATTGGAGTTCAATTCAGAATGGGCAATATTTTAGAGACTGAAAGTGGGCTTCCCTGCAGGCTCATTTTAAAGATTACTATACACAAGTCCCATTAAGGGATTATGATGTAGTCCTTAATAGATTACCAACTTGATGGAGGTAACAAGAAAAACAGCATATTACGGTGATAAAGTTCATGATATGAACCTTGCTTACTAGAATACAAAGCATTATTTTATATGGCTGGAAGAATGAGAAAAGGCTTCATGGAGTGAGTGAATTTGCCATATTCAACAGACTGAATGATAGTGCAACAGATAGAAAAAAGGGGCATTTGAAGTCATGTGGACACTGACAGCAAAGCCATAGACATGTTTTAATGCAAAATGTTATGGCAGAAAGTAAAGAAGAACTAAAGAGCCTCTTGATGAAAGTGAAAGAGGAGAGGGAAAAAGTTGGCTTAAAGCTCAACATTCAGAAAACTAAGATCATGGCATCTGGTCCAATCACTTCATGGGAAATAGATGGGGAAACAGTGGAAACAGTGGCAGACTTAATTTTCTGGGCTCCAAAATCACTGCAGATGGTGATTGCAGGCATGAAATTAAAAGACGCTTACTCCCTGGAAGGAAAGTTATGACCAACCTAGATAGCATATTAAAAAGCAGAGACATTACTTTGCCAACAAAGGTCTGTCTAGTCAAGGCTATGGTTTTTCCAGTGGTCATGTATGGCTGTGAGAGTTGGACGGTCAAGAAAGCTGAGTGCTGAAGAATTGATGCTTTTGAACTGTGGTGTTGGAGAAGACTCTTGAGAGTCCCTTGGACTGCAAGGAGATCCAACCAGTCCATCCTAAAGGGGATCAGTCCTGGGTGTTCATTGGAAGGACTGATGTTGAAGCTGAAACTCCAATACTTTTGCCACCTCATGCGAAGAGCTGACTCATTTGAAAAGACCCTAATGCTGGGAAAGATTGAGGGCAGGAGGAGAAGGGGACGACAGAGGATGAGATGGTTGGATGGCATCACTGACTCAGTGGACATGAGTTTGGGTAAACTCTGGGAGTTGGTGATGGACAGGGAGGCCTGTCATGCTGTGGTTCATGGGGTCACAAAGAGTCAGACACAATTGTGCAACTGAACTGAACTGTGTAACCAGAATATCTGAATTAATTATCTCATCGTAGAGTCTTTTGCTTTTTTCTTAGTATACAATGACAAAATGGTTCAGTAGTTGTCATCTTTACTGCCCATGGCAGAGGAGCAGTCTCTGTTTTTGAAGAAGGCATGTTGGCACACTTAAATACCGGCTGAGCAGATCATCCCAGGCAAAGTGAAACAGTAGCAGAAAGGCTTGGGACCTGAAAACAGCATGGGGAAAAAGGCAGATTTAAGGTCTCAGCCTGTAATCTGTCCCACATCAGAGCATAACCAGTAGGTCTGCTGATCCCAGCCTGTGAGCTCTTGGACTCTGTTTTGATTCTAAATAGATTTCCTGTGTCGGACACGACTGAGCAACTGAACTAAACTGAGCTTTCCTGTGGGCACTTTGGCATTTCAAGGTTTTTGTAATAGAGTCAAAGTGCACTGGTGTCTCAGATACTAGATATTCTTTTTTTTTTTTTTTAATTTTTATTAAGTGTTAACTTTATCAACATTTTTCCAGTTGTCTTAAGTTGTTTGTTTTTTGCCTTTAGCATAGAAGGTAGTGTTAGATGGTGGTAAAAATCTTAGGCCTTGGTGCTAGACTGTTCTGGATGTGAATTCGGCCTCTACTATTTAGAATCCATGACTTTGGCAAGGTACTAAGTAAACTTGATGGCCAAATTTTATTAACTTGTATTAATGAATTAAACCCACAGAATTGAGAACGAGTCTCTGGTTTGAATTTCTGCTTCTTACTGAGTATATGACTTGGGCAGTTTATTTAACCATTCTGTCTCTTTGTTCATCTCCAAGGTGGGGACGATAATGGCTATTTTGAGGATTAAATTTAATAGTATGTTTAGTATACTTCAAAGCTTCCTGGTTTATAGTAAATATAAGCAGGCTTGTTATGCAAAAATATTTAATAATTATTGATTATTATGGCTTTAAGGATTGTGAGTGAAGAAGAATAACATTAACATAGTCTCTGGCATAGAGTAGCACTCAATAAATGTTAGCTGTAGTATTCTAGGGAAATTTTAATATTTAACTGAAATATTCTCTGAGTCCACAGTCTCAGGAGACCACTAGTAAATTAATTACCAGTTAACATACTCAGCAAAATGAATTGTCTTGGCCAATTTATATGCGATCTTTGTATTCTTAGTCCTCAAATCTTAAAATGTTTAAAGGAAATATAATAAATCATAGGATTCAGAAATCAAAAAAATAAAGTATTTTAAAAATACAAGTTATTATTCCATTTTAAAGACTAAAATCGAAAGACAAAAACAAAAAATAAAATATAAAACAACTTAAGACCCACGTAGTTGACTAAATCTACTAAAACAACTCCAGGACAATTTGCAAGATCAACTGAGGATTCCGGAGTACTCAGATATTCTCACCGGAGAAGGCAATGGCAACCCACTCCAGTACTCTTGCCTGGAAAATCCCATAGATGGAGGAGCCTGTTAGGCTTCAGTCCATGGGGTCGCTATGAGTCGGACACAACTGAGCGATTTCACTTTCACACATTGGAGAAGGAAATGGCAACCCACTCCAGTGTTCTTGCCTGGAGAATCCCAGGGACAGGGGAGCCTGGTGGGCTTGCCGTCAATGGGGTCTCACAGAGTTGGACACAACTGAAGCAACTTAGCAGCAGCAGCAGCAGATATTCTCACAGTAAACCTAGGCCTTGACCACATCTCCAAAGAAAAAATAGTGTGAATATCAGTATAGCTTTGAATGTGGATATATTCTACTGGATTTATGTGCTGCAACCTCATCAGCTCTCAGATGTGAAAACCAAGGAAATGGAAAGTCTTATTGCTAAGATCATATAATTTATTTGCTTTTCAGACCTGGCTTGAACCCAGGCCTCACTTCTCCCAGTATAGCTCACTTCCCATTGAACAAGCTGTGCTTCCCATCAGTCTAGATCTTTCAGAGTTTATTCATTATGTTGTTCTATAGTATGGGTTGGATAAGAATTCTATATTTATCTATTTATCCCACTAGAATTTGTCAACCCCTTTTTGTCCAAAAGTAATATTACATTTGATTTGTGATTTATCAGGTATAAGTTCATTCTGCTTCTGTATTTACTATTCTAGAATCCATAGTGACCCTGGATCTCTGTAGATGGTAATTGCATTGCATAGATTCAGTTCATGGAGATACTGGGAAAGATTATAGCGTTCAATAATTTTTCCAACATTTTTTTGGTTTTTAGAAACTAGGACAGAATCCTTGTGAAGACACATACACAGCTTATAAGTCTCTTTTATAACACATACATTTAAGGGAAAATATTTTGATCATGTGATCATATGACCCGAGTGTCAGAACAGCTGTGCAGAAGCCCAGACCAGTTGCAGAACCTTCACTTGTTCTGGGCCCTGTTCAAACTAACAAGTCATTCAGTAAATGGGCCAGAGTTACACACCCAAATCAGGAATACTTTACCTCTGAAATCCAAAGAGACCCACTAGGCAGAGATTCTAGATTTAATGTTGCAGCTCAGGGAATTGGAGAGAACTCTTAACAGTTTGATTGCCTGTTGACTAAAACATGGATCAAAATGTGATCCTCAGTAAATTAACTTAAAATGCTAGACCTGCTCTGATATACTATAGGGGAAGGGATTCAAAGGTTTAGGAAGGTAGAAGTGTTAAAGTGGGTTTGTCACTTAGATCTACTCACCCATCCTAGGAGGGTCCAGAGGACATACCTTTCATCATGACTGTGAGAAATAAATTTGTGAGGAGAGTACCAGCAATCTTGAAGAGCCCTCTGATCACTTTTCTCTGTAAGCCAGAAAACACCACGAGAACTGCTACCACTGAATTGGGAAACCAAAATGCAATGGAGGTAATTGGATTCCAAAGTGGCAGAGGCAAATGGTAGCACTCAGTTTCCCAAGGCAAGGGAGTGTGGTTAGCATCATGAAAATCAAAGTCAGAGCAGTGATCAGAGTAGGTAGACTCACAGACATCTACCTGACATTGGCTCGTTGATCATGGTATTTGTAGAAGTTAGAAAGTAAGAAGCCTGCTACATTCTTACTTGATCTGTTATAAGTGGAAGAGTTCCAGGACAAGTGAACAAAAGTCTAATGTGAACCATGACAATGTCATGGACCTTTTGGTCAATTCCCAGACTTGAGCCAGTTTACAGAATCCCTTGAATGAAGGGGAGGCTGGATCCCCTTGAGAAAGTATTCTGCCCTTCTACCAAAAATGTTAGCTTTTAATTTTTCTCCCATCCTTTCCCAGAGTGACTTGGACCTTTTATTAAGGTAACTGTGCAGGGGGGTGGGGGGGACAGGAAATAGATCTTCCAGGGATCCTGAGGACTGGCTATGAACTGACACTAATTTCAGGAGATCCTAAAGGTCTCTGTGGTCCCCCAGTCATAGAAAGGGCTTACGATGAATGGAGTTTTCACTCAGGCCCATCTCATAGAGGGTTCAGAGGGTCCTGACACTTATCTTGTGGTAATTTCCTCAGGTCCAGAATAAATGCTTAGTATAGGCATACTCAGCAACCAGCAAAGTCCCCAAATTTGAGTCAGGTGCTGTATTTAACTCTCAAAGAACCAATAAGCTAAGGAATGACACAACATTTTCCCATTTATGTATAATGGGATTCACAATATTTTTAAAGTATATTCAATTCTCAAATTTCTTATAAAGTTTCCTAAAATGTGGTTGTGTTATCTTTGAACGAGAAGAAATTTTATTGATGATTTATCAATATCCTTGTCAGATTGATGTTTCTTCATTTGCAATTTTGTCTAGTTTAGGAAGGAGAATTCTAAAGTTTTGAGATACAATATAAAAGAACATTTGATCGAAGGTAAATTAATCCTCCTCAAAATTATTTAATGATACAGATTGCCTCTTGTACTGACATTTATATACACTTGTTGATTCTCCATTTCTTAGGCATTTCCTATCCTATTATGATGTTTCCATCTTATTATTGCTATTTTTCAGCTCTCAAATTAGCTTTGCTGATACTTTTCTTCAATTGAATAGTTAAATATGATTTGAACTCAATTTGATTAAGTCTAATGGATTGCATTTCCTGCTGCCTTTGTTTGATTGGCAACATAGAGAAATGGAAGTAAATGTAGTTGATGGAAAAATTCAATCATTTCATATCCTGGAAAATCTTGAACATCCAAGTCTTCTTAAGAGCTCATTTCTTGGCAGTAGTCCTGTCAAGGGCTTTGAATTCATGTCCGCATTTATATCACATTCTTTTAAAACCCAATTAATCAACAGAATAATTTATATCAGTGGCCTAAAAAATCCCATGTAATTATTTTGCCTTTTTTATCTAAGATAATCCTTCACTCAATATTAATCAGTACATCAGTGAATTTAGGGTATTTTAAAAAATGTTATCAGAACACACTGGGAATACCTTTTATGCTCATACTTTGCTACATTATTACAAGTGACTTCTCTTAGGCCAAAAAGAGTCTCTCTGGATGATCTTTTCTTTCAAGACTCTCTCTCTCTCTCATGTTCGCACAATGAGACATCTAGTCTGTGACAGAAAATATATATATTTAGATGGAATGTTTCTATAAAATGTATAGCATTCTTTGCAGCAAATGTGTTTGGCTGTCAAAGCCTTAATTATGACAAGGTAGAACAGAGTTTCCAAAATCCAAAGTGCAAGAATTGAAATCTCTGGTGCCCAAGGAATGTCAGTTGTCTGGGACTGTGCTTGTATTTGTAGGAGAGGTTGCCAAGATCATGTTGCAGTTTGCCTTGTAGAGTTTTCACTACTGTAATAAAAATATGGAAACATTAGAATTGAAGGAATGTTACAGCACTCACTCTCTTTTACAAGGTTACAAAAATTTGTATTTCCGAAGGATGCCAAAAAAATTTATCTGAACAGCCTGTACCAAGTACAGCCAGAAAAATGTAAAAAAAAAAATTGAACCTGGGCAGTGCATTGAAGTCCATCTAAAGCAAACGCACAAATCTAGAACACGTTTGGAGTTGCTTTTAAATTGCTTTTAACTGCATACTGACTGTCTCTTGGGTTGCTGATGAATATCACTGGTCTTGATGACTGATCCTAATTGGAGAATTTATTACACAAATATCCATTAAGACATGTGCAATTCTGCTCCCTGTAAAAGCTCTTTTATCCTTCTAGAAAGCATTTTCTTTGACAATTGAAATGGGCCTTTTAGTTCAGCTAAATTATCATTAGCATCTTTTGAATCTCCAAAGGCATTGGTGTGTTATATTGTCTTACTGTTTGGGGAATAGTATGACTGGAAGAGAAGAAAAAAGTGTGAATTTTGCTCTGTCTGTGTTTTAACCCCTGATTGGTGTAGAGGAAAGAACATGAACATTAAAATTAACAAGCACTGTGGAATGGTAGTTACAAACTTGAAATTCTGGCACCAGACAGTCTCGGTTTGAATCACTGTTCAGCCACTTACTACCTCTGTGTTCAATGAGACAGCCCAGGTAACTTGCTTAGCTGAGGGCTTGACATATCAGAGATCCATGTGGACAATTATTTATGCTGTTTGAATCTCAGTTTTAGCAATTACTACCTGAGTGAACTTCCTCAAAGTATTTACTATTTCCCTCCTTTTTCATCAGTTTACAAATGAAGATAAGAATGCCCATTGAGTGTTAAAACTGGAGAACCATTGAGTGTTAAAACTGGTATAAACTGTCAAGAGTTTGACATTTAGTAACTGATTTATATATACTGCTTTGCTCCTTTCTTTACTGCCACTTCAGTAACAACAACAAAGAAACAATAGCCATAGATATTATTAAACACTTCTCAAGTGTCGGTCACTGTATATCCTACAAAAAGACTGTCACTCACCATTGCTTTTGTACTAAAATGATGCCATGGTTCAGTGGTACAAATTCACAGTTTTGTCAAATTTCTAGATTGCTGTTGTGTTGTTGTTCAGTTGCTCAGTCCTGTCTGACTCTGTGACCCCATGGAGTGCAGCACACCAGGATTCCCTGTGCTTCACTGTCTCCGTGAGTTTGCTCAAACTCACGTCCATTGAGTTGATGACACTATCCAACCATCTTATCTTCTGTTGCCCCCAGCTCCTCCTGCCCTCAGTCTTTCCAGCATCAGGGTCTTTTCCCATGAGTCAGCTCTTGGCATCAGGTGCCCGAAGTATTGGAGCTTCAGCATCAGTCCTTCCAATGAATATTCAGGGTTGATTTCCTTTAGGATTGATTGGTTTTATCTCCTTGCTGTCCAGAGGACTCTTAAGCATCTTCTCCAGCACCACAATTTGTAAGCATGAATTCTTTGGTGCTCAGCCTTCTTTATGGTCCAACTCTCACATCCACACATGACTACTAGAAAACCAGAGCTTTGACTAGCTGGACCTGTATTGGCAAAGTGATGTCTCTGCTTTTTAATATGCTGTCTAGGTATATCATAGCTTTTCTTCCAAGGAGCAAGCATCTTTTAATTTTATGGCTGCAGTCACTGTCTGCAGTGATTTTGGAGCCCAATAAAATAAAGTATGTCACTGTTTCCATTGTTTTCCCATCTATTTGCCATGAATTGATAGAACTGGATGCCATCAATTTTTTTTTTGAATGTTGAGTTTTAAGCTAGCCTGTTTACTCTCCTCTTGCACCTTTATCAAGAGGCTCTTTTGTTCCCCTTTGCTTTCTGCCATTAGGCTGATATCATCTGCATATATGAGATTATTGATGTTTCTCCCAACAATCTTGATTTCAATTTGTGATTCATCTAGTCCGGCATTTTGCATGATGTACTCTGCATATTAGTTAAATAAGCACAGTGACAATATACAGCCTTGACATACTCCTTTCCCAATTTTGAACCAGTCCGTCGTTCCACCTCTGGATCTAACTGTTGCTTCTTGACCTGCATACAGGTTTCTCAGGAGGCACGTAAAGTGGTCTGGTATTCCCATCTTTTTAAGAATTTTCCACAGTTTATTGTGATCCACACAGTCAAAGGCTTTAGTGTAGTCAATGAAGTAGAAATAGATATTTTTCAGGAATTCCCTTGCTTTTTCTATTCTCCAGGCAAGAATACTGGCATGGGTTGCCATGCCCTTCTCTAGGGAATCTTCCTGACCCAGGGATCAAACCAGGTTTCCTGCATTGCAGTCAGATTCTTTACCATGTGAGCTAGAGGGGGGGTTCCCATGATCCAGCAGATGTTGGCAATTTGAACTCTGATTCTCTGATTTTTCTAAATCCAGTTTGTATATCTGGAAATTCTCGGATCATTGTTGAAGTCTAGCTTAAAGAATTTTGAGCACTACTTTGCTAGCATATTAAATGATCACAATTGTATGGTAGTTTGAACATTCTTTGGGCATTGCCCTTCTTTGGGATTGGAATGAAAACTGAACCATTCCAGTCATGTGGGCACTGCTGAGTTTTCCAAATTTTCTGGCCTATTGAGTGCATTATTTTAGTGGCATCATATTTTAGGATTTGAAATAGCTCAGCTGGAATTCCATAGCCTCTGCTAGCTTTGTTTGTAGCAATGCTTCCTAAGGCCCACTTGACTTCACACTCCAGGATGTCTGGTTCTAGGTGAGTGACCACACCATCATGGTTATCTGGGGTTGTTATTGCTTAGTGTTAAATAATTTGTAGCTTTTGCTTTGGACCCATGTATAATGGTTTCCATAATACTATTTCTTATTTGCTCATCATGAAGTAATCAGTTATTTTCCCTTTGTCAACTTCTTCTGGAAGAAAAAGTAAGATATGATCTAAAGACTTTACTGAAGTTATGTACCTTGCTGGGGTTCTTAGATGAACTTTCTACCTCTACAGAGGGAGTTCTTTAGTAGAACCTGGAGAATTTCAAAGAGAATGTCACTGTTACATCTCGTTGTCTGCTGCTCAGCAGGAAAAAAATATAGACCCTACACCAGGAGAATAAGTAAAATCTACAATATAATGGTTCACTTTCAGGTGCTGCCTGGGCTCTTGCAGCTTTTCAAAATAGGAAACAATATTAAATCCTTATGGATAAGTAACTTATTTCACTGTTTTAAAAAAATAATTTTAGGAAAAATATTACTTTCTCATTTCTTGGCAATAGTTTTCTCAAGGACTTTGAATTCAAGTTCAAATTTATATCAGATTATTTTAAAACCCAATTAACCAACAGCATAATGTATTAAAAGAAGCACATTCTGATGATTGATGTCCTTTCAGCTTCCATTCACCTCTAGAACTCTGGACTGTCTGTATGGATGGAAAACAATGGATTGATTTAATATATCTGGGCACTTAACACGAAACTTTAATAAGAATGTCAAGAATTGCTGTTAGAAAGGACGCTGCCATTTATTGCTCATTTCCTAAAAGCAGAAAATCTATTACAGTGATTTGAATAAATTTTGATGAAGTATGAAGAAGCTGTGGATTTCATGACCTCCTTGTTGTGTCAAAGTCCCATTTTCCAGAACAATTTATTTTAAAATAGCTTTATACATGTGTTGTAGTGCTTTGACAAAAGAAAATGGAATTTTAGATTACTAATTCTCCAGCCTTAGCCTGCTTACATTTTTAGGTTGAGAGAAGCTGAATCAACATGAATAAAATTTGCAACCTGGATATTTGTGGTATATTCTGAAGTTTTGTTTAATTTTTGAATATAGCATATTAATTGCTGTTTTTACTAATTTGCTTCAAAAATGGGAATTGCAATTTATCACAGAATGTGAGTTAAAGTCAGTATGATATAGTGGTAGTAAAACTTGATTCGGAGTTGGTAAACCAAATCTTTACCATTTTGTGAATTTAGCAAAAGAATTTTATCCCTCTAAGACTCTGTAGCTTTTTTATAAATGAGATTAATTTAGGTAGATGAACTCTCTCTCCTTAAGTTCTAAAATTCTAAAACTCTGTTCACCCTTTTTGTCTCTTTGAAGACATAACTTTATATCACTTAAGGTTTTTAAATAGCTGTCACATGAATAAACGATGTGTGATAATTTTGAAGACTGTATTTTTATTTCTACATTGTTTGTTTGCTACTGACTGCAAGTTCCTGTGCCAGGTGCACAATGAGACCAAAGAAACAGAAACATCAGAGTTTGGAGCAGAGAAGTTTATTGTATGGCTTGCAAGGAGAAGGTGTGGTTCATGCCCCCAAAACCCTGAGCTCCCCAAAGGGCTTCACCAAAGCATTTTTAAAGGCAAGGTGAGAGAGGGGTGTGGTTAGTTGTTGCAAACTGCTTGGTCTAGGAATACTTTGTTGTTGCAGCTGTCCACACAGGTCAGGTCAGGATGTTCCTATAAACATCCAACAAGACAAATGTTATTCTCTGTTCTGCAACTTTTTATCTCTGTATGAATTGACTCTTAAAGGTCAGAGCCCTGAGAATAAGCTATCCTGTATCTTTCAGGCTGTAGGCAACATTCTTTTACAAAAGGTGCAGAGCCAGCATGACTAAGCATAGGCAGCAGAGCACACAGGTGCTCTGCAAAAGGAACAGATCTAATATGCACTCAGATTTGTTCTTCCCTGTTACATGTTTATCACATTCATTGTGGCCTTGTGGGAGTCACGTACTTTTCCCAGGTTTTCAAAATCTGAGTGTAAAAAATGAAACTTTTGAACAATATGGTATCTAAAGAACTTTCCAGTTCTAATATTTTCTTTTTCTAGTATATATTTATTAAAATCAAATCAAATATAATGTGTATGGTTCTCAATATTATGGGAGATAAAAAATGAAAGACATAGTATCTGCCCTAGATAGTTTTTAACTGCCACTGAATGAGACCTGTAGTGTATCAGTCTATTTGGTCTGCTATAACAAAAATACCATAGACTGGGTGGCTTATAAACAATTGAAATTTGTTTCTCACAGTTCTGGAGGCTGAGAATTCAAGACTGATGCCCTGGCAGATTTTGTGCTGACGGTCCAGGCTTCCCTGTCCTTCACTATCTTCCTAAGTTTGCTTTAACTCACGTCCATTCAATCAAATGCCATCCAACCATCTCATCCTGTGGCATCCCCTTCTCCACTCGCCCTCAGTCTTTTCCAGCATCACGGTCTTTTCCAATGAGTCAGCTCTTCACATCAGGTGGCCCAAGTATTAGACCTTCAGCTTCAGCTTCAGTCCTTCCAATGAATATTCAAGGTTGATTTTCTTTAGGACTGACTGGATTGATCTCCTTGCTGTCCAAGGGACTCTCAAGAGTCTTCTCCAACACCATAATTTGAAAGCATCAATCCTTCAGTGCTCAACCTGCCTTATGGTCCCCCTATCACATCCGTACATGACTACTAGGGAAAAATCATAGCTTTGACTATATGGACCTTTGTTGGCAAAGTGATGTTTCTGCTTTTAATATACTGTCTAGGTTTGTCATAACTTTCCTTCCAAGGACCAAGCATCTTTGAATTTCATGGCTTCAGTCACTGTCCATAGTGATTTTGGAGTCCAAGAAAATAAAATCTGTCACTATTTCCACTTTTTACCCTTCTATTTGCCATGAAGTGATGGGACTGGATGCCATGATCTTTTTTAAATGTTGAGTTTTAAGCCCGCTTTTTAACTCTCCTCTTTCACATTCATCAAGAAACTCTTTAGTTCCTCTTCACTTTCTGCCATTAGGGCAGTATCATCTACATATATGAGGTTATTGATATTTCTCCTGGCAATCTTGATTCCAACATAGGCTGATGAGTAATGAAAGTATAGTGATAGTGTAGGACATTAAGACTTAGGGAATCCACATGTTTGAAGAGTCATTACTATGAAAGATCATATAAGTAACCGAAGGATATGAAAAAGGATGGGGAAAAGGGAAAATTGCTTCATATCCTAAAATCATTAAAGATTCTAGGAGTTTCTAGTGACAGGACAAAAATTGAGAGAGGCTGAGAAAAGATGGCATCCATCTTAAGAGATGGAAATTATTGAGAAATTGTAATGAAATAATGACTGGAAAGTTGCAACTCAAATATTTGTTGAATGAGCAGATGTTGGTAGATGTATAGATGATGAAATACCACCTTTCACTTTATTATATTGCTTGACCCTTGAAGCAAAATGGTGCCAGGGAAAAATTAATTATCACTGAAAAAGAGCAGATGAAATGAATAGTGTCTCATAAGTTAGGAATTTAGGAGAGCTTTATTCTAAGTGAAGCATGAATATCATGGAATCAATTGGTCCAGAAGTTGGGTGCATGGAGATAGAGTTGAGTTGACCTAGATTGAGGAGATATTATGAGAGAAAGTAGCAAAGGGTTTTGCATACTGTGGAATTGCAGAAATTATTTTAAAGATGTTAATATTAGAGTAATGGAAAAGTCAGTTTATGAAGTGTTTCTAGAATGAACTACATGCAATTTTCAATTTGAAATACCGGTATGTTGGCATACAGGTATCCAGGCTTTCATCTTAAATGTTAAGTTACTACTGATTTATCTCTTGACTCTAAGAAGAAAGTAATTTCTTTGCAGAGTCCCTGTTTGATAGGTCATCTTTAGCTAATATTTACATAACTACTTATTTTCTCAGTAAAATATTACTATTTAAATTAACAGACAAATAGGTAAATAACACTCTCCGAGGTGTAGTAAAAATGAATTGGGGAATTCTGTTATATAAAATTGAAGTGAATTATAATAACCTGTGGAAATGGCATATCATCAGTGCTTATGGGGTTTTTGTTGTTAAAAGTACCAGTAATCCAAGTAAAACGTGGTTTCTATATGAATTAACTTTTTCTCTTAAGTTCATTTCTGCAGTCTACAAATACCTACTGTGTGTTTAAGGTAGATTTTATACTGAATTCTAGGTATATGAAGATAAATAAGACAAAACTCATGCCTTTAGGAGTCTCATATTTTGTTGGGGGAAACAAACATGTAACAGATGAATGCATAGCTTATGATGTGAGCAATAAGGGCAGATTTAATGTAATACAGAGTAGTAGATTTACTTTCTTGAAGATAGAAAGGAGAGCCTCACAGGATAATATTACAGCATGCTTTAAAGGCTGGGTAGAAAGTCATCAAGTGCCCTGGAAACTGAGACATTTCAGGATGAATGGACTGCATAAGAAAAGACATGGGTGTATAAAACAGAATATTGTCTTCAGGGCAATGTCATGTACTTGCTCTTTCTGAAAGGTAGATGTGAGGAGAATACTAGAAGATGATACTCTATACCTTAGGTAGAAACCAGAAATACCTTTTATGCCACGCCAAGAAGTTTGGACTCTTTTGCAGGCGCATGAAGCCTAGTGAAGAAGCAAATGTTTATTGGATGAATGAAAAGAGCGTAGCTGAAAGATTTGAAATAGGAATGGTTTGCAGTCATATTTGTTTATCTGTGTTGTAATCATTGTGTCTTCAATGAGGAAGGAAGTTTGAGGAAAAACTATAAGGAAATGATTGTAATAAACCGGACACTTGATAATTTGAAACCAAATGAACAGAATCAGGGGAAAGAGAAAGAAGTTCAGTTCTTGACACAGGATATGCATTCAATATGTTATGATGAAGATTCAAACAGTATGAAGATGGATATGGTAATGTTAGAGAAAAGGCAGTGAGCTTGGAGGGTATATATATTTTGCTGACATCAGAACATTAGTAACTTTCATGTCAAACTGCCCAGGAGTGTAGCATACACTTTGCCAGATAGGACCCAGAACTGAAATATTCTCTGAATTCTCTACAAGTATCCAGTTGTTTCCAAATTTAAAAGAATATATATTTTTTAAGTTACGATATCACTACCCTCATTCAGTTTTAATGTCACCTAAAAGGACACCTAAGCATTTTCTGCTAATTAAGATATGGTAACAAAACTCTATGGTGTCCATGGTATATTTAGACTGATGATACTAGCAGTGAATTGGACTCTAGCAGGACATCAAATAAGGACATTCTACATTAACGTGTTCAAGGTGGTTTTAGAAAAGGCAGAGGAACCAGAGATCAAATTGCCAACATCTGCTGGATCATCGAAAAAGCAAGAGAGTTCCAGAAAAACATCTATTTCTGCTTTATTGACTATGCCAAAGAAAAACATCTGTTTCTGCTTTATTGACTAGGCCACAGCTTTTGACTGTGTGGATCACAATAAACTGTGGAAAATTCTGAAAGAGATGGGAATACCAGACCATCTGACCTGTCTCTTGAGAAACCTGTATGCAGGTCAGGAAGCAACAGAACTGGACATGGAACAACAGACTGGTTCCAAATAGGAAAAGGAGTACGTCAAGGCTGTATATTGTCACCCTGCTTATTTAACTTATATGCAGAGTACATCATGAGAAATGGTGGGCTGGAAGAAACACAAGCTGGAATCAAGATTGCTGGGAGAAATATCAATAACCTCAGATATGCAGATGACACCACCCTTATGGCAGAAAGCGAAGAAGAACTAGAGAGCCTCTTGATGAAAGTGAGAGAGGAGAGTGAAAAAGTTGGCTTAAAGCTCAACATTCAGAAAACTAAGATCATGGCATCCGGTCCCATCACTTCATGGGAAATAGATGGGGAAACAGTGGAAACAGTGTCAGACTTTATTTTGGGGGCTCCAAAATCACTGCAGATGGTGATTGCAGGCATGAAATCAAAAGACGCTTACTCCTTGGAAGGAAAGTTATGACCAACCTAGATAGCATATTAAAAAGCAGAGACAATACTTTGCCAACAAAGGTCCGTCTAGTCACAGCTATGGTTTTTCCAGTGGTCATGTATGGATGTGAGAGTTGGACGGTGAAGAAAGCTGAGCGCCGAAGAATTGATGCTTTTGAACTGTGGTGTTGGAGAAGACTCTTGAGAGTCCCTTGGACTGCAAGGAGATCCAACCAGTCCCTCCTAAAGGGGATCAGTCCTGAGTGATAATTGGAAGGACTGATGTTGAAGCTGAAACTCCAATACTTTTGCCACCTCATGCGAAGAATTGACTCATTGGAAAAGACCCTAATGCTGGGAAGGATTGGGGGCAGGAGGAGAAGGGGATGACAGAGGATGAGATAGCTGAATGGCATCACCAACTCGATGGGCATGGGTTTGGATAGACTCCGGAAGTTGGTGATGGATAGGGAGGCCTGGTGTGCTGCGATTCATGAGGTCGCAAAGAGTTGGACACGACTGAGCGACTGAACTGAACTGAACTGACATTAACGTGCTTATAACTGATAGTGCTCTTGTTGCATTGAGACTAGTTAGTATTATTGCTTCCTTAAAGAGTCATGAAACTAGGCTAGTTAATTCCTCTAGATATTTGCTTCAGTGTTGAAATACAATCAGTTACATCTGATAGAGCTGATTATTGATTTATTGTTCTTCTGGGGTGCTTTAACTTGAAAGTCATATTGTGAAGGCTGTTGACACAATTTGTCTTCTTTGAAAATTAATGCTCTATTTCCAGCCCGGTGTTCTTTTTTCCACTCCTCTGGGGACTGCCTCTCCTGATAAATTCCTCTAGCCTATAAACTGTCCTGGCTCACTTAGGTTTCTGAACTGTGATCTACATAACACTTGGGGAGGCATTGAGGAAATGAAAGTCTATTGGCTTAGAACAGCTGGAACTCCGCCTTTTTAATTTTTATAATTCTGTACTTCAGATTTTCTCAAAAAACCACAAAGTCCTATAGTGCTTTGTATAACTAAAAGCTATAGGTCTTTTTAAATAACATCATTTATATGAAAAGGCACTGTAAATTTGCAAGTGCTAATGAAATGTAAGTGGCAAATCATGTAGCTATGATAGTATAAAATTCAATGGTGATTCAGTATAGTATAATTTTCAATTTACTTAAAATTGTTCCTTTGTGTGACTCATCATATTAGTAGGGAGACATTTGTTTCTGTTCTATTGTCATAGAAATTACCTTAAACATAGGAGCACAGAGGATATTAGTGAAAAAGATAAATAAAACTGTGAAGTGAAGTGTTAGTCATTCAGTCATTTCCAACTCTTTGTGACCTCATGGACTGTAGCCTGCCAGGCTCCTCTGTCCATGGTATTCTCCAGGCAAGAATACTGGAGTGGGTAGCCATTCCCTCCTCCAGGGAAATCTTCCCAACCCAAGGCTCAAACCCAGGTCTCCTTCATTGCAGGAAGATTATTTACTGTCTAAGCCACCAGGGAAGGCTCAAATATAACTGTGGTTAGCTTCAAACAATATCAAATGCCAGAAACTAACAGAACTTTTCAAGGTGATATTTCTGGTGATAGAATGAAATGTTTTTGATGGGAATTTAAAAATATGTCTGTAGAGGCTCAGCTGGTAAAGAACCCACCTGCAATGCTGGTGACCTGGGTTCAATCCCTGGGTTAAACTGAGAAGGTAACGCTGAAGAAGGGAAAGGCTACCCACTCCAGTATTCTGGCCTGGAGAATTCCATGGACTGTATAGTCCATGGAGTCGCAAAGAGTCGGGGCACTGCTGAGTGACTTTCACTTTCTCTTGCAGAGGCTATTTGCTTTCAACCTCTTTACTACTTCATTTTTGAGTACCTGGGTCATCGTGCCTGTTTTGAAGTCCCTGTTTATCTATTGGTTTGTTTATTGGGCCATAGATCAAGTCCCAGCCATGTGCTAGGAATCAGGTGCCTTAGGGGATAACAACCAAGCTGTGGTCTTGAAAAACTCGTGCTTTAGCAGGGGATACAGCCAAGCAAAGAGATGATTGCAACTCAGCAGGATAATGGTATGCACAGGGTATTGGGTAATCACAGGCTAGGAACACACCTACTCTCAGCTCGTTAAATTGTGTTTAATAGTCAGAATTTAGAATTTTGGAGGAGTTGAAGAAGCAGACTGAAAGGAAGTAAAATGCATCCATTGGGGAAATATCTTTTTTCTAAAAAAGCGCAAAGGAGCCATGAATTCAAGAATGAATTTGAAATGAAATAAAGTAAGCAATACTTACAGAGGAAACCAGGCTCATGCAACTTATAATAAACCAATATATAACATTCTTATGTAAAATGTGTCTATTTTGGGTGGAAAAGCTCAGCTTAAGTCAGTTAAACAAGCATAACTGCATACAGATTCTCTCCCATTGGATCTTTAAAAGTTGAGTAAATTTCATTCTTTGCATAATTTGGAAAGCTTTTCCTCCCAAGAATCATTTCCCTTCAACTTTTACTATATAAATGTACTTTTCCTAAGCCATCATCGTGTTCTGAAAAAGTTTTATTAACGACCAACACCTATTAGACTCAATGGTAATCCAAGCAAGCAAATTATTCTGTGCTTAAAGCTAAGGACCAAAATGAAATAAGCTTTAGAGTAAAAAGATCAACATGGGGCGGCCCAAAGTAAATTTCATAAACCACTATTCTTTCTGTATTATATTTTTGAGAATATTTTATGGGATATTCCTTGAGAGTAATTGCACTATTTTCCAGGCAGAATCTTTCTCTTGTTTTCCTCTGAGATTAATGAAAGGGAATAACTCAGAAATAATTTCATAAGTCAGAAATAATTGAGCATAACTACAGGTTAGTTGTATCAGAAAACCACAGCTGATGTATTGAGTAACTGCTAAGTATTTAGCAGTCTTAATTATGCTTAAAGATGAATGAAAAATAAGTAAGAGTTAATACTGTTTCTCTCTCTGTGTGTGTGGGGGGGTGTGTTTGGGAGACAAGTAGGGGGAAGGTAGAGGGACAGGAAGAGACAGTGAGTTTGAGATTGAGGGGGAAGGAGGTCAGGAATGGGAGAAAAACAAAAGCTTTAGTTTCTAGTCAAGAGCTCAGCTACCTAATGGAGATTGAACTATAAAAATCCAAATAGGTGTGGGTGAATATGTGTGTGATAAAGTGAAAAAAAAAAGTGAGAATGTTAGTTGCTCAGTCATGTCCAACTCTTTGCAACCCCATGGACATAGCCCACCAGGCTCCTCTGTCCATGAAATGCTTCAGGCAAAAATAGTGGAATAGGTAGCCATTCCCTTCTCCAGAGGATCTTTCTGACCCAGGGATTGAACTCAGCTCTCCTGCATTATGCATTCTTTACCATTTGAGCCAACAGGGAAGCCCTTGTGTATGCTAAAACAACTGGTAACGTTTTTTTTTTTTTAACAAGTTAGAGATTTTAGAAGTTGCACACAAAACTTGTAGAAGAATTGTAAAATCTAGGCTGAGTTTTCCAAGTGTTCTGTAACAAATAGTTTTCTGAACTGGAAAATAAAATTGGAATTCAGCATTAAGTCACCAGCCTAGTGTAACAGTTTTCAGTCTTGCCTGAATCCACTAAAACCACTGTGTGGTAAAAATACCATTCAAGGGGCAACAGAGAAGGGGGGTGACAGTGGATAGGCAAGGGCTTTATTTAATCTGTTATTGGTGAGACTTTAAAGTGAAGACAATTTGTAAGTAGGGCACTGTACAACAGTGTCTAGAACCTGGAAGAGTGTGGTCTAGGGAAAAGCGAAATGGAACCCAGTTTTGGAAAGGCAGTAAGTTTGAGATAGGAGTGAAAAGATGTCAGGAATGGCAGAAAAGCAAAATTAATTAGAAAGGAAAACTAGGGAAGCTGAGGGCTTCCCAGGTGGCTCAGTGGTCAGTGGCTTAGTCTGCTCGGTTGTTGTAATAAAATATAGACTGGATGGCTTAAACACAGAAATTTATTTCTCATAGTTCTAAAAGCTTGAGAGTTCAGGATCAAGGGCTGGCCAGGAAGCTTTCTTCTCTAGAGGCCTCTGCCCTTGGCTGTTAGGAGGCCACTCCCTTGCTGTGTGCTCCCATGGCCTCTGCTTTGTGGTGCTGCAAGAGGGAACAAACTCTTACATCTCTTCTTATACCGGCACTAATCCCATCATGAGAGGCTCACACTCATCATCTCACCCTAATTATTTCTCAAAGTCTTCATCTCAAATACCATAATATCAGGAGTTAGAGCCTTAACATATGAATTTGGGAGGTGGGGATACAAATAAATATTCATTCCATAACAATTTCCTTTCTTAAATAATTGGCCCTGGAAAGGAACTTTGGAAAGTAGGTTTCTACTAAGGTTGCCAGGTAAAATCCAGAACACCTGCTTAAATTTGCTTGTCATAATTAACAAATAATGTTTTAGTATATAAATATGACCCATGCACCATTTGGAATGCACTTCTACTAAAAAAAGAGTTTGTTGTTTTTCTGAAAATAAAATTCAACTGTGTAACCTGTTTTTTTGTTTTGCTAAATCTGGCAACTCTAGCTCCTCGTTTGTGGGTCAGAGGCTTTTTCTGGCCTAATCAATCATTCACTTCAGACAGAGGAAGGGCTAAGATGAATAGACCCTGACATCCGTGATCACTCTGGTTTTGTAAACTGTTGTTGGGTAATTCTGATAATTTGCTGTGTTACAGGGACAGTAATTTTTCAGCGTTGCATATTGACTATTGATGATGCTCATCATTTCCTCTATTTAGTCTTTGAAATAGCTATAGGTTTTGCTTTAAGTACATTTAACTGAAAGGCATGTCAGATTTTCTTCTCTCTCTTCCGCTTAAACTGACTTATGGAGAGTGGCAGGCCAAACCTTTGTTAGGACCTCCTCTGTCGAGTGAAAGTGTTAGTTGCTCAATCATGTCCAACTCTTTGCAACCCCATGGACTGTAGCCCACCAGGCTCCTCTTTCCATTGGATTTCCCAAACAAGAACACTGGAGTGGGTTTCTATTTCTTTCTCCAGAGGATCTTCATGACCCAAGAATCAAACCAGAGTCTCCTGCATCGTAGACCGATTCTTGACCGTCTGAGCCACCAGAGTCAAGGTACTGATAATTCATGCTTGTGTTTGGATGGCCCAGGCAGCTTCCTGCACCTCCTCAGAGAAGGCTCTGAGTTAGGGCAAGAGCACATGGGGTCATAAGCCTGGGATGAAATCCCTAGATTTTATTAATGGTATGATAGTAATAACAGACATCCTGTAGCATCTACGGTGTGACAAGCTGGACAGATTTATTGACTTACATAACATTCAACACACCCTATGGAGGTTGGGGCTATAATGATCTCAATTTTATATGTGTGGAAGATACGGAACCATTAAGTAGTATTTACAGGTTCATAGAGGTTGTTTAGTATATAGTATTTTTATTATCATCATTTTAGTGCTTAGCAAAGGAGAACCAACAAAGCCATGAGCATTTGTTTTAAAATTCAGTTTGTGCTTGAAAATACTATTGGTTTGTTGCTTAATAATTTGGAACTTCAAATCATTTAGGTTAAAAAAATATGTTGAGCCCTGTCTAATGTGAGCATGGCTTAATTGCTACATTCTGTTACTTTGTCGTAAAGTGGGGCAGCTTTGGAGTAAGCAGGGGGAAACTCTAGTCTCAGTCAGTTTCAGTATATTCAGGTTTTAATGAAGTAATTGGCATGTTGGAGTCATTCTAAGCCTGTGAGAGAATATTTTAAGTTGGGAAGAATAAGAGGTGAAAAAAAGTTGACATTCAATTTTAAGCGTCAGAGAATCTTCTTCTTACAGTATTCCTCCTCAGCTGTTGAAACATAGTGACTATTTTCAGATTTTATACTTTCCTTTTATTTATAAAAAGTGGAAAAAAAATTTATTCATTATTTTTAAGATTTAGTGAAAATGAATATTTCCAAAGATTTTATACTGACATGTTAAAAGTCAATTTGATATCTACTAAAATATGAAATATAACTATTTGTCATATCATATGATATATGTTCAACTGACAGTTTTAGCTAAATCCTATAGCAAATTATAAACAGGCAGATGTCAGGATACTATAAACAGAACAAAACCCCAAAAACAGATTGGGTGGCTTAAACAGCAAACATTTATTTCTCACAGTTCTTGAGGCCAGAAGTCCATGATCAAAGTACTGGCAGATTCCCAGGTGGCACTAGCGGTAAAGAACCTGCCTACCAATGCAGGAGACTTAAAAGACATGGATTTGATCCCCGGGTCTGGAAGATCCTGGAGGAAGGCATGACAACCCACTCCAGTATTCTTGCCTGGAGAATCCCATGCACAGAGGGTCCTGGCAGGCTATATGGCCCACAGGGTCACAAAGATTCGGGAGACAATTGAGCAGACACAATCCTCTTCTTAAGGGCTTCACTCTTTTGACCTAATCACCTCCTAAAGTCCCACCTCTTAATACTGTCATGTTGTGGATTTGATTTTAACATTTGAATGTTAGGGGCAGGGAGGGGCACAAATATTCAGTCTGTAGTAGTAAACAAGTCAGTATAAATCAGAATAATCCAGTCCTGGATTAAGAATGAATGTTACAGATAATCAATTTGACACTCACTTATTTTTTGAAGCCATAGGAACATTTTCTGCTGGTGTACAAACAGGTATATGAAGTTAATAATAAGGTCCTTTTTTCCCTTAAGTTAGGGTCTAAAAAAATGGGGAAAAAATTGAAATTCTGAAACATCTACTATGAACAGGTATTTTAGGAAAAATTATTTACTCTAGCTCTATAAACTCCCTCTGAACTAGTTCTTACTCTCTTTATTTTATATGCTAGGAAACTGACTTAGAAGTTACTTGCCCACAATCAGTGAGGCAGGATTTGAAGTCCCTAGGTCTGTCTGATCCAGTGGCCATGACCTTCCCTCCCTCCCATCATGCATGGCCTCTCTGGGAGAAAAGGAAAGGTTGAGACTTGCTATTTCTGTACAGATTCTAGGTTGGTATGCACACATATGTAAGCATATCTCTCTGCACCTCACTGGGATGGAGCGGAGAGAAGGACTACTTTTCAGATTCCACTCTGACTGAATAAACACTGTGAATGGCTCTGAACCCTGCTCCAAAAAGAAATACCTGTTGGTAACTCCAAAGATGGCATTTCCAAGTCCATAGGCTACCACTTCTTAAGTTTCTCCAGAACCAACTGCAAAGAATTTTGCGAGTAGTTGTTCAGTCGGTAAGTCCTGTGCAACTCTTTGTGACCCCATGGACTGCAGCATACCAAGCTCCTCTGTCCTTCACTATCTCCCAGAGTTTGCTCGAATTCATGTCCTTTGAGTCAGTGACACTATCTAACCATCTCATTCTCTGTGGCTCGCTTCTTCTTTTGCCTTCAGTCTTTCCCAGCATCAGGGTCTTTTCAGAGAGTTAACTCTTCACCTCAGGTGGCCAAAGTGTTGGAGCTTCAACTTCAGCATCAGTCCTTCCAATGATTATTCAGGGTTGATTTCCTTTAGGATTGACTGGTTTCACCCCCTAGGAGTCTAAGGGACTCTCAGAAGTCTTCTCCAGCACCACAATTTGAATTTGAGAGTAGAGGGTAGCAGAATTTAAACTCCCAAGTGATACTAAAGCAATTGGAACAACTAAAGTTTGAGAACCATCATATACTAAGGAGCTAAGAATAGGAAAGAGAGAGAGAGAGAGAAGTGGTAGGAAGAAGAAAAAGGAGAAAAAGAAACTGAATTATTTGACAGTAGGAATTTAAAGTGCTATTCCATTCAAAATTTGTTGAGTACTTACTATTTGTAAAATATTGAGCTGTACTTTACAGGGTTACAAATATGAAAGATAAATAGAACAGTTTTTTTCCCTGAAAGGAAAGATCTCCTTTGATATAATGCATGTCTTATCTTTAATACCTTTTCTAATGCATATAATAACACCATTCACTGATCAATTCATACTTGTTTAGTAGTCAGACTTGATCTGGTGTGTGTTATAATTCATCATCTACAAGCCACTCACAATTTCTATATCTGTTTTCCTAATCTTTAAAACAAAGACCCATGCTGTCTAATTTAGAATGTTTATGATTTTGTGGTTTCAAATGAATCAAGGGAAATATCTATCTAAAACTATTGGAAGCTATAGTATTTCATAGGACATAAGGAAGCATTTACTGCTTGTATTGTACTTGGCTAAACTCAAATTTACTTTACCCATTTAAATTATTATAGACAACCTATTGCATTGATTGTTAAACATTTATAAAAATATAAATAATTATGTATTTTTGCATATTGTGTTTGGGAGTTTTCTAAGTGAGGGCAGTAGATATATAAAATGTAAGTCATATTCAGAAATTGATACGAGTTTTCCTAAGTAGAACCTATCCTGACAATTCACGTGCAACTCAGTGAATCTCTAGTGGGACATTCAGGTCACTCCCTCCTTAATACAAATTATTTTCAAACTAGTTTTTAACCTTGACTGGTATCTTAAAAATTATTTTAAAAAGAGGTACATAGTTTCATTAATAATCTGTAATGTTTTTCCACTACAAACCCTGTTTTCCTTTATATGCAGGAGTCATGCTCCAGTTTTATATATAAGAATATGAAATTAAGACAATATGAATACATTTTTTTATTTCATAAAAGTTCTACACAGTGACTCAAAGGCATAGATCTCCCTCAGTAATGATGGGAAAATTAGGGACATGTTCCCTTTTGTATAGTACTTTGGGGACTCAGATTTCACTAGGAAAAAAGAACACATATGTTTAATAAACTTGTTTTTTAATTGGGGTAGAGTTGCGCGGTCTAAGTCTAAGTCGCTTCAGTCGTGTCCGACTCTGTGTGACCCCATAGACGGCAGCCCACCAGGCTCTGCCGTCCCTGGGATTCTTCAGGCAAGAATACTGGAGTGGGTTGCCATTTCCTTCTCCAGTGCATGAAAGGGAAAAGTGAAAGTGAAGTCGCTCAGTTGTATCCGACTCTTAGCGACCGCATGGACTGTAGCCTACAAGGCTCCTCCGTCCATGGGATTTTCCAGGCAAGAGTACTGGAGTGGGGTGGATGAAGTGCTGAGAAACACATGGAAGAATTAATTGAAAATATCAATCAATTATGACCTGGATTAACATATTTGTAAGGTGTTTTTTTTTTTTTCCTGCTCCAGAGAGAAAATGAGCACTTTGGTAAAGTCATTGCGAGATGAATAGCGAATGGTTTTTAATTATATACCATTTGTACATCTGCAAGTAATTACCTAGAAATTGCTACCTGGGTGACAGTGGTTGATAGAAAGCTACCAGGCAAGGAAAACATCTAATATGAGTAATGAATACAAAAACTTCAGCTGCATAAAGACAGCAAACCAGAGCTGGGAATGTACCAGCACTCACATTTGAGGGGTGAGGTTTCCTGGCTTCCAAATCTTTGGGATGTCCAGTTGCCAATGAAAGTCCCTAATTCAAAGTCTCTAATTAAGATGAGCTTTCCTTGAGGGTCTTCTTAAATGTAGGTCCTTTGCTCTTCTTATAGGGGCTTTATACTCTCTTAGGTAAGGGCTTCCCAGAGGGCACTAGTGGTAAAGAACTCGCCTGCCAATGGAGGAGACATAAGAGACATGGGTTCAATCCCTAGGTTGGGAAATCCCCTGGAGGAGGGCACGCAACCCACTCCAGTGTTCTTGCTTGGAGAATGTTAAGGACAGAGGAGCCTGGAAGGCTACATTCCATAGGGTCCCTAAGAGTTGAACAGGACTGATGCCACTTAGCATGCACACACCCTCTTAGGTCATTCAAATTTTTATGTTTGCTTGCCCAGTAGGAGAAAAGTGCTAGCTCTAACCTCAGAACGTTCTTGTGTATTGACAAAGATTCTGAGAGAATCAAACAGCAATTTCCTTTACATGACATAACCCTAGTGGGCAAGCTTTGTGCCCTAGTAGTTGCTGTTCAGTCACTCAGTCCTGTCCAACTCTTTGCAATCTCATGGACTGCAGCATGCAGTCCTGTCCTTCACCAACTGCTGGAGCTTGTTCAAACTCATGTCCATCGAGTTGGTGATGCCATCCAACCATTTTGTCCTCTGTCATCCCCTTCTCCTCCTGCCTTCAGTCTTTCCTAGCATCAGGGTCTTCTCTAATGAGTCAGCTCTTCACATCAGGTTGCCAAAGTATTGGAGCTTCACTTCAGAATCATTCCTTCCAATGAATATTCAGGACTGACTTCCTTTAGGATTGACTCCTTTGATCGCCTTGCAGTCCAAAGGACTCTCAAGAGTCTTCTCCAACACCACAGATCAAAAGCATCAATTCTTCGATGCTTAGCCTTCTTTATGGTCCAACTCTCAGGTCCATACATGACTACTGGAAAAAACATAGCTTTGACTAGATGGACCTCTGTTGGCAAAGTAATGTCTCTGCTTTTTAATATGCTGTCTATTGTGCCCTAGTAGGTTGAATCTTAAGGAAACCAACTTAAGCCTTTTAGTCTGTTGTGAAAACCAACTTACGTCTTAGTTTTTTTTTTTTTTAGAGAAGTTGTAAGATGACAAAATTATGGCACATTTTCATATGAAAAGTACCCTTCAGGGTTATAGGTGGCTGCAGATTTAGCTGGAGACATCTGGGCAGCATTAAGTATTTATCAAGGGGTTGCAGATTCAGCCCCCCAAGCCTGCAGACATACATTATTTGTCTGGAATGGTGTTTTTCTTTTTTTAAGTTGAATTTGAGTATCTTTGGTTGGTGCATGGCAGCTGTTTGCCACAATTCTGAAACTTCCTATGTACTACTTTTTCCTTGGCCTACTTCACATCTACTGAAGGCAGTTGTCTTGTGTTCCTAGTTTAATACTGTGAGTACTGGTGAGACTTCCTTTCTAGAGCCTGGAATATCTGACATAAATAGGGAAAGGAAGGATATTTATTAGTTAAACTGCTAGAGCCAAGCTCTCAGGGAAACAGTAATCAGTAACCACACAGAAGGCTGGCTGAATATCAAAGGAGGTATGGAGAGCATTGATGGTACAGGTCAGAAACCAGGCCTGAAGGACAAGCTGTCAAGGTTATAAATCAAGGCCATGAGGCCAAAACGTTGGCCGAGTGTATGGATAACAGACACAGGGACTAGAGGAACTAGTTAGAGGAACTAGCTGGAACAGTGGTTAGGGCCAGGTCGCTAAACAAATCTTGTAGCTAGTAGTCATTCATGCTATTTTTCCTGTTTTCTTTTTGTTGTTGTTTTCTATTTTTTTTTCTGTTCAAATAATAGCACTTGAGGATAGCCTTAGAAAGAAGGGGAAAAGAACTAAGACCTTTTTCTACAGGCTGACTTATTTTTCACCCACCCATCCTTTTTTTATGATTATTTACTTCTGATTTCTACTCTTTTGATTTTTATTAGTATTTTTAAAACTCACTTTCTAATTCCTGATTTTTTTCCTGGATCTTGAGAGTTGGTTATTGACATGTCCCCCACACTGCCTCCTAGCCTAGAAGACATGTTGCCTATCTTTGCTTGATCAAAAAAGCATTGAGCACTATACCCTTTATATTACTGTTTCTTCCTATCATCATCTCAGGAAGTAGGAACATGTACCCATTTTACAGATGACAAGACAATCTCTGAGAACTGTAATTTTATAGATAGCCTATAAATAATTTTTATAGTTTATTATAAAAGGCCCAGAGTGATACACCTCCTAACTTGAACTCTCATCTTCTGTCTCCAAAGTTGTAATCATTCTCAGATAGGCTCCTGATTCTATTTGCTCTTCAAGAGCAAATTGATTATTCCACAACTGTAAAGTATGAATGTATCTGCCTATTATAGAACTTAACATTTTGCAATAGCTCTGATTTACTGCAGGCTGCATCCTCCACTACACTGTGAAAAACTTAAAGATAGTGGATCTGCCTGCAATGAAGAAGACCTGGGTTTGATCCCTGGGTCAGAAAGAGCTGCTTGAGAAGGGAATGGTTACCCACTTTGGTATTCTGTCCTGGAGAATCCCATGGACAGAGGAGCCTGGTGGGCTACTGTCCATGGGATTGCAAAGAGTTGGACTTGACTGAGTGATTAACACTTTTACTTTCATACTGGGTAAAGTTCTGGTTACTGAGTAGGGGATTAATTATTGAGCAGATAATGAATGAAATCATTCATAGCTTTTTAATCTATGTATTTGATTAACTCAATCAACAGAAGGAGCCTGGCCTTGGGACCCAGGCCTTATTTGGTTTGTTTTAGGCTCATGCCACCTGAGGTTGTTACTTTTCTTCTCGTTGGTGTTCATGATCTGAGCAAATCCAGACAGAAGTAATAAGCAGAGCTGCAATCAGAATTTGGACTGTCTGATTACATGTCTTGTGTTGCATGCAATACAGGTTAACATCTAGGATATGATCAAAGCATATGTAAATAATAAATACTGATTATCGTTTTTCCTACTTGCTCTAAATCAGTGGTACTGCTCTGTTTAACATTTGTTTAATCAAACACTAAATTTTTGGAAATCTTTTTCTACATTGAAATGTTTAACTGGATATTAATTTACAATTCTTCTCTTGTTTTTTAAAATGTAGAGGGCATCATTATCTCTATTTAGTTTCTGATGTTGGAAATGACTATCCAAGCAATATATGTAGAACAGATGGTACAGTGGAAATAGTTCTAGACTAGGTGAAAGCAGGACAGGAGAGTTAGTGATGGAGATCAGAGGCCAGAAGACTGAGCCCCACTGTTACTTAACATCTATTTAACCCCTACTGTGTGCTGGGCATCCTGTCAGCTGATGGTTGCACAAAGATGAATGAAGTGAGATCCTAAGCAGCACAATTTACTAGAGGAAGCAGATCAGTGAACAAGTGGTAATAATATAGAAAATGTATAAATTCATATATACAGAGAAGTAAAAGCAGAGGGATAAGCAGAGGGAAAAAAGAGAGAGTGAAAGAGCCAAGGAAAGAATTATTTTCCAACTGGAGCAGCAACTCTTGAGCAGAGGAGTCACTTTACCCCTTTCTCTAGTCTGCTTACCTGCTACATCAATGTTTCCTAAACTTCAGTGATTTTTGGTACCGTCTTCATATTTTAGATAGATCTAAGGACCGCTTTAATGCTATTTGTTTCCTCTCAATAGACTTTAAATTAGTTGACCTTTTTTTTTTTTAATAAATGTACATTTTCTTAAATAGCAATGTCTATGAAATCACAAGCTAAAATAGCTATTTCTTCTTGACACATATGGTTTGAGTTTGGTGAAACTCCTCACCCAAACTAAGAATAATAGCTCTTTGAGTCTTTTACCTCAGCGAACTAAATTAATACATATACAGGACAAATACAATACATTCCTCTTAAAATGAACTTGTAAAGTAGTGTATTACTACCTAAAAACATCTTGTGTTCCACCACTGACACCAGAGCCATCATGATTTAGGAAATTCCAGACAAGTTGTTTCTTTTGGAGTCCCTTCTGTCCTTAGTATATTTTCTCTAAAAGTTTTGTTAGCAAAATAGGTGTATCTTCTTATTATCTGTCAGATAATTCAAATTCACAGAGACCTGAAGGACCAGATGAATTTTGGATTTCCCCTAAGACTTTGCTAATGTCAAAAAGGTTGAAACCAATGATCAGAAGTCATAGGGGAGCATCCTCTTCTTGCCTGGAAGAGTTTGGAAAGTTACAGATCTAGAAAGAGGAGATCAATTTCTGAACATGTTTATTCAAAGGAGGGTGGAATAACATATTCCCATCCTTACATCACGCTAGTTTTTTTTTTTAACTGAAAACTAGTTCCTGTCATAAATATAAATACTGAATTAAAGAGGACTAGGAGGCATTAACGGAGAAGGCAATGGCACCCCACTCCAGTACTTTTGCTTGGAAAATCCCATGGAGGGAGGAGCCTGGTAGGCTGCAGTCCATGGGGTCGCTAAGAGTCGGACACGACTGAGCAACTTCACTTTCACTTTTCCCATTCATGCACTGGAGAAGGAAATGGCAACCCACTCCAGTATTCTTGCCTGGAGAATCCCAGGGACAGCGGAGCCTGGTGGGCTGCCGTCTATGGGGTCGCACAGAGTCGGACATGACTGAAGCGACTTAGCAGCAGCAGCAGCAGCAGGAGGCATTAAAGTGAAAAGCAGAAAAATTCTATTGAGCTTTTGAGAAAAAGAATTATTTTATAATTTGTTTATTTATGATACAATAATGGTTTATTGTTTAAAATTCCAAAAAAGAAATTATGATAGCATATAATCTAAAAATAAGCTATCGACCTTTTTAGGGAAATTAAAAGAAAAACATATTTCTACCAATGGAAAAAATAGCAATAATTGTCATATTTATTGTATCATGTTGATATTTTCCCTTACTGACATCATAAATTTATTTTTTTTGCTATCTTATTTTCTGAAACTAAGACCCATTTCATTGTGATTTTCATAGGAGAGATAATGTGAGGTGGCTGTGTGTATTTTAAACATATTCAATATTATGATTGAAGATTGTTAAAGAATCACTAGCCTTATTTTGTAATATGAAGGTATATTTTTTAAAAAAGGAATAATACGCATTTTTTTATGTTTATCAAAAAAGAGTTGTTGGTTTTGTTGTTTAGTTGCTAAGTCATGTCTGACTCTTTGCAACGCTGTGGACCCTAGCCTGCCAGGCGCCTCTGTCCATGAGATTTTCTGGGCAAGAATACTGAAGCAGGTTGCAATTTCATTCTCAACGGGATCTTCCCAACCCAGGGACCAAACCTGTGTCCCTGCATTGGCAGGCAGATTCTTTACCACTGAGCACCAGGGAGCCCATCAAAAAGGATACAGGGTAAAAATTTATAAGCTCAAAAGTAACTATGAAGGCAGCTACGTTTTTAATGAATCTTTATTCAGAGATATTAACCATCATAATTGACCTTTCATATCATCCTCAACAAAACAATATTTCTGAGCCCCTGTGTCACTTTCAGACCTCAACTGACTTATTTAAAAACATATTGGGACACTGTTTGGGAATGAATCTTGTCCCCCAAAAGATCTATTCAAATCATGACTACCGGTACCTTAGAATGTGATCTTATTTAAAAATAGGGTCATTGATCACTTAGGTTAACTGATTAATTAGATGTAACTAAAGTTCTAAGTTAAGGTGAGGTCATACTGAAGTAGAGTGGGCCCTTAATACAACATGACTGCTGCTAAATCACTTCGGTCGTGTCCGACTCTGTGCGACCCCATGGATGGCAGCCCACCAGGCTCCCCCGTCCCTGGGATTCTCCAGGCAAGAACACTGGAGTGGGTTGCCATTTCCTTCTCCAATGCATGAAAGTGAAAAGAGAAAGTGAAGTTGCTCAGTCGTTTCCAACTCTTAGCGACCCCATGGTCTGCAGCCTGCCAGGCTCCTCCCTCCATGGGATTTTCCAGGCAAGAGTACTGGAGTGGGGTGCCATTGCCTTCTGCAATATGACTACTGTCCTTAAAAGACACAGAGAAACATGGGGAGAACATTGTGAGATGATGGAGACAGAGACTGAAGGGCTGAAAGCCAAGAACCAGCAAGGGCTGTCAGAAAACCACCAGAAATCTAGGGAGAAGATCTTCCTCTACAGGTATCTTGGGGAGCATGGCCCTGCTGACACCTTGATCTCAGACTTCCAGCCTCCATAAGTATGAGACAATAAATTTCTGTTTTTTAACATACCCAGTTTGCCATAATATGTTAGGGCAACCCTTGGAAACTGTTATAGGTACGAACAATGTATTCAGGAACAGTTGTGGATATTTGAAATCAGTCGACAATGCAAACAGATTTCTGCCCTGGTGGGGTTTCTATTCTCCAGCAGGAAAAATAAGTAAATTGGACAGTATGTTAGGTAGTGATGAATTTTGGTATTGCAAAGTAGAGGTGGATGGAAGGGGAAGGAAAGAACGCTACAGTGAAAAGAGTGGCTATATGTAAATGTAACACTTCTGCAAAATGTGAAAATGTAAATGTGAAAGCGTAAAAATATTTGGGAAAAAACATTCCCAGGAGCAGGAAGCCCTGAATGCAAAGGCTTAGGGCTGAAACTTGCCCATTCTACTGGAGGAACAGCCAAGAATCATACTGTCTGGACTGAGCAAGAGAAAGAATCAAGGAGCTAAGGTTAGGGCAGTAGCTGGGGAACCAGTGTTCCAGAACCTGGCGTGGCTTTATGTGAAATGAACTGGGAAGCCATTGAAGGTTAAATCAGGGTCATGAAGTGACCTGACCTACTTTTTAAGAGAATCACAGTGTCTGTGTTCACAACTGACGAAAAAGGATAAAGATAGGAACCAGAGGACCAATTCTTAGGCTCTTTAAACAATCTAGACAAGAGACCATGCTTAGTCCAAGGTGGCAACAGGGAGGGATAAACAATGGTTGGAGTATAGGGAGCCAGCAAGATTTCCTGATCAGGGAACCACTGATCTTTTCACTGTCTTCACAGTTTTGCCTTTTCCAGAATGTCGTATAGTCAGATAGTAACATTTTGAAAAAGAAACTTTTGAAAAACTGACTTTTTTCACTTAGTAATATGCACTTAAATTTCCTCTGTGTCTTTTCAGGATTTGATAGCTCATTTCTTTTTAGCACTGAATAATATTCCATTGTTTGAATGTCCCATAGTCCATTTACTCTTTCACCTATTGAATGACATCATGATCACTTCCAAATTTTGGCAATTAAGAATAAATCTACTATAAACACCCATGTTTAAGTTTTTGTGTAAACTTCTGTTTTCAGCTCGTTTGTGTAAATGCCAGGGAGCATGGTTGCTGGATCTAGCAAGAGAATGTATTATAAGAAATATTTTTCTTATTTTATAAGAATCTACCAAACTGTCTCCCAAAGTGGTTTTGATATTTTTCATTTCTACTATCAATAAATGAAGATTTCTGTTGCTCAACATCCATATTCTATGTAAGTGTTTCAGAGTTGGGCCATTTTAATTTGTGTGTGTTATCTCATTTTAACTCACATTTCTTAAATGACATGTGATATGTAACATAATTTCATATGCTTTTCTGCCATCTGTATATCATCCCTGGTCTTCCCAGGTGGCACTAGTAGTAAAGAACCCACCTGATGTAGGTTCGCTCCTTGGTTTGAGAAGATCCCCTGGGGGAGGAAATGGCAACCTACTCCAGTATCTTACCTGGAGAATTCCATGGACAGAGAAGCCTGGCGGGCTACAGTTCACAGGGTCACAAAGAGTCAGACATGATTAAAGTGACTTAACATGCACGTGTATCTTCTTTGATGAGATGTGTATTGAGATCTTTGGCCCATTTTTAAAATCATATTGTTAATGTTGAGTTTTGAGTTTTTGTCTGTTGTGAATAACAGTTCATTATCAGATGTGCCTTTAGAAAATTTTCCTCTCAGTCTGTGGTTTGTCTCTTCATTCTCTTAACATTGTCTTTCAGAGTTTTTTGTTTTAATGAATTCCAGCTTATCTTTTATTTCTTTCATGGATCTTACCTTTGGTGTTATATCTAAAAACTCAGCACCTTATCAAAACTCATCTAGGATTTACCCTGTGTTATCTTCTAGGAGTCTTATAGATTGCTATTTTACATTAGGTTTTTTATCCATTTTGAGTTAATTTTCATCAGTGTGTTTAGGTTTTTTTTTTTCACCCCATGTGGTTGTCTACTTGTTCCAAAACCATTTGTTGAGAAGACTGTAGCTTCGCTGTCTTGACTTGACTCTTTTGTCAAAGAACCGTTGGGTTTATTGATGTGAGTCTATTTCTGAGTTCCATGTTCTGTCCCAGTGACCTGTTCTTTCGCCAGTATCAAGCTGTCTTGATGACCATAGCTTTATAGTAAGTCTCAAAGTTGGTAGCATCAGTTCTTCTTCAGTATCACGTTGGCTGTTCTGGGTCTTTTCCCTCTTCATATAAACTTTAAAATTGTTTTGTTGATATACAGAAAGTAATTTGCTGGGATTTTGATTGTGATTGCATTGAACCTATAGATTAAATAGGAGAGAATTGAAATCTTGATAATATTGATTCTTTCTATCTACAAACATGGACTAATTCTTCATTCAATTAGTTTTTTGATTTTGCACATCAGAGTTTTGTAGTTTTTTCATATAACTCTTGTACATATTTTGTTGGATTTATACCTAAGCATTTCATTTTGGGGGATGCTGAATATAAATGGCATTATGCTTTTAATTTCAAATTCTACTTGTTCATTGCTGGCCTATAGGTAAGTGATTGACCTTTGTAAATTAATATTGTATCCTGCAATCTTGCTATAATTGTTTATTAGTTCCAGTAATTTTTTGTTTGCTCTTATTTTGTTAGAATTTTCTGTATATGACTATGTTAACTGTCAACAAAGATAGTTTCTTCATTTCCAACCTGTATACCTTTTATTCCCTTTCGTCATCTTATTGCATTAGCTACAGTTTTCAATATGATGTTGAAAAGAAGTGGTGAGAAGGGACGTCTTTTCCTTGTACATGATCTTAGATGGAAAACTTCAAGTTCCTCACCATTATGTGAGTTAAACAGGGTTTTTACAGATAGTGCTTGTGAATCTGAGAAAATTTCCCTCTATATCTGGTTAACTGAGAGTATTTTATTGGGTATTGGATTTTGTCATGTGCTTTTTCTCCATTGTTGGTATGACCTATGATTTTTGCTAGGGAGGGCATTGTTTTGATGGATTACATTAATTGATATTCAAGTATTGAACCAGCCTTGCATACCTCAGATAAATCCCACTTGGTCTTGGTGTATAATTCTTTTTACAAATTGTTTGGTTTTATTTGCTAATATTTTGTCAAAGATTTTGCATGCTTGTTCACAAGAGAGGTTCATCTGAAGTTTCCTTTTCTTGTAATGTGTTTGTCTGGTTTTGGTATTAGAGTAATGCTGGCCTCATAGAATGAGTTAGGAGTAGTCCCTCTGTTTCTAAAATCCCTCCTTTTAATGTTATTCTTTTGCTTTATTTCACTCCAATCATTAATCTTTTTTTTCCCCCTCCTTTTCCTTTTACGGCCTTTCTTTTTCTTTGGCTTTAATTTTCATGTATTTTTCCTCCCTCCATTCTTTCCTCCTTCCTTTTTTCATTCTTTCTACCTATGTTACTCTTAACTTCATGGTTTTTAACTAACTAGTTTTTAACTGGGGCAGTCCATCCCATGAAGGTAGCCACACCCAGAAAAAGAAAGCCTAGTTTTCTATTTCCATGAACATTACAAGGTGTGGTCCACGTCAGAGGAATGTAATTTGGCTGCTAGATATATGTTAAAACCAGTGGTTATGTTCCTTTAAGACAAATTGGCACCGTGGAATTTGCTTCTCAAAGATTTAGTTTCCCTTTCCAAAATAAACCCATGTGCTATTGTGCTTAGTCACTCAGTTGTGTCCGACTCTTTGCAACCCCGTGGACTATAGCCCACCAGGCTCCTCTGTCCTTGGGGATTCTCCAGGCAAGAATACTGGAGTGGGTCGAGATGCTCTCCTTCAGGGGATCTTCCCAACCCAGGAATGGAACCCATGTCTCCCACATTGCAGGTGGTTTATTTACAATCTGAGCCACCAGAGAAGACCAAAATAAACAGACAGGTGACCTAAAATTAATTATAACATATTAGCTATTTTGATGAGCTTTAATATTGAATATGTCTATGCATATATAGATGATTTTAGAAAGGTAAGTGTCCCCCTACCCCATATCTCTCTATGTGGAAGGGTAAAAATAGTCACTAATGAAGGTACATCTATTTGCTGTCAACTGTAGACGGGTTGCTTTTAAGCTGGTGAGGTTATTTGACCAGAATATGTTTTGCTGGCATGGTTTTATACCCTGGCAGGTTGTATATCATATGCCTTAAGAGTTTTCATCCTTCATGTCAAGGAGAGTGCTCTCTGCATGAATACAGAGTCACACTCTGATAATCTTTTTAGTTTGTATTTATTCTATTCAGCTCAAGGCTGAATTAATTTTCTCTAAACAGCAGGAGGAATGAAAGTATCATTGGGGTCCTAGCTGGATCCACTGACAAAGGAATGAATTGCTTCCCTATGGACCATTCTCTCCTGTAAATATGTCCATGGAACATTCCTCACCATTTATGGAAATACCCAGGCCATATTTAATTGTAGTACTTGGGCAACATTGAGGGATTCCAAGAGATTATTTCAGAGTTAGAGTTTATTAGTGTATCAGTTAATCTATTAGTGCATAATAAGTAATCTCAAAATTTAGCAATATAAGCATTTGTTATCTCATAGTTTTTGTTGATGAAGAATCCAGCAGCTGAACTGTTTTCTAGCTGGGATTTCTCAAGTTACAGTCATTTCAAGGCCTCACAGGGCCTGGAGCATCCTCTATCAAGGTAGTTCATTCATATGGTAAGTGAATGGTGCTGGCTTTTGGCGGGAGGCCTCAGTTCCTCTCTGTGGAGCTCTCCATGGGGCTGCTTAAATGCCCACTTATATGGTTACTAGCTTCACCCACAGAGGGTAAGCCAAGAGAAAAAGCACGGCTGAGGCTGTAGTTTCTTGTATAACCTTGCCCCTGACACCACACACTCATTTCTGTAATATTGTTAGTTAGCCTATATCATCCGTATTCAAAGAGGCAGAGGCCTAACCAAGGGCATGAGTATAAGGTGGGTGACTTACTGAGGACCCTGACTGCAGCTGTCTACCTATGTGGTTGTAGGATATACTAGATTGAGAAAGAAATCTCAATTAGCCTTTATTTTACAGCATGGTAGAGTAGTCCCTGAGCTGGCAGGCTCTCAAAATTAAACTGATGGAAACAGGATCTGTGACACTGTAACGAACCTTTTTTCTCCTGCAGATCTTTGAACAGATGACTTATATGTTCTTTGCTTACCATTTTTAAAAACTAAGAACAATATTTGGTCTGTTAGACTTTCATGGTATCACCAAAGCAAAATATACTCCCTCTGTTTTTTTTTTTTTTTTAATAATACCCTTTGATAGTGCTTATTATGATTTGCACTTACCATTATTATGATTGTGTTATGGTTGTGTTTACCTCTATCAAGCCACCATACCTAAAGCCATTGGCTTTGATAAAAGGCGACAGTATCATTGACTACTGAGTTAATCAGGTTTGATATTGCATGTCCCTTTCTGCCCCATCTATACACAATGAACAATTGATCTGTCAAACATAATACTGAGCTTTTCATTAAAAAGCAATGGTGTATAAGATGTCAAGCTACAATATGCCGATCGAGCTTAGTTGTTTCCATCAGATACTTTCTGTCTCTTTAGTTAAAGTAATTGTCCACCACAGACACCCCAAAAAGTCAGCCTCCAGCTTTGAAATTTAATGCTTCAGTGATTCAGGGGGGTTCAGCTCAAATCAGCACATTATCAGTATGCTAGTTTTCTACACAAAAACAATTTGTTTTCTTTTCACTTTTAGGACAAACTATGGAATACAATCCAGTTCCATTCATTTAGTGCACATAATATTTCAACCATGCTCAATCCTGACAACCAATTTCAGCCTAAAACAAAGCAGAGAAAATGGCTGCTTTAAAAAAAAAATCAATCTTTCTCTCACAAAATATATGGAAGGAAAGTGGAATGTTCAATTCTAACTTTGAGTTGACAGGCCTGAATCATACATTTTGAGGAGTTATTTTTAAAAAAGCAATAATGTCACTACTGCACGAGTGGCCTTTGTGAAGGCTGCTGAATGACTGAGGAGAATTTAAAACATTGAGAAACTGCAAAGCATGCGGTTTCTCTAGTTAATTTTCTAAGAAAGCAAACAGTGATCCTGGTCTTTATCTTACATTTAATGCTTGAAGGCATTAGATTCTTCTGTTCTTGATTTTCCCATCTCCCTAACAATATGCCTAGGCATGAAGGGGTCCCACCAAAGTCACATGACCTTGAAGGATGTTATTTCCCAAGAAATATGTGTGGTACACCTACATGCCTATTCTTGAGATTATAGCATGGAAAGTTAGAGCAAGTCTTAATGTGGGGGAGGGGAGCTTAAACCATGTAAATCTGTAAAGATACAGATATTAGGGGCTACATATTTATCTTCATCAATAATGTTAATAGGGTACAACAGTACCCTGTTAATTCCTTGATTGCTCGTTTATATAAATGACTTTATATTCCTGCTGGTATTTTGTGTATTATATGCACATTTGATTTCATAGGGATAAAGTCGCTAATATTATTGCTTTCCCCTCTGTGTCATAGATTGGATTGTGTTCTCACTCCAAAATTCATATGTTGAAGCTCTAACCCTCAATACTGCAGAATGGAACTGTATTTGGAGATAGGATCTTTATAGAGGTCATTAAGTTAAAATAGGTCATGTAGATAGGCCCCAATCCACGATCGGTAGTGTCCTTATAAGAAGAGGAAATGTTGACACAGACATGTCTAGAGGGAAGGTTTGAAGACTCAGGTTGAGGATGGTAATCTGTAAGCCAAGGAGAGAGAGGTCTTCTTCATCATCTTCTCTCATGGTCCTCAGAAGGAACTAACCCTACTGTTGCTTTGATCTTGATATTCTAGCCTCCAGAACTGTGGGGAAATAAATTTTCTGTTGGTTAAGCCACTCAGTGTGTGGCTTTGTCATGGCAGTTTTGATACTTTGTCACGGCAGCCCTAACAAAACAATGTACTGTGTCTTTAAACCTCTGCATTCTCTCAGACAAAAATTCTAGTGTATTTAGTACATTCTTCAGATTCATCTGCCTCCTTATGCAAGCATCTTTACCAATCTTTGTCTCACACATTTTTACCATTCTTGTATTTGCAATGTTAAGACAGGGAAACCCAGTCTCCAAAACTCGCAAATTTTCCGAAGAGTATGACCAATCATAATATTTAGCAGAAAAGTAGTTTGTAGTCCAAATGGTTTTATAATCTAAAGGAAATCCATAGTATGGCAATGGTGGTATCTACTCAATATATTTTATCTGCAGTGTGTAATAGTTTCTGCCTGGCTACTGCACATCATACTCTATGCATGTCAGTATTCTTGGTATGAAGTGGGGAATTGAAGGCATGGGATAATCTTTCAGGTCAGAGAGTTTTAGATGCAAAGACCTCTCCAATAGCACCAAGATATTTATCTAACTCCTTTGGATCTCAATTTTTTCATATGTAAATAATGAGCATGATAAAATCTATCATGTAGAGACTTTTCAAGTATTAAGTGTAATGACCACAAGTGTATTTAGATTAGTTCAGTTTGGGCACATAGTAGGATGCTCACTATATGTCTTCCTTGTTCTTGTGTCCATGTGTAGAACAGTAAAATTCACATGTCATTTTTCTGCTGTTATTATCCCTAACTGGTCAATGGCTGTATCTTGATGTGATAATGTTGTCCTATCCCTATTTTACCCTGAGGTTATCTTGTTGAGAAATATCATCTTACTTTTGATTACCACCATGCCTCCCAGGTGGTGCTAGTGGTAAAGATAAAGAATCTGTTTGTCAATTCAGGAGACCTAGGTTCAATCCCTGGGTAGGGAAGAGACCCTGGTGAAGGAAATGACACCCCACTCCAGTATTCTTGCCTGGGAAATCCGATAGACAGAGGAGCCTGGCAGGCTACAATCCATGGGTTTGCAAAGAGTCAGACACAACTGAGCAATTGAGCACATGCACACACATATCTTGTTAGGAAAATCATCTTCCTTTTGATTACATATTGGTCTAGTTTTTCAGGATCACTTTTAAATCTAGTCCTGTTTTATTTACTATTCATAAATTTTCTGGTCTTCCAACAACTCTAAATTAATGAGTATATTCTTTAGTTATTATTTTAATCTTTGATTAAAAATGGACATACAGGCAATCTTTATTTTGTTCAGAACCATGTTAACTAAAACTCATGCAAAATTAAGAATTGGTCAAAAGTGTATTTCATTTAATATAGTGCTGGTGCTATGCAAAGGGAGGGCTATCTGTAACTCTATGGGAAAAACCAAAAGGATACACCTTTATTTATTTCACTCTATAGAGATCACCCAGTTGATAATATCAATGTGCCTGATCCAAGCATAAACACCTCAGACATTTTTAAGTATGTTTTTGATCAAAATGTATTTTTCTCAACATTGAGAGTTGTGTATTTTTCTTTTATTTAATGATTTTTCCTACCCATTACTTTTCATCCTGCTGAGCTTCCTGCATATATCAAAGCTTAAATTAAACATAATCTTGTAGAAGGTTTTTCTTTAATTCAAGAAAATCTAAGAAAACCAGCTTATCTCTCATCTGTCTTCCCAGTACTTTGTGTATCTCTTAATATGGGTAAAATAGATAGCCTTTGGCTAGGTCAGTGGTAAGACTAAATTTTGATTGTCAGAAAGCACCACCCTCTACCAGTCTACCTGCTCTGCAATGAACCAACTTCAATTGCTACCTTCTTGGACTGTATTTTAGCTGTCATACTGTTTAGAAATGCAGAAAGATTCCCAGCCATATGCCTTGATGTTCTTTGAGAACCAGGGACTCTGTGGGAATGTATTAGCACCAAGTAGATAAGATATATGCAGACTTAATGGACGCAAACCTATTATATGAATGTGTTATGTTACATGGCAAAAAAGAATTTGAGTTACTCACCAGCTGACCTTAAAATAAGGATATTTTCCTGGAACATCTGTGTGGGTCCAGTGTCATCACAAGAGTCCTAAAAAGTGAAAGAGGGAGACCAAAGAAAAGGTTGGCATGATGTGATATAGGAAGAACTCACCCCACCATTTCTGGCTTCAAGATGGCAGCTGATGGCAATCCAAAGAAGACAGCCAGCCACTCAAAGCAAAAAAATCAAAGAAAGGGATTCTCCCGTGGAGCCTCCAGAAAAGAATGCAGTCTTGTTGACACCTTTATTTCAGTCTAGTGAAACCCACATTAGACTTCTGACCTATAGCATCCTAAGAAACAGATTTGTGTTGATTGAAACCATTGAAGTCGTGATGATTAGGTTTAGGTACAGCAGTAATAGAAAACTAATACATCTACTAATTACTGTTCTCAAGTCATGTGTTTCTTAAAAAGAAAACTCCCTTAATCAGCACCAGTCCTCAGGGCTGTGTTAAAAGTGTTGTGTCCTGTGTACATGGAGTTTCAAGACTAATGTTGTACTGCACTCCCAAATCAAGTACCATGATTTGGAATTATGAAGTTGTTACGTCTTGGGATTTCCTTTCTCTGAGTTCCCACATCTGGATGATCAAGGCCCCAGTCCACCTTTCAAATAATACTTTCTTTAGCTACTCATGCATGATTTTAACTCCCCCCCAAACTTGTCCAAAGTGCTGGTTTTAATATTGAAAGCATGTCGTATTCTTTCTATATAGTTTCCTGCTGAAAGAGGAGATACTGGAAAGCAGGAAACTTACTGGGCAGCATTTCTAGGTCAGCAGAGGGGTAGTATCATCTGGCTGGGAAGAGGCCTCACTCCATTTCCACCCGCCCGTGGCCACTCTCCTCTGACCCTTGTGAGTTGATGGTAATGGAGGCAGGGGTTAGGTAACTATCTTTGTTTACATACAGAAACAACCTTGTTATATTTTTGGTGGGGAAGTGGGTATCTCTGTTTCCATGTGGAAACTAATTTGTAGTGGTTTTTAAAGTCAGTAAAATAAGCATTTTAAAAGGGAGTCTTAAAAATAGAGCGTTTTAAGACCAGGTGTATTGATCACACCACGAAGCTTTTGGCCATGGCCCAGGGCAGCCCAGGATGTGGGACTGAATCACGTAAGGACTCTGTTCTAAGATTCACTTGCCTTATTTACTGCCTTTTACTCATTGACTTTGGGAGAGAGCCTGGAGCACCCTAGGAAAGCTTACTCACCCTCTGAGCCATATTGCTAGCCTTGAACAGTGTGACGTTCTAAACACAGCACAGACCAACAGTAAATGAGGACCTGTGGAACCTGTAATTTCTGACAAATGTGTCTGCAGTGAACCAGATGGCCTTGTCCCCTGGAGGGGTTGGTGTTCATGTTTATGACACGCCTGGTCCCTTGCTCTCTTAAGGTTCTGAGCCCTAGGCAGACGGTGTTTCCTCATTTCAATCAGAACTACATTTGCCTTCCAGGGATCAGCCCACCTGAAAACCCACCAAAGAAGTCTTAATATTCTGTCCTCAGAAACATTCTTGTGTCCTTTCAAATTTAGAGAATGCTAAAGGCACAACACTTAGACTACTCTAACTGGATTATGATGTTTATTTGCACTGGGAATGTTCTGACACAACTGGAGATCGAAGAGATGTAATTGGACAGCTTTGAGGCTTCCAGAATAACTGATTGAAGTGAAAGCTGTTTCCACTCAACTCCTTCACTTTTTTTGAGTTTATCTTCCAATCTCTTTGTCCCTTAGTGATTTTCAAAGGAATTGCATGAATTTGTCTAAATTTAGTATGGCAAAAGGAATATCAAAGTATATCTTAATTTCTTGAGACCAAATAACATACAGTTTCTATTTTTCAAAGGCATTCCATGTTGGGTTTATTTTAACAACAGCTAACATATGAAAATCTGTATTGAAATAAAAGATAAAAGAGGACTATTATTCACTGTTAAAAAAGAAATCTAGTAGCAAATAGATCTTCAGTTTAATTTGATTTGCTAAATTCCATTTCTTTCTGATATTTGAAGAGAAATGCTTTTGTGATAAACAAGATTGAGGGGCATTACCATTTATTGTTGGATTGCAAAGATAAAGCATTTTACTCTGAAATAACAAAACTATTGAGTAAAATTTCCAGTTCCCAAAATGATTGGTTAGGTGTGTAAACTTGAGCAGATTACTTGACCTCCTTTTTCCTTTGGTTTCTTTGTTTAGAAATAGAGGCAGCAAGAATGACTATTTATAAATAGAGGCATTCTATCTTATAGGATGAGTGTGTGTGTGAATGTATGTATATATATATGTGTATATATATATAATCACTTGGCACACTGTCTAGCATAGAATAAGAGCATTAAAAAATAGTTATCATCAATGTCATTATCACTTAAAATTGGAATGAAAAGTTACCTACTCTTACACTCTTAAGTTTCTGGGCAAGTTATTTGACTTGAAGCAAAGAAAGACTCTACTTCTGTACTGTAGGAATAGATAATTTCATTAGCCACAACTATGCAGTGTCATAGAAGATATATAGTTATAAAAGTAATACAGTTTACTTAGATAACTGACTTAACTAAAATTTTCTTTGCACCAAATAATTATTGTGAAGCTGAAAAACTAAACATTGATGATTAGTGAACCAAAATATGCTCTTTGGTCTCCTATGACTGCACACAAGTCTACTGAAGTTTCAGCCTAAAATCACATGTAAACTACTTAATTTCACTTTTTAAGTTATACAAGACTATCACATAAATAGACTAAGTTCTTTTCAGCATTTCAGGGACATAAATTGCCTAAATGTGCAAATTCTTAGCATCAATTGAGATAATTACAAATACTATAATTTTGATTTTATTAAATCCTTTTACTCTTGAATTATGCCTTCTTTGAGATTGAAAGATATATTCCTAGTCAGAGACACCATTGCCATGTATGTTATCTGGGGCTCTTTTCAATCATTACTACTTAATTCTAATTTACTTAGGGTTGGACCATAAATGGCCACTCAGCCAATTTCTTTTCCATTAATTATGGTTTTATCCAGTGATTTTAGCTCAATTGACAGGGTACTGGAGCAGCAGATGTCATGGGCTGCAGAAATTTTTTTTTTTTAATTTATTTATTTATTTTAGTTGGGGGCTAATTACTTTACAATATTGTAGTAGTTTTTGCCATACATTGACATGAATCAGCCATGGGTTCACATGTGGGTTAGCCTCTTTGTTTATATAATGTAATTCCTGATCTAGTCTCAGTCTCCAACCAGGTAAATCATTTGATTGGATTTTTCATTTTCTTCTTTCTTGAGGTCTTGCGTTTTCTCTTCTTTCTCTCTCTCTTCTTTTTCTACCAAGTATTCTTACAGATATTCAAAATACCTGAATGAACTGCAATAATCTCTATGGCTTTATCTAACTTGCAGATGCAACTCCACTCCAAGGTCATCTTGCTGATACAGTGGAGGGATTCAAAACATAATTTGGAAAACTAAAGAAACTGTAAAAGTTAGTAAATAAATGCCCAAATAAGTTTATTCATCCATGTAATGAGAGGTGATAAAGGATTTTTTACAGCTCTTCGGCAGTACCAACAGAGAGACTTGATCATGATTCTCTTAAAGATTGTTAAAGTTGTTTTTTCCTGAAAACAAATATATTAAATGCAACCGCCAAAAAGAAAAGGTAATTGAAGCTTAATAGATATGTAGATGCAAGGGTACACTTAACATTCATAGAAAGACATTATTTCTTATCCATTAATAGATTTCATAAACATTGAAATAATTGAAATCCAGTGATTAGTTCCCCACTGAATCTTTTTATTCATTTATTCAATTAGGAATTAATTTAAAGCCCCTTATCTGAACTAAGTATTATATATTAATTGATTTTTACTCTTACTTCTTCATACTAAATATATCAATTTAAAAGAGTATATACATTCATAAATCAAAATCAGCAAGATGAGTAAACTACAACCAATTGTAGAATCAGCAGTAAAATATCAATATGTTTAAAAATATATTCTAAATAATGAGAACAATTATACAGAATTTCTTTAAATGATTGTACTTGATTATCCTTGTTTTACATATCTGTGCATCTTTATATTAAAAATAGAAACACATACCAATATACATATAACCACATACATACAGAGTGAGCCTTTAATTCACCTTATTTTTTATTTTAAGCCTGTATCACTCTGATTATCACAGTGTCACAAAGTCTTATCTACACTATGGTATAGATTATGGCAGCAAATTTATTGTACTATGCAGAGGATACTGTGGTGAACAAGATGCAGCTATCAGGGAGATCTAGTTGAAAGAAGGGCATGCATGCAATTATGAAACAGTTTAATGCTGTTACAAAGGCATGGGCTATATATAGCAGAGTCAGAGCTGGGTGAGAGCCACTCTCTTTAGGGTAAAGAGTGGACTTTCCAACAGAAGAGCTGTTGAAACCAGGGACTGAAGCATGACCAAGAAAGAGCCTGTCAAGTGATCAGTGGACAGATTGGAGAATCATATTCCAAACAGAAAAATAACATATACAAAATCATTGAGACATTCTACAAAAAATATAGAGCTAGTGCATTGTCTGTGGTAAGCTTATAGTTGGGTGTGGGAAGAGGGGCATAAGTAAATTAGTAAGCTAATTAATTAAGGGTGATTTTCCATAGTGAGAAATGCCATAAACAAAATAAAATAATGTAATATGAAGTTACTGTGAGCACAGCCAACATATGCTGGTGTGGTCAAGGAAAGATTCTCTAATAGAGTGACAATCGAAACCTCCATAAATGGAAACCAGCCATGCATATACATGAAGGGAAAGCTACAAGAAGGTTCCAAGTGCAGAGTCCCTAAAGCAGAAATGAACTTGGCTCATTTGAGGATCAGAAAGAAGATCAGTTTGGTTGGCGTGAATTGAATGGGAGAATGGAAAGAGGAGGACAGAGAGTAGGTGAGAGTCAGATCATATGGAGCTTTATAGACCAAGGATGGAGCATGGATTTTTTGGTTTTTAATTCCTGGTTAGCCACTGGTGAATCATGCAAAGGACTGGCATGATAATTATGCTTTTAAAATTCACTTTGAGGGGAATCAAGTGGAGAATATCTTTAAGAGGTGAGAAGGAAGAAAGAAGAAGATCTTGCTTAGGGCCAGAAAAATACAATGGTAGTTTGAGTTGGACTGGTAGAGGCTAGAAACATTTTGGGCACTTTAAGTGCTTATTATAACCAGATTTTTGTATATTAGATATATGTGGAGATGAAGGTCAGTTTGGATAAATTTCCAGAGTCTAGGCCATATATTTATTTTTTTAATGGTATGGATATTTAAATTTATTCTTTTGGCAGTATGGAAACATAATGTGTCTTAAAGAGAAAATGAGAGCACAGCATGGTAAGGTTTGGATTTTATAACATCATTCAGGCTGCAATGTAAAGAAAGAATTGTGAGGAGGGAGACTGCAGCCAGAGAGAAAGACCAGAGAGAACCTTATGACACTGGAGCCTGAGAAATATTGAGAGTTTGAACTGAGGATCTGTGGTAAGCATAAAGTAGAAGGATTAGCTTTAAAATAATATAGAACCAGTGTTGGTTGGTGAGTGAGTGGATGCTGGGCCAAAAGAAAAAAATAAGAACTACGTGATGGAACCTGGTATTTGTTCTGTTTGTTTAATATTGCTAATTGAATGAGTGACAGCAAAATTAAATAGACTTGAAAAAAACTCAGAAGGGGGCTCAGGTCTGAGGTATTAATATGATGAGTTTGGGATCTCTTGGGACTTCCAAGGGGAGATGTGCATTAGCCAGTAGACAAGCAAAGGAAACATAATTCAAGGCTGGGAATAAGGGATATTTCTAGATTTGAGAAGGAACCTGGGAACAAGTGCTCTCATTGGGAATGGATGGAGCATATGATAGTCTGGAGGGAGTCTACTCAGGTACAAAATCTTGAAGAATAGCTCACAATCCTATAAAAAAAAATGTATTGTGTTGCCCAAAACATTTGTTTGGATTTTTCCATTGCATCTTATGAAAAAACTCAAACGAACTTTTTGGCCAACCCAATAGTATGAGAACATGCAAGACATAAGTGTTTTTCCAGTATTTGGGCAAGAATATAGGCAGGACTGGAAAATAAGATGGACCTTAAAAATTGATAGTTCAGAAAGTTTGGAAAGCATTGGTCAAAACTTAGATTGTTCCAGTCAATGACCCAAGTACAAAAATACAAAAGGTTGTTGTATGTTGATATTGAGTCAGCCTCTTGTCTCAACCTGATAACTTTTATATTGTTTACCAGCTTTAGGAAGGAAGCAGTACCTTGACATGACCAGGCCAAGCCCTCCCAGCAGAGTGAATCGGAAGACCTGTAGCAGAGAGTAAAAGAATGAATAAAGGCAGTTTCAGTAGTTCTGCTTAGATTCATATTTTTTAATGTGATGTCAAGGACCACCTAAAACAGAATCATTAGAAATTTCTGTTTAAAAAAAAAAAAAAGTATGCTCCTGAATCCCACCCACATCTATTCAAAATCTCTAGGAATGAGGTTTTATTTCCTTTGTAATCAAGTCATATATTTAGTACTCTCTAGAACCTGCTTTGAGTTTGCCCCCAGTTTTAATAGGTTAGCTCAAAATTCTGATTTCTAAAAGTCAAGTCTATCTGGAACAATACACCTTTTTTTTTTTTAATTTTGCCAGAAGAAATATTAGCTTTATTAGCTTAGTTTCCTGTTCATAATCTCTGGTATCCTAGAAAAACAAGTGGCATAAGAAGAAATTGGACCCAAGGACCAACACCAAAAGATAAACCAAGAAATAGAAGTGGATCCTTAGGAGACTTAGATGAACAATTCACCTTTCATAGGTAAATGAGGAAAGTTAGCATAGCAGTCAGTGTGGCCAGACAAAGTCTGCTCAAAATAGTTACTGACCGCACACCTAAAAACCAGAACCATGCTAGTAAAATCCGAACCCTAGGTATTACTTTATGTAAGAAGCACCTGAAGAAGGCAGTGGAGAAGTCTGCACTGTCCTCCACAGCTCTGCCATCCAAGCTGGTTATTGTTCTTATATTTTGCTCATGAATTTTCTACTGTTTTTGTTTGCATATTAAAAAAATCAGTATATTTATAGTACTAAATATAGTCTGTGCTGCTGCTGCTGCTGCTAAGTCGCTTCAGTCGTGTCCGACTCTGTGCAACCCCATAGACGGCAGCCCACCAGGCTCCCCTGTCCCTGGGATTCTCCAGGCAAGAACACTGGAGTGGGTTGCCATTTCCTTCCTCAATGCATGAAAGTGAAAAGTGAAAGTGAAATCACTCAGTCATGTCCGACTCATAGTGACCCCATGGACTGCAGCCAACCAGGCTCCTCAGTCCATGGGATTCTCCAGGCAAGAGTACTGGAGTGGGGTGCCATTGCCTTCTCCAATATAGTCTGTGACACCTATTAAATACTTAATACATGGTAGCTGCCATCACTTCTTTCATATTGTTATTGTTATTTGTGTTTCCCCCCCCCCAGGGGAAGTTGTAAAATTGGAAAGTAATTTAAGAAACCTCTGAAATTAAGGTATCATACAAATAATATATCATAGTTATAATAGGAACTTCATTAAAAAATCCCTCTTGATTGTGTTTCCCTTTCTAAGAAAGGAAATTATAGATAAAAGATTGTAAAGCACTGAAACATCATTTTCCAAAAAAAGTGTATTAATTTCAAAATGTTTTATCTGTTTTACCATGGGGAAAGGAAGGAATATTCAAAATTGGACCTCAGAGATACCAGAAAATTCTCTAAGGTGTCCCTATCCTCACAGAGAAGCTGAGCTCAAAGATGGGGAATTATATGACAGGGATGTCGAAATCAAGACTTGAAGAATGTTGACAGTGAAATGATAATCCAAGCCTGGGGCTGCAGGGGTGGTGCAGTTTAATCAAATACATCAACCTCATAAATTCTGATGTGTTCTGAAATCACTGTCCCCTGAAGAGAAGTCTAATAAACGCACCGTAATGTGTCTTCCAGAAGCTGTAATGTGGTGGGGAGATTTTGCAAACACCTGGTGTAACAGGCAAATTTGGCCTTGGAGTACAGAATGAAGGAGGGCAAAGGCTAATAGTTTTGCCAAGAGAACGCACTGGTCATAGCAAACACCCTCTTCTAACAACACAAGAGAAGACTCTACACATGGACATCACCAGATGGTCAACACCGAAATCAGATTGATTATATTCTTTGCAGCCAAAGATGGAGAAGCTCTATACAGTCAGCAAAAACAAGACCGGGAGCTGACTGTGGCTCAGATCATGAACTCCTTATTGCCAAATTCAGACTTAAATTGAAGAAAGTAGGGAAAACCACTAGACCATTCAGGTATGACCTAAATCAAATCCCTTATGATTATACAGTGGAAGTGACAAATAGATTTAAGGGACTAGATCTGATAGAGTACCTGATGAACTATGGACAGAGGTTCATGACATTGTAGAGGTGACAGGGATCAAGACCATCACCATGGAAAAGAAATGCACAAAAGCAAAATGGCTGTCTGAGGAGGACTTACAAATAGCTGGGGAAAGAAGAGAAATGAAAAGCAAAGGAGAAAAGGAAAGATATTCCCATCTGAATGCAGAGTTCCAAAGAATAGCAAGGAGAGATAAGAAAGCCTTCCTCAGAGATCAATGCAAAGAAATAGAGGAAAACAACAGAATGGGAAAGACTAGAGATCTCTTCAAGAAAATTAGAGATGCCAAGGGAACATTTCATGCAAAGATGGGCTTGATAAAGGACAGAAATGGTATGGACCTAACAGAAGCAGAAGATATTAAGAATAGGTGGCAAGAATACACAGAACTGTACAAAAAAGATCTTTACGACTCAGATAATCACGATGGTGTGATTACTCACCTAGAGCCAGACATCCTGGAATGTGAAGTCAAGTGGGCCTTAGACAGCATCACTACGAACAAAGCTAGTGGAGGTGATGGAATTCCAGTAGAGCTATTTCAAGTCCTGAAAGATGATGCTGTGAAAATGCTGCACTCGATATGCCAGCAAATCTGGAAAACTCAGCAGTGGCCACAGGGCTGGAAAAGGCCAGTTTTCATTCCAATCCCAAAGAAAGGCAATGCCAAAGAATGCTCAAACTACTGCACAATTGCACTCATCTCAAACGCTAGTAAAGTGATGCTCAAAATTCTCCAAGCCAGGCTTCAGCAATACGTGAACCGTGAACTTCCAGATGTTCAAGCTGGTTTTAGAAAAGGCAGAGGAACCAGAGATCAAATTGCCAACATACACTGGATCATTGAAAAAGCAAGAGAGTTCCAGAAAACATCTATTTCTGCTTTATTGACTATGCCAAAGCCTTTGACTGTGTGGATCACAATAAACTGTGGAAAATTCTGAAAGAGATGGGAATACTAGACTATCTGACCTGTCTCTTGAGAAATCTGTATGCAGGTCAGGAAGCAGCAGTTAGAACTGGACATGGAACAACAGACTCGTTCCAAATAGGAAAAGGAGTACATACATCAAGGCTGTATATTGTCATTCTGCTTATTTAACTTATATGCAGAGTACATCATGAGAAGTGCTGGGCTGGAAGAAACACAAGCTGGAATCAAGATTGCTGGGAGCAATACCAATAACCTCAGATATAAAGATGACACCACCCTTATGGCAGAAAGCAAAGAAGAGCTAAAGAGCCTCTTGATGAAAGTGAAAGAGGAGAGTGAAAAAGTTGGCTTAAAGCTCAATGTTCAGAAAACTAAGATTATGGCATTGGTCCCATCACTTCATGGGAAGTAGATGGGCAAACAGTGGAAACAGTGTCAGACTTGATTTTTTGGGCCTCAAAAATCACTGCTGATGGTGATTGCAGCCATGAAATTAAAAGACTCTTACTCCTTGGAAGGAAGGTTATGACCAACCTAGATAGCATATTTAAAAGCAGAGACATTACTTTGCCAATAAAGGTCCGTCTAGTCAAGGCTGTGGTTTTTCCAGTGGTCATGTATGGATGTGAGAGTTGGACGGTGAAGAAAGCTGAGGGCCAAAGAATTGATGCTTTTGAACTGTGGTGTTGGAGAAGACTCTTGAGAGTCCCTTGGACTTCAAGAAGATCCAACCAGTCCATCCTAAAGGAGATCAGTCCTGGATGTTCATTGGAAGGACTGATGTTGAAGCTGAAACTCCAATACTTTGGCCACCTCATGCAAAGAGTTTACTCATTGGAAAAGACCCTAATGCTGGGAAGGATTGGGGGCAGTAGGAGAAGGGGACGACAGAGGATGAGATGGTTGGATGGCATCACCAACTCGACAGACATGGGTTTGTTGGTGATGGATAGGGAGGCCTGGCGTGCTGCAATTCGTGGGGTTGCAAAGAGTGGGACACGACTGAGCGACTGAACTGAACTGAACTAGGAAATCTTTGTCTGTTGTAATATGCTGTTTAGAATATAGTTTATGGATAAAAATAGTATTTCATTCTTCCTCCTCTTATCCCTTCACTTAATGGTGGCAGGTGCTGTTTTAATCTAGAATAATCAGTGGCATGCTAACTGCTAGTCTGACAGCTCTCTAGATTTCCAGCCATACAGAAATAATTTACTCTCACAACTGAATCAGTAGTTTATAATTATCTATGACTGTCCTGAATCAAGATGCAGTTTCTTCTTTTTTTCTTGCCTTATTTCTTTCTCTCCTTTTAAGCTAAATGTTTGTTTTCCCATATATCATATGTCTTATTTTTATATTTACCACATGGAGTCTAGGACTTCCCAGGTGGCTCAGTGGTAAACAATCCATCTGCAATGCAGGAAACATGGGTTCTGTCCCTGGGTCAGCAATATCCCCTGGAGAAGGAAATTGCAACCCACTGCAGTATTCCTGCCTGGAAAATCCCACGGAGAGAGGAGCCTGGCAGTCTTCAGTCCATGGGGTCGGAAAGAGTTGGATACAACTTAGCAAATGAACAGAAAGGAGTTTAATTCATTTCTTCTGAAAGACACAATGTCATAAAAGTCTATAATATCTAGATGTCTTGCTGTTGAAGCAATGGAAATAACAGTGTTTTTTTTTTTTTTTTGAAGAAAATTCCCTCAACTTTTTATTTTTGGTCACCCCTCTTCCCAATCTGCTCAGAGAAGGAAAACTAACTGGATGAATACAGTAGACCTGGACAGAGCCCAGGTGAGGTGTGGATTATGAAGGAACCAATCAAAAGAAAAGTTTGGACCCTTTGATAAAGTCTATGGGCTGAAGGGAAGTGGCGTCTGATGGCAGGGTTTGTTGGTGTAGCCCTCACCTCAGCTTTCTGAGAGAAGCCTGGCTTTCTTCCTGTGCTGTATCATGAACCAGGCCCTCTTCCTAGAAAGGTGCATTGAGACACTCATGAGCAGTATTTTATAAAGATGGTGTAGGTGGAATGGCTTTACACTCACCCCTCATCATGAGTCACTTGATGCAAGGTGTCATTAGACACTTCTTTTCCCCTCAGACTCCTCAGACCCAGTCCGCAGGCTCCTGGTGCTAGTAGACCTTCGCCAAACAGTCTCTCTACCTCCTCAGCTGCCATTTCCTGCCTCCGAATCAGCCTGGAGCTCAGTCATTCTTCATTTCTTTATAAGATCTTGGTCTTTTCCCATCTTGTAGATCCTTACCTCATACCTCCAGCTTCTCCTTAGTACCGTCATAAGTAAGGACTCCACTGAGGGTGAAGATGTGGTTTTTCTAAGCAAACAAAAGACTGTCCCCTGATTAGGTTCCATCTTTCTAACAGAGTAATTCAGGGCTATAGATAATCCAAAGCTTTGTCCTTCTTTCCTAGCTCAAAGCCAGGTGGAGGCGGCTTTGTGGGGCTTGCTTTTTTGTTTGTTTGTTTTTCTTTTTTTCCTCCCAGAGGGGTAGGTAATAGGGATGGGAGGATTTCAAAACCTTCACACATATTTTATGTAGCTAAGACTTGAGCAACATTTCAAGTTAAATGAGACAATCTTTATCCCAGAAAATGGGACAACTCTTGAAAGCAATAGTAGAAATAAAAATGTAGTTTTAATAGCTGTCACCATTTATTGAGTCAGTAGATGTCTTCTGTTATATATACAGGAAGTGTTAGTAAAATTAATTTTGAGACAATTATGGTTTACTTAAATATTTGCCCATTAGAATCAATCTGAACACTTGGAAAATTTTAGTATTATACTGTAAAATGTAAATATCAATTGAACTACCGTGATCATAGATGAATTTACAGTGTAACAAAACAGCCTATCGTCATTTGAAACTCTGTGAGGTATAGACCATTGTGTTAAACAGTGAGCAGAAAATGAGAGCTGGACTGTTAGGAAAATAGTGACAGTGAAGCAACATGTTGGTAGAAACAAATGACAAACTGTTGCTATTTTCTAATGACAATTTTATATTTGGGGATTTGTTGAGCCAGCAAGCAATCTGGGGTACCTCCTTGGTGCCTCAGCACAGGTTGTTCTGGAAAGCAGGAGGTTTCGAGTGGTCCCTGCAGCTGCCTCATTTCCCATGGGTTCTTGAGGATTCTGTCATCAAACAACTGGGCAAGGATTGAAACTCATCACTGAATACAGTGGCCAGCACATAGTGGGTTCTCAATAAGTATTTTCCTAAGGAATAGGTAATACAAATATTCAAAATTGAAACCTTAAGTTCTTTTACTTCCATTGTACAGTTGTACACACATTTAAATTTTCAGTTTCATAGTCCTTAAAGTCATGTGGGCTTCCCTGGTGGCTCAGACAGTAAAGAAGTTGCCTGTAATGTAGGAGACCTTGGTTGGATCCCTGGGTCAAGAAGATCCCCTGGAGAAGGAAATGACTACCCACTCCAGTATTCTTGCCTGGAGAATCCCCTGGACAGAGGAGCCTGGTGGATTACAGTCCATGGGGTTGCAAAGAGTCAAACATGACTGAGCAACTAACATTTTCACTTGCAAAGACATGAACCTTGAAGACAGATGACCTAGGCCTTATTCCCTATCCCAGCATTTATAGTTATTCAGGGAAAAGTTGATTACCTACTTGTGCCTCAGTTGACACATCTGTAAAATGGGGATAACTATAATATCTACACCATGGGATTGTGGTGAAGAGGCAATGAGACGGTATGTGGTAAATACTTAAAAATAGTTTTGAACCCATGAAAGTGAAAGTGTTAGTCTCTCAGTCATGTCCAACTCTCTGACTCCATGGACTGTAGCCCGCCAGGCTCCTATCTCCATGGGATTTTTCTCTATGGACAGAATACCAGAGTGGGTAAGCTATTCCCTTCTCCAGGGAATCTTCCCAACCCAGGGATCGAACCCAGGTCTCCTGCATTGCAGGTGGATTATTTACTGGCTGAGTGAGACATCAGGGAAGCCCCCGTAGTAAGACCCAAAATGATGTCATTATGTCCTGTCTCTAACCCACATTATGAAGGTATTGATCAGAATAGGATATGCTATACTATGTCCCAAATTAGCCCTGAAGTTTCTTACAGCAACAGAAATTCAATTCTCATTCATGGCTGGTATACAGTGTTGGTCAGTGGGGATCTGATTTCTATACAATCACCAGTGAACCCAGGCTGATGACTCTCTATCCACTTTGAAACAGCACAATTTAGACCATGTCGCTTCTTCTCATCTAGACAAGAAGGAGTTTGCTGAAAAGTCTCACACCAGTAATTAAATACTTTGGCCCAGAAACAGCATGTCTTACTTCCGCTCACAGCCCAATGGCCAGAGTTAGTTGCATCTCCTGTCTGCTTGTCCTGGGCACCCTAATGAATATTCATTGAGCACACTGGTCAATATCATTGCTGCAGTGAATAAACTCCCTAATGTTACTGTGTTTTGATCTATTTCTGATCTCTTAAGAATCGTGTCTTTTTCACTTTTATGTCTACAAGGCCTAAGTACTATTCACAATAGGCGCCCCCAAACTGTTAATGAAAGAAAGAAGGAAGAGAAGCAGGAGTTATGCTGAATCTTTGAGAATTCAGCAGCTGAAGGAAGCTCTGTGCAATAGTTAGGAAATTGAAAAACAAAATAACAGCAGAAAAAACCTGCACCTTGTAGAATTGATTGATCTTATAAAATGGGCTCACCTTATCTAAGGAGAAAACTCAGAGGGTGAATACTGTTAACTAACATTTGATGTGCTTGACTCAGGAATAATTTATTCAATAAACCAAGATGCATCTAGAAGCAGATGAGAAGAGCACTGTTTTATTTTTTTCTGTAATTGAAGCTAAAGATCATCCTCTGAATATTTATTACTTTCAGATTAATGTTGTGTTATTTTTCTTTCTGTTCTTGTTCAATTTCACTTAAGACTCTTTTGTTCCATAAATGGATCACCCTTCAAAACCTGAAATTGTCTCATACAAAAAGCCTGAGTTAGATATTATTTTTACTCTTCCTGTCTCACTTTTGTAAGAGAAGATGAGCAGAAATGTAGAGATGGAGAGAATTAAGTAGGAATTGAAATACCAGTCTAATATGAATCTCAGATATGTTAGCTGAGCTAGATAGCTCTTTACTCAAAAACTAAAATCTATTTAGAACAGAGTCAAAGTAAAATTATTTAGAATCTATAACTTCTAATTTGACTTTATTGCCCTTGCCCACTTATTTGTAAACTTAGGAAATGGTCATAGAGTTGGTGGAACACCTACTATACAATGTAGATAGAAGAGTAGATAGAAGGAAAAAAGGAAATTAAGAGTTATAAACCCTACTCTGTATGAATATGGTACATAAAGGGCTATTGGTGAAAACAAACCTGCTTTATCTAAATTACCTGGGTTTGTGTTCAAATTTTCATGCTTATTAGCCATGTTACCCTATGCAGCTTCCCTAGGCACTTTCTGCCTCAGTTTATTTATCTCTAAAATAGGGGAAGCAATAGTGCTTATCTCAGTGTTAAATGATGGTTCAAAAAGTTATAATATCGAGAGTGTTTATTTCAGCTTTTGGTACATAGTGATTAGTAAGTGTTTGCTAAAATTACTGGATGCTTAGCCATGTGGTTTATACAGATTATTACATTTTTTAATCCAGATTTTGAAGACTGGGCATTTGACTCAAGATCACACTGTTTTGAAAATGTGATTGGCAAAATTAAAATCCTGTGTCAGTTCCAAAGCCGTGGTTCCTTCTGATCTTCAAGGGACCTTGGTGCTGAGAAGAGCAAGAAGGAAGTCAGAAGTATTTGGCTTCTGGAACCTTATCCTTTTTTTAGGTAAACTAGTTTTAAAGTAGATTTAGGTTCACAGCAAAATTGAGGGAGAGGTACAGAGAGCATAGATCCTTTACCTCCACACACATACAACTTCCCCTACTATCAAAATCCCCCACCAGAGTAGTATGTTTGTTACAATTGATGAACTTTCATCAACACATCCTTGTCACCCAAAGTCCCTAGTTTACATTACGATTCAGTCTAGACTCTATACACTATGAGTTTGGACAAATGTGTAATGACATGTATCCATCATTATGATATCATACAGGGTATTTTCACTGCCCTAAAAGTCCTCTGTGCTCTACATACTCATCTCCCACCCCCAGCAACCAATGGCAACCACTCGTTTTTTAATTTAATTTAATTTTTTACTGTGTAGTTTTCCTTTTCCAGAGTGTCATATAGTTCAAAGCTTATACAGTAGTAGCCTTATCAAATTGTCTTCTTTCCCTTAGTAATATATATTTTCCTTTCTTTCATGTCTTTTTTGTGGTGTAATAACTCATTTCTTTTTAGCACTGAAAATATTCCATTGTCTAAATGTACCAGTCTATTTATCCATTCATCTACTGAAGGACATCTTGGTTGCTTCCAAATCTGGGAAAATATGAATAAAACTGATATAAACATCCATGTGCAAGTGGACATAAATTTTCAGTTTACTGGATCATATGATAAGAATATGTTTAGTTTTGTAAGAAACTGCCAAACTGTCTTCCAAAGTGGCTGTACCATTTTGCAATCCCAACAGCAATGAATGTAAGTTTCTGTTGCTCTAAGACTTTGCCAATATTTGGTGTTGTCAGTGTTTTAGATTTTGACTGTGCTAATTGATGTGTAGTAGTATCTCATTTTTGTTTTAATTAGTAATTCCCTGGTAACTTAGACAGTAAAGAATCTGTCTGCAATGTGAGAGACGTGGGTTCGATCCCTGGATCAAGAAGATCCCCTGCAGAAGGGAATGGCTATCCACTCCAGTATTCTTGCCTGGAGAATTCCATGGAGAGAGGAGTCTGGTGGGCTACAATCCATGGGGTTGCAGAGTCAGACACAACTGAGCGACTAACACACACTTTCCTTAATGACATATGATGTGAAACGTCTTTTCATATACCCTTTTGCCTTTTATTATTTTAAAATTCTACTTCCAAACCTTTGTGGAGACTATCTTTTGTGGGGCGGTGCACATTTTTGTGACTTTCTAGCATTTATTTGCTTCTCTTTCGTGACAGTACTCTGACAACTTCCTGGGGGAAAAAACATACCTTCTCAACAATTCCAGGTGTCAGATGGAGTTGATTAGGTCTCTTCCCCTATTCTGGAAGTGAGCAAAAAAGGGAAGCCTGGCCAATCAGAGGATTCAGTCCTCTGATCACAGTAATTGCTTCAAGAATAGACACTTGCCTCTTGCAGTCAATGACACATGACGAAACTTACATTAATGGTGTTGGGAAAACAGGTTCTGTTTCCTGCTGAACTTGAACTGGGAGAATGTAAGTTTAAAGCTGCCACAGTCAACTTGCCACCATGGAGTGAGAGGGAGAAAAATACTCGAGCTCATTTATTCCAGCGATGGCATCTGACAAGTTTATCCAGTGGTTTATGGTACTTTGACTTTCATTCTTGCCTTGATTCTTACCTTTTGTATACAAGCCGATCTTCCCATCAAACCAGTATACTATACAAAATGCAACCAGTCAATTTCTTTTCTAGTTAGATAGCCAGTCTGTTACTGTAGTGTGCAAGTAAAGTCATCTGCTGAAAGGCATGTGAAATGCCACATTGCAACTTGTCTCTATTTTAGAGGAGAACTAGTCTCCTTAGAAGATATCTGACAGTTGCCACACTTGCTGAATAGAAGACTATTCAGTGTGGAGCATTTGACCAAAAACAATGGACTCCAATTTTTGTGTTACTATAGAGTTATTTTTTGCATTCAGCCTTTGATTTTATTCTAGTTGCCCAGCTGGTGAGATAGTTTTATAAGTGATAACCCCTGAAGGACATAGCTAATGAGTGTTCCATTAGCAGAATACTAGACAAAAGTTGGCATCCTTGCTAATGCCATAGTTCTTGAGACTGAAAAAAAATATCCTTAGTTTAGACTTTATTAACATAAACTGTTGCAGAAGACATTCTGTCTGGGCAGTTTCCTCCAGAATATTCTCTTGGCTAGCCTGGCTGGGCATAGAGGAGACAGACAGTTCTCATTTCATTAGGTATTTATGCAATGGTGATCATGGTAGCAGCCAACTTATTACAAAACAGTCTGTATCAAATTATTCTGAGTCAGTGAGGCTCCCATGACAAGATACTCCAGGGAGAAATTGGGAATAGGGTAAGAACTTTCAGATGAAAGCATGTATTTTTACTCTGTGGAAGAGGGAAGCCAAGAAGCCCCTTTTCATTTTCCCTAAAGTCCAACCTCTACCCTATCTGAGTTCCCCAAAGAGTCTCTATTCTGCTGCCAAGAGTGTTGAAAAAAAATGAGTTTCTTCTTTGTTAACAGTAAACAATGTGCCCAAGGGTATCGGATGCTCATTAGGGAATGAAGTATTGAATCATGATCATGGTGATACTGTGAAGTATGGTTTTGCTGACCTTCCTGTTTGGACCTAGATTTTACTTTCCAAGGACAAATTCACCATTCCCATTGCAGCTTCCTTTCAGCTAAAGAGAATCTCATGACTGTTACCACATAGTTCATGCTGAAGCCATTTGTGAGCAGTGATTGTCAGAGTGATAAGGATATGTTGTATTTATCTCCTCATATTGGCCCTTTCTCTTTCATATACTGAGTTAGTGATTCTCAACACTAGTCACCCATTAGAATTGGCTTGCAACCAGGACACCAGTATTGTTTTAAGATCTCACCTGTGGGATGCTAGTAGCATCTAACACTAGGCACCACTAATCTGTAGGCAAGCTACCTATAGCACTAGACCATATTATTAAACATTTACTGTTAGTTTTACTAATCAGTTTTCAGAGTTATCAGTACAATTATTTTATGATGGGCAGCTTCTTACAGCTATGATTATGTTTCAGTTTAAGATCACGATATCTTATCACTCACTAGTCTCAAGGAGACACATAAGCCACACGGCAGGTTCATGATCATGCACATCCTTATTCTGAAGTTGTACTTGTAGTGTGTACACTGAGAGGTACTCTGCCATGAAAGCTTTATAGCTTAGAGTCTGCAGAATGCTTAAGTCTGAAAGTTATTGCTAACAAGATTCTCTTAATTAAATGAAACATTGAGATATATATAGTCTTAAAACAGTAAACCTGTCCAAATATGAGAGTCTGCTTCATAAGTCAGAGCTAGAGGAGCAAAAACAAATTTGGAAGTGGGGACATAATGAAGACCTGGACATGAATATAATTCCAGCAAGGAACCGTGAGACTGTAAACTGTTTACCATTTATGAGGAACTGTCAGGTAGATCAGACTGTAAATTTAGAAAATTAGTTTAAAAAGCACAAAGTGTTATGTAGGCAAAAATGTATTGAAGGGTTTTTAAAGTATATTAGTGAAAGCAATATACTTGTTATAAATATTGTCTTGCCCTAGAGACACTTAGGATTGTGCATTTGTGTTCTAATGTACCACTACCTCTAAGTGTGTAAAGAGAGATCAAGTATAATTATAGGTCTGTGACTTTAGGCATTTTCAAGCCCAAATCTTCATTAAATGTAGGTATGTCATTTATAACATTGAAAAACTAGCTAACCAACCTCGAATAGAAGAGGAAGAAGAACTCTAAGACCTCACTATGACATTATAAAGCCCAGTCTGGTAGGACAATAAGGAATTCTGTGCAATATACATGGATTAATAACAAGTTTCCTTGTACCTAAGTGGATGTTATAATGAGATGTACTCAACTCTGGAAGCCACTCAGCATTGATCCAATCTGGTGAAACTTGTTTCTTTCCCAATATTTGCCCAGACTTATGCATATGATTAATTCCTTCTAATATTTGCATATTTATGATGTTCCAAAATTATACATTGTTTTATGTGAATGTGATCCCAATTTCCAGTTAAATTCTCAACACCATGGGAGCATAAATGGTACACTTTCTTGTTCTAATTACTCTCCTTTCTTCTTCAAATAATTGGCACCTATTATTGTGATTGCGGAGAAGGCAATGGCACCCCACTCCAGTACTCTTGCCTGGAAAATCCCATGGACGGAGGAGACTAGTGGGCTACAGTCCATGCGGTCTCACAAAGTCGGACACAACTGAATCGACTTAGCAGCAGCAGCAGCAATTGTAATTGACTTGCCTTTTAATTCTGTTTATGGTTAATCCTTGTGAGCAAAATTTTAAATTTGTATCCAGACACTTCTATTGATTTTTAATCTCATGATTTCTTCTATTATCAATACTTTTAAGTTTATGTAGCATTTTTCATTCCTATCGTCAAACAAAATGCTGCTGCTGCTGCTGCTAAGTCACTTCAGTCATGTCCGACTCTGTGCGACCCCATAGACAGCAGCCCACCAGGCTCCCCCGTCCCTGGGATTCTCCAGGCAAGAATACTGGAGTGGGTTGCCATTTCCTTCTCAATGGATGAAAGGGAAAAGTGAAAGTGAAGTCGCTCAGCCGTGTCCGACTCTTATCGACCCCATGGACTGTAGCCTACCAGGCTCCTCCGTCCATGGGATTTTCCAGGCAAGAGTACTGGAGTGGGGTGCCATTGCCTTCTCTGTCAAACAAAATATTCACCCATTATTTTGTGCTGTTCTAATTGATTGATTGATTGCATTTTACTGTTCCTCCTTCTCCTCCTTAATTCTCCTGATCTCCTCATTATAATTTCTAACATTGGTTTACATTTACTAAAGCCAGATCTCTCTGCCAGATCACCCGCTCTGCAGGTTGATACAAGTATCGTTCTCATAAAGGATAAACTTTGCTCAAGGTCATGAAGTAATTAATCAGATGTTTTCCAATCCAAAACTTTTGCTCAAAGCAATTATATTTTTCTTGCTTGTTGTTTTTACTGTTGTCAATGGAATTATCTTGCAACCTTGACTGATAGCTCATTAAAACTATATTGAATTGTTTTTTCCCACATCTGTAGAATAGTAGGTAGTATGGTAGCATCCCAACACACGGGGTAGCTGTGAGGATTCCATAATGCAGCACACACACAGCACGGAATACAGCTCTGTTCATAGAGCAAATGTAACTGCCTTCACATTCTATGAAGTTACTTTAGATCACAAGAAACTTGGCCTTCTCTCTTTCAAGTTACTGTGTTATCTCCCTTTCACAGCAACCTCTGAATGGAAAATTCTAATTAAGGTTAAGAAAAGAACAGGACACTGACAGATTGTCAGCATACAAACCTGGAGCCCAGACCACAAAACCACTGCAGGCTCCCACGCTTTTTTTGCCCTTTGAAAGTGAAGTCGCTCAGTCGTATTCGATGCTTTGTGACCCCATGGACTGTAGCCTACCAGGCTCCTCCGTCCAGGCAAGAATACTGGAGTGTGTTGCCGTTTCCTTCTCCAGGAGATCTTCCCCACCCAGGGATTGAACCCAGGTCTCCCGCATTGTAGACAGACGCTTTACCATCTGAGCCACCAGGGAAGTCTTTTGCCCTTTGATAGGTAATAAATGCATCATGTTTTTAATTCCTGCAATTTTAGGGTAAAGTTAATCAGTACGGGCATCCAGCTTAATGATGGCTACATGAGTTAAAAATTCTGTTCTTGAATTTATAGTTCCAATGTGTATACAAACACCCATTTGTTCCTTGCCTCAGTAACTATAGAATAGCAGGGCTTTTTTTTTTTTTTTACTTCATAAAAATAGCAAAAATTATTTAAATTGCAAGATGAATATAGGCAGTGTAGCATTTTAGAGAAGGATTAAAAAGTATTGGAGAGGGATCGGGTATGACTGCTCAGAACTCCTGGGATCTTATAATATGGAGATTTCAGTAAACTCAAGTATTTTTCCTTCCTATTCATCTCATTTCAGTTGCCATCCCTGCAACCATGAGATTGTCTCTTTGAAAAGAAACTTGGAAGCTCCATAGTCATGGATTAGCTTATCTTCCTTCTCCATCTCAAATACTGAAAAAAAAATTCTGACTTTTAGTCAGCTCTTGCAGTAGTTTCTTTTTTCTGGACCCTTAAACAGACATGAAAGCTATTAATTGTGCCTGCATGTTTGTTTTGCTATAATTATACATTTTTCAATGAAATGTAAAATTGAAGATTCAACTCTGTGCCTTATAAAAAAGAGGAACTCAAGGGATGAGGTCAGATTCAGGAATTCCTAGAAAGCAGATAATCATGAACAAAATTGTTGAGAGTTCTGTTCAACAGAAGTCAACAAACCTAAGTTCTATTTCTTTTTTGCTGGTGGTGATTATCAATCCTAACATATATATCTAGCCCTTTTAAAATTCCAATCAATCATTATTCTCCATTGTCTAAGGAAAACCAGTGAAACTAAAGTGAAAGACTAAAACTTAGCATGTTTTACAGTAGAATACAATACCTGGCCACAGTGGTTCTGAGCTAAGCAGTATTCAATAGGATAGTGGGATAATTATTTTATTGAATGCTATTTCTCTTTATGTAGCTTCAGATGTTATGACCTGCTGTTGAAATAAGGATAGGGACCAATTTTCTTTGTAAGTGTAGTTTTATTGATACGGTAGTCCAAAGATGTTATGTAGTTCCCTTCTCTACAAAACAATAAACTAATAACCTCACTAGATGCATTGAAGAGAGCCATATCCTGTTGGGATTACATATTAGCAGAACTTGAAAGCTATGGCAGACCATGCAATTTAAGGTTGTTTTGAGTTTCTGATGTCCTAAAGTTTAACTCAATTCTGACATGGTCTACCTTAAGATAGAGTATAAGTGCATGCTCAGATGCTAAGTTGTGTCTGACTCTTTGCGACCCCATGGACTGTATCCTGACAAGCTCTTCTGTCCATGGGATTTCCCAGGCAAGAATACTGTAGTGGTTGCCATTTCCTTCTCCAGGAGTTCTTCCTGACCCAGGGATTGAACCCAGGTTTCCTGCACTTCAGGCAGATTCTTTACCACTGAACCACCTATGAAGCCCGACCTCCTCCTTGGTTTTGATTAATTTTTTAGAGCAGCTCACAGAAGGCAGAGAAACATTTTACTTACTAGATCACCAATTCATTATAAAAGGACATAACTCAGAGCTAGATAGAAAAGATGTATACGGCAAAGTTTAAAAACCTAAGATCATGGCATCTGGCCACATCACTTCAAGACAAATAGATGGGGAAAAAATGGAAACAGTGACAGACTTTATTTTCTTGGGCTCCAAAATCACTGTGGATGGTGACTGGAGCCATGAAAGTAAAAGGCGCTTGCTCCTTGGAAGGAAAGCTGTGACAAATCTAGACAGCATATTAAAAAGCAGAGATGTTAGTTTGCCAATAAAGTCTGTATAGGCAAAACTATGGTTTTTCCAGTAGTTATGTACAGATGTGAGAGTTGGACCATAAAAAAGGCTGAGTGCCAAGGCACTCAAAAAGCTGAGAGTCAAAAGGCTGATGCTTTTCAATTGTGCTTAGAGGAGACTCGTGAGAGTCTCTTGGACTGCCAGGAGGTCAAACTAGTCAGTCCTAAAGGGAATCAGCCCTGAGCTGATTCAACCAGTCAACTCAGTTGAATGAACCAATGACCACCTGATACATAGTGAAAGTAAAAGTCACTCATAGTGTCCGACTCTTTGCCACCCATGGACTATGACCCACCAGGTTCTCCTGTCCATGGAATTCTCCAGGCAAGAATATTGGACTGGGTTGCCATTTGCTTCTCCAGGGGATCTTCCCCACCCAGGGATCAAACTTGCATCTCCTGCACTGCAGGCAAACCCTTTATCATGTGAGCCACCAGGGAAGAGGGCACCTGATATGTAAGAGCCGACTTATTGGAAAAGGCCCTGATCCTGGGAAAGATTGAAGGCAAAAGGAGAAGGGGTGGTGGAGGATGAGATGGTTACAGTATTAGTAACTCAGTGGACATGAATCTGAGCAAACTCTGGGAGATAGTGAAGGACAGAAGAGCCTGCTGTACTGCAGTCCGTGGGGTGGCAAAGAGTCGGGCATAACTCAGGGACTGAACAGCAACCACAAGGCAAAGGACGTGAAAAGGGTCATGGGGCTCCTGTGCTTTTCCAGAGCACCGCTAGGCCCCAACCTTCATGTTTTCACCAACCCAGAAGCTCTTTGAACCTTGTCTTTTTGGATTTTTGTGAAGACTTCATTACATATTCATGATAGATTAAATCTGTGGGCATTAGTGATTAAATAAGCTTCCATCCTCTCTCCCTTCTTTAAAGTTGAGAGCTGAGACTGAAATTGTCAGTCCTCTAATCATGTGATTTGTCCTCCTGGCTACCAGCCCTCAATCTTAGGTGCAGTCCCCAGATAACCTCATTAACATAACAAAAGACCCCTTGATTGCTCTCACCATTTGTGGAATTCAGAGGGTTTTAGGAGCCGCTTGCCTATGGGGAAAAGGGGACAAAGACCAACTATATACTTCTTATTGTAAATCACAGTATCCCAGTGACAGTTTCAAGTTGAGCCCAAGGATAAATTTGTTGATGACTAAATAATATTTGACCCCTGATTAGTGAGAATAAGACTACAGCTTTTGCTTTTGCTTTTTGTTGTAAATAATGATGCTAAACATACCTCTTGGGAACTACTACTTGAAAATAATGATACTGAAACTTGATAGCTTATACAAATTAACAAATAGCTTGTGTAAATGATGGTTGCTTGTTTTCTATATTAAGAATCCAAGGATTATTTTAAAATCAGGAGAATCACATTTTTATATGGTGATTTTAAAGCTAGGTGTATTTTCTCTTCAATCCTAAAGAAATGTTACCAAAGTGGCTAATGCTTTAGAAAGCTCCATAGTATCAGTTTTTTTGAGCCTTCTCTCTGTTCTTCTGTTAAGCATTTCCAATAAGTTGATTAGTATCAAAGGCAAGATCTCATATCTTGAAGGTTTTCTTTTTAGAGGCCATTTAATTAGTTCCTGTCACAACTTCTTTAGACTTTTTTTTTAATCTCTCATTTGGCCTCACTATGCCTTGGGAACATGAACTTGAGTTAGCACCTATAATGAGTCAGACACCTGATGTATAGAGATAAATGAAAGCGACTATCCCTCTTCTCATGGTACACGTAATCTAAAAGGAATGAAGACTTTATACAAATAAATATTTAAATATTAACAATTGGAAATTTGTTTTAACTATTACTGAATGAAAGTTTGAAATTTGGTGTGCCCAAACAAACCAAAATGTTGGCGTTTGGAGCAGCAAAAGGTTGATTGCAAGGCCAAGTAAGGAGAATGAGTCATGCTCAAAACCACCAAACTCCCAGACGGTTTTGAGAGAGAAGTTTTTATAGGGAAAATTTGGAGTGAGGGCTATAGGGTATGTGACTTTCTTGACTAGCTGGCACTGCAGATGGTGACTGCAGCCCTGAAATTAAAAGACGCTTACTCCTTGGAAGTAAAGCTATGACCAACGTAGACAGCATATTAAAAAGCAGACTCATTACTCTGCCAACAAAGGTCTGTCTAGTCAAAGCTATGGTTTTTCCAGTAGTTGTGTATGGATGTGAGAGTCGGACTATAAGGAAAGCTGAGTGCCAAAGAATTGATGCTTTTGAACTCTGCAGTGTTAGAGAAAATTCTTGAGAGTCTCTTGGACTGCAAGGAGATCAAACCAGTCCATCCAGAAGGAAATCAGTCCTAAATATTCATTGGAAGGATTGATGTTGAAGCTGAAGCTCCTCATTTGCCCACCTGATGTGAAGAACTGACTTACTGGAAAGGACCCTGATAATGGGAAAGATTGAAGGTGGGAGGAGAAAGGGACGACAGACAATGAGATGGTTGGAAGGCCTCACTGACGTGATGGACATGAGTTTGAGTAAGCTCCTGGAATTGGTGATGGACAGGGAGGCCTGGCGTGCTGCAGTTGATGGGGTCACAAAAAATTGGATATGACAGAGTGATGAACTGAACTGAACTGAGGTAACAGGGAGGTGCTCCAGGAATCCTGTGTTCAGCCTGAAGTTACCATCCTGTACCTGCTGAGGTGGGAACCTTAGTTCCTGCAGAACTCCAAGACATTGTTGTATACATTTCTTCAGGAGGAACCAGGACCCTGTCCAAAGGCTGCACTAGTGTTTCTTAACTGGTCCTCCCTTGTTTGTGTGTTGGCTCCCTACCCTGATTAGCAACTATTTGAATCTACCCTTTGAATTTGAATTTCCCAGGGAAAGTCAATGAGGCTGAATGAAGCTTATTTGCTACAAACCAGCAATGCTACACAAAGGCTTTTGTGCCCAGGGGGGCCCCATAGGGTCCTGCTGGGTTTCACTACAAATAAATATTACAGAATGCTGATAGAATTGGTCAAGTTCTTACCTTCCCCATCTTAGTCCCATCTTTTACACAAGGGAGACATTGATACTCACCTCTCTGCAGAGATATGATAAAATGTGAGTGAATGACAAAATGAGTGAATACTAGCACAGTGTCACAGGTGTGCATTATCTTTAATCAATGCTTTTGTTATCCATAAATTTAAGAATCAGTTTCTCTGCTTCACCAAAAAGCTGAAGACCCTCTTTAAGGATAAATGTTAAATTTACCAGTAAGTATTCATTGGTAATCATTTGATTAAATCAAAATCATGGTCCATTGCTGTATTTCAAAGTGACATTCATTTGTCATATTTCTTTCTTATGTGTTTCTATTCCATTGTTTCAAAGTTTTGCTCTCCCTCCAACACCCTCATTTCATGAAAATAACAGTAAATTAAGCTTATTGAAAGTTCATTTTATGATTTTGGGAATAATAGACTTTACACACTTTATTATGTATTCAAGCACAGTTGTTTTTATGGGAAAGGCTTCCTGTAATATATGTGTACTGATGAGTTTTCAAGTGCATTCTCCATTTTTCCTGACGGCTTAACTACCATGATTTGTAAAGAGCAAAGAGGAAGCTTCAGATTTATTGGGGCCATTGGTTCCCATTCTTATAATACAGTGAAATATAGTACAATTCATTTCAATTATTTATATTTCATTTCAGTTGTATAAGTGTTATTTATTTTATAAGGGCAGTTTCTGTCTTGATAATCAACTTTTAAAGTGAAAATTAGTTTCATATGTAATTGGAATCAGCTAAGAAAGCCCTGATTATTCCATTTATTCAACAAGCCCAGTGGGTAAGATCTGTTCCTGGGTAAGGTAAGGTTCTCCTCTGACTTGGAGGTGAGCACATAGCATACTCTTTTTGCACATCAGTTTCCTCATGCCTCACAAGGAATGTAGATGAGAATAGCAACTACCTTGCAGCCTTGTTGTGAGACATGTCAGTTAATATGAGGAGACTACTTGCCTAGTGACTGTGAAACCTGGTACCTCTGAGTGGGACTTGAACCCATGTTCTGGAACTCACACTCAGCCTGAAACCACACTTGGACTTGAACCCACAGTTTTAAATTAGAATTATTCACCTGGTGACTGGACTTACTGAGTCTCAGACTCTTTGTGTCTCAGCACAGAAGGAATTCAATGAGAGGCAAAGTGATAGGCAAGAAGTAGATTTATTAATATAGGAAGCTTGTGAGAGATGAAAGCTGGCAGGTGAGGGGGCTCTGCGCCAAGGATTAAGTGGGCTACTTTTTTATAATCAGAGGAAAGTGTGGGAGGAGGAAAAGACTGTCTTCTTCCTCATTCTTCAATAGGTGTCAGAGTCACATCACGGGCTCCTCCTTCGTATAGAGCAGGATGTTATCTGACCGTATGAAGCCAAACTAGGACTGTCATAGCTCTTATTCAAATCAACAGAAGGTGGTAGCATTTTTTTCTTTCACTTAATAACCTGAGGCATATCTCGTGCTTTCATTTATGTCTTTATTGTTAAGCACACCTGCTTCATTTCAGGATGAAATGAGCCATCATTAACTTGCAGTGGTCTCCCAAAGTTCCCTAGGTTTCCCTCTCTATAATCCCCTACCAGGACTTCTACAACCACCTGTATAACTTTCCTATTCTGTCCCTATCACCTGGTACATGGTAAGCAATCAGTGCACATTTGCGATTACTTTTGTGTATTCCGGAAATATTTATGAAGCACCTATATTTGCCAAGTCCTTTGCTAAGTGTGAGGAATCACTATGTTAAGCTTTTTTTTCTTCAGTAGCTGTTTCTACCCTTGAGCTACTTTCCTTCTCCGTGCCTGTTTTCTCCTTAAAAATGAAGTAAAATGAAACTCAGTCAATCATAGGAAATGGTCAGGCTTGCTTGGAAAAAGTAATGCATCTTGCTCTGCTACAAAAGTTCAGACTGCTCAATACATGATTTTATCTTTCCTTCAAATCCCGCCTCTCTGTCTCATCACTAGCATTCTTTCCTTTTTTAAAAGTTTTTATTTTATTCCTTCCAACTTGTTATCCCTGCAGTGAAGTGCAGTGGAAAGAAATCAAGCTTTGAAGGCTGACAGTCCTATGACTGAATCTAGGATTCTCCCTTCAGTAGTTGCATGATCTGGAACAAGGCACAGTCTCTGAGCCTAAGCCTTGTATTTTCTAAATTGAGCAGAAGGTCAGGTAATTGCTCATTTTGTGGATCAGTAATACTGGTAGGTGCTCAATAAATGGTGTTTATTGTTAATTCCGGTAATTTGCTGTCTAAATTATATAAATTGTCACTTCAACACATTCTGTCTTGTCATTTTATGAAAATCTCTTCATGTATGTATAATGGTTTGGATTTTAAATTTCCATTATGGCATGTGAGTTCTTCATGACTAGAATAATTTGGGGTAACTGCATGGTATAATTCATGTTGATGTGAGTTGTCCTCAATGAATTAAAAAAAAAATAAAAGCCTATTATGTCTTTTAAAATTGATTTTATTTTTAAAGGAAAGCAAATTTTTTAGGCCTAACATCTAAACACTCTAGAAGGAAAGGTAGTACATGAATGCTCAGTTGTGTCCGACTCTCTGTGATCCCGTGGACTGTAGCCTGCCAGACTCCTCTGTCTATGAGTTTATCCTGCTAATAATACTGGGATGGGTTACCTTTCCTTCTCCAGAGGACCTTCCAGATCTAGGGACTGAACCTGAGTCCCCTGCAGTTTCTGCACTGGCAGACAGATTCTTTACTGCTGAGCTACCTGGGAAGCCCAGAAGGAAAAGAACACTCATTTAAATTTACTCTTACTGAAGTCTAAGTGATAAGTGAAAAGTGAAAGTAATGACTTATTCTCCAACTGTCTACTAACAATGGGTGGGCTAGGCAGATTGCTCAGTGGTAAACCCTTATTTATTTATTTGTATAAATCATATATTATTTTCATCATTGTAAGTCTAATGACTGGCCAGCTATCTGCCAGGCATCACAGATATTCTGGTGATAGGAGGATGACTGAGACATATTTTGTGTTTGTTAATGCTCCAGTGAAGGAAAAAAATAGAAATTTAACATCACAAAAATCATCTTACAATGAAATACTTAAGGAACTTTTCAGTGTCATGCCAGCACAATGTTTGTCTCTCTAAAGTTCATAAAATCAAATTGTTCACCCATTCTATTCCTTTCTGAATTCTTCTTTTTGGAACTCAAAAGAAATGGGTAAAATAAAACCATTTTTATGATGGACTTTGTTCAGTTTTTAGCCATGAACATTTATCTTTTATGTGTAAGTTCATATTAGAATTGCATTAAAATAGTGCACCATAATTTTAAATGCTAATGTTAAAATGGTTTCCTTAATATAATTTATTTTATGAAAGGCCAAGGATATATTCCTGGCATTGTACTGCATACTAGTTCCTATGATTATGACTATTCTCATCTTAATAGCTACCAGTTATTGAGTACTTATTATAGGTCAGGTCCTGGCATAACCGTTTTATATATATTGCCTTATTTAAGCGTCTGTTCCACTGTATAAAGTAGATATTTTACCTTATTTTACCCATGAGGATACTGAGGCACAGAAAACTTAAGTAAAATTTTCCAAAGTCACAAAGCTAGAAAATAGTTAAGTTGCCATTTGAACTCAGATTTTACACTGCAGATTTATTAAACTCTGAAATTGTTGGCCATTCTTGCTGCTGTACAGCCTTTAATGAGCATGTTTATAAATTGTTCAGTGTTTGATTTATGAACTCAGTTTTTAAAGATGATGGGTGTGCATTACAAATTCACTTTTGGCTGTTCTGAGGGCAGTTTTTCTTCAAAGGGAAAGGTCTTCAAAGGTGTAAAGAAAATACCTCTGACATGTACATGAGTCTGATTTCACAGGTGAGTTTTATTTTCCTACTTAGAACTGGGGCAGTTATAGAGTTTTAGTTAAGGGCCTTACTTAGGACAATTTCTAGTGTCGTAAGTAGTCCTCAACATTACTCCGATTTCTCTGAAATTATGGACAAAGGCCAATGAGGATCTTTGAAACTAAGAATACTGTTATCTGGGGAAGGATGCACACGTTAATTTTAAGGTATTTGATCCTTCCTCTTCTCATCCTTCCCCAAAGACCACTGTCATCATGTTTGAGTAGCTGTCTAAATGTAAACGGGAGGCTTCTCAGTTATCTCAGGGGCATTATATACCAGGGGCATTATCTACTATTTGCACTCTTTGTATCGTGTATTCATTGTTTATTTATAAGGTGGATATATGGATTTATGTTGGAAATATTTTCTTTGAAAATGCATCTCTGTAGAGAAATATTTTCATTAAACAAATAGGAAATTTTTATTCTAATATTTATACAACAATTCCAGGCAACAGAAATTTTCAGACTACTATTTTTGTGCTATTCTTGGTGTATAATATATTTAGCAATGAGTAAATTATATTCATTTTTCTGTGCAGTTGGAGTGGGAAAGGCAATGATATGATACTATTATCATTTGTAGTCTAAATCATGTACATTTCCATTAGTGAACCAGTAAATTTATGTACTGAAATCACCAACTTTCCCGTCTGGTAACCTACTAAACACCTGAAACTAATGCCACGTTGTACATCAACTGTACTCCAATAAAGTTTTAAAATAAATAAATGTAAAAAATCACCAACTTGTACAATCCTACGTCTTATATTCTCAAGTTCCCATCTTATTAAATTACTCATTCCACTTCAGAAGAATAAAAGAGACGAAATACACGGTATTTACTTTCTGGCCACTGGGTCATAAACATAGAGTGACTGTGGAGAGTGACCAAGGCTAGTCACCACATAGGCAGTAGAGCTCCAAAGTTTGGGTGTCATGTTATCCAGTGCTTCTTAAACATTTTTGATTATCATCTACTAAGAAAAGAAAGTGAAAGTCACTCAGTCGTGTCTGACTCTTTGTGACCCCATGGACTAAGCGGTGCATGGAATTCTCCAGGCCAGAATACCAGAGCGAGTAGCTGTTCCCTTCTCCAGGGGATCCTCCCAACCCAGGGTTCAAACGCAGGTCTCCCACACTGTAGGTGGATTCTTTACCAACTGAGCCATCAGGGAATATATTTCACTATAATCTAGCCTATGTATGCACGTACAATCACAGATAGACAGATATATACACATATACACACTAACAGTAATAAAATTTTTCAAAAATAACCTTTATCCTTACTTTCTGTAATGTGCTCTGATAGTATCTGGTCTATCCCATTCCATTCTAATTCCACTCTTTTCTCTCCTTAATTCTCATCCTGACTCATCATTAAAATGATTTCATGATGTGTTAATGGATCAGGACCTGAAGTTTAAAAAATACTATTTGTAAATGGTGGGTAATTCTAAGAGGTGAATAAACAGGAGAATGTTATAATCATGAAAGTCTGGCCAAGCATTTAAGATGGACAGACTGAACTGAAGGAGGCAGTTCTCTAAGAGAGATGATGAGCGTCTGAACAAACCAATACAAATAATAATGAGAGTCAACATTTATTGAAGAATTTCTTGTTGAGTGCCCTATGAAAAGCTTAGATTTGAGTGCATTCTATTATTTTACCAGTTAAATCCTTAAACAACTATTTATATTTGTTATGTTATTTATTATTACTGTTTTACAGATTTAAGAGCTGAGACTTTGAAAATATTCTCAAGTTCCTATAGTTTGTGTTTAGCAAAGCCAGAATTTGATTGTAGATTTACATGACTAGGCCCAAGCTCTTATACGTTTCATTCCTCTCTCCTTTCCTCTCAAAAATATTTTGTATTTTATTGTGCAAAGTTCAGTACATTTTGTTATGAATCAATGATGTACACCCAAAGAAATGTTTGCAGTCTCTTCCAGATTTCTCGGGAGAGGGGTCATGGAATTTTTCTAACAAGAGAGGTATTTCAAATTTAGAACTGTGAATTAGTCAAGTTGTCAATTCAGGTTGTCAAATCACAGATTAAACCTCCTGCAAGCCTACTGTTATGCCATTCCACCAAGGTGCTTATTTCTGTTTGTTTATAAATATAATAATGTTTCACTTAAACATTTCACAAACACGTATTATTTTCTCTGCAGGTATATAGTTAATGTCATCATGCAGTGTGACAGTGCAGAAAATAAAATGCATAAAATAAATTGAACATGTACTAGTGTTTCTAAATTGAGCTCCAGTTGAGTGTCAGTTCTCATGGATAAACTCTCAGCATACTCACTGAACTTTGTCATTTGCTCCTGAAATGGGTGACATGTCCTTACAAAAGCATAAATGTTACCAGATTTCCTTTTCTCTCTCCTTCCATACTCAGGGAAGGAAATTGAGTTTCTGTGTACCGTATCTTTAATGGCCCCTCCTGACTGTGTAAATGGCCCCTTGCTGACACAGTGGCTGAGTTGATTTTCTAGAGGAAAGGAAATCGTGTTGGGAGTTTACCATCCTTTATAGAATAATATTTTTTAAATGTGTCCTTGGCAATTGTGAGATGATGAGTTTGTGGGAATGCTGAGAATGATGACTTTTTAAACATTTGTTTATATTTTACATGAGGCGTTTTACATAATTACCCAGAGGAGAGTGCCTATTTGATGACAAGCTAGGCTAAATGTCATTTTTATTCAGTAACACTTATTAGTTTATCTTTAAAAAATAAGTGCTAGCTAATATTAAACATTCCCATCAAGAACTAATTCTCCATTTCATAGAGAATGACTTTAAAAAATATCTTGAACAGAACTTCCTTATTCAATAGAGGCTGGTTTTGGAATAAGACATCTAGAGTTAAATGTAGTCTTTCTTGCCTGTAAACTGTACAACCTTGGATGGGGTGTTTAAATTTTCTGAACTGAAGTTCAGCAACATAGGGAATAATACTTAAAGGCAGTACTGTGGATGTTAATGAGATAAATAAGGCCTAAAAGAGTTCCTGGCTCAAGATCAAGCCTCAATAAAGATTCAGTGCCTTTTCTTTTCAAACATTATGAACTAATATATTGAGAACTCTTGTAGTTTTTAAGTTACCTAAATAAAATTTCATGATAAAAAGATATTGCCACTTCACCACATCAATAAAAATATATTATTATAGCATAGATTGGGGCTCTTGTTATTATAATTGGGAGTGATATATTTAGTAGTGTAATAGTTGAGGTCAGTTTGATACTTCTTATGGTAAAATGTAATGGCTCTCAACTTATCTAAGTGTTTCTGTATCAAAAACTATGAATTTTATTGGATGGTGTCCCAGTTAACTAAAAAAATTATTTTTCAAAAGTAATTTTACTGTGCTATATATTCTTGTTCTGCTACATGAGTCACGATAGATGGAAACATTTAGTTAAATTTTTATCTCTAGACTGAAAAGCAGTTTATGGATAATAATAATAGAATGTCATGGTATTCAACACGCATTGACTTATCCATTGACTTTGAGAATATAGGAAGTATCAATAGAATTTGCACTCAATATGTTTCAAGGGTTTTCATTAATGAAAAGCAGGGTTGTTGAGTGTAGTTAATTCTAGTGGGTTACTGCATCTGGAATTTTGAATGTGGAATATATGATAAAAAAAATAACCGTGGAAGGATAAACAAATACATGTGTGAATATATGTAATTCAATCACAAAAGAAATTAATAGGCTGCATAGCAAGCAATTTACAAATACAATATGAATAAATAAGCTTAAATCAATATTTAACGTGACACAAAGGAATCTGAATGAGAGTAAGGCATGAGAAGGATGCAAATGATATTCTTAATATATTCTTTGGGGATGAAATCAATTTAATGTGTCAACTTTTACCCGAGGTAGTTTTATTTCTTTTGGACACATCGCCGGCTCATCTTGTGTTTGAGTAATGCTCAGATGGCACTGTGGCTTTAAGTGTGTTTTTCTGTGTTCTCAAAATATAAGACATTGTGTTGTGGCTTAGTGGGGAAGCTGTCATAAGCAGCAAAGCAGAGCACTGGATTTTCATGTGTCTTGGGTTTCCATCTCATAAATAGATTTTATATGAAATAGTCTTAAATCAGTTCATCCCTCAGGATCTCTGATATAGATCTGTTTAAGTTGAAGAAGGAAGAAACGCTAAAAATGCGTAGCCTTCTAGGAGCAGAAACAAATGTTAACAGGTAGTAGCATTTATTTATTGATTCAGTAAGTCATTCTACAATTTACTGAGCACCTGCAATAGGCAAAATAGTAATATTCTCAAGTCAGTGTTCAAGGTAAACATAATTTAAGAAGGTGCAATATTACAGACACAGAGATCACCTCTGAATTAATTCATTGTGGACTGTATCATCCCAATGCTGGAAAAAGCTAGCTACTGTTTCTTTGATTGAATACAAGGTGAAGTCATTGGCTTGACCTTCAGTGACAAGAGGTAGGGAAAAAAAGGATTAAAGACTAGAACCATACTCGAAACTGGAAGACACTCACATTCTGTGAGGTCCCAGAAGTTGACATGAGCAAGAAGTAGAGTTACCTCCCCCTCTCTTGTTCAATTACTCTTGGTCATTCATCTAATGAGAAGGATGGTGTGTTGAAGCATCTGCCATTTTTAAATCCTTTCATTTTGCTGTCTTACTTTCTGGCTCTTCCTCTTTTCTTTTTCTTTCTTTCCTCTTTGATTTTCTTACTCATATATGTATATGCATGTGCGTGTATGAGTGTGTGTATATATTTATGTATAATACACACACACACACACACAAATATATATAAAATTGCGTGACCACATATCATTAAGGGTCTTGAAGTCTACACACTCTTTATGAATTGACATTTGACTTTCCTTCTCAGAGTCAAGGGTTTTCCAGATGTGGCCAACTGCTTGAAGTCCCAAGGTAACAACCAGCAAAGCACATACAAGGAACAAGTTAACACCTTCTAGCTAAAGTGGTTTTGCTTGTGTGTGATGCAGGTTATGACTAGAATAAGTTGACATTAGTTATGGTGTAGAATTTGTTAACCTAAAGAGAAAATAGGTAAAACCACAGTAGGTATATAGCTGATTAAATTTTAATGAAGTTAAACATAAAACTAATATTTTAGAAGAAAAGTATGCTCAATAAATAATAAATTCTATTGCTATTATCAAAATCATTAAATGATAATAGAACAGTCTTAGAGTAAAAAATAAAATACAGTGATATTTTAATTAACCTAATTAAATCTTCAGTGGTTAAAACATGAAGTATTTCAATTGAGTATAATCTCTGAAGAAATTAGCATATTAATGTAAGATAATTATCCTCATAGCACAATTATTATTATTCAAGAGCTAGAGAAAATGTATTATTGAAGAAAGTAAGAATTCAATAAAATGAATAATAAAAATTAAATAACTTATAAAAATTTTTAAGTTTTATCAATTACTAGTCAGAGACTAATACATCTCTGACATATACTTTCAGAAATAACTTGCAGCGGAATTTCAAATAATTCTGAGTGTGTTAAGCAATTTTTAGAACTTTGGTTTTAGTCAGTGTGCAAGCCCGGTCTAATGTTTCTACTTGGGTGTTCACAATTTTTCAAGGATTTTAGATTATTTCCAATCAGAGGACATCCATAACTTACACCAGTAAGCCAGTTCTTATAAGAGACAAACTCAAAAATTTCAATGACTTAACCAAATAGAAGTTTATTTTCTTGCTTGTTTATGGATAAAAAGTTTACCCAATTAAATAGCTTTCCTCCAAGTGGTAGCTCAGGGATTCCAGCCTCTTCTGTCTTGTGGCTCCACCAAGTTCAGAAGGTGAATTGTCAAGGCCATTCTACAGGTCACCTGCACTGGAAGGTCTCATGCAGGAGATTCTCATGGGCCTTTCTAAAAGTGGCATACATCATATCTGTGCATATTTCTTTGGCCAGAATTCAGTAATGTGGTCACTTCTAGAAGTCTGGTAAATGAATGCTAGCTTCATGCACAAAAGGAAGAAAAGGCAGAACAATAAATCTAGGAACTCTTCAACTGTAATCTCTTTTGGAAATGACAAATTGTGTATATAATAGAAAACTTAACGTACGCCTAAATAACTACTAAGAAGTAAGCTATAGAAAAAAAAAAGGAAAGAAAAGATAAAGCAAGGTATTGGACATTATTCTCTTTCAGTAGATGGATTGTTTGGAGAGTATAAGAAACTACAAGGAGATAGGTTTCCTTCTTAGGTTCATGAAAATCTAACCTGTAATATAGAAAATCTTGACTTTAGTTCAAGACGAAATAGTGATGTTGTCCTAAACTTTGTAAGACTTCCAAATCATCTTGGACTCTTAATTCAGTAAGTGTTAGGTTTCTTACCTGTCATGTACTTGTTCATGTGACTCCTAATTTAAGCCCTGTGGCTGCCAAACGGTCACCTCCATGACTTACCTCCTGCAGTCAGTTTGGGGGCAATACCACCTCTACCAGCAGTGCAAGACTAAGTGTTTATTAAAGTCTTATCTGCAAAGAATAAGTGAAATTATTCTAGAACATATGTAGACAAACTTTTTAAATCGTCATATTTAATGCCATACATTGCATCATTCCATTAGTTCATGGATAGTGTTACTTAAAGCAATGGTATATAGAGTGAATTAATATAAAATAGATTTAAAGAAAGTTTTTAGGTTAATAATTCTAGAGATAATTCACAAAACTCTCAGAAATGACAAACATCTAAGACAGAAATACTAAAAATGCTGAAATAAGGCAAACACAGAAAGAAGAGAATGGATAGACTGGGCCTAAGGATTCATTCTGCTTTAGAGACAATTTTTTCTGGTTCCCTCCTCAAATCTAGTCTTATCTATTATTCTCCATTTGTTTTATTTAGTTCTTCAAGTATATATTTTGCCTTTCGACTCCTGGTTTAAGTGTTCACCTTCAATAACTAATGATGCTCTCCTTCAAATCATATTGCTTCTTTAATTTTTCAACTCTGACTATGATTACAGAATTTTATTTCATTTATAGGCCCATTTAAATTAAATTCTACCAAGTGTATAAGCATTCTGTTCCCTCAAAAGAAGTAAAACTACCTTCTTTTCAAATGACCATGAAATATAGGCAATAAAACCATTTTGAAAGCTACCAAAAAACCTCAATTATTTAAGCATATAAATAATATAGAGACCATTCTCTGGTCTCCATGTAATAAAGATAGAAATTAAAATGAAAACTGGAAAGCAAAACGTCAGTATAACCTAGAGATTTCAAAATCCTTTTTAAAGACACATTGATCAAAATGGAAATGAAAACAGAAGTGTAAACTTCTAGTAAATCATAATTTTAGTGGAGGTGATGGAATTCCAGTTGAGCTACTTTAAATCCTAAAAGATGATGTTGTGAAGGTGCTGCACTCAATATGCCAGCAAATTTGGAAAACTTAGCAGTGGCCACAGGACTGGAAAAGATCAGTTTTCATTTCAATCCCAAAGAAAGGCAATGCCAAAGAATGCTCAAACTGCCACACAATTGCACTCATCTCACACTCGAGTAAAGTAATGCTCAAAATTCTCCAAGCCAAGCTTCAGCAATACGCAAATGGTGAACTTCCAGATGTTCAAGTTGGTTTTAGAAAAGGCAGAGGAACCAGAGATCAAATTGCCAACATCCGCTGGATCATTGAAAAAGCAAGAGAGTTCCAGAAAAACATCTATTTCTGCTTTATTGACTATGCCAAAATCTTTGACTGTGTGGATCACAATAAACTGTGGAAAATTCTGAAAGAGATGGGAATACCAGACCACCTGACCTGTCTCTTGAGAAACCTGTATGCAGGTCAGGAAGCAACAGTTAGAACTGGACGTGGAACAACAGACTGGTTCCAAATAGGAAAAGGAGTACGTCAAGGCTGTATATTGTCACCCTGCTTATATGCAGAGTACATCCTGCAAAATTCTGGGCTGGATGAAGCACAAGCTGGAATCAAAATTGCCGGGAGAAATATCAATAACCTCAGATATGCAGATGACACCACCCTTATGGCAGAAAGTGAAGAACTAAGGAGCCTCTTGATGAGAGTGAAAGAGGAGAGTGAAAAAGTTGGCTTAAAGCTCAACATTCAGAAAACTAAGATCATGGCATCTGGCCCTATCACTTCACAGCAAATAAATGGGGAAACAGTGGAAACAGTGGCTGAATTTATTTTGGGGGGCTCCAAAATCACAGTAGATGGTGATTGCAGCCATGAAATTAAAAGATGCTTACTCCTTGGAAGAAAAGTTATGACCAACCTAGACAGAATATTCAAAAGCAGAGACATTACTTTGCCAACAAAGGTCTGTCTAGTCAAGGCTATGGTTTTTCCAGTGGTCATATATGGATGTGAGAGTTGGACTGTAAAGAAAGCTGAGTGGTGAAGAACTGATGCTCTTGAACTGTGGTGTTTAGAAGACTGTTGAGAGTCCCTTGGACTGCAAGGAGATCCAACCAGTCCATCCTAAAGGAGATCAGTCCTGAGTGTTCATTGGCAGGACTGATGTTGAAGCTGAAACTCCAATACTTTGGCCACCTCATGCGAAGAGCTGACTCATTTGAAAAGACCCTGATGCTGGGAAAAATTGAGGACAGAAGGAGAAGGGGATGACAGAGGATGAGATGGTTGGATGGCATCACCAACTCAGTGAACACAAGTTTTGGTAATCCTGGGAGTTGGTGATGGACAGGGAGGCCTGGTGTGCTGCAGTCCATGGAGTCTCAAAGAGTTGGACACAACTGAGCAACTGAACTGAACTGACTGAAAGACACTAAATGAAATTTTTCATCAAATCTAAGACAACATCCATTGTGGTATGCATAGTTATTTTATGATCATTAAGAAGAAAGTTTCTGCCAATAGTCTACGACAACTCTTGTTTTTTTAATGCCTTAGAATATTTCTTCTACTATACACCAAGTGCATTACTTAAAAGAAAAATGAAGTGAAAATAAGTGAAAGTGTTAGTCATTAAGTCATGTCTGACTCTTTGCAACCCCATGGACTGTAGCCTACCACACTCCTCTGTCCTTGGGGTTTCTCCAAGCAAGAATACTGGAATAGGTTGCCACATTTTCCTCCAGGGGATCTTCCCGACCCATGGAGCGAACCCAGGTCTCTTACACTGCAGGCAGATTGTTTACCATCTGATCCACTAGGAGAGTGGTCCACGATTTTCTGTAGAATTGTCCTCTGATTCACTGGCATATTTTACAGTACTGCTTTCTTGATCTTCCCAGAAAGTGTCCGTAGAATAGTCTCAATTGAAAAAAAAAAAAAGATATTCAAAACAGGAACTAAACTCAGTTATTACACACCAGTAATGCACATAACTCAACTGGAGTGATACCAGAAGGAACATCATGCCCCACGCTGTGTAGGCTCTGAGAGTAGCCACTGTTTCAAAACTGTAGCCTGGCTGACACCCACTGGAATCTGATCAAAGTGGAGCTTAGTGTACTAATAGATGCATATATACATCTTTTGGTGAGGGCTTCTCTTGGTTCTAGGAAGTGTTACAAATTGAAATAACCTTGAAAAGTATGTCTCAGAATTGATGAGAATAGATTTAGATATTATGGGGCTCAACTAAGGCACTGCACCAGGTAAGTTCGTAGGCTTAAATACTTAATTCATTTAATTTTTACATTTTATTATTTTAAGTATCTAGGCTCAAACTGCTAAAAAAATGAACCTAAGAATAAAGATGGAATTTAATAGAAAAACTCAGCAATCAATGCTTTTAGAAAGCAGAAAAACAGAAGAACAAATATAAATACAAAAGATAATTCCTTGGGAAAAATAAATACATATATATATATATATATATATATATATATATTACATAAACTACTTAAGGAAGGAAAAAGGGTGGCATGAAGGCAGAAAATAAAAAATAATAAGGGAGCAATAGCAATAGATAAAGGAGAAATGAAAAGAAATTCAGTTTCCCTCAATAGTTAAGTAGGGATAATTAATTCATGCTAATCCATGCGACTTCAGTGCATTAGAGTTAATATATTTAAAGCTGCTGATCCTGTGCCTGGCACATAGGAGGCATTCAGATCATGGCAAATACTGCTGCTGCTGGAGATGTAAATTCTGATGCCACTATCACTGTTCTACTGCTCTTGTTGCTAGTACTACCACTGCTCGTATTTATTACTACTGTTGACTGTCCATAGTAGTATTACCCAGCTAAACAATGGTGATAATAATAATTTGTCGAGGCTGTCCTTGGAACATTTGAGGTGGATACCTGACCCAGCTGGAGACGTCAGGAAAGGTTTGTTAGAGACAAGAGGACCAAATTGAGTTTTGAAGTGCAGCTAAGAAATGGAGGGAATGAAATGAGAAAAGCAAATGCATAAAGTCACATTAGAGTAAGAAATCTTGGTGGATTCATACATTTTTCAATACTGTTGTTTTATAAAATATGCATGTGGGCTTAAAAGGAGGATGATAAGAAATGAAGTGAATGCATGAATTGAGATGCATATATATTAAAATATTAAGACTCATTTCGGCAAAATTATCTTATTATGGTTTTTTTTTGGCTTAATCTACATGATATTCTATACAGAATTTGAAAACGATTTGCCCTGGCTTCATGCTTTAAATTTCTTTTGCCCTAGAATTTGCATACATTATAGGATAAATAAAAGAGACCATGGTAAATTTACTTTAAACTTTTCATGCAGAACAAACCAAGGTTTGCTGATGTATTAAAAAAAAGAAAAAAGAAACACATAAGCATCAAATTTTGTTAAAAAAGAGATTCAAACTGGTCATAGCCCCAAAATGTACACCATCATAGCCCCAAAACACACACTTGTCAGAAATTTTCACAATGCACAGACTCTTTTAGAAATAGATGAAATTATTTTTGAGTACAAGTGTGTGCTTTTAAGTAATCTGGCTGTTTCAAATAGAAGAATCTCCAGCAATCAAGATGTGAATTATAGCAATTTGTTATCGTAGTTACTAACTTAGGCAGTTTTAGATTAAAATTCTCTTTCTACATCTATAATATATATGTATCTTTATATATCTAAAATATCTTTATTTTAGGAAAGTTACTTTACATCTCCAGGATTCAGTTTCTATATTAATAGTGCACTGTACATATTGTATATGTTTGAGGCAATAATGAGTTAATAATATTTAACTTATATTGTTAATATAAGCAAAACAGTCAGCACAGTGCTAGATAAATTTTATTAGGATTCTTACAATTCCATATCTTATCCTAAGTCATTTTGCATTTGCATTGTCTTAAAACATTACAGAATTTCACAAGCTCTGGATTTTCCTTCAGTGCAATTACATCTCTTGTACCCCTGGACACCTTCCAGCTTTGTGCAGTAAGTGGCCCTTCTATAAGCCAGATGAGGTTTAATTTAACCTGCCTGCTCAGTGCTCCCTTCTACCCAACTATATAATGCAGTGAAACTGATGGATGCGTGCTTCTGCTGATCAGCTTGGCTTAATACTCGCATAATATCTTGGCAAGAAAATGCCAGTGCACCTGCTGCTTATTTACGTGGAGGTTTTGTCTCTGGTGTTTATATGTGTAAGATAAAGAGCCAAGCCATTAAGGCTTAGGAAATAGAGCAGTTCTTGCCCATAACGTTTCCATTTCTGAGTTTAACTGTCTTTTCTTCTGAACAACTGTGATCAGGTTTGCGTGGGCATGAGGGCGCACCAGTGGTAATTTGCACATATGTTAAAACAGCTGGGGCCGCTCTGTCTCAGATGTGTCCTCTGTGAGCCTCTTCTTGCCCACTCCTGGCAGCCGCTCCTGTTTATGGGCTTTACATTACGACATTCTCATCACCATCATTCAGCCTGTCATCTCCGAAGACTGTGACAAACTTAAGAAGTGAGAAGGAGGGGAAGTAATACTCAGAGGGGATTATAAATGAGCTGAGTTAAGAACTTGGAGAAGTGGCTCAAGCTGCCAGGCAGTACTTGAGTCTTAAAGTGACCTTGCTGATGAATATCTTGAAGGAATGTGTGTGTCTGGGTGACCTTTCTGAGATGTTGTAGAATTCAATGCTTAAGAGAAATGAATTTGGAGTCAGACCTGCTTCTCCCATCTAGGTTCCACATGACATTGACCAAATAGCATCAACTCTGATCTTCAGTTTCTTCCTACATAAAATAGGGGTCATAATACATACTCCATAGTGTTGTCTGAGGGTTTGGTGTGATGTAAGAAAACTGCTCAATTCTTGCCAGAGAGCAAGCACTTGATAAATAGTATATCAATAATAGTGATAATGTTGATATTAATAATGATAAAGTAATACGTTTGAATAAGTTTCAACCCTAAATATTCGTTGGAAGGACTGATGCTGAAACTGAAGCTCCAATACTTTGGCGACCTGATGCAAAGAGCCAACTCATTGGAAGAGATTCTGATGCTGGGAAAAATTGAAGGCAAGAAGAGAAGGGGGTGACAGAGGATGAGATGGTCAGATGGCATCACCGACTCAATGGACATATGAGTTTGAGCAACTCGGGGAGATAGTGAAGGGCAGGGAAGCCTGGTGTGCTGCAGTCCATGGGGTTGCGAGGAGTTGGACATGACTGAGCGACTAAACAAGTTGGACTACTAGGAAAAGTAGATATATTCTAAATTAATGCTACTAACCCACTGACAGATATGCAGACCCATTTTCAAAAACACTGAAGATTAAAAATGGTTTATTGGATTATGTGTACTTCCTTCTTATTGGTGTCTCAAGAGATCTAAGATACTGTTCTAGGCCTCTATTCTCTCTTTTTAGTCTAATTTCCTACAGTTCCCTCATATACACTCATTACTCAAGTTAAATAGTCCTTAAATAACTACTGTCTTTTTTGCTCACTTCACTATCTCTAGCATCTAGACCCATTTCTTGCACATATCAGGGGATCACAATCACTGACTGACCTTCCCATACATTCTAGACTCATTCTCTGTGCCCAGGTACTTCAAGTACCCCATTTTATCCTACTTTTTAAAAATCAAAACACTTACATCTGTGTATCTGTTGACTCCTAGCTCCAAGCCACTTCCTTATCTTCTTTTTTCTGAGAAGCTGGAATTACAACTTGTAAAACTCAATTTCCCAGACTCTATTACCAGCCAATTTCTGGGTGTATTCTGGCAGGGGAGTAGGAGGGGACAGGTTGGAGGAGGAACCTATTTCTGGCTTCTAGGTTGGGTCTGGCTCTCCATTAGAGGCAGAGGGCTATGGCTCCAGCTTCCAACCAGTGTGGAAACTTCCAGACCAAACCTTACTCCACTTGCAGCAGGAGAAGGTACCAGACAGCTGCACCCCCACTCCCTCCAGCACCCAGCCATGGCCCTCAGGATGGCCTGAGAAAACAACTAGGCCCCCTCAGTGGCCTAGTGACCCCCATCCTCTGAGAGATCTGAGCACCAACTGTTGGGAGCCCCTTCTTCCAGATTCTTTTTTTTTTTTTTAATCGGCCTGAGGAATGGTAGCTGTTTCATAAGGAAACCCTGTTGAACTTTGGGTTGCAGCAGCACACTGTGAAAGACCTCATGTTCTTCTTTAGCCTCTCAGCACCTGAGTAACCCCTTTCTCAACTATAAAATGTTACTTCGGAAAAGTTGAAACCGTGACTGTTAAATTAACACAAGTTTTCACACTCTAATATTCCTTGAATTATGTCTCTCCTCCCCCTAGGAAACTAGGATTTAAATTACTGTAACATCATTTCTCACTCACGTCTCTCCCCAGGGCATCTCCTCATGGAAGAATATTTGATGAGTTGAAAGCTGCTCGGTAGCACTTTCAGGGGCTATAATATATGTTGTTTATTGTCAAGTACTACTTTGTCTGTCCTTCTGGTTTATAAACTGTTTGGAAGTAAGAGTCCTATCTTTCTTCCCCACTGGTACCTAGAAAAATATACGGTTTTAAGTTACCACATGACTGATCACTAGAATTTATGTGATCGAGCGTTCATTCCTCTCCTCAAAACACTCAAGATTACCATGACTGAAAATGTAACTTTTTTCCTCATCTGTTTTTCAATGTTTATTAGACTATTGGGGTGGGGATAAAAAAGTACTGGTTTTAGGGTTATATCTTCCTATAATAGTCTCTCATACCACTTATGCATTTTCCTTATCTTTGCTTTGCCTAGCTCTAAGCATAGCTATCTGTACTACTATTAATCAGTTCTGGTTGCGCACATCAGAAAATCCACATAACACTGTAGAAAGTAGTGTTGTTTTTTAATGTGCATACTATGATCTGTTGTAGGCTGAGCTGGGCTGATATGGAGGAGGTGAGCACTTTCTTTTTGTTCTACAAGGATTTGTATATATTTTCATTCTTGAGCTATGGCCCTTACAGATATAATCCAAAAAACAGGAAAAAAGGAATGGGGCAAGGGCAGAAGGGCTCAGTTTCCACGTAAGTCTAACTCCCATTAAAATATCTCCCCAGGTGCCCCACCCAGTGACTCCCATTTCTATCTTACTGACCACTTCTAGTTTCTTCAGAGAACAGAAAAAAAAAAAGGGCATTTTTTTCCAGTCTTCAGAAAATCAGTGTTCTGTTCTTAAAATAGAAGCAAGACTAAGTATGGAGTAGGCAATTCACTATTTATGTCACAATGATTTTCAAATATAATAAATGTCCATAATGGGCATAATTAAATTTTTTGAGAATTATAATTGGGAATGCTAGTTTCTTACACTGATAGTCATCATGGAGATAGTTGGTAAGTATGGCAGTTCCTTATTGATATGCACAAATCTGACATTACATAATATGGAGATATTTTGATGCATAATCTTTTACAGTTATTCGTGTCTTATATGTCTGTAGGGCTACATTTGTGGATTCTCTGATGTTGTATTAAAAAAAATCTGACTCTACCCTAGCAACCAGTGTCTGCCTGTTTTCTCAGTAGATTTAAATCTCTTAATCCACCTAAAAATGGGGGCTTTAGGTCAGCTTATGCAATTCACTGGGTTATTGGGAGGATCATCAAGGAAATGGATTCAAGATCTTTTTGTAGACAAGTTTTATTATATAAATCTTGCTAGATTTGTATTATTACCACTATCATGACTGGCTATTTAAATTTAGAGTTGAGTTGTAAGAGCCATCACATATTTAATTGTGAAAAATTAATTAAATCCTAGCATAACTTAGAATTCTGCTAGTTTGAGTTAGACAGGCATAATTTACATTTAAGAAAAGTGTAGCAAAAAAGTCCAATTTCTTTTTGCTAGTATGGATTGGGCTAGGGGTCGGAGAAAAATGAGAAGAAGGCTAATATAACTATAAATAATTATACCCTTGTATTTCTTGGTTCCATCTTTTATTTCATTAACATGCCTACTTTTTAAAACTAGAAATCGTATCATTTTCTTCTTTATCTTGCCTCATATTCAGTCACCTGTGCTGCTTCTGTCCCCAGATACTATCAGTGTCGCCTCTTCCTTTTTACTCTCACGGTCTTGGATCAATCCATCCACCATCTTTTGTATGGAGACTGTGACACTTGTCTTCTAACTGGTCTTCTTTCCACCACTCTCTCCCTACACCAATCCATCCCTCACACTGTTGCCAGCATTAATTTAAAAATATTGTTTGGTTTTTCCAGTCTGTTTATGTGGTCCAAGAGGCCTCCCGCAGTCTAAAGATCAACTCTGTCTTTTCATTTCTTTACCCTTCCTTTCATGTGACGGATGCTTCAATCATCCCTAATGTCTTTTTGTTTCCTTAAGTTATTTTGCTTTCTCCCACATCAGACAGTATTCTCTCTACCTGCAGCACCCCAATTCTAACCCTAACCCCTTTGTGTTAGCTGGTAGAGAAATTTTACTTGGATACCCAGATTCAGCTGAAATTTCCCTCTTCTTAGAAGCTTTTAATAATTCGCCTGGACCGAATTAGTCACAAATTTCCCCGTGTTCTTATCCTGTTTTATATTCCAGTAATCGCTTTAGGATTCTGTGTACTCCTCACTGTCTTAAGAGCGTCTCAAGAATAGGGACTTTACCTCACACCTATTGTATATCCTTTTTTCTCTCCACTACACAGCCTGATACATAGAGCTTTCTCTAAATGATTACTGAATAGCTATGAAACTGTAATGAATGCTATTGATATACAAATCAAAGGCTTTAGTGCATATGGTGAGGGATGGTACTGATGTGGACATAAAACATAAGTAGTTGTATAACACGAATTATGCCAATTTTGGAGTGCCAGAATTCCAGATTTGAGGCTGGAGTGTTCACATACTTATATTTATGAAAGCTTCAAACTATTCTATGATATTTTTATCTCCATTTTCTGCGTGACTTGCCTCAGGTCCCACAGCTAGCAAACAGAAGTATGGCTTTCCTCTACAGTTGTCTGAACTAAAGCTCATGCTGTTAATGAATATACTCTGATGCCTCACTTATTAAACCCTGAACAGGTGTGGAAATGAGCAGGAGCCTACGTGTGAGAGGGGCAGATGGAGGACTCCTCAAGTACCTATGATTTGGGGCCATGTGGAAGGGGAGTCATATACTCATCTTTCTCTAAGATGTGTGTTTTTCCATCTAAGTTAAATATTAATATTTAGTCTTTTGAGCAGTAGTTCTTTGAAAGACTGAGCCAGTTCATATGTGTGTGCTCATTTCTGGTCTCTGATTTCTGATTAAGTCTACTGGATAAGGAGCTACTTCTCATTTGGGAGCAAGCACCATATTTATGTACTCAACAATTGGAAACATCAATGTAAAAATATTTAAATTATGAAATAAGATGAACCATCATCTACTTGCAAAAAAGTATAATGGGTAGGATGTAATGGAAAGATAGGATTTTAGATTCAGACAATTCTTGGCTTACTTTCAATTTTCTAATCTATAAGTGAACTTAACAGTAATAGTTATATCACAATATTGAGATACTAGATAAAAACCTTAATATCTTAGATATATTGATTGTTCAGTAAAGGATATTTGACTATACTATTTCTTATGCTCCTTTTCTTTCAAAAGCTTTAGGGGATCCCCTCAGTTAACTAAAGAGGTGACATACATGTATATGATCAAAACTTGCCATACATAATGCTATCCTCCTATCAAATCAAATCCAAATCCTATCAAGCCCATAACCTCCTCCTCCATGTGCCACATATCTTCTTATTTAAAATCTAGGTCCTTGTATTTCACAAAACCCAATAGTACCACTCTATTCTTTTCTCCTTTTCCCCTTTAGTCAGTCACCTTTCCCCTCCTCCGAACTCCCATAGCATTTGAACACAACTTTTCTTATAGTGGTTGGTTATAATTTATGTTTTTCTTTCATTATACAATTTGAGTAATTTTTTTCTGAATCTTCTCTATGTTTGGTAGTTTCTTATTAAGTATTTGATTAGTCAGTGACTGACAGGACCAGCCGTTAATTTGGCATTTTGTAATTTTCATTGCCTTTTATATTTAATATCCAATTTACTTCTCATCTTAATTCTGGGAGATCTGTAATGCAAGTAAAAGCCCTCTCAATTTGGATATAGTAAGGTACAGAGAGGTTAAGCAATAGGCCTAAAGTCACAGAGCTGACTAGTTACAAACCTTAAATAAAAATCTGATTCTTTCCAAATTCTTTTTCCAGTGTACATTTCATTATCTTTTTTGTTCTATCTGGAGACATGCTCCAAACACAGGAAATTACAAAGCATTAGGTTGATAGAAGTCATCATGAATTTGGATCAGTATTTAATATACCGACTCTTTCTACCAATGAATACAAATGTATTTGTGGCAAAATATATCTATCTTTAATAGAATCTAATGATGATTAGCATTGTAAAGTTATGGCCCTACAGAAATTATTCCTTTGAAGTGAAAACTGGTTATTTTACTATCTGTATTCATTGAATCAAACATATTTGAAATACCAGACCAACCAACAAAGAAGTAATATTTTAAAAATCCAGTAAAATCTAGCTGACATTGATGAGAAATTATAATTTCAAATGCATTGCCCTTGTAAGATAAATCAAAGGTAACGGTAATTAAGATAATTGCAAAAGATATTTTGGGTTCTGTGTATTTGTGCAAGTGTTGAGAGGTGGAATATAAATGTGAGAGTATTTTTGTTCACTTTGGTATCTTGAGCTTGAAATAATTTTTTGACTACAACATTTTTTCTTGCTGAGTTAAATTTGTTGCTGAAATCTTATCTATGTACATAGTCTAATATTTTCAAACAAAATGCTGTTAAACTTGGTTTGTTGTTATTATTCACCTTATATAAAATATTAAGTTCACCACATGCTCTTTTAATATTTTCTTTTCGTGTTTGTTAGAAAAAGTTTTCTCATTTCTATTCCATACACAATAAACATGTGAATCATTATTGGTTCTGATATTATGTCATCAAATCATCATTTAATCTCCAAATATTACATGTCATTTGATCGGAGGAGTTTAAGCATGAATGTTTATTAGACATAAACAATTAATGCTCTCTTAGTTCAAAGTAAACCCAAACTATCCCAAGAGGTGGAGGAATCATTTGGATATAATGTGCACATATGTTTATTCTTGCTAATGGCTCTTTAATATCATGGTGAAAGGCTTATCCACCTCTGTAAATTAAATGTTAATGATAGCCACTTAAACTCTAATCATTCATTCTGACTATTCTAGAATTGCTTATATGCTTCAATAATTCTTTGATAGTCTTACATATCCCAGGGTTCAGCAGCTTTTCAATGAGTATGTTAAAGCTTCGTTTTATTTCTTTTGCGTATAAAAATTACCTTTCCATAGTCGTTTTCATGGTGAATGATCTTACTACTAATCTGACTAAGAAGGACAGGAGAGGACATATGGGAACAAAGAAAGTAAAGGAAATATTTTACTAGTCATAGATCCACAATAGATGATCAGAAGTTTTTCACAAAACTGGATACTTTCAGGAAAAGTCCAGGATTCTGTCACACTGGTCAGACACTTGTCATCACGTGTTCACTTCTAAACTAATCATCATTATAGAGTTCTCATTAACCAGCCTTGGATTATATGTTCACCGCATGAACCAAAGGATGAAATCTTCCTTATAAATGGACAGTGTGGAAGGCAGCATGATATTCCAAAAAGCAACGATGGTCTCTGTTAGCCAAAAACTGATTTGAGGCAGACTGACATAAATGATTCAGTTATATTAGGTATTTGAAACACAACATACTGTTCCTAGTAAATAAATAGTACAAATTCAATTCATGGCACCTATTATAATCCTCTCCTTCATAATGGTAGTAAATAATACAATTATCTTAACTTTGACTTCTCTAACTCTTTTGGTCTGATGTTTCTGATGATATATAATGTGCATCACACTGGCACATTTCTCCAAATGAGGAAAGCCAGTGAAATCGCTGTTCATCAAAGTTTAAGTGATCAAAATTAAAAGGACAAGTCCTGTGAGTTGTTTCTGATATCACTTTTGAGGGATAAGGGGAGATTTGAAGTTCTGTTAAGTCTTCGGTCTGAGGAAATGATCAGACTTTCCTGTCTCAGTGTTGTCTAAAGACATTGTGCTTCTATCCCTTCTATTTTTTGTCCTTAATGGTTTCTCCCCTTCACTCCCTCTTTCATTCTTTCTAGTCATGAAAGGGTGCATAAGGACATTGAAGCTCTACTAACAGGAAAGGTTATTTCCTTACTAATCTGTCTTTCCTCAACTTGTTCCAGCGCACCTAACTAATAAGTGTGCAGTCCAGACTCCAGCTATGGCAGAGTAAAATGCTCCATGCAATGAGCTCTATTATTTTTTCCCATGCAATTTAATAGACCAGTAGCTTTAATACCCCCCAAAATGTTTCCAAGACAAATCCAAATGTGGTCCTAATTGTATCATTTGTTTTCTTTTTCCAGCCATTGATTTTTCCATTTTAATTATGTAGTACAATCTTAGTATCAGTGAGAACAAGGCTTCATTGTTCATTTGTGGAGGCATCCACCTAGACACTTCATAGCAGTAAATGGTTTTGTGCTTTCTGGCTGAACCTTCCTAGAGAGTTATAGAAATTAAAGCTTGCTATCATCTGTGAATAATCATAAAAAGAAATATGCCCAAATTTGCTAACCTTTTCAAAGGTTAAAGTCCATCAGAATAAAGTCAATCAGTGAAGAACATAAGCCTAAAATAGTATCTTTGCCAATGCATTAATAATATAATATTGGATGATATCTTATCATTGTTTAGACATTAACATTTCAACAATGTCCCAGAAATGAGAGCTATATCTGCTGAGTTACCCAAATAAAATAAAATGTCTTCTCAAGCTACCAAAGAAGTTGCTTAACATCAATAGAGTATACTTATGGTAGACATAACTAAGATAATTTGATACTAAGTACTAATATTATTTGGCTTTCAGTAATTTTGAGTCTGCGGTTTTGTAAAATGAGCTGATCTGTGAATGTTTAATTTTCAGAACTTTGATCTATAGAAGGCACTTATGTATTTATGGATACACTTTAAATTTTAATAAGGCTCAATTGCAAAAACAGCTATGGTCCATTTGCTGCGGCGGCCTCTAATCAGAGTTATGGTAAACAGGACCATAGAATAATCAGAAAATCAAATGCAGAGTTGGTTTTACAGATAACCCATGGGAACATGCCCTTAAGGTCAGGACATTGTAAGTAAGGCCACACCAAGTGAAACAAAGTATCAATGAAGTATCATTGGAAGTTATTTGCATTTACATTATTTGCTTAATTTTAGAATATACATAAATTAACTCCCAGCTGCTGCTGCTGCTGCTAAGTCGCTTCGGTCGTGTCCAACTCTGTGCGACCGCACAGACAGCAGCCCTCCAGGCTCCCCCGTCCCTGGGATTCTCCAGGCAAGAACACTGGAGTGGGTTGCCATTTCCTTCTCCAATGCATGAAAGGGAAAAGTGAAAGTGAAGTCACTCAGTCGTGTCCGACTCTTAGTGACCCCACAGACTGCAGCCTACCAGGCTCCTCCGTCCATGGGATTCTCCAGGCAAGAGTACTGGAGTGGGGTGCCATTGCCTTCTCCAAAACTCCCAGGCTGGGGAGCAAATTGCTATATACAGAGAATGCTGCTGCTGCTGCTAAGTCACTTCAGTAGTGTCCGATTCTGTGCAACCCTATAGATGGCAGCCCAAAAGGCTCTTCTGTCCCTGGATTCTCCAGGCAAGAATACTGGAGTGGGTTGCTGAAATACTCTCAAATGAGAAGCACCTGATTAAGAAGGAAAAAGTCAAAGTAAAATTAAATAAAAGCAAATACAAATCAAGCAAGGGAAAACAATTCCATGAAAAATGAACAAATTAAATAAAAAGTTATCATAGTAGAACTAAAATGCTGAAATTACTTCTTCCTGAAAACATATTACTTGTTTGGGAAAATAGGAGAAATTGAATTATAAAGCATGGAAATATTAGTAGATATAGATCATAGGAAATGAATTTCAGTTCCAATTCTGCCCGTAATCCGTTAGATGACCATGGACAACTGATGTAGTTTTATTCAAGTTCTTGGTTTTCAAATTAATAAAATGGAGTTGATACTCTCACCCTACAAGGATATGGTCCACCCTGCTCCTTTTCTTTCTTCAGGACCCAGTAAGCTACCACCTTTTTTTGTGAGTCGACTTTTAAGGCAGAGTCATCACTTTTTCTTTTCTTTCATCAGCACTGTTAAGACCTCCATCACGCATCATGTGCATCATTCCCCTATTGTATACTCTGAACTGAAGAGGCAGCTGCCATCAATTATTTCTTGAATAAATCTGGGTATGAACAAGTAGCATCTATGCCCTCATGGAAAATGTACGTACTTTGAATTTCCAGTGCTTGCCACAGAGCTCAACACATGGTCAGTCTACACTATATTGTCAAATACATTAAAAGCTTCTTTGAGACTATTTATAACTAAGCAATTCAATGTGTCCTCATCCAAATAGTAAAAGATTTGGATTGAATGAACTCAAGAATTTCCTTTTATCACCCTTAAAAGTAGGTGATAATTATTATTGTAATTATTTCCACCCTTTATTTACTGATGATTATGTGCTACCTGCTGTTCTAAAGCTTTATATTTATTCCATTTGGCCATAAATAGATCCATTTAGGTGGCTTTTATTATCCTGCTTTTTACACATGAGAAAACAGAGGCTTAGAAAACTTTATCGTTTTCTTCAAAACAGATGGCAGAGCTTCTATGTAAATTAAGGTCCCTCTGATTCCAAAGCCCCTTCTCTCATCCACTAGGTAAAAAGTTATAGGAGAAGATCCTTATGCATGTGGGTTAACTTAGTGACTCAATGAAGTACATTGAGCAGAATGAGAAGGATTAGGAAGTCACATCATCGAAGAGTAAATGGCCAGAGTAAGACCTGCTTATAACCTCACAAGCTGCTTACTTCTTTTTAATCTCCACAGTCTTAACATCACAGCATCTAGTAAAGCATGATCTACAAAATCTTTGCTTCCTGTTTCAATTAATTTATAGTCATGGCATGGCTCTAAAAAGGCGGGAGATCATTGTTTTTCTTTAGTCACTTTTGATTGTGTTATCTAAATAAATAGTGTTGATGTGCTTAGTTTGTGTACCTAGATATATCCTTTTAATGTCACTCAATAAGACTGAACTCTCTAATGGGGCTAGCAATGTATGGTCTGTATTGCTTTGGTAATTTATATCCTGAATAAACACAGACTGCATCTCATTTGAGGTAACAGGCATGATGCCTACAGATATCCAATGTATAGCTGATTTGTAGCCAAGCCCTTGGAAGTGGTGCACTCTGGTTTATGATAAGTTTCTGGCAACAGCCCACCTCTCTAGCTGCTTTTGAAATCAGAAAGCATCAGAACCAGATCCCTTCACAGTAGCTTCTATTCAGACTTTCAGTGAGAACCTTCATCATGGACATCCACAACCTTTCCCCTTTCTCCTCATCTGTAAGTCCCACGTGCATCTCTCCATTGCTGGTCTAGCACCTGACCATGTGTAGAAGAATCCCATTCCTTCCTCATTTTTTGTGTACCTTATTTTTTCTTTTTTTTTCCCCCTAGTTTTATTGATATATAAATGACATATCATATTGGATTAGTTTAAGGTATACATCATAATGATTTGATACATGTGTATAATGCAAAATAATTGCAAAGAAAGTTTAATTTACATTCATCATTCACATAGTTAAAGTTCCTTTTTCTTGTGGTGAGGACTTTTAAGATTTTCCCTCTAAGCAACATTCAGATATGCAATACAGTATTGTGAAGATCCCCTGGAGAATGGAATGGCTACCCACTCCAGTATCCTTGCCTGGAGAATTCCATGGACAGAGAAGCCTGGCAGGCTCCAGTCCATGGGGTCACAAAGAGTCGGACATGACTGAGAAACTAACACTTCCACTTTTTTCTTCTCATTATTAACTATACCATATTGTACATTACATCTCCAGAACTTACAACTACATATTTGTAACTTTTGACACCTTTACTCATTTCCCCCACCCCTTGCTTTTCTATAGTTACAAAATCCAGGTAAGAAAGTGAACTCACTATGGCCTAAATTTGTTAGTTTTAAGCTAATTGGGAAACATTTGACTTTGGATTCAAAATTGAAAAATAGGATATGGAATGATCTCAAGGATATACTTATAGCACTGCCTAGTACTACTCTGGATCAGCAAGTGATGCTGATGAGACCTGAGTGGTAGATTTGAATCCTCTTGGAACCAGTTTCCTACTCCTCATTCCATGTTGCCTGGACAGGACCATTGCTCTGTCTAGTTTTCTGATATTAAGATGCAAAATATTGATTATCAGTTGAGTTTAAAGCTCAAATTTTTCATAAAATCACAAATGAAATCCAATGAAATATTATTAGAAAAATAAGTTTTTTCTTTTATAGGACATTTTTCTATAACCATGTTAAAGGCCAAGAATATATAGGGCAATTTTCATTCTATCTCTTTCTTTACACAATAGTATATTTTACTCTTCTGATCTTTCTTTCTATTTTAATGACTGTGAAATATGCATTTCTAGTAATATCCATGGTGAAACTAGCCAAAGTAATTACATCAGTGTTGTCACTGTATAATTTACCCTATGAGCATTTTCTGTGGTATATATTAAATCTGTAAAAGTCTGTTACTATATGGCACTAAAATTTCCGTCAGCAAAGTAGTCCTTAATATTTATCTAGGGTTAAAATAATAAAGCAGTCGTGTGGTCAAGCATATTTGGAAAGTGCCGTGTACCCACTGTTGGAAGGTGTGTGATGCACACGTTTATATTTCAGGTGGCAGTGAGTGTTGCAGTAAAGAAATCTGTCTCACGTAGCTTAACCCAGAATTTTCCTTGACAACTTTTTAACGTTGTTTTCAGTAATGTCTACTGACTCATTTTGGAATTAGTGTTCCCCAGAAGACCCTTTGCACTAAACTGTCCAAACATTATTTCAAAGTAACTGACAGTTTGCGAAATCAGTAATGGCAACCATTTCTGAAATCACCTGGAAGAAAAAACACACATCATCCCATCCTTGAGAAGGCTAACACTTCTCAGGAGATTTGACTGTTTATTCCTATGTAAATTAGAAAAGGAAAGACTTGAGTTTGTGTCCCATCTCTGACACAAGTCAGCTATGAGAACTGGGGCAAATTATTTAACTCCTCTAGACTAGATGGTCCTAACTTCTAAATATGAACATAGTGATAGCTGAACCATGTACTTAACATATTTGTTGAGAAAACACTCCATAAAATGAAAGAATTATGTAAAAAAGAATTACAATCTATCAACATCATTGAAATTATCCCTTAAAGTCTCCCCAGCTTGAAAGCCATTAATCTATGAACATTGCTCAATGTTCTCAAAATTCGTTTTAAAATATGTTTCTTGTCCCTATGGGGGGAAAAAAAAACAAAATTCTGGTGACTTGACAAACATTTTGAGCAAAATTCATTTATATCAGTAGTATATTGTGATGCAACAAACCAAAAAAGATACTCTTTCCCTGAAACATTTGAGATCTGAAGTCACTCCATGGTTAACTAAGCTTGTGTTTTTTACAGCTGTGTCCACAGGCACACCTGGGTCAGCATGCTTCTAGCCTCTGATAGACCGACTAGAACTAGACCTGGGTCTGGAATTGAAATATGAACTCTGACAACCGTGGGAATAATGGGGGAGGCTGGTCACAGTGATTCTATTTTTGCCTAGATGTATTGGGTTGGCCTCTTTGTTTAGATGCTCAGGCTAAGTGGATACATTCAATATTTATTTAAAGACACATTTGCAAACATGAAAGAGAAATCTATATGAAATATTTCTTACTCTCACTGATAGTTGAGAACCTATGTTGTCCCAAATGGTTCAGGTGTCTTTTTCCTTCTGTAAGATGTACCCATCATGGTTCTGTGTTCTTATTCCCAGAGCTCTCAGGCTTTAACACAACTGCACCTACTCACATTGGAGATTTCATTAGAGAAAATTCACTCAGTTTGGAGAATTTAATTCATCAAAAAAAGGAAGGTTTCCAAAGTGCAGTGCCATGAAGGCCGTGGCCGGTGGGTTCATTCCCGACCGAGTAATTGAAGGGGGCAGACTCTTTTCACGGCTTTGCTGTGTGTGGAGAGAGTGTATGGTTCTCAGGTTCTGTTGATTCTTTAGAACTCAGGTGCCTGAAAATACAGCACAGCTCACTGAGCTCAGGACACAACAGGAGTGGAAGAAAGCAGCCCCCTGAATCACAAAATTGGCTGCTCTGTGGCAGGGATTTGGTGGGTGGCCACAGACAGGTGAATTCATCCTTCTTTGCCTTTTATCTCAAACTTAATGTAGGGAAAGTACCTACAATGCATCTTCTTTTTGAGGTATTTGCAAGTTAAAAACAATAGGCCATACCTGAGAGCAATTCTAGTGAACCGTTAGAAAAATGTTTACATTGTGTCCTGGCACTTACCCTCTACAAGATCATTAAATACCAAAAGAGAGTCTATGTTTAATTAAACAGTGGGATGGATTAAATAAATCCAGGCAGAATCAAATTAAAAAAGACCAAGATTCAGTCACATAATTAACAGACATTTATTAGGCACCCATCGTGCAATGTGCTAGTTTCTGGGACTCCAAAGATGAGTTAAGACATTCATGTGACCATAAAGAACTGCACAGTTCAGTGGGGGAGTTAGGCTTATAAACAGATAGTGACAGTGCAGTGAAGGAAGTGCCCAAAGAATAGGTGCCCTGGAGCATGGAATGGAGGGTAAGTGACCTCTGACCAACCAGAGCAGAGGGAGGAGGCACTCAGGGGAAGGGCGGGCAGGCAGAAGGAATCCTTTATGTAGACGCATGACATGTTCAGTGAAGCGCAAGACGTTGAAAGAAATGGTAGGGAATCTCAAATTTAGTTTTAATATTAGCAAAGAATTGCTCTTGGAGTATTGGCTCATTATTAGAGCTAATATTTGCAAACATACTATTTAAATGTTTAGGGCTATGCCACAGGTTTTGCTTAAAATAGAATGTCTGCCTTAAATATGAAGACAGCTCTGCTACTCTCAGCCTTGCCTTGGCACCCCATCAAACTTGGGATAAAATGCAAAATCCCCCTTATGACCTGTATGCTCTTTAGTTCACGCTGCTGTAGCAAGATACCATAGACAGGGTGGCTTGTCAACAACAGAAATTTATTCCTTACAGCTCTGGAGGCTAGAAGTCTAAGGTCAGGGCACCAGCATGGCCAGGATCTGGTGACAGTCCTCCTAGTTGCAGATGCCTGTCTTCTCATTGTGTCCTCTCGTGGTGGAGGGCAGAATCGAGAAGGAAGCTCCCTCATGGCTCTTCTTATAAGGGCACTAACCTCATGACTGAGGGCTCCACCCTCCTGAACTCATTACCTCCCCAAAGCCTTCCTCCTAATACTACCACATTGGGGATTAGGACTTCAACATATGGATTTGGGGGGACACATTTAGTTCATAACCACTCTCCTCATATCTTTCCCTACTGCCTTGCTCCCTTGCTGTGCTTCCAGCCACCGCAACTTTCTTGGTTTTCTTGTCTCCCTGTGCATTTGCTGCTCACTCTGCCTAGGGCATATGTTCTCCATGTATTTCCATGTCTTACTCTTTTGTGATATCATTCTTGGCTCAGATGTCACCTTTAGAAGGACTTTTACTCATTGCTTTTTCCAAAAATCATCCCCCATTCATCCTTAACCTTTGTTCTCTGGAGCACTGTCATTACTTGGCATTACATAATATGTCAGTTTATGTTCTTCACGTTTGGGTTGAATTGGGGTTCCCCCAAAGATGTGACCACCTCTTAACACTGGGGAACCTATGAATGTTATCTTATTTGGAAAAGGAGTCTTTGCAAGTGTAATTGAGGCTAGGATCTTGGGATGAAATCATCCTGCTTTAGGGTAGGCCCTAAATCCAGTGACAAGTGTTCTTATAAGAGAAAGCGAGAAAATAGAGCCCTATGCTAATGATGATGGAAATAATAAATGAGGCTAAACTTCACACACAAAGAAATTTGCCTTCTTTCCAACCATAATGCTCATAACCACCACATGAGATGGTGAATTGCTGTGATCCCATTTTATAGCTGACTAAATTGAAGCTCAGAAAAATCTCAATAGCAGGCCCTGAGATCACATACCTACTTAGGTGCTTTCTCAATCAGAATAGGGGTCTCAGGTGGGACACCTGTATCTCTGATGTCCCCAGCTCTGTTTCTGTGTTCCTTGTAGAGCTATGTCTTCTAGCATTGACATTAGTCCTAGGAAAAAGAAACAAAAGTCTGTGAAGGTGTAAGATATGCAAATATTACAAAAGATATTTTCATACACATTATCTCAGTCAGTCTTCTCCACACTTCTGCAAGACCGCTGTTATTGTCAATTTACAGATATGCTAGTGGAGATTAGCACAAAGCTGGCAAGAGATAGATGGCATTTTGAAGCTGCAGTGGTTGACCCAAGTTCCCGATCTTTCTACAATAAACAAGTTTTAGGCCACACACACCTGTGCTTGCCACAAATTATTTCAACTATTTTATGCCCCATTTTGAGCTTCCAGGGGTTATTTTCTGCAATTCCACAACTATACTGCATTGATTGGCCTTTTTCATCAGTGCTCTCTGCCCTTGTAAGAAAGATTTTATTTTTTTCAATCAGTCAACCCCTTGTGCTTATTCCACAGGAGGCTGAACTTCTTTTGGCTTTCTTTTCTCAGGACAGCTGAGTAGGATGTGAGCTAGGAAGCTGAAAAACCACCTTTGATGTTTCAGAGTTTCTTCAACATCCTACTCTAAGCAGAAACTTTATTTTGATTGTATATTTTTTTCCCACAATCCCTTTATTTTCTGACTCCACTTCTTCATAGCTGTGTGAATGCCAGGAGGCCTGGGAATAGTGCATCACAGCAAGATAAGCTACTCCACGGAAAGGTCAGTCTGCCAAAAGAAGTCTAAAAAATGAGATATTTAAAAAATAGGCTTTGCTTCGGCAAGTACAGATAACACTCTGTTCTCCACATCCTCCTCAACCTCTACCCCCTTTGAAAATGAAAGTATTAACAGTCCTAGAGATTTTCAGACTCCATAGTTATATCTGATCAGAATATGGGGAGGAAATATTCCATAGGTAGGGATTTCTTATGCTTTATAATAACAGAAGAAAACAGCAAAGTGATCTCTGCACAATATACTTATTCAGTCTTGGAATGATCAATTTTAGATGCTTAAAATAGTTCATCTGATGCAAAATCGGTAAACAACGTCAATCCTCTAAGTTGACTTCAAAGGAAGTAGAGTAAAATATTTTATTAGTATTTTTTTTAAAATTTTTATCTGTATTTCTACTATATCCAATACTGTATCCTAACTGAATTAATTTAATCAGTACTTTGATTGCAGCGTCTCGTGTTTGTGGTTTGAAGGAATTATCACTAAAGGGTAACATTAGAAGCTTGTTTTTCTTCAAATGAATGGGATTTTGGAAACTAAGTATTTTAATTGACCTTTTCCTAATCACACAGTTCACTAATAAAGTTTCACCACATGAATTCCATACTTATTAGCTGTAAGAATAATAATACCTTTATTTTGCAACAAATAGGCTTTTCAGAAAGCTCTGCCCTGTCAACCTACACAGTAACCCAATGAGCAGCTGAAACTGGACATACTTAAGCCATTTGAACTTGCCTGGAATACCTGAATACTTTAACTGTATCTAAGTGTCTCTTAATTCATATCTCACAATCCAATATTTCTTCCATTCTTTGATTTTCACCGTTACCTCTGTTCTTTAAAGATGAATTGCTATTGAGGGAGGAAGGAAGACAAAAAATATTTAGGGCCAGTGAAAGAAACTAAGGTATAAAAATAGCCAGTGTGTGCCAGGCAAGGCTAGATATTTTGTATATGTTATTCAATCCTCATGAAATAGCCTACCAATGTGTCTTCTCCAAGAGAGAAATTGAGAACTCTAAAATTTCCACAATTAACAGCTTTTGGCAGAGTTGCATCCTTTCCAAAAAAAGAATAATAATTTTTTATCAGGCTGTCAAGGATGTTTAGTCTTTTGGTAACAGTTCACAGCACTAAGACACATTGGACTGTCACATTTTTATGAACTGTAGCCAACTCTAAAGATCATTTAATAATTAAGTATGGAAAGTTGTTAGTGTCATAACAGTAAGGCACTATAAGACTGGCTGTGGATTTTGTTCAGGTAGAAATTACAATTATTCAATATGGAAAGATTTATCATTAAAAGCTGGAAGAACCAAGGAGTGCTAATTAGACATCTGTCAACCATATCATCTGCCTCATTGGATTCCTCTTGAATAAGCTGAGTGTGTTTATACATTTTCCAAATATAATCATGCTCTGAGGAAAAATTTTCAGGGTATGAAGTGAAGATGTAAAAAAGCATTTTCAGTTTGCCACAATTAAATGTGGCACTAGTGGTAAAGAATCCACCTGCCAAGGCAGGAGATGCAAGAGACAAGGGTTCAATCCCTGGGTTGGGAAGATCCCCTGGAATAGGAAATGGCAACCTGCTCCAGTATTCTTGCCTGGAAATTTCCATGGGCAGAGGAGCCTGGTGGGCTATTGTCCATGGATTCGCAAAGAGTCAGACATGAATGAGCATACCCACACATGTCAATTAAAGGATACATTTTATACATAACAATTTACTCTTAAATATATTTATTCATATATATATGTATATATTATATATATATGTGTAATATATATATTGGCTTCCCTAGTAGCTCAGACAGTAAAGAATCTGCCTGCAGTGTGGAAGACCCAAGTTCATTCCCTGGGTGTGGAAGATCCCCTGGAGAAGGGAATGGCTATTTGATAAAAACTGTGGCTCGTGTTTTCTCTGTTATTGTCTGTCTGTTTTATTTCTGTTTCTTAACATTTTTGAGACTGCAGTTGGGTTATAAAACTGTCTGAGTACACAGTGAGTGACCATAAGTGACCCTCTAAATCACTTTTAGTTTTTACATTTCTTTATTGTTGATTTACAGTGTTGTGTTAGTTTCTGGTGTACAGCAAAGTGATTCAGTTACACACAGATGTATTGTTTGTCATGCTATTTTATATTATGGCTGATTATAGTACATTGAGGGTATTTCCCCTTGTTAGACAGTAGGATCTTGTTGCTTCATCGGAAAGTGTACTAGTGTGTCTGGTTATGGAAGGGGACGAGGGGGCAGTCTTTGGGACCAGGAGTAGCAGTGTGGGTTTCTGGCTTAGGAAGACTGAGAGATTGAGAACTGTATTTTGTTTTTTAAAGTTTTGTTAGTGGTGTACTTTCATAAAATTCCTCTGTCAAAAATCACAATCAATAAATTAATGTAGGACATAGTTCTCCTGGACTCCAAAGATGATTTACCACGTAGATAACCATATACATCCTTGTCTTTCCATTGGAATTTGTAAGAGTACATGTCTGGGATCTTATCTATGGAGATGGAAGTTAAGTGGTCAAGGATTTTGACCCCTTAGTGATGGATGTGGTGATGGGCTTTAAAGAATTGTGAGAAATGAGTGTTAACTGTAACAGAAAGTAGTTTTAACAACAGATGAATAGGTTCATTGTGGGATAAAAGAGGTTATAGATAGGTAAACTAGTTGAAGACAAATTTTCAGTGAGGTTATGGAATGGAATTTAGCAGGTTCTTATGCAGGGTAGTCTTCCAGAATGTTTTGAGAATGGAATTTAACAGTAGTCATCTCAGATGAGGAAACTGGCTTCTTTCAGTGTTCATTATTAATTTAATTGACACTTTCAGGCTGATCACATTTTCTGGCACTTACTTGAAATGTTAATCTTCACTGTCATCTGGCCAGCAGTTAACTCCCTTCTCCCATTGACTATGCAGGAAAAACTTAAGTGTATTCTTTCCAACCATGTCTGTGATTGGTTGTGACCTTGACAACTTTGTGAAGAGATCCATGGAGAAATTTGAAGACTGTTTTGTGAGCAGTCTCTCTTCCCTGCAGAGTTTTCTCCTAGCAGACAGGTTTTAGGAAATGTATGTACTAAAGCATTGCGGATTTCAATCAATGAAGATGGATGGCTGCCATTAGGAAGTGAGCTGCTGTAGCTGGACATTATCTAACATGTGGTTAGCTTGCCTTTATTGAAATAAATCCAGCCAAATAGATCTGACTATAATTTAGGGACCCACAGATCCTCTGAGGTCATCTAGCTCCACTCCCATATACAACAGATGAGCAAAGATAGCTCCTCGGGGACACTGCTCATATGTCCAAGGTCTTTCTGGAATCCTGATATACTGAAGTCCATTTCCTTTAGGACTTTCTCCCCATAAGGGGAGAAATTCCTGTGTACAAATCCAGGCTCAGTTACTACCTGATCAAGTCACTTCTTTATGCTTCAGTTAATCATCAATAATATGGAGATAATAATAATACAGAAGGCATTTCACTCTTGTGAGGAGCAAAATGAGTTACTATGCATCTGACAAATAGTAAACATCATAAAACTGTGGATATTTCAGTGCTTGTGATTAACATCCAGTATTGGAAGAAGGAGCATACTGCATTATGTTTCTCCAGATCACTGGTTTTCTACTAGTGGTGATTTTGTCCCCAGGGAATACGTGGCTGTATATGGAGAACATCTTGGAGTGTTACAGCTCCATAATAGAGGGTGCTTATGGTTACCCACTCCAATATTCTTGCCTGAAGAATTCCATGGACAGAGGAGCCTGGTGGGCTACAGTCCATGGGGGTCGCGAAGAGTTGGACACGACTGAGTGACTAACACTCACACACTGGCGTCTAATATGTAGAAGTCAAGGATGCTGCTGAACATCTGGTGAGCAGGTCTGCCCCCACAGCAAAGAATTAGCTAGCCAAAAATGTCTGTAATGCTGAGGTTGAGAAGCCCTGCTCTAAAACTAAAGATACAACATTTGAATCTGGAATCTGAATTAAAATTGAGTTTAAAAATGATGGTGCCTAAATGATAATTTTATAAAGGAGAGAAGATTTCCTAGTTTCAGCCACATGGCATGGCATACTGTGCTGTCCCTACTGTTGAAGGACTATATGTAAGATGTACTTATTCATTGCCAAGGCCCTTCACTCTGCTCCAGCAATTGGTTTTTATGACTTCAGCAATTTGAAACCATCCAAGTTATTTTAAACACAAAAGTTTACAAGAATGTATACATTTCACACTTTCCCTATTGTTTAGTCCCGGGGATTATGTAGTATTGCTGCTCACTGTTTTAGATTTTCATCTTGCGTAGGAAATCTTATGGTCAGAAGTCTTTATAGCCAGTAATGTGCTCTCCCATCCATTTAAATTTATTTCAACAGTGTTTTTGAAGTGTTCTTTCTGCCCTATTATTGTTTTTCTTCTGATATTATTTTGATGCAAGGGAATGTAAGGGTAACAGTGGTGACCTTGATATAATCTTCAAGTATTTTTCTGTTACATATAAAAATCAAACATCTCAAAAAATTAGATGTAATATATATTTGGAGCATTTAGAAGGTTCTAACCTTCTGGTAATTTTTTTTTTTTTTTCTCAAAAGCAAATTCAACTTTATTTATTTTTTTTTTTTTTCAAATATCCCTTGAATTTATTTTTTTATTTTTTTTTTATTTTAGTTGGGGGCTAATTACTTTACAATATTGTAGTAGTTTTTGCCATACATCGACATGAATCAGCCATGGGTTCACACGTGCTCCCCCCTCCCAAACCCTCCTCCCACCTCCCTCCCCCTCCCATCCCTCAGTGTCATCCCAACGCTCCATCCCTGAGCATCCGTCCCATGCATAGAACATGGAATGGTGTTCTGCTTCACATATGACAATATACATGTTTCAATGTTATTGTCCCAGAACGTCCAACCCTCACCTTCTCCCTCAGAGTCCACAGGACTGTTCTATGCATCTGTGTCTCTTATTCTGGTAATTAAATGGCAGTTTTCTACATATGCCTGTGTTTCTAGTTATAAGATATCCCTTTAAAATTGTGAATGAACAGGAAGAAACAGTGGCTGATAAGTCTAACAAGGACAAATAACAGTTCAAACTGTACTGTTGTTACATTTCACTCTGAACAGTATTACTATATAAGGACCTCTTTAAATATAAATTTTAGTATAAATTATCTACCAACCAAGAGTACTTTCATAAGTGTGATACACTATTAAGAAAACACTACACATATGTATAGGCATGTGCTGTCTCTCTCCCTCTCTCTCTCTTTCTCTCTCTCTCTCTATATATATATACACACATATAGACATATGTGTGTGTGTATTTAGGGAGAGGGAGAGAGGGAATATATTTAACTGAATTAGATTTTAAATAAAATGTGTATCTCTAGGTTTTTCCCTCCCTTTCTCTTTTCTATTAGTCAGCTATTTCTAGAGTAATGCTGTATAACAAACCATCCCCAAAATCAATAGGCTTGCAACAGCAACTCTTTGTCTTGAAACTTACAGGTCCGCAGGTGACTCTGGTTCAAAAAATCAAGACCAGATTCAACTGGGAGACTCAGTTGATCAGCAGGCTTTGTCAGTTCTGCTTGGTATTTATGTATCCTAGTGTGCAGTTTCAAGGGGCTTAGTTTTATCATAGTGGGTCACAGAGCATGGTAGGCATGTCAAACCTCAAATATATTTAAAGCCTCTTGTCACATCACATTCACTAGAGTTCTGTTGGCTAAAGCATGACATGTGGCCAAGTCCAACATTAAGAAACTAGAAATGTGTTTTTTCCCATAGTGAGAAAAGAAGGGGGATTGGAGTAGATATTTGCTTGAAAATATTTCCAACTATTACACCTTCACCTTATTTCAGGTAAGGGAGTGTTGTCTCTTTTTCCTGGGACTATGTTCTCTGCCTCCTCTTATCTCCAGAATTGAGGCCAGTTATTAGAAACTCAAGCCCAGATGTGCAGAACACTGTTCAGCCAGACGTTCTATGGCATGTCTATGTTTTCCCACACTTAATGATATGCTAATGTATGCATGGATATGGTTAATTTGTTTTAGACAATAATTTAATTACAGACTCAAACATTGCACAGCATAAACAACTTAACAGGGAAGGAAGACATAAGAATAGCTCAAAACTTCAGATTTGGTACCAGAGTGTAATTATGAAATGACATGCCAATTAGGAGATGCAAATAACTTGAGAAAAGCAAACATTTTAGATGTTTAATGTCTTCTTTTAGAGAACATACATTAGAAAATCAGAGAGGAAAAAGAATATGCTCAATATTTGGGGTCATGGCAAGCCTGTTTCTCTATTTCTCTCTCTTCAGCTCTATTGAACTCTTAATTTCTATCTCTTGTTCTCACTCTCTCTGCCTTACTTCTTTAGCATTATATAGACCAGGGTTTAAGCTGGGGAAAACTGTCAACTTTGACTCCTCTTGACTGGGACTGCCTATGCAAAATGAAACCATGTTACCGCAATAAAATGTGTTAGGCAGAATTCCAAGAATGGCCTTCAGTGATCCTTCATCCTTGTGTAATCCTCTCCTCTTTGAACGTTGATAGAATCTTTTAATATTTTGAAATATCCTTCCAGAAATTATTGCATGTCAAAGTTGACCTTAACGTTAGGAGATTATCTGTATGAACCTAAGCTAATCACATGATCCTTTAACTGGGGGCAGAAGAGCAAGGCAGCGAGGTTTGAAGCATGAAAAGGATTCAGTGTACTATTGACAATTTGAAGACAGAGGTAGTCTTATGAGAAGGAATGCAGAACATGCTCTGGGAGAAAAGGGCAGCCTGAGGGGACAAGCAACAAGCAGAGTTGGGCACTCAGACTGACAGCCATAAGGAACTGGATTCTTCCAACAACTTGAATGAAGTTGGATGTGGATTCATCTCTAGAATTTCCAGGTAATAGCCCAGTCAGCTGACACTTGAATTCTAGCCTTCTGAGACACTCCACAAGGAATTCAGTCAAGCAGAGTCTTAGCCACTGGGCCAACCAGGGAAGTCCCTGGATATATGTTTTTTTATACCTAAGATATCTTTGACCTCAAGTTACAGATTTGAGCAGTTTTATAAAGAGCAGTCCATCCATCCTCTATCCATATATTGTCAGGGTTGGGGACTGCCTGAGATATTCATTGGTCACCTTAAAAAAAATCATGATACCAAGTGAGTTCTCATTTTAGGTAGTAGTCACATCTGTGGAAGCCGTTCCTCCCCAAGCACAGCCATCCATAACTTGACTGTACATAAAAAGGGATTATGAATCACATAAATAAATCTGGACTTTCCATTTCCTGGATTCTAAAAATGCCCTCAGCTCCTAAGCTTGAGAGACATGAGAGAAAGTGTGACATAGAAAAGTTAGGAAAGATTTTGTTTTTTTTAAGGAAGTAAGACACAGTGTCACCTTGTTCCAAGTCAGCTAAGGATGTGACTATCAGGTGACTTAAATTTTGGATGCTTTCACATACACACACCTGTAAATGACCACATGGCAATCACAAGAATTATGGGTAAATTTTAGCAAGCAGTCTCACTTACAAATACAGACGCTATGAATAATGAGAATCAACAGTATAACTTAATTGCATTTATGTATTCACTTAATCATTCATTCAACTACTCAATGAATATTTATTGGGCTCCTCCCATGTATTGGAAATTTGTTCAGGTCCTGGGACTCAGCAGTTCAGAAAGAAGCATTATTCTTGCTTCCATAAAGTGGACAATTTAAAACAGATTAGAAACAACATTAATTAAAATCCTTTCCTGTTCCATTGACAAAGTACATTTTGAATCCACATGCAAATAATTTTGTAGTTGGAAGCTTTGTGGTTCTAGAATGTAAACATATTTTTTGATAGCTTTGAGGAGAATGATCACTTTAAGCTAAGCTTGCCCCTGGGGGCAGAGTTATCCAATATTCCTTAGTATCAACTGATTTTACCTTAGATCAGTGTTACTCAAATCTGTCTTTTTCCATCAGAGATGCTAATTAATGTTAAAGCAAATAAAACAGAATCTTTGGCTAAATTGCTATTGGAAGCTCTGACTTTGTTTCCTTTAATTCAGGGCTTTTCAAAGCCTTTATTCTGCTAAAGAATGTTGTGAATTTCTGGTAGAATGATAAGAGAATGCAGTTTCTAAAATTTATTTGACCACAGTGATTTTTTATTGAGGAGGAATCAGATGTGCACAACTAGCTCCTTAAGCCTTTGACCCCTAGGTTTCCCAGAGCACTGTGAGGTAGGCAGATCTGAGGTGGTCATCCAGTAACTGTCCAGGTACCTCTCTTGTACCTTCCGACCCCACTACCTCCAGGGTCTCCAAGTTTACTTTTTGCTGTGGTCCAAGCTTCTCCTGATGGTCAGTGCTTTGTTTACATTGTATTTAAATCAGAAGGGCCTTAATTTCTATGGGGAACTTCTGGTGGATGCTACAACTTCTTTGCATAACTTGAGACTTCAGATGGTCCCTAATGGAGAGAAACCACTCTCTTGCACATACTCACCTGATGTGAGTCTTCATGTTGAGTTACAGTTTTAGCTGTTGCTCACTGTTGGGAAAGTGCTTGCTCAAATGCTGTGTACCTGTGAGATTGTCTATTTTTGTTATTAAGGGTCATCATGTGGCAGTGTGTTTTTTAACTATAAAATGGAACACTTCTTATCTTATTTGGCCATGTGCTTGTTCTATAAAAGCTAAAAAAAGTATTTCCTCTCATGATAACATGTGCCTTAGGATTCATGCAAAAATATATTTGGGAAGGCTATGTGGTTTGGTGGAAAGAGCATTTAGATTTTCAAATAGGAAAACCTGATAAAGTTTACAGCCGGATATTTTTATCCTTATGATAGTGTATGGCTGTACACAAATTATTAAAATTTGTGAGCCTTGATTTTATCATATATAAATTGCAGAATGGCCAATAGGATTCTTTAAAAGTGTGTCTAGTGCAGCATTTGAAACAGAGTAGGTTCTCAGTGAATGTTAGCTCAGTTCAGACATTAATATTTTAGTGGTCTTTCACTTTTTATAAAGTCTTTTATAAATCTATAAACAAAGTCATGGAACATTGCACACAGTTAAAAAGATTTCTTAATTTTTGACACCAAGGAAACCAATGTTAAGAATTTGAAGAACCACTGAAATTCACTCATTATTTTTGTTTCCCTTCCATTTTTATCATCTCTCCTTTCTTTCTTCCCTCCCTTCCTTCCTTTCTCCCTTTCCTCTTTCCCTCTCTGTCTCTCTCACTTCCCTCCCTTTGTTTCTCTAAATGGAGCATTATCTGCTGATTCCTTTAATTTAGGAAGAATTACATTTTATAAAGATCACCTTATAAAAGATGGTCCTCAAGTTTGACAAACACTTTAGCTGATGTGATGGGAGAGCTGAAATAGGAAAGCCTGGGAGGTCCAATGCATTTGCAGGAGTCCAATGACTCTCTTAATGCACTGCATGGATTGTAAAGCTATCTGTTTTGCAGTGAACATCATAGTTATAGTAACGGTTTTGTGCTTTGGGTCCTGCCATACTCACAGGCACACACCTGTGTGTAGAAGCTTGAGAGTACAACTAGCTCAGGTGTGCTGGCACCCAAGGCTTGATAAAGCTAACATGTGGTATGTTCCCTGTGGAGTGTGTATTATAAATTGTGCCATTTTATTATATTGCAGGGAAAACATAAGCACAAGGCAAAATGTATTGGAGAGAGAAGAAAATACTGGAACTCTACTGTGTAAGTAGCAGTTTGTGAGCTGAAGAATGAGGAAGAGGAAGAGGAAGAGAAATAATGGTCTGTGGCTCCTTAGAAGAGAAGTGATAGGCTAGAGCTAAAAGGAAGAGAAACTCATTTGCTTTCTTCCTCTACACCTACAGGCATAGATATGGGCTTCATGAGACAGGCTCATTTTTCCACTGGTCCATACTCTCAACTGGAGAAGGAAATGGTAACCCACTCCAGTATTCTTGCCTGGGAAATCCCACGGACAGAGGAACCTGGTTGGCTACAGTCCATAGAGTCCCAAAGAGTTGAGTATGACTTAGCGACTGAAACAATACTTTCAACACTGAGCATTTTGGCTTCCACATCATAGGTGGATATTTATGGATGAAATATTCATTTCCTAGGGCTGCTGTAAAACAAATACTGTAAACTGGGTGGCTTAAAATGACAGAAATGTATTGTCTCACAGTTCTGGAAGCTAGAAATCCCAAATGAAGGTGCTGGCACAATCATACTGCCTTTGAAGGTTCTAGGAAAGAATGTTTCCTTGCCTCTTCCAGCTTCTGGTGCTGACGGCAATCCTTGTCATTCTTTGACTTGTAAGTGCAACACTTCAGTCTCTGCCTCTGGCTTCTCCTGACCTTCTTTTCTTTGTTTCTTTGCTTCTGTGCCCATATTTTCCTTTTCCTATAAGGACTCCAGACTTACTAGATTCAGAGCCCACTGTAACCCAGAATGAGCTCATTCTATGTTGATTACAACATCTATGAAGACCCTACTTCCAAATAAGGTCACATTAACTCTGTCTTAGGCGGATGTGAAATTTTTAGGCAACACTATTCAACCCAGTATGGATGGTGATTTGTTTGTTTCTGCACTGTGCCAAGAGCTGTATCTAACACACAAAAGTTGATAAGCTTCTGTGCTTTAGAATATGGGGCTTCCCTGGTGGCTCAGATGGTAAAGAATCTGCCTGCAATGTGGAAGACCCAGGTTCAATCCCTGGGTCAGGAAGATTCCCTGGAGAAGGAAATAGCAACCCACTCTAGTATTCTTTCCTGGAGGATCCCATGGTGATTCATGTTTAAAATGTTCCTACTGTTCTTTTTGTACCATGGACTTCAGCACACAAACAATATTCAGTGATGTGCAGTACTGTTCATAAGCTGCTATTAGGTACCACATTAAAAGCACCCTTCAACAGTGTACTGTCTAGTGAACTTTGAGGTCCAAAATACAAATTTGAAAATGAAAATAAGAGCTTTGAGTAGTGTTTACAATGGCTAGAACCTTGATCTACTGTAGAGTTTGGGGAATAAAAGATTATCTGGAATATCTTTGCCAATTTAATCCTCAATGAGTGGTACCCAGAGTAGACCCTGATTCTTCACTAAATGAATATGGAGTGTGACCATGAGGAAATGAGACTGTTGTGTGACTTTATAGAAATTCTCTCTCAATACTATACGGCTTCGGTGTAATTTCATAGTTGTTCTCTTTAAGTGGTATGTATTTGAGGGGAAGGAATAGAAGTAACATGGTGCAGCAGAAGAGAACATAGACTTTTTCACTGGGTATAGTAGGGCTTCACATCCAGTGTTGAGTGCTCTTAACTTTGAATAAATAGCCTCTTTTTGTTTTATTTGCTTTATTTTTGTTATAAACACAGAAGTATCCTCTCCTTGGAGTGTTGTGCAGATTAAATGAGATAATAACTTAGCCAGTGCATAGACAACATTCCTTTCTTTTACCTCTTGGTTATTGTTGTCATCTATTGAAATGAAACATAAACTACAGAGTAAAACAAATAAAACCATACTAAGAAAGCAGGATTAACAAATGCAGCTATACAGCAGAATCTATATAGCATGTTAACTTGTAACATTGCTTAACTTGCAAAATCTCAAATAGTAGCCTTAGCAGAACATCAGCTGGGGCCCTGGGTGTTAGCATTTATGCTCTGTCAGCCCTGTTTTCTCTTATTGACTTCCTGGAATTAAATGAAGCATCCAGGAGCCAGTGGAACGTCCCCACCTGAGCCTTCCTTGCTCTCACGGTGCCTAATTGCATGAGCTTTTAAGGGTGAGCTGCCCAGGAGCCACCATCAGATAGGTTATGGAAATCCTAGGGCAAAATCACTGGACCTAATAACTATTCCAGTGGATTGGAAAACATAGAGGCTAAGATGCAATGAGGGAGAGAATTTGGAGACTATGGCATACTAGTATCCAAGAGCCAAGATTTTAGGAGTAAGGTAGGATCCAAAAGTAGACATTTAAAAAGCACCCCAGAGATTGCTGATTCAGATAGTACATAGGCTTATCTTCGAAAAACTCTAGAATAAAAGCAAGAGTGATATGTAGCAGAGAATGAGGAACCCAAAGGTTAAACTCTGTTCCCCAAAGCAATACATAAAGTGTCAAATGCGTTTTCTTTCTCCAGTCAATTCATATAGAAATACAATTTTTAAACACAGAGTTAATGAAATGAGGGGGCTTTTCAAATCTCTGAAGAAATTAAGCAGACTGTTTCAAAAATAGAGTCTAGAATTCCTGCAAATAAAATGACATCTACACTCTCTTTGTTCTAGCTACCTGTGGTCATGCTGCTCCTTTACAAAAAGGAGGGATTGGCAAAAATCGCAGAAAAGTGTGATCTGTGTAAAATCTAGCAGTGATGGTTTAGCAGGTTCAAAAGAAAAGAGAACTTTAATTTGAGATTGTAGACTCTGGGTCTTAGTTGGAAATATTTCCAGAATAGTGAAACTTGCCTTTCTAGTTTTCACAGTTCACTGGAAATATATCTTGAAAATGTCTTCTTTTACTCTCACAATGAAGTTCCTAAGAATGAAATCTTCTAAGTAGACTTGTCTAGAAATAGGAAACACCATGTGACTGAATCTTATATTAGAAGCCAGAAGTATTCAAAAATATTCAGATTATTTTATAATGTATTCCATTTCACAGATTGAGATATGTTGTAAGTTACTAAATAAGTTTTCGGTTTTATGAACCTATGTATTGAATGAAATATGGTCAGTCTGAGGGCTCCTTGAGAGAAAAACCTAATCATTTTCACCTTTGTAGCAACAACTGCTTCTTTCTTAGAATGTAACTTAGAATAAATAATCAATACATTGAAATGGAATGGACTAGAATAGAGTAGTGTGGAATATAAAGGAACAGAATGGAATGGTATAGAAAAGGATGGATCGGATGGAATATGGTATGGAAGGGAGTAAGCCGAATGCATAGCATTAGATGCACCTGAGTTTTGACTAGGATCAACTCTGGATGAATTGATGGCATTGTATCCCAGGGACATAAAGATAAGGACCTGACTCTACTCAGAGATACTTCGCTCAACTTCTGTCCTCATTTGGGACCCTGCCTACAGTATAGCATCACACTTGCTGATCCCGAGCTGTCTCTGATACTTCAGCTGGGAAGATGCTCAGTTGGTCCCCTGGCTCTTCTGGTCTGTGCTCTGTTAAGAAATATGCTGTGGGATGATACTCGCAACAGGCAGGCATTCAGCAGTCACTTTAACTACTGGGACACTATAAAGCACTGTAAGAGCTGAAAATGCACAGGGAAGTTGCAGTTATCATTGTCACCATTCTATATGTGACATTATTCCTTAAAAAGTCACCATTATGTAATTGTCAGGAGTATAAACTTAACATCAACATGTGTTTTTTTTTTAATTTGTATTAATTTATTTTTGACCATGCTGGATCTTCACTGCTGCGCACAGGCTTTCTCAAGTTGCAGCAAGCAGGGATGACTCTAGCTGTGGTGTGTGGGCTTCTCAATGCAGTGCCTTCTCTTGTTTCTGAGCACAGGCTCTAGAGCTCATGGGCTTCAGTAGTTGTGGCTCACAGGCTCAGTGCCCCACAGCACGTGGGATCTTGTTGGAACAGAGATCAAACTGGTGCTCCCAGCATTGCAAGGAAGATTCTTAACCACTGGACCACCAGGGAAGCCCCAGAATATCTCATTTTTAATATAGGCTCTTACACTCTTACACATAGCTGTGATCTGAGGTTAAGTTATTAAAGTTCATTGAACCTTTATTTCTTCACCTGTAAAATGGTTATAACAGCCCTTGACATTAAACTGTTGTTAAAATTAAAAGAAATCCATGCAAAGCCCTTAGCAGAATCCCTTTTCCTAATAAATCCTATGTTAATAATTATTTAAAGGTCAAATGTTGCTGATGTGATATTCCAATGTACTTTAGTGTTTCTCAAAGCAATATAGAACTCCTCTTTAAACTACACAACCACAAGGAATCTGTCTTCACAGAAATAATTTCAGCTAGAATAAGATGGTCGGATGGCCTCACCGGCTCAATGCACATGAGTTTGAGCAAACTCCAGGAGAAAGTGAAGGACAGGGAAGCCTGGTGTGCTGTAGCCCATGGGGTCACAAAGAGTGGACAAGACACAGTGACTGAACACAACATTGTATACATGATTCTGTAAACATGGGACTGTGCTAAGTGCTTTGCATGCATTTAGTCAATTTTCATAGATTCTATCTTGTAGGTATTATTCCCATTTTATAGATAAACCAGCTGAGGCACAGAGATAGTAAATAACTTATGTCAAGTCACATACTTAGTGTGTGGCCAAGTTGTAATTCAAATTCATCAGTTTAGACTCAAAGACCATACTCAAATACTTTTCTATATAACTGAGCACCATTTAAGGAGCTTCAGGCTTTTTTGGTTTTCATGAAGCCTTCTACAGGAGTCATCTATCTTATGTCCTATATGTCTACTTTCATGACTTCTCAAAGCTCAGTGGCTCTCCAGAGCATTTGTTTTACTTTGAGTCTTTTTCTTGTTAACTTCCCAATGCTTTGTGAAAATCATTCCAGATGGTGTTTCTTCTTTACCACTTTTGTCTGTCCAACCTCAAATTCGTAAGACGTTAGTTGTAAAAGATTCACTGAGAAGGAGTAAATCAAATACCTAGCTCACAAAGTACCTGTAATAACTGAGGCACTTATTAAAATGATTTTTTCTGACTTCTCTTTATTATCTATCCCTACTAAACTCCAAATCAGTTTCAGTAAATTTAAAATCAACATGGCTATTTACAGAAAGTCATTACTGACCATATCTTTCTATCGGATATTAAATTTGTGCTTGAATATAACAGATGAAAATAGTCTAAAATAGGATAAGGCAATTAAGTCAGTTATCAAGCAAGACAAGCTATTGGTCTGGACCACATTTTGATGTCTTTCTCTGTTTGCCTCTTTTGTTATTTAAAGTCAGTTAATCTATCAAGTAAACACAATTTGCTTTTATAGCACTTTATTAAAGAGGAAGACTTTGGAGTGCAAATAAGGCTGCAGGGAGTAGGACAAACACTAGGCAATCATCTAATGTGTTGGGATAAGCATTATCTTTGGAGTCAGACACACTTGAGTTGGGGTCCTTGGTCTCACTTATGCTGTTCTGAGACTTTACTCATTTTTCATCTATGCTAGCTTCAATTCATCGGAAAGGGGAAAGGGGAGACTTGAGGACAGGATAGGGTGACCAATGTTTCCTGATTTGCTTGAATCTTTTCTGGTTTTATCACTGAAAGTCCTACTATCAGGAAACCCCTCAGTCCCATGCAGTGATAGTTGATCACCCTGCAAAATTGTTGTGAGGATTTAGTGAGATGACAATGTAAAGTGCCTGTAAACTGGGCTTTGAAGGCATTTAAATCACTAAATTAATGATATTGGTCATGGAGACGTTCTATTTTAGGTTAGATTTCACAGAGTCAGATTCATGCGCAGGTAGTTTATTGTAAATGTGCTCAGGCAGACACATGAGAGACTGAGGGAAGCAGAGGAGGACAGCACTAGAACTGAGGTCAGTTCAGCTGAAGTTTAGCCTCAGCCTGATTATGTGGAAAATTCTGGCCTTTTATGGCACCACAGACTTACCACACTTTGGGATGAGGCTGGTCATTTGTATGTAGCATTATTCAGGCATTGGCTTCAGCCCCTCCTGCTCAAGTCGGGCATTTCTAACCAAGGGCATGTCTTGGGAGAGGGGCACATCTATGCCCTGATAAAAGCATCACTGTGCCCTGGAGCAGAGGTGCACCACCCTGTGAAGGGGGTCTGAGCACATGCCACCAGGTCTACCACAACTGCTCAGGATTTTCCTTAGAGAACATTCTAGCAATCAGTTTAAATGAAGGAGCCCACATTCCCTGGTGGCTCAGATGGTAAAGAACTACCTGCAGTTTGATCCTTGGGTTGGGAAGATCCCCTGGAGAAGGAAACGGATACCCACTCCAGTGTTCTCGCCTGGAGAATTCCATGGACAGAGGAGCCTGGCTACAGTCCATGGGGTTGCAGAGTTGGACATGACTGAGTGACTAATACTTTCACACTTTTCACTTTCACATTCACACTATGCCACTACTACATGGCTTCTGTTTTGATATTTAGATGCCTAGCTATCTCTGTGATTTCCAGGACTTTAAACATCAATGATTAGTAATCTAAAAGGGATTTTAAACTCCTTTAGAAGATGGTTTAAATATTATTGTTGGTTCTGGCTGGCAGGTATAGAGGAGAGTTCTTTTTCTTTAATTGGTTAGTTTTTTAATGGGACATCTAACAATCTTTTTCTTTTAAGTCTTTATTAAATTTGTTACAATATTACTTCTGTTTTACATTTTTTTTAATTAGTTTATTTATCTATTTTTTAACTTTACAATATTGTATTTGTTTTGCCATACATTGACATGAATCCACCATGGATGTACATGTGTTCCCCTTCCAGAACCCCCCTCCCACCTCCCTCCCCATCCCATCCCTCCGGGTCATCCTGGTGTACCAGCCCCGAGCGCCCTGTATCATGTATCGAGCCTGGACTGGTGATTCGTTTCACATATGATAATTTACATGCTTCAGTGCCATTCTCCCATATCATCCCTCCCTCGCCCTCTCCCATAGAGTCCATAATACTGTTCTATTTATCTGTGTCTCTTTTGAGGGACGTCTAACAATCTTGAGATACAAATTAGATAAGAAATAAAAGCTGATTTTTAAGACTTCAATAACATAATCTGGTGTATTCCTGTAATTTAAATCAAATGCCAAGGTTAAATTGAATACATCATCTCCAGAGATCCATATAATTTAGAAAATGTTTCAATTACTCAGCAGGCTTAATATTGCTGATTGCCCATCAGTAACTGGAAAACAACAAAAAAAAGAAACAATACATATAAATCCTTAATGGTCAGCAATAGTATAATGGATAGGCCATAGTGCAAGGAATTGTGAGAACCACACAGTTGCATCACAACAAAGAAATGTTTTTGTTATTGGTCTTATATAAAATTATTAGCTGAAAAAGAAAAATCCTTTACAGTAAGGGAAAATCTGATTTTTTTTAGTTTCTTTAATAAATTCCCATCTATCTCTTTGTATCTATATATTTATATGAGCATATTCCTATTTCAATATCACAGTGATATCATATTGCAATGGAATGCAGTTGAAGACTCAAAAAGTTTATCAACACATTAGAAATACTCAGAAAATATTTATCATGCACTAAATTCAGGGTTGCTGAAAAGAGCAGTACACCTTCAATTTCCTACCTGCATCATTTTTATTCATGTAATAATTTTTCATATCAAGTTTTGAAAGAATAAAAATTCCTTGCACTATGGCCTATCCATTATACTATTGCTGACCATTAAGGATTTATATGTATTTCTATCTAAAATAGAATAAAATAATGCATTTAATCACATTTTAACACAACATTTAGAAAATAAAAAGGGACAAAATAATCCCACCCACACAGTAACTGTCTTTTTATTTTTTAATCCCATTACCATCATTATTTTTTCAGATGCAAAACTCCTGCCTTCTTTTAACTTTACAGTAAAAACAAAGTTAAAAATTTGCCATTTTCAAAACCGCTTTCTAATACCCCTTCTCTTTATCCTCTAATTCTAGATGAAGCAAGGCAAGCAGGTTGATATTCACTTGGAAACCTAGCATAAGGAGCTCAAAGAGCAGGTAGTCTCCAGGCTCTGTCAAAACCGTTGAATTGGATCAGATTTTATTTTTTTCTGCCAGTGGTTTTGTATCCCAAAAAGATATGCTTTTACGTGAACCCTCAAATCACATTTTTAAGGGTTTTAACCCCAACCTTTAGAATTTGGACATGAATGTACACTTAGGTGGCAGCCTCTGGGAAGCCATCTCTGGGGTCTTTGCTTATGCCCAGCCCACATAGCCATGTTTCTTCTCTGTGAGTGTATCTCATGCCTTTGCTTTCCTCTGGTGACCTCTACTTCTGTCTTTAATTTGTTGAATGTGGACACATCTTCTGCAGTTGTAAAAGTGCCAAGAAAGTGGAGCCTCAGTTTCTGTCTTGTTTAGTATGGTCCTTAAAAATTATCAATAAATATTTATTAAATGGAGAACAAATTCATGAATCTATTCATCTTATGATATTTTAATTCCCTTAGAAGCTTTAGATAACCATTTATTCAATGATCTAGAAATAGTCTACACAATGAATCCTCTGCAGTTTTTAAGACATTTATAAAAAGATGAGAGATCTTATGTTCCGTGTCCCCCTCCCCTATGTATTCATTCATTATAGCTTCAATAATAATTTTATCAAATTGTCACCAAAATTTTTGCTAATCTCTCAAAACATTATTATGTTCTTAAGCTATATTCATTCAGACAGTGGTTAGTTAAATCCTAGACATTGATGTATCACAATATATAAAGAAAAAAAAAACATTAAAAGAATAACATCTTTAGAAGTAGTTACTAACTAAAAATGTGGTGTTGGAGAAGACCCTTGAGAGTCCCTTGGACTGTAAGGAAATCCAACTGGTCCATCCTAAAGGAAATCAGTCCTAAATATTCATTGGAAAGACTGATGCTGAAGCTGAAACTCCAATACTTTGGCCACCTGATGTGAAGAACTGACTCATTAGAAAAGACCTTGATGCTGGGAAAGAATGAAGGCGGGAGGAGAAGGGGAAGACAGAGGATGAGATGGTTGGATAGCAACACCCACTCAATGGACATGAGCTTGAGTAAACTCCAGAAGTTGGTGATAGACAGGGAGGCCTGGTGTGCTGCAATCCATGGGGTCACAAAGAGTCAGACACAACCGAGCGACTGAATTGAACTGAAATGAAACCAAAAATGAAATGTAAATAAGATATTTTAAAGAATAAAGCAGTCATATTTGTGGCATTTTTTGCTGTCAGTTTCAGGTTTGTGTAGTACCCATACTTGCACATAGGGTATATGACCTCAGAGTCCAAGGTACATTATATATTTGCCAGCAGATTTTTTTATACCAAAAATTACAGTGAGAAAAATGAGTACTCTGAGATATCTCAGGGTCTCACCCAGTCTGAGTCTAAAAGAGGTTAAGGAACTTAGCCTTTGCCGCATATGATTCTGTGTGTCTGAGAAATAAAGATGGTGATGAAACCTCATATTGGACTTGGGAGGATTAAATGAGCTCAACTGTAGACATTTCATTTCACAGTGCCTGATATCCAATAAATGATCAACATGTGCTAGTTATTAATTATTGCATAGTGGAATGATAACTAAAAGAAAAGCCTTTGGAGTAACCTGACTATTGTGAATTGTGAATTGAGCAAACGCTCAATAGTTTCTACTCATTGAAGATGATCAAAATGTAAGTTTCTAGCATATGCCATGATGCATTTAATATCTAGAAAGACAAGACACCCTCATATTCACAAAGCTCTAACAGTCTTGTCTTTTATCTCATAACACCTGGGATCATACATCTGAGACCATAATGTGGATGATAATGTCTCTCTTGACAGTTGTTCCCAACTCTTTCCACTTAGAACCCCGCAGAAGAATCTTAAGGTATTACTACTTCCCAGGGTAACATTAAATAGTGTGACAAGCCTTGAAGGAGAACTGAGAATATTTCATCGTGATAAACCTTCTTCAAGAGAATATAAGAAAATGAAAAGACCAGGAATATTGATTCCTATAAAATTATATAGCTCCTTCTATTAGTTTGGACTTTCAGTCACCCCTGTCATCTCACAAATAAGTTCCCTCAGTTATGGTGTGACATTTTTTTATTTTCTGAACTAATCTTAACTTGAAGAAGTGTGCTTTAATCACTGTCTTGAACTTGTATATATTCCTGATGCTCTGTGTCCCATCTTTGGGTGACCAGTGGATGCTGGAGCTCTAAGAAGCTTTAGTGTACCCTTTCCCTTTCCACTGTGCTTACAGAGTTTTGTCACTTCTCTTCCCATTCCAAGACTGATTGTGACCTAAATCTAATGCATTTGTCTGCAGTAAGTATCAGTAGTCAATGCTTGTGAGCCTGATTCTTCATCCTGTCCCAGTCTCTTTGGTTTTTATCCATAAAGTGTGCAAATGGTCACTGCGCTTGCACCTTCCTTCCAATTCTAGACAGAAGGGAGGAACAAAAGCCATGTGGAGGGAGGAACAAAACCTATGAAAGTGGAGCATAATTTTTGCAGAAATCCTAAGCATGGTCTAGGACTCATTGTCTAAAGCAGTGTGCCACATGACCACCTGTGGAAGCAGCTGGGAAAAACATGTAGTTTCCCTGACATCTTTGCCACTTCCCCCAAATTGAGCTTTGGATTTTATGGAGGAGCAAAAAATAGATTCTGAATAGTCAACAAAGACTGTATAATCATTCCAAAAACGTTTTACTTGAGCCACAGATGAGTTTCTAAATGAAAGAGAAATGCAGAGCTGCTGGTTTAATCTGAAGAACCATTGATCTGGAATCAGTGAGAGCAATGCCCCATAATAGCTGGAGACAGCAGAGAGTGCTATTCAATTAAGTGCTTTCATTAATCATTATAAAATTAATCCTTAGCACTTGATGATAATGTATTAAAATTAAATACTGATTAGGACTGACCCCATAGCAGTTTCTTCAGCAAGTTTTTAAAATGTTATTCTTGAGGCAATTTTTAGCCCCACTGATGGAACTTATACCTGGGAAGATATCTTCATGGAACAACACACACATAAATAGAAGCAGGAAATGTCTGGACCCTGTGGTTTGGGGGTTAAATGTAATGTAGCCTCCCTAATTTTGACTAATTAGTGACAAACACAGATTGATTTTGAGAAGTCTAGATTTGTAATATTTAATGTGATTATTCTGCTTTCGCATGTTATGACTATACAAATTTGGTTTTAAAATCTGACATGGTAGACATTTTTGAAGCATAATGAATACTTTCATTACAAATTTTCTCTACTACTGATGTGATATAAAAGTAATTTAACATTTTTGATCACTTACTATATGTCAACTACTGTGGTAGTCTCTTTATATCCATCCCATTTCACATTCATAATAATCCTTTGAGTTAGGTTTTATCTCGTTTACCATTAAAAAACTGAACATTGTAAGTTTACCCTTCTAGTACTATGAGGGCTAGGATTTGAACCAGTTCTCTGCTGCCCAAGTCCATACCTTCATCACACTGTATTAGCTTCTATGAGCTGGAGTGTAATATATGTTAGGGAGTCCATGACGTCAAGTGGTAGGAAGCACTGATTCCCTTTCTCTTATTTCTTGTTTTTCTTTTTGTATAATTTCATTTATTTATTTATTTTTGACTGTGCTGGGTCTTTATTTTTGACTGTGCTGGGTCAGGCTTTTTCTAGTTGTGGCAAGTGGGGGCTACTCTCTAGTTGCAGTGTAAGGGCTTCTCTTCATGCTGGCTTCTCTTGTTGTGGAGCATGGACTCTAGGGTGCTCTGGCTTCCACAGTTATGGCTCCCGGGCTCTAGAGCACAGGCTCAATGGTTGAGGTGCATGGGCTCAGTTGCTCCGTGGCAGTCCCCTGAAAACACATTAAAAAGAACCCCTTTGTGATTTGTGGGTTATAATCAGTAAAAAAAAAAAAACAAAAAACATCTCCTCAAGTTGCTCCATCATTTTACTGAAATGCATCTAATAGTAGAAGAGTGAGTTGCTAACATTTTGTAGGCACTTGGAGTCCTCTGTGCATCCTTAAGTAACATCCTTAAGTAAAATTTTAATATTTGTAAAAAATCCGTAGAGTTGAGAACCAGGCTGTAAATTTTATCTCTGTAAATATGACCTCCACTATGCTAGCATATGAGCCCCAGATGTCATAGAAGTCTTATTTATATTTGTGCCCCATGTGCCATGATGCTTGGGACAATCGGTGATTCATAACTGTTAAAATGAACTGAAATTATATGTTCAGATCGAGGAAAGGCACATAGTTTCCATTTTCTTATGTTCCAATGCCATTTATGTATTTGTCTTCCCTGGTGGCTCAGATGGTAAAGAATCCACCTGTAATACCGGTGACCTGGGTTCGATCCCTGGGTTTGGAAGATCCCCTAGAGGGAGGGCATGGCAACCCACTCCAGTATTCTTGCCTGGAGAATCCCCATGGATAGAGGAGCCTGGTGGGCTACAGTCCATGTGGTTGCAAAGAGTCGGACACGACTGAACCACAAAGCACAGCACATCCATTCCATATATCTGACATCCAAGAAATATGTCAGTAAAAAAATATCTTGTTAATTTCTTGATTTAGTAATATGATGATAGCCTTATTTTTCTTTGTAGCAATATCATTTATAAGCTTAATATAATTTAATTTTCAAATCAAGTACAGCCCTTTCCTGATTACTAATGATTATAAAGATTATACCGGAAATAATTACTGTTGATTTACTAAAACATGTCACAATAACTTGAGGATTGAATTGATATCAATTAATTCAGTTGTATGTTGCTGCTCTTGCTTAAGCACAGAATCATGTTCTCTGATGCCTTGCTACACTTCTAAATCCCTGATTTAGGGCAGCCACAAACATAGGAGTGTTCTTTTCTCAACAATAATCATTATTTGAGTGATAGAAGGAATGGCAACCCACTCCAGTATTCTTGCCTGGAGAATCCCAGGGGCTGCGGAGCCTGGTGGGCTGCCGTCTATGGGGTCACACAGAGTCGGACACGACTGAAGGGACTTAGCAGCAGCAGCATGAACACTGTTGTATCCTTACTGCCTAAAGGAAAAAAGAATGGCCTTCTGCATCCTGGGGAATGAGGCACTTCTATGTCAGCGAGTACTATGATACTAGTTACTTTGTGAAGCGTCTTTCATTTTTAAAAATTGTTATAGGGATTTGAGAAGCAATTGAATATTTTCTCTGAAGTAAAAAATGTAACCCTTTCTACTTTTCCTTCACATTTGAGTTCATAAGTACTAGAACATACATATTTTACTTCACCAGCATCTAAGATCGTATTATACATAATGTAAGAGGAATATAAGAACTCAAAAGTTAATTCAGCATTTATTTATGGAATACCTATAAAGTGTCCAACTACTACTTGGCATTTTAAAGAATACAGAGCTAAAGTTAGAACATTTGACTTTCAAAATCTTTCTGTATCATTTGAAAGACAAGATACACGAAACAAATTAGTATAATGGCATAAGTGTTTTTCCATATGCTTTGTAAGATTTACATGCAGTTATAATTAGGCAGAGAAGTCTCCTTTGAGATATTTTGTGGAGTTAAATTGCTCCTTCTTTTAATAAGCAGCTCTTTTTGATGTTCTTTTTGTTAGTTGTTATTTGTCAAATGGGGCATGGAAATTCACAAAGCTAATGGAAGGAAAACATGGATATTTAATAGTTTCAAACTGCATAGCTACTGGCTATATTGGAAAACAGTACTCCGGAGGGCAAGGGCACATGATTAACTTAGCAAAGTGCATTTTTTCACATAGTATGTGATGACTTCATGGTTGTTTAGTTAAGACAGAAGTCATTTATGGATTTAACAAGCATATATTGACTTTGTTATATATAAGGCCCTGTGTGTGTGTGTGTGTGTGTGTGTGTGTGTGTGTGTGTGTGTGTGTGTGTTTACACTCAGTCTCTCAGTCATGTCCAACTCTTTGTGACCCTGTGGACTGTAGCCTGCCAGGCTCCTTTGTCCATGGGATTTTTCAGGCAAGAATACTAGAATGGATTTCCATTTCTTCCTCCAGGGGATTTTCCTGACTCAGGGGTCAAACCTGCGTCTCCTATGTCTCCTGCATGGGCAAGCAGATTCTTAACCACTGGGCTACCTAGGAAGCCCCTGTTAGGCCCTGTACATGATGCCAAATAATCCATTGGCAGGAAAACCAACAACATCTGTTTTTATGAAGCTTGCAATCTGGTGAGGGAGAAACACAGCAAATAGTTCAAAACGTGAGTGATAGAAAAATATGAGATGCTATGAGAGAAAATAACAAGGGACTTATTAGAGGGTTTCTCTCAAAAGGTGGTATTTGAAACAAAATCCAAAGAATAAAAAATATTGTTAAGTATGTGAAGAATAGGAAGACAGAGGAATAAAATGTATAAAAGCCAAAAAATGAAAAGAATGTGATGTGTTCACAAAATTGGAAGAAGAAAAGTTGTAGTGGCTGTAGCATGAGTCAGAAAGGAGCATTAGCAAAATTTGAGGAAAAGTCAGGTGCATAGTGTATTTTACAGTTAGGTAAACCTTTGGGAGGATCTCAAAGGGCTTATCAATAACTAGCACCTATTCCTATCTGAATGTGGACAAAGTGATAAAATGCTAGGGTAAACATGGAAGCCAAACTATCTGCCTAGGAGTGCTCTGTCATGTCCAATTCTTTGGGACCCCATGAACTGTAGCCTGACAAGCTCCTCTGTCCATGGGATTTTTCAGGGAAAGACTACCAGAGTGAGTTTCCATTTTCTCCTCTAAGGATCACTTGCATCTCCTGCATTGGCAGGAGGATTCTTTCCCACTGAGTTACCTAGGATCAGCCTAGTGTGGGAGCCAAATGGGTTCATGCATGGAACACAAAAAGATGAACACTTCCAACCCATTTATTAGAATGACTGGACCAAGGCAGGCCTAGCTGGGGGACAGGTGAAAAGGGACTAAGCATGGCAGAGCATGCCAACTAGTTCTTTGCATGCTTACCATCAGGTATGTCTCACACCTTCTTGAGGGGGGAGTGAATTAAGGAGCAGGGTAGGATGTGACCCACACCAAACCTGAGTCCTTCACAGGAAGGAAACATCATGCTGGCAAAGAAATAAGGCAGGAATATTATGCAACATGGATGCTCAGTCCACTTTAAGATTTTAAGGAAGATATACACGATCCAGTCAGTTTATGTTGTTAAAAGAGTAAAGATGACGCTTGAACAATGCAGGGGTTAGGGGCGCTGACAGTTCAGCATTTGAAAACCTGAGTGTAGCTTATAGTTGTCCCTCCATATCCGTGGTTCCTCCATCTTATGACAGACTGTGTAATATTGCATTATTTAGTATTGACAAAAATCTGCATATAAGTGAACCCATGCAGTTCAAACTTGTGTTTTTCAAGGGTCAACTGTACCTCAGGGGACTGATATAATTGTGTTAGAGAAAGGTCATAAATATTATTTAGAACTAATCATATCAGATCACCATTACCAATGTAATTTCACATTTAATGTAGCATCTGATAGAGCAAAGAGTAAAAAAAAAAGCCCTATAGAATTAAGTAATTAATCATCTCTAACATCAGAGGTATTGACACATTACAAAAAAAGATCATAGAAGTAAATATAAAAAGCAAGGTATCTTTTACTGTGTGCTATACAATATTCCAGGTTCTTTACATATATTAACTCAATGCACTTTAATAACTGAATGAAGTTAAGAATTATGATTTTTCATCTTCACTTTAGAGGTAAAGATCCCACATTGAAAGATTTGGAAGTTTAGTTGATCAAGCAGGTAGTAACTAGTGGAGACAAGATTTGATTTTAACCATTCTGCTATAGATGAATAGGATGGGGGTGGGAGAATTTAAAGACTTGTTTGCATTTTCCTGGTCTTTATTTTTTGCTTCACTGCCATGGGTAGAAAGAACTAGTCATAACAAGAATATACTGTGACAAGTGAAAATGTATTTTGCTTTATCCATAAATTGCTTAAAAAATTGTATCACAGTACTATTCATTGAGGAAACATTTATAAAGAGATTTTTAAATCCAGTGCTTGCTCTTCTTTCCTGGAGTTTTTGAAGGGTTAAACACGACTCCTCAAGTCAATTGGCTTGGGGTATAATATGCAGACTGAAGTAAAATATCTTAATGCATATTATATTAAGATAGTCTTTTATTTTGCAATCACCTGTCAACTCATTTTCCTCTATTAATGGAACTTTAAGGATGAGAGACACAGGTTGAAATAATTAGTGTTTAAAATGTCTCTCAAAATTGTGCTACATTACCCCATCATCCCCTAGAGGAGGTAGATGTGTTTATACATTGTCTTGATAGACAGCAGGCTTCTAAGAGCTATTTAAATAGCCTTTTTTTTTTATTGTAATGTTCCTTACAGGTGTGTCTTTTTTTTTCCTCTTTGCAATTCACACATGTTTTCAAGATTGTCTGGAACTTTTAAGAAAGACACATCATTGAAATAACTTCCATCCACTTCATAAGTAGAAATTACTTTGGCTGCTATAAAGACAAGGGTAGAAGGTAATTAAGATAGAAAGTAGAGGGTGCATTTGCTTTAACTATGTCAGTACTTTGGACATGAGTAACGGTGCCTAAGAGAGTGAGTAAAGATATATTTTTAATAGGCACTCTGAAACTTGATTGGTCAATGCTAGAATGGAAGAATTAGAAGGCATCCCTATACTCAGTTTTTTTTTAATTGAAGTATAGTTAATTTACAATGTTGTATTACTGCTGTATAGCAAAGTGATTCAATTATATATATATATATATATGTACATATATATATATATTCTTTTTTGTATTCTTTTCTTTTTATATTCATTTCCCCTAATGGTTTATCACAGGATATTGAATATATTTCTCTGTGCTATACAGTAGGATCTTGTTGTTTAGCCATTCTATATATAAAAGCTTAATTTGCTGACCCCAACTTCCCACTCCATCCCTCTTCCAACATCCTCCCCTTTGGAAACCACCAGTCTATTCTCTATGTCCGTGATTCTGTTTCTGTTTCATAAGTAGATTCATCTGTGTCAAAGTTTAGAATCCACACATAAATTATGTATGGTATTTGTCTTTCTCTATATGATTTACTTCACTTAGTATGATAATCTCTAGTTGTGTCTACTACTGCTGATAAGTTGCTTCAGTCGTGTCTGACTTTTTGGGACCCTATGGACCATAGCCTGCCAGGCTCCTCTGTCCATGGGATTGTCCAGGCAAGAGTACTGGAATGGGTTGCCATGCCTTCCTCCAGGGGACCTTCTCCATCCAGGGATCAAATCTGCATCTCTTATGTCTCCTGCACTGGCAGGCAGGTTCTTTACCACTAGTGCCAGAAGCCCCTAGTTGTGTCTATGTTGCTACAAATGGCATTATATCATTCTTTTTATGGCTGAGTAGTATTTTGCTGTGTATATATGTACCACATCTCCTTTATCTGTTCATCTGTTGATGGACACTTAGGTTGTTTCCATGGTTTGGCTATTGTAGATAGTGCTACTAAAAACATAGAGGTGCATCTATTTTTTTCTTTTTTGAATCATAGTTTTGTCTGAATATATGCTGAGAAGTAGAATTGCTGGATTCTATTTCTGGTTTTCTGGGGAACCTCCATACTGCTTTACACAGTGATAGCACCAACTTACATTCCCAGCCTACACTGAAGTTTTTGATGTGAGGTAGATGATGATGGTAATATCATATCTGAATAAAGGAAGATAGGAGTGGGGGCTGTGGCAAATAACCTTAGGAAATAGGATGATTTTAGCTTTAGATGGGTTTCCCTTGTGGCTCAGCTGGTAAACAATCTGCCTGCAATGTGGGAGACCTGGGTTCGATCCCTGAGTTGGAAAGATCCCCTGGAGAAGGGAAAGGCTACCCACTCCAGTACTCTGGCCTAGAGAATTCCATGGATTGTATAGTCCATGGGGTTGCAAAGAGTCAGGCATGACTGAGTGACTTTCACTTCACTTCACTAGCTTTAGATACAATAATTTGGAGATCCTTGTGTGACTTCAAAGTAAAAAGCAAAGAAAAAGAATAAGAGCTGACATCGCATAGAACACACTATGTTCTAAATCTGTTCATAGAGTTTGTATTGTGAACTCATCTAACCCTTACAAGGTCTATATATGGTCATTAGAGGGACTATTGTAATCCCCATTATACTTGTGAAGGTAGTTGCTCATAGAATAAAATTAAATAATCTATGTTAAAGTACAAAGATCAGTGATAGGCACTAAGAAAATACTCAGAAAAATATATGCAATAAGTTTCTTATTTAGAGCAATCACTGAGAATATTTTGGATGCTGCTGGATGCCTACTTGTTGAAAAAGTGTTTCAAGCAGTTTATTTCAAACCTGGGTGCAACTGTAGATGGTAATTAGAGGCATAAAATAGATAAAGCTCAGAAGGACAAATTAATTGAAGAAGATTCAGTGATTATGACAAAAGAACTGGATGCCAGATTCTATAGTCCAACAAGCTCACAATTCCACTTCACAAAATGATAATAGAGGGCAATTTAATTAAAAGATAATGGAATAAATTAAGAATGCTCCAGCATCTTTGTATGCCTCAAAAGCTTACATTTTCACCTCATAAAAGTCAACTCAGGAATCTTTCTTACCCAAATTGAAGCAGTCTATAAATATCACACATTTGGGATAAAGTATATTGAAACAAAACTGGTGGAAATATTTTTCCCAGGTATTTTCTCAGATAGGCAAACAATATTTCTCATTTAAAAAATGGACTGAGTTAAAGATAAGAACATGAATGAATTGCCTTGTAAAATTTCCTCTTTTGACTTCTTTCTTAAAATATTATTTACTGAGTGGCAAGTACCTTGCTAAGACTTGAAGCCAAGTGCCCCATAGAAGATAAAGACTCTGTCAGTTCCAGACTGGATCTATTAAAGCAGAAACACTATTTTATTTCATAAAATATAATGGACTTCCCTATTGGTCTAGTGGCTAAGACTTCATGCTCCCCATGCAGGGGCCCTGGGTTCAATCCCTGGACAGAGAACTAGATCCCACATGCTGCAACTAAAGATTCTGTATGCTGCAACTAAGGATTCTGCATGCTGCAATTAATACTTGGCACAACCAAATAAATAAATAAACATTTAAAAATGTTTAAAAAAATGTTTTTAAAGTGAGAGCTTGAGGTGCCTTGGGTTCAAATTCAAGCCCCAGTAATTTGTAGATCTGTGACCTTGGACAAATTATTCAGTCTCTTTGTCCTCTACTTTCCTCAGTAGGTTAAATATAGTAATGGTATTTTCTTATGGGCTTGTGTATAAAGTGTATTAATAAATGCGTCAAGTGTTCAGAACAGGGCATGGTCCATAAGAAGCACTCAATGATATAAAAGAAATTAGATCTGATTTTGGCCAGGGTTCATAGTCTTTCTTCCTGGGCTCCAAGCAAGTTAAGAGGTTTTTAGGTATCTGTTTTAGTGTCTCCAAATATACCCTGAAAGGTCACTTGGGATTGACTGGTCTACTTTGTCCACTTCGACAACTTAAGGGGATTCTATTGTGTAATTTCAGATACAAGCCTATCAGAACCTTCTTGATGATCTAGACAAATGACCACTTTACTTTCTGCCAAAAACTTTGTAGAACCTATAAGGATTTTAAGAATATCTTCTTGGAGGTAAAGAAATGTCATTAGCTGGGACACTCTGGTATTTTGCCAAGCTTAGCCCTTAAGGACCTATGCTCTAGCAAAGGAAATCATATCTGTCTCACAAGAAGTAGGACCACTCCCACGTTATAGAATCTGTCAGGCACATTGCTGATGACCCCATTGGAAATACTGTTTATTGACAGGTTCCTCTGGCGGTCTCTCTTCCCACCCTGTATGGTTGGGGTACATCTTTTCAGGTCCTTTCTACATCCTGACACCTCACTGAGTTGAGAGATTGAGAGATGAACATAAACTGAGAACTATTGGGTTCAATCTTTTCATTCTTCTGCCTTCTTCTCTCCTGCTCACCCTTACCTGCTACCCACCCACCCAACCCCCCACCACCTCAGCTGTCTCTCCCATCAAAGTCTGTAAAGCCTATTTATGTTTTCTTGATGATTAGGGAAGATTAATGTCTCCTACCATTATAAAGAAAATGCAGTGGTTTATCTTAATGTCTTAGAACTAATTGCTGAGAAAAAGAAAGAATAAATGGGTAATAGTATTTTTTTTGACTTATTCTTCAGAGCAGTATTGAACTTGAGTTGTAAGTGTTCACACTCGTCTATACATTTGCTCAAGCCACTTAATTGTTCTGTGGAAAGTCACTGAATATTTGATAGAGTGAGTGGGTGTGCTATATTTGATTGTAATGAAAGTTCAGAAGAGAGACACTGTAGAAATAGATGGGAGAGTGGAATAGGCACAGGATTTGGAAGAAAAATGCCCTGAGTTGAGAAATCTCATTTCATATCTTATTGGCTACATGTCCTTGGGCCAGGCTTCTAACTTCTCAAAGTTTTAGTTTTTCTCTGTGTGAGATGGGAATAGTAATACCTAGGCATGGAATCTTATGTGAAATAAATGGAATCTTATGTGAAATAAATGGAATCTTATGTGAAATAAACAGGAATTGAGTATATAACAAACCCCACAATAAATGGTCGTAGTTGGTACAGAAGTCTTGTAGTTTGAGTCTTCTATGGTGGGTCACAGAAGCCTGTGGATACAGAGTGTAAGTGTAAAGTGAAGTACACTAGTGGTGGCATTGTATTCACATCACCGGGTATTTCCTCAACCTTCTGTTTTAATGAAATTTGAGTTTATGTGAAGTGTTCTTCATTTCAACAAGTACTTTCTGAATGTTACCAATGTATCAGCAACAGGGGTAAGTACTGTAGGTGAAGAAATTAGATAAAGTCCTTGACCATGAAGGTGGGTAGGAACATAGTAATTCATACTGGATAAGATAAAGATCTGGAATAGATAGAACATAGCCTGTTGATTGAAAAAAATCTCAGCTCTTCAGAACAAAAATGTGAGACGCTTTTCTTTCTTTCATTAACCACCTCATTTTAATATGCATTCTCCTTTCTTCCCCTTAATGACATTTTGGGAATCTTCTAGAATTTCTTAATTAATTTCAGATATTAAAGTTTAGTACCTTGAAATTCTTATTGCATATTTGGTTCAAAACTTTCTACCTCCCTTCCTCTTTCATTTATGACCAAGCTTTTCCAGTACATGAGGCAGAGTGAAGGAGAAAGAAAGATACTTGACTCCTATGTTAATGACTGTTTATGGGGAGAAAGTCCCTGATTCCACTGTAATGTAGCTCTTTCTGAGTGTGTGGTGCTCATGGTTTTCCTGGGTGTTGATATTCAGCTTCCATGGTCTTGCCTCCACTGAGAACTCTTTAGCTATATTAGACTTACTATCTGTTCAGGCAGCCCCATTTCCATCATTATCCTCCAAATGGAGGCATAGACATCATTGGGATCTTCTCTTATACATCCTATTAGTGCCCCATGGACTAGGAAAAGTTGAAACTATTTTCCCTAAGGACACTACACCACATTCTTTGCACACCTGGGCTGTTCTAGCAATTTCCAATTTTCATTTTTCTTCAGACTGTAACTAGGCATCAGTCTCTATTATCACATATGCTCCTAACCTGTCGATCTTCCCAGGCACAAATAACCAGGTTCTTGTCTGATTTGCTGGTTGTGCTAAGGAGGACCTGAGTGTTCTGTATCTAAACAGCCTATAGCAGAAGAAATCAATGCAATTCTTTCCTTCTTATGGGCACCCTAGATGTTGACTAGTGATTCATGGGTGTCACCAACCAGTTTAGTTTGGAGGGTTCTGAGAGAAAAGAGGGATGGAATTCTACCAATCTTGTCTCTGATGTTTTCTCCCCCAAGTCATCTCATCAGTTTTCTATGGGTAAAAGTGAAGGAGGTATTTTGTCAGTAGGACCTGTCCTGCTCTTTTGATCTGAACTTGGAGTGGCATTGGACCTCAATTATAGATAATTCATTAGAATTGAATTCCCAGGGGGCTCAGTGGTAAAGAACCCACCCACCAGTGCTGAAGACACAGGTTCTATCCCTGTTCCAGGAAGATCACCTGGAGAAAGAGATAGCAACCGATTCCAGTATTCTTTCCTGGGAAATCCCATGATGAAAGAGCCTGGGGGGCTGCAGTCCAGGGGGTCACAGAGTCAGGTATGACCGAGAGAATAACACAGCATTGGAATTGAGTTAGTTAGCACTTTGACTCAGTTTTGGGCTATTAGAAGAGACCGTCTCAACATCATCAGTTCAGTTGCTCAGTCATGTCCTACTCTTTGCAGCCCCATGGACTGCAGCACACCAGGTTTCACTGTCCATCACCAACTCCCAGAGCTTGTTCAAACTCATGTCCATTGAGTCCGTGATGCCATCCAACCATCTCATCCTCTGCCATCCCCTTCTCCTTCTGCCTTCAGTCTTTCCCAGAATCAGGGTCTTTTTCCAATGAGTCCATTCTTTCCATCAAGTGGCAAAAGTATTGGAGCTCTAGCTCCAGCATCAGTCCTTCTAATGAATATTCAGGGCTAATTTCCTTTAGGATGGACTGGTTGGATCTCCGTGCAGTCCAAGGGATTCTCCAACACCACAGTTCAAAAGCATCAGTTCTTCAGTGCTCAGTTTTCTTTATGGTCCAACTCTCACATCCATACATGACTACTGGACAAACCATAGCTTTGACTAGATGGATCTTTTATGGCAAAGTAAGGTCTCTGCTTTTAATATGCTGTCTAGGTTGGCCATAGCTTTTCTTCCAAGAAGCAAGCATCTTCTAATTTCATGGCTGCAGTCATGCAGTGGTTTTGGAGCCCAAGAAAATAAAGTTTGTCACTGTTTCCATTGTTTCCCATCTATTTGCCATTAAGTGATGGGACCGAATGCCATGATCTTAGTTTTTTGAATGTTGAGTTTTAAGCCAACTTTTTCACTCTTCTCTTTCACTTTCTTCAAGAGGCTTTTTAGTTCCTCTTTGCTTTCTGCCATAAGAGTGGTGTCATCTGCATATTTGAGGTTATTGATATTTCTCCCGGCAATCTTGACCCCAGCTTATGCTTCGTTGCAGGTGGATTCTTTACCGATAGAGCCACTTGTGAAGCCCAAGAATACTGGATTGGGTAGCCTATCGTTTCTCCAGGGAATCTTCCTGACTCAGGAATTGAACCAGGATCTCCTTCATTGCAGGCAGATTCTTTACCAGCTGAGCTACAAACTGCCTGCCTTCAACATCATAGAGCAGATACAACTATCATTCTTTATGATAATGAAGGGGAAAAGTAACTAATTTTTCTGAAGATACTTAGATCCTTAGTTCCTCCCATAAGTACTCCTTTGCTTTGCATAGCACCTTGCTCAAACTTACAGCTTGTTGTAGGTCTTTATGCTTGATATTTTTGTCAACACTCAGTCTCCTGATTTGTTTATTCTCTCATGCAACAGTCATCTGTTGAGCTACTACTCTGTGAAACTGGTCTGCAGGAAGATGAGAGCACAGCATGCTAGAGAATAGGACAGATACAGCCCATTGAAGGAGACACTTACCTCTGCAGTGAGTATGATACTAGAAAAGAAGAGAGTTCTTCCAGAGCAGGGTTACCTGTCACTAAGAGCAAGCCAAGTTGAGGAGTTTCTGGAAATCTTCTTTAGAGAAAGTGATGGTTTAAGCAGGGATGCAAGGATAAGTGAAAGCTAGTGAGGCAAAGGTAGTTCCCTGGTGGTGGCTCAGATGATAAAGAATCTGCCTGCAATGAGGGGAGACCTGGTTGAATTTGATCCCTGGGTCAGGAAGATTTTCTGTGAGACAAAGAAGGGAACAACACTTCCTGACAAAAGAAAGTACGTGTTCAAGCCACTGAAAGAGATTTAAGATGGGTAGAATAGTATAGAGAGTGAGTTGTGTTAGGTAATATTGGGAAATTGGTACTGAATAAATAGACTTCATAGATCATGTTTAGAATGGAAGTAAAAATGAATGAATGAGTGAGTGATTGAAAGGGTAGAAAATGAATGAAAAGTCTTATTTCAGGCACAAATCTCCCCCAAAAGAATGGATAGATCAGGCTTAGATGGTGATGCTTCCAGTGGGAAAGAGTAAAATCGCCCTACTTTCTCCTCCATTCTCCATGTAGGATGTGGGGATGGACATTTGGGAATACATAAATGAAATACTCTGATAGGAGAAAGCCTTTTCTTTGCTGTTTTTTTTAAGTTATAATTTAATGTTCACTTTCTATATCTATCCCTCTTTTTACTTTATTTTTAAATTTTATTTATTTTAATCGGAGGCTAATTACTTTACAATATTGTAGTGGTTTTGTCATACATTGACATGAATCAGCCATGGGTGTACATGTGCTCCCCATCCTGAACCCACCTCCCACCTCCCACCCCATCCCATCCCTCATGGTCATCCCAGTACACCAGCCCTGAGCACCCTGTATCATGCATTGAACTGGGACTGGTGGTCTGTTTAACATATGATAATATACATGTTTCAATGCTATTTTCTCAAATCATCCGACCCTTGCCTTCTCCTATAGAGTCCAAAAATCTGTTCTTCACATCTGTGTCCCTTTTGCTGTTTTGCATATAGGGTCATCATTACCATCTTTCTAAATTCCATATATATGTGTTAATATACTGTACTGGTGTTTTTCTTTCTGACTTACTTCACTCTGTATAATAGGCTCCAGTTTCATCCACCTCATTAGAACTGATTCAAATGCATTCTTCTTAATAGCTGAGTAATATTTTATTGTGTATATGTACCACAACTTTCTTATCCATTTGTCTGCCAATGGACATCTAGGCTGCTTCCATGTCCTGGCTATTATAAACAGTGCTGTGATGAACATTGGGGTACACGTGTCTCTTTCAGTTCTGGTTTCCTCAGTATGTATGCCCAGCAGTGGGATTGCTGGGCCACATGGAAGTTCTATTTCCAGTTTTTTAAGGAATCTCTACACTGTTCTCCATAGTGGCTGTACTAATTTACATTCCCACCAACAGTGTAAGAGGGTTCCCTTTTCTCTGCACCCTCTTCAGCGTTTATTGTTTGTAGACTTTTTGATAGCAGCCATTCTGACTGGAGTGAGATGGTACCTCATTGTAGTTTTGATTTGCATTTCTCTGATAATGAGTGATGTTGAGCATCTTTTCATGTGTTTGTTAGCCATCTGTATGTCTTCTTTGGAGAAATGTCTGTTTAGTTCTTTGGCCCATTTTTTGATTGGGTTGTTTATTTTTCTGGAATTGAGCAGCATGAGCTGCTTGTATATTTTTGAGATCAATTCTTTATCAGTTGCTTTGTTTGCTATTATTTTCTCCCATTCTGAAGGCTGTCTTTTCACCTTGCTTATAGTTTCCTTCGTTGTGCAAAAGCTTTTAAGTTTAATTAGGTCCCATTTGTTTATTTTTGCTTTTATTTCCAATACTCTCCAAGGTGGGTCATAGAGGATCCTTCTGTGATTTATGTGAGAAAGTGTTTTGCCTATGTTTTCCTCTAGGAGTTTTATAGTTTCTGGTCTTACATTTAGATCTTTAATCCATTTTGAGTTTATTTTTGTGTATGGTGTTGAAAGTGTTCTAGTTTCATTTTTTTACAAATGGTTGACCAGTTTTCCCAGCACCACTTGTTAGAGAGATTGTCTTTTCTCCATTGTATATTCTTGCCTCCTTTGTCAAAGGTAAGGTGTCCATAGGTGCATGGATTTATCTCTGGGCTTTCTATTTTGTTCCATTGATCTATGTTTCTGTCTTTGCGCCAGTACCATACTGTCTTGATGACTGTAGCTTTGTAGTATAGTCTGAAGTCAGGCAGGTTAATTCCTCCAGGTCCATTCTTCTTTCTCAAGATTGCTTTGGCTATTTGAGGTTTTTTTGTATTTCCATACGAATTGTGAAATTATTTGTTCTAGTTCTCTGAAAAATACCATTGATAGCTTGATAGGGATTACATTGAATCTATACATTGCTTTGGGTAGTATACTCATTTTCACTGTATTGATTCTTCTGATCCAAGAAAATGGTATATTTTTCCACCTATTTGTGTCATCTTTGATTTCTTTCATCAATGTTTTATAGTTTTCTATATATAGGTCTTTTGTTTCTTTAGGTAGATTTATTCCTAAATATTTCATTCTTTTTGTTGCAATGGTGAATGGAATTGTTTCCTTAATTTATCTTTCTGTTTTTTCATTGTTAGTGTAAAGGAGTGCAAGGGATTTCTGTGTGTTAATTTTATATCCTGCAACTTTACTATATTCATTGATTAGCTCTAGTATTCTGGTGGTTTCTTTAAGGTTTTCTATGTAGAGGATCATGTCATCTGCAAACAGTAAGAGTTTTACTTCTTCTTTTCCAATCTGGATTCCTTTTAAAAATTTCTTTTTCTTCTCTGACTGCTGTGGCTAAAACTTCCAAAACTACGTTGAACAGTAGTGGTGAGAGTGGGCATCCTTGTCTTGTTCTTGACTTTAGGGGAAATGCTTTCGATTTTTCATCATTGAGGATAATGTTTGCTGTGGGTTTGTCATATATGGCTTTTATTATGTGGAGGTATGTTCCTTCTATTCCTGCTTTCTGGAGGGTTTTTATCATAAAAGGATGTTGAGTTTTGTCAAAGGCTTTCTCTGCATCTATTGAGATAATCATATGGTTTTTATCTTTTAATTTGTTAATGTGGTGTATCACATTGATTGATTTGTGAATACTGAAGAATCCTTGCATCCCTGGGATAAAGCCCACTTGGTCATGATGTATGATCTTTCTAATATGTTGTTGGATTCTGTTTGCTAGAATTCTGTTACCTGCTTTTACTTTAATATTTCTTTCTTTCTGTCCTTGTGTCTAATTCCCTTCTCTAACCCTCCAATGACCCTGGGCTCATCGTGTTTGTTTACCCACAAATGTAATTTTAATTCTTTTGAAGAAATAAAAGCCATAGTCATTTAGTTACTATTTTTCCCATTAGGGCTGTGTTTGTAGGCTTTACATTCTCCATGGAAATATACACTTGGCTTGAAGTGGTTGTTTTTTATTGTGTGGAAATCAATAATCTGATGATGTCTTTTCTAAAATATCTGTCAGTTTCCTCTGTGTGCCATGTGGAGAAAACATTAGGCTTGTAGGGATCCAGTTGCCTTGAGTTAGTGACAACATGCTTTTCTCTGCTGAACTGAAAATATTTTTACCTTGGGAAATATAACTGAAGATATCATGTCACTGTCATTTTTGAAAGCATAAATACAACTTAGGAACAATATCAGAACATGCAAATCACTCATGGTTTGTTTCTAAGGTTATTTCAGGGAAATCTCATTATCTTTAAATGGTAAAGATGCATCTTACAGTTAAGATTTTTCTGGTTTCACAGGTTTGACTGTCTCACATTAGAAATACTGAGTGACAACACAAGGCTAGTGTCCTCAATTTTTCAGGGACTACATTATCCTCAATAATTTATTAAGCATCTTTGTTGAGAGGGCCTCCTACATTTATTTCATGCAAGGAAACCATACTTGGATCTGCTTACAATTTTTAACCTATTTTCTTGGATATGATGTGCCACTTTTGCACCTCAGTTAAACTTATTAGTAAATCTAGCTCTCCTAAATCTTTTTTCTACCTTCAGGTCTGACTGATAGATAGATCTGGCAGAATAAATTAAGTTTTCCTGTACTTTTGTTCAAACCAAAGGTTTTGCTTCTTTTTATTCGTTTTGTGGATATCTAAATGAGATCTAACTGAGAACAGCCAAGTAGCAAAGTTGAACAAGTCATGAGCTAACAACTAGTTAGCAGAGAGAAATGATTAAGATGATAATAAAAACGTATTGGGCATTTAGTGCCTTCCCCATAAAGGCTAAATGATCTGCTTATATTCTGATATTCAGTTCTCACAACACACTGTTGTGATGAAAACTATTAGTGAATGAAGAAATGGGATTAAATTTGTTTAATAAATGGAACAAAATCCCATAGATGTTAGAAATAGCTAAGATTCAAGCCCATGTTTTTCTGACTCTATTATATAAGTGATTATGGATTCACGTGTGTATCATAAAGGCCCCTCAATATTTTTTTCATTTAAATCAAATCTACGGCCTTCCCTGGTGGCTCAGACAGTAAAGTATTTGTCTGCAATGCAGGAGACTCCAGTTCAATCCCTGAGTTGAGAAGATCCCTGGAAAAGGGAATGGCAACCCACTCCAGTATTCTTGCCTGGAGAATTCCATGGACAGAGAAGCCTAGCAGGCTACAGTCCATTGGGATGCAAAAGTCAGACACGACTTTGTGACTAAAACAATATATACTACTTAAGTTTGAAAAAAAGCTTATACTATACTACTTCTTACACCAGAATTGTAGACCTGATCTTTCTCCTGCTTTCTGTGTGGTACTGAATAGAGCATATAAACTCTCTGAGTCTCACTTCCACTTCTGAAAGCATTAAGGGCTTGAATGTTTCTTTGTAAAATAAATGAATCTTTAAAAAATAACACTATTAATTGGTAAGTTAATACCACAATTTATTTCATTAATGTGAAGATGATTACTTTTGTAATTACAAATAAAAGTACAGAACTGTATTCATAATGATGTCCTCAAGTTATTGTCATTTATCTTATTACAAGACTTGAGCATAAGATATCTATTCAAATGAGAAAGATACAAATGTAAAAATGCTTTCACATATCTGAAAATACAGACATTGCAAGGACAATTATCCCTCATTTTATATTCATGCTATTTTATACTACTTATCTATCCTATGCCAGCTCTCTAAATTCCCTAAGGCAAGCTGTTGATACGGCCAACATGATGGGTATTTCTGGAAATTCCTTTAATTTCTTGAATATCCTATAACTATCAAGTTATTTGCCTGGAAGAATCTCTTGCATAGTAAGGGTATACTAATGAAGATAGCAGAATAGTAAGTCAGTGCAACATAAACAGTATATCTACAGAGTAAGAAGTAATTTCAGTCCTCAGTGTACAACCTACATACAGAGTTGAATGGTTTTGGTCTCATTTCACATACTAACCAGGTTACTTAATTACCTGCTCACATCTACGGCTAAAGAATGAACTCTTCCACATCAGGGCTCCCTCCTAGCCATTTGCATTTCTCTACCTGGAATAGAGTAGTGCCATAGCAGTGGAGGTGGGAAGGTGATGGTTGTGGAATGAATGGTAATACTATACTGGTTTTGATCTACCATTCACTTCCCATAGAGTTTGCTTCATTGTTTAATAAAGGGTTCTTACAATTAATTAGATCTTCTTTCAATAGATTTATATAATGTAAGTCAGCTTACTATGTTTACCTTTACTTATTCCAACACTAATTTTACCTACTAAAAACTGAAAAGGAATTTCATCCCTCCGTGAAGTCATTGAGTATGTTACAGTAAACGTAAGAAGCTCATTAACCAATAGTTTCTTTTGTCAGAGTTTGAAGCACTAAAAATTGATTGGCATTTTGATCCCCATGCATATCCTAGCTGAGAACTGCTCTGTGGGCTGGGTCTCCCTGAACCAGTCTCTTGCATGAATATTCCCCCAAACACTGGTGGCTTTTCCCACTTCTTAAGTCTCTGCTGCCACACTGTGGGGAAACACAGAATAATATACTAGCTTACATATATTTGTCATCTTTCTACCAAGGAGCCATTGTCATTGACAGTGCCTCAAATTCAGTTTGAAAAATAGCATAAAAGTTAAAAAGAACTTTCAGATAAAGGATGATGTTAAATAAAGTCATTACAGAGTGAGGGATTGATGGTACTATTATTAATAGAGTTGCTTTATTGACTACTTGGGTAATGAGCACAGTTCAAAATGTAGTTACTTTAAGAGAGGTTGTCTGGTGTAGTGAAACAAATATGAATTTTTGGTTCTAATTATATTAATGATATAGGCTTCCTTTTTATTATACTTGCAATTTTTCTTCTTCCCACCCCTTTTTTCCCCTTTCCTCCTTTCACTAAAATTTATTGAATATCTACTATTCTCTTCCAGACATATATAAAATCGAATTAGGCATTGTCCCAAAATCTCAATAGGGGCATGCTTTAAGTGTATAAAATGAAAATTTAGAACATAAAGCCAGTTTGAGAGAGTTATGTACAAGATGTCATGAGACTATAAAAAAGCAGCTTCCAAAGCCACAGTTTGAATTATTTGCAGCAAAATTCTGACACTTTCTCTTCTAAAGTCAGAAATCATATCATCCAATGACTGTGGCAACTACTATCTGCAGATACCATGAGCTTATGTTGGCCTCCTTACAATGAAAGTGATCGTTTGTCCTCTGTGTATTTGCCCTCTTTGTGTGTTTGCCCTCTTTGTGTGTATGTGTGTTAAGTTGTTTCAGTCATGTCCCGAGTCTTTGCCATCCTATGGGCTGTAGCCCACCAGGCTCCTCTGTCCATGGAATTCTCCAGGCAAGAATACTGGAGTGGACTGCCATACCCTCATCCAAGTTGCCATCTTTGGTGGAAGGCGATTGGAATGGATAGTGATTAAGGCAGGTTATTATCAAATAAAGGCTTTCTCTATAACTTAATCAGGGTCATTTCAAAATAATTGAAAGAGCTTTTAGATAGAAAGGTAGAGCTCTTAAAGGTAAAGCAGCACAGAAATATGCTGCTTTTTGTACACATGTATTTTATCATCTATATAATGCACTATCGCTATTTACGTAGTTCTAAGCATTTCAAGGAAGCAACACCTAAGAATAAGGAAATCCACCAGGGTTTAAAGATGGAATGCAAGTCAATAAAGTCTTACCTTAAAGAACATAGAAAGTGGTTTTACGATATTCAATCTCAACTTTTCCTTTGGGTCATGAAAGTTGTAGCTTTATCCTAAAAATTGCCTTTATTTATTGTTTCTTTAATATACTATTTCTTAGTTTCAAGGGCCAAGAAATACCCACATCTGTTTTAAGGCTTAACAAACCTGGTGAGCAAGATTAAAATGTCCATGTTAGTTGGAGAGGCTAAAGGAAAGAAGAATGTGAATTAATATTGGTTAAGTGTATGTTATGCAAAGACATATGCCAGTTTATATCTATTCATTTATTTAAACACTCAAAAAAGAAAACACACACACGCACACACAAAGAAAAAGGAGCCTGATATGCTAGCTCCATTTCAGAGCTCAGGAAACTGAGGTTTAGAGAATACAAGAAACTTGCTCAAGGTCTAATAATTAGTAACTGACAGAATTTTGATAAAACTAGATCCGTGATGTCCCATTCCACTATCAGAAGCAAAAATAGCATTTATAAATCAACGTCCAAGTGAAAATGTTCATTATCTAAATTGCCTGAGTTTACTTTTTAAAAGTAATATGGTATCAATGATGTCAGAAGGTTAAGTACAAAGGCCTTGTTTTAAACCATATGAAAATGTATTTGCTTATCTTTGAAGTTCACACATTTTTATTAAGTACATTTTAAATTAAGCCTTCTTCTTGGAAGTGAAAGGAAACTCTAAGCTAATTTAAAAGTTAGGGATCCATGGAATTCTTTTGAAGCACAGGTTTTCAGAGCCAAAATTCATTAACATTAATTCAATGGGAAAATCAAGTCAAATAATTTAATGCTGAATCTTTTCATGGTGTGAGACAGAGGGTTGCCATTCTTAAATACAAGTGAAATTTATAATCCAGTGGCAATGGAAAAAACAAACAAATGCAGCAGGTCTAATGGCTTGATTTGGGCTCAAAGACAAAAATCCAGTCTCCTTGGATAGAAGGGTAGGAATATACTATGCAGAGTGATTAAGGTGAGAACGGCTTGATATAAGGGTAAGGCTGGTGGATTGTCCCTGGACAGAACCTCATTTTCCTCACATGTTATGAAAATGATAACAGCGCCAGGCCATAACGTCATTGTGAGCACTGAACAAGCCAATATATGTAAAATTATTGATGCAACAGTGCATTCTTGATGCAGAGTACCTACTTGATAAATGTTAATCTTTATTATTATGTCCCTACAGACAGTGGTGTTAAGCAGGCATGATATAAGCCGTGATATTGTCATACCAGGTCTCCAGGAGGAAGTTTATATCATAAGGGGAATGTCACCTTCAAGAATAACTTAATTATTAGGTTCAACTTCCATACCTATAAAAATGGAATGTTAATCATACCTATGGTGCCAAGCTGTTTTGTGGTCAAGTGAAAGAGTATTTGTGAAAGGCCTCTGTAAAGAACTACTCAAATGCTGGTATCATTATCTCTTTCTATTCCTTTCTGGTTTTCATAGACGTCTCATCTTTAAGGTTGTTAATGAGTCAGATTCATGGTAATAATAATCTTAATAACACAATAATATAAAATATACTTACTAGCTGGGATTAACTTTCTAGCTCTCCTCCATGAATACTGAACTATGAGGGGAAAAAACTCTGAAATTAGCCAGGTGACAACTCGGGCTTGGAGAGGAGGACAAAGAGAAAGATTCATATTGATTAGATGGGAGGAAAATGAGGGTTAGGGAGCAGAAACAGGACAAGTGCATATACTAGGAATCTATTTGGCTACAGATAACACAGCGTTCAACTAACAGACAATTAAATGAATGAACTAGTTTTCTCATATAGTAAGTTTAAAGGGAGGTAGTCTCCCGGTTTTGGATCAGCTGGTAGCATTGCCTTCTGAGAACTAGAATTTCTCTGATTCTCTGCTCATAGGTTTCATCCTCATGGTCATTGCCTTGTGGCAGCAGACAGCTGCATCAACTCCATTATCCACATTCAAGGCAGGAAGTGGGTGAAAGGAGTGGTACCAGCCCAATTTGTCCTTTACAAAGAGACAAAAAGCTTTCCCAGAATCCCTGGCAAACTTTTTATTGTATCTCAAAGGGCAGAGTATATCAGATGACCACTCTTGGCTGCAATCGACACTAATAAAATGCATATTTAATGAGGCATGTGGCTACTCCTAGCAGAAATCTGAGTTATGTTAACAAGCAACATGTGAAGAGTCCCAGGGTGGCACTAGTGGTAAAGAACCCACCTGCCAATGCAGGAAACATAAGAGCTGCAGGTTCGATCCCTGGGTCAGGAAGATCCCCTGGAGGAGGGAATGGGAACCCACTCCAGTATTCTTGCCTGGAGAATCCCATGGACAAAGGAACTTAGCGGGCTACAGTCCATAGGGTCGCAGAGAGTCAACATGACTGAAGCAACTTGGGTAGCTAGTAGTACCTGTCACAGTGCAATTCTCAGAGCTGGGGACAAGTCTCAATTAGAGGTATAGGAACTTTGTAGCATAGTAAGCATGATGGCATTAACAATGAGCTTGGAAACTTAAATTATTTTTGCATATGTTTTTGGGCTGAGAGTCAAAAAGTATAATAGGATAGATGGAGACTGAGAGAATTTTGAATTAAAGGGATGGAGGAAGAAATTTGCTTTAAATAATAGTTACCTTGCAAACCATTTCTGTTATAGCTGTTAGAAAAATAATACATGCATTTTCAAGTGCCTACATCCTTAAGTAAAGATATTACATTGTTCCTAATCCAGGTTTTTTTGTAAACAAAATAGATACCATCTACTCTATTCTCCAGGATAGCTGTCAAAATGTCGAGGTGCTATGTTAAGTGTTGTTCAAAATTTTAACTGAAAAATAAATTTGGCTACATAAACCATGGCTCTAGACTGTGGTTCTAAGCTTATAGGGATAAAGAGAGATCCTATTATATGTGACCTATCTGGTAAAATTGGATATATTATAGAAAGTAGTTCCTCAGAAGTTTTTAAATCTCATAACCTTGCCCATAAAATGAGTCTGGCAAACTTCACAATATCTGTTTGAAGAGAATTGGGATTTGCCTGATTTTTAGCATTGATGGTTTCTTATGATGATTTTTATCCCATTGGTTCATCATAACTATCTTTGTAGGATTTAAAATCTGCATAACAATGGAGCAATGCACTAAGCAATGAAGTTTAGTGAGACTAAACCACATCATTTTAAGAACCTTTACTTTATTCAAGAACAGTATTTGGCTCCAGCACCACCCAGTGACAAATCTAAAAACTGCATGTTATTGAGTTGGATGGCGTCTTAGATTTTTTTTTCTAACACACTAGTCATTGACCATGTACTTAAAACATGACTAGTTCTAATTGAAATTTGCTGTAACTGTAAATACACATTGGATGCCATGAATAAGTTTTATACTGATTGCATGTTAAAATGAAAATATTTAGATGTGGTTGTTTAAAGAAAATACATAGTTCACTTTTATATTTTTAATATTTTTATGTGATACTTAGAAGTTTTAAAGTTACACTCATAGTTTGCATTATATTTCCATGATACATTGGTTACTTAGAGACTTCATTGGGTAATTTTGTGCAGATAGGACATTTGGCAGAAGTATGGAGGTAAACCATCTGAATTTATTTTAAAAAAATGAATAGAAGAGATAGGAATAAATATATCTAGCTTTCCTTTGTATGCATAATTCGGATCAAGGGAAGTAACCATGTTATTAGATTTAATGACTCTTAAAGTGCCTGTATTGAGAACTCGCTTGGTTCCAGGCACTATTTTAAGAACTCTGAGTGCATTTGCTGTTATTTTTCTAGTTTTACACACAATCGACTGAGTGCCTGGATGTGAATGCCTTGGTCATTGTCACGTGGCTGTGAAGAGGTAGAGACTGGGTTTGAGGACAGTCTGTCTGGCTCTAGAGTCTACATTTCTAACTGCTCCTCTGTCCTCTTGCTAAAGACAAAGTGTGGATGAATAATAAAAATGACACCGGCTGTAGGAAACTGCTTTCAGCACATTTACCCCAACATTAGAAAGTAGTCATGATTGCTGCCAAATTTTTAGTTACTGCTAAGTCATTTTAGTTGCATCCAACTCTTTGCAATCCTATGGACTGTTGCCCACCAGGCTCCTCTGTCCAAGGTATTCTTCAGGCAAGAATACCGGAGTGGGTTTCCATTCCCTTCTCCACGGGATCTTTCCAACCCAGGGATCGAACCAACCCAGGCATCTCTTATATCTCCTGCATTGGAGGCAGATTCTCTACCACTAGCACTGCCTGGGAAGCCCAGTTATTGTGTTCTTATTAATAAAATTCAAATAGATTTAGTTAGGAATGTAGCAATTTTAAATACTATGGTTTAGGTAGCCCATGAATTATTTAGCAGGCACTGCAATTGAGAGATGGCATGAAGATCCTAAAATGATTAAGACCCATGATTTACCTTTCAGGCATTTAGACTTGGGGGAAATTGCATCCATAAACAAATAACATAGATGAGTTATGCAAAAAGAAGGTCCCAAAGGGAAATGGCACTTAGGCAGAATTTGGAGGAAAACTAGGATTTGTCAGGCAGAAAAGAGACGAAATCCAGGGTTCCCATGCAGAAGGGACCATTTGGGCACAGTTATATGATCGCGAAGCAGTGTGACACAAGTGGCAAACTAGGAATGGTTCCATATTCCTTGTGTTTACCACTGTAGAGCGAGGTAAGGGTTCATCTACTGGGCCAGTCGTGAAGGTACTTTTCACCCCCAGACTGAACGCAGAAGTGTGGCAGCCTGCCAACCTGAGAGGAGAAATGATTTTGTAGGGAAGATGATAAGTTCTGAGTTTGATCTAATTTTTTCACTTTAATATTGCAATTTCTATGTGATGAGATGAGTGCCTTGGGGGGATAAAAACCTATGAAACTGAAGTCACAGAAGTAGTTCAAGAACATGCCTCTCTAAACTTTGAATGCTTTCTAGGCCTTGTGAAGATCAAATGAACTCATGTATTTGACATTGCTTTGAAAACAGCCCAGTGCCACATCAGTTCAGTTCAGTTCACTCGCTCAGTCGTGTCTGACTCTCTGTGACCCCATGGACTGCAGCACACCAGGCTTCCCTGTCCGTCATCAACTCCCGGAACTTACTCAAACTCATGTCCATAGACTCAGTGATGCCATCCAACCATCTCATCCTCTGTTGTCCCCTTTTCCTCCTGCTTTCAATTGTTCCCAGAATCACGGTCTTTTCCAATGAGTCAGTTCAGTGACCAAAGTACTGGAGCTTCAGCTTCAGCATCAGTCCTTCCAATGAATATTCAGGACTGATTTCCTTTAGAATGGACTGTTTGGATCTCCTTGCAGTCCAAGGGACTCTCAAGAGTCTTCTCCAACACCATAGTTCAAAACCATCAATTCTCCAGCTCTCAGTTTTCTTTATAGTCCAACTCTCACATCTGTGACTACTGGAAAAACCATAGTTTGACTAGACAAACCTTTGTTGGCAAGGTAATGTCTCTGCTTTTGAATATGCTGTCTAGGTTGGTCATAGCTTTTTTTTCAAGGAGCAAGCGTCTTTTAATTTCATGGCTGCATTCACCATCTGCAGTGATTTTGGAGCCCCCCAAAATAAAGTCTCTCACTATTTCCATCAAAATTGCCGGGAGAAATATCAATAACCTTAGATATGCAGATGACACCACCCTTATGGCAGAAAACAAAGAAGAACTAAAGAGCCTCTTGATGGAAGTTAAAGAGGAGAGTGAAAAAGTTGGCTTAAAACTCAACATTCATAAAACTAATATCATGGCATTCAGTTCTATCTCTTCATGACAAAGAGATGGGGAAACAATGGAAACAGTGCCACATAGGTGTAGGTTTTATGGTTATCGTCACCTGGGAGTTGAATCAATGAAATCATTTGAAGATCTAGGGGACCATTATTTTTAAAATTGAAGTTTTAGATATTCTTTTTATTAGTTGTGACTATAGTGAATATTTTTAAAATTTTTATTGACTACATTACTCTAAGGGTGATCGATTTTCTTTGAGGATTTTTGATGTCACAACAAATTGCTACTTTGATTTTGACTAAAATGAAAATCAAATTTGGTAAAATGGTCAAAATGCATATGTATGTGTGCAGACAAGACTAATTAAAAATAATCACAGTTTGGTCTTGTTCGTGACATTTTTAAAAGGACCTTAAGTATCACATATATCGCCTATGCATATATACAACATGCAAGTTGAACCTCAGCAATCATTTTAATATCAACTTGAGGAACTAGAGAGACTCAGCATAGACTTCCTTCCAACTGAATAACAGGTAAATTTGCCTCCCTAAAGAATAGCCCCTGGGACTTCCCTGGAGGTCCAGTAATTAAGACTCCACACTTCACTGCAAGGGGGTTAGATCCTTAGTCAGGGTTCTAAGATCACACATGTTGTGGTGCAGCCAAAAAAAGAAAAAGAAAGCCCTCTCATGTAGATCAGCAACACAGAGGCAATTCTGTCATCCTAATGGCACTGGCCCAGGGCTGAGTACAAACAGGTATAATATCTGATGATAGGTAGGTTGAATCACTAGTGATATTTAAAATGCAGATCTTTGAGCACTACAGAACCAGATAATGCAAATCGTGGGGGTAGGGCATGGGAATTAGTATTTTTAACAAATGTCCAAGATGACTTTAGTGCTTTCTAAAGTTTGAGAAGCTCAGAATCAGATTGTGATTTATAGATAGTCTGTGTGATTGAGTACAAGTCATGGTTCCATGGGATGCTCACTGACTACATTTCCAGAAATCAAGCGCTGAGAGCTATTGCTAATATAGCTTTTCCCTTAGCAAACTTTGAAACACTGCTAACATGAAATTTGAAGCCTAGCTTGGTCAATGCTGTTCATTCAGTCTGATTTCATTTCAGTCTGATTTCATTCAGCATTCTAGGGCATTAAAGCTACACCATCTCTCTGCTGACTTGCTCCATTGCCATCCTGGCAAAGCCTTCCATCAGTCATTTTCCTGCCATAAAGGAAAAAAAAAATACTAAGAGAGCCTTAGAAGTTCTCATCAAAAGAAAAAAACTGTAACTATGTGTGTTAATGGATGTTAACCAGACTTATTTTGGTGATTATTTTGTGATATATAAGTTTATTGGGATTTCCTTGGTGGCTCAGACAGTAAAGAATCCACATGCAGTGGGTTTGATCCATGGGTTGGGAAGATCACCTTGAGTCATACCGTACACCTGAAACTAATATAATGTTATATGTCAGTTATATCTAAATAAAAAAAGAAAAAGTAAAAGGCTTTTCAGTCCCTCAGTATAAATACTGTTTTCTGAAAAAAAAATATATATATATGATTTCAATACATGATCTGAAATGAATAGTTCATCTAAAGTTTCCTGTTTGATCAATAATTAGATAGATCCATTCTGCATTCCTGGTATTTTCAATGTAAAGTGTAGCAGATTATGTTTCTTATTATAACAATAATTGCTATGTAATTTATAATTTATCGAGATGGTTGAAGTATATAATTACAGTTTTGCTTGTGTATCTACCTCAAAGAACTTTAGGTTATGTTAGGTAGTTGTTTGTTTTGAATGCCTCCCTCCATCTTCACCCTGCCCTCCAAGACTGCTGTATACATGGAGAAAGGAATATTTAGGAGACTGTGTCTAAAAGACTAGTATTAGAGGCAAAGAAAATACAGGACAAGTCTACCGGAGTAAAATGTTGGATGAAATGTTACAGCTCAGTTTATGTTTTGCTTTAATTTTCATTCCCATCAAATACAATATTCTTTAAAGAAATGAAATATAGATGCAGTATACTTTTTAAGGTGTTGTAATAAACCCAAGTTAAGACAGTGGGCTGGAATTTTATTACACTAAATAAGTACCACTTTTCCAGACCACATTAATTTCATACCTACAGAATGACACAACTGAAGAATATGATTGTAAAATCACTTTTAATAATAAAGAAAAGGTGTTTCTCAAGAAGAACTGGTCAATATTAGATTCCACAAGCTAATACTGGTTATACATTTCTTACAAAAATTACAATGTATTAGCAACTATGTCATTTTACATAAAGATGTGAAAATCCTCTTAGGACAAACCAAGGCTTATACTGAGCCATATATAATGTGAAAAATCTGATCTGGTTTGTACCTTTTAGTCTAAATTATGCCAACTTTCAAGGCTTTTTTAATAAAAATAAATGAATCCCTTCATTAAAGATAAAAATCACATTTCTGGCTTAATAATTTATTCCTGAAGGGGACATTATTAGAGAAACGAAGTAATGAAATTTCAGATATAAAGATAAACTTTAGCGAAAATTTTGGCAGAAGGAAAGATAATCATGGATTTAGAGAACACTGGCGGAGAAGGCAATGGCACCCCACTCCAGTACTCTTGCCTGGGAAACCCTATGGACGGAGGAGCCTGGTAGGCTGCAGCCCATGGGGTCGCGAAGAGTCGGACACGACTGAGCGACTTCACTTTCACTTTTCACTTTCATGCATTAGAGAAGGAAATGGCAACCCACTCCAGTGTTCTTGCCTGAAGAATCCCAGGGATGGCGGAGCCTGGTGGGCTGCCGTCTATGGGGTCGAGCAGAGTCGGGCACGACTGACGCAACTTAGCAGCAGCAGCAGCAGCAGCAGCAGCAGGGAACACTGAAGAGGCAATATTGGACTTGAGTAAAAAAACAAATTGTAAATTTGAAAATAAATCTTCTCACTCAAAAACTGAGATCTCATATTTATAGGTTCTTGGGGAAAAAACTGGCAATGACCAAGAATTGTTTGATAATTTCTCATTTATGATAACTGTTCAGTATCAATTCATTTAGATAAGATCTAACCTATTTTATGTCTGGTGGTTAAGTCCTTTATAAAAAGAGAACTCCCCCTTTACTCCAGTTTTCTCATTCTAGACCAGGCTGTTAATTAGGGAAAAAATGCTAATTTCCACTTCCAATTTGAACATGTATCAGACCTTGAAATAGAGATGAATGTGCCTGCCCTGTTTTCAGCTTCGTTTTGATAGTAAAGGGATTTGGATTACTACAATGTTATAATTTTCATAAAGAAACTGTCTCTTTTATGCTGCCTTCATTATTTTGATTCTTAGTTTGGGGATCTGGAGAGAATTGGATAGATACCATACTTAGAATTATAATCTTCAGCAAGTGATCTGCCTTAGGCTATAGTGTGTGTGTGTGTGTGTGTGTGTGTGTGTGTGTGTGTTATAAAATTCTCTCTCTCTCATCTATTTGTGTATCTGTCTAGGGAGACAAAGTGACAGAGACAGACAGAAAGGTTTTTTTTTTTTTTCAATTTCAGCAAGGGAAAATCTGAACCTAATATAAAGGAAGGAGGTACATTGCATTGCAAATACTGGGGCAGTGCTGACAGCAATGTTTCAGCTTGCTTAATCTAGTGCTTACAGACAATAGGTCTACATAGTATTGTGTAGACTGCCTCTTCCAGAAAAGCATATTTTTTGCATTTCCAATGTGAAATTTGAAAATTAGAGCATTTAGTTGCAGCAGAGTTGAAGATCATGGCCATCCAGGACTAGAAGCACTGCTGAAGACCTGAAAGGTACAAAACCTTTCCATTCATTTTGCCAGACTTTTTTTTTTTTCCCAAATGGGAAATTAGGTAAAGCTTAACATATAAGGCTCACAGGGGAAATGAAGTCATCTCAGACATGAATGAGAAGATTGTGGATGTGATGGTGACTGTTTTCATTCAAATAAAACTAAGCAGACAAAGGTAAGGGTATAGTGCTATGTTCCTTTCCAATTGTGATTTCTGGAACTTTTTTTCTTACATGTGACAAGTCATGAAAAGTTATTTGTTTGCAGATTCTTGAAACTGTGATTTTCTCAAGTTAGGGCAAGGGGTGTGTGGGGGGTAGATATGCTAGAGCGAGAGAGATCTAGTAATAAATTCTGCCATCAGTATCCATGGACACTGAATTATGGCAGTAAAGCAGTTTCAAACTAAGTATTTTTCAACTTAAATATTGCCACTGACTCAGACAGAATCCCATGATTAACTATAGAATCCTAACATCTTGGGAAGGCAAGAGAACATGAGGTTGTGTGGCAAGAATGTAAAGAATCCCAAAATACCTTGAATTATAAGAAATTCAGAAGTTCACGTTTAGAGATCTTACCTAAATTTTTGCCTTAAAGACCTTTCTATATGGACAAAGCTTGAGACACAGAAGTTCAAAAGATGAAGCAAAGAAAAACTGAGAACCACCATGCACATTGAGAATGGGGCAAAAATGTGACCAGCGTCATCATCGTTTGGGAGTCAAGATATAATTTTCAACTCTTAACAGTCAATAGTTTTAATCTGGGATCCATGAGTTTAATGAGTTCTAATTTGACAAAGTGTCAAGTAAAATTTTAAGCCTGAATGATGAGCTCAGATGAAGACTTACAGGCAGTTTACATAGGACCCATTAGAGTAATTTTATTGCTGAGTTTGAACTAAAGAAATGCTAACTCATTTACTTCCTGAATTTATTTTTCCATACATTAAAACAGGATTTAATACTGTGATAAACTTATAAATCTCTAATAAATCAATTCCCTTATACTTGCATACACTCTGTAGTTAACCAGAATAATGAATCAATTCTATATCCATTCAATATAGTGAAGTGAAAGTCACTCAGTCGTGTCCGATTCTTTGCGACTCCATGGACTATATAGTCCATGGAATTCTCCAGGCCAGAATACTGGAGTAGGTAGCCTTGTCCTTTCTCCAGGGAATCTTCCCAACCCAGGGATCGAATCCAGGTGTCCCGCATTGCAGGCAGATTCTTTACCAGCTGAGCCACAAGGGAAGAAGATTCAATATAGTATGTCTAGTTTAATCCCTCTGAAACAAAGATCATTGTTAATGTTTTTTGATTGTTTTATTTTGACCCAATGTTGAATGTTGAGTTTATTGTCTTTTATATTTCGAAAAAGAGCATCAATGCAAATCTGTGAGAATATAGAGTTTGATAGAAGACACATCCCATGTTAGTTTATAAGAATCAGTCTCTTCCTGGATGTGCTTCTTGAAAATGTGCAGGAGCTCAGGTCAAATTAGCAACAGGTGACTCTCTTGTTGACCCTGAGAGGCCATGCTGGTGGGGAACTGCAAGACAGACTCCTTGTTGGATGGTGTTGCAGATACTGCTCTGTCTTTGATTTAAGTCAGGGGTATTGATCTTCACTGCTCCTCCAGGTAGGTGGTCCTTTCTGTCAGTAGGTTTGAATATCTTATTTAAGTCATTTAACTCTCAGTATACTGAGGACTCTGAGTCTGTGTCCAGGCTACTCAGCAGGGGGAATTCCACAAAGAAATCCCTTCTCTCTCTAGAAGTGGTGAGGTACGTCTCTCTCTCTCTCTCTTTTTTTTTTTTTAGGAACTAACTAAGGCTTTAGGAATTTCTTTAAGTCTGCAAGTTGGAGTTGCTAAACATGCAATAAGCTAATGAGCGGTAAATTTCAGAAACTACTAACACCCAGGTCATTTGACTCCCCAGCCAGTTCTATCACCTGTGCACACCTCAGATTAAGGTGGTACAAGTTTAGAGTTAAGTGAAATTGTGTCGTGGTAGTTCCCATGATAGTCTTCTAAAAGCAAGCATTTCCAAGATGAACACAAAAGACTGAAAAACATAGAAATGTGAGGACTACAGGGACTGAATGCTTAAATGCCTTTTAGTTGGTTTTATTTGCTGTCTTTGTAGTTGTGGTACCTCTTTTAGTTTGCTACTTACCTGTTAGGGTGTATAAAAGACTCCAGGTAGGAACTTGCATTTCTGATTATTGCAAATATGTTTTACCAACCTGTAAATTACTGTCTGTGTTCCTGGATACTTCATTTTCCAAAATTTCAGGGATAAAACCTTCTTTGTAAACATTCATTTGTGTGTGTTTGTTTGTGTGTGTGTAAAGGAGGGAGGTGGAAAAGAGAGACAGAAATTCAAGAAACAGCCTAATATATCCTACTCGGAAAAGAAATCAACTTCTTAAAGTAATGATTATATTCATCAACTCTGAAATCAAAGTCTTTGTGTACATTATAATATTCTATTTCAAATTGATTGTATACTTGTCATTTTAAATAAGCTTTCTGAAAATGAAATAACACTATCACATATGCTACTAGAATTCCTCTGTATCCTCAAAGATATGATTTATTATGCTATATTCAAATTATTTTTTACTTTATATAAACATATATTTCATGTATTTGTCAAATAAATATAATCTATTAAGAGATTTCTATGAAGGAAAATAGGAAACTACTTTATTCAAGTTTTTTTTGCCAACAATTTGTTTGATCTTTAAAGTATACCATTTATGTTATCACATAGTTCCATTAGTTTTGAATCATCAATGCTTATATAGTGTTCTTAAAGACTTTAAAAAATTAAATATAGTTGATTTAAAATATTATTAGAAAAAAATATTATTAGTTTTAGGTGTACAACATAGTGATGTAATATTGTTATAGATTATACTCCATTCAAAGTTATCATAACATATTCTGTTATGTATGTACAATACATACATTGCTGTACAATATGCCCTTGACTTGTAATTGATATATGTGGAAGATATTTTAAGAAAGATAATTATAATATTGTGTAGCCTCATAAGTAAGCCAGTTCCCCATAGGAACAGTGATTTTATTGTTTTAAGCGGCAGAGAAAACCAATTGCTCCTTTCCTGGCTGTGGGTCTGCCAGCTAGGTTATATTTTCTTGTTTCCTTGTTAATCAGAGTCACTGTTTACTCTTTAGTGATTCAGTGTACTTTGCACTTCATTGTGAGATAGGGTGTGGGGTGTACTTAATTACGTACCTACTGCTCTTCTCTAGGGCTTCCCCCATGGCTCAGATGGTAAATAATCTGCCTGCAATGCAGGAGACCTGGATTTGGTCCCTGGGTCAGGAAGATCCCCTGGAGAAAGGAATGAAAACCCACTCCAGTATTCTTGCCTGGGAAATCCCATGGACAGAGGAGCGTGGCAGGCTACAGTTCATGGGGTCGCAAAACACACAGGACTGAATGACTAACAAACACCCAGCCCACCTTTAGCACCTCTCATTTGCATAGCTGTTTTTCCTTGATTGGTGCCAAGAGTCTCTGCCTTCAAACAAGAGACTACGTGGAAAGAAAAACACTGTCCATTGAGGGGCTTTTTAATTTGTGTCTTATCCCATTGTCACTCTCTTTACTAATTGTGCCCCAGTTGAACTAAACATATAAGGATGTCTCACTATGGATCATGACCTTGCTTAGTTGTCCAGCAATTCATTTATCTATTAATTTGATTATTTAATTAATGTAATTGTTTATCTGTTTCAATAGAAATGTTAGATAACTTATAAGAAAAATATAAGTTAAAATAATAAAACATAACCTGAAAGAGGGACAAGAGAATATCAAAAGGGAAATAACACTAACAGAAAAAGAATGTAGAAGTAGTGAACTATAAGGTTTTGGGCTATTCTTAGGGCTTGTGCACACATTTTTCCCTGATATATCTTCTAGCCAAAGATAATTTCAGAGCTGTTCATATCCAGAAGGAAAAAGCAGTATTCCTTAGGGGTAACCAAAGTTTCTTTTAATATTTAATCCATTGAATTTTTTTTTCATCTCATTGCCTTCATGTAAACAACCTGTACCTTCAACTGTTGTTGTTGTGAGTCACTCAGACGTGTCCGACTCTCCGTGACCCCATGGACTGCATCCCGCCACGCTCCTCTGGTGAAAGATTGTAGCAATTCAAGAATCATGTGCTTTGATCATGCTGTTTGCCCAACATTATAATAGACGCTAGGGATATCAAGAGAGAGCTTGCCACATCCAAAGAGTTATTCTATATTAGTACAGAATTTCCCACCAGAGTGCTGGGATCAGATGGGTTAACTGGTAGATATGTTACCCACCCTTTTGAGTGGACCCCAAACAAGGGTCCTACTGCCTGGTGTCACGTGTGCCAATTAAGGGACTCGGAGTTTGACTAAGAAGCATAGGGAAGCTTAATTCTTTTTTTAAGGTTTTTTTCTCTATTCTCTTTGTTTGTTTATTTTTGGTTGTGCTGGATCTTCATTGCTTTGCACAGGCTTTTTCTAGTTGTGGCAGCGAGTGAGGGCTACTGTCTAGCCACAGTGCATGAGCTTCTCATTGTGGTGGCTTGTCTTATTGAGCAGCACAGTCTCTAGGTTGTATGGGCTCAGTAGTTGCGGTTCCCGGGCTCTAAAGCACAGGCTCAATAGTTGTGATGCAGGAGCTTAGTCGCTCTGTGGCGTGTGGGATCTTCCAGGACCAGGGATCAAACCTGTGTCTCCTGCATTGGGCAGGTATATTTTTATCCACTCTGCCTCACAGAAGTTCAGGAAAGCTTACACTTTGATCAAACAGTAGAGAGATTTGAACTCAGCTCTGGACAGGCTGTGGGCGGGGCCACCTTATTGGAACCTGTTAGCCGGGAGGAGGTGGGCTTCTTAAGCTGTGGCACCACCGTGCTTGCTCACAGCTTCAGATCGTAGTGCCAGGCATAGCATCTTTGATGCAAGGCCTTCAGCCTTCATCTTGAATTGAGGTGCTGGACATTGAGCTTTGCTTCTGCAAAAGTCCTCATGAAGCTGAGGTGTCGGCCTCGGTGCAGCCTTTTGGCACTGGAAATTCTGGTCTAAACCGCCCGGTGCACGATCTCTTTCCATGACCCCTGTGAGCAAGTGACACTAGAGTAAGCACGAAGGAAAAGAAAAAAAGATTAGACTTGATTACTGAGAATCTCTGTTTCCTGGAGATCAATGGCTGCTTTGCTGCGGAGGGCCAGACAAGGATTTTTTGTTGTTGCAGTTATTTATTTTAGCATAATCTATGTACTGGTTTTCTCATTTATGATCGTCATAAAACGTTTCCTTTGAAATAAATGTATGTGAGTGAAATCGCAAGTTGATTTAGAGAAAGGTATTCAATTATAGTAAAGGGTTAGGAGGGTGTGGCATCAGTTTTGGAAGTGGTATAATTCCTGGCATCACTTGAGGGCATATTCTTCTTTGCTGTACTGTGCTCAGTCGCTTGAATCTTTGTGACCCCATGGACTGTAGCCCACCAAGCTCCTCTGTTCATGGAGTTTTTCAGGCAAGAATACCAGAATGGGTTGCCACTTCCTACTCCAGGGGATCTTCCGGACACCCAGGGATTGAACCTGTATCTCTTGTATCTCCTGCATTGATGGCAAGTAGATTCTTTACCACTGCGCCGCCTGGGACTATCAATGTGAAACACTCATGACAGTGGAAGGATTTACTATAACAATGGAGGTATGGACTTGATGTAGGGTTTAATGAAAGGTTGGGAGTAAAAACTGGGTGCAGTTTGGGAGAAAGGAGACATCTAAGCCAGGACGTGACAGACCTGTTCATCATCTGGGCGAGGGGATGCATTTGGGCTGAAAGGTAGTTGTGCTAAAGCATGAGGTGTGCAGCTGTACTGATTATAAAATGATAAAAAACTTGATAATGTTGGGAAATGAGAGACATGTGGAGAAATGACACAAGGGTAAAATAGAGACTGTTCTTCCTAAAGGCCTGTACTTCCTATGCATCAAATTATTCATCTTCCTGACCATTAATTATGAGAGGTATGTATCTTAAGATTGCTCCATTGTCCTGCTCCAAGGGGTGATTTTTACATCACAGTTCGTTTGAATGATGTGCGGTGTAATTTAATACATTTGTTCTATAGATGACAAGACTTCAGCACAAGGCAGTTAAATAACTTGTCCACTATTGCATACTTATAAGTGTGAAGTCCAGATTTGACCTCAACGAATTTACTTTAGGTAAAGGACAGAAGATCCTTTCTACATGGCCATTAAAGGGAGACTGGATATTATTCTCTGGGCAATGGGAACTGAAATATTTTGACATGGACTACAGTGACTAGATACTAAGAAAGTCATATCTGGCTAAGCTGTGTTGAGAGGACTGAACTGGGGTGAGCCTGGAGGCAAGAGACCAGTGATATTGGATCAGTCAAGAGCAGATGAAGGTCAAACCATGATCAAGATGGCAGCACTGGTTAGGAGTGCATTGTGTGTTTGTCAGTTGCCAGAGTTGGGATAGGTCCTTTTGTTCTCTTAGGGTTTAAGAATCCGGGCTCTGAATCTGTATCCCCAGGCTGAACTGTCCCACTGGATCCTTAAACAAGGAAAGAAAGCAGTTGATTTACTCCTGTCACAAATCCTTGCTTTTTTCCCTATGTTCCTATGATTTTTCTTTGTTGATTCTTAGCAACATGTGTCAGCCTATATCCAGCACCAAGACATCCCTTCCCTGTTTCTCTGATTATCTGTAGTCTTACTCCCGCTCTCCTGGCTCCTTCTACAGGCATAAACTTCCATTTGAAGTAGAATCCAAAGGTTTTGGATGGTGTGAGAGCATAAAAAATTCTTTCCTTGCTTGTTCATTTTATTTTGGCTTGTAACATCTTTTTAGTTTAGCTTGTAACATATGAAAACAATAATTTACCTTAGAAGTAGTTCTCAAAAGAGTGGCCCTTGGACCATCTGCATCAAAGTCAGCTGAGGGTTTAAATGGTATACAGACCTCTGGGTATAAGTGGAAATTTGCTATTTAACTGGCAACCCCAGTTATTTCCAGTGCTGACAGTCAACAAACTCTACTTTGAAAAACACTAACCTTGGGCCTAGCAGTACTGAAACACTATTTTGTTAACACTAATTTATTTAAACTCTAACTCTGTATAGCACACATTGCCTCTTATGGAAGAAACAGGAAATAAATTACATCTATTTGTTTCAGCAGCCTCTAGTACTAGTCATAATCAGAACTGGTGGAGAATGAAGTTTCTGTACAGGGAAATGCAAATGTTGCACTGATTTGTAGATTGCATAGGGATCCAGGCTGTACTACAACCACCACCACCACCACCACCAAAAATCAGTGTTTTACAATGTTGTCACTCATAATACCCATTCCAGGTTCCTAAGTATCCCCATCATTCATTATTATCTGCAGTTTTAACCTCACATTCTGGAGTTGGTTCCATATTCTGATTTGATCCCATTTCCTGCTCTTCTCCAACCTCACAGTGTCTTCCACTGCATCCACTGGATTGCAGAGTCTGTCCTTGGCAAAATCCCATAAGACTACACCTCCTAATGTTCCTTTCAGCTTCTCCTCTGGTCTTGTCAAATGGTGCTACTCTCCAGCCCTCCATCAAAACCACAGAACCAGTAGAGTGTCTTCCTTCACCTTGATTGCTACTTTCAGAGTTTGTCTCTCTCTCCTTCCAGAAAAACTCCAGCTTCTCTGAGATACTTACTAAATGAGTGCCCCTGCCCCAAGTATTGGGTCCTGACCTTATCGAAGAGGGCACTGCAGTGATTCTAGGGAAAGCCACTGATGAGGCACTAGAGGCAATTACTAGAGGCACTCTACTATAAAACTACCTAAAATAATTGTTTCTTCTCTCTGTCTTCTCATGACATTTTTAACGATGAGGCAGTTAAAATGGTATCACCCAGCTGTGGGGCAGAGTCCCACCTTGATCATTTATAAGGTGTTTAATTAGCTGGAGGAGCTGCTGGCTGCTTTGCCCAAAAGGAGATGGTTCAAGAGAAACCATGTGTACTGTAGTATTCTATCAAGCAAGCACACCAGAACTAGAATGGAAAGACTTTCCTCCTATAATGCCTACTCAGCCCTCTAGTGACTAAGCTTATCATCCAACCAACTGGCAAACAAACAATATTTAAAGGGAACAGCTTCATTTTCAAATAACGCTAAAGAAAGAAAGATGTGGAGTTGCAAGTCAATAAATCAATAACCAGCACACATACACATTTATGTTTTTTAAAATGTATCGAAGATTTATAACTTGCTTTCATATTTTTGCAAATGTCTCGCCTTGGTTATCTTTTTGATTTTTTTAATTCACATTTTCTTCCAGAATTCATTATTGTGTCAGGATCAAAATTATTTTCCCCTAGAATACTTTAATGTTGCATTGTGTTAAGTCTACAAACTAATATGGAAAAATGTGTTAACTTTGCCTTTTTCAGACTTGGCAGATAAATATATAACATATTTCTCTTTAACAGCTTTTATCTCAGGCAAGAATACTGGAGTGGGTTGCCATTCCCTTCTCTGGGGGATCTTCCCTACCCAGGGATCACACCTGGGTCTCCTGCATTTCAGGTGGATTCTTTACCAACTGAGCCATTAGGGAAGCCACTGTATGTTTTACTAAACTTTTATTGGTATTTACTTTTTTATAAAAGACTTTCAGATTTCTAGTTAGATGTATTCCTAGATATTTTAAGTTGTATTATTAATATTGGTGATAGTACATCATTAGTATATTATTAATATTAATGGCAGTTTTGCATTAGATCTTTCCCCCTGTTTTATTTTGTTTTGTTGTCATTGGTATTTATAAGATTATTGATTTTTGAAGTTCATCCCTTATGACTTCTAACAGGCTTCCAGTTAATTGGCCAAGATTTTTAAGGCCAGCACTCATTAATGACAAATAATTGTCTCTCCTATTCGTATTCTTACTAATTTTTCAACATTGAGGCAGTTAAAACAGCACCACCCAGCTGTAAAGCAGAGTTCCAGCTTGGTCACTTACAAGGTATTTGATGATCTGGACCAATTTACTACGCTACTATTTCATTATCTGTGACATTGGGGAGTAACTCTCTCTACCTCATAAAATTATTATAAGGATTAAAGGAGATAATGATTGTAAAATCCTTCATACAGAGGATATAATAAATGTTCTCTTTAGAATATTTAATAGGAAGTAGAATGAACTCTTTTTCTGTTAATCTTTATATTGGGGCTTTAGCTGTAGCTGCCAGACAACCCCTCTCAGAAATTTGCTAAGACGCTGTCTGAGCTATCATTTGAACTGCCATCTGTTGATTCAGATGGTAAAGAATCTGCAATGCGGAAGACCCGGATTCGATCCCTGGGTCGGGAAGATCCCCTGGAGAAAGGAATGGCAGCCCACTCCAGTATTCTTGCCTGGAGAATTCCATGGACAGAGGAACCTGACGGGCTATAGTCCTTAGGTCACAAAGAGTCAGACATGACTGAGCGACTAATACACATACACACTACCCTATTAAAAACAAGCCAAAAGTCTTTGGGAGATGAAATTTGTTACCATGGTGGTAATGTTAGGTCTGCTAATGCAGGCCTTTGGCTTTTCTCCTACCGTCTCTGAATGGGAAGGATATGCTCCATTCAAGTGAAAGGGGATTTTCAAAAGATTATCTCAAAGATACTGTATTGTCTGCCTGTGGAATGGGCAGACAGAACTCTTATTGCCCTGCCAGAAACTTGCTGAATAACAAAAACTTACGGGACAATTTAGTGTGTTAGAATGGAGTGTTCTTTGGAGACCTTAAACTTTTCCTCAGGAGTAAGTGACTCTAGAGCTGGGAATGATTCCCAGATATTATCCAAAGATAGGGAAGAAATAGTCTACAGAACATTTAAAGGCAGTCCTTGAAGAAAAATCAATTTATTTCCTGTTATACTTCATGAAGTTAAGACCATTTAATTAACCAGTCCCACATGTATCCACTCAATGCTGTGAACTCACAAAATGGAATCTTGGCAGAAGGACTGGTAGCATATCATCAATAATGATATTTTTAATATCTGCTCAAGGAAATCCTTGAGGAATGAATAAAAATGACACATCAATGGATACATTATCTTGGAGGTAAAATGGCTACTTCTCAGGTTATATTACTCAGGTTATATTACTTCTCCCTGTGCCAGGGAGTTAGAAAAAATTAACTTTTACCCAGTGAATCTATGATTCTGTGATTCTCCTAAATCACATGATCTTTATTTTTTTATTTGATCAGTTATTGCCCTGCATTTACTATTTCTCCCTGGGTTTTTAATTTTGGAATTGCTAGCAGTTTAACTGTGACTGTGTTATTTGAAGTCACACCCAAACCTATAGCCAGTGCATCTTAGTATATTAGTTAAGGTAACACTTAGCATATTAGTTGAGGCAACATTGTTATGACAAGCAAATCCAAAAGCAAACAGCGGTGGACAGTCAGAACAGAAGTTTATTTCTAGTCCTTCGTAACGTCCTGTTAGGTGTTTCTGATCAGTATAGAGCTCTGTTCCCGAGACCCAGGTTTCTTTCATCATGTGGCTCTGTGGTCTTTAACACATGGCTTCCAAAATTGTCACGAAAGGAGGAAAAGCATGGAGGATCATGCCGGGAACTTTTCATAGTCCAGGTCTGGCTGTCTTCACTTCTGTGAGAATCCACTGGTCATCATTTATTCACAAGGTGAGACTCTTGACCACCTGAGTACCTGAGATGTGCTGTCTTGTCTTAACATGTGCCGGGAGGAAGAACAGAAAGAGCTTGGTCCGTAGCTAGCCAGTCTCTGCCACACTTGGCATTTTCTGTCTCCATTCAAACCATCCTTTTTGAAATCATTTTTTTTTAAATAAGCATCACTATAAATTGGGGAGTAATGGGGAATATTTTCCCCTTTTCAGGCCTTTGCACCTGCTGTTTTCTTTGCTTTAAATAATCTTTCTGTGGATCCTTAGGTCTCAATTCAATTGTTACCTGTTCAGAGAGGCCTTTTCCTAAAATTTCAGGTTGATCAAACTTCCCACGTACTCAGACACACATTAATACACACTCTATTTTTCCTTCATCTTAAATATATATGTAAAGCTTGTAGGAAATGAGAAACCTGTGATACATGCCAGTTCCTTCTATTTGCCTCAGACTGTAAACTGGAATTTATTTCTGGCCAAAGCTAAGAACAATATGTTTTAGGTTAAGTAAAAATACTTTCTTACAAAGAATTTTCAAATATTAAATGGATAAAGTGTGTACTACTGACTTTGTAGTTTTTTTTTTAATGACTCTGCAAATGAATTAATCTATTTGTTAGGAATTCTGTTTCCTAAATGAGATATAGAACATGAGTATTGGGTAATTCATGTTTGTAATATTTTCAACTATATCCATAGTTGTTTCCTTTTTTTTCCCTTCAGCCTTACTGCTTGGGTAGTATTTTTAAGTCTCTTAAGAGAGAAAAAGTCTTTATGAGTTTTGGGGGTGGTGATGGGGTAAGCACGGATATTTGTGGAGACTGTAAGCACAGGAAAGTAAATAAATGTGTTTCATTAGCTGACTTTTCTCCTATCAAATTTAAGTGCTCAAAAAAATCTCAGCTGCTGTTCAAAACTTTCTTTCTGCAAATAAAGAATATAGCCAATTTAATATTATCCACTATTCACAGATGAGCCGGCAAAAGCCCAGGTAGCAAAATGACTTTTCCAGTGTTACCAACCCAAAACCTGTAAGTTTATGAGAATGGAAATACTTCAGAAGTTTTCTTTATGTACATTACCTACCCACTTAAAATTTTAAACAAACATATTTCTAAGCAAAAAAGACCATTTTCCCATGTATTCTACACCCTCAGATATTTCATACAAGATTATACAAGTTAAATTGTTTGAAAAATAAACTGTAGTCAGCCAAGAAATTGCAAGTCTTACTAAACTTATCAAAGTTCATATTTTCTCCCAATCAAAGAACTTTGGGGTGTCATATTTTTCTTCATTCAGTCTGGAAGAATGTCAAAATCTCAGTGTTTATACTAGCTCATTCTGTGAGCAGCTTGAGAATAAAAGTTCCCAGTGATAAAAGTTGCCCATGTTCTGAGAGTACAGAAAACTAGTGACATCTTTTAATTAGAGGACAAACTCAGATATCTACCCTCCAGTCCTTTGCCTCACCAAAGAAATTTCCAAAAATGGAATTGTCTGCAGTAAAGGATACTGCAATGAAATGTATTCTCAATGCATCAAGTGGAAATTAGAATACAACTGAAATGCCTGATATAGTATAATATCTTAGCTCTATTCCCTGAAAAAGAAAGATGTAGGATTCTAGTGAGCTACCCATTAAAGGGACTGCTAAATAATAGGATTAATGAAATGTGCTAATATAATTTATTTTCATCATATTTTAGTCATTTCAGACAGATTATTGAATTACCCTTCATTGCATTATAAACAAAGATTTTTAAAAATTTCATTGAAAAAATCATCATGCCTAGGGCCCACCTCCTTAATCAACTGGAAGGGCACTGACTTTTAGTGCTGGAGGGAGTTTTCTTGAACTCTTTGTTCATAAACCCTCAGTGTCTGGGATCCTCACTTTCTCTTTGTTCTATTTCTTCAACATGTACTGAGTTACTGCTTGTTTCCAAGCACAGTGCCAAGTGCTGATGATCAAAAGAACTAAGGCATTGACCTTGTCCTTACAGACTTCATTCTCTAGCTCACAAACATAAGCAAATCATTACAATATGTGATGAGAACTATAAGAGCATGAACATTCTATTGTGTGATATAAATGAGGAACCCTTATCCACGAGCATCAGAATGCTTCTTAGGGAGACTATATTGGATCCTAACGGATATTCTTCAGTGCTTAAGTTTAGCCAAATGCTCTGCATTTCTTTTCTTATAAGCTTTAATTCATCCATACTTAGACTTTTCCTCATTTGACCCATGTAAAGTCCCTGAAACAAAGTAACAATGGGATCGTTTTCCCACATATCAACAGTTCTTCCCTTGTTACTGATATCTGCATTCTGATATTCCAACCCTTTTGCTCTACTTCTTTACTTTCAGTATTTCTCCTAGCCACTGTCTATTTAATTGATCATTACAATTTTACTTTTCTCAGCTCTCTGGAACCTGTATTCTCCTGGTATGGGTTCATTCGCCCACTGCCAACACTCATGCTCTTCTCTTTGTGTATATCTTAATTCCTGCTTCCTATATGATTGTGCTTTATTGGTTTTATTTTACTGTTAAAACTTACCTTAAAATAACAGTAATTCACATACCTTCTTCCCTATTTTTTAATCAAGTTTCCTGATTCTGCAACTGCCTTAATATAGCGCTTCTTTACCACATTCAAATACTTTGGGTTTGCTTCATTTAACTCGTCTTAACATTAGCTCCCTCTTTTTCTTACACAATTTCTTTCAAAGTCCAAAAAAATCCAAAATTAGAAATGAAATGTAGTTTGAAAAATATGGGATATGGGTTAGTAACATGTATGTGTGTGTGTGTGTATACACACACACACACACACACACACACACACACACACTGGAATTGAGCAATTACATGAACAGAGGAGGCTAGAAAAATCCATGTGGTAAAGGATTACAGTCAGATACACTGGTATGAACTCATATTTACCCTAATATAGGTACAGGTATCTAAATATAGACATATCTATAGATGTGGTTGTGTATATATATTTGGACTAGTATTCAGACATATTTAGTTGCTGTGTCAGCTGACTGGGCTGAGATATAGCAGCACCCCAGTAGCAATGAGCACACTTATTGCCTAGAATTTGATTATTAATACCATTCTTCAATAAAAGGAACCAGGGCTCCTTGGAGAAATAGCTGATGCTAAGACTGAGCAGAACATACACAAAATGAGGCTGGATCACTTTGTCATGACAGAGAGTAAGAAAATGCTGAATTAAAACAAACTACAGTGCTTTCAAAGAGGCACAAAAACCAACTGAATTATCTCACAAGGGCCAAAGCTGGAATAATTTGAGCAACAAAATCATGTGGTATTTTATTAGAACTTAACATATGAATTTCCATGTTGAAGTAAATAAATGAGTAAATAAATTAATGGAGGTAATAGACAAATCTCCATGCAGAAAATTTCCAAATACATTTTATAGATACTCTGTCCTCAGAGAGATGGACCATAACTCCCTATTCCTTAAGTATGGACTGTACATCGTGACTTCCTTTCAAAGGTATAATTGTACAGTGAAGCACCCTGACAGATGCTACCTCAGCCAGGTGATTAGGTTAACATCTACAGTGATAAGTCATGTGGACAGTATGCACCCTTGATATGATGTGATGAAAATATATAACCCCAGACTAATTATCAGACAAATATATAACAAATCTTGATTGAGAAATTTTGTATAAAATAACCAGGTCATTACTCCTCCAAGTATCCCAAACAGGGAAATTCTGAGAAACTGTCACAAGAGGAACTTAAATGGACATGACAAGTAGACATGTATGGGAAGAAAGTAACGTTTGGGGCTAATATTTAGAATGAGAGCTTGGTTGAAAATATTGAGAAGTTCTGTCCTAAATGAAGTAGAGTTCTTAAAAAGGAAAAAAAAAGTCTTTTCTATTTTCCCTTTATTTTTCAGTCAATAAATTTAGGTAGAGCTAGAATTATACAAAAGACAAATATGAGCCAAATTCATAGTTCTGCTGATGGTTCTTGAGATGAATCCTTCTATTTCCTTTGATCTTGGGGGATAAGAGAGATAAAACACTGAAACTATCTAACATACATTACTTATTTCTTATCTCCTGTGTTCAGAGCATCTTTCAATTTATAAGTTCAGCTTTTATCTTGGAGGTTGCTTTTGAGTTGTGGAAGTATTAAGTGTGTGTCCTAATCCAAGCCCAAAGCATACTTCTAAGTCTCTGCCTGCAACTCCCAGTCACAGCATTGAGAAAGGAACTGAATAATTCACTGTAAAACAAGAGTAGGAGACACACATCAGGCCATTCCACAGCTATACCGTCTAGAAGATTCTTCATAATAATCAAAATCATCAGAACTAATACAGGAAAGGAAATAAAAAAGATAAATAATCGCAGCTCATTTCTGCTGCTGAGTTTCCAGGAAGCTGCTCTGAGATGGTCAGCTGTGTGATACACAGGTGTGGAGAAAATAAAGAGAAGTTAATTTTCCTGGAATTCTTTCTGTGAGTTTCCTTCCTATGTCAGAGATAAAAAAAAAAAACAAAATAATGTAAAAATCAAATCCCCATCTGGCCCAGCAGAGGAAGGCAACAGTGAGCTTTTTCCAAGGAGGGAAAAACCAGGGACTTTCACAAAACTGGGAACTGGGGATAGACCTATACCAGATTCTCCTTTTTGTTCCTTCACCACTCACTGATTAAGTAGCTATTATGAGACTGCCATCAGTACTTATCTTGGATACTGGGGATTCACGGATAAGCAAGTTTCAATTCTTGCTTTCAAAGACAGACGAGAAATGTGACAAATAGACAATTACAAATACTGTGGTAAATACCATGGAGTTTATTTCCCAGAACCAGAAAAATTGCAGGCAAGGTGTCCATGATTCCACTGGTTTTGTGGGAGGAGGTTTCACAGGGGATTTGATGTGGCATTTAAGCTGAAACTAATAATGAATAACAGCATGAAGTTTTACAAGAGTAGGAAGGATATTCCTGGCTGAGGTGACAGGATATGACAGAGCATGAAGTTGAGAGATGATTTAAGGAGTTGAGATTGGATCAGGGCAATTTTAAGTTGCAATTTCAAGTTGCAAAGTGTCTGACTGTGTGTCACATGTACAGTGTGGCGATCATGAGAGTGGAGGGGATTGGAGGAGAGAAACTTAGAGAGAAAAGGACCAGGTTATAAATACTGTTCTGGGCCATATTAAGAATTTTGGATGTTACCCAGAGAGGAGTATTTGAAGGGTTTAAATGGAGTACATGTTAGCATTGAATAATTTAAAAAAAAACAGTGGTAATTATGTTACTTGCTAACACTTTTCACTACCACAAAACATAATGTTGCAGTATTTATCTATAATGTTTAATATTAAGTGCTGATAGAGGTGTTTTCATAACTGTAAAGATTTCATAGCTGAGAACTTCCTCTTTGCTAATTAATGTGTGATAAGACAACTATATGCCCTCAAGGAAATATTTGATAATACCTCCAAGTAGGAGCAAAGAAAATGGTATCTTGTGGTTTGCCATCCAGTAGAGTATCTCTGGACCTTGTTATGTATTCAACAGATTTATTAAATACTTACCATGTACCCGATCCAGTACCAGGAACCATTTATAAAAAGATAATTAAGAATTCCTGATCTCAAGCAGTTTACAAATTAGTAGGGGGGCCAAGAGGGCAAATAGATAATCAAGATGAAGAATGAAGAATTATCATTATGGTAAGAGTTGTATGTCAAAGGAATGATGGGAGGATAGAGAAGACAGAGGTCAGAATCACCTTGTTCTAAATGCCAGGAAAGACCTTTTAGAAAAAGTGCCTTTGAATTGAATCTTGAATGCTAAGCACCTGTTCATGATGTAGACGTGGGGACACAGTTCTTTAGGGACTGTAGGGTGAAGGTGGCAGGACCTCAATGAATTTAGGAACTCTGGAAAGCTACCAAGTTCAGTTATACAGCTGATGTGCAGTACCACCCTGGAGGGTATGACTCACATCCAAGTCTGTGAGAATGCCACTCACCCCCAAAAATTCATGCCAGTGAAGCTGTGCAGTATACAAACTATACAACTTTACTTGGCAGTCATGCATGTCAATTTAATGTTATTGTGTTATACAATTATGTGATTAACTGTGAAATAGGAATAACAACAGCTAGCTCACAAGTTGGAGTGAAAATTAAATGAGTCACTATACAGAAGCAATATTATAAATGCTATATCAGTTCAGTTCAGTCATTCAGTTGTGTCCAACTCTTTACAACCCCATGGACTGCAGCACACCATACCTCCTTGCCCATCACCAACACCTGGAGCTTGCTCAAACTCATGTCCTTCAAGTCGGTGATGCCATCCACCATCTCATCCTCTGTCATCCCCTTCTTCTGCCTTCAATTTTCCTTTCCCAGCATCAGAGTATTTTCCAAGAAGTCAGTTCTTCACATCAGGTGGCCCAAGTATTGGAGTTTCAGCTTCAAAGTCAGTCCTTTCAATGAATATTGAGGACTGATTTTCATTAGCATTGACTGGTGTGATCTCCTTGCAGTCCAAGGGACTCTGAAGAGTCTTCTCCAACACCACAGTACAAAAGCATCAATTCTTTGGTGCTCAGCTTTCTTTGTGGTCCAACTCTCACATCCATACATAACTATTGGAAAAACCATAGCTTTGACTAAATGGAGCTTTGTCGGTAAAATAATGTCTCTGCTTTTTAATATGCTGTCTAGGTTGGTCATAACTTTCCTTCCAAGGAGCAAGCGTCCTTTAATTTCATGGCTGCAGTCACCATCTGCAGTGATTTTGGAGCCCCCCCCCCAAAAAAAGTCTCTCACTGTTTCCATCATTTCCCATCTATTTGCCATGAAGCGATGGAACCCGATGCCATGATCTTCATTTTTTGAATGTTGAGTTTTAAGCCAACTTTTTCACTCTCCTTTTTCACTTTCATCAATAAGCTCTTTAGTTCTTCCTTGCTTTCTGCCATAAGGGTGGTGTCATCTGCGTATTTGAGGTATTGATATTTCTCCCAGCAATCTTGATTCCAGCTTGTGCTTCATCCAGCCTGGCATTTTGCATGATGTACTCTGCATATTGGAGAAGGCAATGGCACCCCACTCCAGTACTCTTGCCTGGAAAATCCCATGGATGGAGGAGCCTAGTAGGCTACAGTCCATGGGGTCGCTAAGAGTCGGACATGACTGAGCGACTTCACTTTCACTTTTCCCATTCATGCACTGGAGAAGGAAATGGCAACCCACTCCAGTATTCTTGCCTGGAGAATCCCAGGGATGGCGGAGCCTGGTGGGCTGCCTTCTATGGGGTCGCACAGAGTCGGACATGACTGAAGCGACTTAGCAGCAGGAGCAGCAGCAACTCTGCATATAAGTTGCATAAGCAGGTGACAATATACAGCCTTGACATACTCCTTTCCCAATTTGGAACCTGTCTGTTGTTCCATGTCTGGTTCTAACTGTTGCTTCTTTACCTGCATACAGATTGCTCAGGAGGCAGATAAAGTGATCTGGTATTCCCATCTCTTTAAGAATTTTCCACAGTTTGTTGTGATCCAAAATCAAAGGATTTGGCGTAGTCAATAAAGCAGAAGTAGATGCTTTTCTGGAACTCTTTTGCTTTTTTGATGATCCAACAGATGTTGGCAATTTGATCTCTGGTTCCTCTGCCTTTTAGAAATCCAGCTTGAACATCTGGAAGTTCATGGCTCATGTCCTGTTGAAGCCTGGCTTGGAGGATTTTGAGCATTACTTTGCTAGCATGTGAGATGAGTGCAAGTGTGCGGTAGTTGGAACATTCTTTGGCATTGCCTTTCTTTGGGACCGGAATGAAAATTGACCTTTTCTAGTCCTGTGGCCGTTGCTGAGTTTTCCAAATTGGTGGCATAGTGAGTGCAGCACTTTAACAGCATCATCTTTTAGGATTTGAAATAGCTCAACTGGAATTTATCCTGTATTGTTCCCACCTATTTCATGCAAAGATGGGCACAATAAAGGGTAAATGCTATATAAATATCAGTTATTATTATCTATCCCCATATAGGACTTTAAACATATTATACATAAAATTCAACTTTATTAAATCAACTTTAGTTTTTGAAAATATAAGTCTTCTAGGTTTAGGCTTTATCTACCTCAATATTATAAATTTATTCTCCTATATTTCTAACATTATTTTTCATGTAAATCAATTCTAAGAGGTATGTGAAAAAAGTATGGTAGAGATGGCTCTTACATATTGGCACTGAGAGTTTTTTAAACCTATTTTGCATTGGGGTATAGCTGACTAACAATGTTGTGATAGTTTCATGTGACCAGCAAAGGGACTCAACCATACATATACATGTATCCATTCTCCCATAAACTCTGCCACACAATATGGAGCTGAGTTCCATGTGCTATTATACAGTAGGTCCTTGTTGGTTATCCATTATAAATATAGCAGTGTGTCATATCCATCCCAAACTCCCTAACTATCCTTTATCCCCACCCTTATCCCCTACAAATGATAAGTTCATTTTTGAAATCTGTTTCTGTTTTGTAAGTTCATTTGTATCGTTTCTTTTTAGATTGGCCCTAAGATATTTTCACTCCAGTAGCTGAGACTCATCAGCTCAAAATCTCACTAGCACCAAATTTTTACACATCCAATTGTTTCAAACCTAACCCCAGTGAGCAGATTTTAGCCATTTAGTGGTGGTTTGCTTTGCAAACCCCACAAAACTACACCCACCTCTGTGAGACATAAATAAGACAAAATGCAGAGCTACAGGACGTGCAACCATGCTGCCCTTCAGGTTAGTGAGATCCCCAGTGCTGCTCAGCAATATTATGTAGGCAAACCACTCTCCCACTTCTCCTTCCAGAAAGTTCCCCTGCCCTCCTGCCTTCTTGAGCTGTGACTTTCCACCACTACCTCAGGAAAATCTCATGCTGGTAGAGGCACTCCCTCCTGCAAATCTAGTCAAAGCACTGCCCCAAGTAATATTGCATGCTTCTACAGGTTTCTCTGGTCGCTCAGATGGTAAAGAATCCACCCGCAATGCTGGAGACCTGGGTTTTTGATCCCTGGGTTGGGAAGATCCCCTGGAGGAGGGCATGGCAACCAACTCCAGTAGTTTTGCCTGGAGAACTCCAGGGACAGAGGAGCCTGGTGGGCTACAGTCCATGATGTCACAAAGAGTTGGACATGACTGAGCAGCTGAGCACAGCACAGCACCACTTCCTAGTCTTATCTTTCTTTGACCTCCCACCAAATCTCTTCAACTCTCTACAGGATCTAATATTTTAAAATTTAATTTGAATAACCAGTTATCCAGTAATATACATTGAGAAGTTTATACTTTCTACAACAATTTTGATTTTCAAATACTTATTGTTCTATTTCAGAACTTTTAAATCTGTTCCAGTGATCAAGTTTTCTGTTTGTACCAGTATCTCACTGCTGAAAATATTATTTTGATAGCTGGAAGTATAGGTTTCTTCCAGTTATTATTAAATTTCTCTTGCTTTTCACTTTATTCTATAAGTCCTATTTTTAAATTGACATGCCTTATGCAATGATACAGATCCCATGGGATTTTGTCAGGTTTGTGAAAAATTTTATAAATTACTAGGTTGGAGGTAATATCTCTATAATATTGAATCTCCACAATAGAAATAGCTCATGTATTTCTACTTACTTAGGTCTTCTTTAATGCTCTTCATTTATGTCTTATAGATTTCTGCATATGGGTCTTTATTTTAAATAAGCTTATCTTACATGCTTTATAGATTTGTTTATTTTGCAAGCTGGACTTTTTTATACATTCTCTGATTTTATACATTCTGATTATTGCTGAGGTACACAAAATTATAACTTTTTGAATGATTCTTTTGTACCTTACTACCTTATTCAGCTTTATTAGTTCTAAGTTTTTTATTTGCCTCGTTTGATGTACGCAAGTATTCTTGTCATATTTTAGTGGAACTGACTGCTTCTGGTGAATCATTATTGTAAGGTATGATGTTTTGATGAGGTTCTTTAATTACCTTTTTATCAAATTAAGGAAGGTTATTTCATAACCTCACTAAGATATTTTTTCTATTTTACATAGAATTTTTATCTATAGGAAAAATACTTGGTTTTCTACTTATTTGTTGTTTTAACTATCCTTTTTTTATTTAGGTTTATTTTTATTTTTAGTGTCAGAATTAGTAGTTGGTAGGGTTAAATGAATAGGAAACCTACAAAATAGTTGAGTTTTGAAAATTTGATTTTGTTTTCCTCTTAAAAATATTTTACACAGGTGTTTAGGATCCAGTAGGATGTGATTGTATGACTACTTTAAAATCTCTTTTGTGATTCTTAGCCTGTTTAGGTTTCCTAATGTTTTGAGTCATTTTTGTCCTAAAAAATGAATCATCTCATCTACATTTTCAAATTTAACTATTTAAATTTGTATATTATTGTAAAAATTTTTAAGTCTATGTCCAAGTTCTCTTTGTGTATGCTTTCTTATTCCTAATATTAGGTATTTGTGTTTTGTTTGTTATTGATAATTTCAGATAACTGGATTTTTATACAGTTCAGCTTTTCTGAATTTAATTTATTTTCTATATTATTAACAATATTTATTTAAAAATATTTTTTCTTATTTTGTAAATGTTTTCTCTATGTTATTTAAACATTTATTTCAATATTGTTTTATACGAATGTGTATAAAACTATCTTTCACTCTGAATCATTTTACTCACTGCCCTATTTAATATTTTTATTTTTATATTTTTTCATTTTATATGATGACCATATTTAGGTTACATAAATACACATATGCGTGTATATGTACATGTAGATATATGCATGTGTGTATATGTTTTATAGACTAATCTTATGCTTGAGAATTTGTACAAATAGTCTTCCATTATGAATCAACTCTGGTTCATGTGGTCCTCTGTTCTTAAATCTTACGGTTTTAGAGTCTTAGCCATGCTGCTGCTGCTGCTGCTAAGTTCCTTCAGTCGTGTCCAACTCTTTGTGACCCCATGGATTGTAGGCCTCCAGGCTCCTCTGTCCATGGGATTCTCCAGGCAATAATATTGGAGTGGGTTGTCATTCCCTTCTCCAGGGGATCATCCCAACTCAGGGATCAAACTCAGGTCTCCTGCATTGCCAGGCAGGTTCTTTACCACTAGCTTCACCTGGGAAGCCCTCCTTAGCCACACTATTTATAATCAATCCTTTGTCCCCTTTAACTTGCATTACTGATTCCATGTGAATAGTGGAATATTGTTATTGAGGACAAGAACTATGCCAGACACATTTGCCTTTACACAGAATTAAACACATGGCCAATACTCAGCAAATTATTTTTGATTTATTGTCATGATTTACTATAGTGTCTCATATCAGCCTTACCTTCAGGTATTTTATATTTTGCTTCATCTTTTGTTCTTTTTTGGTGGTGGCAGGATGAAATTGACTAGATAATGTAAAGAGCAGGCACTAGTAAGAGTGAATGGCTTCTGGCCAACCTGAGCCTTATGGAAGCGGGCTTTTCCACATCTCTGTTCCTTTTTAATCATGAGGTCTGGTTCAACAGCCTCTAAAGGGAAATGGCAAGCGGCCTTCAAGTTTATCCATTGCACCTAAAAGATCATCTACTGCACTTAACAAGGTGACTGGCATATTGTAGTCACTATGTATTTGTAATTAATAAAAATTTCACTTTAAAATTAGAAAACTGAGCAGGGTAAGTAGACACTTACCTAACTCTAAAATCCAATTTTTTTTTCCTATAGGATATTGTCATCTAGATCAATTCTGCTGAACATACTAACGAAAAGCTCTCCTTCAGAAATATGTAAGGATTATGATTGAACTGATAAATCCTAGATTGATCAACCTAGAAAGATCAGAAACCTGTGCTGAAAGAGATATTGCTTTTTATTATTGCATTCACTGTCCTGCTTTCTCCTGGACATTCCTATTCTTTAAAAGGGAATGAGAGATGACTAAAATCAAGGTCATTCCCCGCCTCAGGGTTTTAGGCAGCTTCCCCAGTGGCTCAGCAGTAAAGAAACCGCCTCTGCAATACAGGAGATGTGGGTTTGATCACTGGGTCAGGAAGACCCCTTGAAGGAGGGCAGGGCAACCCACTCAAGTATTCTTGTCCAGATAATTACATGGACAAGAGGAGCCTGGCAGGCTACAGTCCATAGAGTCACAAAGAGTAGGGCATTATTGAGGCAACTGAACACACAGTATTTAAAGGGGCAAAATAACTGTGCAGTTGGAATCTGAGTGGTAGCAACTTGAGGAGCCAGCTGATCTTTCTATCTTCATTCCTTCAATGACTTTAAAACATACTTTTATTGCAAACCCTTTGATGTGGTTTTGTTTTGGTTTGCTTTGTTAGTTTTCTTTCTATTGAGGAGAATTTTACTGCTTTACAGATAATTGTTTTTTCTACACAATAGAGATTTTTGTGGTACTACAATTGTAGAAGACACTAGGGAAAATTGTACTTTTAGGTTTTAGAGAAACTATTTTATTATTTCATACAATTAAACTATTGCATCCTATTTTATTAATGGAGCAGAAAGCAGGAAGTAGTTATTTAGGTCTTAGTTGGGATGATGAAGCAAAAGTAACATGTGTCAGACTGGGATACGTCAACAGGAGAACCACCTTGGAGATTTCTGAAGGTTCAAGTCCTAAGTAGAAAGAGGTCATGGAATCTCTATTGAGGCAAAGACTGCCTAAGAAATAACAAGGGACTCAATAAGTAAATAACAGTGAGACAGACCTAGGGCCCTGAGTCTTCTGATGCTGATTTGAAATGCTTCATAAATGGAAAGTTAACCAGATTATGGAATTTACGAAAAGACACATCAAATAAAAATAGTAAAAGAAAAAAAAAAAGTAAACCAAATGTCACTTACAAAGAGGACAATGCAAAAGTTTTTCTAAGAGATAAGAGTGGGATATTTTTTGTATTTTTAATACATTTTTATTGAAGTATAATTGATTTACAATGTTAATTTCTGCTATACAGCAAGGTGATTCAATTATATATATATATATATATACACACATTCTTTTTTATATTCTTTTTCATTATTTTATCATAGTACATTGAACATAGTTCCCTGTACTATATATAGTAGCACCTTGTTGTTTATCTTTTCTATATATAGTAGCTTACATCTGCTAACCCCAATGTCACACTCCATCTCCTTCCCCTTGGCAACTACAAGTCTGTTTTCTAGGTTTGTGAGTCTGTTTCTGTTTTGGTGATAGGTTCATTTGTGTCATATTTTAGACTCCATATAAGTGATATCATATGGAATTTGTCTTTCTTACTTACTTAGTATGATAATCTCTAGTTGCATTCATGTTGCTGTGAGTGATGTAGTTGCATCCTTTTTATGGCTGAGTAGTGTTCCATTGTATATACTTAACCACATCTTCTCCATCAATTCATCTGTCGATGGACATTTAGATTGCCTGTTCCATTGTATATACTTAACCACATCTTCTCCATCAATTCATCTGTCGATGGACATTTAGATTGCCTCCATGTCTTGGCTGTTGGGAACAGTGCTACTATGAACATAGGGATGCATATATCCTTTTGAATTACAGTCTTGTCTGGATCTGTGCCCAGGAGTGGGGTTGCTGGATCATATGGTAATTCTATTTTTAGTTTTCTGAGGAACCTCCATACTGTTTTCCATTGTGGCTGCATCAACGTACTTTAAAATGGGATATTTGAATGCTAGGAGGATGTGTCGACAAACTGATAGTAAAAGATTAGTGACACTGAATACAGGTGTTGCTTAATGAGTTTGTTTATAACAACATTTCAAATATGGAAAAATAAGGAAATAAAATGTGAATGGAGATTATAATAAATTACGTAGTAATACACCTGCAGGCTTGTATTCTTTGGACAAAAAATTCTGTGGTTATTGTGACACTTGGAAGATACTTCAGATTGCCTTGATACCTGGACAATGAGTCCCAGTGGGATTTACTAAACTTCTATACACAGTGCACTCATAGGATATTAATCACAACATGGATTTACTAATGTTTTGAGAGATCCTAAAGAGAACTAACTTAATGATTTTTCAAACAGCACAGCCTCTTACTGTCATGAATGAGCAAGTTTGGAGTGTCAAGGAAAGCCTTATTAAAGCTCACCTTCCTTAACAGCAAGGCTACTGGTTTTGCCCCATGGCATGCTTCAGTAAGCTGTGGAATTGTGGTCCCCGAGATACATGGATTAGTTGATATATTGTTGAACTGGAACATTCTACCTAGAGAGTGGCTGTTTTTTTATAATTCAGAATGTGGGAAAATTCAGTGGTATTCAGTGAGAATAATTCTTGGCCCCTAGATTTAATATTTTCATCAAGACCTAGAGGAGAGACTATAATATGTGCTCATTACATTTGCTTCTGACACTAAGTTGGTGGTATCAGGTACACTCCTGAAAAATAGCTTGGCAATGCAGCTGCCCTAGGGAGCTGCAGAAAGTTTAAAGATAGTTGTTTGCAAAAGAAAAGGAACCTGAATAGACAAGCTAAAGAATAATTGGCTCTAGGGATACAGTCAAAATAAATAATAGGACTCTAATACATTATATTCTGACCATAGATCAGAGCTGTAGATCAGAGCTGTAGCACTGAACTTTTAAAAATACACATTGATTTTTAAAAATGTATTCAGCACATATTATTCAAGTGAGAAACTGCTGGCGAGAAGCACTGTTAGTACATCCCCTGGGAGTCAGGGGCTGTGTTCAGGCTGCTGTTGTTGGACCCTGAGCCCCTAGAGCAGTGCCTGGTGCAGAGTCCTGCCTGGCTCTGTTGAAGGAGACAAGGGAAGTGGCAATAGGAACACAGAGAATGAAACATCGCCCTGTACTCTAAGGGCAGAGCCCCTTCAGAAAGAGGGAAGAACTTGGTCCTAGAGTCTAGTGGAAAACACAAGAGTATTAAAGTGCAAGAGGCTGACAACTCAAGTTTGATTCTTCAAGTTTTCTGGGTTCTTACACATAGGCTATGCAAACTCATCTCTGTGTTTCAGAAACTTTTAAAAATAGGGCTAATAAACTCTACTTTCACAATGTTATAAGAAATTTAGATAAATGACAGATAATTTTGAACCTTTCCTCTCGTTTTACCTCCATGAAATATAGAATGTTCTTGGCTCTCAAGTGAAGATAGAAACACCTGAGGTGAACCTTTCCTTTTGTTTTTGGGTTGGAGATGTTTATTTGTTAATACCAGATTTGAACTATGCTCCATTAACATAGAAGGCAGGATTCTGGGTCCTCATGTGAAAAGAAAGTAGATTTTATATACATTTCCCCCCTCTAGAGAACTAATCTATGAGAAGATGCTGCAGGAATAAGAATTTAAAAGCATAGCATTGAAGAGAAATATGTTCTTCATGATAAAATGATTTATGCATTTTAAATTGAGTTTATAGAAATTAAAAATTAAATAACATGGCTACATCATCTAGATTCCTAATCTTCTAAAACTGGGTAAAAATATGCATGTAATTTTTACATGTCAACATCAGAAATCACCGGTGAAATGGAGATTAATAGTTCCTTAGCTGTAATATCAGCATTTTACAGAGCTTTCATCTGTGTAGCTGCAATATAGAATTTGCATTTCACAAAATATACTGGGGTACAGTTTTGCAAGCCCCGAAACTTGTTTTTTTATCACCCAAAATGTCTCTGAAAAATATGCCAAGGTTGGTTAGTATTCAATATGCGGTCTAAGTGTTTCTTGATTGTTGGAAAATTTATTAAATCATGTTTTTTTTTCTAATCATCATTTTAACCCATAACTTGTATTTATTAGGAAATGTCAGTTAACAGAGTATTGAAACTCATCAAGCTCTCAGTTGGTTGTACACGTAGCTAGTGCCATTCCCCATGTGGTGGGTGCAGTGGCTTGAGTTCCAAGTCACTTCTGTCATGTCTTCTCCAAGCTTCCTTCCAGCTGCAAGATGAGAGTAAACATCAACCTTATGCTGCAGCTTATGAATGCAACTCCATGTTGATTTGGGTTAAAGTGCAATCTGATGTGTTAACATTTGGCAAATTATAAGGCATCTTTAAAATAAACATAGAGAAGTATGTATCCTTCACAGTGTGCCTTTCTCTAATATTTGCGAGAGAAGAGGTTGACATGGTGTCAGTTAAGCCCCTAATAATTTATGTAATGATAGAGTGTGAAAGGAAAGCTCTGAAAAACATAAGCAAGGCAGCGTAGAGCAGAGCTTTTAAAAAAATATGCTTGTTTCCTCCTTACACACAGGCTCTGCCACTTTTCTTGCCCTGTCCTTTCCTTTACCCTTAGCTGATTGTGGCCAGCTTTTGCATAAAGGTATGATTATTATAGATGATGTCATTTGAAAAATGCCCTGTTTCTAAGGAATCTTAGCAACTGAAGGAGACAGAGGTCTGCGACTTCCACAGAACTAGAGTCCTAAACCAACTCTTTGGTTTTCCAAAGAATGTCCCACAAAGTAAGAACATAGCCTGTGGCATGCATTGCCCACAGGAGTTCAGGGAATTTATCTTCCATGTTTCACTATTAGTACAGACAAGTCAACATGAAAACACTTTTTTTTTTCCATCTGCAGACTCTGAGTTAAGAGGACTGTGGAGTAACAAATTGCCAGGTTTACATTGGTAGCTCCCCCAAACCCTCCAAAAATTAATGACAATAAAAATAATGAGGAATGTATAGTTATTAACAAAATGCTCAGTAGGTGATACTTTTTTCATTTTGCCTGCTCTTAAGTAGAATTTAAGCTATTTCTCTTCAGTATAACTCCTGATAGAAATAATTAAAGCTATATGTATATAAATCCTGGGCTTCTTGCCATTTGAGTAAGAGATACAGAATTATTCTACAGAGATGTCAATTTTCTATCAAGTTCTGATACTCCACAGCCCTGTTAAGAATTCCAAGTCTTTTGTGTTATTCTCCAAACAGTGACTTTGCCACCCTGTAAAGTATGATGGTCTTATCCAAGGTTTCATTTGTACTCCCTGAAGTTACATAGTCTAAAAAGATAGTATAATTTGAATTTCTGTAAAGACCTAATTTCTATTTATTACATATGAACTTCCAAAGGACATCACGGAAATCAGATCTCATCTTCATTTTTTGAAAATTTTTAACTTTTCTTCTACTGTCAGAAAAGACTTCATTCTCTGTAAATCATACAGCCTCTTACAGGGCAGAGCCTACATTGTTTTTATTGTAAAATATTTATCCATAGGAGGAGGGACAAGGAACGTGCTAGACATCCTGGTTCTTGGTGGGGAGTTAGATAACTTTTATAAGATTTCCCATATTCTCTGGTTGAGACACATGCATTTGTCATAAGAGCTTGGGATGCTGTAGTGATGGCCCCCGCATCCTCATGTCTTACAGCATCAAAGGTTTGTCATTTGTTCCATCATCAGGCATCTCTGGCTTTGCTCCATGTCATCTTCATTTCAGGATTCAGAGTTACGCAGCAATTTCTAATTAGAATAGTGTCAGTCATCATGTCAGAAAGAAGAGAGGCCAAGTTTCAACTTCTAAGTGACACATCTTTTCCATTTATATTTCATTAACCAAAGCAAGTCATATAGCTAAACCCAAGGATAACGGGGCAGAAAACTTTAATTCTCCCGTGGAAAGGTACAAACTCTCCCATCAATTATTTTAATACTAGCTGTAAGACAGGCATTACACTAGGCATTAACAGACATTAATTCTAATATTTGTAATAATCAGAGTATAGGGATTTGTATTCCTTACTTTGCCAGAAGTGGAGAAAAGCTCATCACTTTGCCTAGGCTCATACGTTTAGTGGAAGAGCCTAATTAGATCCAGATCTATCTGAGTCATATCTCATATAGTGTACTCTCCTTAAAGAGGAACAAAGAGGGGGAAAACCCTTCAGTCTCAAAATCAACAAGGAAAGAATGCACCTCTCAAAACTATATAATCCATATTTTCCCAAACATTGCAATTATCCTCAGTAAAATTATCTCAGAGAGGAAATTAAGTGCATTAATAAGGGTATTAATTGTGTGTGTGTGCGCTTGCGTGCATGCACTCAGTCTTGTCCAACTCTTTTGCGACCCTATGGAGTGTAGCCCTCCAGGCTCTTCTGTCCATGGGATTCTCCAGGCAAGAATACTGGAACAGGTGCCATGTTCTCCTCCAACGGATATTCCCAACCCGGGAATGGAACCTGCAACTCTTGTGTCTCCTGCATTGGCAGGTGGATCCTTTATCACTAGCGTCACCTGGGAAGCTCATAGAAACCCACAAATTTAAGCAGATGAACACAACAAAATTGATTTTCTCATTCATATAACTGGTTGATTTGTGTTTTCTATTTCGTTTCTCTAAATGCAAACTATAATAGTAAATATACATGTTTTTGTCAGGAAATCTGTTTAATGATCTTCCATATCAGGTAATCAGATGCTTTACTAAATAGTTCTAGGGATATAAAACTAAGTATGATACATCGTCTGCCTCCAAAAGGATATCATGGACTTTACCCATTTGAATGTCACATTCAAGGACAGAAGGCATTCTGTTTGAATCTCATCCCACAGCTGAGCCAGTAGCTGTAAGAACCTATGTCCTCACCTGTAAAATGGAAGTAGTGACATACCTGTCTGGCAAATATAATATGGGATTAAAATTATATAGTGATCATAAAGCCTTTGTGAAAAAGCAAATCAAGTGGCCCTCTTCCACAACCTGTAGAAACTAGTTTATACAAATGTTTCTGAGCACAATATGAAAATACAAGGAAAGTCATTCAGCTCCATTAATATAATCATGACAATATATAAAATACCTAACTTCTAGAACTTTAGAGATAAAGACCATCAGTAATTTTCTCATCATTCTTACCTAATTCCCTAAATTTTTAAAATTGAAGTAAGTATAGTTGTTGTATAATGTTGTGTTAATTTCTACTATGCAGCAAAGTGATTCAGTTAGACATTCTTATCACAGGATATTTAATATAGTTCCCTATGCTATATAATAGGACCTTATGGTTATCCATTTTATATATAATAGTTTGCATCTACTAATCCCAAATTCCCACTCCATCCCTCTCCCACCCCCTCTACCATGGCAACCACAAGTGTGTTCTCTATGCCTATGAGTTTGTTTCTATTTCATAGATAAGTTCATTAGTGTCATATTTTAGATTCCACATATAAGTGATATCATATGGGATTTGTCTTTGTCTTTATTTTTCTGACTTACTTCACTTTTAATAATCTCTAGGTTCATCCACATTACTACAAATGGCAGTACTTCATTATTTTTATGGTTGAGTAGTATTTCATTGTATATATGTACTACGTCTTCTTTAGTCATTCCTCTGTTGATGGTGATTTTGGTTGCTTTCATATCTTGGTATTGTAAACAGTGCTGCAGTGAACATTGAGGTGCATGTACCTTTCTGAATTACAGTTTTGTCTGAGTATATGCCCAGAATTGGGATTGCTGGATCATATGGTAGCTCTATTTTTATTTTTTTAAGGAACCTCTATACTATTCTCCATAATGGTTGTACCAATTTACAGTCCCACCAACAGTGTAGGAGGGTTTGCTTTCGCTCTAACCTCTCCAGCATTTATCATTCGTATACATTTTTTTTTCATTTTTAATTGGTGGATAATTACTTAACAATGTTGTGTTGGTTTTGCCGTATAACAACGTGAATCAACCATAAGTATGTATGTACGTGTGTGTGTGTATCCCTGTGTGTCCCCTCCCTCTTGAACCTCCCTCCTATCCCCACATCCACTCCCTCGAGGTTGTCACAGACTGCCGGGCTGGGCTCCCTATGTTATACAGCAGCTTCCCAGTAGCTTTCTATTTTACAGATGGTGGGGTATGTATGCCAAAGCTACACTCTTGATTTGTCCCACCCTCTCCTTCACTTGCTGTGTCCACAGACCATCCTCTTCATCTGGGTCTCTGTTCCTGCCATGCAAATAGATTCATCACTACCATTTTTCTAGATTCCATATATATGCATTGACGTGATATTTGTTTTTTTTTTTTTTCTCTCTGACTTACTTCACTCTATATAACCCGGTTCACACACCTCATTTCAACAGACTCAAATTTGTTCCCTTTTCCGGTTGAGTAACATTCCATCGTCTGTATGTACCTCAACATCTTTACCCATTCATCTGTCAATGGACATCTAGTTGTTGACGTTTTGATGATGGCCATTCTGACTAGCAATGGCACCCCACTCCAGGACTCTTGCCTGGAAAATCCCACGGATGGAGGAGCCTGGTAGGCTGCAGATCATGGGGTTGCTGAGAGTTGGAAACGACTGAGCGACTTCACTTTCCCTTTTCACTTTCATACATTGGAGAAGGAAATGGCAACCCACTCCAGTGTTCTTGCCTGGAGAATCCCAGGGACGGGGGAACCTGGTGGGCTGCCGTCTATGGGGTTGCCCAGATTTGGACACGACTGAAGCGATTTAGCAGCAGCAGCAGCAGCATTCCGACTAGTGTGAGGTGGCATCTCATTATAGCTTTGATTTGCATTTTTATAATAATTGGCAATGTTGAACATGTTTTTCGTGTGCTTTTTCATGTATCTTCTTTGGAGAAATGTCTGTTTAGTTTTACTGCCCATTTTTCAACTGGGTTTTTGTTGCTGTTGAGCTGTTTGAAGATTAAGCCCTTGTCAGTCATGTTATTTGCAAATGTTTTCTCCTATTCCATAGGTAGTCTTTTCATTCTGTTTATAGTTTCATTTGGTGTGGAAAAGTTTCTAAGTTCAATTACATCCCATTTGCTATTTCTGCTTTTATTTATATTGCCTTGGGAGACTGCCCTAAGAAAACATTGGTATGATTTATGTCAGAGAATGTTTTCCTATGTTCTCTTCTGGGAGTGTTTGGTGTCATATCTTATGTTTAAGTCTATAAGTCATTTTGAGTTTATTTTATTTTTTGTTTGGTGTGAGGGTGTGTTCTAATTTCATTGATTTACAACTTTCCCATCATCCCTTAGTGAAGAGACTTTTTTCCCGTTGTATATTCTTGCCTCCTTTGTTGAAGATTAATTGACTGTAGGAGTGTGGGTTTATTTCTGAGCTCTCAATTTTGTTCCATCAATCCATGTGACTGTTTTTCTGCCAGTACCACACTGTTTTGATTACTGTGCATGCATGCTAAGTCACTTCAGTCATGTCTGACTTTTTGTGACCCTGTGGACTATAGCTCTCCAGGCTTCTCTGTCCATGAGATTCTCCTGGCAAGAATACTGGAGTGGGTTGCCATGCCCTCCTCTAGGAGATCTCCCTCACCCAGGAATCGAACCCATGTCTCTTGAATCTCCTGTATTGGCAGGCAGGTTCTTTACCACTAGCGCCACATGGGAAGCCCTTTGATTACTGTAGCTTTGTAATATAATCTGACATCTGGGAGGGTTATGTCTCCTGTTTTATTCTTTTTCCTCAGGATTTCTTTAGCAATTCTGGGTCTTTCATGCTTCCATATAAACTTTAGGATGATTTGTTCTAGTTCTGTGGAAAATGCCATGGGTAATTTGATAGGGATCACATTAAATCTATAGATTGCTTTAGGTAATATGGCCATATAAACAACATTGATTGTTCCAATCCAATAACATGAGATATCTTTCCATTTCTTTGTTAATTCCCTAATTGCCTAATTTCTTTCCTCTACCCAATTAGGAAATCAATTAGGACCTTAGAAATGGTAGTTTACTGTCCTAATTTCAATCAATTCACAGCTAACACAAGGAAAGGGGATTTGAGTTACCTTTCTCCAGGAGAACAGAGCATTTTATTAGGCTTACAGCCAAAGTTTTCCCTCAGTACCTACAGCAGGACCCCTTAAACTCACCTGATGGTAAAAAGAACCCAGAACATGCTCTACACAAAGTAAAGGACTTGTCCAAACCTAATTCTCAAACTTGAGCATGTCCCTAAGTCCCCTGAAGAGCTCGCTAAAACACAGGTTTCTGGGCCTCACTTCAGAAATTATTACTTAATGGATCTGAGAGTGGAGAAGTGCTGACATTTATAATAATTCCCATGTGATGCTGATGCTGCTGGTCCAGGGACCACATTTTGAGAATCACAGAACTGAAAACATTGATACTCAGCCCTAGCTATTCATCCGTGTCAACCTGCTGATAGACAGCTAGAGTTGTTAGTAGTATCCCAATGAGTACAGGCTTCCGGAGAGGGCAGTCTATTTGTTAATCTTTTTTATTAGTACCTGGGCCTTGAATCAGGAATCTGGCCAAGAATGCTCTTGTAACACACTTCCTCCCTGTGACTTTTCAGTGTGTCAACAAAGGCTCTTTGAGTTCGTAGTTACCCTTGCTCTCTGGGACCCAGGAGGTTATCTGGTCAAAGCATTGAGAGATGCAAGATAAGCCACAACCAGTTGCCTTTCCTTTCTGTTCTTGGCTCTGCCACTTAACACCTATATGACCAGAACAAACCAGCTTTCATCTGTTAAAATATAAGTAACACCTTACATGTTTATGTGAACAAATAGAAGTACGGAGTGAAAAGTGAGGGCACAATAAATGTTCTATATTGCTTTATATTCCCTGAATTGTTGCTTTCCCCTTTTTCTTCCTTTCTTTATTCCTGTCTGTCTTCATTTACTCCCTGCCACACTTTCAGTGTAAAAAAAACAAGAGGGAGTTTCCCCCCATTTCCTACCTCTTCCAGATGGTTCCACAAGGCCTTCTTTTTGCCCATATCTTGTTTTCCTTCTCTGGAACAGTGCAATCTATCCTCAGGTTTAAGAGTCTGACAGCACTTAAAGACCCCAGACTTCACATGTCCCAGCATACACTAGTAAGATGATCTTGTGAAGCAACATAGAACATGTTCTGAAACACAGTTTTATGAACTGTTTCTTAGATGCCATTCTCAGTATTACCTGAACTGTCTCCAATTCTTTCCTTGTAATGCATCACTGTCATAATTATGGCATAAGTTACATAAAAGCACAAAAACACAATTTAGAAATATCCCAAAGGATTGAATGTTTTAAAAAGCAAATGTCTGGCTACTAGTGTGATTAGGTCATGTATTAAAATATGAAAAATAGGGACCCATTTAATAACTTTGGCATCAGGGATAAGATAGCCTATCTTCTAAGTTCTCTATTCTATATCAAGTCTTCTCAATTGTAGACCTTGCATTCAAGCAGATGTGCCTTGCCACACTGCACTGAGACTGGGAACTAATGGACCTCATTCTCTTTGGTGTCTCAGTAATTCTGGTATTTCAAATGAATAAATTACTGCCTTCCAAGGAGAGTTGTTATGTTGCTCTTGAACTTTAGAGGGCAGTAGAGGAACTGTATGAAAAATCCCTAGCTGACCAGGAAAAACATTTTGCTTTCCCCAGTTACCTCTTCGGAGCTTTATCTTTATAAGGAAAGTAAAGGATTATATTTTAAAACGTGCTTGTAGTTTATTTTTTCTTTTAATGAAGAGACTGTATTGTAGTATAGTTCATATATGAGACATTTATTTTCTCTGAAAAAAAACATACTGATTATTGTGAAGAAATTCAAACCATTTTAAAAAGGAATTATTGACTATAACAAAATGATATAGATTTTATTTTTAAAATGTTTCATTCTGTGCATGTTTTACAATATAAGTTTAGTAGAACAAAAATAGTTTTGGAAACTTGTGGCTGTGTGTAAAGAGTTAATAGATGATATTGAGCAATGTGTACAAAAAATGAATTTCAAAGGTAATAAGAAAACTGTTTTGCTTTAAGAATTTAAAAATGTTAAACAGCTTAAACAGGACTTACTTTTTTTGTTGGAAAGTTAGAGTTCACTTAACTAAATCAAATTTTGTCCAAACATCGAGACTCACAACGTCTGAATTCAGCCATCATACAGTTGAAGAGAAAATTATTCAGAAAGCACTTTCTAAGGTCTTACTAAGGCAGAAATGATGCTCAGCCTGGATTTCCTTTTGCTTTTTGGGTGACCCCAGATCCACAGGCACACAGCCATCACTGTGATTCCAGTTCCCATAAAGAAGGACACTGTTAGCTGTGAAGAGCCACGTTCACAACCTACACAGTTCCAGGTATGAATTACTGCAAGTCTACAATGCAGGAGAACAAGAATGCACTGCATAGGATGAGTGATCAAGGCAGAGCCTACAGAGCTTTCTCTTGATCTGAAATATTTTCTTTGGGGATTGGGTCTTTCTTGCCCTCTCTGCACTGGTGACAGAGGGTGTTGCTAAGAGCTAATGTGCTTGCAGTGGAAGCCCAGAGCTTACACTTTGCAATAGACTTGTCCCTTGTTTGCTTTACCCAGATTATTTCCCATTGCTACATAAGAGTATAAGCTCAGGACTTGCTCACATACTTGGCCTTTCTGATGTTTATTGCCCTTCCTAGTACATTTTAATTCTTTTAGTAATTGTCTGATCATCCTGGTCTTCTGGCTTACTTGTCCCTTTTGGCTGTTCATCTGGGAATCTATCTTCTCCACCTCTTTAGAACCTGGGTTTAAGAAATCAGGCATGTGATTATGTAGCCCTGTACTTTCTCCAGTAAACTAACTGGAAGCTGGTCAGTCTGTCCTATTCATAACTCTCACAGGGTATCCTCTGGAGCAGATTTTCTGGGTTCGTTACCATCAGTACCATCTGTAAATATAGCAGGATCTTTCTGGATCTGCTGATGCTACCCAAGCCTCTCTGCTCATGCAGATATCAGGAGGTTTCCTAAAGTTTTATGGCTCTCGTTTGTCAGTATGGCCACACCCTCAGTGACCCTGAGCCACCTAGCTTTAAGAATATGACCTGACCAATGTAGTATGCCCATTTGACACAACAAAGTGGGAGAGGTCCTCAGAAACTTCAAAAATGCATCATGGTGGCCTTCTAATTTTCAAAAAATGCCATGCTCCTTTTATTAAAAAGTTATAGTCATTACAACACAGAAGGATTCCAGGAGTTTCAAAATTTCAATTTCAAAATTTTCTTAAAAAAAAAATTCTATTGAAATATAGCTGATTTATAATGTGTGAGTTTTAGGTGTACAGCTGCCGTGCTAAGTCGCTTCAGTCGTGTCCGACTCTGTGTGACCCTATGGACTGTAGTCTGCCAGGCTCCTCTGTCCACGGAATTCTCCAGGCAAGAATACTGGAGTGGATTGCCATTCCCTTCTTCAGGGGATCTTCCTGACCCAGGGATCAAACCAGCGTGTCTTATGTCTAACCTGTATTGGCTGGCGGGTTCTTTACCACTAGCGCCACCTGCTGTACACCTTGAAGTGTACAGCAAAGTGATTCAATAATTTACGTGTATTCTTTTTCATTATAGGTTATTCGATTCTTTTTTAGATTCCTTAGATTCTTTTCATTACCAGTTATTACAAGATACTGAATGCAGTTCCCTGTGCTTACAGTAGTCCTTGTTGGTTATCTATTTTATATATAGTAGTGTGTATATTTTAATCTCGTCGAGAAGGAAATGTCAACCCACTGCAGTATTCTTGCCTGGGAAATCCCATTGACAGAAGAGGCTACAGTCAGTCCCTGGGGTCACAAAGAGTCAGATACGAATTAGCGACTATACAACAATAACATATTTTAATCTCAGATTCCTAATTTATCCCTCCTCTCCCTTTCCCCTTTGGTAACCATACATTTATTTTCTATGTCTATAAGTCTATTTCTGCTTTGTAAATAAGTTCCTCTGTGTCATTTTTTAGATCCAGAAATAAGTGATATCATATGATATTTGTCTTTCTCTGATTTCATTTAGAATGATAATTTAGGTCCATCCATGTTGCTGTAAATGGCAGTCTCTCAATCCTTTCATGTCTTGGCTATGAGTACTGCTATGAACATAAGGGTACATGTATCTTTTTGAATTATAGTTTTCAACTTTTCCACATAGGCCCAAGAGTGGAATCACTGGATCGTATGATAACTCAATTTTTAGTTGTTTTTAAGGAACCTCCATACTGTTCTCCATAGTGGATGCACCAATTTGTTAATACATTCCCTCTGACAGTGCAGGAGGGTTTCTTTTCTCCATACCCTCTCCAACATTTACTATTTGTAAACATTTTGATGGTCATTCTAACCAGGGACTTCCTTGGTGGTCCAGTGGCTGAGACCCCTGTGCTCCCAAGGCAGGGAGCCCAGGTTTGATCCCTGGTTGGGGAACTAAGATCCTACATGCTACAACTAAGACCTGGCACAGCCAAATAAATAAGTATTTGGGGCTTCCCAGGTGGCTCAGATGGTAAAGTGGCTGCCTGCAATGCGGGAGACCTGGGTTTGATCCCTGGGTCGGGAAGATCCGCTGGAGAAGGAAACGGCAAACCACTCCAGCACTCTTGCCTGGAAAATTCCACGGACGGAGGCGCCTGGCAGGCTACAGTCCATCGGGTCGCAGAGAGTCAGACATGACTGAGTGACTTCACTTTCACTTCTAACCAGTGCAAGTAATATCTCATTATAGATTTGATTTGCAGTTCTCTAATAATTAGTGATATTGAGCATCTTTTCATGTGCCTATTGGCCATGTATTTGTCTTCTCTGGAGAAATATCTGTTTAGATCTGCCCATTTTAAGATTTTTTTTTTAATTGAGCTGTATATCCTGTTTGTATATTTTGGAAATTAATCTCCTGTTGGTCACACTGTTTGCAAATATTTTCTCCCAGTTTGTATGTTGTGTTTTCATTTTGTTTGTAGTTTCCTTTACTATGAAAAAGCTTTAAGTTTAATTAGGCCACATGTTAAAATTCTTATTTCTGTTGTTTGGGGAGATGTATCTGAAAAAATATTGCTGTAATTTATGTAAAAGAAGCTTCTACCTATGTTTTCCTTTAGGAGTTTCATAGTACCTGGTCTTGCATTCTTTAATCTAGTTTGAATTTATTTTTGTATGTCGTGTTAGAAAATGTTCTAATTTTATTCTTTTATGTGTAGCTGTCCAGTTTTCCCAGTACCACTTCTTGAAGAGACTATCTTTTTTCCATTGTGTATTGTCGCCTCCTTTGTCATCGATTGACTATACGTGTGTGGGTTTATTTCTGGGCTATCTATCCAGTTCCATTGATCTATATGAATTTGTGCCAGTACTGTACTGGCAGAAAAACCAGTTCCAAATTTTCATTGTATATTCTGATATCTTCCTTGGCGTGTCTCCTGTGAGCTGTGTGTGGTTCTCCATTTGAGCACGGGCTCGTGAAGATAAGCATCTTGTGTTGCTTCTTTTCATGTATCATTTTGGGGAATAAGATGGTCATGGTTTTGTGTCCCATTCATTCTAGTGCAGTAACTCGCAAGTGGTTCCACCATTACTGGAAAAGGCGTACCAGTTCTCAGGGGAAGCTGCACATATTAAGGCAGAGTGTCTATAAACAAATAAGCTCCCACAGAAAATCTAGAGAGAGAGAAAGGCAGAGAAAGTTGTCAGGTTGAACAGACATTTCTTTTGACATCTGTCACATTTCCTCAGCCTTTTTAATAAAACCAAAATGTATACTATGTGCCCAATAGGGCAGCAGTTCTGTTGTGGAATCGTCTTTAAACAACAAAAATAGTATGAAACCCAGATGAAAAGTTACTGTATCAGTTTTCTTTTATTTTCTGTTTAGATCTTTGCCATGCTATGTGTCAGAAAAGATTTCTGACTATTTATGAAAAGTCTCAGGGTCAAGTAAAGGGGCATTGTTTCCTTAAAGTGTAGTGTGGTAGATATAATAATAGACACTGACATGTTCTTTCAGGATCAGGTAAGTTTGTTCCACTTCTACTGACCAATGCTCTGGATGGTTCCATGTTATGACTTGAGGGTGGGGTGCCAGCATACATTTTGGGAAGATCCAGCCAACTCTAAAGTATTTTGATTTTCCTGATATAGGAGCTACATTTCGAAGTATTACATGGGGTATTTCTGTAAGTGGGATGGGGTTTTGAGGACATCGCAGAAATGTATTGTACCTTTATTATTAAAACATGCTGAGTATTATTTGATCTATTTCACTGTCCCTCATACTTTTTTTTCTCTTTCTCTCACTCTGTATTCTGAAGTAATTTCAAGATTTTTAGTGATATGGGTTATCACTATGATAATTATCATTGAACTGGTAGTGAACATGTTAGTTAATGGATGGTATTTGTTGATAAAAGGCCAGATAACAGATAATTATTTATAATAGCTCATTTGGGGGAAGAACAAGTCCATAAGAATGAGGTTAATGATCGATTTGTCATCTGACCTAGATTAAGGAACTGTCTGGATCACTGTTGAGAAACTAAGTTCCCTGAAGTGTCAGATATCTATGGCATATTATTAACACTGTCAATATGAGCCTGGAATTCAGTGTTTACTGTACATTATTTAGCTGGGTGAATCCTAAGAATTTGGGGATTTCAGTAACCTGAATAAATGGAAGAAGTACAGCAGCAACAGAAAGAGGCAGGAGAGTGATCCTGGCTTCAGGTAGCAGTACTTGCAGAGGGGATGCTTGGAATATAAAACATCATGGAGAACTTGAGTGTTACAGGGAAAAGATGCTAATGTCAAGCAGCTGTGTGGGACCAGGTGATCAATCCATTCACAGTGGTATTCTAGCTGATAGCCAAAGAAACAGGAAGATGTTCGACTCCACCCTTACCCATCCTTGCCTACCAAAAGAGTACCAGTTGTTTTCAGGTACTGGACAGGTTGAGAAGACAAGGTCAGCAATTTTGGCTTCAAAATGAGCTCAAATTCTTTCTTCTGAGAGTCTGGGGGTAAAAAGAATTCAGAGTGAGAAGGTAAGGACTGTTATTTGTACATTTTAATCTGCTACTTGAGGAGAGTGCTATTATGTGCCATGTAGTTTAACATTTATTACAATCCTGTAAAATTTGTTTTCATGCCTGACTTCCAGATTGAAAGAGGAACAAAGAAGGTAAGCAAATTGTTCCATATCACATACCTTGTAAGTTCTAAAGTCCAGTTTTTATCATAAATGGGTGTTGAATTTTGTGAAGAGCTTTTCCTGAATCTATTGAGATGATCAAATGGTTTTCATTCTTCAATTTGTTAATGTGGTGTATGACACTGATTGATTTGTAGATACTGAAAAGTACTTACATCTAAGTGAGTACATAAATCTCACTTAATCATAGTGTAAGATCCTTTTAATGTATTGTATTTGGTTTGCTAATATTTTGTTGAAGGTTTTTGCATTTATGTTCATCAGTGCTGTTGTTCTGTAATTTTATTTTTTGTGATATCTTTTTCTGATTTTAGTATCAGGGTGATGATGGTCTCATAGAGTAAATTTAGGAGTGTTCCTTCCTCTGAAGTTTTTTTGGAATAGTTTCAGAAGGATGTGTGTTAACTCTTCTAAATATTTGATAGAATTCACCTGTGAATCTGGTCTTTGACTTTTGTTTGTTGGGAATTGTTAAGTCACAGTTTCAATTTCAGTAATTGCGATTGGTCTGTTCATAAGTTCTATTTCTTTCTGGTTCAGTTTTGAGAGATTGTCACGTTCTAAGAATTTGTCCATTTCTTCCAGGTTGTCCATTTTATTGCACATAGTTGCTTGTAATAGTCTCTTATGATCCTTTGGTAACTTTTTTTTCCAGTTCTAATTTTATTGATTCGAGCTCTCTTTATCTTTTCAAAAAACAAGCTTTTAGTTTCATTGATCTTGTTTATTGTTCTCTTCATATCTGTTTTGTTTATTTCTGCTCTGAGCTTTGTGATTTTTTTCCTTCTGCTAACTAACTTTGGGTTTTGCTTGCTCTTCTTTCTCTAGGTGCTTTAGGTATAAGATTAGGTTGTTTATTTGGAATTTTTCTATTTCCTGAGGTAAGGTTATATTGCTCTACAGTTCCATCTTAGAGCTGTTTTTGCTGCATCCCACAGACTTTGGATCATCATGCTTTCACTTTGATTTGTCTCTAGATTTTTTTGTGATTTCGTCTTTGGTCCATTGGACGTTTAGTAGCATATTGTTTAGCCTCCATGTGTTTTTATATTTTTAGATTTTTCTCTTGTAGTTGATTTCTAATCTCATAGCATTGTAGTTGGAAAAAAGATGCTTGTTTATGACCTCAGTTTTCTTAAATTTACTAAGACTTTTTTTATGGCCCAGAATGTGATCTATCCTGGAGAATGTTTCATGTACACTTGAAAAGAATGTGTATTCTGTTGCTTTTCATTGGAATGTTCTATGTCAATTAAGCCCCCGAGGACATTAACCTAGACTACTGATGAAAATTAAGTAAACTGAGTTCTGATTTCTCACTGACTTGTACACTGGGGTATTCGGTTAAGCAGTCTTTTGTCCTCTGACCTAGAACTGTTTGTTTGATTGAGGCAAGGGAAGGGATATGTGGTGAATACTGTGAGTAGAAAGCAGCCATTAGTCCAGCTTTAATCTGGAAAAGGGAAGATCATCCACCCATTGATTATGTCAAATTATTTCTTATTTTACTGTTTTTATGAGAAATGGAAAAACAGAATTAATTAATGTATTATATTTTAAATGTATTTATTAAAATTAAAAATAAATTCTCAAATAGTCAAAAGATCAAGGAAATAGAAGACTTAAACACCACTATATAAATAGGAGAATACACATTCTTCAAAAGCACATGGAAGATTCTCCAAGATAGACCATATGTTAGCACATAAAACAAGCCACAATAAATTTAAAAGGATTGAGATCATACAAAGCATAGTCTTAGATTACAATGGAATGAAATTAGAAATGTATAATAAAAATACACTTAGAAATCTATAATTATGGGATTAGGCACAAAACAAATAATAAATGGGTCAAAAATTACAAGCAAAATTAGAAAGTACTTTGAGATAAAATGAATACTAAAACTTACTGGATTCAGCTAAAGCAGTGCTTAGAGGGAAATTTATGAAAATGAAGAAGAATCTCAAATTAATGACATGACTTGCCAACTTAAAAAAATTAAATATGTGTGTGTGTATAAAGAGCAAGGTAAACCCTCCAAAACAGAAGAAAGTAAATAAGAAATTTAGAAAGAAGTCAAACAGGAAAACAAAATCAATGAAATGTTTTGCAAAAGAAAAAAAATTATCTATTTGGTCAAGAAAAAAAGGCTGAAATTAGTAGTCAGGAGTGAGAGAGAAGACATCACTCAAGTTTACAGAAATAAGGGGAACACTGTAAACACCTGCATTCTACAAAATTAAGTATCAGATTAGATGACATAACAAATTTTTAGAAAAACGAACTACCCATATTGACTCAGTGAAATAGAAAATCTAAATAGATCTGTAACATGAAATGATATTGAATAAGTAATGTAAAAATCATTTATTAAAGCTCCAGGTCAGATGGCTTCTTTGGTGAGTTCTGCCAAATATTTTGGAGAAGGCAATGGCACCCCACTCCAGTACTCTTGCCTGGAAAATCCCATGGACAGAGGAGCCTGGTAGGCTACAGTCCATGGGGTCGTGAAGAGTCGGACACGACTGAGTGACTTCACTTTCACTTTTCCCTTTCATGCACTGGAGAAGGAAATGGCAACCCACTCAGGTATTCTTGCCTGGAGAATCCCAGGGACGGCAGAGCCTGGTGGGCTGCGGTCTATGGGGTCGCACAGAGTTGGACACGACTGAAGCAACAGCAGCAGCAGCAGCCAAATATTTAAAGAAGAATTAGAAGGTGAGGAAACAAACTCCAACTCATTTTAGGAGGCCAGTATTGTTACCTGATACCAAAATCTGATGAAGACATTGCAAGAGACCAATATCTTTTATATATTGAGAAAAATTCCCAGAAAAATATTAGCAAACTGAAGACAGCAATATATAGAAAGAATTATACACTATGAACAAATGAGATTTGTCCCAGGAATGTAAGGTAATTTTAACATACAAAAATCAATTAATGAATAAAAAAATCTATAGCATAAAAAATAAAAGCCTTATGATCCTCTCAATAAATACAGAAAAAACGCAACACCTCTTCACAATAAAAATCCCATTTGTTCATAATGCATAATCTATGGAAGAAGCTAAGAATAGATTATATACACAAAAAACCTATAGCTAATATCATACTTAATGATGAAAGACAGAATATTTTCCCTCTAGAATAAGGAAAATCAAGGATGTCTAGTATTGCCATTTTAATGTGACATTTTAAAGAAGTTTTAACCGGGGCAGTCAGGCAAGGAAAAAAAAAATATAAATACATCCAGACTGAATAGGAAGAAATAAAATTATCTCTTTTTTGCAGATAATGTCATTTTATATTTGGAAAATACACACACACACACTCAAAACTATCAGAGCTAATAAACAAGTACAGAAAGCCTGCAGTATACAATTTTAATATACAACAGTTGTTTTTTTTCTCATCTTTATTGAATTTTTTACAATATTGCTTCTGTTTTGTTTTTTTTTTTTTGGTGGTGAGGCAAGGTATGTGAGACCTTAGCTACCTGATCAGGGATCAAACCCACACCCCCTGCATTCAAAAACAAAGTCCCTATCAATATGTACTGCCAATGTATAATCAGAAAATGAAATTAAGAGAATTCCATTTGTGACAAAATCAAAAAAATATATTACTTAATAAATTTAAGAAAAAAATAAAACTTATACTCTGAAACTATGAAATATTGTGAAAGACTAAATTGAAAGGTATTTCATGTTCTTGGATCAGCAGATTTAATATTACTAAAATGATATCCTTGTCAAAGTAATCTATAGATTTACCACAATCCCTGCTTTGCTAGTGACTCAGATGGTAAAGATTCTGTCTGCAATGTGGGAGACACAGATTTGATCCCTGGGTCAGGAAGATCCCCTGGAGAAAGGGATGGCAACCCACTCTAGTATTCTTGCCTGGAGAATTCCATGGACAGAGGAAACTCATGGGCTACAGTCCATGGGGTCGCAAAGAGCCAGATGAATAAGTGACAACATTGTCACTGTTTGCTTTCCATCATAATCCCAGCTGGCATTTTTTATTTTTTTTTGGCAGAAATTGACAGGCTGGCCTTAAAATTCACGTGGGAATTAGAGAGACTAATAGAGTAATCTTATAAAATGACAAAGTTAGAGAACTCATATTCCAATTTTAAAGCTTCCTAAAATGCTATAGTAATAAAAAAAAAAAGTATGTGATAAGAAAGGACACAACTAAAATAAGGATAAGATATAGGTAAATGAAATAGAATTGAAAAGTGCAGTAATAGACCTTCAGACTTATGGTCAGTGAATTTTGACAAGGTTGTCAAAACAAAGAATGCCAGAAAACTGGATATCAACCTGAAAAAAAATAAAACTGGATTTCTTCTTCATAATGCACATAAAAATGAACTCAAGTGGATTATATTCCTAAATAAAATTCATAAGAAAATAGAGTATATCTTCATGACCTTGATTAAATGAGAGGTTCTTAGATATGACACCAAAAGCTCAAGTGACAAAAAAAGAAATTTTTTTGTCAAAAAAAGAAAAATAAGTTCTACATTAGAACTACAAGCTTTTTTGCTTCAAAGGACAACATTAAAAAGTGAAAACATAACCCACAGAATGGGAGAAAATATTTGCAAATTATTATATAAGATCAGGAAAATTTGTATAGATAACAAAGTAATCATAAACCGATAATGAAAAGTCTAATTTGAAAAATGAGCAAAAGATCTGTATAGAGATATCTCCAAAGATACATAAATGGCCAATAAACACATGAAAAAGATGCTAAACATGACTAAGCATCAGGGGAATGCAAACTAAAACTCAGTTGACAACAAACAACAAGTGGTGGGGATGTAGATGAGAGAGACCCCTTGTGCACTGTTTATGGGACTGTATGTTGGTGCAGTCACTATGGAAAGCAGTGTGAGTGTGAAGGTTCCTCAAAAAATTAAAAACTAGAATTGCCTAATAATCCAGAAATTTCATTTCTAGTTATTTACCTGAATAAAACAAACACTAATTCAGAAATATATATGCACATCAATGTTCATTATAGCATTATTTACAGCAGCTAGATATGGTAAGCAACCTAAGTGTCCACTGATAGATGAATGGTTAAAGATGTGGCATATATACATACACATACACACAATGGAATGTTAGACATAAGAAATGAAAATGAAATATTGCCATTTGTGATACCATGGATGGACCTAGAGGGTATCATGCTAAGTGAAATTAGTCAGAGAAAAACAAATGTTACTGTATGATCTCACTTATATTTGGAATCTAAATTACAAAACTAAAGAGCCTCTTGATGAAAGTGAAAGAGGAGAGTGAAAAAGCTGGCTTAAAGCTCAGCATTCAGAAAACTAGGATCATGGCATCCATCCCATCACTTCATGTCAAACAGGTGGGGAAACAATGGAAGCAGAGACAGAGTTTATTTTCTTGGGATCCAAAATCACTGCAGATGGTGACTGCAGTCATGAAATTAAAAGACATTTGCTCCTTGGAAGAAAATCTATGATCAACCTAGACAGCATATTAAAAAGCAGAGACATTACTTTGTTGACAAAGGTCTGTCTAGTCAAAGCTATGGTTTTTCCAGTAGTCATGTATGGATGTGAGCGTTGGACTATAAAGAAAGCTGAGCACCAAAGAATTGATGCTTTTGAACTCTGTGGTGATGGAGAAAACTCTTGAGAGTCCCCTGGACTGCAAGGAAATCACACTAGTCAATCCTAAAGGAAATCAGTCCTGAATATTCATTAAAGGACTGATGCTGAAGCTGAAACTCTAATACTTTGGCCACCTGATGCGAAGAATTGACTCATTGTAAAACACCCTGATGCTGGGAAAGATTGAAGGCAGGAGGAGAAGGGGACTACAGAGGATGAGATGGTTGGACGGCATCACCGACTCAAAGGAGATGAGTTTGAGCAAGCTCTGGGAGTTGGTGATGGATAGGGAGGCCTGGCATGCTGTGGTTCATGGGGTCGCAAAGAGTCGGACACGACTGAGCAAGTAAACTGAACTGAAATTACAAACAAAACTAAATAAAAACAGATTCATAGATACAGAGAACAAGCAAGTGCTTGCCAGAGGGGAAGGCTGGGGGGCAAAATTGGTGAAGGAGGTTAAGAGGTACAACCTCCAGTTATAAATAAACCACAGGGATATAATATACAAGCATAAGGAATATGATCAGTAATACTGTAAAAACTTTGTACGGATACAGATGGTTACCATGTTTATCCTGGTAACCACTTAATGTGTGCCAATGTCAAATCACTATATAGTACACTTGAAACTAGCATACTACTGTATGTCACTTATATTTCAATTTAAAAAATAGAGATACTACTTCACATACACTATGGCTGCAATCAAAAAAGACAGATAATACGAAGTATTGACAAGGATATGGAAAAACTGGAACTCCATGCATTGCTAATGGGAATGTAAAATGGTACAGACTGCTTTCAAAAACAGTCTGAAAGTTCCTCAAAACATTAAAATAGCCTTGCCGTATATATTAGTTTTCTAGGGGTGCCATAACAAATGACTGCAAACTTGGTAGCCTAAAAAACAGAAATGTATCTTTTCACAGTTCTGGAGGTCAGAAGACTTAATAAAATCCATTGATAAGGATACACTTCCTCTGAAGTCTCTAGGTGAGACTTCTTCCTTGCCTCCGCATTTTTGGTGACTCCAAGTGTTTCATAGTTTTTAGTTACATAACTACCATCTCTGTTTTCATCTTCACATGGCTTTTTCATCATTTTTTCCTGTCTCTTATAAGAATACTTGTCATTGGATTTAGGGCCCATCCAGGTAAAAGATGAGCTCATCTCAAGACCCTTAACTTAATTACATCTGTGATATGATAATTTCCCATTCATAGATTCTAAGAGCTAGCTGCTGTCAATATATTTTGGCAAGGTCTCATTACATCACGTGATCCAGTGATTCCCCTCTTAGGAATATACTCCAGAGAAATGAGAACATATTTCCATGCAAAACTTTGTATATGAGTGTTCACAATAGTATTATTTTTACTAGCCAAGAAGTAGAAACAAACTAAATGTTCATCAATTCATGAATGAATAAATAAAATATGGCATACCCATGCAATGGAGTATTATTTGTCAGTAAAAGGAATAAAGTACTGATACATGCTACAATGTGGTTGAATCTTGGAAAATATTATTCTAAGTGAAATAAGACAGGCACCCAAAAAAATATTGTACAGTTTAATTTATAGGGAAGTCCAGAACACGCAATCCTATAGAAACAGAAAGTGAATTAGTGGTACTCCAGGGATGGAGTGTGGAGTGAGAGGGAAAGGAACAGACTACTAATGGGTCCATGTTTAGGGGGATGATGAGAATGCTCTAAAATTGATTGTGGTGATGGTTATACAACTCTGGGAATACTTTAAACACCATGGAATTAGGTGAATTGTATGAGAATTATATCTTACTAAATCTGTTAAACAATAAATTTTGAATACTTACTTAGTAGATGATGCTGTGTTTGCTAGAGAGTGAATTCCCAAGAGCAAGAATTTGGACTTATTTATTTCTACCAGTGAGACGATAGATCAGCAGTCCCCAAATTTTTTGGCACCAGAGACTGGTTTTATGGAAGACAATTTTTCCACAGACTGGGTGGGGGAATGGTGTAAGGATGAGTCAAGCACATTACACTTATTGTGCACTCTATTTCTATTATTATTACATCAGCTCCACCTCAGATCATCGGGCAACCTCAGAGTTTGGGGAACTCTGCTATAGACTGCACACTGCAGGTAAATAGTGCATGTTTGTGGTAAAGAAAATAATTCAAGAGAGTGGAGTCAACTTTGTGATAAGCTTACCAGAATGTCATGGAAGCAGAGAGAGACAACACAGATATGTTTATGGGAACCTGAGGATTTCTTTTATAGAACCAGCCTTTGGAGCTGGGTTTGGAAGGATAAGAAAAGTGCACCAGGCAGGCAAGGAGGACAAAGGCTTATCATGCAAATAAACAGCCTGGATAAATGTGAGGCACAGAAAAGCAAGTTGACTCAGTTGGCATACAGGATACAACTGGAGAAATGGCAAGAAAGGAACCCAGAAACAAAAGTTGCCACTGGATCTCAAAGAGCTTTTTATAAAAATACTTTTAGACATGAACATGTTTCCCAATGTGTGCTTTAAGAAATTGTTTCTCAAATGTCTGTGGTAAGGACCAGGCTTTTTCTTTTTATTGTTATATTTAATCTATCATGGGATTCCCTCATGGCTCAGCTGGTAAAGAATCTGCCTGAAATGCGGGAGACCTGAGTTCAATCCCTGGGTTGGGAAGATCCCCTGGAGAAGGGAAAGGCCACCCACTCCAGTATTCTGGCCTGGAGAATTCCATGGACTCTATAGTCCATGGTGTCACAAAGAGTTGGACACAACTGAACAACTTTCGCTTCACTTCAATCTGTCATGAATGGATAGTGTTTAAAAAATATAGTAATATCTATGTTTCAATTCCTGCCTTGAAAATAGATTCATCAGCACCATTTTTCTAGATTCCCTGTGTATGATTATACAATATTTGTTTTTCTCTGTAGACATAGAGAACAGATTTGTGGACACAGCGGGGGAAGGAGAGGATGGGACAAATTGAGAGTAGCATTGAAACATATACATTACCATATGTAAAACAGATAGCTAATGGGAAGTTGCTGTATGACACAGGGAGCTCAACCCAGTGCTCTGTGACAATCTAGAGGGGTGGGGTAGGGAGGGAGAGAGGGAAGTTCAGGAGAGAAGTGACATGTGGGTACTTACGGCTGATTCACGTTATTGTATGGCAGAAACTGACACAGCATTGTAAAACAATTACTCTATTAAAAATAATTTTTAAAATACCAAGATGATGATTTTCTCTAAAAATGAAGTGAGGGAAAAAAAACAAGAACACTGACTATGCTCTTGGCAGCAATATCAAGTAACAACAAAATTTTCTAAATCTTTACTCTCAATTTTTATATTTTTCTCATTGCATATAAGTAATAATTTCTGAATGAGCAGTGGTATACAAATTACATTTTGAGCAGCATAGGTCTAAGAAACATATCTCAAAAGATATCCTGAGAGACCAGTGATCAAATGTGTATAAAAATCATCAGGAATTTTATCTGCTACATCCTCCCCCAGGAGATGCATAAACTGCATTATTGAACTTGAAAGCCCTAAGAAATCTTGCAGTAATAGACTGACTTAAATTTGCTTAAACTGGCATTACAACTTTTTTCATATCTTAATTTGTTCATGAATACATTCATTTTGTCTTTTGTTAATTGGATGTTTGTTGAGTGCCTACTCTTTGCCCAGAAACATTCTAGGCACTGAGGATACAGACAAAAGTCACTGCTCTCATGTACTTTATGTCTCAGTAGAGGAGACTGATGGTAAACTAAGTAAGTAAAGAAGATTAGAGTGAGTTTGGTTATGATAAATGCTGGGGTGACATATGAGGCAAAAACAGTGTCCAAGAAGGGGTGTTGCAGTTAAATATGTTCTCACTGAAAAGATGACATGTGGGTAAAAACCAATGGTGAGAAAGCAAGCTATGCAGATGTGGGGTGAAAAAGAGAGTGATTAAAAAGAATTATATACAAATGCCCTGATGCAGGTGGATTACTGTAAATTTTAGCAAGACCTGGAATAAAATGTGTGGGAAGAGAGATGTAGGGTGTCAGAAGGTAAGAGGGGGCCAGATCTGCAAGACCTTGTAGGCCTGTGTAAGGGTATAGCTTTTACTCTGATTAGGATTGGAAGCCACTGGAGGGTTGGATCAGAGGAGTGATATCATCCAACTTGTGTTTTCACAGGACCATTCTGGCTCCTCTGTAGAGAAGGTATTAACGGAACAAAGCTTTAGGCAGGGAGACCATCTCCAAAAATTGCAGTAATTCAAGCTTGATTGCTCAGTAGGTAAAGAATTTGCCTGCTATGCAGGAGACACAGGAGACTCAGGCTTAATCCCTGGGTTGCGAAGAAGCTCTGGGAAGAAAATGGCAAGCCACTCCAGTATTTTTGCCTGAAAAATCCCATGGACAGGGGAGCCTGGCAGGGTACAGTCCAGTGGGTCACACAGAGCCGGACACTGAGTGACCAAACACAAGCTTAAGATGGACAAAGTTTAGGGTGAAGTATAAGAGATGGAGGTGGTTAAAGTGGTTGTATTGTGAATATAGTATTACATATTGTAAGGTAGTTCTAACAGGATTAGCTCATAGATTGGATGTGCAGTGTGAAAGAAGACAAGAAAATATTGCTACTAAAGTGTTTGACCTCAGTAAGTAGACAAATTAATTAATGACACGGAATACCACAATGGTGTGGTCACTCACTCAGAGTCGGACATTCTGCATCCTGAAGTCAAGTGGGCCTTAGGAAGGATTACTATGAACAAAGCTAGAAGAGGTGGTGGAATTCCATTTGAGCTATTTCAAATCTTAGAAGATACTGCTACTAAAGTACTGCACTCAATATTCCAGCAAATTTGGAAAACTCAGAAGTGGCCACAGGACTAGGAAAGGTCAATTTTCATTCCAATCCCAAAGAATGTTCACACTACCACCACACAAATGCCCTCATTTCACATGTTAGCAAGGTAGCGCTCAAAATCCTTCAAGCTAGGTTTCAAGAGTATGGGAACCGAGAACTTCCATATGTACAAGCTGGATATAGGAAAGGCAGAGAAATCAGAGATCAAATTGCCAACATCCATTGGATCAGAGAAAAAGCAAGGGATTTCAAAAAAACATCTACTTCTGTTTGTTGACTACACTAAAGTCTTTGACTGTGTGGATCATGACAGTGGAAAATTCTTAAAGAAATGGGAATACCAGACAACCTTACCTGCCTCTCGAGAAAACTGTACGCAGGTTACGAAACAACAGTTAGAACTGGACGTGGAACAACAGACAGGTTCCAAATCAGGAAAGGAGTATTGTGTATTGTCACCCTGCTTAGTTAAATTACATGCAGAGTATATCAGGCGAAATGCCAGGCTGGATGAATTACAAGCTGGAATCAAGATTGCTGGGAAAAATATTAACAACCTCAGATATGCAGATGATACCACTTTAATGGCAGAAAGAAAGAGGAACTAAAGAGACTCTTGATGAGGGTGAAAGGGGAGAGTGAAGAAGCTGACTTAAAACCCAACATTCAAAAAATGAAGATCATGGCATCTAGTCCCATCACTTCATGGCAAATAATGGGGGAACAATGGAGACAGTGACAGATTTTATTTTCTTTGGCTCCAAAATCACTGCAAACAGTGACTGCTACCATGAAATTAAAAGATGCTTGCTCCTTGGAAGAAAAGCTATGACAAAACTAGACAGTATTAAAAAGCAGAGACATCCCTTTGCCAACAAAGGTCCATATAGTCAAAGCTGTAGTTTTTCCAGTAGTCATGTATGGATGTTAGAGTTGGACCATAAAGGTGGCTGAGAGCCAAAGAATTGATGCTTTTAAACTGTGGTTCTGGAACATTGTTATTAGGCTATATCACAATGCAAAATATTTTTGGCATTAAAAAAAAAAGAGAGAAAGAAAATTGTGGTTCTGGAGAATAGTCTTGGGTGTCCCTTTTATAGCAATGAGATCTAGTCAGTCTTAAAGGAAATCAACCCTGAATATTTATTGAAAGGACTAATGATGAAGTTGAAGCTCCAATTCTTTGGCTACCTGATGGGAAGAGCCAACTTATTGGAAAAGATCCTTATGCTGGGAAAGATTGAGGAAAGGAGGAGAAGGGGATAACAGAGGATGAGATGGTTGGATGGCATCACTGACTTAGTGGACATGAGTTTGAGCAAACTCACAGAGATAGTGAAGGGCAGGGAAGCCTGGCATACAGCATTTCATGGGGTCACAGAGTCAGACACAACCTGGCAACAGAACAACAATGTGTACTGAACTGGAGGAGGAGGAGATTTGAGATTAGGACTATCAGGAGCTCAGTTTTCAATGTGATAATTTTGAGATGACTGGTAGACAGTCAGGTAGAGGTACCATGTAGGCCATTAAACATATGAGTCTGGAGGGCAAGGGAGAGGTCTCGGGGGAGATATACTTTTGAGACTTAACATTTTACATGGTATTTAAAGCCACAAGACTGGATGAGACTACCGTGGATGTGAGTATAGGCAGAATAGAAATACAAAGTATTCCCTGCTGTACTGCCTCATTAAGAGCTTAAGAAGTAAATTAGTTAGGAAGAGAAGCTAAAGAAATAGGAAGACCAATACAGTGTGATGTCTTAGAAACCAACTAAAGAAGATGTTTTTAGGAGAAAGGAATGTTAAACTCTATCAAATACTGTTGATGATCTGGTAAGCCTGAGACTGAGAAGAGATTGTGAAGTTTAGCAAAATGGACATCATCAGTGACTTTAGCAAGAGAAGTTTTGGTGATTATAGAAATGAAAGTCTGGTTGAAGTATGTTAAAGAAGGATTTGGAGTAAAATAACTGAAGAGACACTACAGAAACTCTCTTGAGTAGTTGGGGCAGTTCCTTGATGGGAAAGGAGTGTAAGTGGAGTTTTGATGATGATGATGGTAGTGGTGGTTAAGAGAAATTAATAACAACATGTTCATATGCTGATGAAAAAAGTGACAATGTAGGGGGAAGCAGAACAATGTGTTTGAGCAGGTAAGAGGAAATGTAGTCTTTTGCACAGGTGGAACAATTAATTGATCTTATCTAGTAACAGCTTCCAAAAGGGGAGAGGTAAGAAATACAAAGGATCATAAGAAACTATTACAAGCAACTATATGCCTTTAAAATGGACAACCTGGAAGAAATGGACAAATTCTTAGAAAGAGGACTGAATCAGGAAGGAATAGAAAATATGAACAGACCAATTACAAGTACTAAGATTGAACCTATGATTCAAAAATTCCCAAACAAAAGTCCAGGACCAGATGGCTTCATAGGCAAATTCTGTCAAATGTTTAGATAAGAGTTAACACATAGCCTTTGGAAACTATTACCAAAAAAAATTGCAGAGGAAGGAATACTCCCAAATTTATTCTATGAAGCCACCGTCACCCCAATACCAAAATCTGACAAAGATACCACAAAAAAAAGAAAATTACAGGCCATTATCGGTGATGAATATAGATGCAAAAATCATCAACAAAATACCAGAAATCAGAATCCAACAATATATTAAAAAGATTATACATCAAGATCAAGTGAGATTTATTTCAGAGATGCAAGTATTTTTCAATATCTTCAAATCAGTGTGATACATCATATCAACAAATTAAAACCATATGGTCAACTCAATAGATGCAGAAAATTTTTGACAAGATCCAATACACATTTATGATAAAAACTCCCCAGCATGAAGTGGCATGAAGTGGCATGAAGGAAACATACCTCAACATGATAAAGACCATATACAACAAACCTGCAGGTAATATTATTCTCAATGGTGAAAAGCTGAAAGCATTTCTTCTAAGATCAGGAACAAGACAAGGATATCTGCTCTCACCATTTTAGTTCAACATAGTTTTGGAAGTTCTAGCCATGGTAATCAGAGAAGAAAAAAGGAATCCAAATTGGAAAGCAAGTTAAACCATCATTGTTTGCAGATTACATGATACTATATGTAGAAAATCCTAAAGATGCTACCAGAAAGCTACTGGAGCTCAGCAATGAAGCTGGTAAAGTTGCCGAGTACAAAATTAAAACATAAATCTGTTGTGTTTTTATACACTAACCACGGAAGATCAGAAAGAGAAGTTAAAGTAACAGTCTCATTTACCATCACCTCAAAAAGAATAATATATTCCTTGAAATATATCTAAGGAGATGAAAGACCTATACTCCAAAAACTGTAAGACACTGATGAAGCATATCAAAGGTGACACATACAGACAGTGAGATATACCATGTTCTGGGATTGGAAAAATCAACCTTGTCAAAACAAGTATATTGCCCAAGGCAGTCTACAGATTCAATGTAATCCCAATCAAATTACCAATGGCATTTTTCACAGAATTAGGACAATAACAACAAAACTCTTAAAATTTATGTAGAGACAAAAAAGACCTAAATAACCAAGCAATTCTGAGGGGGGAGAAAAACAAAAAAACAAAAAACAGAGATGGAGGAATCAGGCTTCCAGACTTCAGATCATACTAAAAGGTCATCAAAACAGTATGATACTGGCACAAAAATAGAACTACTGATCAATGCAACAGGATAGAATGCACAGAAATAAACACACACCTATGGTCAACTGATCTACAATAAAAGAGGAAAGACTATACAATGGAGGAAAGACAGTCTCTTCAATAAATGGTGCTAGGAAAACTGGACAACTATGTGCAAAAAAAAAAAATGAAATGAGAACATTCTTTAACACCATACACAAAAGTAAACTCAAAATGGATTAATGACCTAAATGTAAGACTGGATACTATAAAACTCTTAGAGGAAAACATGGAACATTCTTTGACATAAATCAAAGTAATGTCTGGGACCTGATGAAACTCAAAAGCTTTTGCACAGCAAAGTTAACCATAAACAAAATGAAAAGGCAGCCCACAGAATGGAAGAAAATATTTGCAAATGATGAGACCAACAAGGGATTATTCTCCAAAATTTACAGTTCATGCAGCTCAAAAAATTGGCAGATGACTTGAATAGACATTTCTCTGGAGACACACAGATGGCCAAAAGGCACATGAAAAGATGCTCAGCGTCCCTAATTGTTAGAGAAATACAAACAAAAACTACAGCCAGAATGTTCGTCATCAAAAAGTCTGCAAACAGTAAATGCTGAAGAGTATGGAGAAAATGGACAGTGTTGGTGGCAAAGGAAATTGGTGCAGCTGCTATGGAGAACAGTATGGAAGTTCCTTAAAAAACTAAATAGAGCTACCATATGATCCAGCAATTCTACTCCTGGGCATATATCTACAGAAAAACATGGTTTGAAAGGATACAGGCACTCATGTTCACTGCAGTGCTGTTTACAATAGTCAAGTCATGGAAGCAACCTAAATGTCCATAGACTGCTGAATGGATAAAGAAGATGTAGCACATATATACAACAGAATATTACTCAGCCATAAAAAGAATGAAATAATGCCATTTGCAGCAATATCGATGGACCTGGAGATTATCATACTAAGTGAAGTCAGAGAAAGACAAGTGTATGATATTACTTATCTGTGGAATCAAAATAATGATATAAATGAACTTATTTATAAAACAGAAACAGCATCACAAATTTGGTGAAAGAACCATTTATGGTTACCATGGGGGGAAGAGAGAGATAAATCGGGAGTTTGGGATTGACACATACACACTGCTATATTTAAAATAACCAATAAGGACATATTGTATAGCACAGGGAAGTCTGCTCAATATTATGTAATATCCTGAATTTGAAAAAGAATAGATAAACATATATGTATAACTGAATCACTGTGTACACCTGAAACTAACACAATATTGTTAATCAACTATACTCCAATATAACGTAAAAGTTAAAGAAAGGAGGGAGGTATATGAATGTAGATAAAGCTAGGCAGGTGACTATAGAGGTGGGTAATTCCTTTTCTGATTAATTGTATTTTTCAGGAGACTTTAGGCCGAGAATGAGGATGAGGCAGATACAAAAAAGATGAGAGTCAACATGAACCAGTTGTCAGGAGAGTGAGGAAGTAATGGTATATAGCAATGTGGTTTAATGGCTAAGCAGCCCTGAGGACACTCAGGTTAGTGACCATTGTCTTAATGTGAGACTTATCAGCATGGCTGGGTAATTTAAGCACACCACCCTTTTTCATGCAATGCCTCTTGCCAATCAACTGAAATTATCTGTTATATACTATTCTAGGTCATTAGTGAACAGTTTTAGGCAGGATATAAAAATGATCAAATTTACATAGTAGAGGCTCAACATGGCATCAGCATGTAGGATGGATTCCTAGGGAATAAGATAGAGGTTAAAAATTTAGGTATTAGGCTATTGAGACAGTCAGGAAGGAATTGAGGATTAGTAGAGATTCTTTTGTCTGTGTATATATATGATTCAGAGAATGTCATATTTAAGAAGGTATTCTCTTTTTCTACAGAGCAATGAAGGAGTACATTCCCAACAGTCCTCTATATAAGATGGTTTTGGCATGTGCTTTTGATCAACCTTGTTCTGGGACTGCCATATGCCAACTCCGCAGACCCCAGCATCATCCACCTGCCTTTACTCTCTGCAAGAGGCAGGTCTATAGGAAAGAGAAATGCTGGCCAGGTTGGGTGATTTTTATTTGCATGAGTGAACTAGTATGTATTGCTTACCTTCTACTGTTTTCTAGCCCCATAACTCTGCAGTATCAGAACTTTCTCATTAAGATGAAGGCATTACTGATTATTTTGTGGAGGGAGAAGCTCAGAAGATGAAGAATTAAGATAGTAAATGATGGTGAAATACTATCTGAAAAAAGTTGCTCACTGAAAATTGGGAACTGGAGATTTGATTTTTTCCTTGGTCTCATTTTGGAAAAATTCTAAAAAACATAGCTGGCACGCTAAAAGGCATTAAACCTGGTAGGAAGGTAGAGAAAGGGCCAGCAAGCTGCCAGCAAGGAATTAAAAGAGATCATGGAATATAGCCCAGAGCTCTGTCAGACTGCTAGGGGTGGTCCAGCAGAAGCAGCAGCACATAACAAACGATCATAAGCTGAGACCTGATTCATTCAGTGGGAAGTGAAGATGGAAGCAAAGGAAGAAACCTAGGCTTCACTAAATGAAAGATTTATTTTATAAGGCAACCTTAGTAACATGGATGGAGAGGGAGAATAAAAATGTTAGATACAATAGACACGATGGTGTTTCACATGCCTGAAGAGGAAATGTGCAAAGGCCACAAAAAGATCACCAGATTCAGAATGTGACTCATTAGCAATGCTTCATCAGAGGAGGATGTAGGAAATGCTCAGGACAGCCTGGATCTTCTGGATAAGCAAAGAGTGTCATAGGAAGAGATGCCCGTTGGAGTTCTTAAATAGCCTATCTTGAGCTCTTCCGGAGTCTGAAAATTCATGAATAGCATCATACTCTGTAATCCACCCTCTGAACGAAACTAAATGTAACTCTGTAAAGGAATGATTGCTCTGGTTATCTGGGCATAATGAGGGCTACACGGGAGTAATCAATGAGCAGCAAATCTACATGGAGTTCGATGGATGGATCAGACTAGCTGATCCACAAAGAAGCTTACTGAGCTTACCTCCCTCTCTTGGAAACTGATTCAAACATATCCCAAGAGTGACTTAAAAATTAAAGCAGTAAATATCAAGTTTCCCTAGACCAAGCAAACTTTCTTCTTTAAATTATTTGAATTTACAAAATGACACACCTGACCCAAGCCAATCCAATTTGTTGAAAGACAAACGCTAGGAAAAGTTGAATCAGATTCACATTAACTGCATTAGCTGTGACTAACTGTCATAATTTGTCTGGAACTGAGGGAATTCCTCAGACCTGGGGACTCTCAGCGCTAACAATGCAACCGTCCTGGATAAACTAGGGTGCTTGGTCACCCTATGAGCTGCCTTGGTCACTACCCTATTTAAAGACTGATTTGTTCAAATCTCCCTTGAATTTCTACCCCAGAATAGAACCAAAAGAGTCTTATAAAAAATTGCTGCGTGAAAAAGAAAAAATAGCGAGAGAACAGGAAAAAGAAGAGAATGTCAATGTAAAACAGAAACTGTTAACTCAAGCTGTCAGCCTTGAACAGAAGTCTTTATTTCCCCAAATATTTGTGCTAGAAAACTGCTGCTTAGTTGAGATTGCAAAAAGGATGCCTTTTCTAATGCTTCTTAAAATTTGGGGAATTATGTTAGTAAACTGAGAAGGATTATCTACTTATTCTGTTTGGAAAATTGACTCATTACCTCTGTTACAGAAAGGGATGAGGGTGTCTTAGAATCAGAAGCATTTTACCCTGAAGTCATGATGATGAATCAGGAATTCAATCAGGCTGTGTCTCCAGTGAATTGCACTGTCAAATAATGTTAATAGAACCAACTGAAACCTTGCTCACGGCATTCTCAAGTTTTAGTGTGCCTTAGAATCTCTTTGAGAGCAAAGTAAACACTTAGTCTCTCAGACCTCCTCCCCAGAGTCTGAGGCAGGGCCCCTGAAACTGTACTCTAGTTCCTTGCTGGGCTTCCCAAGGGGTGCAGTGGTAAATAGCCGGTGCAGGAGACACGGGTTCAATATCTGGGTCAGGAAGATCTCCTGGAGTAGGAAATGGCAATCCATTCCAGTATTTTTGCCTGGAAAATCCCATGGAGAGAGGAGACTGTTGGACTACAGTCCATAGGGTCTCGAAGAGTCACTAGTTCCTTGCTAATCAAAGTGTCAACTGGTCCAGCAGCACTGGAGCTACCTGGAAACCTCTGAGAAAAGTGAAATCTTAGACCCCACACTTAGTTCAGTTCAGTCGCTCAGTCGTGTCCAACTCTTTGTGACCCCATGGACTGCAGCCCGCCAGGCCTCCCTGTCCATCACCAACTCCAGGAGTTTACTCAAACTCATGTCTATTGAGTCAGTGATGCCATCCAACCATCTCGTCCTCTGTCTTCCCCTTCTCCCTCTGCCTTCCATCTTTCCCAGCATCAGGGTCTTTTCAAATAATTCAGTTCTTCTTCGCATCAGGTGGCCAAAGTATTGGAGTTTCAGCTTCAGCATCAGTCCTTCCAATAAATATACAGGACTGATTTCCTTTAGGATGGACTGGTTGGATCTCCTTGCAGTCCAAGGGACCCCACACTAGACCTACTATTAATAAATAGCATAAGGTTTGAGCCATCCTGGCCTAGAAGATTCTGAGGCAGTGGTCCAAGAATAATGACAACAGCAAAAGTTAATATATTTGAGTGCTGATTATGTCCCATATATTATTCTAGTGCTTTACTATGGCTTAGCTTGGTTAATCTTCCTAACGAACCCCTAAAGGTCCTTATTTTTAGATGAGGAAATGGAGGCTCTAAAAAAAAGAAGTTCCCCAGTTCACCAGCAGGTGAGTGACTGGGACCTGGCTTCAAAGGCAGGTGGTCTTGGTGGGCCACAGTCCATGGGGTGGTGAAGAGTCAGACATGACTTAGCAATTAAACAGCAGCGGCAGCTAAGCAATAACATACATTGTGTACCATGGCAAACAGGTTTGCAAAGGTGAAAGGAGATGGGAACCGTGTTTAACTAGCAGTTTAGGGAAGATATTCTTCAAAGCCTAAAAATCGAAAGCTAAAAGGCTTCGTTTACTGTGTACTGCTGCTGCTGAATGACCTATGCTTTCTGGGGATTCTGTATTGCCTCAGGCCCCTTACCTATGACCTGTGGATGCTACACCTTACCTCATAGTACTGTTGTAGCAAAGGGAAGGGCTGAGGGTAGGGCTGGAATGGATGAGGGTACAGGGAAGTTTCACAGTGTAGAAAGTGAGCTTTTTTAGTCTGAGAAACCTGGATGGGAATTCCAGTTCTGCATATCAAACTGTACCTCATTTTCCTCACCTATAAAATTAGGTTAGTAAAACAATCATCTAGGATTGCTGGAGGAATTGAGATTATGTTCATTAGGTATGAAGCCTACAGTTCCATATAAAGAACTCATATAGGATCACTGCTTATGTTTTCCTGTCATAATCTTTTACCCTGAATTTTAAACCATTATCCTCTTCCAGATAAATATGAAATCTCAGCATTGGAAGGCATTGTAAATCTTTCTCCTGCTTGTCTCACTCTCAAGCCTGTAAATTCTATCAGGACAGCTGACTCATACATTACTGTAAAATGAGCCTCTGTTTCCTAAACAAAAGAACCTACTCTTTGAGTCTAAAATGACTGCCGTAGGCAGTGAAAAATAATGTATCGACGGTTAAAAGAGACCTAATGTACAGGTAGCCCCAAGTGTCTTATCTATGAAAATAGTTTTTCTTCTTGAATAAGCACATATCAAGAATGATACAGATGCATAGAACAGTCTTATGGACTCTGAGGGAGAAGGTGAGGGTGGGACGTTCTGGGACAATAGCATTGAAACATGTGTATTATCATACGTGAAACAGAACACCATTCCATGTTCGATGCATGAGACAAATGCTCAGGGCTGGGGCAATGGGATGACCCAGAGGGATGGGATGGGGAGGGAAGTGGGAGGGGGGTTCAGGATGGGGAACACATGTAAACCCATGGCTGATTCATGTCAATGTATGGCAAAAACTACTACAATATTGTAAAGTAATTAGCCCCCAACTAAAATAAATAAATTTATTAAAAAAAAAAAAGAATGATACAGGTTTATTAATATTAATTAAATAACAATTCAATCCCTGGGTTGGGAATATCCCCTGGAGGAGGACATGGCTACCCACTCCAGTATTCTTGCCTGGAGAATCCCCATAGACAAAGGAGCCTGGCAGGTTACAGTCCATTGGATCACAGAGTCAGACAAGACTGAGCAACTAAGCAAGGCACACAAAGAACAACGAAAGTGTATATTCTCTTTGTTAAGGAGTACAGACTCTTTTTACACTAAAGATTTTCATGGTATTAACTATTTTCAAAAGTTAAAGTAAGTGTTAACCTCTCGGTGAAGTCCGTCTCCGCGACCCCAAGGACTGTAGCCCACCAGGCTCCTCTGTCCATGGGATTTCCCAGGCAAGAATACTGGAGCAGGTGGGTTGCCATTCCCTTCTCCAAGGGATCTTTCTGACCCAGGGATTGAACCCAGATCTCCAGTACTGCAGGCACATTCTTCACCACCTGAGCCAATAGGGAATCAAGTTTTAAAAGGCCTTGCAAAATGGTTTCCTTCCTCCCACCCACCAAGATAGCAGAAGCTTTGGCTTTCTTCCCATGCTCTGACCCCTCCAAACACAATTCCACATGCAGGACAAATGACAGTACTAATGAGGACAATGATGATGATAATTATAGCATCTGTCATCAGGGTAGTAGTTACAGTAATGGTGACTGATATTTATCATGTGCTTATTTTGTGCTAGGTGCTGTTCTGAGTACTTTATTGCTTTAAGTATTCGTTAAGACTACCCCATGAGGGAAATGTTATTACTGTTTTCCTCATTTAGGTTAAATAAAATTGCCCAAGACCGGGTAGTTGGTAAATGTGGAAGCCAGGATGAGAACCTAGACAGTGTGATGACAGAGCCCAAACCCCCAATAACATAGCAGTGCCAGCTCATATAAGACAGACTCGGTCCAGTCCCGAAATTTCTACCCTCTACTCTCCAGGATTCTCCTCGCTCAATAGCTTCTGACTTCTTCCTCCCTTTCCATGTAGGCTGGATCTTGGATAAGGACTCCTAGCTGCTTACTAGAGAATTAAAAAAAAAAAATATTTCCAATGCAGTGGCATTAATTCATAGAATTATGCTTTTTACTTTATTCTCTCAGAATGTTAAATTTCGAAATTCTCTGGTTTATTCCCCAACCTGTGCAGTGATCACAGATTTGCTCATTGTCTAAACCCCAGTGGTAGTTCAGGAGGCAGGTTCTCCCTGCTAGCTTTCTGGAAGGTTATTAAAAGGAGAAACACTTTTTTCTTTTTATTTAGCTGTTTACACATTAAACTTATTTCAGTTAGCTTAGTTTTTATAAGCAATCGTATTTTCCTTTAAGTGAGTGAGAGTCCTCAACCATCTTAACTGTTCAGATGCCCTAAGAATTGCTCTCTCACAGTTTCCTTTTCCTTCAATCTTCTCTTGACTTTGGACCAGAAAATGGATTTGAAATTTCGGTACACTGTAACTAGTAAAGATGTTTGCACATTTTCTCACATGTCTTTTGGTGAAAATTACCGAGACCACCTTACGATCATTTTGATTACTGTTACCACACCACTGATATATTTGGTAACCTTGTGACTGCATGATGTGACTTCATTAAGGAATCCTTCATTTGTCATTGTGGGGGAAAAATTACTCTTGAGTTATCTTCCCTGCAACAGAAATGGCGGTAACCACTAACTTCTGTATAGTCTAGTACAATTTAAAGGGCGTTCACATGCTTTTGATTCTTCAAACAATATTGCAAAATAGGGATTATTATAATTTTGTTTTATAAATAAAATCAGGAATCAAGAGATTAAGCGACATGTTTTCTGTAGTGGAACCAGGACTCAAAACCATTTTTTTTTCTGAATTTAATCTCTTTCACTACGCCACAGGTTTGGACTCATTAGCATTAGGATATTTTCTGGGATTTTATACCACCATTGATGTTTGGGTCTGTGACCATATTTTACAAATGACATAAACCACTCTTTGTTACCACTGACATTTCACCTTATGCTACTGCTATTTTCAGCTACAGAATGCCAGATGGAAAAGTGATCCTGTTACTCATTACCCAGGAACAGCAATGACTATGGAATGAAAACTAGCTTCAGATTATAAACAACCAGTAGCTCTTATTACAGGTCTAAGAAATTTATCCCATTGCCTGTGAATAGGACATTGAATTTCCATGATCAAAAACAGAGTATTCTTTTCAATGTATGGAATACTTCTCATGCCAATTACATTCAATTTTATGTCATTTTTGCTCTGTGTTTAAACCCACCCATTTGTCCTCATATCTGTAAGCAGAATATACACAGTTTAATGTGCTAAATTCTCACTTTTTCAAATTCCAGACTTTGACTTTGAAATTACTGAAAATAATGATCACATGTGGTAGAATCACAATAAAAAATTTTCATGAAAAATAACTTACATTTGAAAGCAATTAAAATTTGTAAAGTATTGTCATGTGCTTTTATTTAATCCCTATAATACTCCTATGAGTAGGCAAGGGAAATATTTTTTAAGCTCAATTTATAGATGCTGAACAGAGGCACAGATATGAGAAGTGACTTATCCAAATCCATTCAGCTATCAGGTATCAGAGTGGAAAAATCAAATGGAAATGCGATTTAGAGGAAAAATTGAGAATTTGGTAGTGGCCCTGTAAAGTTGTAGGTGCCTATTAGATATCTAAGAGGAGTTTTATATAAATCATGAGATGCCCAGGGCATAGATATGAAATTGGGAGTTTTTAGGATATTGATGGGTTTAAAGCTATAAGCCTGGATGAGGTCATCAAGACGATAAGTAAAGACAGAAAAAGAATGAGAGATGAACTGAACCCCGAGGCACTCCAACATTCAGAGGTAGGAAAATAACAAAGAACCAGCAAAGAAGAATACTCAGATGTATTGAATAGAAAAAATAGTAAATTGTATCCTGAAAGATAAGAAAACTTTTATAAGGAAAAGACATGGTCAGCTGATACAATATACCAAGTAAGATAAAGAGTGAAATTTGCATCTTATATATAGTGATGCAGCAGTCATTATGGACTTTACTAACAGAAGTTTCAGATTAGAATAAATTCAAGGGAGTATGGGAGGAGAAGAACCGGACACAACAAATATAAACAATTCTCCTGTAAAATAAAGGGTGGAGATTAAGGGTCTAAAGACTAAGTCTAAGGAGTCTTTGCATTTTACTTGAAGCTTAACTGATCTGTTAGTCCTCAGTGGATAAAATCAGTCAGGGATTTTGGTATCACTGATGACGTGAACCACAAGTGCTAGGAAGGGAGGATTATTAACGGCATCACTTTTCTCTCCTGGGGAAATCTCTGTAAGCCCTGGAGAATAAGGTGTCCATAGTCGCCTCTAACTTGTCAGTTATAACCTCTCATTGGCAGGGCCTGGAGTTGAAGACAATATTACTGAGAGTAATTTCTTGATCTCAGCAATAATGGAAAAGAAAAAAGTGGGGAGAGGGGGTAAAGTTGAAAACCTGAGAGCAGGTAGAATCATAATACACAGAAGTAAAATATAAGTTAATGAGTGATGGAAAGTAAGACTTGTTTTGAGTAAGTGTTAGTTGCTCAGTCATGCCCAACTCTTTGCGACCTCATGGACTGCAGCCCACCAGGCTCTTGTGTCCATGGGATTTTCCAAGCAAGGATACTGGAGTGAGTTGCCATTTCCTTCTCCAGGGGATTTTCCCAACCCAGGGATTGAACCCGGGTCTCCTGTACTTCAGGCAGATTCTTTACTGACTGAGCTACAAGGAAAGCCCTTTTTTTCAGTAGATATCTGTAGGTACTTCTTAAATGGAGTAATGAAGTAAAGTAGTCAGTAGATTAGATGTTCAATACATATATCTTTTTCCAGGACCTCTGCACCTACATTCTCCCTCAGATCCTTTGTCTCCAATATATCTGACAAAATATTTGAAATGAAGAGGAACGTGTGGTAGATTTGAAAGTCATCATAGAAGGATGAGTGTTCATAACAGAAGGATAGAAAAGGGAAAACCAACTTGTTAGTAGCCCTTGATCTGTTTTTGTTTGGGGGGATTAAAAAGATTCAGGGGAGTTATATAATTTATTTGCTCAAGTTCTGTGCTTTCTGATTCTTAGTGTATCATTCTTACCATCAATTATACTGCAGTATGAAAAGTCCTGTGAATTAGATGGACTCTAGTGAATGGACAATGGGGAAAGGGAAATTGAGAAAGGCCTTGTAAACAAGGGCAGATGGAAGCCCCTGAAGCACTGAGAATAATTTAAATTTGATACAGAAGGTGACATGCAGCCTTGGAGTTTTGAGAAAGGGAAACATGCAGTCAAAACCATGAGCACGGAAGATTATTTTGACAGCCTTTGGTACTGTTCCTAAATTTCATATTTTAAAACAGTTTTTGAGGCCTTGGGGAATATATTTTATATTCCTTGATTTAAAAAAATATTTCAACTCTTACACAAATTGCTATATATTCTAGGAATCAGACTCTTTGTTTTGATTTGTTTTGCTTTGTTTCAGGAGGTCATGCAATTGAGTTATGTGACAGATACTTATTAGCTCAAACCCAATCATTTCATTTGGCTCAGCATAATTTTCACAATATAGAAATGATTTGGGTATTTATTCAAGTTAAATAGAGATGTATGATTCCATCAAATTACTTATTAGCAAGAAAGAAAAAAAATGAAAGTGTGATATTGTTTAAATTGCAGATGTGTTAATACAGAATAATTATGTTGACTGAAAATGAGCAGTTCCATCAGGCAGACACTGAATTTTTTTCCCCTACCAGAGTCAACACTGAATGTCTCTTAATACACTGGAAAATTACTGGGCAGATTTGAAATAACAAAGCAATCACTGCAGAGTCTTTGTTTAAAATTCCTCTAGAGAATAAGACAAATAAAATGATTACAGTGATTTGAGTAGTTGGAATTTTATGTATATTCACTTAGAAAAACAATATCCCAATTAGTTGACAATTGGTAGCTTCTGTTATTTCCTGAAATGGTTTCTGCATTAAGATTATTGATCTGTACTTCTGTTTAGTAGGTTACCTGACAGAAGGTTATTCTCATTATAATGAACACATGCAAAGGTTGTACTTATAAATATACCTATTTTACTATTTCAAATTTATGATCTAAATGTATTACCCTTATAGGAACTTGCATTGCTTGTACTATTAACACTACTGCAACAATATTATGTTGAACATTAGTGAATTTGGAAGCTTTATTTTCTTCCACTCTAGTTGTCTTGGCTCGAGTTCTGAATTTAATGCTTTCACTTTTCTCTGTAATTTCAGTAGATAAAAAAGTAAGTTCACTGGATTTTCCAAACTGAGTGTTTGAAAAGTCTAAGTGTGGATTGTGATTTTCTAAAGAGAAGCATGTTAGAGTTAGAAGTAGTCAAGATACTTGCTTATAAAGTGAAATAGATGTACTGTGAAATGAATACCCTGTCATCAAGTCTATTAAATACATGCTTCCTCTCTAATGAAACACCAAACAAATGCTGCCTTAATCAAGTCAACCTTAAATTCCTCTCACACCAAGAAGTTTGGAAGTAGTTTTGTGGATCAACCATGTTGAGCCATGATTTGGTATCTCTTGTACCTTTTATTCATACTCACAAGACAAATGTCTCAAGTCCAGGCATAATATCCAAGCTCAAGGCAAGGAGAAGGAAGAAGGGGCATGTCAGCTCTGAGCTTGTCAGTCCCATTTATCAGAAAGCACTAGGTTTACCAGCAGTCCAGCAGACTGCAGATTACATGCCATTGGCTCAAACTGTATCACATGACCACCCTGACATGCAAGGGTGTCTGGGAAGATATCATTTTCACAGTTTTTCTAGAGGAGGCAGGCAAGGAAGCAAGTTTGGGAATTAGTCAGCCAACCATGTCTGGGACAGTTAGTGGGTTAGATGAAAGAATTTTTGAACCCAGGGTTTCATTGGTCTGCTATACCTAATTCTGTTTAAGATTCCTCTAAAACTTAGGAATAGATTTATTAAGGCAGATATCCAGGGATATACATGAACATGGCCTTGAAGTAGTAGCTACTCCCCCACGAGATACAAGAGCCACCAGCAAGTCTAGGTCAGGTCAGGGTGCAGACTCCCTCTTTTGATCATTTCTAGTATTTCACATAACTTGGCTGTATCCCTAGAGTTCTCCTGAAACCATGTTTTTGTTTTAAAAAACAATGTTCTCTAAATTATAGCCTCAAGTGTGCATTTGAAATTAGCATAAACATGCGAAACATCTATAATTAATAAAATTCCTACATAAATAAACCTCAATTTGAAGTTATATTATTTCCATGTCCACATTAGTTTAAATACCTACTTATAGTATTTCACTAATAGTTTATAACTACCTTTCTCATTTTTTCATATAACCATCTAGGTCCTTTATGAAAATCCCCTGTTATTTTTCATATACAATATTGGTAACTCAATTGTGCATATACCAGCTCACTCACGTTTACAGCAACTAGCCATTCTCGAAAACAGAAAGTCCCAAAAAAACATATTTGAGCCATACTTTGGCACAGAAATTATTATTATATGCATTTCTTACAGTAAGTATTTCATAGAAATGACAAAAATTCTGCCTTGATTTAAGTTTAAAAAATCATGTCTCTACACATATTACATAAAGCTAACTTTACACTCACTTACTAAACAACAGCATATTACATAAAATTATGTTTGCAATACTTAGAGAACTCTTGCTCTAGAAAAGAAATACTGCCTTCACCAGCACCAAAATGGCCTCATCATATCGCCTTCCTTGGGCCTTATTTGAGCTTTGAGGTGTAAGTAACCTGCTTTTGGCAGGTCATCTTCAATCAGAGTGCTAAACAAATAAGTTTAAGATAGAAAAACTTTGCTTTTAGGTGAACAAACAGTTTAAAAATGTCTGGCAAGGAGCACTGTCTATTAAGAGCAGCCCGAGAGCAGAATGTTTCATCATCATAAAAAAGGCTCTAGAAGCCTATTGTCAGATAACAGAGTTAACAAGTATGAACAAAAATAACAAGAGCATAAAATTTAATCAGTGCTCTTCTTCAGACCACTAACCAAATACACGCACACGGAGCCATTTGTAAAATAGAAAGACATAAAAGCTTAAGTTCCATTGACTTCATGTTGACTAATCACTTTAGCCACACAAGCTTTAATTAAAAGAAGATTGAAAGTAATGAAAGCTTTCTCAGCCCTTTTTGTTACAAAGGAGTTAGCATTACTTTGCTGTCTTGCTAGCAACCATATCGCTGAGAGTTTAGTTAAGCCACTTTGGAAGATCCACAATACCCTTATGTATATACATCAACTTGCCCTATAGCTGGAAACAGTTCTATAACCTGCAGAAGGAAGTTAGGTTAATGGGAGCTGGGGCATCCACAATTACTGAGCCCCAGGAAGTAGATTTAAGGTGGTGCCTCCCAAAATCCTAAAGGTTAAGCAAAACTGCCTCCAGGGCTTAGGAGAAGGCAGAGAGAAACTGGGAAGAAGAACAGCTGCCTGGTGAGTCCAAGGTTCCAGAATTCTTGCTTGTGAATTCCCGAGAACTGTGTTGTCTAATTTGGTTTCTTTAAAAGATTTTGTTTGAAGAAAGTGTGTTTTGTTTGTCTTGTTGAAAACAATTGTGCCAGGGGAAAACAGAAGAAGAAAAAAAAAAGGCCTGAGAAACTATTATGAGACATAGTGAAACCACCTATGCTTTATTTTAAAATACAAGAAAAGAGCACCTAAAAGAAAAAATTCAGTCCAGCAAGTTATGACCAAGCATCTCCATTACCTAACACTAATATGTTCAGGGAATGAGACAAAATAAGTAATTTATGAAAGGACTGACGTAGGAAGAACATTGCACTTAAATCGGAAATTTGGTTTCCTCTACTGACTCCACCTGAAGGACTGGAGGCCACAGTCACTTGTCTTAGAAGTGACTTGTCACAGTTAATGTTGAGCACCTGCTATGTGCCAGGCACTCTGCCATGTCCAGAAGATTCAACAGCAAGTTACATGTGATCGGGCTTCCCTCATAGCTCAGTTGGTAAAGAATCCGCCTGCAGTTCAGGAGACCCGGGTTCAATCCCTGGGTTGGGAAGATACCCTGGAGAAGGGAAAGGCTACCCACTCCAGTATTCTGGCCTGGAGAATTCCATGGACTGTCTAGTCCATGGGACAGTCCATGGGGTTGCAAAGAGTCGGACATGACTGAGCGACTTTCACTTTCACTTTAAGTGTGATCTCTGCTGTCCTGCACTGAAAGAACTCACAGAGTAGTAGTAGTCACTAAACAGTAAACCAGGAAACATTTATTAGGTAGTTGTTCTGGGCCCAGCAATGTTCCAAGCACTTTTATCAAGATTACTTTTTTAAATCTTCATGGCAATCCCACTAGGTACATAATATGTGGATTCCCATCTTATAGGTATGGAAATGAGGCGTTGATCAGTTCAGCAACTTGCCCTCAAAGTGCAGAGATGTCTCTGAGCTTAGTTCTTGGGATTCTTTTGTAAACCCTGAATGTAGCAGATAGAGAAGGAAATAGTAGTGGTTTTGTGAGTACATTTTGGAAGCGGTGTTCTGTGCAAGTGTGAATAATTGTTAAATCAAGGAAAGATAAATGAATCAAAAGTTTAAGTCATGAGCCCACAAACCACAGCTACTGAAGCCCGTGTGCCCTAGAGCCTGTGCTCCACAACAAGAGAAACCACCACCACGAGAAGCCAGCACACCACAGCTAGAAAGTGGCCCCCACTCACCACAAGAGGAAGCCCCCACTCACCACAAGAGGAAGCCCCTACACAGCAACAAAGGCCCAGCACAGCCAAAAATAAATAATACAATTTCTAAAAAGTTAAATAAGTCACAATTGGAAGTGTTTCCCTCACCCAAAATGTAAAGATGCAAGCAAAATATAGGATTGTTAAGAGGAACCACCTCTGGCTTCCAAAATATAAGTAATTTCTTATGAAGTATTCCTGAGCCATCAGAGTCCCTTCTGGATTAAATACTGGTAGGAAGGAAATTAAGAGCCAGGTATTTCTCAGGCTTGACTATGTAAATCTCATCCTCCCAGCCAGCAAGACAATCCAGATGTAACTACATAACAATTTTCATGGAATTCACCTATGCCAAGGAAGAAATGGAGCTGGATATCAGGAATGAAACAACGAACCCCCTTTGAGGTAGAGGGTGAAAATGTACTATCCAAATGATTTCACTTAGGTTCTAGAAATAAGCCACTGAGCATTGTCAAGATCCAGTGGTAAGAAGATGTTTGAGGGCTAGGCCTTTCCCTTCTCTTCTTGAGTCTGGATTTTGTCCCGCTATTGCATCTAAAATCTGTTCTGGTCAAAGCTTATTTGCAGAAATTGTGTTTGTAAATAGAAGCAGATTAGAATAATTTAAAGGTCAATGGCAAAGCTGAAATATTTCCAGTGTTAAACACAGAAGAAGACATCCTCCATAATAACGTGTCTGAAAATATCTGAGGTTAGAAATTGGTTTTAATTTCGCTAGTGGGGGAGAAGAAAAATCTTGTCCATATTTGTGATTGTGGTATAGCTTCTAGAAAATGTGCCCTTTGTTACAACATGAAAACAGACATTTTAGAAATTTGCTATCCACTGCCACTCTTCAATTAACTTCTATTCATTCTGCCAGCAAGAAATGGTGTTCAGCCCATTAAAAATAAGAGGCTTCCTTTTCTATCCCCTTTGCTATTATTGATATTGTTAATCATTTTAATTAGTGGCTTCCCATGATTCCAATCAAGGCCAATTAGACTCAAATACGATAAACTATGAAGAGGTGAAAACAACAGCTCAAAACATGGATTAATCTCACCAGTACAAAGTGGAAGTAGCTGCATTTTAAATTGCTTCTGTTCACCTCTAAACAATGGCATTTCCTGGTCCTATTGACTATAATGGCACTAGGTAGTTTATATGAAATGTAATCTATAGTCATACCTTTCAAAGATTTTTACCCTCTATGCTGCTTCAGACAGCATTTTTGTTTGTCCAGGTACTCTCCATCATGCCTTGGTTTAGAGTTTTCTACACCAGCTACCAAATCAGTTTAAATTTCTTGCACTTTCCTTTTCCACCTCCCCTTCTATGTACCTATTTCTCTGCCTTTCTCTGCCCTTACAAAAATCCATTCTCCATTAGCAAAGAATAATTCACATTCTCAGTGATACTATAGAAAAGTGACAGTGTTAGTTGTTCAGTCGTGTCTGACTCTTTGCAACCACATGTACTGTGGCCTCTATCCATGAAATTCTCCAGGCAAGAATACCAGAGCAGGTAGCCATTCCGTTCTCCAGGGGATCTTTGCAACCTAGGAATCAAACCAGGGTCTCCCGCATTGCAGGCGTGTTCTTTACCATCTGAGCCACGAGGGAAGCCTGATATTATAGAAGTTCGATACATATAGTTTCAGGCAACCACATTATATTTATCCAGATATAGTGTTAAATTATTTTCATAAGACACTTTTCATTTAATTCCCTCAACAACTCTATGACGTAGTTATTACTGTTAGCCCCATTTTATGGATGATAAAACTGAGATTTCAGGAATATAAGTAATTTTAATAAGCCAGAAAAAGTTAGACTCAGGATGTAAACTCAGTTCTATATTGTTCCAGAGCTCAAGCATGAACTCTTATGTTCAGACTTGCGCTGGTCTTTACTTAAAAACAGAATCAGGACAGTCAGTTGGAAAATGTCCAAACACTAAAACTTTACCATTAATCTTTCTTAGAATGGCTGCAATGAATAGTATTATTTTTTTATATAAAAATTGTATCACCTAATCCAACCCATCCTCACTTCTCTGACCGTACTTGCCAAGTGACATAGTACATACCACCTTTTAGACAAGCCAAGGAAATTTTATCAGTACTCTAAGGTCTACACAGTAGACAGTTTTTTTTTTAAAGCATAGTTGGTTTATAAAAACTTTGGAATGCTCCATGAATTTGTGTGTCACCCTTGTATAGGGGCCATGCTAATCTTTTCCGTATCATTCCAATTTTGGTATATGTGCTATCGAAGCAAGCACAATAGTAGACAATTTTTATCCCTTGGAAACTATTCAGACATAACATGGGCATGTATCTTATCACTTCAAAACTTCATGATTCCTCCATTTTAAGTGTGTGACAGGAAACAGCCTAGAAAGCAAAACTGAATTTGGATCATAGTTGTAATATTTACTGTCTGAGGTGTCTTAAGCAGGTTACTTACCTTTTCTAAGTCTAAGGCCTTTGTAGTATAGAAATAATAAAAATGAATGAATTTAACCCAGAAAATGGCAATTATAAAAGTTACCTTGCATTTTTAAAAAATTTTTAAAGAATCAATGGAAATACATGTCTAAATGTGCCTGACCTGTAACTGTTTCTTAATAAATTGTGGTATTAGTTGTTACCATTTATGTATCTCACACAATGTGTAAAGCATATAATGATATTTTTATACAGAAGCAGGTGGACAGTAGGTTTCAGTTAGGCAGAGTGTCCAGAAGTAGTATAGCCTGTAACAAAAATCCAACCAAAGGGACTCAGATTAGAAAGGAAATTGATTGTAGTAGAGCATTAATCTGGTTACTGGAGATAAAGTAGAAGGCTGAGCTTGATTGAAAAGAGCAAGGTAATTAAGACAGCAATTACTAACACTCAAAAGCATTTGTATCAGTCAGCTATTGCCACAATATTGCTGAAAAACAACTCCAAAATACAATGTTTACAAGAATAATTATTCTCACACTCATTTTGTCTTATCTAAGATGGGCTCAGCTATATCTCTGCTTCATAATGTGGGTCAGCTAGCCTTGGCTAAAGACTGAAGATCCAGTTTAGATCCGTTCCATGAATTTTTGTTCTGATGCTCAGGCTTAAAAGGCAAGTTTTTAGAGAATGTTTTCTTTTCATAGGAAATCACTAAGTCATAACAGGAAAAGCTCATTTATATAGGCACATTTTAAGCTTCAGCTTTCATCAGATCTTCTAATATCTAGTTTGGCTAAAGCAAATTACATGGTTTCATATAGTGAATTATACTCAACTCACCATCAGACAATAAATAATATGGATAGACAATTTTATTACAGGGGAAGGAAAAACTACAATCAGTAAATTAATCTAACATACAAAACTGAGAAATTGCTAAACCTTTCAGCTATTCATCTAGAGATTCTCCTGTCCGCTTTGCAGACTTGTTCTAGAATTTAGACTTGAAACTTCGATTGGTTTGGGAGCTGTCAGTTCTGGAAACTGGATGAAACTTGCATGAGTGAAAGAACAAAGCAGTCCGATTGTGGCTGTGGTTTAAGGATTTGGCACGAGCCGTGTAATCTTCACTCGCAAATGCTGTGTTTTGGTTCTTAGGGTTTCATTTGTTTGCTTTTATCAAGGATGCTGGCACATAATAGAGCTATTGATTACATATCCGTTTGCTTTCCTAAAGCTTTTTTTTTTCTCCAGGAATTTCATGTCTAACTATTCATTTTCCATTTCTTGAGTTGCACTTGTACAGAATGCAGAAAAAATCAGTTGCTTCACCACTGTCCTGGGCTTTTTCCCAACTGACTAATTTGAACAATGATAATGAAGATTCGATAAGATTTTATCTCCTTGTTTTGTGCTTACGAATTGATGCACTCTTTAGAGCTGTTAAAACATCATCCCTTGTTATACATTTACAGTGCATGTCTTCCCCCCAAATCAATATATGTGGAATCAATTCTGATTTATTTTAAGAATCAGAATCAATTCTGATTTTATTTATCTTAAATTGATCAATTCTGATCAATTCTGATTTCAATTTTCAGGTACCATTATGTTTGTTAAATTGAGATGTTTTCTTATGGTCAAAGCATGAGAAGCAACTTAGACTAAGTTTTGTTGGGAACTTCTGCTGGCTCTAGGGAGAAATGACTGTGATTATTTCATTGTGTAGCTTGAGCCTAATCTAGACTTCTGAGTTTGCTTAGAGTTATGCAGTCTCATCTGGCATAATGTCTTCTTCATATAGTTTTCTCCAGCAGTAACTGAAGACAATCTCCCTGCTTTCAGATTTCCATGCTCCTTTATTACAAATATATGTATGTAATAAACATCCAACCAGTCCACCCTAAAGGAAATCAGTCCTAAGTGTTCATTGGAAGGACTGATGTTGAAGCTGAAACTCCAATACTTTGGCCACCTGATGCGAAGAACTGACTCATTTGAAAAGACCCTGATGCTGTGAAAGATTGAAGGCAGGAGGAGAAGGGGACGACAGAGGATGAGATGGTTGGATGGCATCACCAACTCAATGGACATGAATTTGAGTAAGCTCTGGGAGTTGGTGATGGACAGGGAAGCCTGGCATGCTGCAGTCCGTGGGATCGCAAAGAGTTGGACATGACTGAGTGACTGAACTAAACTGAAACATAGGTTTCCCAGGTGGCTCAGTGGTAAAGAACCCGCCTGCCAATGCAGAAGGCCAGGAGAGGTGGGTTCAATCCCTGAATCAGGAAGGTTCCCTGGAGAAGGAAATGGCAACCCACTCCACTATTCTTGCCTGGAAAATCCCATAGACAGAGGGACATGGCGGGCTACAGTCCATGGGGTAGCAAAGAATCTGCAACAACTTAGCAACTAAACAACATATATGTGTGTGTGTGTGTGTACACTTATATCACTGTGAATGAATTATGAATATTCTTTTATCTCAGATCCCTAACTAACTTATGAGAATAATATGGTAGACACAAAGCATTTATTCATATGTGCCCAGTACTTACAGTAAAATAACATTTTATGAAACTACTGTTATGGTGCACCCAAAACCACAATGAATAAACTTTATATGATTAAGACTTCAAACATTAGTCACACTATTTTTGTCTATAAGTTTTCCTATTGTATTTCTTACTACTCTGAGAAAGTGGCTGGTAGACACTAATCTGTCCTAGCAGCTTATAGTTCAATTTTTAATTATGTTAATCAACTGAACATATACAAAATATTAATCTATCTCGAGATTTGATCTCTAGTTAAAGCATTCCCCTATATTTTCTTGAACATTTCCATTCTGTATCATCTTTGTGATGATGCTTTCTCTGTACTTCTCTGGGAATTTATCACTCTTTCCTGGTTGTTATCTGAGATATATACAGTACATAATCTATAACAAAATTACCTTCAGGGACCAGTTATGAATTCATATATGTCTGAATATCATTTACTGACATCTTATGAATGCATTTCAATATCGTTGTATATAGTACATATACATTCATAACCTTTAGTCCGAGAAAAATCAGAGTCAAAGCAAACCAGAGAACTGTTGTTGGTACTATGGGGTTAAAAAGACCAGTATTTTATCCATATCCTCTTGTATTTATTATTTGTTTCTAATTTCACATTTTAGTGATTGGAATGTTCTAAGATAGATCTTTCATTTATTTAGAATTTTATTTTTTGTTCTTCACTCAACTTTTTACTGAATTTTTCATAGTTCTCTTTGATATTCTTCTGCATCTTCTTACATACAGTTCTGAATTCTTTGCCCTTTCTTTCCTTGAATTTATTGGGTATCATGGCTCTTATCCTCTGTTCTTCAATATATTTTATTAAAGAGATGCTCATGGAAAATTGACAACAATCTGCCTCATCCTTCATATTTCCTTCTATCTAATGAGGTTGTTCTTGTAAGAAGTGCACACCAGAAGCACATTTCATTCCATCTTTTACATTGCTTTGATGCTTTGTTTAAATTTCTTCTGTAAATAATATCTTGAATCAGTGCCTTTCTTTTGAAGGTCTTTGAATCTATTTGAAATAGCATGACTATTTTTGTCTTTGACTCCACTTATATTTCATGATCCAATTCAGAAGCAGTATAGTGTATTATAAAGAGCTGGATATAGTCAGTCTAAGGTTTTGAATCCTAGGTCAGCTACTTAACTATCTATGTGACCTTGGGTAAATTGCCTTCTGGTTTCCTTTGCATTGCCTTTAACCCTCACAGGCTACTGTGAGGATAAAGAAAAATACCTGACAAATGGTATACCCTTTGTAAACAATGGTTAAATGATGCTGACATCTGCTTGAAAGATACTCAGAATATTATCTCTGAGTCATTACCCACAGAATTAATCTGGGGTAAATTGATTTAATTGATGCTCTCTTTAACATCTTTGCACTATGCTGCTAATGGTTATGTGGCAGGCTTCCCTGAAAGTAAAAGCAAGACCTCCTTCATACTATGCTGATCTCTTTCCATTTCCATAATAGAATATTGCTGATAGCCTTTTCCCTATCAAGCTCTTCTGGATACCTTCCCTTTGAAGAAAAGCCATTCATAAGAGCTTTTACCATTTTGAAATATTTGTGCAAATCATTAAAATATATGCTAGTAAGGATGCACTGTGATGCAAGAAGAGGCTACTGTTAAGTCATTTTTATTTCAGTTCATTAAGATATATCCTGTGTCAAAAGGGAGATAAACTGTACTAAATAAAAAAGGAGAGACGAGAAAAGCAGAAAAAAGAAAAGAAAAAGTTAACTCTACCAAGACTTACTGAGAACATATTTTGTGCAGGATGCTGTTTTAGGTTTCTTAGTGGTACCAAAGTGTTTCAGGCCTGTCAAGAATGACAGTTTTTGTCAGGAGAAAGTCTCATTGTAATGGAAGTTCCTTTCCTAGCCCTCACAGTAACTGAAAAAGGATGGATTTTGAGTGCATTTTGGGTTGAAAGAAAGATCAAATGGAAATGGTTAATCAATGTTACTTTGGAGGTAGCTGGATTAGAAGAAATGTTACAAATATTGTTTTGTTAAGAAGAATGGTCAAATAATGAGACATGAATTTTTTTTTAATATTTTTTTCCAGTTTGTGGGTTAAGCAAATAAACTTACAGAATTATAAATGATCAAAATAAAAAAGGGATCTTAGCAGTTATTCTAGTCTACTTTATTTTAGAGGCTGAGTTTAAATTCATGCAAGAAAATAGGTGCTTTAATTCCCACCATTTCTGCCTTTTATCTTGGCCGATTAGCCAGCAGACATTTAAGGCATTTACCACTTTAAATGATACGTAGATGCTGTCAGTTTGAATTATTTTTATAGGGATCTCATTTGTAAATTGTCTAAATAATACTGTGGATTCCACGATAGCTTCCTCCTACCACTAAATATAATTAGGGGTTTCATTTGCTCATATCAGCTATAGTGGTTTTTGAGGCTAAAGGCTGATTTTAATGCTGTCCAAAGTAAGCATAAGTTACATGAATTCTCCTGATGAAAAAATATCAACTTTTATTTCATGGACTTTTATGCCTTATCTTACTGTGAATTATTAGTATCACAGTGGCCTAATGTCCCTACTGAACAACTATGTGACTGGCAAAACAGAATATTACATTTAAAAATGAATATATACAAGTAAAATCATTACCTTCTGGTGTGTCTGCTTTAAAAATGATAACAATGTCCTTCTCTGATTCAGAAGCAGTAGCATGAGAAAATAAAAGAGATAGCCCTATGCTTGTAATAATTGTTTTGGACACCCATTTGTCTGAGTCCTACACACAGAAAAGCTCAAACACTTCCCAGCACCAGTTTCTTGTCGTAGGTTACCATATCTGTTACTGCTCAAGCATGTTACCCAATTTTCAATGAAAATGGAAAATTATTATTATTTCCCATACCTTAGTTTGTTTTATGCTTATATTAGAATGAGAATTAATGTTGGCTATGGCTAGTGTGAGGCTGTAAGTTTCCTAAAGAACTTCAAACTCTTTGTTGAAAATCCTTTCCTGTGTCTGTCCTTCCTGGATAATTCTTATCCACATAAGGGCAAGACTTAGCTTATGCCTACTCCTAGTGCCTCCACCTTCCTCTTCAGTTCAGTTCAGTCACTCAGTCGTGTCCAACTCTTTGCGACCCCGCAGACTTCAGCATGCCAGGCCTCCCTGTCCATTACCAACTCCCGGAGTTTACCCAAACTCATGTCCATTGAGTCGGTGATGCCATCCAACCATTTCATCCTCTGTAGTCTCCTTCTCCTCCCACCTTCAATCTTTCCCAGCATCAGGGTCTTTTCCAATGAGTCACTTCTTCGCATCAGGTGGCCAAAGTATTGGAGTTTCAGCTTCAGCATCAGTCTTTCCAATGAACACTCAGGACTGATTTCCTTTAGGATGGACTGTTTGGATCTCTTTGCTGTCCAAGGGACTCTCTAGTTCCTTATAAACCCTAAAGTAACATTTCCCCAGCCATATGCCTCAGGATTTCCAGGAATCTTTATTTTGGTGAGCCTGCAGTTGATTTTTTTACAAACACCAGATTTGAGAACCATTGCTCTTCAGTGAGACTTCCCTTGAGTCACCCTTATTCAAAGCTTGGACTCCAGCTAAAGACTAAGCTTGTTGCCCTGCAGAGAATCCCCTAGAAATCCTGACTATTGTACTCTCTTGTTAGACTGCTGTACTCCTCAATTGAGGAGTACCACAGAGGAGGCACACTGTAGGGAAGGCTGTATTTTGCTTCACTGATATTTGCCAAGCATAGGTCTTCTAATTGCCTGCATGGTAGTAACGTAAATGTCCATTGACAGATGAATGGATAAAAAAAGAAGTGGTATATTTACACAGTGAAATACTACTCAGTCATAAAAAAAGAATGAAGTAATACCATTCATGATACTGAGCAGAGCCCTGTGGAGCTCCTGGGCACAAGCTTGTGTCTCCTATTTCTTTAATTACAGACAATAGCCTTCATTCAGCCTCCATGACCTTCCCTGAGTTCCAGTGACAAATTCAACAGTTGTTAATCAGGGAAGAGAGGGGACGTGAGACTAGGGAGAAACAGTCAAGAGGAACAATAGTGCAGCCTTGGGACAAGGTCCTCGTTCCCCATCAATGGATACACACAACAGTATCTTAGAGTTATTTTGCAGATAAACCCCCTCCCAGGTGGGAGAAGTTAACAATTAACAATGGTAGGCTGCCCATAAGCACATAGACCCAGACCAGATGGACCTGAAGGTTGGTGATGCTGACTTCTACTTACCTCACCACCAATCCATCAGAAGAATGTCCACGGGCTGAGCAGGCCCTCTTTGAACAATTACTATAAAACTTCTCACTATCTTCTTCAAATTGGGACACATGGTTCTGAAGGCATTAGCCTGCTGTAGCCCCCTTTGGCTGACAAAGTAATAAAGCTACCCGTTTCTACCTCACCCAAAACTCTTGTCTCTGAGATTTAATTTGGCACCAGAGGAGCTGAGCTTTCAGTATCAATTCTGGCACAGATGGGAAGTGTGTCTCTTCAGATACACAGCATATGTGTTTTCTCAGACAATTCAGTGTTAGACAAGAACCCATTCTCAGCCCCCTTCCTGCAACATTCAAAACAACATCGATGGATTTAGAAATTATCATACTAAGTGAAGTAAACCAGACAGAGAAAGACAAATATATGGGTTACAGGTGGAATCTAAAAAATATGATACAAATGAACTTACATACAAGACTGAAACACACCTACAAACATAGAAAACAAACTTATGGTTATCAAAGGGGAAAGTGAGGTGAAATGGGATAAATTATAAGTTTGGGATTAACATATACACACTCCTGCTGCTGCTGCTAAGTCGCTTCAGTCGTGTCTGACTCTGTGCTACCCCATAGACGGCAGCCCACCAGGCGCCGCAGTCCCTGGGATTCTCCAGGCAAGAATACTGGAATGGGTTGCCATTTCCTTCTCTAGTGCATGAAAGGGAAAAGTGAAAGTGAAGTTATTCAGTCCTGTAGGACTCTTAGCACTACTATATATAAAACAGATGATCAACAATAGATAACACAGGAAACTATACTCAATATTTTGTAATAACCTATAAGAGAAAAGAACCTGAAAATATATATATAATTGAATCACTGCTGTACAATGAAACTGACACAACTTTTAAAATCAACTGTACTTTGATAAAAAATAAAACTGAAAAAAGACATTGAGAAAGTTGCTGAGAGAGAGACCTTAAAAGTGTGACAGTGTTAGTCACTCAATACTTACATGTGGTAATGGATGTTAACTGAACTTATTGTGGTTATCATTTTGCAACATATACATAAATCAAATCATTATGTTGTACATTGAAAACTAATATGATGTTATCTGTCGGTTTTATCTGCATTTAAGAAGCCATTAAATATTTATTTACTGAAAATATGGAATTAATGAATTGAAAATAAAAACCTTAAAATTAAACTTTCTGTTCAGTTTTATCCTCGGTGCCTAAAGCATTGCCTGACCCATAGTAAGGCTTCCCAGGTGGCTCATAGTAGATACTCAGTAAACATTTGTTAAATAAGTAAATGTCAAGTACAACTATTCCAGGGAAATAAATTATGTCTTTACCCAAAATTTCCCCATGGGCATACTTGTTTCCTAGCACAGAGCCCTTATATTAAGGCCCACTTTTCTTAGTCTGGCTTATACGAAGCCAGACACTTTCTTTGTCAGTTGCTGGAAATTTCAACCCCAGTTTAGGAAAACCCTAATCCCTAAACAAAAAAAGAGTTTGCCTTGCTGTCAGAGTGAATTAGACTGCATTTGTGAGAACAGAAAGATAATGATCGATATGAAAGTTATTAAGGATGTAACTTGATGTAAACTATATTGAGGAAAAAAGAAAAAAAATGGATTTAAATGCTCAATTAAAATGTTTCTTTTTTAAAAAATATTTTGGATTTTACAGAAAATAAACCCAGTTCATGTCTTAAAGTATGCTGATTTATTTTTATCAAATGATATGTTTTTTCCGCTTATTAACCAAAAGGATTTGCATTTTAAAATAACTCATAGGAAATTCATAAAAATAAACAAAAAAGAGTCTGTTCTAAAAGAATAATAGAACAACGAGTATTTCCAGACTTTTACAATCTTGTTGTTATACACTTTTCTTTCTGTGCTAGTCTAAATATTTGACTACTTCTTCCAAGAACAAATGTACAGACTTTTAAAATAGTTTTGTTAATGGGTAATTTACATGTAATATGATTAAGTCATCTTAGGTGTATAATAGTTTTCATTAAACTTACAAAGGTGTGCAACCATTAAAACCATCTGATTTTAGAACATTTCCATCCTACTCAAGAGATCACTAGTGTCCATTTGCAATCTCCCGTCTTCACTGTTGGGCCCTGACAACACTGACAACGCTTAAAATATCTTGTCTTTGCTTTTTCTAGAGATTTAATATAAATTGAATCACATAATATGTATCTTTTTTCATGTTGACTTCACTTAGCATAATGTTTTGGAAGTTCATCCATGTTTTATCATGTATTAATACTGCACTGTTTTAAAATTGATGAATGATATTTCCATACACTGCCTTCAGTATATATTAACATGAAATACATCACTAAAGGCAAATGTGTTAGAAACTCTCAATAGTTTTTAATGTGATTTATGTCATAACTTCTGAAAGAATTACAGTAAATGTTAATAATCCATAAATTGTATATGCATAAAATCTGAGTATACAGAAGAACCTTCCTAAATTTTGTGTATTCATTTTATCCATTAATAATTAATTCTTTAAATATTACTTTTAAAAAAATATTACCTTTACTTAAATTCTCTTCTAAACTTAACACAAATAAACACTTACATATTTCACTTCAAATATGAGTTATAGAAAGATATGGGTAAGTTAAGTTTTTTTTTTTTTTTGTAAGTTAAGTTTTATCTTATTAACTCATATAAAGCAAAAAGAAACTGTGTGTTATTATCGTAGAAGTTTTACTTGTCTCTCAACAAGACAAACTAATGATAGTGCTTAACTGAGAAATGATGGCTTGGAAAAATTAGCTATTTTTTTAATCCTATAACATTGAGCTTACAGTTATGTTAGAGAAAGGAAGCATTGTATGTAAATTCATTTTATTTCATTAATAATGTAAAGAGAGCAAGACAGAGAAAAGGCCAGATAGAATCAGAATCCTTCACAGGTCAAGTGAAAACACATTGCTGAGGATTCTTATATTTCATTTATCTCTCCTGAGTTTTCATTCTTCTCTTACTCAATATCTCTTTGCACATTTTAAAATTTTTTATGTATCATCTTAGACCTGGATACATTTCTTCTCTTTTATATTTTACCAACAAAATAAAACAAAACAAAAAAACTTTGTTATGAAAGGCAGGGTATTTATGAAGAGTAGTTAGAAAATAAAAATAAGAGAGCCTATGCACATTCTAGGGCTAGATCTAGTCTATCCAGCTTTTGTGTCTCCTAATATATGGTAGTGGCTATCCTATCGGGAATACATGCAATGTTCACAAGTTAAAAATTATGCAATAGGGGGAAAATGGAAAATCTATAATATCCTAATGTTCTATTTTTTAAAAAATATTTGTGTTTCTCTCTTATATTTTAGAAATCTTAGGCAAATGTTTAGTAGAAATTTGTGAGATGGGTCTAAAAAAGAAACTTCCTTCAGCATTTTTACTGAGTATCTATTATAACTAGATAATCCAAATGTAGCGACTCCATTCCTTTACTGATGCAAAAGATAAATGTGCTTTTACACATCCCTTTACCTGTCTTCCATCCAGCTTTGGCAAAGCGAGGAAGCACTGAATAAAAAAACAAACAAACGTAAATCACATGGCTCAAATATAGGATGCTATACATTCAAATAAAGTGCAAAGCTAATAGTATAGCTTTACTCTGTGAAACTTAAAAAAAAATCAGTTAGGTCAAACAATGTGATGTGGACATGAAGTGCAGGGGTGGAAAAGCGTACAGAAAGAGTGACGTGGGAAAGTTAAAGAAACAGAAATCAATCACTAAACTAGCATTAATCACTAAATTAGCATTACCAAGTTACTTTGTCATTCAACACATGTTTACAAAAGGTCTTTTCTTTGGTGGTAAACCCAGTGTTAAATATGCAAGGAAAAAGATGAGGCATAGGGCCACAGCTTCTGTAAGTAGAGCAAAATGAAAATTTAGAAACTACATGTAAGTGAGTTCATATTGTTTTCACTTGGAGCATCAACCCCAAGAGGGAAAAGTAACTTCCTGTATCTCTCCTACATATCTTCTCTTTTGATAGCAGGTGACCCTCTAATTCTTCTTTTGGTCTTATGGGACCTTCTCTTAAATCCTGCCAATTCTCTCTCTCCAAACTTTGGCTTACAAAACGTTGCAGAGGGAGGAACCCTCCCAAACTCATTCTTCGAGGCCACCATCACCCTGATACCAAAACCAGACAAAGATAGTACAGTAAAAGAAAATTACAGGACAATATTACTGACAAACATAAATGCAACATTCCTCAACAAAGCACTGACAAGTATAATCCAACAACATGTTAAAAGGATCATACACCATGATTAAGTGGGGTTTATCCTAGGGATCCAAGGATTCTTCAATATATGCGAATCAAGCAATGTGATACACCATATTAACAAACTGAAGGATTAAAACCATATGCTAATCTCAGTTGATGCAGAAAAAGCTTTTGACAGAATTCAACACCCATTTATGATAGAAAAAGAAAAAACTCTCCAGAAAGTAGGAATGGAGGGAACATACCTCAACATGTTGTGTGTGTGTGTTAGTCGCTCAGTCGTGTCTGATTCTTTGCGACCCCATGGACTGTAGCCTGCCAGGCTCCTCTGTCCATGGAATTATCCAGGCAGGAATACTGAGTGGGTTGCCATTTCCTTCTCCATACCTCAACATAGTAAAGGTATATTTATTGGCATATGACAAACCCACAGCAAACATTATTCTCAAAGGTGAAAAACTTAAAGCATTCCCTCTAAGATCAGGAACAAGACAAGGATGCCCACTCTTGCCACTATTATTCAACACAGTTGTGCAAGTCCTAGCCATGACAATCAGAGAAGAAATAACATGAATCCAGATCGGAAAATAATAAGCAAAACTGTCATTGTTTGCAGCTGACATGATACTATAGATAGAAAATCCTAAAGATGCCACCAGAAAACTACTAGAGCTAATCAGTGAATTTAATAAAGTTGCAAGGTACACACAAATTTCTTGCATTCCTGTACACTAACAACGAATAATCAGAAAGAGAAACTAAGAAAACAATTTCATTTACCATTGTAACAAAAAGAATAAAATACCTAAGAATAAACCTATTTAAGGAGGCAAAAGACCTGTATGCAGAAAACTGTGAGACACTGATGAAAGAAATCAAAGGCAACACAAATAGATGGAGAGACATACCGTGTTCTCAGGTTGGAAGAATCAACATTGTGAAAATGACTGCACTGCCCATAGCAGTCTACATTTTCAATGCAATCCATATCAAATTACCAATGACATTTGTACAGAACTAGAACAAAAATTTGTATAATTTTTGTGAAAACAGAAAAAACCCTGAATAGCCAAAGTAATCTTTTGAAGAAAAAATGGAACTGGAGGTATGAGGCTTCCTGATTTCAACACTACTACAAAGCTACAGTAATCAAGACAGTGTGGTTCTGGCACAAAAACAGAAATACAGATCAATGGAACAGGTTAGAAAGCCCAGAAATAAACCCACACACCTATGGTCACTTTATCTTTGACAAGGAGGCAAGAATATACAAAGAAGAAGACAGCCTTGTCAATAAGTGGTTCTGGGAAAACTGTATAGCTACATGTAAAAGAATGAAATTAGAAAGTTTCCTAACACCATACACAAAAGCAAGCTCAAAGTGGACTAAAGACCTAAGGCCAGACATTATAAAATTTCTTAGAGGAAAACACAGGCAGAACATTCTGGGACATTAATCACAGCAAAATCCTTTTTGTCCCACCAAGTAGAGTAATTAAAATAAAAACAAAAACAAGTAAATAGGACCTAATTAAACATAAAACTTTTTGCATAGCAACGGAAACCATAACTAAAAGACAACCCTCAGAATGGGAGGAAATATTTGCAAACAAAACTGGCAAAGGATTAATCTCTAAAACATACAAGTAGCTCATGCAGCTCAATATAAGAAAACAAAAAATCTAGTCAAAAAACAGGTGGAAGACTTAAATAGGTATTTCTCCAAAGAAGATATACAGATGGCCAACAAACACATGAGAAGATGCTCAACGTCACTAATTATTAGAGAAATGCAAATCAAAACCACAACGAGTTACCACCTCTCACTGGTCAGAATGGTCATCATCAAAAAGGCTGCAAACAATAAATACTGGAGAGGATGTGGAAAAAAGGGAACCCTCTTGCACTGTTGATGGGAATATAAATTGATATGCCCACTGTGGAGAGCAGTATAGAGGTTCCTTAAAATACTAAAAATAAAACTACCATATGGCCCAGCAATCCCACTACTGGGCATATTACCCTCAGAAAACCATAATTCAAAAAGACAAATGTACCCCAGTGTTTATTGCAGCACTATTTATAATAGCCAGGCCATAGAAACAACCTAAATGTTCATCAACAGATGAACTAATAAAGAAGATGTGGTACATGTATACAATGAAATATTATTCACTCTTAAAAAGGAACAAAACTGGGTCATGTGGATGAACCTAGAATCTGTCATACAGAGGGAAGTAAAGTCATAAAGAGAAAAACACAGATCATGTATTAACATATATATGTGGAATCTAGGAAGATGCCATTGATGAACCTCTTCGCAGGGCAGGAATAGAGAGCAGACATCGAGACTGATGGTGTGGTTGGTGGGGAGTTGTGGGGACGAAATTGAGAGAGTAGCATGATTCTCTGTCCATGGAATTCTCCAGGCAAGAACACTGGAATGGGCTGCCATTCCTTTCTCCAGGGGGTCTTCCCTACCCAGGGACTGAATCCTAGTTTCCTGCATTGCAAGTAGATTCTTTACCATATCAGCCACCAGGAAAGCCCTAGATACAACTACCATGTATAAAATACATAGGTAGTGGGAAGCACCTGTATAGCACAGGGAACTCAGCTTGGAGCTCTGTGATGACCTACAGGGGTGGAAAGGGGGGTGGGAGGGAGGATCAAGACAGAGGGGATACACACACACACACACACACACATAGCTGACTCACTTTGCAGCACAGCAGAAACTAACACAATATTGTAAAGCAATTATACTCCAATTAAAAACAGAATGGTATGGTTGAGGAAATATAGATTCCACCAGAGGAAATGGCATGCATTCATTTTGGTAGTGGTGGCTCAGTGGTAAAGAATCTACTTTCCATTGCAGATGTGGGTTCAATCCCTGGTTCAGGAAGATCCCCTGGAGGAGGAAAGGACAACCTACTTAAGTATTCTTTCCTGGGAATTCCTATGGACAGAGGAGCCTAGGGGGCTATATTCCATGGGGTCACAAAGATTTGGACACAACCTAGTGACTGACACCCATGCACATTGGTCTAGAATGAAGAATGATTTTCTCAGAGACAAAAACATTCTTAAGCATTAAGTTCTTAAAGTTGAATAGCAGTCATTTCCCTTAGAATTGCATATTTTAAAGGGGAAACAATGAAAGATGAAAAATGTGTGGAATAGGTAGTTGGTGGAGGGTCAGGGGCAATAAAGCACATTGCATAGAAACCAGTCCAGAAACTGGAAAATCTCCTAAACCATTTAAAAGATTTTGGACCTCCCTAATGGGAGGTTATTGAAGCTTTTTAGCAAGATATTGACTTTATCTGTTTTATATGTCACACAGACAGCTGTGGAGAACAGATTGACTAGAGGGAAGGAACAGACCAAGACAGTAAAGAGGAAAAGTCATAGGCAGCTATTAGAGCAGTTCAGGAACAAGATGATGGCAGCTTAAACTGGAGTGAAGCAGAGTGGGGACAGTGGGAAGGGGAGAGATGCAGGAATACAAACAAGAGTTAAATAAGATACATTCTATCCATTTAAAACAGTTGAAGTAAAAAAAAAACCTAGATATCTAGTACAATGCATTCCTCAATTATAATAATATTCTGTTGTGTTTCTTTTTGTTGGGTTTCTATTCTGTTGTGATCTTGGAGCATTTCACCGACATTGGCAATTAGGCATAGAGTCAATTTCTACTTCATGTGGCCATAGAGGGCAGCTGTTACAAATACTATATTGGACTTTTTGATCTGTGCAACCAAAGCTAATTAGTATGGAATATAGATAGCCATGGACTTCCCGGTGACTCAGTGTTAAGAATCCACCTGCCAATGCAGGAGATGCAGGTTTGATGATCGGGAAGATCCCCTAAAGGAGGAAATGGGAACCCACTCTAGTATTCTTGCCTGGAAAATCCCATGGCCAGAGGAGCCTGGCGGGCTACAGTCTATGGGGTCACAGAGAGTTGGACATGACTTCGCGACTAAATAACAATAGTTAGCCATATGCTTAAAGCTAGGGAAACAAAGGTAACTAAAATGCAAAAATGGTATGGGAGACTATGGGAGGCTACGACTATAAAACCAGGACTTGTTTTTTATTCCCACCCTCAAAAGTCTAATATAAACTGAAAAATGGATGAGGGAAAAAGCTGCATTTGAAGACATGATAAAGACATGATAGAAAAAAGTGAGTCTGTGGCACTTGTGAAAGGTCTGACCCAGCTTGTGCCCAAATAATGTAAGCAATGTAATTTCTGCATGAACTGAAAGTCGTTTGGTCTCAGTTTTTTTCTAAATCTCTTCTGCACAACCCACCTCTTTTTCAGATTGGTTGTAACAATGACTTGGTAGATGAACAAAGGCTTCTAAAAAAATAAGTGATGGAAATAGTATTAAACACAGCCTTCTTTGACTCAGTGTAACTGATTGTGCACCTATACTCTCTATTCTTTCCCACCAAAATCATCATCTTACCATATGTGTGTGTGTGAGGGGGTATCATATCTTGAAAATCAGGAATATGCTCTAGGAAGCTGTTTCTTAGGATGAAAAGGTAGAGTACTCTGGGTCATCAACTTTTCAACACTTTTCACATTTGCAGATATTGTATCTGGTACTAAACCTAGAAATACCATTATGAACAAGTTTCTATCTCATTATAAAATAGTATGGAAAAGAGGAAAACTACCATGGCAGAATGCAAGTGCAGCAATTTGCATCAGCTTTGGTTCACGTTCTTAGAAAGGTACAGTGTGGAGTACAGGTGGAAACTTCCCAGTGGAAGGCCCTGCACAGGCTCGGCTTTTCCCCCTTAGACACTGAAGGAAGCACGCATGTCTCCATCTCTCTCCTGGCTTGCCCTTGTTTCCTTTTGTTTTTTGTCTCCATATCTATATAATCTCATTCTAGCTTTAAACCATACTTGGAAGAAAAGAATTCTTATTATCCCTGCTCTTGTGGGGAAACAACTCTCCGTGAGTATTTTCATGTTTCTGAACAACTGGGGCTTTCTGAACAAAGAACGCTGGCACATGGGCTAAAGGATGATTGACTAGCAGCCCTCGAGGTAGAGTGGTCCAGAGAGAAATAAAACTGCTCTCTCCCTGGAGACATTCGATTACATCCCAGGATGCTGAAGTAGAGACCTTCCCTTTTCCCTCCACAAATATCAATTTTTGCATTGCAGAGCAAAAGTTGCTTTTTCTGTCTCCAGAGGGCAGAGGGACAGATGAGAAAGCCACCCTATATAAGCTATAAGTTCATAATTTTAGGCTTCCTTTTCTAAGTTACAAACCCCAACATATGCACAGGGCACACCTGGCTCTCACTGCAATACTTGGGCATGAAGAACTGATGTAAGCTGCTCTGTGAGTAAATAAAAAAGCTCAATTCCTGATCTGGTGGTCCTGTGTTCCTATTGGTGTGTATGTGTGTGTATATATGCCTAGAAAGATACAGATCATAACATCACAGACCCCTCATAGTTTTAACAAACATCCAGATAAACAAATCATGGCTAAAAAAAAAACGTATTACTATATTCTAGAGGAATTCCTTTGTTCTTCTAGTCTTTGAGTTTCTGTATGGAGGTTCAAAAATTACAAGGGCTAATTCTTGGGGCTTCCCTGGTGGTTCATCAGTAAATAGTCTGCCTGCCAATGCAGCTGACACAGGAGACACGGGTTTGATCCCTGGGTCAGGAAGAATCCTTGGAGTAGGAATTGGCAACCTGCTCCACAATTCTTGCCTGGGAAATCCCATGGACAGAGGAGCCAGGTGGGCTACAGTCCACAGGGTTGGAAAGAGTCAGACATGACTTAGCAACTAAACAAGAGCTAACTCTGCCATTAAAGGGTATTGATTCCTACCCCTGCCTTCACTTTTAAATACTCACTTCCATCATCTGTTCTAATGTCTAACTTAGGTCACACTGACAAAGTTTTCTGGAAAGGAGAGAAAATCTCAGAAATATATGTCCTGGTCCAATGGCTCCATTATTATCTGTGAGCAGATACAGAAAGAACTTACTTTCCTCCCCAAAGACAGAAGAAAAACTGGAAAGCTGCTTCATGACCTCTCCTGCTAAGGAAGGACTTGCTGTTCTGTGGCTGTGTCACATAGAATGGGTCAGCGTGACCTCCTGACTAGATCCTGCTCTGATTGGGTCCCTCAGGAGATCATGAGCTCTTCTATGTCCCCTTTTCAACACAGAAAAGAGAAGAAGGACTTGGGAAGGCTACTGTATTTATTTCTAAATCCCACAAAACTAAGAAGAAAGTCACACATTTCAAATCCTTAGAGACAGTCCCAGCATTTTATCTTACCACAATCTCTTTTCAAGTCCCTTGTCTGGTGTCCCATCCTTCTGCTACATTTTAAGGAACTCTAATGCAAGTCTCAGTCTCTCAGCTTTCTTGTGCTTTGCAAGTGCTTCCCTAATGTTTAGGCAAGATGTTAAACATGGTTTCCTTGCATATAGACTTTGGTGAGAGGGAGTGCGGGCCCAATCTCTAGAGGGACAAAGTCATGATGGGTGCTACGGTTCGAGCTCAGACTTTTAAAGAGTGGAAGCTGCCATCTGTTTCCTTATGAAATACCAAAGGCAAAAGCACTTTGCTGCAGCAAATATGATTCATTTTTCTAAAGGCAACACAATTTCATATGGGGAAAGCAAATTTCTCCTATTAGTATGACTTTGACCTACTCATTTCAAAGTAGTAACCTTGGCATCACTGTTTAAGGAACATGTGATTTTGTCCTCTATACAGCATAAGTGGAATTCTTCCCAAATCAACTCTCCTCAAATAGGATTGACATATATTCCCCTGACGGGGTGGGAAAAAGGACTATATACTGCAAATCACTCTCAGTGAACTTACATATTCTGCAGGATTCCTCCCTTGGCCCTGCATTTGAAGTTAGCTAGGGGCCTTCCCTGGTGGTCCAGTGGCTGAGACTCCATGCTCCCAATGCAGGGGCCTGGGTTTGATCTCCATTCAGGGAACTATATGGAAAAGGAAATGGCAGCCCACTCCTAAATACTTGCCTGAAGAATCCCATGGAGAGAGGAGTCTGGCAGGCTACAGTCCATGGGGTTGAAAAGAGTCAGACATGACTGAAGCAACTTAACATACACACACAGGGAACTGGATTCCACATGCTCAACTAAAAGACTGAGTGTAGCCAAATAAATAAATATGTAAAAATAAGTAAAAAGGACAAGAAAGTTTTTTATTATTTAAAAAAATGAAAAAAGAAATAAATGCTCATGTTAGCTTATATTTGTAGATTTGAGGGACCTTTAAATGTGTTTAATGCTCAGTGCACTTCATTCATTTTCTCTTTTTCCTGTCTTCAAACCATTTTCCTTTGCATATTTAAATGATGGTTAACTACGAAGAAGACCAAAATAGACAAACTAATTGCCACTTGTTCCTTTGTCTCTCAGTGGCTTGCTGTGCTATAAATGTATTTAATCTCGACCAAACTGGGGAGGTAAAACCTAATTTAATAGCTATCAATCACAGGCAGCAGGCCTGCAAGAGGAGAAAATAGAAAGGTGGTTCTATTATGCTGTCCTCTCTCAGGAAAAACAAAGGGAAACATTAGACACTCTATCTCTTTACAAGATGCCTTCTAATCCCTCTATCACGTTACACATAATTTGAAATTCTGTGTATTTCATTTCCACTTATATGCCACCACTCTTATATTAAAAAGTGTGTGACTGACATGTTAGCTAAAATATTTAATAAGAATTAAATATGCTGGGCTTCGTTAGAAGGAAACAGAGCAACTTGATATGAAATTCAAATACTAATTAGATAAAGCCTCCCTACATGGAGCTAGGCAGATGCGTCTTTGAGCCTCAGAATGATACTCATGGCTATGCCTTCCAGCCTTCTAATGGTGATACTTTTATCCTGTGTTGTCTGTTAAATCCTTCCAGAAGCTTCTCAATTTACTCTGATTAAAAAGCCAGTCAGACAAGTTCAGTGGCTCACCAACCTGCATGTTTTCTCTGATATTATCGTTCCCTACCTTCCTTAGTGATTTCCTTTGGGCTCATTCTGCCCCCATCTCCCTCGCCTCCTGGTTTTTCCTCTCATACACCAGGTGCCCACTTGGAATCTTCACACTTAACATTTCCTGTCCTTGAACACTTTTCTGTGAGATGTGCATGCAACTCCCTCACCTCCTTCTCTTGTCACCATCTCAGTGAGGCTATTCTGATCACTCTGTTTAAAACTGAGATCCATCTACCTCCACCATTCCCTGTCCCATTTCCCTTGCTTTTTCTCTACAGACCTTATCACCATCTAACATACTATATTTAGACACTTTTTTATAGTTTGCTTCCCTCTGCTAGAATTCTAAGGGAAATTACTTTGTTTACTATTGTATCACCAGACCAGTGACCAATGCAAGGTAAACTTGAAATAAACACTTGTTGAATAAATGAATGCATGTACATGAAAGCAATCTGTTCTGCAGAAATTATATCTGTTCTGCATTTCATTTCAAAATGAAATTGAGCTTAACAGGATTGGTATAAAGGTGACTTGGGCCAGAGACTAATAACTCTGTGATAAATAGGTTGAATCACTGCAGACTGCATTATGCTAGTCCAGACACTTTACTTAACATTCTAACTTTCCCCAGCTATTGAACATGCTAGTTTTTTTCAGAAGCTGACATAAGGAACAAGGAAAAGGAGCCAAAGATTCATTCATTCACATATTGATAACTTCTAAGGCAAGGAACGGGGCAGTATGCAAGGCTCTGTGGATATCATGCTGAAAAGGATCTGGTCTCTGTTCTTAATGAGCTCATAGTTTACCCAGGAAACAGATAATAAAACAGTTCATTACAGTTCAACACTTTCAATAGTATGAGTGCTGTATAAGCAAAGTTCTAGAAAAGAAAAGGGTCAATAAGTTGACCTGCCTATAGAGATTTGGGAAAGACTTACAAAGGAAGCTAAAGTTTTATCTAGTTTTTGCTTAGGATACTTTCATTTACAAGTAATCGGAAACCCAATTAGGCTTAAGTAATTAAGGAAATATCTTGACTCAAGTAGTAAAAAAGAGCCAGAGAGGATTCGGAGCTACAGATCAGATTTCCACGGCCATCTCTCTGTTGCTCAGATCTGGTCTTTTCCCAGTGGCAGCTTCAGCCCCAGGCTGGCTTCTCTCGGGAGTTGAAAATGACACTACCAGCACTGCATCTCATATCTGCCTACCCTCCCCTCATGTTATCCACATCAAGAGTTGGTTCTTCCCCAGCTGCTGAATAAAACTTCAGTGGTTAATCTACCTGGTTCATCTAAAGTCACTGCCCATTGTTTCCCCAGTTATTGTACCCAAGAAATGTCATGGATTAACTGACTATGGTGAATTCCCTGCTGAGCCCTATACCCACTATTAGAGCAAGGATAGTGAAACTAGGGTCTCTGGCTTTTGACAATGAAGATCCATCTTTGAAGCAGTGTTGCAGCTGTTGCTACCCAAACTCAGAGCAGCTACACAAAGGAGAAACTTTGCATAGCAACTTCAACATGCCCTATGAGCTTAAAGGATGAGTAAGGACTTTCCAGGGAAGTGGAGAAAAATAATGTTAAAGTTAGAAGGAACAGAATCATCATATGAAAAATGATGAAAATAGAAAACAGCATGCGCCATTGTGGGAAAACTGTGCTGGATGTGGGGGAAGATGAAGTGTCTGGAAATTTTGGAAAAACCAAAAATGAGGCTATAGACAGATCAGAATGGCTCCTTTGTGACTTTTAAAATCAAATAAATATATGAAAATTATTGATTACCAATAATCAACAAGATATGGAGGCAGTCACAGAAGCAGAAATTACAGCCCCTATTCTCCAAAAGCCATGGAGGCAATCAAGTTGTTAACCGAAGTCTGAAGTGCTTCATTGCACAAAGAACTGCAGTCAATATCCTGGAATAAGCCATAGTGGAAAAGAATAGCAAAAGAATGTGTGCGTGTACGTATACATATGATTCACATTGCTGTACAGCAGAAATTAACACCACTGTAAATTATCCATACTTTAATAAAAAAAGTGAAGTGCTTCATTGTCAAGCCATAGGTCACTAACTCTCATTTAGAAGTCAGATAAAGTTCTTTAGGAACTGGCATTTCAAGGAAGAGTTCAAGGAAGAGGCAAGAATGTGGAGAAACTATCGAAAGTGAATCCGTGTGGAATAAGTGGGAAAGAGCAGAAGACATTCTTTGTGAGAGTGTATCAGGATATTCAGGAGAGAAGGTTAGGTAAGAATATTTTATGAACAGGAAATAAGAGAAAAGGTGTTGGTTGTGTATAAGGAGCAACCATTTAAGAGCTATAGGATGGTAAGACCAAGGGCTTTAGTGTCTTCAGCCCAGGCTCTGGACACTTAGTTTTTTTTATTCTCAATTCTCTCATTTGCACATGATATCAAGCGTTTTCTTCTTTAACAGTCACACAATTAAGAGCTAAGAAAAGCCAAGTATATCAAATGCTCCATGAAGTGAAGTGAAGTGAAAGTCGCTCTGTTGTGTCTGACTCTTTGTGACCCCATGGACTATATAGTCTATGGAATTCTCCAGGCCAGAATACTGGAGTGGTAGCCTTTCCCTTCTCCAGGGGATCTTCCCAACCCAGGGATCAAACCCAGGTCTCCTGCGTTGCAGGCGGATTCTTTACCAACTGAACCACAAGGGAAGCCCCCATACAAATTCTCCATAAACAGAGGTAATTTGTGATCAACATACAGAGCTCTTCTGATTTCTCCTCTAATGAAGATGAAAAGAAGGAGGAGGCCCATGATGACAGTGAATTAGTAGAGACAGGACTTAACTACTCAATAATAGCAAAGTGGAAAAAGAAAAGAAAAAGATGGTAAGATAATCCTGACTTCTCATTAATAAGAACTGAGGAAAGATGCTTTCTTTGACCTTCACTGTACTTTGATAATACCAGTGGTGTTGATCTTTGTTTACAGTTTGTAACATCAATAAGCACAATCAGCTAAGGGTCCATTGACAGATTTTCCAGCATGATTGATCCAAATATGTCATAAGAGATCCAAATGATTGGTCAAATATTGATAGATTTTCCTCACTATCCAAAAGTTAACTTTTCTGCTTTTTTTAAATTGACAGTTATATTAAAGTTCACTTTTCACTACCATAGACTCTTTACCCTCTTCCAGTCTCAAGTCATCTGTAACCCTGAGTTTTACTCTGTCCAAAACTGAACCCATCTGCCTAAACACCTATGGATTTTAACCTAAGGAAGTGTCAATCACTAAGGTACTCTAGCTCAAAAATGTGGTGTCATCTTTGAATGAATAATTTCTGACATTTGTTGGTTCCACCTTTCATTTCTCTCTCTCTTCTACTGCTGCCCTTCTCGAGGTCACCTCTACTCTGAGAGACTAAAATAGACCCAGTCACCTTTCAATGCAGTCTGTCTCTCGGCCATCTGATCTTTTTGTCAATGTTACCAAACTGGCACAGCCAAGATGACAGCATTATCATGACATTCCCTATTGCACGTACCTACAGAGTATCTGAAAGGTCAGAAAACATAGGATCTATTTATTAACAGTATGCTTTCATTGGTTTTTTAGTGCTACATAAATAACTACCACAAAACTTTGTTGTTCAGTCACTCAGTTGTGTTTGACTCTTTGGGACCCTATGGACTGCAGTATGCCAGGCTTCCCTGCCCTCATCATCTCCTGGAGTTTGCCCAAACTCATGCCCATTGAGTTGATGATGCCATTCAATCATCTCATTCTCTGTCCACCCCCATCTGATTCCACCCCCTTCTCCTGCACACAACTTACTGGTTTATAATTGTCAAAATTAATTATAATTCAGTCTTCTTGGTGTCAAGAATTTGAAAGCAGCTTGGTTGAATGATTCTGGTTCCATATTTCATGAGGCTGTGGTCAAAATGTTGGTTCAGGCTTCTGTCACCTAAAGGCTTAACTAGAGGACCCACTTTGAAGACAGTTTACCTATGTGGCTGGTAAGGTGGTACTGGCTTTGATCAGCAGGCCCAGGTCCTCTCCATGTGGCTTCTCCATGGAGCAGCTTTTGTGTCTTCACAACATGAAAGCTGGCTTCCCTCAGAGAGATGGATGCAAGAGAGAGACAGGCAGAAGCTATATCCTTTTGATGACTTTGCAAGTCACACAGCAAGTCACTTCTACATTCTGTGGTTAGAAAGGAATCATTAAGTCTGACCTACATCCCCAGGGAGGGGAATTAAATATTGCCTTTGGAAGGGAGAACTATCAAAGAATTTGCAGGCCTCTTTTAAAACTACTACAACCTTAATTATATTTTCCAGGATATGTTTAATATAATTCTCTTCAATCTCCAGCATACCTTTTTAGGTAAAATATCTCTAAATGTAAAGAAATAAGTTCCACTGTTAATCTGAACAAAGTATAGTAAGTATACATTTTCTTCATGTTTCCTGGCTTATTGAACATGCTATAGTGTATTTAGTGTATTTTGGGCTTCCCTAGTAACTCAGATGGTAAAGCATCTGCCTGCAAAGCAGGAGACCTAGTTCGATCCCTGGCTTGGGAAGATCCCCTGGAGAAGGAAATGGCAACCCACTCCAATATTCTTGCCTGGAGAATTTCATGGACAGAGGAGCCTGGCAGGCTACAGTCCATGGGGTTGCAGAGAGTTGGACATGACTGAATGACTAACACACATGGTGTATTTAATGTACTCCAATAAAAGGAGTCACATCAACCACATTTAATATTACAAGTGTTCTTCATAACTTTTTCTTTCACTCCAGAAAAATATATTCCAGTTCAACCAGGCTGGTCTTCTCACTCTTCTAGTGCTTGTGACTTTTATTTCTGCCTTCAGGGTTTTATTGAGACTATTCCTCCTTCCTCTGTTCTGTCTTTTAAACCCTCTTATGACAAATTCAAGTCTCATTTTTTCTATGACCATCTTTGCCACGTCTCTTTCTATAACAATGCTTGTTCATAGCAAATACTCATTAAATATTTGTTGAATGAACCAATCAATATTAGATTAAAAGATTTTGTTTAATTATTCAATGTTTTATCAACTTGTAATCAATATAAAAAAGATATTTTACATTATTTTTGTACTAAATTTTCCAAAATCCTGTGTCTTTTATATGTCTGTTATTCATATGCTAAATTTTCATCAGAAATACCTGATCTGTATATCGAGTTCATAAAATATATAGGTCAAAAAAGTAGATCCACAAACACATTATTGTAAAAATACTTAAAAGTTTTCAAAGAACTAAATTTAGTATCCATTTTATAGTTTAAGTGAAGTAACATAAAAATTCAATTTCTCGATCTCAATAACCACATTTAAGGTGGTTAATAATAGTATAGGACAAATGACTACCATATGAGGCAGTGCAACTCTAAAATCATAGAAGAAAGAAACAAATTTGGCATGTTTGTGGGCTGTAAACTAATCCTTACTTAAAGCAATACCTATAAGTGAAAAAGTGAAAAGAAATATAGCTCATAACAACACTTTGTATGACCAAACTCCACCAATTAAATTTGGTTAGCAAATTCCTATAGCAATAATTAGACTGAGTTTCCTTATGCAAAGATCTATAGCTTGCTTGTTACATATAAAATATAATAATTCCAAGTTCAAAATAGAATAGCAAAGTAATTTGGCTTTCATAATATTTCTCAAAAAAGGATCTAAAGGATTAAATTACATTGTATGGAAACAAATGAATTGAAACAATCGCACCCAAAACAATTATGTTGCAATGAACACAGCAAAACATCTCTTCCAGGTACCTTTAAACATCTCTTTCCATGAGAGAGATGAGAACTACAAACCTGCCCACCATGAAAGCTATGCCTGAAGTCTCCTCCTCAAGCCCTCCTCAAAAATCCTCAGCTTATACTCCGCCAGTTTCTCCTCCTCTCTGCTCCCTTCCAGAAGCTTTATAAAGTCAATCCAATACCATTCTTGTACTTAGTCTCTTCACACATTCTCATGGTTAGTAAAACAAGCTATTTCCCCAAACCTGCAGATCAACACTCAATTCTACCTGGGTAGGGAAGACAGAAATTAAGACGAAGGATTTGGGAAGTCTCTGAATGGCAATAGTTTTACACTATCATATTAGTATATAAGGCACATCCTAACTTGTGTTGTTATTAGGTCTGAAAGACACTCATTGCCCTTTAATGAAAAATTTGTATTAAAAATTGCAAAAGATTTTGCAATGGACCAAAACAATTACTGGTCATATGTTTGATGTCTAAAGATGTCTTATTTTGTTTTGTTTTTTGATTCTATGAGGTTTCTGTGTCTGTGTGTTTTGAGTATTTAAAAATTCTGTAAATTATCCATAGAAAACCAAAATCGTATCCCAAGGAGATTCTGTTGCTTTTTGCCCTGTGAATATTGATCTGTGTTGCAAGTTTTTATATATTAAATAGCTTTATTCCAATATTCTGGATGGCCTATGTATGTATAGTCTGAAAGTCTTCTTATAACTGACTATACATCTTACTCTTTCTTTCCTTAATTAAATTACTTGAAAGAGGAACAGCTTCCTAACCAAAAAATATGGTCTTTTTAAATTAAGTTGTATTATATTGACTAAAACAAATGGCTTTAAGAGAAATGGAGAGATAAGTACTTGTAAATTTAGAGAACTCAAAACGTAGAAAATGATACTATTTAAGACTTTTAATTCTGGCATTAAGCTGATATAAATTCTAGCTTTGTCACCAAAAATCTATATGAGTCTGTTCCAGGTATTTATTCTTCTGACCCTGAGAATAAAAAACTTTAAAATGTTTATTCACTCGTTGATCCATTCATTTAACCAACATTTATTGAGTACATAATTTACCCTAGACATTGTTATTGTTCAAGTCTCTGGCTAACATTAGTGAGTGAAAAAGACAGACAAGTTTGCTGCTACTTAGAGCTTGCATCCCCTTGGACAAGACTGGAAACACTTGGTTAATTTGTTAGGGAATGGCTGGTAGTTATTAACTATTACAATGAGGAAATCTGAACATAGGGAGGGACGCTGATTTGAATAGGGCTATTATAGATGTTTCTTTATGAAAGGGGCATTTGTGGAGAGATCTGAAATAAAGTTCCAGCTGAGCTATTTCAAATTCTAAAAGATGATGCTGTTAAAGTGCTGCACTCAAAAGGCCAGCAAAATTGAAAAACTTACCAGTGGCCATAGGACTGGAAAAGATCAGTTCTCATTCCAATACCAAAGAAGGACAATGCCAAAAATGTTCAAACTACTGTATAATTGTGCTCATTTCATATGCTAGCAAGGCAACGCTCAAATTCCTTCAAGTTAGGCTTCAATAGTATGTAAAACAAGTACTTCCGATGTACAAGCTGGATTTAGATAAGGGAGAGGAACCAGAGATCAAATTGGATCCAACACCCATTAGATCATAGAAAAACCGAGGGAATTCCAGGAAAACTTCCGCTTCACTGACTACACTAAAGCCTTTGACTGTATGGATCACAAAAAAATGTGGAAAATTTTAAAAGAGGTGAGAATACCAGACCACCTTACCTGCCTTCTAGGAAACATGTATCAGGTCAAGAAGCCACAGTTAGAACTGGGCATGGAACAAAGGATGGTTTCAAATTTGGGAAAGGATTGTGTTAAGGTTGTATACTGTCACCCTGCTTATTTAACTTATATGCAGAATACATCATGCAAAATGCCAGGCTGGACGAATCACAAGCTGAAATCAAGATTGCCAGGAAAAATGTCAATAACCTCAGACATGCAGATAATAGCACCCTAATGGCAAAGAGGGAAGAGAAACTAAAGAGCCTCTTGATGAAGGTGAAAGAGGAGAGTGAAAAAGCTGGCTTAAAACTCAACATTCAAAAAACTAAGATCATGGCATCCGGTCCCATCATTTCATGTCAAATAGATGGGGAAAAAATATAAACAGTGACAGATTTTATTTTCTTGAGCTCCAAAATCACTGTGGACAGTGACTGCAGTCATAAAATTAAAATATGCTTGCTCCTTGGGAGAAAAGCTATGACAAATATAGACAGAATATTAAAAGGCAGAGACGTCACTTTTCTGACAAAACTCTGAATAGTCAAAGCTATAGTTTTTCCAGTAGTCATGTACAGATGTGAGAACTGGACCATAAAGAAGGCTGAGTGTCAAAGAATTGATGCTTTTGAACTGTGGTGTTGGAGAAGATTCTTGAGAGTCCCTTGGATGGTCAAACCAGTCAACCCTAAAGGAAGTCAACCCTGAATATTCATTGGAAGGACTGATGCTAAAGCTCCAATATTTTGGCCACTTGATGCAAAGAGCCAACTCACTGGAAAAGACCCTGATGCTGGGAAAGATTGAGGGCAGAAGAAGGGGATGTCAAAGGACAAGATGGTTGGATGGCATCACCAACTCAAATGGACATAAGTTTGAGCAAACTCTGGAAGATGGGAAAGGAGAGGGAAGCCTGGTGTTCTACAGTCCATGGGGATGCAAAGAGTCAGACACAACTTAGCAACTGAACAGCTAAATAAAGTTAAGATTTGCTATGTAACTCTGTTCTCCAGGCAGAGGATGTACCATGAGCAGAGCCCAGAGACATGTTAATGAAAACAAAATATAAGGAGTTCAGCCTTGTTGGAAAGCAGTGAACAAAGAGTAGGTGAGAGGAGAGATTTGTCACAACCGTGTAGAATTGCAGTCACTCTAAAAATCTACTAGATGCACCTTGAACCATGGATCTTTTACTCATGAATGGTATTGTAACATCATGCATTGGTCATTTGGAAAATACTGGGTCACAAGAGTTATGCTCATTTTTCAAAAGTTGTCACATTTTATTATACAATATAAAAATCACATTCATTAATATTACTACCAATCTCATCAGAAAAGATAGAAGTATTGCAGAACTGCCAAGCTCATAGTGGAAGATTGGAGTTTTCTGAAATTCTAATGTCTGCTTGAAAACTCAAACTTTATCATTAACTTCAAATACTGTCAGTTGTTTCCTGAAGGATTAGGCCCATGGATCATTCCCAAGAATAATGATAGTTTCTCAGTTGTTCTCTCAAGTAAAAACACTGGCCCTTGTAAAAGGTGACTAATTCAGCTCACAATTCAATTATACAAGTACCATTTCTTGTGATAAATATACTTAGGTAGGCAACAAAAGTATGGGGTGGGGGGGGGTGTGTAACTGCTCGGCCATGTCCTATACTATGGACTATATAGCCCACCAGGCTCCTCTGTCCATGGAATTTTTCAGGCAAGAACACTGGAGTTGGTTGCCATTTCCTCTTCCACAGGATCTTCCTAACCCAGAGATTGAACAGACGTGTGCTCAAGAGTTGAGATTTAATAAGTGTACTTATTGCCCATTCAGTACATTATAAACTGAAACTGGCCTACTAGTTCTCTGCCAATGAGTGATGGTGAAGAACACAGTGACTACTAAAATGCTTGATGCCACAGCTAAAACATTAGTTGTTTTACCCACCTCTGACTTTCTACTATTAGTACAAACATCAACTCAGTGGAAAAAAGCCAGTAACATTTAGCATAACTACAAAAAAACACTTTTGTATATTTTGTCAATGATAATATTTATATATTCTGTACCTTGGATTAGGAGGAAAAGGTAAACGAATGTCTCAGTGTGCCCTTTTATAGAAGTTTTTCTAACCAAAAAAAGTATCTTTACAAAGTTCTCTAAGTTTTCATCTCTTCAGCCACTTGCCTGCAAGAGAGGTTGAGAAATGTTGACTTTTGCATAGAGAGCAAGGCCTTCTATCTTTAAGACTTAGAAGATGACAGACAGTAGCTGTGATGCACTGAGACTTCCCCGATAATTAGGTGATGGGATCTGGGACTGGCCCAACAAACTATAAGCAATTTACATATTTACAGCTAATACTTGGACTGAGAGTAATTAGAATAATAAAGATAGTGACTGACATTTACTGGCTCTTTTCATGTGTTATACATGATGCTTAGCACTTTATAGACATTATTTCATTTTAATTCTCTTGAACCACAGAAAAGAAAGAAGTTGCTGAGCTAGTAGGTGGCAAAGTAAAGATTTGAATTTATGTCTGTGCAGCTTCAGAAACTGATTGCTTTACCCCACCACCCCAAGCACTTCCTTGCCTAAGACATTGGGCTCCAGTATTAGAAAAGAAATAACTACTGGTGTTTCATTAAAAAGTTCTAGTTTAGAGGATATAATATCAGAAGTTTCTATTTTTATTTATGAAATTATACCAAAAATTTGATATCTTAAAGTTATTTCATAGTTTAGTTACCAGTGAGTTCTGATGTTTGATAAATCAACTGCAGTTACCAATCGTACCGATCTAATGTTTTACACTAAATCTAAAAATGTTTTCCCTTCACATAATATGGATAATTCACTTATTGTTTGGTCCAACACAATAGCTTGAAATTGCTCTAACATTTTTAAAATATGTCTGCAACATCTTTTCATATTAGATGTTGGTTTGATCATTAGAAAATTGTTTATATTTTATATATGTGTGCATGTATGTAAACTAAAATTTATTTGTTCAATTGTGTATGAGATTAGGATATTTGGAAATAAAATAATTACTCAAAATCTGGATGAGATTCACAAGTATTTTGGGTTAGGAAGTGAGACAGATACAGATGATGTTATACAGCAGGGATACAGAGTCATTCAACCAGAGATATTTACTAAGTAGATGCTAAGTGACTAGCACCATTCTAGACTCTGCGGGAACAGAAGAGAATAAACAAATTCCTGCTATCATGGAGCTTATAATCACCATGAAGGCATAAAACAATAATAAACAATTTTTTGTTATAGTAAGTACTTTAAAAAATAAAGAAGGTTGAGGGGACTAGAGAGTGATGGGGCAGGAGGTATAAATTTATTGGGTGATATCTGAGTTATCTGGTCCCATCATTTCATGGCAAACAGAAGCAGAAAAAGTGCCAGACTTTATTTTCTTGGGCTCCAAAATCTCTGAAGATGGTGACTGCCACTATGAAATTAAAAGACACTTGCTCCTTGCAAGGAAATCTATGACAAATCTAGACAGCATATTAAAAATCAAAGACATTGCTTTGCCAACAAAGATGAATATACTCAAAGCTATGGTTTTCCCAGTAATCATGTACAGATGTAAGAGTTGGACCATTAAGAAGGCTGTGGCATTCTTAAGAAAGTGGCAGCTTGGTGACTTCTTAGAACAACATTTGAATTGTACCGAGGTGAGAAGACAAGGATATGGACTAGAGTGACAACAGTGAAAATCCTGAGTCATAGTCAGCTCCTGGATATATCTTAAATGCAGAGCCAACATACTTCTGATTGAATGGACATAGACAATAACAGAGATTGGAGGACAGACTCTAAGGCCTTCCAGTGTCTAAAGACCAATAAACTGTTTAAAAATGGAGCCTGCGAAGGAAGAGCCTGGAGGTAGAGTCAAGAACATCTTAGTGAAGTCAAGGGAAGACAATGTTTCGAGGAGGAGAAAATTATCAATTGTGTCAAATGCTGCTGATCCATCAAGATGAGAACTAGAAAAGACCACTGGATTTGACAAAGGGGTGTTGTGCATAACCATAGCAATCGAGTGGTACAGACTAAATTCTGACTGGAATGGGCTTATGGATTCATGAATGAGTAACAAGGGATATTGAAGCAAAGGGTTTCATTTCAAAGGGGCACAGGAAACCTCTAAAAGCAATGAGGGGCCTAAGGAAGGCTTTATTAAAAGTAGGATTTGTTATGAAAAGTGAAAGCATAGTTGCTTAGTCATGTCTGACTCGCTGTGACCCCATGGACTATAGCCCACCAGGCTCCTCTGTCCATGGAATTCCCCAGGCAAAAATATTGGAGTAGGTCTCCCTTCTTGTCTCCAGGGGATCTTCCTGACCCAGGGATCAAACCTGGATCTCCTACATTGCAGGCAAATTCTTTACCACCTGATCCACCAGAGAATCCCTAGGATATGTTTTAGACTGCTCATGATGATGTAAGAGAGAATAGGTACTTCCTGGAGAGCTAAGGGGATCCAATGAAGAGTAGCTCTAAGATCCGAGCCTGGCTGTGTTTTCTCTGAAACTAAAGAGAGAACCCTGCACCAGTGAATGCAGGGGAGAGACTGGCAGGTGGGACTGTGTGTGTATTTCATTATGAAGTTTCCATTGCAGGGCTAAAGACTTTTAGAAACAGCAGTAAAGGAAGAGGAAGAGAGTTTTGTTTCTGTCTGCAATGAGCTTTGTTAGGAAACCAGCATAAGAAGGTAGTCAGCCCACCTACCAGGAGGCACTGGGGGATTGACAAGGCCTATTAGCCATTTAATGCTCTGGTTTTCTCTATGAACAGAATTCCATGATGAGATATTCCTGTTTGATATGACCATATCATATTCATGACTATGGTAATATGAAGAGACAGAGCAGTGGATGAGAATTTGCTGTGATTCATTTACTTTTCAGGGAAGAAATAACCATGTGTGCTTCCATTGAAGAAATATGAATTTGCAACCATGAGAAAACTATCTTTTTTGAATAATTCTGCTTTCTTAAGCCTTCAGATTTGGGGAAACTGAAGTAAATACAGAGAATCCATCTAGCCAGTGAATATGAAGATGGCGAAATCATTTTTTCCCCTCACTCTGCATTCCAGAGCAGTTAAAAAGATTTCCACTGTAAGTAACCTGGAGGATAAAGTATATGCTTTTTAAAAGATGAATTACATCAAAGACCCTTTAATGCCTCATTTAAAATTAATAGGTCATTTCTTGCCTTTTCATCCGTGACATGCTACAGGATCCTTTCCATGCATGTGGAAGTGTATACTTTGAGGACAGTAAAAATCTGCACTATTCTTTCATTATTAAGGTATCAGAGGCTGGAGGTATAAATAGCATGAGCTTCTGAAAAACAAAGACCTAAAATCTCCCTTCATCAAAGGACTACCCTCATGCCTGTCTAGCACCTCTATTTTCTGGAACTTGCCCTCCCTAGAGAAAGGCCCCAGAATCTTGCTAAATTATATAATGAACCCATGACATAAGTATAGAGAATGAGCTATGAATTAGCACATCAGACTCATTTTCACTGGTAACCTGGTTTTACAGTGTGCATCTTATTGCCATAAATAAAAGCAGACAGGATCCTGTGTGCCTTAATTCTCTGCTGCCAACCTTTCTTAAGTACATTAGTCTAGTTTTAAGAAACTTAAAATGATTCCTTTTCTTGCCACACTCACATCTGAAACAGGCAAATGATTTGTCTCAAGTTCAGCAGACCCATATCCAACACAGGCAAGTTCCCTTGCTGCTGAGTTTTTTGAATAGTGACACTTTAATAGGTCTGCCCCAGAAAAAGAGAAGTGGATGTGTTTGGGGAGCCCCTTGGGTTTCCCTTTGAGCAGGATTTGAGGGCTGCAGGATCATTCATGAGCCCTAACCAAGCCAGAACCACTTGAGCCCATCAGACTCCACCCTAGTGTTTAGCTTTGCCCTTGACAGTGCCAGTTTGCTAAACAACATCATTATTATTAGAAAGGCAGAAGGAAAGCAGGAAAAAGAAATGGCAAAGAAGAAACAGAAGGAGAAGGAAGAAAATAGGAATTGTTAAGAGGGCATTTTTCTTTTCAGATGAGCAGACCCCCTCCCCACCACCACATAATACCTCTCCACCAAGGTCCAGTTCAAATGCAATCTCCTGCAAAACTGACCTTCTTATTCTCTCTGTACCAATGTTATCATGTTTCCACCTCTGTCTGTTCTTCTGGACAGATTAGGGCCTTTGAAATGGAAGTTTTGAGACCTTCTTACCCACTTTCCCCAACAATGCCTTGCATATCTGAGGCACAGGCAATCCTCTGTGAGTGACTGGTGAAACAGAGTGAGTGAAACTGAACTCCGAGAAAAGTCCTGTTTAAAATAACTTAGTGCCTCCTTCCTTAATGGATGAATTCCAGGAGCTTGGTTTGAAACCAACAGAGAGATAGGATGGGAAAGAAAGGATTTTGAACATCAGCCTGATAAATACCTTGCCTTCTCTTAACTCCTATTCCTCTAAAGAGAAGTGTACACTAGCTCACCTTGTAGTTATCTGTCTCTATGCTATGGTTGCAGATGTTTTTCCTTTCTTCTCTGGCCTTGCTCCACGTCTAGAAATCGCTTGCTCTAGGAGTTAGGATTAAAGTTGTCTTATTTCCTAAATATTGCATGGGACATACTTATATTGAAAAGTTATTTGCTGTTTTCTGAAATTCAAATTTAATGAGACCTCCTGTATTTATCTAGTACCCTTAGGTAAGACTCAAGTGGCCTAAAACCCAGCTCCACATGGCTTCACAACAACAATTTATTGGTCCACATAACTGAAGCCCAGGTGGTAATTCCAGGCTTCAGGTGGCACTTAATTTAATATGTCATCAGAAATCCATTTAATCTCTCAGCTTTGGCTTCTACCCTAATGGCTTTATTTTCTGGCTTTCCATGGTGCTAGGTGATTTCTAACAATGCTTGCCTCATATCCTGCTAGGGTCAATCGAAGTGGGTAAGAGCAGCTGCTTCCTGCCCACTGGGCAGACTCAGAAGAAGATTCCTCATGCCCACTCTGGATCACATGTCCCATCCTGAATCTACACTCTGGCGAGGGCAACACATACTCCAGTTGCTCAGACCTGGGCCACATGCTCCACCATTAAGCCCCACTGGGTATGCCTGGGCTGACAGTGGGAGCCATTCCTTACAAAGTAAATTGTGGTGGCTAAGTTGTTTTTTTTTTTTTTTTTTTAAGGAAAATGGATGCTGAGTGACAGAAGCAAAATAAAAATAAACAAAAAAAAAAACCGACTCACCTCATTCGTTATAGATTCCTAAACCACATAATTATTTTTTGAAGAAATTTTGAAATAAGAGACAACAGCAGAAGCTCTGAGCATGAATTCTAGTTATTGTACTAACCCATTCAAGTTGCTTTAATTTTGTGGATCAGTTTTCACACATGTAAGAGGAGGAGCTGATAGAAAGAGTAGGTGATTTATGAAATTTTTTTCTAGTCTATTTCCCTGTACCATGAATGGTAGCAAGAAGATTATGAGAGAAAAATATACAGAGAGAGAAATCCCTGTGCATCTTATGTGTTTAGGATCAAAGTGCTGGTGGGATAGTCAGCATAAATAAAATATAAGTTTTTACTATTTACTCTAGTTAGACTGTTCTCTGCTTTTTGTGGGCTCTTTGTGGCAATTAAAAATATAAATTTAACTCTATGCAAATCTGCATGTGATGTGTGTATGCATTAAAATTACTGTTCAATCACTGACACTAAGTTGGTTTTTCTCTCCAGATTAATTTATTAAAAAGGAAAAAGAAACTGAAATGTCAGAAGAATGATCAAAACTTGTGATTTTATTACAACAGCATAGCATTAAAATGGCATAGATCATTTTTGTGTTATGGGATTAATAGTAATTTTTGAGCTTTTGAAAACCCTTTGAAATGTTCAGATTAAAGAAATTAAGTCAGATTTTAAAATAACAAATCTAATTACTGGTTTTTCTGAACAGTCAAATGAAGGAAAAAGTAAGTTTTCCTCTTTCCTGTCTTCAGATCTCTTTTAATTTGTTCTCTTACCACAGAGCCTTCAAGTTCAAAGGCAGTTTTCATCATTTTGGTTTAAACTCTGGTAAACAGACCTGAATAGACTTGGCTAGACTTAACCTTGACAAAAAAAAAAAAAAAAAAAATGAGTCAGAGAGGCCCAGGCCTTAGTTAAAATTGCAGCTGCCTGTAATAAACTTGTGAGGTCTGGTTTTTCAGCCTCCCTTCCTTCAACTTACCAAATCATCCCTGCGGGGAGTGACCCCATGGTGTGTGTGATTGTGTTGGCTTCCAATTTTTGAAAAGTAGCTTAAGTAAGAGCTGACTTGGGCTTTTCTGTACCCAGCCGTCTTGAATAACATGTTATTTTTGTGACTTAATTATGTAGTCCAATGCTTCCCTTCAATGGATAGGTGCAAAGCAGAGCCCCCTTTATGGAAGAATGACATGCCCAAGGGCAGAGAGCTATGGAAAATAGGAGCTCCCACCTCTATTTAGACTGACAGCCTCTATTCTTTAAGAGTTAAAGTGAACACCGATCTACTGCCATCTTTAGCTTTTTGACAAGAGCATCAAATTCATTAAAGTAACTCTAGATCATTGGGTAAGGCAGAGGCAATGTTGTATTTTAAATATTTAAACTATTTATGAACTCTGATGATATGATTTCATGATAAAAATGCGAATCTCAATGTTTCTCTCATTTCATGTGTTCCCAAGATCCTTTGTAATAACTAAAACACCAAGGGAGACTTTGAAATAGATACTGCAGAGCCAGATAGGTTGCTGTTTTCCAGAAGTTGTCCCCTAGCTATTTGGATATAACTTATTAAACAGAGGATCAAGTGTCACCAAGGGCTCAGCAGGTAAAGAATCCACTCACAATGCATGAGACGTGGGTTTGATCTTCCCAGGGTTGGGAAGATCCCCTGGAGGAGGAAATGACAACCCACTATTCTTGCCTGGGAAATCCCATGGACAGAGGAGCCTGGAAGACTACAGTCCACAGGGTTGCAAGGAGTCAGACACAACAGAGCATACATACATACACACATCAAGTGTAAAGTCTTTTGTTTCAGATTTAATTTTTAATCATTCCGACTATGAACACTTGGCTTTGTCTTCTACATTCCTTTAATATGTGCATATTTTATTTAGTTGCCTCAGCTAAAGATTCTAAAAGAACACCTCGCAGATGCAGAGGCAGATGCCATGTAAGTATTGTGTTTTAGTTCCCTTGCTGGGAAAACATGTGAAGCTGTATTAGTTACCCATTGTCATGGTAATGCATTACCTCAAACTGAGTGGCTTAAAACGACACAAATTTATTTTTTATAGTTCTGCGCATCAGAAGTTCAAATTTGTTTCACTGGACTAAAATCAAATTGTCTGCTAGACCAGGCTCCTTCTGGAATCTCCAGGGGAGAACCTGGTACTATCTTTTTCCAGCTTCTGATGACCTCCCACATCCCTTAGCTTACACCCCTAATTATTCCAAACCCTGTTCCAACATTCCAGTTCCTTCTCTGACCCTAAGCCCCTCTGCATCCCTCTTGTCAGAACCATGTGTTTACTTAGGCCCACCAAGCTGATCCATACAGCTGGTGAATTTGACAAGACCTGGCTCTACACTTTACTATGGATACAACTTTCAGTGGGGTGCCAAATCAACTTTGTATCAGAATCGTCACTTTTGAGATTAGGATAATAAGAATGTATCTCATATGGTTTGGGAAAGATATGCAATCACATATAGACAGTATTTATCACCAGTCTTTTCCACGGAGGGAATGTGGAATATATATATTAGCCATCAACATAAAACAAAATATCAAAATGTAAAAGCATTTTTCCACTTTGAGAAGTTTTGTGTAAGAAGGAATTGAAGTGACAGTTTGTGCAAAATAAACTTCATTTAGACTGAATAGGTAGTTTAGAACTTTGACATGACCTAAAGTGTGAAATTAAGATGCTTTGAAGATCACTTCCACACTCGTGTCATTTACAATGAGATTCTTTGATGATGATGGAGACAACATGTGTATATGACCTTCTCTATAGATGTGTATATGACTCTCTGTAGACGTTTTCTCTGTATACAGTTTCTAACTCTCATTTACAGACTAAAAATTCAAAACAATTCTCCATGTTCAGAGAGCATACTGTATATATTTTAGTAGAACACACAAGTTTTTATTATAGTTAATGTTTTATGTGTAGTAAGTTTCTCATAGAAAGAGAACTTCCTAAATATAAGGATTATTGCTTTGGTTTTTGTGAGGCTAGTGTTTGGCATATAGTGATGCTCAATAATGTAATTTTAATAAGAGTGTTAAAGCATGCACACCAGTCTGTTGCAGGAAAAGGGACCCCTTCCAGGGCCTGAAACTGGGCTCTTGTCTAACACTCGGAAATGAATTGTCTGAGGAGACAAGTCTGCTGACAAAGCAAGAGATTTTTTTGGGAAAGGGCACCTGGGTGGAGAGAAGTAGGGTAAGGGAACCCAGGAGAACAGCTCTGCCATGTGGCTTGTAGTCTTGGGTTTTATGGTGATGGGATTAGTTTCTGGGTTGTCTTTAGCCAATCATCTGACTCAGAGTCCTTCCTGGTGGTGCTCACCTTGTTCAGCCAAGATGGATGCCAGAGAGAAGGATTCTGGGAGGTGGTCAGACATGTGGTGTCTCGTTTTGACCTTTCCTGAACTCTTCCGGTTGGTGGTGGCTTATTAGTTCTGTGTTCCTTACCAGGACCTCCTGTCCTAAAACAACTCATGCAAATGGTTACTATGGTGCCTGGCCAGGGTGGGCAGTTTCAGTCAGTGTGCTTCCCCTAACAAGTCTATTCAGCAACATTAAAGAAGAAGTGCAAGCCAGGACTATTTTTTCAGTTATAGGGGAAAAATAAATCACTGAAACAAAGGATATTGATTGGTCTGTACTACTAGGAAGCACACTGTGGCTAGTTCAAATCCAAGGATGATCTACAGAGATAAGGAATCTAGACACTACAACTGGGACTCAGAAACAGCAGGATTCTTTCCATCAGTCTCTTATCTTTTGTTTTATCTGCTTCCCATTGCATTTTGGTATCACCCTAGACTACTCTAGTTAGCCTTCTTTAGTAGTATGGAACATAAGTCCTATATTCCCAGGTTAGCAGCCTTACAGAATAAGAAAGGATATTTACTTGGGGGTCCATATGAGTAATCCCAAAGAAAAATACTGATTGAACATGATTTTTAAATATGTTCATTTCTTTTTATGAATCACTGATAGCAGGAAAATGGAATCCTCTGGTCATTTCTGGGTCACACAATTTCTACAGTTGTGTAGGTTGAGATAGGGAGAAGTTGAAGAATTACAGGTAGAATTGTCTCCAAAAAAAAAGGGGAAATGGAAAGAAAAAATAATATACTAGTTACTATGGTCTATTATAAGAGTTAAGGGCTAGCAATGTTTTTTAAACTTAAGATATATTTTTCCTTTTCATATAATAAAAGAGACATTGCTTTTATGCAAATTGTGGTAATGCTGAAATAATCAATTGTCTCTAAGGGACAACAGATTTTTATTTCCTTTTTCCTAAATTTGTTTCCTAATTTGTCTGTGTGGATCACAATAAACTGTGGAACATTCTGAAAGAGATGGGAATACTAGACCATATGACCTGTCTCTTGAGAAACCTGTATGCAGGTCAGGAAGCAACAGTTAGAACTGGACATGGAACAACAGACTGGTTCCAAATAGGAAAAGGAGTACCACAAGGCTGTATATTGTCACCCTGCTTATTTAACTTATATGCAGAGTACATCATGAGAAATGCTGGGCTGGAAGAAACACAAGCTGGAACCAAGATTGCCGGGAGAAATATCAATAACCTCAGATATGTGGATGACACCACCCTTATGGCAGAAAGTGAAGAAGAACTAAAGAGCCTCTTGATGAAGGTGAAAGAGGAGAGTGAAAAAGTTGGCTTAAAGCTCAGCGTTCAGAAAACTAAGATCGTGGCATCTGGTCCTATCACTTCATGGGAAATAGATGGGGAAACAGTGGAAACAGTGTCAGACTTTATTTTTTTGGGCTCCAGAATCACTGCTGATGGTGATTGCAGCCATGAAATTAAAAGACGCTTACTCCTTGGAAGGAAGGTTATGACCAACCTAGAAAGCATATTTAAAAGCGGAGACATTACTTTGCCAACAAAGGTCCATCTAGTCAAGGCTATGGTTTTTCCAGTGGCCATGTATGGATGTGAGAGTTGGACGGTGAAGAAAGCTGAGCGCCGAAGAATTGATGCTTTTGAACTGTGGTGTTGGAGAAGACTCTTGAGAGTCCCTTGGAATGCAAGGAGATCCAACCAGTCCATCCTAAAGGAGATCAGTCCTGGCTGTTCATTGGAAGGACTGATGTTGAAGCTGAAACTCCAATGCTTTGGCCACCTCATGCGAAGAGTTGACTCATTGGAAAAGACCCCAATGCTGGGAAGGACTGGGGGCAGGAGGAGAAGGGGGCGACAGAGGATGAGATGGTTGGATGGCATCTCTGACTCAATGGACATGGGTTTGGGTAAACTCCGGGAGTTGGTGATGGACAGGGAGGCCTGGTGTGCTGCAGTTCATGGGGTTGCAAAGAGTCGGACACGACTGAGCTACTGAACTGAACTGAACTAAATTTGTTTGAAGGATCTGAGACTGTTTACAGGCTCATAATTATTCCTCCAAAAACTGCTCAGTAGATAAACAAAAACTAGAGATTTGTTTTAAGATAAATTAATCACACGTCATAGAGTAGGCACCTGAAATTTCATTATTTGGTGATTAAATGGATTACCCAGACATTTTGATCAGCAGATGTGGGGCCATAAGTTTTCATATTGATTCTGTAGATTCTGGAAATCTAATGACTAATTATTGGATTGTTAATTAACACTATACTAAGATGTCTTTAAAATTAGGCACTTAACTGTAAAAGAGATTATGCATTAGTTCAGTGGAAAAATTCAATTATGGTATTAGGGAACATGATAATTTCAACTAAAAAATCCTAAAACACTCTAAAGATAACATTACAACATGAGTCAAATAGTTTGAAAAGTTAAGATTTTGATAAAACTATCAATTCTTAATAATTTGAACCTCTTGGGGTTCAAATCAATAGTCATCATTGGTCTACAGGACAACTCTGTTTGTATACCAATACAGCATAGGATTCAGGGGCTCACTGCATAAAAGGCCTTCTTCTTCACTCTTTGTGATGGAGTTTTAAAAAAAACATTAGAATGTTATAATATCATATTTTGCATGTAGCTGTCCAGTTTTCACAGTACCATTTATTGAAGATACTGTCTTTGGAACATTCTTTAACATCCTACACAAAAATAAACTCAAAATGGATTAAAGACCTTAATGTAAGACCAGATACTATGTGACTCTTAGAGGAAAACATAGGCAGAATGTTTGACATAAATCTCAGCTATAGCTTTTTCAATCCATCTCCCAGAGTAATGGAAATAAAAATAAAAATAAACAAATGGGACATAATTAAACTCAAAAGCTTCTGCACAGCAAAGGAAAGCACAAACAAAATGAAAAGACAAGCCACAGAATGGGAGAAAATATTTGCAAACAATACAACAGACAAGGGATTAATCTCCAAAATTTACGAACTCCTGCAGCTCAAAAAAAAAAAAAAAAAAATCAATCAAAAAATGGGCAGAAGACCTAAATGGACATTTCTCCAAAGAAGACATACAGGTGGCCAAGAGGCACATGAAAAGATGCTCAACGTCACAAATTCTTAGAGATATGCAAGTCAAAACTACAATGAGGTATCACCTCACATCAGTCAGAATGGCCATAATAAAAAAGATCTACAAACAATAAATACTAGGGAGGGTATGGAGAAAAGGGAGCCCTCCTACACTGCTGATAGGCATCTAAATTGGTACAGCTATTATGGAGAACAGTAGGGAGATTCCTTAAGAAACTAAAATAGAGCTACCACATGATCCAACAATCCCACTCCTGGACATATATCCAGAGAAAAACACTGTTCAAAAGGATTCATGCACCCTACATTCTTTGCAGTGCTGGTTATAATAGCTAAGATATGGAAGCAACCTAAATATCCATTGATGGATGAATGGGTAAAGAAGATGTGGTACATATATACAATGAAATACTACTCAGCATTAAAAAGAATAATGTCATTTGCAGCAACATGCATGGGCATGTAGATTTTCATACTGAGTGAAGTAAGTCAGACAGAAAAAAAAACAAATATATGATATCACTTATATGAGGAATCTGGGCTTCCCTGGTGGCTCAGATGGTGAAGAATCCACCTGCAATGTGGGAGGCCTGGGTTCTATCTCTGGGTTGGGAAGATCGCCTGGAGGAGGGAGTGGCACCCAGTCTAGTATACTTGCCTGGAGAATCCCCACGGACAGAGGAGCCTGGCAGGATACAGTTTATGGAGTCGCAAAGAGTCAGACACGACTAAGCACAGCACAGCATATGAGGAATCTAAACAAAGTTATACAAATGCACTTATTTACAAAATAGAAACAGATTCACAAACTTAGAGAATGAAGTTATGGTTACTTACTGGGGTGAATGGTGGATAAATTGGGAATCTGGGATGGACATGTACACAGTGCTATATTTAATATAGATAACCAGCAGGGACCTATTGTATAGAACAGGGATCTCTGGTCAATATTCTGCAATAACCTAAATGGAAAAATAATCTGAAAAAAATGGATATATGTATATTTTTTATAACTGAATCTCTTTGCTGTATACATGGAACTAATACATCATTGTTAATCAACTATACTCCAAATTAAAAAATAAATAAAAACAAGTAGAGCATCTCATATTGTTATAGCATGACTGCCCTTCCTTCCTTTGCCTCTCTATACTTGAATTTTCTTCTGTAATGTGAACTTTGTTATACATTTTGAAGATAAGACTTCAGAGTTAAATTAATTGGACAAGTATCTTCTAAATCTTCTTTAAGGGGGGGAAAAAAAGAAATAAAGAATGTAACACTCAAGGTAAATTACTTTTGTCTTGATTTTAGACCTTGTGATGTGCCCTGCCAATGATAAATATCTATACTAATGGATATTTGAAAGAAGTTTTCTGGTAATGATCTGACAGTTGTTTCTAACAAATACATCTGGGATACAGTCATATGTCCACCCACTGATTAAATTTTTCCAGGAAGGAGATACAAATCTTTGAATAATATATCATCACAACAAATTTGATTTCCTTTTATGTTTATATTTCAGTGACAGGCTTAATACCTAAATCAATGTGTTTAAAAAGAAGCCCCCTTAGTTTTCTTTACATGATTTATTGCCTCAGTTACATTATTGCTTCAGGTGTAATCAGGAATATTTGTCTTCATGTCACTGCAATGGAGATATGGATAGAATATGCTAATGTGCCTGTCTTTGTGTATAATGTCTTCTTAGTTTTTTTTTTGTTTGTTTCGTTCTCTTAATTACTGACAGTCATTTAAAGCCATCCATCTTTGTTCAAATTTATGCAAAGATTGTAAGTTAATGATGAGAGTTTCAAAGGATCCTGTTTATCAGACTTTGAGTTTATTAGTCTATTAGTTTGTTCAGCTAAACAAAATGTCTTTCTTTAAAGCTATAAAGCTAAAATTCATCAATAAAATAATTATTAAGAGTTCTTAAGGATAACTGTGTGTTTCACATCAGAGTACAAATACCACTTGTGAAATCCAATAGCTCTTCATCCTCCCATTATTGCTTCAGCCTCAATGCAGCCCCCACCCAAGTCTTAAATGACTGCTCAGGAAAATGATAAGGTTTTGTTAACATTTACTCCCAAAATGCCTTCTGGAATTTACTGACTCATTGCAATTTAAAACAGAATCCTCATTGTTTACTAATGGTAATTGGAGTTAATGCTATAGAGGTTGATTAAGATGCTTGTTGGTACTATAAGAGATGCACCCTAATTATGACCTTAGTAGTTAGCTCACACAATCAAGGCAAAAATTATCACTTAGTTTACAGCTTTGCATATTCATTGTGCACTCACACCTTCACATTTGGGTTACATTGTTTTGTCCTAAAACTCACATAGCAAATAGTTGGAAGTGTTGATGTGCAGCACTCAGCAATATAATGCTGGATTTTCTCCCCATTTACTGTCATTAGCAAGAGTCTTTCTTCATATGTAATATGTGAGGATCAGTGGTTCCAGTAAAATATTGGAATTATTTTCCTTAAAATCCAGATTTTTCAGGGACTGTGTTTGGTGGTGAGATTAATGGTACGATCCCTGGGCTCAGATCATTTGTAGGATAGTGGTGAAAACAGACACGTATCAGACTTTAAGCTTTCTAGGGTCAGGGACTGGATCATGTCCACTATGATATTTCCACTGCTTTGCATACATCAAGAACACACCAGCTACACAAGCAGTGTTGTCTGGATTAAGAAGAGATACATGCACAGAGGAGGGAAGGTAATGTGACTGCAGAGGTCAAAATGAATGACACATTTTGAGCAGATGCCACAGAATGAGTAGAATCTTTCTAGGAAATAAGAGTGCAAATACCCATTAGGAAACTAGGAATCTTGTGGTTTTCCAGATGTATTATGTGCAAGGCTAAGGGATGACATAGAGTGAGGCTGGGATGATGGGGTTGCCAAGAATGTGAAAGCTTTTGAGTGGCATGATGAGGAGTTAAAGTGTTAATCGCTGTGTTGCAGAAGCCATCAAAATTGTACTTTCAGGGCACATTCCTAATAGAAACTGAAGGACCAGAGAAGGCAGCAGAACAGAGGATGAGCTCACATACCTCAAAAGGCTCCGGTGGCCACCTAGCCTCAGAAAAATAAGCATGCAGGCTTGTGTTAGCTAAATCCAAATTTGCCACATTTTTAGCTGGATAAATACTCCATTCTCTGATCTTTAGTATCCTAACCTAAAGGGGTTACAATACTAATTTGAAAGGTTACTTTTTAAATATTCAATTCAGTTAAGTCACTCAGTCATGTCCGACTTTTTGCCACCCCATAAACCGCAGCATGCCAGGCCTCCCTGTCCATCACCAACTCCCGAAGTTTACCCACTCATGTCCATTGAGTCGGTGATGCCATCCAACCATCTCATCCTCTGTCATCCTCTTCTCCTCCTTCTCCCAATCCTTCCCAGCATCAGGGTCTTTTCCAATGAGTCAGCTCTTAGCATCAGGTGGCCAAACTATTGGAGTTTCAGCTTCAACATCATCCTTCCAATGAACACCCAGGACTGATCCCCTTTAGGAAGGACTGGTTGGATCTCCTTGCATTCCAAGGGACTCTCAAGATTCTTCTCCAACAACACAGTTCAAAAGCATCAATTATTTGGTGCTCAGCTTTCTTCACCGTCCAACTCTCACATCCATACAAGACTACTGGAAAAACCATAGCCTTGACTAGACGGACCTTTGTTGACAAAGTAATATCTTTGCTTTTTAATATGCTGTCTAGGTTGGTCATAACTTTCCTTCCAAGGAGTAAGCGTCTTTTAATTTCATGGCTTCAATCACCATCTGCAGTGATTTTGGAGCCCAGAAAAATAAAGTCAGCCACCGTTTCCAGTTTTCCCATCAATTTGCCATGAAGTGATGGGATTAGAGACTATAAAGTATGTGGAACATAGTAAGTGCTCTTTAAATACTGAGAGTATAGGAATGAATTCATATTAATAAGAGTTGATACATAAATAGTCCAAGTTTAAAAAGGGCACAGGATCTGAAAGGACATTTTTCCAAAGAAGATATAAAATGGCCAGTATAAACATGAATAGATACTCAACATCACTATTAGGAAAATGAAAATCAGAACCACATGGAGATGCCACTTCACACCCACTAGGATGGCTATAATAAAAAACACATAAAAACAAATGCTGGCAAGGAAGTAGAAAAATTAGAACCCTCATGAACCACTGCAGGAATATAAAACGGTACATTCACTTTAGAAAAAAAAATGTCTGGCAGTTCCTTTGAAGGTTAAACAGAGAGTTACCACACAACCCAGCAATTTCACTCCTAGGAATATACCACAGAAAAATGAGAACATAAGTCTGTACCAAACATGCACGAGACTGTTCATAGCAGCATTATTCATAATACCTAAAAAGTATTCAAAAATACCCAAATACCCAAGAAGTGATGAAAATATCAATAAAATGTATTACATACATAGGAATATTGTTCAGCAATAAAAAAGGAATGAATTAGTGATAAATGCTATAACATGGATAAACCCTGAAAACAATATGTTAAGTGAATTAAGTCAGTCACAAAAGACTGTATGATCCACAAAAGTTTATATGAATCTATTTATTATATACTAGGATAGATAATTCTATGAAGTGCTTGGGGCTGGAGCATTAAGGAACAATGGAGGGTGACTGCTAGGGGTACAAGGTTTTGTTGGGGAACCAGGGTAAACAAGATATTCTAAAATTGATTTTGTTGATTACTGCACAACTGTGAATACACTAAACATCATTAATTTCACTCAGTACAATTCAAAGGGTGAACTGTATGGTACTTGAACTATATCTCAATAAAGCTGTTACAAAAAATGGAAAGGTAATATAAGTACTTCGTACATGAAAAATAATTTACATAAATTATCTCATTTACTCATTGACGCAACCTTCCCTATGACAAAGGGACATTTTTAACACCATTTTACAAGCAAGAAAACCAAAACTTAGAGCTATAGTTTGTGGGTGGGATAGCTGTGAAATATTACATATATGTTTTATATGTATTATAGCAAATTATAATTATGCAGTATATAATATGCTACTATACTAAAAATATATTGTAAAAATGGTTTTTTAAATAGTTGTCATCATCATAGCTTTCTCACCTGTGGCTAACTTCCTGGCTCCCCTCGTTCTTGCTCAGGAACCTATTCTCAGACAAGTGGCCTCTAACCCTCCCTTCCAGTTCTGTTGTGTATGTAGATACCCCCATCCTCACCTCAGAGAAAGGGATATACTGACCTCTACTCATTTCCCTTTCTGAGTTGTCTCTGACCTCAGTTATTCTAGCTGAGATATTCAGGAGCAGAGAGGCTTCATGCAAAAATAACTGTTTAACATATAACACCTGTCTCTAGGAAGCCCTTTAACAATAGCTGGCCTTTTTAATGCTTTAAGTACTAAGCTTTTTTTTTTTAACGATGTGCCTTTACTAAGCATTGTTTTACTTAATCATTACAACAAATTGATGAAGAGAGAGGTAAGGTGACCAACTCATCCTGGTTTGCTGGGGACTTTCCCATTTTAGCACTGAAAATCCACAGCCCCAGAACTGCTTTAGTGCCAGGCAAACCAAAATGCTTGGTCATCCTGGAGAGAGGATTCACCTGGACTAACCTTCTCAACCAGGAGTTTGACAGTGTGCATTGTTCTTCTTTAAAAATAAAATGAAAGTGTAACCTCTAACTCTGAACCTATTTGCAAGTTATTTTTGATGACATATCATTTGTTGATTGGATTACCAAGCTTCATGAAGAGAGGCTAAAGACATTCTCTGAATAGTAACCAAGTGTATTTTAGGATACATCAACAAAAGAGTTGATAGAGTAATTAAGCACACCTGAAATCTGGTGTAAAATATAATTACACATTCCATAGAAACTTTTATATTGAACCAAAGAAAAACATCTCCTGTTTAAAATGTCAAGCTGATCATGGTTCCTTATTTTTCTCTTGGATATAGAGTGACATTTCCATGAACGCTCATTTCTGGTTTAGTGATAGAGAAAAACACAATAGCTATTACCAATTATTTAGTTCCTACTGAGCTGTCCATAAAGGACTTGTGAGAGCGGTGGCATCAATTGATATTCCTTCCCTTCCTCTCTTGCCTGCTCGATTTAAAGATAACATAGTCTGAGTGTTGGTATGAAATTAATCTATCTTCTGCCTCTTGTCTCTAAAATGCAGTTCCTATATCTCATACCAAAGAGAAGTTATTTCTCTATGGGATTTTCCACTAAAATGAGAATTTAAAGTTTAAGATGTGTGAGAGAGGGGTAAGTGGGTGGGTGGGTGGGTGTGGGGGTGTGTGGGTGTGTTCAGTTGTGTCCTACTCTTTTGTGAGCCTATGGACCATAGCTTCCAGGCTTTTCTGTCTATGAAATTTTCCAGGCAAGAACTGGAGTGGGTTGCATTTTCTCCTCCAGGGGTAGTGTCTAGGAAATGAGCTTTTGGAATATTCTTTTCTTCTTAAAGTTTGTATAAATTATTTTTTTCAAAATAATGAGACCAGATGGACAGCCACAGTGGTGAACTAGTTGTCCGGGTATACTTGTCAGAATTAAACGGTCCCTGCAAAGATATGTAGAGTATGTACGTGATGTCTAGCTCAATAAATGCTCAAGAAGTGATAATCTATCTCCCCTTCCTCACCTGAAAGATGAAAGAAGTACGTAGAACTCAGTACTCTGTGTTGAAGCTATTAAAAAAGTAGGATTCATGAAGGTAGAGACTAAGTATTTCTATTCACTGCAGCCTTGGAATTGCATAGCAGTGTGCTTAGACACATTACTAGGAATGCTTAGACATATTAATTAAGGAATGGATTAATGAGTTTCTATGTCAAGGTATATCTCACCAGAGGGAATTGCGTGGTTTCCCGACAAGTAGTATAGAAGGTATGGGGAGTATTTTCCCTCATTTTTTAAGAAAATCACTCATAAATCTGGGAGGAATATAAATAGCAGTCAAATTGTGGTCCTAAATGTAGTCCAATTTAGGGACCAGGTGATTGAGAGCAAGCCGTGGAACAGAGATCATCTCTCTCATGTACTCTTTGAGGAGCTTCATGTTTGTTATGGGGGGAAATTCATTGTCTCAGCAGTTGTTCAATTTCCCATTATTGTCTAAGAGGGGAGTCGATTCCATCTCAAGAATGAAGACAGACACAAGACCATAATGAAAAAAATGCAATTACATACAAACCATCAGGTTCTGAAAAGTTAATAGTCAGCTTCTTTGTTGTTTCTAGAGCATCTGCTATTAAAAAGTCATTCCCCCAAATTTATGCCATCCATTATAGACTAAAATACAGTTTGAGAAGGAGATTAGAGTATACGCTTTCCTTGGTTGACAAATGTTAGATCATCAAGTTCCGCTGGCATGGTTTGTTCCAGTTCTCCCAAAGGTGTATATACTCTATTCCTTATTTGATCCAATTTTGTCGTGTCCAGGAAAATTATGAGTGAATGGGGAAAATTGTTTAGTGATATTTGGAATGAAATCATTTCTCCAGCAGATTCTTTAAATCTAGCATTCCACACATAAATCCTGTGGCATCTGATTGCAACATTCCTGGTTAGTGTTATCCAGCCCTTGACTCATCTAAGCACCCTCTCTAACCTCCACCATATCAATCCAGTACTTGATGATGATGATAATGAAAAACATATACTGAGCACTTGTTATAAGTTTGAAACCAATCTAGATACATTTAATATGTGAATCATTTTAATCTTCACAACCATCCTATAGGTTCTAGCATTGGTCCCTGATGGAGATGGAGAAACTGAGTCTCAAAGAAATCAAGTCAGTCGCTTGAGGTCGCCCCGTATGAAATGGAAATTCAAATGCAGGCATTCTAGTACAGGAGCCCACCCTTCTAACCACTGCACTACATGCCCTTCATTCTGGTGGTCTTATTTCCTCTAGACCCAGTATCCTTTAGGGAGCCTCAGACACTGGTGGAACATTGTTTACCTAACTCCTACACCACTCCATCCAGTTGCTCCCAGTACTGTCCTTTAACCTAGAGGGTCTGGGTGTCTATCAGTGATGTCTCAGCAAGCTCTGCTTTATTATGGCATTGAAAATGTATGAAGTTTATCTTCAGGAGGGAGCCAAAGCACCCCTCCTAGTGCCAGGAATAACCCAGTAAATCAGTGTAAATTATGTTGCAGATATATAGAGCTAATGATTTGACTTCAGTCTATTTCACCTCTCCTTCCCACCTTCTACTCAGGGAGCTCAGCTACTTAAAACAAAAATTCTATTACCCCTGAAACTATTTCTATGTGATAGGGACATGGCCAGTTATTGTCATCTATAATTCACAGAATACTTTCTATGGTTAAATGCCTTTCTCAGAGTCAAATGACAATGCCAGTTGGCAAATCCTTTGGATCAATTCCTGTCCCTTTGGATCACTATGATTTGTGGACAGACAAAAAATGGTCAATCCATTATAACAGGCATAGACTTAACAACCTACCACATGTTATTACATGTCAATCTGGGATGGGGTATTACTGATGCTTCTATCTTCTTATACCTAGGGATTAAATAAGTCTCTACTCTCTAGGCATGGTTCAAAATTTTCCCACTTTTTCCTGTTTTATTTTAAAGATAGATGATGTGAATTTACAGTCAGAGTGAGTTTGAATGACATTATTCATTAAGCACGTATTTATTTAATAATTACAGTGTGCCATTGCTGTATTTAAAATGGATAACCAACAAGAATCTACTGTGTAGCACATGGAACTCTGTTCTATGTTATGTAGTAGCCTAGATGGGAGAGGGGTTTGGGGGAGAGTGGATATATGTATATATATTGCTGAGTTCCTTCACTGTTCACCTGGAACTATCACAACATTGTTAATTGGCTATACCCCAATAAATATGTTCAAAAATTTTTAAAAAATAATTACAGTGTGCCAGTAACTATGCTGAGGAGAGGGGTGGATAAATAGATGAGTCTCCTTTTCCATGAAGTTTTATAGTGTGGGGAGAAGGGACAGTGGAAAGTCAGGGGAAGCACTTAACAATATGGTTTAATATAAGTTCTATAAAAAAGAAATAAATAGTCATATGATGGATATCACCATAGAAGAGCAGGAGGAAGTGCAGTTAGTTAAGTTAGATATGACTTTTCTGAGCGTGTAAAGTTTTAGGTGAGACCTGAAAGATTAAGAGTTAGACATGCAAAAACCTGATGAGAGAGTATTCCAGATAAAGGGAAGAGCAAGTTTATTCCTAAGGCAGGAGTAAGCCCAGCAAGCTCTTGTGGAGAGACAGGAAGCCAGTGTGGCCTGGGATGGGAAAAGAGGATGGAGACTGGCATTAAAGGAAGAATGAGAGGTAGACATGCACTAGATCACAAGGAGCTTCACAGGTAAGAAGTCGCTTGTTTACTTACTTGTGAGTAATGTGAGAAGTCCCCAAGGCTCTTTAAAAAAGGGCAGACCTTACCTAATTGGGGTTTTTGAAGGCTCTTCCGGTTGTTGTGGTGGGACAGGGTAATATAGAGCAGGAATGAAATCAGCGAAAACAAACTGTAGGAACTTGCATCAATCTAGATGAACTATGAGGATATTTTAACCACAGTATAATAGATAAGCCTATAAAAGAATCAGCAAATATGCACAGAGGGACTTGGAGCAACGTCAGGTGTTCTACTTGTCCTCTGGGCTCGGCACACATTCTTGTCTGTATTCTTTTTCTGAAACACACCCCTACCCTCGTTCTTGCCTTGTTACTTCTACTTAGCCTTCACCCTGGGTATCAGTTTATCCAGGGAGCCTTCCCTGACTCCCGAATTAAGATGAGTTATTTCACAGCAACATACACCCTCCCTTATCATGAAACTTACTGTCTCTCTGTGTCTTTGCTTATCTGTTTCCCATGAAACTGTAAACTTCATGAAGAAAGATCCACAGCTTTGTCACTGTATTAGTTTGCTCAAACTGTCATAATAAGATACCACAGAATGGGAGGTTTAAACAACAGACATTTATTTCATCACATTCTGAGACTGGAAGTTCAAGATCAAGGTGTCTGCAGGTTTCATTTCTTCTCAGGCCTCTCTCTTTGGATTGTGGATGGTGGCCTTTTGTAGCCTCACTGGCCTTTCTCTTGTCAGATTCCTTTCTGGTGTTTATTTTGGTGTCCAAATTTCCTCTTCTTATAAGGACATCTGTCATTGGATTAGGCCCCACATTTATAACCTCCTTTTACTTTATTTACCTCTTTCAACACCCTATCTCCAAATTCAATCCACATTCTGAAATCTTGGGAGTGAAGATTTCAATATATGAGTTTTGGGGAGATATAGTTCAGCCCATACTAGTCATTGTTGTATACTCAGTATCTGGGACATTGTAGGTACTTAACAAGTATGTGTTGATGAATCTTATTTTATAATTATTATTTTAATAATATTTATATCAAAGGGTATATGATAATGTCTCATTTACACCTCCAAGAATATTCATTCCTGGATGATCTGGGGTTTGAGCCATAGGTTCAGCTTCCTTTTCAATAAATAAAATATTAAGTGGCAATAGGCTTTTTTATTACCAGGATTCAAGGATACTTGTGGGTGAAGATATTACTAAATCCTGAAGTATTCCATTAATGCTCCATTTTTAGAGCAGGTTTCTAAAGTTTGAGCATTGGTCTATGTTTTGAATAATAGATTGAACCATATACTCTCACAGTCACACCCTGAGAATACATCCATTAACTCTACTAGATACATCATAATTTTAATTTTTACTTTGAACTCAGTTGAATTTATTCATATGGTCCTTTTCAGTCATTATACTCATCCTCTGAATCTGCCAGTATAAGCTATGCATGCATGCTTAGTTGCTCAGTCTTGTCTGACTCTTTCAACCCCATAGACTACAGCCCGTCTGGATCCTCTGTTTATTGGACTCTCCAGGCAAGAATACTGGGATGGATAACCACTCCCTTCTCCAGGGAAATCTTCCCAACCCAGGGATCGAATGGAGGTCTCCTGCATTGCAGGCGTATTCTTCACCATCTGACCCACCAGGGAAGCCCAATACAAACTATAGTGTTAGTCACTAGTTGTATCTTACTCTTTGCAATCCCATGGACTATAGCATGTCAGGCTCCTCTGTTCATGGAATTCTCCAGGTAAGAATACTGGAGTGGGTAGCCATTCCCTTTTCCAGGGGATCTTCCCGACTCAGGGATCAAACCCATGTCCCCTGCATCACAGGCAGATTTTTTACTACTGAGTCACCAGGATAGCTAATACAAGCTATATTTGTACTCATTTTTCAGTCTGGTGATCTCTTTATAATATAAATTTGGTCAGATCATTACCCTGCTTAAAACGCATCCATGTTTCCCATTGATCTTCAGATGAAAGCCATAATCCTCACCGCATCCTCTGCGATGCCCTGGATGTTCTCATTTACCTCACTGGGCTCTCAGCCTGCCATTCTGTCCTGTCCCTTGATTATTCCAAGTGTTACCGACTTTTAGCATGTGCTGTTATCTCTGTCAGGAAATCTGTCCTTGCATCATTCTCATCCTACCTTCATCTAAGGTTATACAACATTTCCTTAAAGATAACTTTTTGAAATATCACCCCTTCCCTCAAACTAGTTGCTGTGCCATCTGGTCTGGGCTACCTTAGCTCCAGCTAATTCTGTACCCTTTACAACACTGTGATTCTTTCAATTATTAACTTGACTTATTAATGTTTAATAATTAATTATCAGTGCTTGACTGATAAGCATGCCTCCATGCTAGATGGTGAACACCACATGGGAGTTTCTGGGTCTCTTTTTGTTCATTGCTGTATCTCCAGGACTTACCTATTTGAATAATTAGTTGGTGCTCAACGAACAGCTATTGACAGAAAACAAATCTGGCAGCCATGGAAACATTAACTTACTCCTTGGTAATTCCAAAATGGTAAGAAGATTGAAACTCCAAGCTCTCAATTCCACTGCACTCTCTGATATGGTTATAAGTAGTTAATTTGGGGGAGAATATGAAATCTAAGTAAGATTTTAAAACTAAGAATAAATCAACTATAGTGAATTCAAAATTTTAACTTACCTGCACTAATCCTCAACTTGAAGAAAGCTCTACTACACATGACACATGATTTTCCCCTAGGTTTACGTTTTTCCTTTATCTTGTGGGGTGGGGAAATAAGATAAATGAAATTAAAATTCTCAGTGATTTCAGTGACAAATTTAAGTAACTTTAAAATATCTTAGTGAGAATAATGTGAATTTCTTTTCTATATACAAGAATCACCCAAGAATGCCAAGGACTTTTAAAAGCTAAGGAAAAATTCTACTTGGAGTGCACATGTATATGAATGACAAACCTAGCCCCCAAAAGCACATGTCATTGCTAATCATTACAAATCTACTCTATGCCTGCAATGCTATGAAAACTATCCATTTCGTGTTTGTTTCCTCCTGAAGAGATACAGAGATCTTGAGAAAGTAAAATAAAAGCTTCAAGCTTAATTGGGTGACAGTGAAAAGAGCAGAGAATTATTGTTTAAAGCTGGGTTTTCAATAAAGCCAGTGGGATAGCTGGGAGAAATGGCATCGTGTACCTTCCCCCAAGCTGACATTTAGTTATTAATGAATGTTCAGAACACCTCTTAGTTGTTTACTTAAATTCATTGCCAAAGCTGTAGACACTGACACAGCAGATCTCACCCACAGCCCCCTTTCACTACCAGTAAACAAGAGCTTTGACCCTCAGACTTAAAGGAGCAGAACAGCAAACACACTGAGCTTGCAGCCAAAGCTTAAGAGGGCTGAGGTTAGAACCGGCACCTTTTGACAAGTTTATCAAATGCCTCTTTCTGCACTGTAAAAATCAGTGGGCTGTCCCTCAAGTCAATCAATGTTATCTGTGTATCAGCAACACAAATGGAAATATGGTACATATGTGACTGGTGGGGGAAGGCACTGAATGATGGAGAAAAGTGAATTTCAGAGATTATATATGAATGAAATAGATATGTCCAATACGGTAAGCAATATGTGGTTAATCTATATCTAAAAGTTTAACTGTTAATTCAAGTTGAAAAAATGTCTGATTTTCTTCACTCATAACAACTTGGTCAGAGTAAATTTTAAGATGTTCCATCTCAGCATTTTCATGAATCATTCTTGGAAACCAGTTCATCAATAATCATCAAAAAATCCTCAAATTAAAAGTGATCTATACTTTACCTTAGATGTAGAAGGAATATTCCGATTCCCTCAATACCCCCACCACCACCCCCCACACACAGAAGGGCTGACAAAAAAACTATTTTTTTTCTAGTTGTTGAGGCTATCTCAATAAAGTACTTAAGATCAAAGTAAATAAAACACGCACAAAATTTGATATTGGCTAAACAGAACAGAATTAGTCAATATTTTTATAGTATCATCTAAGGAATTTATTCAGCAACTATATATGAAGCACCTCCTGTATATTGGACAGGAGATATAAGAAGCACATGGTATGGTAGGATGAGTTTAGGTTGTAGAGTCTGGCAATTTTACGACACAGGCTCTTCCTTCTTCTAATTCTGTTAACAGTGAGAAAATCATGGCCCTCCATTGTCTCATCTGTAAAATGGGAATAATAACAGTATCTATCATCAGTACTAACTATAAATATAAAAACATTATGTGTACAAGGAAACTTCCCTGTGCTTGGCCATAGATGATCCACAATTAGAGAATTTTCATTTTTTCTTCTCAGGTACTATGATGCAATGAAGACCCTGTCCCTGTAGTCAAATAGGTCTATACATAGGAGGGGGAGAGGGAAGTAGAAATACATACTACAATATGAAATGCAAATACGATAGTAAAAGTATTTACAAAATTTTCACAGAAGACCAAGCTAATCCTTCTGAATGGATTATATAAGAAGAGTTCAAGTTGGGTGGGTGTTGAAGAACTGTCCTTTGAAGGAGGAAATAGTTAAATAATTATTTACCATCTGCTCTGTGCAAGGCTGTATGCCAGGGTGTTACGAAAGCATAAAAATGGTTTATGAGTTGTTGGTGTGATCATAAATTGGTATAACCACTTAGAAATCAGCAAGGAGGAATGTAGTGATATTGAAAAAATGTGTGACTCAGTGTCAATAAGCAAAATTTCCTCTATAGGAGTTTGACCCTAGATAACAATAAAAGGTGACTCAATGCAGCATTTTTTGAAGTGTCTGCTGCTGAAGCGTCAGTGAGAGGCAAAGTCACTTGAGGATTTTGAATAGGTGAGTGACACAATATGACTTACATTTTAAAAGAATACCTCTGATTACCTTGAGAATAGGTTTTGCTGAGTCTCCAAGGAGGTCACAGATAGACCAGTTAAAAGACTGTTTAATAATGCAGATTAGATTGGTCCAGAGTGATAACAGTAGAGATGGTGAGGAGTAGATGGATTCTGTATATACATTTTGAAGATAGAGCCAATGATATTGTGGAAAATTCCTAAAATTCATACAATGACACTATTCAGCAGTTAAAAAGAATGTGGCAGACTGATAATCTAAAGATTCTAGAAATCTCAAAAATAAAGTTGAACACCAAAAATAATATATACAATAGTACTAATCTGATAGAATCTCTATGAATCAAGAAACCCCTCACAATACTACATATTCATAGACACATGTCTATACAGATGAAAAATGGATTATAAGGATAAACAATAAATTCATCGAGTGGTCTTACCTACGGGCAGAATAGAAAGGGGGAAGAAATTAGACTGGAGGAAAGGAAAAAAGGATGATTTCAACTATATGTATTGTTTTATATCTTGAAAGATTGAAAAATAGTTAGTAAATATTATGTGGGCAGCTGTGTAGTATGTACACAAGTAGTTTGCCACATTTCTAAATTTAAGAAAATTCAAAGAATATAGAGATCAATAAGGCTAAATCTTTATAAACACTTAAGTATCGATAAATACAAGGCAAATCATCTGAAGAGATATCTGGAAATTATTTCTAAATGCTATGGGGGTTGAAGATGTGACCTGATCAAATGTAATCTGGAGGGGCAAGGACAGATGGTTTCAGGTGATTAATAAATATTTGGTAGTATTTCAAAAGGTAAAATTGCAAAAGAGTGATTCTGTCAAACAAAAACAAGAGGAAAGACAGGAAATCACAGGCCAACTTTTGGAAAGAGCCTTGACTTTCAGTTTATAGAATCTGGACTCAACTGATGCAGACTTTATACCCACATCCTCTAAAAGGAGAGAGCTGAATTCCATCACTGCCACTAAGAGATAATTTTGTACAACAATTTTTTTTTAAATGCATCCATTGGAGTATTTTTATTAGAGGAATTTATTATGATTGTAGATACCAAGAGATACTAGAAAATAAGACATTAAAAGTGGTCCACCTTCTAGAATAATGAAAATAGAAGCAAATGCAAAAATAAATAAATGAAACCTAATTAGACTTAAAAGTTTTTGCCCAGCAAAGAAAAATATAAACAAGAAGACAACCCTCAGAATGGGAGAAAATATTTGCAAATAAAGCAACTGACAAAGGATTAACCTCCAAAATATACATGCAGCTCATGCAGCTCAATAACAAACAAAAAAAAAACAACCCAAAAAATGGGCAGAAGACCTAAACAGACATTTCTCCAAAGAAGACATATAGATGGCCAACAAACACATGAAAAGATGCTCAACATCGCTCATTGTTAGAAATGCAAATCAAAAATACCATGAGGTATCAGCTCACACTGGTCAGAATGGCCATTATCAAAAAATCTACAAACAATAAATGCTGGAGAGGGTGTGGAGAAAAGGAAACACACTTGTATTGTTGGTAGAAATGTAAATTGATACAACCACTATGGAGAACAGTGTGGAGGTTCCTTAAAAAACTGAAAATAGAACTACCATATGACCCAGCAATCCCACTACTGGGTATCTACCCTGAAAAAATCATAATTCAAAAGGACACAGGTACCTCAGTGTTCACTGCAGCACTATTTACAATAGCTGGGACATGGAAGCAACCTAAATGTCCATTAGGTTGCTTCCATGTCCCAGCTATTGTATAAAAATAGAAGGAGAGAGAGAGAAAGAATAGTGAAAGTCACTCGGTCGTGTCCGACTCTTTGCGACCCCATGGATTATACAGTCCATGGAATTCTCCAGGCCAGAATACTGGAGTGGGTAGCCTTTCCCTTCTCCAGGGGATCTTCCCAACCCAGGGATCGAACCCAGGTCTCCCACATTGCAGATGGATTCTTAACCAGCTGAGCCACCACGGAAGCCCATGGAATGTTACTCAGCCATAAAAAGGAACAAAATTAGTTCATTTGCAGTGATGTGGATGGACCTGGAGTCTGTCATACAGATTGAATTCCATACAGAATGAAGTCAAAGAGAAAAACACATATCATATATTAACACACACACACACACATATATATATATATATATATGGAATCTAGAAAAAAAATGGTACTGCTGCTGCTGCTAAGTCGCTTCAGTCGTGTCTGACTCTGTGCGACCCCATAGACGGCAGCTCACCAGGCTCCGCCGTCCCTAGGATTCTCCAGGCAAGAATACTGGAGTGGGGTGCCAGTGCCTTCTCCAGTGCATGAAAGGCAAAAGTGAAAGTGAAGTCGCTCAGCCGTGTCTGACTCGCAGCGACCCCATGGACTGCAGCCCACCAGGCTCCTCAATCCATGGGATTCTCCAGGCAAGAGTACTAGAGTGGGGTGCCAGTGCCTTCTCCAAAAATGGTACAGATGAACCCATTCACAGGGCAGGAATAGACACACAGACATAGAATAGACATGTGGACACTTGAGGGGAAAGGGAAGATCAGACACTGGGAGAGTACTACTGACACATATACTCTACCATGTGATGGAGTCCAGCTCCAGCAGGTCCAGGAGTACCCAAGGGATGAACGGCGTCAGCGAGAGGAAAGAAAGACAGAGTTTTTCGATGGTCCAAGGACCATAATCTTTATTGCTTTTAGTCTCTACTTATATAGCACATGTTTTTCTACGTAATGACTCTTACAATATTTTTTCCGTTCAGATCAACATCCCCTGATTCTAAGATGTGTTAAAAGTTTTTTCCTAGTCCTTTGTCACATTTTGGTTACATGTTTACCCCGAAACCTGTTTTTATTCTACTAAAACATGGTCTATGAATCATGTTATTCCATCTACTTATTCTGTACAGCCTGCTACTTCAACAAATAGAGTGTCTTGCTTCAGCAAATAAGCCCTATAGCAGCATCTAAGGTCAAGAGTTTCTCATAGTACAGCCATTGTCAGTGGTGGTTTGTTTACCATCTACCCACATACCACAAGACTATTTCTGGCAGGGACAAGTCTTTTGAAGTTTATCTTGAAACCATTTACAATACAATTCACATATTTCTTTCTGTTTACGCTTAGATTATAAGGGGCACAAATATCTCTAGCGTCCCAATCTTTATGAGAAAAGGTAATTGGCTTAGTTTCTGTAATTTTCCCTGATACATGACCCAAGTTTTCCAGTCATCAATAATAATCTCCTCATGAGGCCGGGTCACAATAGGCTTAGGGCTTGTTTTCAAACGAACATGGCCTTACTCCCTGGCTGAGTGTTAGGGACCCACCAGCCAGGGGCCCCAGTAGGTTTAATCATTTTTGGAATGTTTCTCGGGGCAACGGATCATTTTTCTTTTCCCTGAACTCTCGTGACCTCGTCATGGAAGCCCCTACAACTCCAGCCATCAAAGAATGAAACAGAGTTAGCCACAACAAAAGCATAGATACAGGAAGGAGGGAAGGTTCCGATCCTGGAGAGAAACCGCTTTGCAGTTTCTTCTTGAGTGGTGCCGTGAGTTTGTCATCTGGCAGGAGTTCCAGAACGGTCCCCAACAGAAGAAAGAAACACAGCTAGCCACAACAGAAGCATAGAAACAGGAAGGAGTGAAGGTTCCGATCCTGGAGAGAAACCGCTTTGCAGTTTCTCAAGTTTCTTCTTGAGTGATGCCATGACTTTGTCGTTGGGCAGTAGTTCCAGAACGGCTCCCAACAACCGTGTGTAAAACAGATAGCTAGTGGGAAGCTGCTGTATAGCACAGGGAGCTCAGCTCGGTGCTCTGTGATCACCTAGAGAGGTGGGATGACGGGAACGGGAGATTCAAGAGGGAGGGGATATATGTGTATATCCAGCTGATTCATTTTGTTGTACTGCAGAAACTAACAACACTGTAAAGCAATTACACTCCAATAAAAAATAAAAGCAAAAATTAAAAAAAACCAAACATAAATAACACTAACTTTTTTTATTAACCAAGGAGTAAGATATACAAAGGTTGAAATCTTAAGAAAATTGTCAAACAACAAAGTTGAGCTGAAAGAGCTCAACCTGAGTTTCTACTAGGTTTAAGGTAAAATAATTATGTGGTAATTTGGCAATCATCTTCAGGAATTTACTATTACTAGCAAGTGTAATGCAGGCAGACTAGCAAGTGTAACCCAGGCAGCAATTCAAGATCAAGTTTAAAGCATGTTGAATACTTGGAGCAAATGTTTGAAAAAGCTAGTTAAATTAGGCTATTGATGCCAGTGTTTTCCTGCTTAAACAACAAATATCATCACCACTCGCATCGCTACCATCACAAACAAACTCCCATCTCTCAGTGAAACACCAATTGCTCAGCCTTGGGTGCTGCTGGCAAGTTCAGCCATCAAACTGAATTCTGGGACTGTGAGGTATTTTAATTTAGAAGTCTGGTTTACAGAAATTAATGAACATCGCACAACTCACTTCTCTCTCTCACCAGTACCCCAACCAGAGGAGTTGTGATGTGCTTTCAAGGGCATGAAAACTGACTGTGCCACTGCAGCTTTGTCTCAGTTTCTGAATCTTTATGTCCATGTGGCATTAATTTATCACTTCCTTTTATGTGTGGTTAATATTCTGACAAATTGCTTGATCAACTTGAATACTAACAACCAGCAGTAAGGGAGAATGAGGTACCAATTCTGTGCAATGATGTGGTGCCTGTAACATCAGACTTGAGTTTTTGTTTTCATCCTTCAGCAGATCCTTTGTACAACAAGGTCTGATACAAATATTTTATTTCTGTAAATTATCCTTATACTTGCTATATGATTATTTAAACCTTGTTGATAATTAATGGACAAGGGAGCTAGAAAGCAGGAATTTATTATTATTATTCTTTTTAGTAACTGTCCCTGTATTTCTGTCACCATTTATTTGTTGCGGGTGGACTTAGTCTATAAATAGCTCTGTGAAATGATGGACAGTTTTTAAGGCTCGTTGGCATGGAATCAATATGTGGCAAAAGGGACCATATGAATCAATTACATTGTCCCTGGCAGGGTTACCATGGAAGCTCTAGCTTTCCAGTCTATCTTACTTCTTCTGTCTGGGTAGTATTCTGCATATCTTTAATTAGAATGGATGCAATTTATTTAGTAATGGAAAGCTTACTTGAGCGAGTTCTGTGAAGGTGTCAGACAGAATTCAACCAGCCATGCATATTCAGAGAAGACTAATGTGAAAATGCAAATGCTTCCTCTAATTTAATTCCTTTCTTTAAAAAATAGAGGCTCTCCTATCATGGAAGGTAGCTTCTTTTGATGGTAAAGAAATTATGTTTGATATTCCATCTTTACTTAGACACAAAACAAGAAGTGGTTCTTAAAATAACCTCTTCTGCTGTGGATATAATAATCTGCTGTATGCGTTTATTCAGTTACTCTGGCATTTCTCAGTGTTAATGTTGCCTACAACAGCTTTGCTTTGGATGTAAACCACAGGGCCAAACAGGAATAATTACTGAGTCTCACTGTGCGCCTGGCCCTGTGTGGATATAAAGACACACACCTGTTCTTTAGGCATGAATGAACTTGCTGAGGGGAGGGAGGCAAAGAGGCAAACCTAACACAGAAATAAGCTGCCTGGTGCAGGTCTGCAGGGAATGCTTTAGGTAAAGAGAGGAAGAGCCAGAAGTCCAGCAAGACAAGGCAGGTGGGGACAACTAGAACACAGTTTACTGAGGAAGTGATTTTGTAGGACAGGCCGTAACTGGCTAGCCAGGTGAGGTGGTGGAAGGACAAATGGCCAGAAGGAAAAATGTTTGAAAAGGCAGGGATTCCTGAAAGACCAGGCTGTGTTTGAGAAACTACAGATAGATAGGCTGTAAGGATTGGAGAAAAGCTTTGTATGATCTAGCATCCAAGCTGGACATGGATCTGAAAAGACTTGCATAATCGTGTCCTCAGGTCCTCAGTTTCATTTTGAAGGTAGGGAAGCATTTCTACTTTAGGGAAAAGTAACATGTTGCTGTGTGGGAAGAAGTAATCTAGTTTTAGCAAAATTGTGCAAGTGGCAATTTTTTGTCAATGTTATTATCTCAAACTCCTGGAATGGGTTGCCATCCCCATCTCCAGGGGATCTTCCCAACCCTGGGATGGAACCCTGGTTTCCTGCAGATAGTAAAACCCATGTCTTTACCAGATGGTAAAGAATCTGAACTGCTGGCTCAATTATTTACCATCTGAACCACTAGGGAAGCCTCCTTTTCATTATCTCAAACTTCTTTTAAATGAATTTTTACCTATAACAAAAGTTTTGAAAGAAGAAAAAATAAATTGTACAATAATTTGAAGAGAAGATATATCTGTACTTTTAGTGAAAAGTACACAAAATTTTTTCCCTGTGGTATTGAGATATTCCTGGACAGAAGCATGAAGAATCAGACTGATTTCCAGGAGATGATTTCCAGCCATGAAAGTAAAAGAGCTTGCTCCTTGGAAGAAAAACGATGACAAACCTAGACAGCATGTTAAAAAGCTGACAAAGGTCCGTCTAGTCAAAGCTGTGGGTTTCCAGTAGTCATGTATGGATGTGAGAATTGGACCTTAAAGAAAGCTGAGTGCTGAAGAATTGATGCTTTTCAATTATGGTGTTGGAGAAGACTCTTGCGAGTCCCTTGAACTGCAAGGAGATCCAACCAGCCAATCCTAAAGGAAATCAGTCCTGAATATTCATTGGAATGACTGATGCTGAAGCTGAAACTCCAGTACTTTTGGACACCTGATGCAAAGAACTGACTCCTTGGAAAAGACCCTGATGCTGGGGAAGATTGAAGGCAGGAGGAGAAGGGGACGACAGAGGATGAAATGGTAGGATGGCATCACAGACTCGATGGACATGAGTTTGAGCAAGCTCCAGGGTTTAGTGATGGACAGGGGAGCCTGGCGTGCTGCAGGCCACGGGATCACAGAGTCAGACACAACTGAGCAACTGAGCAACCAGGAGATGAGACACCATGGTGAGCTTCTTGTTTTTAAAATCCTTTCTCACTCAGGGGGAGATATGACTCAGTAGGTGAAATATCTTTTGAATGTGAGACTTTTTCACTGCCCCACACTCTTATTGTGAAGGTGAATACTAATAACTCTTACTTAATTCAGTTAATAAAATTCTCTACACTGGACCTAAGAAGCCCTTTGCATACATTTCCCATGTTATTTTTACCACTGTGCTGTGAGAGCATTGTTAGTCCCTCAGTTTACAGATAAGAAACTCAGGATCAGAATATAGAAAGCAATGGCCAAAGATCAATAGGCCATCCTAATTCAGAAGTGGTGAACTGGTATTTGAGCCCAGGCTATTTTTACTTTGAAGCCCTATTCTTATTCCACTCAGAGGGGCTCAGTTCCCACAGACATTCTTGAATGCAATCAGGCACCCATGTACCATCCTGTTAGACTATGAGACTCAGGGTGAGACAGACTGAAAGCAACCAATAAACATAAAAAGCTACATTCTGTGGTCTTTATGACTAATGTACCTTCAGAACTGCTGCCTTGAATACATAAGCAACCCATTTGCAAGCTGCTGGGACATTTAAATCTGCATGAAGTTTATACACACTCCTTAAATTAACACACTAAGTGCTTCTGGTTCCCCATTACCTCTGAATTCTGTGCCACTTCTTTTGTGTGTACTATCTTTAAGGGAAAAAATGAATATAAAATAAGCAGTATTTCTTCTGTCATTAGGGTACTGTACAGTCCTGAAGTAAACATGTCATGGGCAAGTGGTTCTATCTCACTTACAAAAGGAAAACAATTTTCTTGATGGCATAAATAACTCCACAGAAATATCCATGATCGTGCTCACTAGACATTCATGGTGAGCAGCCTGGGGCTCTCTGCTCAAGCCCCTCACCAGGCTGCATTCCACTCCCAAAAAGCTAAAGCCAATACAGTACACCTGGGGTGACTAATGTCTCCCAAGTGTCAGTCTGATTCATGGGTAATGACAAATGGGCATTAATCTGATGCCTCATTTTACATAAGATACATTTATTATCCTCATGCCAATAATGAAAAGGCAACTCCCAGATGAAAATAAGCTGTTTACACGACAATCTACTAAGGTATCATGTACACACTGTAAAATCCACTAATTGTTGCTTTCATATTTTTTTAACCTTGTAATAAGCTTACCAATCAAGGTTGGTCACACTGAAATACATTAGCAAGCATCCCCTGGGTATTTTTAATATCTGTGCAGCAACGCACTTTCATGAATGACCAAGGTAATCCTTAAAATAACCCTGGAAGATATTTATATCAGTACTATTAACAGTATTGGTTTCATGCTAAAAATGAGAAACCAAACCATCATAAAGCTTACATGACTTGCCCAGAATTACACTGAACCAGAGCCTGGCCATGGACCTCAGTCTTCTGGCCTTATATCCCTTGATCTTTCTCTTAAGTCTCACTGATACCAAGATAACATGACAGTGTGCAATGTCATGGGATTGAGGCAGTTCCCCAAAGGATAACCCAGCATCTCTTATCAAAAAAAAAGAATATATATGCTGAAAAGAACCAAACACTAGATATTCATCATACGAGCGTCTAGGTCCCCCAGACCATCCTGACTACAAGTTGTATTAAACCGGCTATTCTTTCTATCTCTACTTTCTAAAATTTCACCCAAAATTTCTTATATCACATCTTTGTATTTTATGGATATTCTCACAGATGTATTTGCTACCAGAAGAACTGCTCTTCAATATAATCTGTTTAATGAATCATTTTATTCAATACATTAAGACTAGTTAATGGAGAAATTATGTTTAAATTACTTGTTATGCCCAATAATCTGGTAGGCTTACATTCACTTAAACTGAGTCTTCTCAACACAACCATACAAAGCACAAATTTTCAGAAGTGTCCCTTATACCCAGGAACCTGTCAAATTGGGAATAAAATTTATCTTGCAAACTTGATTAAAGCTGTCATATTTTCTCCTTAACATTTTGGGAGAGCTGGTATTTATTTTGAGAACTGCACACAAAAGCTGATATCTGCCTGATAACTACCATCTAGTTGTTCCTCTGGTGGCCCCTTAAGATTTGTTTAGTTCAAATTCCTTGTAGTTGTCTTTGTGATCAAAGGGTGACACTTCATGAATTTAATACAATCCAACATTGCTTTTGACAAAAATTCTTAATACTGAGAGTTAAATCTGTTATCATAAAACCAAGTCAGTTTCTCTTCCCACTTTTAGTGGCAGACATTAGCCGAGTAGCCCTAAACAGAATAGAACTTTATGATTACATTTTAAAAGCCTACTTGCTGTGATCTTTAATGCATAAACCAGAACTGAGTGATAACTGAGGCAGTTTCTCAGGGAAAGCAAGGTATATATTTCTACTGAGATGGAAATTTCAAAAAAAAGAACTCAGTCCAATTTGATTCATTAAGCAGATATTAACTTTAATTAAAAGTAATTTTAAGATAAAATTAAGATACACGTAGGTAGCAATTTATTGTTGTGATAGGTGAGACTAAGATTCTATTTATCATTTGGGTTTCTGGTAAATGTGAAGACCCCTTACAAGAGAGGTGATGGTACAATGCATGTCTTTGCTGAATCCAACACATTGGTGCCTGCTGTCACATTTAAATAACTCTCATTACAGAGAAATGACCATCAATCAGACATTCTTCTGAAGCAGTGAAGTTTGTTCCTAGCCTATTTGAATTCATAAAAAATGAAAATTTGGCAGCAGTAAGGAGATAGGCATTGTGTTTATTTAAAATGACACTTTTTTTTTGAGCTACTCATATATCTTTCCATTTCCAAAGCTCAAACTTCCTAATTATTTAATTTTATTAGAGCTATTTTGACCTTTGTATTATCTCAAGGGTTAGTCTACATTAAACTGTTATAAGCCTTGGCCTTTTAGATTATTAATTTGCATATTAGAGATCAATATTTAGATTTATGTAATATAATCAGCCTCCTGAAATCACAGTACTTTCAATCATATTTCCTTCCATAACAATCCATAAACCTGGGGCCAATCTCTGCTATACCCTCCCAGCTCCCAAGATACTGCATAGAGTAACAGCTAACCTTTTGTGAAAATTTACTGTGTACCAGGCACAAAAGTAATATTTCATCTGTATTATTTAGTGTAACTCTTCTTATGAGGGAGGTGCTGTGTTATCCATAACTTTTGTAAGGGGTGACTAGAGGAAGAGAAGTTAGGTATCATGCTCAATTTCCCAGGAAGCTAATTGCAGAGCCCTCCAGATGTAGTTCCTATGATGCAGGCTTTCCCCAGAATGGCCTGTTTTCTACTCGCTTCTCATACACCAAACTCCTTCTCATTCCAGCTCATCTCTAGTAAATTCGTGAAACCGTGATGTGTTGACATTCCTCCTTAGAATGTTCTCCCTCACCCTCTCATTTTTCCCAACCCTATAAATGCCTCAAAGCTCAGCCACAGTCTCACCTTCATCGTGAAGCTCATTTCAGTCCTTTTCTTTTTTTTTTTTTTTTTTAAGACACCCATTTCAAAAGGACAAAGTCCAAACCTCTGAGCCCGGTATAGAAGATCCTTCATGATTTGATCCCTGCAACACTCATATCTCTGCTTCACTAAGCCTTCCCTGTCTCCTGAAAAATAAGAAAATTTCCCTGCTGTTAGCATACATGGACCTCTTCCCTGCTTCATTTTTCTCAATAGTAATTAGAACAGAGGTTTTATAGTTTACTGTATTTTTATATTTTACTTTAAAAAGAACTTATCTTATATGAGTATGTGTTACTGTGGTATCTTTCTCCAAAGGAATAAGGTCCAGACAGGAATTTCAGTCTGTGTCTCTTAGGCTTCATATATCCAGCATCTAAAAAAGCCCCTGGCACATCACAGACACTCAATAAGTAGTCCTCAAATGAATACTGAATTACCCAAAGTTTCTAAATACATCACACGGTTTGATTTCCTTTTGCCGTTTTTCTTACTGCTTCCAGTGCCTTGAATATCATTTGTTACTGGTGTGCTCAAGAACACCTGGTCATCATTGAAGACTCAGCTTAAAGACTTCATCTTTCATGTTAGATATAACTTGGGTTAAGGTCTCCACTCTTTTCTCCTGAGTATATGACTCTGGGCAGATAACTTCATTTCTCTAAACTTATTTTCTTCATTTGTAGAATAGAGATAATAGTTCTTATTTCTTAGGGTCATCAAGAGAATTAAAGAAGATGGCAAGTGAGATGCCTATGCACTTATCTCAGTGCTTGACATACTATAAAATTTCAAATTATTAATCATTGTTTCCATTCCTGACTCCTCTGTACCTAAACCCTTGTAGAATTGACCATTCCACATCTATCACACTTATGTCATGTCTCTATTAAAACACTAGATCTTGTAGAGGGCAAGAAGTATGTTTATTCATCTTTATAGGTTCAGAACATATAAAATACTGAATGCTAATATTAATAACCATCATTTATTGAGTTTAATTTTGTACCATACACTGTGCTTAGAGGTCTAAAACATCATATCATTGATTCTCATAATACCCCATTGAAGAATACTTTAGAAAAGACTCAATCAGAAAATCTTGCTTTCTCAAGGTCACACAATTAGTGAGTGGTAAAACTGGAAACAGGAGTGAGGTCTGCCTAGCTAAAAACTTTGTTCTGCATCACTTTTCTACAACCAGAAAGGATGGATTGATGGATAAGTGGGTGGATAGGCAAATGAAGACTGTTCTTGGACATTCCAAGTTTACTCTCTTATCTTAATATATAATCTGGAGCACATACAGATTATCCTACAGCATTTCACCAATTAACCACACAGACACTCGAGTATTTTATCAGTTTTTCTTTTCATCTTAAAACTACAGGATAAGGATCATAATTAAGTTGACCCTATATGGGGCTCCTTTCTTCTTTAGAAAAAAAAGTCAGCTTATTTAGGAATGGTATAGGGAGTATAATACCATTAGTAAATGCACAGGCTCTAGCACTAGACTGCTTTGGTCTACTTGACCACAGCACTGACTACCTGTGTAATGTTGATAGAATTATTTTACCTCACTGAGTGTTAGTATCTACAGCTGCAAAGTGAAGATAATATTTAAATAATAATAGACTTAGTAAAAATGGTTGAATTAATACATGTGAATTATTTAGACCAGATCCCGTCTTATAGTATGTGTCTTATGAAAATAATAATTAGACTTAATAAAAGTGGTTAACACAGGTAAATTATTTAGGACAGGTTCTGGCTTACAGTATGTGTCTTATTATATATTTTGCCTAATTATCCTTTGGATACATTTCATTAATGCATGTATATTAGACATGCTTTATTCAATTACAAATAATTTTAGATATCACTAGGAGAAGCAGCTTTTACCATAAATATGAGCTTTATTCTTTTGTATTGTTCAGTCAGACCACTGTTACTGTAACTCACCATGTTTTTTCTTTACTGAAAACCTCTAAAATTATAGTTATTCTAATAATACTCTCTTATACATTGTTTCCATTCATCATCCTAAGCTCAGCAGGTACTGCTACCCCAATCAAAGTGGATCTTACAGATTCTCATACCGGCAGTAAAGGAGCCTGGATTCAAACTCACATCTTTCAGAATTCAAATCTGGCCTTCTTTACAACATCCAGGCTGACCAGTTTGAAATGGCATTTTATCTCAGCCCCGGAGGAGGTGTTTAGGGTTAAAAATGTTATGATTTCAGAATCTCTGCCAGTTACAAACAATAGCTACAAGCCTGCTTGTATATGGAGTCTTTGGGGACTCGCTGGCATTTTTGCTATCTCAGATCAAACGCAGCAGACATGGAAAGATGTCAGGATTGTGAATGTTCCCAGCAGACTCGGTGTTTACAAGCGGGTAACAGCCTTGACTTTGCATATGTAGACTTAAAATTTTCCTGACAGGTAAAATGTAGCTCTGTGTCTTCTTTTGAAATGAATTCCTACAGAGGTGCGTTTCCACTACTGCAAGCTGCTCCTGGAGCCCTGCATTTCCATGATGTGTCTAGTTTCTCATACAGCTGCCCTGGTTGGGGGATGTTTTCATGATGACCTTTTAGGAATGGTAAATTCTCTCCAAGTTATAAAATGCTTCTGAATATACAATGCCTGACTTTTCTATAAATGAATATCCTGGCCCAGACTCGATTTTGAGCACCACCATCTTTCGTCACTACTGTCTTTTGAACTCTTTTGAAAGGGCAAGAAATACGTCCAATTTTATGAGGTTTCTAGCATACAGAACAATGCGTGGCTAAGACCCTGACAAAAAGAATAAAACAGATACAGACAGATATAGGCAGATAATTAAATGAGGTAGTTAAAACAAAACAAGGTAGGATAGAGTGCATATACAAGGTACCAGGAGGACAAAACTGGTATAAAAAGCCAGGTGATGAATCCCCTTCCCCAGTCCACTCCAGGGTCACTCAGCCAAAGTAAGACTGAATATTTGTATGTGTGTTTTATCTGAGGAATGGTTGAGACAGAGTCAACTGGAACCATCTCTCCCCTCTCTCTCTCTAATTCTCATCCCCCCACCCTTGGGTAAAGACCAGGGACAGTGGAATTGGGACTGATCTTTTCCCCTCCTCACCTCTAGACTTAAGGCTTATGTATTGGAGAGCAAAAGTGGGATTTTCCTCAACCTCATGATAAAATCAGTCTTTTGTAATTCAAGGGCTAGCTATGTAACATACCTTACATCACTGTTCTTGAGCTACCCAGCCCACGTACTTGCTCCACTCTCTCTCGTTGTAGTGCCCTGGCTGTGACCGTCAGAAGCTTGAGCTCTCAAACCTCAGGGAGTTCCTTGTTTTCCCTCTGGCTTTGCTTTCTCTCCTAAAGACAAAGCTACAAGGAAGATTTCCATATGAGGTAGACACAGTTGCATGAATGGTTGAAATATGGAAGGATTCATGATAAATGCATTACAATGCAGCATCCCCTGCCACTTGTGAGCTAGAGTGCTTTAACATGTTGAGAAAGGGGTGACTCTTTGCCAAACCGGCCATGTTCCTTTTTTGTCACCTCTGGGTTAGCTGGCTGAGCATAAAGTATTCACCAACAGCATTGAAACCTTGTACTTTGAAGGTGCATTTAAGCATTAAGAGAGATGGTGACTACATTTCTCTTGCTATGTGTGGAAAATTCAATTCCTAAGCCCCAAATTTATTGCTTATATCAAAGGACTGTCTATTCATGATAGAATGGTCAAGCAACCTTTGAGAACACGAATATAGTTAGGTATTTTACACCAGACAATTACTGAGGCTAGGCTCGGGCAGAATGGTCAACATGAGAAAAATAATAATAGGATAATCTGCATAAAAATTAACATCTGTAATTTCAGATATTTCAGAATGTGGGTCTTCTTGAGTTTGATGTATATGAACTAGTTAAAACTGAGGTATGAATGTTTCCTTAATGAACACAAATACATTATCCAGATCTCAGGCTTCAAATTATTGCTAATCTGAATAATTTATATTCTGAAGGTGTTTTAGATAAATGTTCACTGCCAAGGTTAATAACAACAACAGAAACAGAATAAACAGCTGTTGGGTGAAAGAACAAAATAGAGTAAGAAACAAATTGCAGATCGTTTCAAATCAGTCAAACCTAAATATGATCGAGAAAATACAACTGCTTGAGGAAAAGGTTTAATTTTTCTCAATATAATGTGAAAAATAAAGATAGTATTTATTGATGTATTTGAACTTTAGAGAGAGTCATGATAGTTCTTGGCCCCAAGCACTTGAACTTTCCCCTGTTGCTCACCATAAAGTCCAGACCCTTAGGAGAACAGTCCTTTCTCCATTGGTAAAAACTACCTTCCAGCTCCCTTCCACCTTGGCACTTCTGCCAAATTCAGTGTATCCCATAATTAATTACACACTATCTTCCTTTGCTGTGCTATCTTACATCCATTCACAATGTCCTTTCCTGACTTGGTCCTTTGCAAAAGCCTCACACCCTCAAAGTCCAACACATAAGTTTTTTCCCCTTCCCAAGATAAATGCCCCTGACCAACAGCATGCTTCATACTGTAAAATCATCCACCTTTTATTTACATGATTCTCATTACCTAATGTTATTTAATTCAACTAAAACTTTTTTAAAATTTATTTGTATTGAAGGATAATTGCTTTACAGTATCGTGTTGGTTTTTGCCATATATCATGAATTAGCCATAGGTATACACATCCCCTCCTTCTTGTTACTTTTTATTGCAGTTAATTTGGTTAGTGTCCCTTCACGCTTCATGATCTACTTGCTTATATGGTTATTGAGATTTTCTTTAGCTTTCTCTGGTATCTTCCTTTCCCATAACATGGACGCATTTGCTTGTTATTCATGTATTCATTCATTCCTATCATATAAAATACATGTTATATTGTGAAAATTAAGTTTATAATAGGTAATATCTTAAAATCCTTCCATCTACAACCTGTGGATTATATGTTCTTGCAGCCAACACATGTTATTGATGGCTCCTATGTATGAGTGAAAGTGCTTCCCTGGTGGGTGAGACAGTAAAGAATCTGCCTGCAGTGCAGGAGATCCAGGTTCGATCCATGGGTCAGGAAGAGCCCCTGGAGAAGAGAATGGCTACCCACTCCAATATTCTTGCTTGGAGAATTCTGTGGACAGAGAAGCCTGGAGAGCTACAGTCCATAGCGTCACAGAGAGTTGAACACAACTGAGCGACTAACACACCCACACACGACTCTGTCCCAGTGGTTTTTCTCAGAACAATTTCTACCCATCACTGTTATAACTCTCATCACATTATATAATAGTATTCTGTCTTTCATGAATTAGTAATATATACCTTTTGACAGAAATCATACCATGTGGCTTTAATCTCCCAGCACCTAGCACTTGACAGGATCTAGATAAATGTCTGTTTAATAACATAAGGTTGAATGCATTTATAGGTAGAAAAATGAATACATAAAAAAAATTTATGTATAAGTAACTATGGATGTAATGTGTTTGGAGGCAAAAGTCCAATTAAGGGTATAATACTTATAATGTTATTTAAATTAGCTGTTAACAATGAGAATTGCAAAAGAAGCATCACTGAGATATAGAGGTCTTATAGGGGTCACATTTTTTTTGGTCTAAAGATGAGTAACTCCTGCCATGCAAACCTACCCCCACTCCATCCTCCCAGCCACCACAACTAAAACCACTCACATCTCATCAGGTATCTAGTCTCTGGTCTCAAAATGGTGGCCAACAGGAGAGTACTTGGAGCCATGAGTATTTACTTTCTGATTTGGGAAATCAGTGTAACAGCATCTAGGGTCTCTGTCACTATATCCTTACAGGTTCCTAAATAACATGGAGAAAGAATGGAGACAATTCCTAATTATGCACTTCCACTCCCAAAGAAAACATTTTACCTCAGCCCTCAGGTGAGAGACAGGGCTACCTCAAGATTTGGTCCCTCTGTGCTCCTGCTGTTCACATGGAGAGTGATGATAGTCAAAACCATCATTGAATTGCAAAGACCAGAAGGTACATATCAAAAATCAGTAATGATGTTTTACAGCACAGCTTGCAACCAAGAATTTGAAAAGTTCAATTTTCTCATTTCCAGAAGAGCTATATAACTTGTAAGCACACTGTGGATTTTTATTTTACAGATGAAAAATGTAGGCACCTGGTGATTTTCCTAATGCTAATGCTGTTGGTGATAAAAGCAGGGTGACAAACACTCCTGGTTCACTGTAGAAACACTTATCCTAAAAAGTCAGGCCCCACATGGCTAGGGCAAGGCTTCAGAAGCACTGTTTTTATCCACCGTGGTGGGGACTTTGGACTAGAAAGCAAGCCTGACACCTGACATAATGTTCAGGAGAGGGCTCAGAGCTGCAACTTGAGTGTATCCAACTGTGTAGTAAATGGATTAGGGAGGGCTGCAGGGATGGGACAGTCTTCAGAGTGCAACACCCAAGGATCAGAGGGAAGGAAACATGAGTACAAGAGGAGAAAACATGGAATCAGATGGACAAGCATCAAAATAAGGGCTTCACCACTCACTAGCTAGTAAGCAAGTTCTCACCTACTACTGTGTGGTCTTGAGCAAGTTGTTTAACTTCTCTTAGCCTCTATTTAATTTTCAAAAAGCAGATTAAAAAAGAAAGAGAAACAGTGGCAAAGAATCAAAGAATAATTGAGAAGATCCAGTGAGATTTCACACACACACACACACACACACACACACACACACACATAGTGTTTAGCACTTTAGCTCAATAAATGCTGGCTGTTATTACTATTATCGATTACAATAAAGTAGGTGAGGGTGAATAACAGATACAAGAATTATTTCTTACACTTTCTTATACATTTTACTTGTTCATATAGTTCATTCTTTTATCCTTTTGTGATTTTTAGAACGTGAATCACAAGTGGGAAAAAAGAAAAGTAGAATAACACAATTCAAGAGACTTCAGTGTTTGAGGTCACAGCCACTTTAAAAGCTGTACTTAGTTCTTTCGATAAAGTAAACTTTGGTGGCAATTACAACTCAAATCTTTTTAGGAGCCAGACCATAAAAAGAGTTAACATTTTTGAATATTAACTGTCTTATTGTCCCTCTCTGGGTAAAGTCCACTGTAGGATGGTTTGTAGATGCAAATTTCAGCGAGCAGACAAGAGTAATGGCTAACACTTTTTGAGCATCTTTACATGCCAGATAATGTTTGAAGCATTTTTAAGGAGCACTGCACCCAGTCCTACCTACATGCAATTGAAGCCAGGACTCTTATATGAATTTTATAGATGGAGAAACTGGAGCATTCAAAAGTGAGTGAAACAGTTAACCAGTACTAGGGGAAGGTTGCAAACTACGACATCTCACCCAAGCGTCTTTGACTTCAACATTAAGCTTTCCCTTCTTCCTGTCCAAAGTATCCAGGAGTAACACGGAAGTAATTTAGGAAGTGGGAACTGCAGAGTATACATATCCCTAAAGCAAGTAAAATGACAAGGAGGATGAAGAAAAAAGGTGTGATAGCCAAGAAAAACATACCTTTGAGTCAGTTTCCACCTCTGGGCTGCCAAAGTCCAGCAATGGATGCTGATTTAAAGCAAAATTTAAAAGATTTATGGACTTGAAACTTGAGAATGATCCTGGAGAATACTGAAACTTGGCCCTTGACTTGAGAGAATATGAGGATAAATGCTTTTTTTTTTTTTTTAACCAAAACCTTATAGGCAGAGACTCATAATTTCAATCCAAAAATTCTGATTCATTTTTAGACTGCCTCATGTGTATTTATATGATTAACAATATGATTTTGACTATATTTTTAACATAGAAAGGAAATGGGGTTTATAGTGGGAACAATTTTTAGAAACAGTTAACTTCTTTTTCTTAAAGGCTGTGATGGAAAACACAACAAAGTACATGGAGAGGGTTCATTGTTAAGGAAATCCATTAGCTTACAATGTATTCTTGTACTTTTGAAAGGTAATTATGCACTGACTAGGAATATTTTCTGGACAAAAATAAAACACACACACAAACAAAAAAACTAACAAAATTTTCTTCATAGCATGTCAATTCTTCAAAAAGAAGGCCTCAAGAAAACAAACACCAAAGTCAATATTTTTTAAAGCTCTGAATGACTTTTCCTTGGATAGATAAGCCTTTTCACATTCCTTTTTGAAACCATGTGAGAGATAAACAAATTTATTATGAAAATGTTCTAATTTTTTAATATACTCAGGATATAGAATAATCAAAATCATTTTATTGCTTATATTTTGTAGTAAAGTGAAATAAATATAAGATTGTGTCCACCAACTGTAAAGCTTAGATATATTTTAATTCTAACTTCTGAAAAAAGAGAAGGGACTAAATGGCAGAGTAGAAGGACCTTGAATTTACCTCCTCTCATGACCACACCAAAATCACAACTGCTGAACAACCATCGATTTTATACGTATACATATACACACACACACACATAGACACCTAGCAAAAAAGTGTGTGTGTAAAGACACAAACCACAACAAAACAGCAGGAGAGACGCATTTTTATAATAAATGCCCATGCCAAACAGTTGGGTGACCCACAAACTGGAGAACAATTATATTGCAGAAGTTCTGCCACAGGGTGTGAGAGCTCTGATCCCCACATCAAGCTCCCCAGCCTAGGGGTCTGGCATCAGGAGAAGAATCCCCCAGAGTATTTGGTTTTGAAGACCAGCAGGGCTTGACTGCAGGAACTCCATAGGATGGGGCAATCGAGACTCCACTCTTGGAGGACACACACAAGACCTCATGCACACCAGCACCCAGAGCTAAAGCACTGACTCCATAGGTGCTTGAACCAGACTTACCTGCTAGTCCCAGTACTGTTGGCCCTACCCAGCACAGAAGCCCTGGTGAACACCACAATAGTTCACCCAGCCTGATCTACTTTCAACACCTTCTTCATAATAGATACTGATGAGAGAGGTCTGGATGGTCACCTACTGTGGGCCAGCATTACATTAAGAACCTAAAATGTATTGTTGAACTGGAGTGGTACTCAAGCACCCTCGACCCTTGGGCTGCTTGTCATCCACACCCACATCAAATCATGGCCAAAAGCATGAAGGAATATTCCTTTGGTTTACTGACATAGTTGAAAAGGCCTTGTGCAAAAGATACACCAAGAAACAACAAGCGTGAGATGTACACAAAGATACTTTGGATTCCTGCAGAATCACAGGTTATTGGTGGTAGTTCACACTGTCAGTGGGAAACTCACCAAACACGGATTTGTAAACTTACATCTGTGGCATGATCAAGTTGGAAAATATAGTGATTCGTAATGCTGAGAGTCACAATTAGTCACAGGTAGGAGCAGTTCATCCTATAGGGGCTACACCATAAATCAGTTCCTTACAATGTGCATGACAATCACCTGGGGCTCTTGTTACACCTCGGATTCTAACTCAACACATGGGAGGTGGGGCATGAGGCTGTGTATTTCTAACAAGCTTCCCTAACAGGCTGAAAGCCACTGATCCTCGGACTGCACTTTGCCTAGCAAGCCCACAGACCTCTTTGACCCAGGTTCAAAAAGGAAAAATATGGTTGACTTACTTAGATCTAAACCATGCATGTAGGTGGCATTAGAACCTTCCAGCCAAGGTGCACGATTTTACCAGAAAAAAACAATCATTCACGGAGGAAAAAGACCAAAACAGAATGCTCACTCTGAATCTCAGAGCATGTGGGAGACGGAGCTGGGGGTTGAAGGGTCTGGAAACTCATACAGAAATCAAAAGAGGGAACAAATGGGCAGCATTCATTGTCATTCTAGTTGTTGCCAGAAATAGCAACAACATTGTTCAACTGAATAAATACTCCATGTTTGAAAAGCAGAGAAGAAGGTAACCTGGGGTGTTTGAACTCAGTCTGGGGAATGCCAGGCCCAGAACACGAGACTCACCTGCACAAAAAGGCAAACTTCAAGGTCCTTAACAAGGAGCAACGAAAGAAATCAGCTCAGGAAAACCAACTCTGTCACAAATGTCCAGACGGCAACCAGGCAGGTTCCCAGATGTGGGAAGTGAACTTACCTGCTCATCTTCAGCTTCCAGAAGGAACCTTAGCAAGGGATGTCAGTGTCTTGGTCCCACAGGAAATAGCACGTCCCGCAAGGAATCCAGGAAAGGATGATGTATGGGAGTTGGAAAACTCAGCAGAGGCTCAGCTCTGCTACCCACACCAAATCGGCCTGTTACGTTTACCTCACGTGACACGTACGGAACGTGAACCAATGAAAGGCCTGTATTCCTGCCTACCTGCAGGGCGCAAAATCAACACACGTGAGTTAAGTGCCTCTAGCTGTGAAAATTTGCAATTGGTTCGAGGCACGAGGCACGCAGCACGCTGGTAGAGCCCTGAGTCTCAAAGTGAGGTCCTAGATCAGCAGTATCAGCCTCACCTGGGAACCTGTTAGGACATTTAGATTCCCAGCCTCGCTTGCTCCCAAACTACCAATCACTCCTGTGGGGGTGGCACCTTGCAGCATGTGTTCTAACAAGCCCTCCAGGTAATTCTGATGCCGGCTCACTGCAGTAGAGTTTATTGAAAGCTTGGTGAAGAGATAAGGCAGGTGTGGCAAAGGACAGTCATTATAAGCAGACTTGATAATGGTGCTTTTAAAAGAGCTATATGGAAGGATAAAAGCCTGTTTACAGGGAGAGGAAACCCTAGCAGAGATTATGTAAAACAGTAATTAATAAAACATGCTCAGTGATCAATAATAACAACAAAGTGGATGAATGTAAATTGTAGTAAAAAATATAAGTGGAAATTTAATAGCAGGCATTAACAATTTTTGCCTCTTAGGCTTCTTATTTCACAGCAACATAAATATGTCTACTTGTAAGGACACAATTAGGAATTTTCAATAATCTGTATGTCTCTTTCAAACATATTTCTCCAGCATGGTAATGGAGACTACCTTAGGCTCTTTTTGGGGTAGTCCTGTGGTATAAATATATTTAACAGAGTATCCAGAAAAATTGCTAAAAATCCCCAACCCAAAATATATGTCTTCAGAAAGTCATATAGTACAATAAAAATGGAGATAGGAATGTGTATGGCATGTTTTTTTCAGATTGAAATGTTACTTCCCTGGTGACCTTATCAATATAGATAATCCCAGCACCACATATTTATCATCTCCCAAACAAATATTATTTCTACCCTTCTATAATTTTCTGTTCTTGTTCCCCTCCAAAAACTCCTGCTCTTCCTTCTTCTGGTTCCTTATTTTAGAAATAATGTCACCAACATCTATGTGTTGTCCCAGACTAGAAATATAGGCAACATATTTGATTCTTCTAATTCTTTTGCCTGTTGCTCTTTTGGATTGATTTATTAGCTCATTTGTTTGTTTTAAATATTAAGGATACTAGCTCTTATCTGTGCTAGGTAGGTGAGTATGTTTCCCAGTTTATGGTTTACTTTTTGTATAGAGTATTTTTGTGTGTGTATTATAGCTTTTTTAAGTTTTTATGTGTTCAAATCTATCATCTTTATGTTTCAATATAATCACATTTATCAGTAATTTTCTTTATGGTGTCTGGGTTTCATATCAAGTGTAGAAATACCCAGGCTATTTTATTCAGTAAACTTATAATCACAGGCCTTGGACTGAAGAACTTTTCAAAAACTTGTTAAGATACTTGAAAATTGAAATCTGAAACAACATTTTTGCTGTAGAAAACAAGATAATTGCAAAATATAAATAAATGTTTACTGGTATCTACAAATATGATATAATTTCAGCTTCATTAATTATTAAATTTAATGTTCAGAAATGTATTTTAAAAAGATACATCCATGCTTTCCTATATCCTACCTGAATTTCAGTGACTCTCTTATTTCATCCATTTACATTCCCTCTGACTTTAGCTAATTTCAAGCCTCCTTCCCTGGAAGCTCGGATGGTAAAGAATCTGCCTACAGTTCAGGAGACCCAGGTTTGACCCCTCGGTCAGGAAGATCCCCTGGAGAAGGGAATAAGGTTACCCACTCCAATATTCTTGCCTGGAGAATTCCATGGACAGAGGAACCTGGTGGGCTACAGTACACAGGGTCACAAAGAGTCAGACAGGACTGAGTGACTAAGCACACAAAACAGGTTTCCCCAACCTCCGGGATCTAATGCCTGATAATCTGAGGTAGAGCTGATGTGTTAATAGAAATAATGTCACAGTAATGTGATGTTCTTGAATCATTCCAAAGCCATTGCCACCACACTGGTCCACGGAAAACTTGTCTTCCATTAAACCAGTCCCTGGTGCCAAAAAGGATGGGGACCTCTGTGACCTAAAGGACTACCACAACCTCCTAACTGGTTTACCTGCCATAAATTTCTAGGTTTTCCAAGTCTAGAATTTTCATCTTAAAACATAGGTCAAAGTATGTTATTGCCTTCCTTGTAAATGCCAAACTTCTTAGAATGGCTCTCAAGGCTTAAATCCAGCCTCTCTGCTTTTGACTCTGTATTGCTTCTCTGAGCCAGGAGACAATTCTTTCAGCATTCCCCGTGCTCCCCTGCCTCTGTTACTGTTTGCTCACTCTGCAGTGCCTTTCCTTCTCAGTTTACCTGGATTTTTATGGGCTCCTCAAAGCTGAGCTTACATACCATCTACTTGTAGTGTTTTTCCTGATCCATCAACTTCCTCATCCTCCTCCCCAAACCCCAAACACCTCGTGTGTGTGTGTGTGTGTGTGTGTGTGTGTGTGTGTGTGTGTGTGTGTATCCACCTGCCATGGTGTTTATTCATCCTTCTAAGTTCCTCAGAGCAGGAACCTTACCTACCCTTGATAGGACTGATATGGTATGTATCAACAAAATGCTCATTGAATCAAGCTCCTTAAAAAATTAATTCTGAAGATGTATCAGTTTAAATTTTGAGACAGAGGTTACCACAGTAGGGCTCAATAAATATTTTTAAATGAGTGAATGGATGGCTGGATGAGTGAATGAATCTATAGTGCAAACTGTTTGCAAATTCGTGTTCCTGTATAAATTAGGTTATGAATTAAATCTGAGCGCTTTTTTTGTAGAATTAAATCTCATTGTCTTTATTTTCTTGATACCTCAGTGTTGGTGACTGGTAGAAGAATGACCAATTTTCCAACTTTTATCCCTTCATCTAAAGTAAATTGCGTGAAACGGAAGTGATTCATTCATCTGATTTCATCATGGTATCCTTCAGGAAATATTTGAACACCAGGATATTTTATATGCTTTCCTGATTTATTTTTTATTATCGGAAGAGAGAGCCAGGGCACACTGTTTGCAGAATAATATTTCTCCTGAAAAGTTTATAAATACTTATGCCCTCTCTGGGGGCTTCCCAGGTGGCACCAGTGGTAAAGAATCCACCTGCCAAAGTGGAAGATGTAAGAGACGTGGTTTCAATCCCTGAGATTGAGAAGATTCCCTGAAGGAGGGCAAGGAAACCCACTCCAGTATTCTTGCCTGGAGAATCCCCTGGACTGAGGAGCCTGGTGGGCTACAGTCCATATGGTCTCATAGAGTCGGACATGACCGAAGCAACTTAGCGTACATACACACCAACATACCTTCTCTGATCTTCAATTTGTTCACCTTATCTGTAGTGATTAAGATTATCACATGCTCATCTTTAAGCAAGTAGAATAAAAAGTGCTTTTCGAACTCACACCTAAAGGCAAAGCAATTTATGTTAATTTGCATTGCTGCTTAACAAAGTACCATACCATGGAGGCTTTAAACAGAAATGTATTGTCTTACAGCTCTGGAGGCTGGAAGTCTGAGATCAGAGTGTCGGCAGGGTTGGCTCCTTAGAGGGCTGTGAGGGAAAATCTGTTCCATGCCTCTTCCCTGAATGGTATTAACTGGCAATATTTAACTGTATTAGCTTTATAGAAGCATCACCCCAATTTTTTGATTTTTCTTCACATGTCATTCTCCCTATATGTGTCTCTGTGTCCAAATTTCCACTTTTTATAAAGATCCCAGCCATAATGGGCTTCCCAGGTGATGCTAGTGGTAAAGAATATGTCTGTTAATGCAGGAGATGTGGGTTCCATCCCTGGGTTGGGGAGATCCCCCAGAGAAGAAAAAGGCAACCCACTCCAGTTCTTGCCTGGAAAATCCCAAGGACAGAGGTGCCTGACGGTCTATAGTCAATGGAGTGGCAAAGAGTTGGACACTACTGAGCACACACACACAACACACCTGCATACACACACCCCAGTCATAATGGATTAAAGCTCACCCTAATAACTTCATCTTAACTTAATTACTTATATAAAATTCCTATCTTCCCATGATCTTCCACAGTCAAAGATCATGCCCAGACAATGCTTGCCACTTATGTAATTTGTCAGTGTTGCAGACTTAATACTGATATTAAAACTGTGAGATTCAAAAATTCAAAAAAAACTTCCTATCTTCAAATAAAGTCACATTCTGAGGTACTAGAGGTTACAACTTCAATACGTCTTTTTTGGAAAAGACACAATTTAACTTAATACACCCTTTAAAGGGAAATGCCTCAGGATATTGCAAAAAGAACAATGCTCATCATATACCAGGCACTTTAGGTTATTATATTCAATCCTTTGACAACCTGATAAGGTAGCAGTCATCTCCATTTCAACAAATAAGAGATGTGGAGTTGAGAGAGATCAAATAATTAGGGTGAACACACCCACTAGTGAAGGACCAAGATTCAAATCCAGGCTGAAAATCTATGTGCTTTTACACTACCCTGTCTTTACAGAATATAGCCCACATGAACAAGGCTTTTCATATAATAATTCACTGTTATATTTCCAGCACTTAAAATAGTGCCTGGCACAGAGTTCATTCTCAAATAAACATTTGTTGAACAAATAAATAAGAAAAGTTAACTGACTGATTCACAAGTATTTTCCTCATTGTAAGATGGAAGGAAAGTGAGGTTTCTGATGCTTGCACAGTAATGGAAACCTGTCTAATATGTGGCCTTCCCACAAAATGAAAAATGTCATCATGTACCATCATCCATCAGTTTTAAATGTGGAGAGTCTTTGTTTTCTATAAGACCCTCAATCACTGGCTCCTATCAGAAGAGGTGTATATAATACACTATATTTTAAAATACACACACACACACACACACACACACACACTTTATGATGGAAATATAGCCTTTACCA